>OY755040.1:8578652-9919162 GCA_963576565.1 Aspidapion aeneum
GAAATATGGCGTGTGTGATATCAAACGAAAGGTAATTGAGTCTGGAGTTAAACAAAATACATTTTAGTTTAAAAAAAAAGGTGAGGGTAGATTTGAAAAATTAAAGTTTAAGTCACAACATGGCTTGTGTGGTATCAAACGAAAGGTAATTGAGTCTGGAGTTGAATAAAATATATTTCAGTTTTTAGTTATATATTAACTCACACGTACACTATAATTATAGTACCTAGTGTGAGCTTAGGTGCCCATAGATTGGCAGAGTATTTTGGTATACTTTGCAAAGCTCTCGACAACATGCGCACCACCCACTTTATGGTTAAGGTATTCCAAAACCATGCTTAAGGTCAAGAAAAATGTTATAATATGAGTAAAATGTTTAAACTAATAGTATTCCTTAAAAGGAAAATAGACCATCAAGTTGAAGTCTTTATAACTACAGCACCCGATCACACTTATCTTCTAGTGAAAGTAGCCATGATTATTGGCATAGCCAGCGCATGTAGAAGGGAAGAGTTGACAAATTTAACAGTCGAAAACGTAAAAATAGAATAGTGTTTGATTTTGATCAAAATATCAGATAATAAAACGCACAGCAGCAGAAGTTTTGCAATCACTGCCAAGAAAAACTTAAAAATTATCCGAAAGTACGTTGCTTTAAGACCAAAATATACTACGCACCAAAGATTTTTTGTTAATTATCAAAATGAACGATGCACTGTGTGTGGGAATTAATAAATTTGGAAAAATGCCCTCCGACCGGACAAAAATAGGGTTTTTGGACAATATTCAATATCTTTGTTGTTTTTTAAAAAAGTTAATTTTTGTATAGGGTGTGCGATAAAGTGTAGTCTAAAGGGTAAAATAAGTAATACTTTTTTAAATATATATATGTCATTTTATTTAAAATATTAAAAAAATAAATTAAAGTACATTCAGTTTAACCTGCAGTGACGTTAAAAATAAAAATCAATTTACTTTTGTGTTAGAAATTAAACTAAAATTATTTTTTTTATTCGGATTCATTGGCGTAGTTAGGAAGGCTTGGGGGGCTAAGTCCGTTCCAGAAAAATTAAATTAGCAACCCCAAAATAATTATTTTTACCATACACACACCCATTGCACCCTCAGTTTCTTTGTTCTTAAAGATGATTCTAAGAAAGCCGTTTTAGGCCGTCCACGACTCGGTCTGGGTACGGCTTCTGTTTCCGAATCTGTATTTTTTGATTTTTCTGAATCCGTTTTATAACAAAATTTCTCAGATATAATATCTTTATTTAACCATTCGAAATAACGGTTTCGAAAATAAATTTTGTATCGCCTTTGAGACTGAGACTTTTGCAAAAATTTAATGATGCCTTATTTAGAAATTGGTTATTTTTGTCAGAACATTCTTCTAAACCCAACAAGGGTTGAATTTTTTTGAAAATATTTTACACCTTCAGATTTTCGTGAGAGGCCACTCATTTAACAAGTCTGAATGTTTTATGCTTATGCGTTCTAAAAGTAAAGAAAAGTGATAAAATAGTATATTATCTTCTTACGGACTTAAGTGGCACTTTTATACCGAGAAGAAAAAATTGTATGTAGCTACAGTTCGCCGAGTGCTCAAAATATACTTTAGTCATTTTTGGGCCCCGTTTTTATTAAAATTATTTTGCAAGAAAAACAGACTTCCCATTTTTACGTTTTATCTTTAAACGTCAGTTTTTATCCACGGGATAAAAAATGATACTTTATCCCTAAAATTTGTGATAAAAAGCGCACTTTTTATCTCCAAAGTGCAAAAAAACAATTTTTTTTAAAATATTCGCCCACACAAACACCCGAATAATTTTTGCTATATATATTTTAAGACTGATAGCAGTATTTTTATAATTTTATTGACTACCTCAAATTATTGTTTTTCTGCGTTCCCATTGACAAAAAATGGCCAATACGATATGTGATTCTAAAATATTTAATTTTCCATTTTGCTCACGGTAGTATAAGGTGACTAGTGAGTACCATAAAGATTTTGGGAATTTTTTAAAAATTTAATATCACCTATAATCACTCGCCATCACCGAATAGTAAGCCTCATATCTTCTCCAGATTTAGTGCCATTTTTGAAACCTTGCTGCCGCTATTTTTGACGTTGATGAGAGCTGTCACAATTTTATATTTGTCCAAATGGCGGCAAGACTGGTTTTAAGGGTATACCTAAACAGGAGATGATATGGGGCCTCTCCATTAGGGCGTTATACAACTCAATGGGCCTCTCACCCTTAGTAGCAGCCAGTAGCAAAAAATATTTATGCTACCTTTTTGCTAATTCATTGGACTAATATTTAGGATATATGCCAGACCTTGCAAATCTTTGCAATTTTTTATAAACTTAATAAAATTTAAAAAATATTTTTTTTTGTAAGCATAACAGTTTTAATTAAATTATTTTAAAAGCGAGACGTCAATTTGACAAAATTTTATTTAAACAAATAGCGTAAATATATATCACTGTAATACTTAAAGAAACGTTTTTTTATATTTAAATGCAGAACCAGTAAAATTAATTTTCTGATAGGTATTTTATACGATTTTTTTGTACCTGTTTTAAAATAACGACTTTAACTATTAATTTTGTTCACTTTCGCAGTGTGACTAAAAAATAGGTTATGATTACAGATAAACTGGATATTTATCTATACTTTTACAATATTAAAACTTTTAAAATGTAACCTCACTTTTTCGAATATTGCTCACAGGAGTCCGCACTGTGCGACGTCGCAGCTTTCTTGAGACTGCCGAATCCTGAGCAATATACTGGACATTGCTACAGAAGATCTTCTGCGACTACGAGCTACGCTTGCAGATGCTGGTGTAGACATCACAAATCTCAAACGTCATGGGGGACGGCTTTCAACCAAAGTTGCTGAGGGGTACGTGGAAGAATCCATTGAAAGCAAAAAAGATATAGCCGGCAAGGTTTTAAAATCTTTAAATAGGGTACATCAGTTAACGTTGCCTCTGGCGATTTTGTCCTAACTTCCCCACAGCATGAATCAAACGTGACTTCTTAATCTTTGACTACGGAAAAGCAACAACAGATCCTGTCGATGCCATCAGGAAGCCAAATGACATCTGCCATTAATTTCAGTGCAAATAATAATTGTACATTAACTATTAATTAAACTGTTAATAAAATTTAAATTTTCAAATAAATAAATTAGTAGTATTATTTAAAATAACGCTTGTAGAAAAACAATTGTTCCTAACGCTTGCGGAAAATTTTTTTTCACACTTGATATGAAAATAGCTATGTTTTGATTTTGCAAGCTGTTTTTGTTAAACCAAAAGCTAAGAAAAGCGTTTACATAACTGTTTAAATAAATAGTACGTTTTATTTCATGCTCTGCTATTAAATTTTCTAGCTAAATAGTAAGTAGTAGTAGTAGTAAGTATAATAGTTACAAAAGTTTTACGGTTTAAAATATTTTCTTCGGCTGATGTAATATGAGACAAATAGATAGTCATACCACGCACAAGCACAGCATTGCTTATGTAATTATTGTTTGTTTACATAGGAATCAGTTGTAGGAGAAATATTTTTGTTATTTTTTATAATATGTACTTTTCTTTACTTACTTTAATAAGCTGATTATATTAATAATACTAGGACTATAAAGCCAAATCCAATTTCTGGTATTCTAGGTTAGATCTTGGTAAGTAAATGACGTATACTGGTGTAATTGTTTGTAACAATAATTTAAAGTACCTGATATTGAAAAAAACAAGATCTCTCCACCCAATGTTTCAGCAGCTACTATCAAGCCTTCCAACAACTTTACGTTTTCCGTACCATGTTGAGCCGCAAGGTCCTCGACGTACCAAAATAGAAAATAGATGATAAAGCCATCTAAGATGCCTACTAGGATGGCGTAGATCATAAAAGTGATCACGTAACGATCGTTCATTAGTTCCTTTAGGTCTTTGAAGATATTTTTCGGTGCCTCTATCACAGGTAACTGAAAAAGTTTATTTGTATCCACATTTTGCTTTGTTTCGTTCGAACATTATAAATCTATGGATATATAAACTTGTCTCTACCTACTTTCAACTTAAAACAACATATCAAGTCCAAAACTATGCAAACTAACATCACAATAATTGCTGGTATGTAATGAATTGCTTGACCGGAATATATGTCGACAATATAACCACCAATAAGAGCTGTAATACCAAATCCTATTGTACCCCAAACTCGTTGCTTTCCATAATCTCCATCTTCCCCTAAAAATAATATTTGTAAATCAGTCCTAAGAAGAAATTCCAAAACGGAGTTTGAATGTGTACGATTTTTAAAATACTATCGAAATAAATGATTTTGTAGGAGAAAAAAAAACAAAAAATAGAGTTTTGATTAAAACTGCTAAATACTGTAACCAAACCTTGAGTGAACTCAACATAAAATAAATGAATACTGTTAAAAAAGCCCTATCACTCTGCTAAAAACTTAAAAACACTTAAATACACGTTCGCCTGCATAATTTTGGGTAATATAACAGCGGCAAAAGCAAATCGAAGTCACGTTGGCTTTGTAACATACTCCAAATAAAAGCCCTGTTAATATAGAAATCTTCCAAACATGCTTACCAATTACATCGAAACAAATAGCGTCAGTAATAGAGTTAACTACATTAAATCCAATGGTGCCAACAGCCATGCATACTAAGAAGCACACAAAATCAAAAGAGTTGTACATGTTCTCGTTTTGCTTCTTTTCCAAAACGTCTTCTAGGTTTTGAGTGCAGTGAATTTCGCAGCTGCCATTTACTGCGATATACTTCATTGAGGTGGTGTTTTGGATTAGGCAGATTTTGTAGAAATCGTCCTAAAATAAAAATACCCAATACAGTTAAGAAAGAAATGGTTTCATCAACTTATCTTTTAATATGCATATGCAACTGCTATTAATCTTATAATGTGGATATGCAACAGTCATACCGGCGTTTCTTTACGGTACGCTTTTTGTCCCTATTACCACGGATCACCTAACAAATCACCTAACAAACAGATAAATAAGCCGGCTGGCGGTCTTTGATCTCGGAGAATTCAACGATGGCTGAGCATTGGGAATCAAACTCAGAGCCGGACTAAAATAAATTTATCATAAAATATGAATGTTTCAGATTGTTGTGTGATGATGCGAAAAAATATTTTTACTGCCAGAAATAATAAAAACATTAAAATAGTTTTGTACTAGTAAACATGGGAGCTAAAATAAATTTAGGAGTTTCGGCCGCGTAAAAAAATTATATGTTGTCCTCTGTAGGGGACTATGGAAATAATGTGTTTTATTGAATGAGAGATAGGCGAAGCACAAAAAGAGGTCTTCCTCATACAGCCAAACGCAAAAAGAAAAAAATTGATTGCTTTTTTTGTTTTATTGGGATAACATTTATTAAGTTTCAAGAGGAGTAAAATTGTGAAATTTAGATATTAGAAGTTGGACATTATAGAGTAATTTCTTAATTTACTAGAATCAGATATTATTTATTAGTTTTTTCAAAAAATTGTAAGTTTAAGAAGATGGGTGACCAAATAATCGGAAACCTTTATGTATGGCTTCGGTAGTTCAATGTTTAGAATGTTTGCGTACAGAGCAAGAGATCCCGGGTTCGAGTCCCGGCCGAAGCAAAAAACTTTTTTCTTATTTTTCTTTCTTTAATTTCACTTGTTGTTTATAGTTTTAGGTCCTTGCATTATTTGCAATTTGTTATTTGAGAATAAACAAACCTGTTGGATCTTTTTTTCTACCTCAACCAATTTTCTTTTACATTTTCCTATCAAAAAGGGCTGAGGCTGAACGAAGCACTCTGACTGGCATATTGTCGATTGATTAAATTCTTCACATTTTAGGTGGTTGTATTCACTATTATCCTACAAAATTTCGTAAATTCTTATTTACTCTTTGGCTTTATATGATATATTTCATATTAAAAATAATTTAGGCGAAATAAACTTCATTGTTGAAACTAAACGTATCCTGTAGAATGAATCTAGGCATAGAAAGTCAAGAAAAGTTGTAGATTTGTATAACAATGATGTAGTATCATATCGACGGTGGAAAGCCAAAATGTATTAAACGCCACTTTTGGCGAAATTTAGATATATGAATGATTGAAATCGCAATTTCGTTCTGCGTCGTTTAAACTAATTTTTACTTCAATCGAGTAAGTTTTAGGCGTATTATACATTTTCACTTAAAGGAAATAATAGCAAAAACTTTTGTTTAATGCGCCAACTTATTGCCCATTTTTTATTTTTTTGCATATTATACATAGGGAACCGAACACATATGTTTGGCGGTAAGTCAATTGTCCTTTCATAAAATTTCCACAAGTTTGAGAATAATTCATCTTAATTGGTATCTTTTAGATTGTGAGAGGCGCTTAATACATTTTCGTTGGTCTAATATTTGCCCTAAGATGTGTATAATACATTTTGTTATCCTACTTAATTAAGCAAAAAGTCTGAGTTTTATTATATTCCCACATATTTTAAACTTGTAAGATATTCTTAACTTTTCTAACCTTAACCTTTGTTAGCTTAAAAGTTTCTTCATGAAATCATTCAAAAAAATTATGTTTAAAATACATTTTAATTACACAACAATATTCTGAGCTTGGGCCAATAAGCTTTTCTATATCCTAGGACAGAAGGCAATGTTAGGCTTATAATACATTTTTCCTGATTTACCAATAATTCCATTTTGTATTAAACGCCACTTTTTTTTGTAAATATTATTATAAAAGACGTTTTAATAGTATGGTGTTTTAGTAGGGTTACCAGACGTCCGGATTAATCCGGACATGTCCGGATTTTTACTACGTCCGGGTGGGTCCGGGCGGATTTTTCATAAACGTCCGGATTTTAAAGTAGCCGCCTTTATAAACATCAAATAATGCAAAATAAACTAGTTTCAAAAAATGTAATTAAACAATAATCGTCGATAAATTTAGCAGTGTGAATTCACCTTTAAGCGTGGTCTTCACATAACGTTTTACCTTACATCTTGCCTGTTCAGTCAAAACGCATCAAGTAAAACTTTGTGTGTAGACGGAAAAACGGACGTTTTACTTGAACTGATTTAAGACGGAAGTCCACCTAGAGAACTGACCGGATCACGCATTGTTTTCCAATAAAACCATCGTTTTGTCTCAAAAACTGATCTAAAAACGTACGTTAAAACTATCAAGTGTCTACGCTAGTCTTTCAACCGTCATACTTGACCCTTTTGACTAACAGGCAAGACGTAAGGTAAAACGTTATGTTAAGACCCCGCTTAAAGTAGTATTATTAATTTCGCCTTGTTGAATTACACTTCTGCCGTGTGATCTTAAGCACACACAATTTTTTTGATGAAGTTTGTAATCTAAAAAAGTACATATCAGACAATTTTACTTCTGATGACCACAATCTAGGCACCCACGAAAAATGGGCAAAATATTTTAATGCAAGTATTTCTACCCAGTGGACCAAAGAAAGAAATAGGCTGCTTTTATCTTCTGTAAAAGGAATACTCATGACTTCATACAATTTAAGAAATATGAGCTGCTCAGAATTTTACGATTTTGTACTTCTGCCTAAAAATTCAACGCTGTTGAATAAAATACAAAGTAGTGAAAAGTACCTATAAATAGTAGGTATATTATGTTATTTATTAGTTATTGTTTCAATAAAAAAAAAAGATGATTTTTTGTGTGTGGCATCGAAAAAATTTTGACGTCCGGATTTTGTCCGGATTTTCTTGACGGCTGGTCCTGGTTAGAGACGTTTTCATTTGGTAACCCTATGTTTTAGTGTCTTTTAATACCTTTTAAATGGTGTAAGTTTTATTAAAATTGAAGTTATGCACAGGCCACAAGAATTTTTTTAAAAATAAAATACACTTTGAAATGCTCCCCTGTAAAATTGTCTATTAGGCGTTTAATACATTTTGGCTTTCTACCGTCGATATGGTTCTTAGAAAAAGCAGTTTCGATCTTCCTTGATAGAACTACTTAGAGTGAGTATTTGGCGCCAGGAAAGTTCGGCGCTGGAAACAATATTTTTTTTACGAAGGTTTATTGAATACTTTATTTTGAAATGCGTCAAAATTGGCTTTATTTTATTTTTAGAAGTTTCTATTTTGCTTTTATGCTGAGTTTCCCTGGCGCCGAATAGTCCTGGCGAGTAATTCTCCTAGTAGTGGGGAGTTTTTTACATTATATTTTCAATATATTGGAAGATTTTTGGTTATTTTGTTTTAACTTGATATGTGCTTAGGTATGACATTGGAGAACACCAAGTAAATATTAATTTTTTCGGCGACGGCGTTAGTTAGGCGTCGCGATGTTTAAAAAAAAATCACGCATAGCCTCAGTTATATCTTTGTAAAAAATCATAATTTTAATTTTTGTTACATTTCCTAAAACGCTATGAAAGATCCTTTGGGACTGAGTATAAAACATATTTTTAGCTCACACTACTACTATACTATAGTAGTGTGAGCTATGGTGATCCTAATTTTTTTGAGAAAAAAAAAAATTGCTCCGATTTCAAAAATTTTTATATATATCTTTGCGTTTCAGATGATTTTTGAAACTTTTTTGTCTTGCTGTCTGTCTGTCTGTCTGTCTGTCTGTCTGTCTGTCTGTATGTCTGTCTGTCTGTCTGTCTGTATGTCTGTCTGTAACGACCAACCCGCATAACTCAAAAACCACTTATCCGATTTAAATAAAATTTGGTACCTAGGCTGAGTCTTGGGCCGTGGTGGTCCCATTAAAAAATGAAGGAAATCCACCGGACGCAAGGCACATAAAAGGGTGGGGGTAGATTTCAAAAATGAGAGTTTATGTGAAAATATGGCGTGTGTGATATCAAACGAAAGGTAATTAAGTCTGGAGTTAAACAAAATAAATTTTAAGTAATTAAAAAAAAAGGGTGGGGGTAGATGTCAAAAATTAGAGTTTAAGTGAAAATATGGCGTGTATGATATCAAACAAAAGGTAAATGAGTCTGGAGTTAAACAAAATACATTTTAGTTTTTTTAAAAAGGGTGGGGGTAGATTTTAAAAATTAGAGTTTAAGGCAAAACATGGCTTGTGTGGTATCAAACGAAAGGTAATTGAGTCTGGAGTTGAATAAAATATATTTCAGTTTTTAGTTATATTAGCTCACACGTACACTATAACTACAGTACTTAGTGTGAGCTTAGGGGCCCATATATTGGCAGAGTATTTTAATTACGGACTGTATAAAAAAATCATAAATTTAAAATTTAAAAAAAAAAATTTGTTTTTCTAAAAATTTCCCAAAAAAATATACTATTATCGATGTTTCATTAGACGTGTTTTTGTGAGCAGATTAGGTATGCATATTTAAATATAGGTATGTACAATTTATTAAGTAGTTTAGTTGGAATGATTGCAAATAAATTGATTGTTAAATTTATTAGTCTCATATCACAGGCAATACAGGAGCGCAATTAGAGGGGGTTTAGCCCCCTCGAGCTCGACATTGGCCTCCCCAAACGAAATGAGCATAATTTCTCTGTAAAAAAAGAGCTAGATTGAAAAGAAGCTCGTTTTTACTTTTCTTGTTATTGCATTATCGAAAGCAACAGTAAAATTATATAGTTATAGACATATAGGTTTTATTACTGGATAAAATTTTACCTTTTCATGCAAATAATTCTTATTTATTTTTCTTAAATAAATGAACTTATCTAGGTTTATTAAATAGTGCCTAGGTTTAGCCAAATAATACATAGATGCGGTATCATTTTGTTTAAACATGTTTTAAAGAATCATAAAAATTACGTACCGCGTAATTAAATCTAACTGAAGGAAGTGTAGAGTACCGTCAAACGGGGTGGATCGGGACAGCGGGGTCAATCGGGACAAAACCTGTTTTTTACTATTTAAATGGCCCCTGTATCTCAAGGTCAATGTTTTTAGGTTCAATAATATTCAAAACTCATAGGCGATATCTTACTGAACGCGTTTCTGCAAGTCGCCGGCCAGCAGTGTTGCCAACCCTACGGATTTATCTGTAGATCTACGGATCCGATATCCGATTTTGGATCCAAATCTACAGATTTTTGGCAATTTTACTAAAAAAACGATAAACATTGAAACACAACGGCGGCCGCGCCTCATTCCTCCTTATCAGTCCTCAGTAGGGACCTATTGCAATAGTGCCAGGCACAAATTGTACCGGGCACTATATTGACAGTTTGTCACTATAAGAACAGCTGAAAATTAGGCCTTTGTGTATCATACGAGCCGGATTTAATAGTGACGCCACTATTAATGGAAAATAAACGACGGGATTTATAAATTCGACTTTGGTATGTCAATTTTGAAAGATCAACTGTCAGTTTATAATGCGAAACTGTTAATATAGTGCCCGGCACAATTTGTGCCTGGCACTATTGCAATAGGTCCCTATTATCTTTACTTTTTTTTCTACATTTTAATCATTTTGTAAAAAGGTTTTGCTTGGATCAGAGACCTTATTTTTCTAGACATCTACCGGACGGTCGTTGCAACATTATTTAGAACGAATTGTATTACTTCGCGCGTTGTTTGATGGGGAGTCAAACATAACGCTTGGCGCCACGTAAGTTAAACTATGTTTTACGTTATGTATGTTGCACTAGAAAATATTAGTGTTTGTACGTACTTTAACTAAATAAAAAAGGTTAAAAAAGTACGTACTTTTTATTTCTTCTAATTATAACGGTTTATCCGTTGGAACGGAGCAGTAGGTACCGTACCGTTGCAATTTCGAATCAAAAAAGTTGTGCACTCCTGCAGTGGCGGATCCAGGGGGGGCCAAAGGGGCCCGCCCCCCCTTCTCCCAGACATAAAATTTATTTTTTAGTTTAGGAGCATCACTTATTTAAAATTTGTCACAAATTCTACTTAATTTTTAAAAGATTCGCCTGCTGCGCCATAAATCTTCTTTAGGTACTAAATTTCAACCCCAGATCTATCAAAAACCGCTAATAAAAAATATTTGTATGTTTGCTAGCACTTTGGCCCCCCCCGGAAATCCTGGATCCGCCACTGCACTCCTGTCACTGTCAAAAAAAGAAAAAAATCAAACCAATATAAACTTTTTAATTGTAATAAAAAAGCACCTTTTTTTGTTTTTAGTATTCTTTGAACCTACGGATTTCTACAGATTTTTCGCGTTCAAGCTACGGATTTTCGCTTTCCAATAGTTGGCAACACTGCCGGCCAGTTCGCTTTAGCTTTTTGAATGGAGCAGCACGCAAAAAACCAACAAAATTTTCGCTGTTTTTTGTTGTTGTTTTGTTATTTTATGAATAAACCTCGTTTTCTGGCTTATTTTTTTTTCGGTTTTTTTTGTAAAATATTTTTTTTAACCTTCTCTGTCCCGATTGACCCTATTACAAGAGCTAATGGAGCCTTAACACAGAAAAAAATGGGGTGTCCCGATTGACCCCATATGCGGGGTCAATCGGGACACCCACTAAAAAAATATATAAAATCACCTGTGAAAGTGACAGATATGTGTGACATGTCATTTTAAAGCTTTAACGGTAAGCTATCATTTGGCGGTGGTTTAAAGTCTATAGCTTTTTTAGAAAAAAAGTTATTTTGTAAAATATCTAAAAATCGTCCCGATCCACCCCGTTTGACGGTATTTAAAAAGGAGTCTTTTCTATTTTTGTCTAAAGTTCTTCTCTAAAAATCGGCCCGGACGCCAAATGAGATAAACGGCCTCGTCCATGGATTTCAGGTCACCTATGTGCAAATTGTCATCGGTCCACTATGCCTGGAATGCTCATGGAGTATGAATAAATTTTGAAAAGAGGGTAGTCCGTTATAGTGGGTTTACACATGCATGAATTTAGTGGCGCCAGTGTTCGCGCCAGTTCTATTGGCACGCCAGTAAAGGTTTACACTATTGTGCGAAAATTAAAAAGACTGGCACGCCAGTTTCATTTTTAAAGTGTACACGATACGCGATATGTCGGCTGAACTCTCGGAAGCCTGCAAAATAGTCGCTAAACTTTTATTGAAAAAAAAAATAAAAGAGATTCAGGAAAAGGAACAACGAAAAGGCCGTATCTGCATCGGTTAAAGCATGGTGCTAGTCGATCTACTTTGGGTGCTTCCGAAAAACTTTTAGGAGAACTTGCAGCAGAAGATCCTGCGAGCTATAAAAACCATCTTCGAATGACAAAGCAACATTTTGATATTCTTCTAGAGTTTCTCTTATTTAAACAACATTCTTTAAAATTCGGTCTGCTACTTTAAACCATGGTACTTTTGGGGTGTATACTTCATTTGCACCGGCTCCGGAACGTTGGCTTTTTTTAATTTTTGTCAATTCCAAAGCATATGTGTTTCTTATGGATCATATTTTTGCTTTTACTTCTGCAACTTCAAAGCCTTCAATAGTCATTATTTTACTAATTTTTTGGGAAGCATTATCTCGACTATCTTTGTTTTTATACGAACTACTGTGTACATCCCATAAACAAGGAAAACATTCATAGCCTTCAAGAAACTGTATGGTCAGTTCTGCTGACCACTTTTTTTAGTCATATTAAGCTATAAAAACAAAAATAAACAAAATTTTTAAGCTCAAACACAATGAAAATAAAAAATAATGTAAAAAAATGAACTTAAAACTGGCGAGCCGACGTGCAAGCACTTGTTTACACATGAAAATGTTCTTTTTCTGCGCGCATGCGTCACCACTGGCGCCAGCAAATTCAGTCAGCTGCAGACTTTTTTGATACATGCATGCAAAAAAATAACTTGTGTGCAAGTCGGTGTTTACACTTGCAAATTTAACTTACTGGCGCGCCAGTTTTTATTGGCGCCAGCAAATCCATGCATGTGTAAACTCTCCTTTATGCCATATTTTTAAATACAGTAGAACCCCGATTATCTGTGCTTCACGAGACCGGACGAGGCACGGATAAGTTAAAAGCATGGATAATCCGAACATTCATTTATTACATGTTACCAGTGGCGTATATAGAAAAAAGTTTCGGGGTGGACCCGAGGCAGTTTGGGGGGGGGGGCCCGAGACCCCATGAAGCCGTATTTTATGTTTGTATTCAGGAAATATGTGGAAAATATCAAAAAAATCTTAGCTTCGGGGGGGGCCCGGGCCCCCCAGGCCCCCCCTTATATACGCCACTGCATGTTACATACATATTATGTATATACAGTGTGTCCACGTAAGTTGGCGGCATATGGGAAACTTTTTTATTATTAGCTTTACGAAAAAAAGTTATTCTTCATAAAAAGTTCTGCATGGTCCAAAACCTAAAATGCAACCATCAGATGTTAAATTTTTTCATCATATTACGAGGTTTGTCAAAAAATGTGATTTTTGCTCTTGAGTAAAGTACCTTTCTTTTTGACAATATCGAAAATTGTTATAAAGAAAAGATTTAGAATTAAAAATAGCTTTCAAATATTCAACATTGTTTATTTACATTATTATTATTTGCATCCTAGATTAATTATGCTTTAATGTGCAAACTTAAATTTCCAACGTAATCGCAGAAAATGTAGAAAAAAATATTTTTTAATGTAAATAAACAATGTTGAATATTTGAAAGCTACTTTTAATTCTAAACATCTTTTCTTTATAACAATTTTCGATATTGTCAAAAAGAAAGGTACTTTACTCTGGAGCAAAAATCACATTTTTTGACAAACCTCGTAATATGACTGAAAAAATTTAACATCTGATGGTTGCATTTTAGGTTTTGAACCATGCAGAACTTTTTATGAAGAATAACTTTTTTTCGTAAAGCCAATAATAAAAAAGTTTCCCATATGCCGCCAACTTACGTGGACACACTGTATACTCAAAATATGACAGAAAAAAGAAGGTCCCATAAGTTCAAACTAAGTTTATATGTAAGTATTGCATAAAAAGATAACAGAACAAAAAATATAATTCTACATAAGGTTTTGGTCGAGTGATTTCCGATAACGCTATTTCGATAGAACTTCAAAAACACAATAATCCGCAGCCCCGATAATCGGGGTTCTACTGTACCTAATTTAGTTAATAAAAAATATTATTTATTACACATTTTCGATGGCAAGTATAGTGTTGTAGGCGAATTTTTTAGTTAAATATACTATTTTTCTAATTTTGTTAATGAATACTATCACTGACTATAACTTTACATGTGTCCAAGTAGAAGTCTTCTAGTTGTCCTCTAATCATGGTCCTTGACAGCCATTTTGTAACCGGAATAAATGCCATTAAGGTATAACTAACCGCCATTATGACAATTAATATCATAAATATTGTTTTCCTGTGGTTTCTGTAGACGTCCACTATAATACCTGGGAAAATAAAAAAAGGTTTAATAGGTAAGTTTTATTTTACTAATTTCACCATAGTGACAGGTTATGGTTAACTATCTTCGTTTTTCTTTTTCCTTGGGTACTACCACAGTGACGAAACCAAGTATACTACAGCCTTTTATACATGTTGGTCTTTCTAAATCTAAATCTTGTTCGACACTTGTGAAAATTATTTTTACAAAATACCATTTTCGTGTACTTGGCTTTTTTTACATGAAATGTTTTTGTTATGATTTGACTCCTTTTTAAAGAAATTATAATATGCGGAATATGCTCAAAACTTTTTCGATGCCTTAGCTTTTACCTTTTTTAGTTTTGCTTCTGAAATTACTGAATTTTTATTTATATCAATTTATGCTTTGGGGGAAGGGCACTGGCGTAGCTAGGGGGGGCCTGGCCCCCCCTGAAGTCCCTCAGGCCCCCCCTAAGATATTTTAGGCCTCCCCTACCGACTACTAGTAAAAGAACATGACGCTGAAAATACATACTTTTCTATTATTATTCGGGAAATATTCAAATAAAATAGGTGCATTAAAATTTAAAATCATTCAGATAATGTTTACATTTCAGGAAAAAGCCCTTGTCTTGCGGAATTAGGCTTTTTCTCTTTAAATTATCGGTAACTTTTCTGCACTTATGCAATTTCCCGAAAATATTTTTTAAATTTAAACATAATTATGCATATTGAATATTTCATACATATTGGCGACATCTTGTAAAATATTATAGAAGTGTAAGTTAAATTTCGCATTTAATAAAGACAGCGACCTTTGCCCCTCTGTTTCCGAAATCGGGTTGTAGATGTCGTAAGGTTATGAAAGACCTTTTTAAACTGTTTTTCTAAAATAAATATAATTATCTTTTTAGTTTTTTTGAGGTTAGCGTTTAGTGTCTTATGAAAATTTTCCGATTTTGGTGACAATTTCATAACCATTTTCATATTAAGTGTTCCCACGTCGTTAAATGGAATAAATTCGTCGAGCAATACCGGGAAATTTTTAATATTAATACTTCTACTCTAAGAGCAGAAATGACCGTTTTAAAGAATTGTATTTTTCGGTTAAATCAAACTGTTAGTCATGATTCTATCAAACAACATATAGCAGAAAACACCTATCCAAACCTCTACCAACTTTTTAAAGTTGCGAGTATTCTTCCAATTTCAAGTGCAACTTGCGAGAGGTCTTTCTCTGCCATGAGGAGAGTTTTTAATTGGCTTAGAACAACTATGACTCAAGAGAGACACTCAGGTTTGTCATTGTTATTCATAGAAAAAGATGTTGAGGTCGACTACGACAGTGTGCTTTCAGTCAGCGACGTAGAAAACTTTCTTTGTAGAATTGCTGAATCACATACTTCCTGTGTATTATATTTGTTATTTTAAAATATTAGAACATTTAATGCGCGTAATTCTTTTTATTCATTGCACACTTTGCACGACTCTTTAAAACCTATGTTTGCTTTTTGTTCAAGATAGACCGGGGCCACATCCCCCCCCCTGAAAAGCAAGGCTAGCTACGCCAATGGGGAAGGGGGGAGATTTATTTAGAGGTTCTTTTTAAGAACTTGTCTATAATTTTTGTTAGTTTGCCAAATCCCAGCTTTGTACAATTTCTGAAATCGAACAATAATAGTTTTACATAACTTAACATGTATAGGGAAGGGAAATAAATAAAAGTTTAGATGTTTTTTAATATTTTCTTATAGTTTTGTCATAGTTTCTATTAATCTGCCAAAACCACGCCCTCTAGCGTTTCTAGAAGTGGGCAATGTTAGTTTTACATAACTTTACATGTATTTCATAACTTTAAATGTATAGGGGAAGGCTGTAAATAAAAATGAAGGGTTTTTTTTTATTTTTTCCAAGGGTTTGGTCATAATTTCCATCAGTCTGCCAAGTTTTAGCTTTATAGCATGTCTTGAAGTACAGTAGAATTTTGATGATCTATATATGAGTGAGTGAGTGGAAAATTCCACTTTTTTAGCTCACACTACTACTATACTATAGTAGTGTGAGCTATGGTGATCCTAATTTTTTCGAGAAAAAAAAAGTTGCTCCGATTTAAAAAAATTTTATATATCTTTGCGTTTCAGATGATTTTGAAACTTTTTTGTCTTGCCGTCTGTCTGTCTGTCTGTCTGTCTGTCTGTCTGTCTGTCTGTCTGTCTGTCTGTCTGTCTGTCTGTCTGTCTGTCTGTCTGTCTGTCTGTCTGTCTGTCTGTCTGTCTGTCTGTATGTATGTCTGTCTGTCTGTCTGTCTGTCTGTAACGACCAACCCGCATAACTCAAAAACCGCTTGTCCGATTTAAATGAAATTTGGTACCTAGACTGAGTCTTGGGCCGTGGTGGTCCCATCAAAAAAATGAACGGAATCCACCGAACGCAAGTCACATAAAAGGGTGGGGGTAAATTTCAAAAATGAGAGTTTATGTGAAAATATGGCGCGTGTGATATCAAACAAAAGGTAAATGAGTCTGGAGTTAAACAAAATACATTTTAGTTTTTTTAAAAAGGGTGGGGGTAGATTTTAAAAATTAGAGTTTAAGGCAAAACATGGCTTGTGTGGTATCAAACGAAAAGTAATTGAGTCTGGAGTTGAATAAAATATATTTCAGTTTTTAGTTATATTAGCTTACATGTACACTATAACTACAGTACTTAGTGTGTGCTTAGGTGCCCATAGATTGGCAGAGTATTTTAAATTCTGTAACTACTTTACTGCCCTATGAAAGTTCATAAAACTTAAAATTATTCTTAACCCTATCAAGGTCTACGACTGAGCAAAGTTTGAGCTTCGTAGCTCATTCCAAAGTAGATTTATAAATAGGTCAAATATAGGCTGAAATGTTTCAAGAAAAGGTGGTTCAGCAGTTTGCGCGAACTTGGCGGGGCACCACCGTGCCCCCAGAATTATTACACTCAACTTACCGAATAATGGTTTGGCAACGAGAAACGCAATGGGCAAAACCCCTGTAATTGTTCCCATGACTATGGTAGATATACCCATTTCTTTGCCATAAACTGAGATTTGGGGCAGAATTGGTCCCATTGCTAAAAAAAGTATTGATAAACTTTAATCAACAGTACGCGATCTCGCCTGTTTGGTTTTTAAAATCATAATAAACAGTAAAGTACGCAGAAAGCCCAGAATTTGGTTTTATATAAATAAAAAGTTTTGCATTTTTATCTCTGTATCCTGAAGATTTAAGGTAAAGGTTAAAAGGCGTTTAGGCTGTTTTATGTAGGAGGTCTGAGAATTAAATTTTAAGACTGGTCCTCGTACTAACGGGTTTTAAATCTCCACGCCTTGGGCGGTCATAGTTATTCACCTTGACATGCGTTCTACTACCGCGCTCAATCTTGTCGCCTTTCCTCTACTAGTTTGGCTTACGCAGTGGTTTGAAGCGGATCGTGCATAGCTAATTTACCGGAATTATAACAGATAAAAAAATTGTGCAACCATTGGCGCAGCTAGGGGGGGCCTGGCCCCCCCTGAAGTCCCTCAGGCCCCCCTATGATATTTTAGGCGTCCCCTACCGACTACTAGTAAAAGAACATGACGCTGAAAATACATACTTTTCTATTATTATTCCGGAAATATTTAAATAAAATAGGTACATTAAAATTTAAAATCATTCAGATAATGTTTACATTTCAGGAAAAAGCCCTTGTCTTGCAGAATTAGGCTTTTTCTCTTTAAATTATCGGTAACTTTTCTGCACTTATGCAATTTCCCGAAAATATTTTTTAAATTTAAACATAATTATGCATATTGAATATTTCATACATATTGGCGACATCTTGTGAAATATTATAGAAGTGTAAGTTGAATTTCGCATTTAAGAAAGACAGCGACCTTTGCCCCTCTGTTTCCGAAATCGGGTTGTAGATGTCGTAAGGTTATAAAAGACCTTTTTAAACTGTTTTTCTAAAATTAATATAATAATCTTTTTAGTTTTTTTGAGGTTAGCGTTTAGTGTCTTATGGAAATTTTCCGATTTTGGTGACAATTTCATAACCATTTTCATATTAAGTTTTCCCACGTCGTTAAATGGAATAAATTCGTCGAGCAATACCGGGACATTTTTAATATTAATACTCCTGCTCTAAGAGCAGAAATGACCGTTTTAAAGAATTGTATTTTTCGGTTAAATCAAACTGTTGGTCATGATTCTATCAAACAACATATAGCAGAAAACACCTATCCAAACCTCTACCAACTTTTTAAAGTTGCGAGTATTCTTCCAATTTCAAGTGCAACTTGCGAGAGGTCTTTCTCTGCCATGAGGAGAGTTTTTAATTGGCTTAGAACAACTATGACTCAAGAGAGACACTCAGGTTTGTCATTGTTATTCATAGAAAAAGATGTTGAGGTCGACTTAGACAGTGTGGTAGACGCTTTCAGTCAGCGACGTAGAAAACTTTCTTTGTAGAATTGCTGAATTACATACTTCCTGTGTATACATATAAATAAGTTGGTAAATGTATTATTAAATTTGTTATATTAAAATATTAGAACATTTAATGCGCGTATTTTTTTTTTATTCATTGTACACTTTGCACGACTCTTTAAAACCTATGTTTGCTTTTTGTTCAAGATAGACCGGGGCCACGGCCCCCCCTGAAAAGCAAGGCTAGCTACGCCAATGTGTGCAACGTATTAATTTAAAGTAAAACTTAAAAAAAAACGGCTACTGAATGCTTTCAAATGCTTAAAGATGTCTACGGAGAGCAGTGTATGTCTTGTGCAATGATTTTTCTGTGGCATAGGAGCTTTTTCGAGAGTCGTGAATAGTGTTGTAAAATTTCCAGAAATATATTTTCGGAAATATTTCCGGAAATATATACTGAAACATTGGAAATATATGGAAATATTGGAAATATATTAAATATTTAAAAAAATAAAAAAAGGGAATATTTATTTATAAAATCATAACAAAACATCGGAAAACGCAGAAGGCTTTATACATGAATAGAAATCAGGAGTTATTTTTCAAACAAATATACAGAAATAAGGTCAAATTTGTACAACAAAAATCTTCATCGCTGTCATCAGCATCACACTAAATAACATCGTCTTGCCAGTCTACTTCCTCAACAAAATCTTCAATAGTATCGGAAATAAAAATTGTTCTATAGTAAGTTTAATGCTTATAAGGGCCTATCCCTAAATTATGTAACGCTCAAGGGGGGGAGGGGGGGTTCTGGCCTTGCGTTACACTCAACGTTATTTTAATGTGTTTTGTATTGAAAATGCGTTACGAGGGGAAGTGGGGGTCACAAATCCTGCATTTTTGCGTTGCGTAATTTAAGGACGCTTCCTAAAGTTACAAAATATGAAAGATAATATCTTTTAAAATATTTACAATATTCCCAATATTTCCAATATTTCCGAGACACCTTCAGAAATTTCCAATCCATTTACATCACTAGTCGTGAGGAAGTTAAAGATGATGAACAAGAAGGGCGCTCCAGCCCATCCAAAACAGCAATGCTGATTGTTTTTTTTTCGATAATTATTAGGGGTGTTATTCTTATTAAAAGGGCGAGTGAGGGTCAAACAACATTTATATTCGGATATATTGATGTAGCTAAGATAATATGTAAGGAAAAATCATCCAGATTTGTGGAAGAACAACGCATGGCTGGAACGTTGGAAAAAAACGCATGCAACGCTGCGTCGATAGGGAAAGGAACCACATTGATGGGGAACATCATTTAGTTTTATTAATATTTGAATAAAGGAGATTTTTTACAACAGTCTTATAATTTTATTGTCATACCTCGTATGTTGAACTTATAGAAATAGTGATCAAAGAGACTTACCTGCCATAAAGAAAAAATAGTGCGCCTTTATGGGCATCAGACTTTTATTGATCTTCATATTGTGGGATCTAAAATATTTAAAGAATATATTTATACTCCTGGCCATATCCAGGGGGAGGAGGAGGTGGGCGTAACATCCTTTACCATGCCGATGCCGTGTCGAACCGCGCTGGGTGTTCATAATACGATTTCTGTCTGCTAAACAGCCCAGCAAGAACTTTTGAATGAAGTATCAGACATTGCTTCAACCTCCTCAAACTGCCCAGCAAACATGGATTACAAAAAAAGTACTTTTTAAACACTGGCTTTTACTGCAACCCATAACGGCATAGTGCTAAGTAGAAGGTACTTAATTCGTATTGATTTGGAACAACGCAAAGGCCTGAATCAAGCCAGCAAGTATATATTTTAATACAAAAAACACTGTACTTTTAAGGCATTGCATTTATTGCATTTTTTAAAACTTTGTACACAAAAGCATGTACTTTTAAAACAATGTATATTTTTCGTTTTTTAGTATAAAAAAAATCTATTTTTTTTTAAATTTTAAACTTTTTTTTACAAAACTTTTAAAGCAATGTATTTCGTTAAATTTTTTAGTACAAAACAAACTACTTTTATTGTAAGGACATTACATCACTCACGTCTCATATTTACGGAAAAAAATATTTGATCATTAAATTATATAAGGATCTTTTATAGTCCTTTTCATATCAGATGGTAGACAATTATTGTAATACCGACAGACAAAATCTAAAAAATTATCTGTACATTTTACCAGACCACCTAATTACATGTCTTTCAGTGCGCCCATTTAATGAGTGCGTCGAATTCAAAACGGGTCAGCTTTGCCCGTGAACCCTCAAAAATTCGAGTAAATTGCTAACTAACTTGATCAAAGTATTGTAATTTTATATGGTAAAGAAAAACTCTACATTTTTATAGCTTCAATTTTTACCTTAACTCACCAATAATATTAGTTTAACGAGTGTGCAAATAAGAGTGTAATGGTCCATTTATGGTCCTAGTACCTACAATAATGACGTGCTAAGATATCCTATATCAAAAATTGGAATAAATTGGAATAAGTTGCTAAAAACTTGATCAAAGTATTGTAATTTTATATGGTAAAGAAAAACTCTACATTTTTATAGCTTCAATTTTTACCTTAACTCATCAATAATATTAGTTTAACGAGTGTGCAAATAAGAGTGTAATGGTCCATTTATGGTCCTAGTACCTACAATAATGACGTGCTAAGATATCCTAACAAAATTTATTTATTTATAGTTATGAATACTTCCAAAATTTTTTTAAATTTTCTTAACTACTTAATATTTTCAAAACTAAAGATATATATATATATATATATATATATATATATATATATATATATATATATATTTAAAATTATATAAAATTATGATGATAAAGTATCCTAATCTGATGCTTTTTACATGGGAGATTCTAATTTTAAGTAAGTTTAAATTGTTTATTGTATATAGTTTGTTTGAGCGCTATTACCATTACCCCCCCAGATTTTTGATCCAGAACCGCCGATGACTCGCTTACACCGTTTTAGATTAACCTACATGTGCATAGTATCTAAAAAATTTAACAAAAATATATTAAAATTTATTGTAAACGTATAAGTAAAGTACAACAGAAAAGTTACGTTTTTGATAATGTGAGCTTATTTTAAAAAAATTAATATATAAATATAATAATTAAAATTAAAACGGATTACCATGGGCGTACTTGAAAACTTGAGACAGAGGGCCAGTGATGTGACTTACCTGCAATAAAGAAAAATAACCTGAGCCTCCATTTTACCTTTGATTTTATTAAATGGATCAAGAAAGCCATTTTATATTTTATATTATGCAATTAATAATAAACGTGTTTCTAATTGAAGAAATACTTCACAGCAAACAGCTGAGATAAATAATTGATTAATTAATTGATTAAGAGAAACGTACTATGTGGCTGTCACCCACTAGTACAATTCTGTGCTTAGTGATACTCTAATTTCATCATGAATAAGAAAAGCATTTAAACGTGGCGTAAAGTACTATGTATGCGTTCTGTCGCATTTAAACACGTCTTCCCAACAAACAATTAAAGTTGTAACGACGAAACCCCAACTAGAAAGAATTTCTTAAAAGTAACCGCAACGTACTCCCGCTACGTCTCAGTATACCATACAGCGACGTTATAATTCCCTAAGTGGGGAACCAATTTCTGGTTATAACTACTTGGCCAAGTGTTTAAAGTCACTGTAGTAACAACTACACTACTACGTCGTCGCCAGGTATCTACTACGTCGTAGAGGCTGTTTTTTTTCCGTAATGGCATAAAAGTTGCGATGTAGTTGCAAATAATATAATCGTTTCTTTTTGGTAGAATTGTTACACAATATGGTGGACACAACAGTAAACAGACTCGCTTAGTTTTTTGTTTGGTTATGGTTATAATATGAACTATGTTATCCAAAAGTGTGCGAATTTACGAGCAGAGGATCAAAATTCGAGTGCGACGCAGTTTTTTGTATAACATGCATTATATATATTGCAAAAAACCGGTGCGCCCGTAAAATTAAGCCGTTTTCTGGTAGCTGATGGAATTTTTGTGTTGTGATTTTGGAGGTTATGTTTTCATAATCGACAGTTAACTCCAACAAATGGTGCTTAAGAAGAGCATTTTTGGTAAGCTTCAACTAATTTGTTTATAAAATAGTATGGCTCTTTAATATGAGCTCATAAAACGACAACAAAAATATTAAATTTTCTTTCTTACATAAAAACATGGCGTCCCAAACTATATTCCCTGATAGTCGAAAAGGTTACTTGAAAGTAGTTGCGGCTTTAAAGTTGATCCAAAAAGTTATTTTGTCTACATTGTTACATCAGATGTTACTATGATGACACAAACTTTTGTGGTAAAAATTAAAGTTATAATGTAGTTGTCGGATACACTTGTTTGGGACTCCAATGAAGCTTAACTTTCTAGTGGTAATTAGGTAGGATATAAAAGTCAGGGCGACTACGAAATAACGACTAAAAAGAAAGTAAAACTTTAGCAACGTCCTATTGTGGTAGAGAAGACTATCACAATCGACTATCAAGAAACAATCCTATGAAGTAGTTTAGAGGGTCGTTTTTACGAAACATCTACTATTTCCTGATACTAAATAGTAGTTAGAACTAAAAAGTAACAAATTTTGGTTGGGATCACCACATTTATACTATAAGAAAGTAGCAGACTTTAGAACATGTAGCCGCTACTATAAATGTTAGTTGGGTTATAGCTCTACGAATGCGAACTAGCATTTAAACACGACTTATAGCTCTACGTATGCGTACTAGCATTTAAACGTGGCGTAAAGATCTATGTATGCGTAGTAATTACATAATGAAACAGAGGGATCACTTTCAGCACGTTATTTAAGGTATTAATTTTACAAGATCTGATCAGTTTTATTTACATCGATATAAATGCACTCCACTGACTTTATGCACCAAAATATGCCAGGTAAAAGAATAAGCGATTTTAATAGGTAATTATGGTAAGCCCTGTGAGATTCTACTCACCAGTATTTTATTAAACACACACTACACAAGCACTCGAACTTATCCTGAAAAGATCGTCGCAAGCATGTACCTTTTCCAGGCGTTTATTTAGAAAAGCAAACCCATAAATATTGTATATCAATGGGACCGTTCTTTATCTTAAGTATGTCTGCGTCGTCGATTATTAGATAGACTCTTATTTCTTTACTATGCAAAAACTTACTTCTTACAATAAAGATTTTTCATTAAGTGGTAATGGGAAAAGGGTGATTTTCCAACAATAATTTTTTTTTTAATTTTCCAGGGTACACTCCTGGTAGGGCGTCCCACTTCATTCTCTAGCCAAGGGCCCCCAAAGGAACCAGTCCGGACCTGTGCATATGATAAATAAAGAGGTTGGATGTCACAAAAGTGTATAACTCCCTATGGCAAGGACTATAGTGTAAACGGCCTCCCCTCCCCCCCCCCGTTCGGTAAACTTAAAAATTAACAACTTTGATGCAATTGATTGACGTAAATACTTACTTTTGTGATATCTGTTTAAAAAAACCTATACCATCTCCAGAACTAAAATATTATTTTTAAGGACATTGGTAATAACTAAACAACTAACACTTCGTTTCATGACTAAAGAACACCAAATTTATCTCTATTATTTGTCAGCCTGTTACTAAGTAATAAATTTATCCCACAGAATGTCACTTTATAAACTGATAATAAGTAATCTTTTTCCAGATAAACTTTTATAATTACAAAAAATTGTAA
The DNA here is from genome assembly GCA_963576565.1 of Aspidapion aeneum. NCBI lineage: Eukaryota > Metazoa > Arthropoda > Insecta > Coleoptera > Brentidae > Aspidapion > Aspidapion aeneum. Next base: position 8,603,210 of record OY755040.1, read on the forward strand.
TTAGATATTTACTTTAGTATCTATATTGATTTAATTTTGTCAAGTTTTATTTTACGTAAAGAAAGATTTGAAACACGCTGCACATAATTATATATTAATTTGTAACATTTTTTATATTAATATAGATACTTAATTACTTAATGTAATTTGTTTTAAGCTCATCGGAGGCAAAAGTATTTTAAAAATGAAAATAAACCCAAAACCTGCTGAGTACACTCTGCGCTGCGTTTATTTGTTTATAAATAGCATTTAATTTGAATTTAAAATGTCGAAGTGGGTACAGTCATGCCTTAAAGTAATGCCACATATTTAATATGCGAAACTAAATTTGCACCAGAATAAATTCATCTTTGTTTAGTTTGCCCCAGTATAACAAATATATTCTTAGTTTTATACAGGGCGATCCAAATTATAGTACAATTACGTGTTTAACCCACATAGTACAAAAATCACATCAACGTTAAATTAACGTGAACAAAAATAACAAACTTTTTTTTACTTGAAAACAACCTCATACCATGTAATATTTATTTTGTTAAATCTACATGCTTAAAGATAACTTAAAAACAAGGAGAAATCAAGCTATAAAAATGTACTTTTTGCTGAAGTTTCTGGTGCTGTGTATATAACGTGTTTTTTACCCTCGTTATTTTTATGTACCAAATTCACACTTAAAAAGTTCCCCACAACATGTTCTAAAACGCCACTCACACACACAGATTAAGACTTTTGGTCACGTTTTTTTAATAACATTTTTTTAACTTAAAAGAGACGCGAAAGGAAGTTATAAAAGTTCACTAGTTTAAGAATACACTTCAAGACAATTTTAAAGATGGCGTTCAAGGCAAGACAAAATATCTATATATCTATCTATATACATTATGTTTTTTTTAAATCTAAAGAAGATTTTTTAACAGTAAACACATTCACAGAATATTAATGTGTCTTTATTAGGTTAATAACAGATGCGTCGTGATTGTGGATCAGAGATCAGTTCCTTAACAGGTTTTTGGAGTTTAGAGGCCAGCACTGCCTGATTTCGTCAAAGTGAAAAATCCCGACAATAGGTGGCGTTGCTGCTAGTAAAATCTCAAAAATACTCGGTAGAAAAGCCATGCAAGTCGCGTTTTAAAATTCGAGTAGAAAAGGCGTGAATCAAATGTGATTTTAACGTTGATAAAAATCACTTGAGTCTAACGTAAAAACATTGCTGTTTTAATTTGATAATGGCGTTAATAAAAAGCAGTTTTTAGCAACGTCTTTTTTATAACGTTAATGAATGACCTATTAAGCTTGTTTTCATACATGAAATAAACGTTTTTTCTTGGAGCTTTTAAAATCAACGTTTTTTTTCTCACGCCTTTTTTACGTGTTAAACACGTGATGGTGCTATGTGGGAACACGTAAACGCGTGAGAAAAAAAAACCTTGATTTTAAAAGCTGCTAGAAAAAAAACGTTTATTTCATATATTAAAACAAGCTTAATAGGTTATTCATTAGCGTTATAAAAAATAACGTTGCTAAAAATGACGTTGTAATAACGCCAGTGGAGTATATATGGGGGGGCCTTGAGGGCCCGGACTCCCCCCGAAGCGTAGATTTTTTATATATTTTCCATATGTTTATGAATACAAACATCAAATAGCAAAAAATACGACCTCATGGGGTCTCGCCCCCCCCCCAAACCAAACAGTCTCGGGCCCACCCCGAAACTTTTTTCTATATACGCCACTGAATAACGCCATTATCAAATCAAAACAGCAATGTTTTTACGTTATTTTCAAGCGAATTCTAGGTAGATTTTTATCAACGTCAAAATCATCAGGTTCGCGTCTTTTCTACACGTATTTTAAACAGCGACTTGCATGGCTTTTCTACCAAATATTTTTGAGATTTTACTAGAAGCAGCGCTACCTGTTGGCGACATTTTTTACTATGACAAAATCTATCCAGGAGTACTTTGGTGTTTAAACTCCAAAAACCAGTTCATGAACTGTTCCTTGACCTTGATCCTTCACGATCACGCCGCATCACTTATTAACCTGATAAAGACATATTACTATTGTGTGAAAGTGTTTACTGTTGAAAAATTTTGTTTAGCTTTTAAAGAAAATATAATGTATGTACAGTAAAGTCCGAATATAGTGAACTCGAAGATTGCACGGAAACTGGTTCGCTATATCCGAGGTTTACTATAAGAAGACTTTTGTATACCTAAGTAAAAATTTTTTTATTTAAATTTATATTATCAATCGATACTAACGAGTTTTTTAAAAATTGAAAAAAGGTCGAGGGACACGAGTGACAAGACAGAATTCAAACTTTAGTTTGGGCATTTTTAAGCTGTTATAGGCCTTCTGCAGTAAAATCTAAACACCCTGTATGTAAATGCCTAAAAGATATCGTGCCGAAAGGGTAGCATTGTAAAACTATAGGTGGCTGATTTTATAACAGGTGAAACACTAACGTACGTGTCATGTCACCTACCAGCTACATTAGCTTTAAGCTATTAGCTGTCATCTGGCGATGGCTCGATATTGTCCCACGACCCTATGACTCCACTATCGCCGTGTTATGAGTTTTAAAAGTTTTTATGGGTTTTTTTACATTAATTTTTATTTCATTAAATTAATTATTTTTAGTCCATAATATAAAAATGTAAAACATGTACAGGGTGTGGCAGCCTTGTCTGAGTTTGAATTGTAGTTTAATATTCTATACAGTGTTATTATTATTGGAAAAAAATCAGCGCCTATGAGTCCTGGAGTTTGTATACAGTGGCATCAAAAAAGTTAATTTAAAAACACCGGTTTGCCGAAAAATAAAAAACAAACATTAAACATGTTAAGGTCACCAAATATGATCTGATTTTTTTACCATAAATGATAAACTAAGAAAATTACAAAATTCAATGCCCAGGGGTCTAAGAAATAAACATTAACAAAATGTCAAACTTATTTTCACCTTCTACGACGATAGCCATAAGTAAGGAAATAGCTTCGTTTCACCAAGACAATTTTAGCTCACACTACTACTATATACGTAGTGTGAGCTATGGTGATCCTAATTTTTTCGAGAAAAAAAAAGTTGCTCCGATTTCAAAAATTTTTATATATCTTTGCGTTTCAGATGATTTTGAAACTTTTAGCTCACACTACTACTATAAGTAGTGTGAGCTATGGTGATCGTAATTTTTTCGAGAAAAAAAAAGTTGCTCCGATTTCAAAAAATTTTATATATCTTTGCGTTTCAGATGATTTTGAAACTTTTTTGTTTTGCTGTCTGTCTGTCTGTCTGTCTGTCTGTCTGTATGTCTGTCTGTCTGTATGTCTGTCTGTAACGACCAACCCGCATAACTCAAAAACCGCTTGTCCGATTTGAATGAAATTTGGTACCTAAGTTGGGTCTTGGGCCGTGATGGTCCTATTTAAAAATGAACAAAATCCACCGAACGCAAGCCAAATAAAAGGGTGGGGGTAGATTCCAATAATTAGAGTTTATGTGAAAATATGGCGTGTGTGATATCAAACGAAAGGTAATTAAGTCTGGAGTTAAAAAAAATGAATTTTAGTTTATTTTTAAAAAAAGGGTGGGGGTAGATGTCAAAAATTAGAGTTTAAGTGAAAATATGGCGTGTGTGATATCAAACGAAAGGTAATTGAGTCTGGAGTTAAACAAAATACATTTTAGTTTTTTTTAAAAGGGTGGGGGGTAGATTGAAAAAATTTGAGTTTAAGTCAAAACATGGCTTGTGTGGTATCAAACGAAAGGTAATTGAGTCTGGAGTTGAATAAAATATATTTCAGTTTTTGATTATATTAGCTCACACTATAACTATAGTACCTAGTGTGAGCTTAGGTGCCCATAGAATGGCAGAGTATTTTGTTTTGCTGTCTGTCTGTCTGTCTGTATGTCTGTCTGTCTGTCTGTAACGACCAACCCGCATAACTCAAAAACCGCTTGTCCGATTTTAATGAAATTTGGTACCTAAGTTGGGTCTTGGGCCGTGATGGTCCCATTTAAAAATGAACAAAATCCACCGATCGCAAGCCAAATAAAATGGTGGGGGTAGATTCCAAAAATTAGACTTTATGTGAAAATATGGCGTGTGTGATATCAAACGAAAGGTAATTAAGTCTGGAGTTAAACAAAATGAATTTTAGTTTAATAAAAAAAAGGGTGGGGGTAGATGTCAAGAATTAGAGTTTAAGTGAAAATATGGCGTGTGTGATATCAAACGAAAGGTAATTGAGTCTGGAGTTAAACAAAATACATTTTTGTTTTTTTTAAAGGGTGGGGGTAGATTTAAAAAATTTGAGTTTAAGTCAAAACATGGCTTGTGTGGTATCAAACGAAAGGTAATTGAGTCTGGAATTGAATAAAATATATTTCAGTTTTTGATTATATTAGCTCACACTATAACTATAGTACCTAGTGTGAGCTTAGGTGCCCATAGATTGGCAGAGTATTTTATCTACAACCTACACTGATGGACAAAACCCATTTTAGCGTTTTAGATTTGGGTCTAGTAGAGTCTTTTTGGGGTGGTGGAACAAAGATCAAAAGACAAAAAATCGTATACAAAAGATCGAAAAACAAAAGATCGAAAAGGCAAAAGATCGAAAATACAAAAGATCGAAAAACAAAAGATCGAAAGACAAAAGATCGAAAATACAGAAGATCGAAAAACAAAAGATCGAAAAGGCAAAGGATCGAAAGAACAAAAGATCGAAAGGCAAAAGATCAAAAACAAAATATCAGAAGACAAAAACAAAATCTCAAGTAATTAAGATCAAAATATAAAAAATGACGCGTATCATGTTGGCTTAGGTATATTCACATAAACAGTTTAAGCAAAGTCAGATAAGGTAAAATTACCTAACCGTTAAATAAACCAATGGCTTGTCATACTTAACACAAATCATATAGTTCGATAAAGGGGTCTCTTTTTGAATTATATTTTTTCAAAAAAAAAACTTTCCTGATTTCTCTCCCGGGATCCTAGGGAGTGTGTAACTAAACCGAACCGAACCGCACCAAACCAAAACGAACCGGTTCGGTTTGGTTTGGTTTTACACCCTGTAGGATCCCGGGAAACATTTCAGGAAAGTTTTTTTTTAAATATATGTTAGAAAGAGACCCCATAGTGGACCGGTTCGGTTCGGTTTAGTTACACACCCTCTAGGACCCCGCAAAAGAAATCAGGAAAGTTCTTTTTTTTGAAAAAACTATGTCATCGAGATATTTTGAAACGCGCATTTTTTGATCTTTTATACTTTCGATATTTTGTACTTTCGATCGTTTGTCTTTCGGTCTTTTGTTTTTCGATCTTTTGTATTTTCGATCTTTTGCATTTTCGATCTTTTGTTTTTCCATCTTTTGTTTTTCGATCTTTTGTACTTTCAATCTTTGGTTTTTCGATCTTTTGTGGTTTCAATCTTTTGTCTTTTTGACCGTTTGTATTTCGATCTTTTGTCTTTCGATCTTTGTTCCGCCACCCGTCTTTTTGGTATGCAGTGACGAATGATGTAAACATTTGTATAACAGTGTTTTCCCTGCTTTTGGTTTTTTGTTTCTCTCGTATCTCGGTAGATGGCGCCTCTTGCTGTAGTTCGCTCACTAATTACATTTAATTGGAGACAAAACCGTCTGATTAACTTCGCAAGATTTGTCACTTGACCAGCAGTGTTCTGAGGAGTTCCATAAGGACGAAACGGTTAACTGTCAACACTTATTAGGTGTCCATTAGATCTTGGACCCCCGTGAGGTTAAGCTTTCAAGCTACCCACGGAAAAATATAAGGGAAACAAAAAACTCCTTTTTGCCCGATTAGCCATGAAACTTGTTTGATTTTCACAATATTCTAGACAATTACATATAAATATGTAAATAATATTAGTGACAATACTAAATAAAGATGCCAGAAATTGACACAACTGCATATCCATAAAAATTCTATTATATTTATTACTGGTTAACTTTAATGTGTTATTTTTATTTTTTTTGGTCAGTCAATCAGTATCATTTTTGTGTAAAGTCAATGCAAAATGAAAACCATTTTGAAAACATAAAGAAATCAAAATGTGATTCGTAGATATAATGTTGTAAACTACACGTACGGTGATAATGGCTCATTATAGCACTCGTGTAGTTACTGTAATGAAGATCATACCTTACTAATATTATAAATTGAAAAAATAGTCCATTTCTCAAAGTGGAGTTTGCAAATTTCAAAGAAAACTCAACGTCTTCTCCACTAAAGTCTTTGTTGTTTCGGGTTTTATTTAGTATATGTTTCGAGTCTTAAAAGACCCATCAGCTTTTAATAACCTTCAAAATACACTCATACCCCCAGCAAGCTAATGCGAGGGTTCAAAAAGTTGCTAATACTAGTTGAAAATCCAGCGAAAAAGAGGTTTCCTAAGCAGTGGTGAAAAGTAGAGAATTCATATTTATTGTTGGTTAAAGGTACCTACTAATCAACCATTTTAAGTTATTTTATTTCTAAAACTAAAGCATTATAATTTTAGCTCACACTACTAGTATACTATAGTAGCGTGAGCTATGGTGATCCTAATTTTCTAAAAAAAAAAAGTTTCAAAATTTTTTATATATTTTTGCGTTTCAAATGATTTTCTGTCTGTCTGTCTGTCTGTCTGTCTGTCTGTCTGTAACGACCAACGCGCATAACTCAAAATCCGCTTGCTGATTTTAATTAAATTTGGTTTCTAGGCTGGGTCTCGGGTCGGGATGGTCCCATTTAAAAATGAACGAAATCTATCGATCACAAGCCAAATAAAGGGGTGGGGGTAGATTTCAAAAATTAGAGTTTATGTGAAAATATGGCGTGTGTGATATCAAACGAAAGGTAATTGAGTCTGGAGTTAAACAAAATAAATTTTAGTTTAAAAAAAGAGTGGGGGTAGATTTTAAAAAATAGAGTTTAAGTGAAAAAATGTCGTGTGTGATATCAAACGAAAGGTAATTGAGTCTGGAGTTAAACAAAATACATTTTATTTTTAAAAAATGGGTGGAGGTGGATTTCAAAAGTTAGAGTTTAGGTTAAAACATGGCTTGTGTGGTATCAAACGAAAATTAATTGAGCCTGGAGTTGTAGAAAATATTTTTTTAAATTTGAAGGAAGTTCACGAGGTATAAAGTCTTAACAAAAAAGTTTCACGGGCAAGACCTCAGAGGTAAAGGTAGCTACGGGGACGCGTTTCTGCCTCATTAGGCTTCATTCAGCCCGAGCATAACCATAAAATGGAAGGAGATGAAATGATGATGTGGGTAACTGAAAAAGAAATATGAAATATGGTGTTTACTGAGGAGAGACCAACTGTCAATTTGCAGCTTCGGTCAGGGTTGCCTCGGTTTTGAGGCTAATTTTGACGTCGCGACGGAGACAGATATAATCTGCTCCCAGAAAACAGCCTGAGCCCTGGATTTTTTTAAATTTGAAGGAAGTTCACGAGGTATAAAGTCTTAACAAAAAAGTTTCACGGGCAAGACCTCAGAGGTAAAGGTAGCTACGGGGACGCGTTTCTGCCTCATTAGGTTTCATTCAGCCCGAGCATAACCATAAAATGGAAGGAGATGAAGCAGATTATATCTGTCTCCGTCGCGACGTCAAAATTAGCCTCAAAACCGAGGCAACCCTGACCGAAGCTGCAAATTGACAGTTGGTCTCTCCTCAGTAAACACCATATTTCATATTTCTTTTTCAGTTACCCACATCATCATTTCATCTCCTTCCATTTTATGGTTATGCTCGGGCTGAATGAAGCCTAATGAGGCAGAAACGCGTCCCCGTAGCTACCTTTACCTCTGAGGTCTTGCCCGTGAAACTTTTTTGTTAAGACTTTATACCTCGTGAACTTCCTTCAAATTTAAAAAAATCCAGGGCTCAGGCTGTTTTCTGGGAGCAGATTATATCTGTCTCCGTCGCGACGTCAAAATTAGCCTCAAAACCGAGGCAACCCTGACCGAAGCTGCAAATTGACAGTTGGTCTCTCCTCAGTAAACACCATATTTCATATTTCTTTTTCAGTTACCCACATCATCATTTCATCTCCTTCCATTTTATGGTTATGCTCGGGCTGAATGAAGCCTAATGAGGCAGAAACGCGTCCCCGTAGCTACCTTTACCTCTGAGGTCTTGCCCGTGAAACTTTTTTGTTATGAAAATATTTTTCAGATTTAAGTTATATTAGCTCACACGAACACTATAACTATAGAACCTAGTGTGAGCTTAGGTACCCATATATTGGCAGAGTATTTTTTAATTGTTTTGTTATTTATAAGTTATTTGCATTTATTGGAATTAGTTTCTTTACCTTTCTATAACGCATAAACTTTTCTTTGTAATATTATAAATAACTATTTTAAATAAAGGAATTAATGGCTGGTTCTTCAAAGATGCAGATAAACGATTTGAGAGCATGAGGTATTTCGAGCAAATTATAGACCAAATCTAAAAAATCAAATATTCCTATGTGCATTTTTATTATCTGTTTACTGAAATCTGTTTTTTTATTTAACCATTATTATTAAACAATTACGGACACGCGCTAGGCACAACTTCAGCTTAATCCCTACGTTATTATAAAAACGTTATTTTTCATAGTTAACCCTGTTTAAATAATAAATAAAGTCAAAGGTTACGCCCCCTTGTCCCAGAACCGAGTGCATTGTGAGGGGTCACTTAATCTGATAACCTCTTGCTGTTCTTATTCTTTTTACAAATATATTTATATTTTGTTTATTTTTTCATAACCAAAGCATTCTATAAGGACCACATTGTTTGTTGTGTTTTTATGACAATGTGGTCAACGTGAAAATTAGCAAACCTAAATTTTTTTTCCACAACTATATAATGAATTTTTTTTTACTCTCGTAGTGCAATTCGAAGTGCATAAAAATAAAACGATTTATTTATTTAAAATCGCATTCACAAAGATTTTATAGGTTATACAAAAATTAATTTTCTTGTTGTTAATCTTAGAGTAATAATTATTACTCTGAGTTGTTAACTTTTATTTTTCCTGATTAAGAGCTTTAATACTAATTTTTACTATATTCTATGTACAGTCAGGGACTTTTTAAATTGCCGCCCTTAAAAATAAAAAAATATTCCTATTTGAAATTGGGAAAAGTAGTTTGAACCAAAACAAAAAAATTGTGAACCTTACCTCTGTCTGTATACATATATTTGATTTCTTTAAATGATTAATTTTGATAGAAGAAAAATACAGCGGCAATATAAAAAGTCCCCGACTGTATTATTAAGGCTAAGGCGCTAGTTATTCGTTTATTATTGACTTTCGATTTTTTTAAATAACTAGCTAGTTTGTTGAATGTTTTTGGTTTGTTCCCTTCGATTAAATGTTTTTGTGCTAAATTTAAATCACTTTCTTTGGTAAACATCTCTGCCTCTATTACAGTTAGCTTTTCTTCAGTACTTCTTCTCTTTTCAGGTTTATCTTTTTGAAATTTACTTTGGCCTGTATATTACCTCTTATTTCCTTTCCTATAAAAATTTATTAGATTAAAGGGCTGGGAGCATTAATGCTAAAATTCCACGATTTGCATTTAAATGGCTTAACCATTAAATAATTTTGGCTAATATTGCCAAAGGACCCAATTTAGGGATTCCAGTTATGCTTTTTATTTCTGAAAGTGCTATTTAATAATCTTGAATTTTTTATGTAACTCATCATTCATCAATATTGTTACTCACTTCAAGTAAATATAAAAGCAACATCTTCCAGTTTAGAGACTTGCTTTATTGTTCCCTTCAAGACTGTTCCGACACACAAAGTCAATCGTCTAACTGCTTGACCTGGTGCTGTGAGGAAAATAGTTATTTACCTAACTAGTGCGGAAAGTGATACTTTTACGCACGCGACGGCAGTTGCCCGAACGACGCTTTGCGGAGTTCGGGCACGCCGTCAAGGGCGGAAAAGGCACTTTCCGCAAGAGTTAGGTACAAAATTTTTCCTAGTTGCATTAAAAGCTTGGTTTTACATTTTAATATATTTGGTATTTTTTACATTAAAACAGCAAGAAAGAAATTTTATTTTCATTTTTAATTTAATTGAGTTTATAAATGGGTCAATAAGTCTAATTAGGCCTCATTTTTAATTTAATTGAGTTTATAAATGGGTCAATAAGTCTAATTAGGCCTAAAATTCACGGCGTGCGGAAAGTTCAACTTTCCGCACGCAAATGCGTGCGTAAAAGTGCACTTTTACGCACGCAAGTAGGAAAAATATATTTTTTATAAATTCATACAGGGTCTCTACTACAGATTAAATGCTGAAAAAAATTATCTTTTGTTGACTTGCTTTATCAGAGTCCCGAAAATAAGCGCATAGGGAAAAAGCAGATGCGAAAAAAAGTGTACACGGAAAATAGCGCACACGGAGAACAGCGCACAGAGAAACAGCTTAACTTAAACAAGAATAACACCGGCACATAAAATTGAAAAATTGGTCTGTACATTTGGGCAGACCTACCTATACGGGGTTTGTTTTGCACATCCCGTAAACCTCCAAAATTTCGAATAAATTACAAAAAAATTGACTAAAAACTATTGCAATATTAGATTAGGTTATATAAGATTAACCCAGTTGAAAAAAAACGAAGACAATTTAAATATTTTGCAGAACTATTTTATAAAGCAAAGTTGACATTCAAAAAATTTTCAACATTTTCATATCTATATTTTTCGAGATTTTCAGCGTTTTTCGCAATTTTTTTGTGTGGGCATAAAAAATTGCAACGTGTTTACAATTTACTCAAAATTTTGGGGGCGTGCAGGGTTTTCCCGTATATTTTTACACCATATCTAAAACGTTTATTTGAATAGATATTAAAATATCATAATTTTTTAGAAGTTTAAGAATCTTATGGTCAAAATGTTTAAAAAAAAATTCTAAATGTCAAAATTTGACAGGTCGATGATTTGTTAAAATTGAATACCCCATATATTAGTCTAGGTTTTTTATAGATCTTTTCTTCCTGATTACATTATATTACATGTACAGCGTGTCCCATTTTCGATGGGATTAAATGGGAAACTCGGGTATTATTAAAGATATTGATTTTCTGATTGCACCTTACCGTGCTCTTTTTTTGAGCCCTTAAAAATGGTGTAATCAGATTTTTGCTATACCCCGTAGTTTCGCTAATACAGGGAGTTTTTAAAAAATTGTATTTTTAATAATCCTTTATATCTCGCTTATTTTGCGAGATATTTTTATTCTGTAGAAACCTTTTCATGGCAACTTTTTTAGAAGAAAATAATGACGTTGTCAACTTTTTAAAATATTGTTTAGTTTTTGAGATATGGTATTTATCTTAAAAAAATTAAATACGGACCTGGATTTTTTTTATTACTATTTTGATGGGTTTTAAGCTAGTATTATCATAAAATAATAAAAATTTAAAAATTTTTTGTTTTAAGGTAAAAAAAATATTTAATATTTTTAAAAAAATTTGTCCGAACCTGGATATTTCCAACATAAATATAAATTAAAAATTACTAATTAAACAATTTTTAGTTTAACTGTTTTGATACTTAGCATATTAAAATGGTTTTACGTTAATTTACAGATTTATTTGAAACAAAGCCTACAAAAAATACAAAAAAAAACAAATTACAAAAAATAACTAATTTTTCTGATTACCATTATGTATAAGACATTGTTGGCATTTTTGAGTAATTTTTGTATAAAAATATTTCTGCTATTTAAATATTGGGATTTTGTTGCTTGAATGAAGCAGTCAAACATCATCACATTTTTCAAAATCTGGATATGGATTTCTAGCCAGTTTAAAATAATTGTAAGCCATTCACAAAAATGACAAGTAAAATGACAATGTCAATTTCACGCTTTTGTTTTGTAAATTTCACGACCTGCTATGCTACCATCAAATAATTAGTATGATATTATTTTTGTAATTTTTTAACGTTTTTTACTTTATTTATAAATCTTTTAATTATCATTTCAAAACAGATAAACTAAAAATCGTTCAATTAGTGTGTCTTGCAATTTTTAATTTATAATTACGTTGGAAATTTCCAGGTTCGGACTATATTTTTTTTTTCAAATATTAAATAGTTTTTTTTAACCTTAAATCAAAAAATATTAAAGTTTTATCATTTTAAGGTAATAATAGCATGGAACCAATCAAAATAGTAATAAAAAAAATCCAGGTCCGTATTTAATTTATTTATGATAAATACCATATCTCAAAAACTAAACAATATTTTAAAAAATTGACAACGTCATTATTTTGCTCTAAAAAAGTTGCCATAGAAAGGTTTTTACAGAATAAAAATAACTTGCAAAATAAGCGAGATACAAGGAATTAATTAAAATGCAATTTTTTCAAAAACTCCCTGTATTAGCAAAACTACGGGGTATAGCAAAAATCTGATTACACCATTTAAGGTGCAATCAGAAAATCGATATCTTTAATAATAACCGAGTTTCCCATTTAATCCCATCGAAAATGGGACACGCTGTACATGCGTTTAAAAGTTTTAAAAACTTTGATACTCTTTAAAACATCAAGACAGCCATAAAAATGACAATCGGAGTAATATAAAACGTGATGCTGGTACTTTTGTAAAGTACATAATTTATTAATATTTACCATCCGTGGTGATTTTTGTTTTTACTTATTACTGCGCAGTAATAAGTAAAAACAAAAAATACTAAAAAAATTTTTTAGAAAAAAATTTCTCTCTAATACTTTATTGCTACTTTTCTACATAGCCTCCTTAATTATTAATACAGTTTAGAATATTTCTTATAAGTTTTCTGTGAATGGCTTGATAGATAGACTGTGCAGAATTTCCGTTGAGATCGACGAATGTCTGTTCTATTTTCTCGTGTAGGATTTGAACTGAGAAAATAGATAAATTTTAATGATTCCAATCAAATTTTTTTACTAATGTCAAATTTTTATGAGATTTTTAATGTATATATATATATGGGTGAGTTGGGATAAATGCATCCCAACATTAATATAATTTGACTTTGGAGTTACATAACTTCAACACAAAAAAACTTATTCAAATTTGCAGAACACGACGACAAAGCTCAACTTGAATTAAAAAAAAAACACATTGTGTCCAAAAGTTATCTGGTTAATTTTGATACACGAGTGTAATTTATTTAAATATGTTTCGAATAATAAAGTGATTTTTAGGCATTCGATTGTCATAACTGAAGTTTTAGCTGAACAGCAACATTTTTATTTTATGTCCATTTCTGATACAATAGTTGAAACCATCTTTATTATTTCAAGAAAACCGAAAAAAATCGTTGTTTGTTCTTAATCTTTATCGACGAATCTACAACAAAATCTGCCTCTAGATATACGCCTCGACGATTTCCTGTAGTCTCCCTTCTGACACTTCATGGAGTTCGTTCACCTAACAATGGGCACACCCAGGGGGGTCCCCGGGGCCCGGCCCCCCCAAACCTTAGATTTTTTTTACATATTTTCGACATATTTCAGAAAAAAACACAAAAAATAGCTTAAAATTCGACATCATGAGGCTTCGGGCCCCCCAAGAGGCGTCGAGCCCCCCAAGACATATTCCTGGGTGCGCCACTGCCTAACAAATCCGTGATATGTACTAGTAACTCTCGGGAGGTCCTCGTCAACTATTTAAAATATGTTAAAACTTATTCGATGCATGAACCCTTTCGATATTAGAGTACTTGTAAAAAAATGGTAAATAATAATAGCAACAAGCAGCGATCAGCGAGTCTAATGACGGAAAATATTAGCTGGTATTGTAGAGTTGTAAATGGACAAAAAAGTACTGTAATTTATAAATAAATAACCCAATCTCTTGCCTAGATTGGGCTAATAATGATTTTCCTAATATCTGTGAAAACAGCAGGTGCAGAAATTATATATTTTTCTTTTACAGTGAAGTCCGCTTATAACGAACCCGTTTATAGCGAACTTCTGGTTAATACGAACCTTTTTTCTTTATACGAAAAGTCGTCCATAAATACTTATGTATTGTCTTACTGGTTATAACGATCCCGCTTATAGCGAACTTCCGGATATAGCGATCCTAATTTTAATAACCTAGAATATGTAATTTTTCTTTTAAAACTAACTTTATATAAGCAGACAATGGGCGTTTTCACACTAGACGATACGGCAACGACACGAATGGTTGCAAAGACATGCACAAGACCCAGAATATGATCACGAGTATGAAATCGATAATGATATGCTTGATTTAGTAGAAGAACAAGCTAAGAGAAAAATGTGTGACTTCGATTTTAACGATTATGTGACTATTGAGAAAGACATTGTAGCAAGAGAAACGTTGACTCATGAGCAAATTATAATCTTTCCGTAACCTCAAACATGGTTTCAATTGATAATGACGAAGATAATGATGATCCTGTTCAAGATAATTCTGTTGAAGTCACTAAGGTTTATGTTCCAACCATTCGTAAAATAGAAAACAAAATTTTGGCAACTTTTTGGAATCACGCCAAGTTCCTGATAAAATATGGGCATCATTTTGTAACCTTAAAACCTATATAAACAGGGAATATTTTTCAAGTAGAAATGTACAAACAAAAATTATGAATTTCATAATAATAAAAAAAAAGATTTAGGCTTCTTTTATGTATGTATTACATACATGTACTTTACATATTTATATGTATAACAATAATAATAAACGTCTTTATTCGTATATATTCTGCCTTTTTCTAAAAATATAAAAATTTATAGTATTTTTTGTAATATTTTTAGTTTTCTTAATCTTGGACACTATTAAAAAAGAAACACAAAAAATTAAACTAAATTTATTTATTGCTGTTTATAACGAACCTCGGATATAACGAACCGTATTTAGTTCATTTTTGAGGTTCGTTATATCCGGACTTCACTGTATAGGTAACTAACGATAGCCTTTACGTGCAATTAAATGCACCAAGAATTAAACGATAGATGACACATTAAAAATAAAATGTTCATTATCTATAGGTAACGCTTTACGGAAATCATAAAACAATTCCTAATTAAATCAAAAAGAATAAAAAAATAGGTAAAACCTATTTTTCATTCAACGAGTGAAACGACAGCGAACCAAGGAAACTAAGTCCATGGCGGGACGAAAACGTCCACCGGTTTATAAGGAAGAAAGACATTTCGGCACAGTTCAACCAGACCATGCTATCACCGTCTCCACGGCGCACGGTGGTCAGCTTGTCGGTTCTGAACGATCGAAATTATTTTGTGGTTTTAATTTTGACAAATTGATGCTAGAAGTTAGGAAATGTCAACTACCGTTTAAAAAATATGATATTAATAAACTGTGCATTCTAAAGATGGTACAGTCGCCTCCAAAAATAATGTTGCATATCGTTTTGTTCCTCTTAAGCAAAAAACTTGAAAAATTGATACTTTGAGAGTGTGTGTACGTAACTAGCTTATAGCTTTTTTTACATAACAGCTTTTTTATAAAAATGTAACTAAATTTATTGATCTTGCTATACTATATATCAATTTTTTACCATGCACTGATATTCTTTATCGTAGTCTTTACTAGTAGTCTTCACTATTTTCACATACATAGTTCAAAACGGATTGATTTTTATCCTGTGAAACCAGTGTTTTGTGCCACATTTTAAATAAATTACGTCGGTCAATCCTATGCGCCAATGCTGAAACAATAAATCATAGCTAATACAGCGGCAAGAAGCCGCAGCTAAATGTAGCATCTATACAACCCTTGATATATGATTGAAATAATAAAGTCACAAACGCAATTGATACGTAACGCTTTTTCAGTCCAATATATATGATACATATTTGTAAAATTAAAACAAATCAATACACAACTTTTATCTAATTATTATCGTTTTTGAGATTGTTTTTACTTTATTTCTGCAGAACAATTTTTTTTAAATGTATAGTAAGCCCTAATTTTTCATAGCCGATTCATTAGCTCACACAAAAAATAAGTTTAAAGTTTAAAGCAGAAGCGAATGTGACAATCACATATGACAAAGTCAAGTACATGTCAAATATAACAGTTGGCATGTGGTACATGGCGGGTAATTTGAATTCAAAATAAGGAATGCTAAATCTTGAAGATTTTAACCTTTTAATCATGTTGCTTCCTTACAAACCTTTGGTGGAATATCGGCATGGTGTCTGAGAATATTTCACTGAAATTTTGCGGAAATCTGTAGTGCCATTTTGAAAATATTATAAAAAACGTCTGACCTCCCATAAGACCCAATGTAAAATTCAGCCCCGGGAGAACAGCTGATTTTTTCAGGGTCGTGGCCTCTATTTTTGTGTTGGCCTTGGTGAAACTATGCAAAGTTTGTGTCCTTTATTACCAAACGGCACATTTTTTCATGCCCGAACAGAAAAATAGATGAAAATGAAGGAATGAAAAAATACTTAATTGTCAGAAAAAGAAACAATTTCATTGAAAAATCATGCTAAAACTAGTTAAATTAAGCCTATCAGTGTCAAAATAAAAGCAACAGCATAACATGCAAATAAATACAAGCAACAAATTAAAATTAGACGTAAAAACAATAAAAAAATAGAAAAACCAATAATAGGTAGTTTAAAAATAAAAGAAAAACACAGTATTAGATCTCATACTAAGTACAATTAATATAATTTTGGTAGTTGGTAAAAAAATCAATATAAGAAAAAAAAATCATAATTAAGCAAATATTTAAAATAATGTGTGTAAATAAATAAAATTAACGGCTAAAATAATAAGAAAATCAAATCAAAAAGAAATCTGATATAAAGATTAAAAACATAGAAGTTTTACAAAATAACAAAGTCTGGACAAAATCATAAAATAAAATTTAGAATAAAGGCAAAAACACATTATAAAGGAAGCTTATTAAAAAATTCTTCCAAATCATAGTATGCTCTCTCCACCAGGACTTTTTTCGGATTTTTTTTTAAAGCTCTTATTGACACACATTATTTTATAGAGCTTGGCAACTTGTTGAAGATTTTTCTGCCCTCATAGAATAAAGAAATTTTTATAAGTTAAGTTTTACGAATAGAGTCAAAAACTCTACGAGCAGCTGATTTACTTGATTGGGATCCCCTTAATTGATGAAGGTTCTTGAACATAAGAGCACCGATATCTAAAATGAATAATGAATTAAGAGTAAGAATTTTGTGAGATTTAAAATTCAACAAAATGAGATGTATAAACTTATTGTAGTCCAATAATCGATCATCGTGTAATCGCTCCATTCAAATTTTACTAGCTTTCTTGGATATTAACAACTGACATCCATTTAAGATTAGGTAATCTTCTATGCTTGAAACAAAATTGTTAAACAAATTATGTTTAAAGTTACACTTTTTGCTAATAAATCATTTCCAGTAAGCATGGCTATTCGTGATCGAGATTATCAGGGTTATGGTCATGATGATGATTCATATGTGAGTCGGCCTTGCAGCCCTTCCACTGCGACCACTAGTGTCTAATCCCCCAAAAGGGTTAGCTATCAGTTTGGGTGAGTGTTATTTTAATATACATATGTAAACCAACATAGCATTTACACATGTATGTACTGATTGTTAAGTACATACTAGCTAGTTTTTCTTCATGTTTTGGTAAAACTCCCTTTAAACAGTCCCCATATAAATTCGGTCTCAAATACATGATCATCATAAAGTCCTAAAGTTGGTGGTGAAACTATTGCTGATCTAACATTTTGATCATAAAAATTCAATTCATTTTTTCGTCAAATCTCTTAAACGTTTTTTCCGCCCTTTCATCCTGAAACTTTCTTTCTATCCAGGATCAGTCGCTCAGTGTCACAAAATTAGAATATAAGAGATAAACAATTAATTTAAACATGGAATGTCCGACGTGTGAAACAAATATGATACCACTACGCTACGGACGAAGACCAACATAATGTATTAGTTGCACTTGCATAACAACTTATATCAGCTGAAAAAATTTTCACATGAATAATCTCGGTTCCGTCAAATTTTTGAGCCTTGGAAATTGCTGATTTGCCTGAGTTTTCAGCATTTATTCCTTAGAACTTTGCTTTGAACAAAAACTGATTTGTGAAGTTTCCGAGTAAATTTAAATTTGCGGCAACGTTCTTATATCAAAATTACTACTTTGATGATAGACTTTATACGGTTTGTAGAAAAGTAATAATCTTCATGATCATTACTAGTTTCTTCATGATAAATCCATAAACGACAAAATTTAAGACCGTATATTGCTGACCGCATTGGCGTCCTTGATTAATAACTGTTGGCTTCCTTTCTCAAAATTCAATTGCCATAGCCACTGCCAATACTCAAACCGGCTTCAATGGAGCTTTAAATGAGTGTAACGGTCTTTTTACAGATTGATTTAACATTTTGTAGTCAATAAAAATGTGTATTTTTACATTTGCTATTTCGACTGCCACTAACGGGCTAAAAAGAATCCCTTAAGGTGTTCCATAATATATATATATATATATATATATATATATATATATATATATATATATATATATATACAATATGTCCCCCTAGGGTGGAATCATATGGAAAACTTTTTTATTATTAATTTTAGTAAAAAAAGTTATTCCTCATAAAAAGTTCTGCATTATCTAAGACCTAGAATGCAGTCATCAAATATCAAATTTTTTCAGTGGTATACGAGGTTTGTCAAAAAATATGAGTTTTGCTCAAGAGTAAAGTACCTTTAAATTTGACATTATCGAAAAATATTACTAAAAAAAGTTGATCAGAATTAAAATTCACGTTCAAATATGCATTTGCATCCATTTAAATTAAAACTTCAGATTATTTTATTTTTTAATAGTATTTCTATTTTGAATGAACATGTATTCTTGTGATTACGAAACACATGACACAACCTTTTAGTTTTTTGATGTTTTCTAATAATATGCACTTATTACGCGTTTTAATTGTAAAATTATTAGAAAACATCGAAAAACTAAAAGGTTATCATGTGTTTCAAAATAGAAAATATTAGTTAAAATAAAATAATCTAAAGTTTTAATTTAAATGGACGTACTCGCATATTTCAACGTAATTTTTAATTCTGATCAACTTTTTTTAGTAATATTTTTCGATAATTTCAAATTTAAAGGTACTTTACTCTTGAGCAAAACTCATATTTTTTGACAAACCTCATGTACCACTGAATAAATTTGATATTTGATGACTGTATTCTAGGTTATAATGCAGAACTTTTTAAGAAGAATAAATTTTTTTCCTAAAATTAATAATAAAAAAGTGTTCTATATGATTCCAACCTAGAGGGACATACTGTATATATATATAGTGCTTAATATGTATACAATAATTTATAATAAAAAAAAACCCACAGCCAAAAATTAAATCGAAGTTTTTGGGCGTTTTTCGAAAAAGCAAACCATTAAATTTGAAACAAACTTGTTCCAACCCAAACGACTTCATTGTAAATTAAATTTTACTCTTATTAGTATACATACAAGAATCTTTATTGCCCAGAAAAAAACTAACAGATATCTAATTAAAAGGATGCTAAGATTAATTAAAAGGATACTTTCTCTGTTACAAATAAGAAATTCTCTTTGATTCCCTAACGCTATTAAAAAGGAGTGGTCTGGCTACAGAGTCCCCTGTAATTTCACCCCGAAACCCCATCCTTCTATTACAGTCTATGCTTTAACCATACCATACGTAAATGTATAAAGTGTTTTTAAGAGCAATATCTCGTATATTTAAATTCAATTAAACATAATGATGTAGTCTTGACAGCAGGGATGGATGGGCTCAAACAAACCGGCCCTGGCAATTTTTTTTATTCAGCCCTCGCTTCGGCATAAAAATTTTACGGCAAAGAAAACGAAGCCATATTGTGTTATTTTTGTTTTTGATATTATGGAGGTTTTGTTATTAAATAACATGCTAATTTTAAAGGACGTCATTTGCATTTTGAGAAAAAAACTGCATATAAACATATGTATGCATGTCCTAAACATCCTAACTTGAGAGATACAAGGTGTTCAAAGACTTTCAGAAAATCTCTTTTTTTATTAATATGATGTGATACTGCTCTAGATATTTTTATCATAACAAAAACATTACATGTAAAAAAAGGCCAAGTACGCGAAAATGGCATTCCGTAAAAAGAATTGAGATAAAAGTAAAGCCAAGTTCTCCAATACAAATTTCAAAATGAAAGTTTGTTACTAGTTTGGAAATATTTTTTTAAACTTTGCTATTACAGCCAAACTTCTTTATGTTCAATTTAGCACTGTGTCTAAGAGTCATTTACAGGCGTAATAGCCAAGTTTAGAAAAATATTTCCAAACTAGTAACAACCTTTCATTTTGAAATTTGTATTGGAGAACTTGGCTTTACTTTTATCTCAATTCTTTTTACGGAATGCCATTTTCGCGTACTTGGCCTATTTTTACATGAAATGTTTTTGTTATGATTTCACTTCTTTTTTAAAGGAATTGGATAATACTTAATTTTTAAAGTAGTAAAATATGCGGAATATTGTTCAAAACTTTTGCAATGCCCTACTTAAATTTTTGAGGTTTTTTAATTTTTTTCCATTGTTTTATCGTAGTTCCTATTAGCCTTCCAAAGCTCAGCTCTCTAGCGTTTCTGAAAGTGCACAATGTTACTTAAATTTTTTCCCATGGTTTTATCATAATTTCTATTAGCGTTCCAATGCTCAGCTCTCTAGCGTTTCTGGAAGTGGGCAATGTTAGTTTTATATAAATTTACATTTATAGGAGAGGAAAATAAATTAAAATTGTCGTGTTTTTAAATTTTGTCCTATAGTTTTATCATAGTTCCTATCAGTCTTCCAATGCTCAGCTCTCTAGCGTTTCTGGAAGTGGGTAATGTCACTTTTACATAACTTTACATTTATAGGGGAAGGAAGTAAATTAGAATTTTGGGGTGTTTTAATTTTTTTCTATAACTTTATCATAGTTACCATCGGTCTTCCAAAGCTCAGCTCTCTAGCATGTCTGGAAGTAGGCAATGTTACTTTTACTTAACTTTACATTTATAGGGAAGGGAAGTAAATTAGAATTTTAGGGTGTTTTAATTTTTTCCTATAGTTTTATCATAGTTCCTATCAGTCTACCAAAGCTCAACTTTCTAGCATTTCTGGAAGTGGGCAATGCTACTTTAACATAACTTTAAATGTATAGGGGAGGGGAGTAAATTAAAATTTTGGGGTTTGTTGATTTTTTTCTATAGTTTTATCATAGTTCCTATCAGTCTGCCAAAGCTCAACTCTCTAGCATTTCTGGAAGTGGGCGATGCTACTTTTATATAACTTTAAATGTATAGGGGAGGGGAGTAAATTAAAATTTTGGGGTTTTTTGATTTTTCCCAGGGGTTTGGTCATAATTTCTGTCAGTCTGCCAAATTTCAGCTTTGTAGCATGTCTGGAAGTTCAGTAGAATATTGATGATCTATACATGAGTGAGTGAGTCAATTTTGACGTTTTTTGAAATTTCGTAACTACTTTACTGCTTTATGGAATTCCGTGAAACTTGGAGGGGTTGTTAACTCCATGGAGATCTACGACTGTGCAAAGTTTGAGATTCGTAGCTCATTCCGAAGTAGAGTTGTAGGTCAAATATCGGCTGAAATGTTTCCAGAAAAGATGGTTACGGCGCGCGAACTTGGCGAGGCACTGCCGTGCCCTCAGATAACTTTTCGTTGTAATAAAAATAAAGTACTAAAATAATATATTTTTTGCACTTTTAAATAATATGCAATTTAGACAATACAAAAATATTAAAAATAATGCACATCGTTGCCGATGCCAGCAGTTAAAGTACAATACTAGTAAAGTACCAGCAGGTCGATGTTTGCTGGGTAAGTATGTATTTTGTTTTGATGACTTATTTATATTTTGGATATTACTGACTCAACTAACAGAAACCACATTCCTAAGCTTCGATCGTGTAACACAAATAGTTTATAAGTTTTTAAAAATATCCCGACATCCAATGGGGAGCAAGGGTTAATTTTTTGTGGCTTCGCGCATGCCACCAGGCGGGGTTGTTTTGTCCCGGTAAAACACCCCTTTAGTTAAGGTGCCAAAGTTTGTTTTATAAAAATTTCTAAGAATAAGTTCCTCTTATGCTAACATTCAATCCATTGGCGTAGCTAGCCTTGCTTTTCAGGGGGGCCGTGGCCCCGGTCTATCTTGAACAAAAAGCAAACATAGGTTTTAAAGAGTCGTGCAAAGTGTGCAATGAATAAAAAAAATACGCGCATTAAATGTTCTAATATTTTAATATAACAAATTTAATAATACATATACCAACTTATTTATATGTATACACAGGAAGTATGTAATTCAGCAATTCTACAGAGAAAGTTTTCTACGTCGCTGACTGAAAGCGTCTACCACACTGTCTAAGTCGACCTCAACATCTTTTTCTATGAATAACAATGACAAACCTGAGTGTCTCTCTTGAGTCATAGTTGTTCTAAGCCAATTAAAAACTCTCCTCATGGCAGAGAAAGACCTCTCGCAAGTTGCACTTGAAACTGGAAGAATACCCGCAATTTTAAAAAGTTGGTAGAGGTTTGGATAGGTGTTTTCTGCTATATGTTGTTTGATAGAATCATGACCAACAGTTTGATTTAACCGAAAAATACAATTCTTTAAAACGGTCATTTCTGCTCTTAGAGCAGAAGTATTAATATTAAAAATTTCCCGGTATTGCTCGACGAATTTATTCCATTAACGACGTGGGAAAACTTAATATGAAAATGGTTATGAAATTGTCACCAAAATGGGAAAATTTCCATAAGACACTAAACGCTAACCTTAAAAAAACTAAAAAGATTATTATATTTATTTTAGAAAAACAGTTTAAAAAGGTCTTTTATAACCTTACGACATCTACAACCCGATTTCGCAGGGGGCAAAGGTCGCTGTCTTTATTAAATGCGAAATTCAACTCACACTTCTATAATATTTTACAAGATGTCGCTAATATGTATGAAATATTCAATATGCATAATTATGTTTAAATTTAAAAAATATTTTCGGGAAATTGCATAAGTGCAGAAAAGTTACCGATAATTTAAAGAGAAAAAGCCTAATTCCGCAAGACAAGGGCTTTTTCCTGAAATGTAAACATTATCTGAATGATTTTAAATTTTAATGCACCTATTTTATTTGAATATTTCCCGAATAATAATAGAAAAGTATGTATTTTCAGCGTCATGATCTTTTACTAGTAGTCGGTAGGGGAGGCCTAAAATATCTTAGGAGGGCCTGAGGGACTTCAGGGGGGGGGGGGCAGGCCCCCCCTAGCTACGCCAATGATCAATCCATTCATTCCTCATTACGAATTGAGACAAACTACATCGATAAAAACCCGAGCGCAGCCCCCCCTGGCCCCCCCCCTAGCTACCCCAATGATTCAATCCATTCATTCCTCATTACGAATTGAGACAAACTACATCGATAAAAACCCGATCGGAGCAAACATCGGGTTTAAGATTGACAGAACACTGGTTATGGGTGGTATTTTAAGTTATCTTATTGATCACCCATTAGGTATAGTTTAAATGGGCGAATTTGTATCATTCTTCCTAAAGCCTCAAAAATATTATATTTCTTTTGCCAATCTTTTTTAGGGAGCATTCTTAAATTATGTAACGCAAAAATTAAGGATTTTTGACCCCCCCCCCCCCCCCCCAAGAAAAACACATTAAAATTAGCTTGAGTGTAACGCAAGGTCAAACCTCCCCCTCCCCTCCTTGAGCGTTACGTAATTTAAGGGTAGGCCCTTATGAGGGGTTTTTCTGTTTTAGTGTGACCATACATCCGAATTAAGGCTGAACAAGTCAGGCGTTTTGTTCAGAATGAAAATGTCCTGCCTGCTAGTTTTTTAAATCCGGCGCTTTTTAAAATATTAGGGTCCGGTTTGATTATCTGAGGTGGGATGTTCTTTTTGAAGTGTAAACTTCTTTAGGCGCGTTTAGCAGTTTTTGTGGGTAATGAATTGAACTGAGCTGTCAGGCTCGGTTATGTAACGCTCATTCGGGTGAAATCGGCTCGAGTCGACTAACTGTGAGAAACATTCAGCGAGCGATATGATGATGCAGATGAAGGCCAGTACACAGAAGAGTTCGGTTCGGTCCGCTTTGCAGAATATGTTATGGGCCAGTATTATTAATTTCGCCTTGTTGAAGTTTACACTTCTGCCGTGTGGTCTTAAGCACACACAATAATTTTTCTGTTTTTCTTTTTTGTTCATACAATTTTTATTACGGTGGTTTTTAAACTTTCCGGCTTGTTTACGCTAACTAATATGGCCAGTTTACGGTCCCTTTCCAGTAAGTGATGTGTAAAAACGACTATTTTAAAAAGCAGTTAACAATCGCTGCTTTTCTTTTAAAAAGCTGCTTTTAATACGACATTTGGAATTTCCCTCGCAAAAAAAACCTCACACCTGTAAAGTTCCCAACGTCCTACAAAAACTTGATGACAAAAAAAGGCTTACAATTTCCTAACTGAACTTTTATCTACCTTTTGTAAACTGCTTTTTAAAAAGCTGCTTCCCAAGTAACATTATTACCACTCAAGGTTTTAATAATTTGGTTCCTAGGTTATTTAGAGCATAAACTAATTAGTTTATGTTTAGAGGGTGCTGTTATGGGTTTTAGGATCAATTTGGCTACATAAAGGGTATAATAAAACTGATATTCCTTCTGTTCCTTTTAGATACTTTTGGTTTTATTGATTTCTGATTTATAAAGATCGTCTTATAAAACCATTTTACCTAAAGTTTTTAAAAAGTAATAAGTACAAATTGGTACCTACCTATTGCAAGATTGATTATTTAAAGTCCAATAATTAATAATTGTTGAGTTTCCGTCCTCCTGGGTAGGACACCCAGGCCTAGATAAGGCCTGTTTAGACGGCCAATATAAGAGGTTGCCCTCCAACCTGCAGGCACAACGAATATCATTGCACTGGCCCTCTCGATTGTGTCAAAATTGCACGATAAAAAAACATTCAAAAGTGTTGAGTTACGCTTTTAAACACTTTAAAAACAAATACAGAAATTTAAGTGAGGTTATGTTGACTATGTTTACTTTGTTCTTTTTTGTTGGTTTCATAAGGGCACTCAAAAATCCTTGTTGCGATACTGTAACAAATAAAACCAAGTGACCACTTTATATAAAACCATAATGGCGTATAAAAATTTATTTAAAAAATATTGTAAAGAGAAAATATTTATCTAGTCGTTTAACAGTGTTTTTAACAATAATTTCACTTTAATTTTGATTTATGTAAACCAAACAGACTTTTTTAATGGTGAATATTGTAAATGATTTTTTTTTATTTTAAATATTTGTTATTTTGTTATCAAAAAACTATTAAAAAGCATTTTGAGCTGGCGCGCTTGTTTTGAGAGCTTTTCAGATACGATTTTATCAGAAAAATAAATCTGGCAGGCAATTTTATCATCAACAAAACGACAAACTCGGTATATTTTTGTGTGATCAAATAATTTTGGGACTCTGACATTTTTGGCAATTTTGTGACCTAAATTATTTTATATAGCCATTGTGAATCTAAAATATCGCCATAGCTTTTATAGGAAAACTTATTTACTCTAAAGGTATTATGGTATTCAACAGAATCGCCAGGATACCAAATTACCAAATCTAGTTTTACAATAGGATAGAGAACGTTTCTGAGTTGCTTTTGGAACCTGGCATAATAGCTTTAGGCTCTAAAAGGTTCTATACTGGTGGAACCGCTAGAGGGCGAAGCTGGAGTTTATTTCTTATGGTTTTGTAGTGAGTTTGATACATAGGTTGCCACAATCAATTGGGGAGTCCCATTTAGGAGGTCTAAGGGGTATATAAGGGTAATGGGGACGTGCTAGCGACCAAACATTGAAACTAATGGTTTTAAGGAAAGGCGCTGGCAACCTTTTAGCTTCTGCTATAAATAAAGAAATGTTACTTGGGTTCTTTTATATTTAATGGCAGTTGAATACTGCCACATAGAAATCAAAAAGCAATGAGCAAGAAAGCACATGGTACAAAGAAATAAGAAAAAAAAGGTACTCATAGGTAAAATATTGTACCTAACACATGCGAAAAGTGTCTTTACCGCCCTTGACGGCTTGACCGAACTTGCCGTCGCGTGCGGTAAAGTATTAATTTTCGCACCGAACCGAACCGAACCAAACCGAACCGAACACAACCGTACCGATTATTGGATCAATCGTAATCAGTTAAAATGTCCTTTAAATAGCCGACCGGTCAAACAATCGGTAATAGTGGGTTTACACATGCATGAATTTAGTGGCGCCAGTGTTCGCGTCAGTTCTATTTGCACGCCAGTAAAGGTTTACACTATTGTTCGAAAATTAAAAAGACTGGCACGCTAGTTTCATTTTTAAAGTGTACACGATACGCGATATGTCGGCTGAACTCTCGGAAGCCTGCAAAATAGTCGCTAAACTTTTATTGAAAAAAAAATAAAAGAGGTTCAGGAAAAGGAACAACGAAAAGGCCGTATCTGCATGGGTTAAAGCATGGATTGCTAGTCGATCTACTTGGGTGCTTCCGAAAAACTTTTAGGAGAACTTGCAGCAGAAGATCCTGCGAGCTATAAAAACCATCTTCGAATGACAAAGCAACATTTTGATATTCTTCTAGAGTTTCTCTAATTAAACAACATTCTTTAAAATTCGGTCTGCTACTTTAAACCATGGTACTTTTGGGGTGTATACTTCATTTGCACCGGCTCCGGAACGTTGGCTTTTTTTAATTTTTGTCAATTCCAAAGCATATGTGTTTCTTATGGATCATATTTTTGCTTTTACTTCTGCAACTTCAAAGCCTTCAATAGTCATTATTTTACTAATTTTTTGGGAAGCATTATCTCGACTATCTTTGTTTTTATACGAACTACTGTGTACATCCCATAAACAAGGAAAACATTCATAGCCTTCAAGAAACTGTATGGTCAGTTCTGCTGACCACTTTTTTTTAGCCATATTAAGCTATAAAAACAAAAATAAACAAAATTTTTAAGCTCAAACACAATGAAAATAAAAAATAATGTAAAATAATGAACTTAAAACTGGCGAGCCGACGTGCAAGCACTTGTTTACACATGAAAATTTTCCTTTCCTGCGCGCATGCGTCACCACTGGCGCCAGCAAATTCAGTCAGCTGCAGACTTTTTTGATACATGCATGCAAAAAAATAACTTGTGCGCAAGTCGGTGTTTACACTTGCAAATTTAACTTACTGGCGCGCCAGTTTTTATTGGCGCCAGCAAATCCATGCATGTGTAAACTCTCCTTAAGGCTATGTTAAGTCGCCGTCAGCCTTCTACGCCAAATTAATGCTAAGTCCACAGCCATATTCCCATACAAAGTGGTCACCTCTTAAAATTAATGAATTTGTCCCCTACAAAGTTGGATCCCAGACTATTAACTTAATATTAATTCTAAAACAAAAATCATAGCCACAACCAACCCTTTATAAACTGTAACCAAAACAACAAAAATTATCCGTTTGACCAACGATCGCATTGAAATATTATGAGCTTTTCAATCAGTCCTTGTTCAGTCTTTGTTGACTATTTTGAAAAGGGTATAGCATTTATTAGTTTAAAAAGAAGTTTTATATTTTTACAGTATGCTTTAAAGTTCAGATTAAACAAAGCGAGCTTATTATTAGTATATCTTTGTCGAAGAAACTAAACAAAAAAAATCATGTAAAGAAGTTTTAATTTATAAACTTAACAAAATTACCTAACTGTGAACAAAAAAAACAATATCTAGTTAATAAAAAAACGCAAGGCTTGTTTTAGTTTTGTTTTTTTAACCGATATGGAATATACTCGTAATATAAACAATAGTTTAAACAGTGCGAACTTTTTACCAGTTTCTGCTTTTAGTGCTTACAGCATATTAAGAAACTGTAGTTACATGCTAAATAATGAATGTAACGCAATAGTACAAAATGATTCCAGTTTTCAAAACACAATCCCTTCTTTACCATCTCAAATTAGAACTCTTTCTCCAGGGGTTCCCATAATTTTGCCTCAAAACAGTGAAAGGATTTTTCCAAATAATAATAATAATCACGCCATTTCGAACTTAAATTGTGAAAACAATCATTTAAACAGCTGTGCAGTTTCCCCGTCAATTGACAATGCTCCAAAAATGCCAAAAACCAGAGGAATATTCTCGCCTGCAACACTCTTAAATTTGAGGCATTCGGTAGATAGTATGTTGGAAAATAGCTCACCCAGTAAGTATCATTCACTAGAGCTAAAAATTGATTTTCTTCTAACAAATCTTGTAAAATCAATATGTTGCCAGATTTTAGGTTTTTGAGATCAAATCAGTCAACCAAAACATGCTTGTCTGATAAAGTATTAGGGGAGAGTTGCCATCATCGTACCACTTTTGACATATTTGCCTATAACTCAGCTATTTTTTGTCAAAAAACACTAAATGTTATTTCTCAAAAAACTACGATACTCCCTACAATAAATTGCCAGGTACGAAAAAAAAAGGTTAGCTAAAAGTATCTTTTTTAATTAAAAAACAAAAACATTTCAAACGGTACGATGTAGGAGACCCTTCTCCAACATCGTACCCCCCTTCTCCTACATTGTTCCGCTTTCTCTTAGATCGTATACTAACACAAGTGACTGGAGAAAACATGCCTATTTTATTTTTTTAATAATCAGAAATTATAAAATACAAAGTCCACTAAGATGTCTGTCACAAACATAAATTTGTTTTTTGCCTTTTTCGGCGGTAGAACAAGATACATGAACCCATGTTTTACATTGGCAACACTAAATCATTTCTTCAACCATTTTTTCGTCACAAATAAAACAGTACCATTCATCCAAATTTATTCCTGCTTTAGATGTCGAAGCTCTAGAGTCGACGCAATCGCTTTTTTTAAATTTATTTTTGTTTTCTTCATGTTTCTTTTTCGTAAAGTCCTTTCTTTTTACTTCAACAACCTTCTTTGGCTTCATTTTTTCCTTCTTAGCTTTGAGTTCCTCTTTGTAAGGGGTGGACGTGAGCTCAACTGCTTTTTGTGCTGGTTTTGTTTTCTTTTGCTGAAGCGATATTTTTGCCAGTGGCTTCAACATTTCCGGCGAAAAATATAAACTTTCTTCTTCTGGAGCTTCGTTGCTTTTCTTGGTAATTCTATTATTTTCATTTTGTTGTTTATTTATGAGAGGTATTTTATCATCTGTATCAGATGACTGCGAACTGTAAATATTTTCTTGAGAAGTTTCTTTTTCTATGTTTCTCTGAAATTCATTATCGTCTACGTCATTTTCTTTTTCTTCTGTAACATCCGTAGCATTTAGGGCGTCTGCAGCTACGAATTCTGAATCTTTAAATACATATCTATTGATAGGCCATATATCTGCTCCTAATGTAATGTAATAGCAGCCTGCATATCCTACTCTGACCATTTGTAATATTCTCTTTTCCGTTTTATTTCTCTTTCTGCCATCTGAAAACAAAATATTTTGCTTAGATTTTTGCAGTTGCCTTCATCGTACCGGTACGATGTAGGGAACATGATAGAGGTACGATGTAGGAAACTGACTTATTATTGTTTCTAACCTATAAATTCGACTCAAAGCTTTTAAGAAAAATTACAAAAACTACAATTTAAAAAGACCAAAACAATGTTCTGTTTGACAAAATATAATAATTTTTAATTGTGGCAATGGTACAATAATAGGATACTTACGTTTGATGTAAAAAAATTACATCGAAAAAGGTTAAAATCTTTCTTTCAAGTATTCACCGCCTACACCTGCTTACACAGTACAATTCACAGTAAACAGACCGCAGTCCGTGTACTGTGGTACAATTGCTACTGCGTTGAAAGTTGTTCGCGGGGTAGTTTTATCTATAAATTTCGAGGTGGCGCTACTGGTCACAGTTTAGCAGAGGAACGATGTAGGAGCCGGTACGATGATGGCAACTCTCCCCTACTTACTTTGTAGTCAATGCATATATATAAATAAATAAATAACTCTACTAATAATAGAAAAAATCATTTAAAAAATGTATAAATATATATTAAATCTATATAAATGGTTTAATTATAATGATAAGTATATTGCTTTTTTTTAAATTTATTGTGACTGTAAAACTATTCTTTAATTGTAACTCTGATCAAGAAATACAGTCGAACCTCTATAACTCGAACCTGAAGGGACAACCAAAACAGTTCGAGTTATGGAGAGTTCGAGTTATAGAAACTCGAGTTACATAGGTTAAAATACATGTAAAAAGTGCAGGGACCGCTTAAAAGGTTCGAGTTATAGAGGTTCGAGTTAGAGAGGTTCGACTGTACGTTCATTGAATAAAAACCTTTAGATATAAGAAAATCTTTGCACTTATTTCTAAATATGTTATAGCTATTTTTAAGTTTTATATTGTTTGGCAAATTATTACCTAATTTTATACCGTTATACATTATAGATTTTTGCAAGGTAATGCAAGATTATTAACTTTTCTCATTCTCGTAGAACAAATATTTTGGTTTATTATAACTAATTTAGAAGAATATACAAACAGGGAATAATTTAAGTAATATTTTTGATGAACACATTTTTGCAGTGATATCTAGAATTTACGTTGCATAAATACCTATTTGCTCTTTTTTGAAGAATAAAAACTGATTTAAAAATACTCTGCCAATCTATGGGCACATAAGCTCACACTGGGTACTATAGTTTTAGTGTATCTACTTGAAAGCTAATATAACTAAAAACTGAAGTATATTTTATTGAACTCCAGACTCAATTACCTTTCGTTTGATACCACACAAGCCATGTTTTGACTTAAACTCTAATTTTTCAAATCTACCCCCACCCTTTTTTAAAAAACTAAAATGTATTTGTTTTTAACTCCAGACTCAATTACCTTTCGTTCGATATCACACACGCCATATTTTCGTTTAAACTCCAATTTTTGAAATATACCCCCACCCTTTTTTTTAAATAAATTAAAATGTATTTTGTTTAACTCCAGACTCAATTACCTTTCGTTTGATATCACACACGCCATATTTCCCCATAAACTCTAATTTTTGAAATCTACCCCCACCCTTTTATTTGGTTTGTGTTCGGTGGATTTTGTTCATTTTTAAATGGGACCATCTCGGCCCAAAACCCAGCCTAGGTACCAAATTTCATTAAATCGGCCAAGCGGTTTTTGAGTTATGCGCGTTGGTCGTTACAGACAGACAGACATACAGACAGACGGCGCAACAAAAAAGTTTCAAAATCATCTGAAACGCAAAGATATATAAAAATTTTTGAAATCGGAGCAACTTTTTTTTTCTCGAAAAAATTAGGATCACCATAGCTCACACTACTATAGTATAGTTTATGGGTGAGCTAAAAATTAATTGAACATGTACCCCAGAAAGGAATACCATACCTTAAGTTTGATTCAATTAAAGAAAAGTATACGTTTCTGATTTACCTAATTCATTTGTAATAATTTTTACAACCTGAAGTTAACTTTTTATTTAAATTATGAATATGATTTTAAAATTTTAATAATTTAATATTATTCTAAAAATTTAATATTTCTGTAATATTAATTTTGTTATCATTTACTATTATAACTTGTTGAGATATTTCTTTAAAACCAATTAAATACGTTTTTGAAAAACTAAGCATGGGCGCACCCAGGGGGGGGCCCAAGTCTTTGATTTTTTGACATATGTTGTATATATTTGATGATAAAACACAAAAAATAGCTTAAAATTTGAGATAATGAGGCTTCGGGCCCCCCCCTAAGCAGCGGCGTAGTTCGTCGCGTCCAAAAACATGATGACCTTTTTTTTTTGGTCTATTTTTGAGAGGCGCCTTGTTAGCTGTCGGCCTCCAAGAGGCCTCGGGCCCCCCCCCCCCCCCAAGACACATTCCTGGGTGCGCCACTGAACTAAGGGATAGTTTTTAAGAAACAACGTCCAAAATATTTAAATTTTTTTTAACTTGCCCTTTTTATCCAAAAAAAAAAAACTTTTTCTAATCATAATGAGCCAGATAATCATTTAGCGTTGCCGGATTTTATTTTTTAATTAAACTCTTTTTTCCCTTACTCCTCAAACATTAATAATCCTACATTTTAAAAACAAGACTTTCATGGTATATGAGGTTTTTTCCTTATTCTGGCCTCCTCTATCCTTTCGTTTACACCCTGCATATTTTTATAATCTAGAAGAAAAAAAAATGTCGTGTTTAAAGATTATATGTCGAAACTTAATTTTTGCAAGTATCTTTTTTTGCCTCTGCACGGTAGAAATAAATGGCAATAAGAAAATTTCGCCGGTCCCATATCGCCGTCGAACCAACTTGCCGCTGACCCAACTCGCCACCGGGCAAACTAGCCACCGCCGTGGTTTTAGTTTGAAATTTTATTCTGAATAGAAAATATTTATCGGTAAAACAATTTTTAAAAAAAATATTTCAATTTTTTTTTTTTCACAAAGCAATTTTTGAAGTTCTTTAAATTTTTTTGTTAAACGATTTTTCTTATTTTTTAAGGAAACAAATAAAATTGAAAAGAAGTTAAAATGAATCGGCCCCGGCGAATTGTCCTGACCCCTAAAAAAGTGCACAATGAAAATTTTTACTACTAAAATATTACCTTCATCCAGCTAATAGTACACATGCATTGGAGCTGATATTACTTTATTTTTACGTAGGCTAACAAATGTTACATAACAATGTTTAACACCTTATCAAACTTCGTAGAACCCCACCCCTATAACCCGCTATGTAATTTATGTACTGCCCCAAATCACAAGAAAAAAAAACAACAAATTTCAATCAACCAGCTTCTTTCTTTAGCTCACAGAATAGGAAATAGTCATGAAAACACACCAAATAATCCAGCTGTCCAAGGCTTTGATTTGCTGAAATTTTTAAATCAATCAATCAGAGCCAAATAAAAGATAAATCCGAGCGGATAAAACGCTCCCAGCCATACCCTTTATAAATCTGGCAACGTAATAGAAGAAAAGCTCATTTTTTAAAAATTCAGTACGTCCCAACCTTGATATTTGTAAGGTGATCCGTGTTAATAGGGACTTATTGCAATAAGGCCAGGCAGTGATAGTGCTGGGCACTATTCTGATCCATTGAAAACTGACAGTTGATCTTTCAAAATTGACATACCAAGTCGAATTTATAAATCCAGTCGTTTATTTTCCATTAATAATAGCGGCACTATTCCGGCTCTTATAATACACAAAGGCTTAATTTTGAAAGAAGACAGCTTATAATGCGAAACAGTCAGAATAATGCCCGGCACAATTAGTGCCTGGCTTTATTGCAATAATTCCCTAATAACGTGGTATAGGATAAAGCCGGCTGTCCATTGAGTGTATTATTCGCGCGGATTTTAGCTCACACTACTACTATACTATAGTAGTGTGAGCTATGGTGATCCTAATTTTTTCGAGAAAAAAAAAGTTGCTCCGATTTTAAAAATTTTCATATATCTTTGCGTTTCAGATGATTTTGAAACTTTTTTGTTGTGTTGTCTGTTTGTCTATCTGTATGTCTGTCTGTCTGTAAGACGACCAACGCGCATAACTCAAAAACCGCTAGCCCGATTTTAATGAAATTTGGCACCTAGGCTGGGTTTTCGCTCGAGATGGTCCCATTTAAAAATGAACAAAATCCACCAAACACAAGCCAAATAAAAGGGTGGGGGTAGATTTCAAAAATTAGAGTTTAAGTCAAAACATGGCTTGTGTGGTATCAAATGATAGGTAATTGACTCTAGAGTTGAATAAAATATATTTCAGTTTTTAATTATATTAGCTCACACGCACACTATAACCATAGTACCTAGTGTGAGCTTAAGTGCCCATAAATTCGCAGAGTATTTCTCAGGCTTTGATTGGTTCAAATTTTTAAATCAACCAATCAGAACCCAAATTTTATTTTGAACTGTTTTATTTTTAACTTTTTATTATAATGTTTTAGAATTTAAAGAAAAATTAAAAAAATAAATTGCAGTTTTTAAAAAAAATAGTTTGAGAAAATAATCCATACACAAGAAATGATACTTTAAAAATCTTTGAATTTTGAGGCAGTTCTAGCATCTCTTCATTCATATCCTTGGGAATTTTATATTTCCCAGGTGATTTTGTTCCTTCAGTAGAATTAACTTTCTCGCGGAACAAGCTTTCAAAATTTGTATAAATCTCCAAAAAACATATTCCGGTTTTCATGCCATGTCTCTCCAAAAATAGCTCCTTTTAAAGAATCTATGAAATCCAATAAAAATACTCTGCCAATATATGGGCCCCTAAGCTCACACTAGGTACTATAGTTATAGTGTACGTGTGAGCTAATATATCCCTTTAGTTGAATGTTTTTGAATACAACTGAAATATATTTTATTCAACTCCAGACTAAACTACCTTTTGTTTGGTACCACACAAGCCATGTTTTGACTTAAACTCAAATTTTTGAAATCTACCCCCACCCTTAAAAAAAACAAAAACTATAATGTATTTTGTTAAACTCCGGACTCAATTACCTTTCGTTTGATATCACACACGCCATATTTTCACCTAAACTCTAATTTTTGAAATATACCCCCACCCCTTTCTTAAAATAAATTAAAATGTATTTTGTTTAACTCCAGACTCAATTACCTTTCGCTTGATATCAAACACGCCATATTTTCACATAAACTCTAATTTTTGAAATCTACCCCCACCCTTTTATTTGGTTTGTGTTCGGTGGATTTTGTTCATTTTTAAATGGGACCATCTCGAGCCAAGACCCAGCCTAGGTACCAAATTTCATTAAAATCGGCCAAGCGGTTTTTGAGTTATGCGCGTTGGTCGTTACAGACAGACATACAGACAGACAGACAGACAGACGGCGCAACAAAAAAGTTTTAAAATCATCTGAAACGCAAAGATATATAAAAATTTTTGAAATCGGAGCAACTTTTTTTTTCTCGAAAAAATTAGGATCACCATAGCTCACACTACTATAGTATAGTATATGTGTGAGCTAATAAGCCATTACCATTATTAACTTGCTATATATCTATGACTTGAACTTAACTATAAAAAAAATTTCTACTTCCATTCTATAAAATACCGGGTGGCGCAAAAAAACGGACAAAATATTTTTCATTATAACTTTTGAAATATACCATCAATTTTATTAAAGATAACTGAAATTTGCAGGGGATTAATCAAGATTTTAAGTAAAAATAATATTTGTTCGCCATCTTAAAATTCAAGATGGCGTAGAAAATCATGCTTAACCCTTTAAATTTGCTTGTTTATTTTTATGCTACACGGATTTTTTTTCCTGTTTTTGCCATGTATGAAAGAGGTAGAATTATTAAAATCAGGTGAATGGTTCCCAAAAAATTATTTTTTGTTTTAATCATTATGCTACAGAATACTACAGATTATACGATTACCTTTTCCATTCTGTCTGCAGTCTTAAGAACTAAACCGACTTTCCTAAAATTGATTGCTCTCTAA
Source organism: Aspidapion aeneum (assembly GCA_963576565.1). Taxonomy (NCBI): domain Eukaryota; kingdom Metazoa; phylum Arthropoda; class Insecta; order Coleoptera; family Brentidae; genus Aspidapion; species Aspidapion aeneum. The sequence continues at coordinate 8,638,835 of OY755040.1, forward strand.
AGAATACTATCGAAATTGGTCACATTGTTAAAATCCAAGATGGCAGTACTGCATGGTACAGGCTGTTAAAATCTTACAAATTTTTTTTCCCAAATCTAGCTCTTATGTGCATATAATAGTTTACTGAGTCGGTTCTCTTTGACATGTACAGCGTGTCCCATTTTCGATGGGATTAAATGGGACACTCGGTTATTATTAAAGATATCGATTTTCTGATTGCACCATACCGTGCTCTTTTTTGGAACCCTTTAAAATGGTGTAATCAGATTTTTGCTATACCCCGTGGTTTCGCTAACACAGGGAGTTTTTGAAAAAATTGCATTTTAATTTATTCCTTGTATCTCGCTTATTTTGCAAGATATTTTTATTCTGTAAAAACCTTTCTATGGCAACTTTTTTAGAGCAAAATAATGACGTTGTCAATTTTTTTAAATATTGTTTAGTTTTTGAGATATGGTATTTATCCTAAAAAAATTAAATACGGACCTGGATTTTTTTTATTACTACTTTCATTGGTTCCATGCTATTATTACCTTAAAATGATAAAACTTTAATATTTTTTTGATTTAAGGTTAAAAAAAACTATTTAATATTTGAAAAAAAAAAATTATAGTCCGAACCTGGAAATTTCCAACGTAATTATAAATTAAAAATTGCAAGACACACTAGTTGAACGATTTTTAGTTTATCTGTTTTGAAATGATAATTAAAAGATTTATAAATAAAGTAAAAAACGTTAAAAAGTTACAAAAATAATATCATACTAATTATTTGATGGTAGCACAGCAGGTCGTGAAATTTACAAAACAAAAGCGTGGAATTGACGTTGTCATTTTACTTGTCATTTTTGTGAATGGCTTACAATTATTTTAAACTGGCTAGAAATCGACCATATCCAGATTTTGAAAAATGTGATATGTTTGACTGCTTCATTCAAGCAACAAAATCCCAATATTTAAATGGCAGAAATATTTTTATGCAAAATGCGCTAAGAAAAATTACTCAAAATGCCAACAATGTTTTACACATAATGGTTTAATCAGAAAAATTAGTTATTTTTTATAATTTGTTTTTTTTTTGTATTTTTCGTAGACTTTGTTTCAAATAAATCTGTAAATTAACGTAAAACCATTTTAATATGCTAAGTATCAAAACAGTTAAACTAAAAATTGTTTATCTAGCAATTTTTAATTTATATTTATGTTAAAAATATCCAGGTTCAGACTAATTTTTTTTTAAATATTAAATATTTTTTTTTACGTTAAAACAAAAAATTTTAAAATTTTTATTATTTTATGATAATACTAGTATGAAACCAATCAAAATAGTAATAAAAAAAATCCAGGTCCGTATTTAATTTTTTTATGATAAATACCATATCTCAAAAACTAAACAATATTTTAAAAAGTTGACAACGTCATTATTTTCTTCTAAAAAAGTTGCCATGAAAAGGTTTTTACAGAATAAAAATATCTCGCAAAATAAGCGAGATACAAGGGATTATTAAAAATACAATTTTTTCAAAAACTCCCTGTATTAGCGAAACTATTAAAAAAAGAGCACGGTAAGGTGCAATCAGAAAATCAATACCTTTAATAATAAACGAGTTTCCCATTTAATCCCATCGAAAATGGGACACGCTGTACAATATTTTCTACATATAAAATTATTCAAATTGTTTTGATGCTAAGTATTAAATAAAATACTTAAATTTAAAAATTTTAGATACAATTAGGACCCCGCCCCTCTTGCTTTCACCTAATTTTTGTGGCTCACAATTCCGCAAACACAGAAGTGAGAAAAAGCCTATTCCTGATGAGCAAAAAGATGACAAGTATTTTGAAAGAAGAAGAAGAAATAATCAGGCTGCTAAAAAATCGAGGGATGCTAGAAAAATAAGGGAAGATCAGGTAAGTGGGTCTCAGGAACCCAATTCTTGAAATAAAATTGCATCTCTCAAAAACTCAAAGAGCCATTTGTCACTATTTTAAACCAGCGGCGTAGCGTGCCTGAAGGGGCGGAGGGGGGGCGACAACTAAACAGGGCGCCCATCAAAAATCTTGCGACCAAAAAAAAAAAGATCACAATTTCCCCGCGCTTAGAATAATAAAGACTTTCTATTCTATTCTATTCTATTCTCCCCCCCCACGCTACGCCACTGCAGAGATACGAAAAAACGACACCCTGAGTTAAGATTCGGAAAAACGTCATTTAACGACATTTATGGTAGGGAATCCCATAAGACCAAAATGACCAAACTTTGAAAATTGATATTTCAAAAACCATCCAGTTTATCAACAAAAGCACCGAGTTGCAGTAGTCTGGGACCATAGAGATACGAAAAAACCACACCCTGAATTAAGATACGGAAAAACGTCATTTAGCGAAATTTAGGGTAGGGAATCCCCTAAGACCAAAATGACCAAACTTTGAAAATTGATATTTCAAAAACTATCCAGTTTATCAACAAAAGCACCGAGTTGCAGTAGTATGGGACCATAGAGATACGAAAAAACCACACCCTGAATTAAGATTCGGAAAACTGTCATTTAGCGAAATTTAGGCTAGGGAATCCCATAAGACCAAAATGACCAAACTTTGAAAATTCATATTTCAAAAACTATACAGTTTATTAACAAAAGCACCGAGTTGCAGTATTGTGGGACCATAGAGATACGAAAAAAACGACACCCTGAGTTAAGATTCGGAAAAACGTCATTTAGCGAAATTTAGGAAAGGGAATCCCATAAGACCAAAATGACCAAACTTTGAAAATTCATATTTCAAAAACTATACAGTTTATCAACAAAAACACCGAGTTGCAGTATTGTGGGACCATAGAGATACGAAAAAACGACACCCTGAGTTAAGATTCGGAAAAACGTCATTTAGCGAAATTTAGGATAGGGAATCCCATAAGACCAAAATGACCAAACTTTGAAAATTCATATTTCAAAAACTATACAGTTTAACAACAAAAGCACCGAGTTGCAGTATTGTGGGACCATAGAGATACGAAAAAACGACACCCTGAGTTAAGATTCGGAAAAACGTCATTTAGCGAAATTTAGGATAGGGAATCCCATAAGACCAAACTTTGAAAATTCATATTTCAAAAACTATACAGTTTATCAACAAAAGCACCGAGTTGCAGTATTGTGGGATCTTAGAGATACGAAAAAATTACACCCTGAGTTAAGATTCGGAAAAACGTCATTTAGCGAAATTTAGGATAGGGAATCCCATAAGACCAAAATGACCAAACTTTGAAAATTCATATTTCAAAACTATACAGTTTATCAACAAAAGCACCGAGTTGCAGTATTGTGGGACCCTAGAGATACGAAAAAATGACACCCTGAGTTAAGATTCGGAAAAACGTCATTTAGCGAAATTTAGGATAGGGAATCCCATAAGACCAAAATGACCAAACTTTGAAAATTCATATTTCAAAAACTATACAGTTTATCAACAAAAGCACCGAGTTGCAGTATTGTGGGACCATAGAGATACCAAAACACCACACCCTGAATTAAGATTCGGAAAAACGTCATTTAGCGAAATTTAAAGTAGGGAATCCCATAAGACCAAAATGACCAAACTTTGAAAATTCATATTTCAAAAACTATACAGTTTATCAACAAAAGCACCGAGTTGCAGTATTGTGGGACCCTAGAGATACGAAAAAATGACACCCTGAGTTAAGATTCGGAAAAACGTCATTTAGCGAAATTTAGGATAGGGAATCCCATAAGACCAAAATGACCAAACTTTAAATATTCATATTGCAAAAACTATACAGTTTATCAACAAAAGCACCGAGTTGCAGTATTGTGGGACCATAGAGATACGAAAAAACGACACCCTGAGTTAAGATTCGGAAAAACGTCATTTAGCGAAATTTAGGATAGGGAATCCCATAAGACCAAACTTTGAAAATTCATATTTCAAAAACTATACAGTTTATCTACAAAAGCACCGAGTTGCAGTATTGTGGGACCATAGAGATACCAAAACATCACACCCTGAATTAAGATTCGGAAAAACGTCATTTAGCGAAATTTAGGATAGGGAATCCCATAAGACCAAAATGACCAAACTTTGAAAATTCATATTTCAAAAACTATACAGTTTATCAACAAAAGCACCGAGTTGCAGTATTGTGGGACCATAGAGATACGAAAAAACGACACCCTGAGTTATGATTCGGAAAAACGTCATTTAGCGAAATTTAGGATAGGGAATCCCATAAGACCAAACTTTGAAAATTCATATTTCAAAAACTATACAGTTTATCTACAAAAGCACAGAGTTGCAGTATTGTGGGACCATAGAAATACGAAAAAACCACACCCTGAATTAAGATTCGGAAAAAGGTCATTTAGCGAAATTTAGGGTAGGAAATCCCATAAGACCAAAATGACCAAACTTTGAAAATTCATATTTCAAAAACTATACAGTTTATCAACAAAAGCACCGAGTTGCAGTATTGTGGGACCATAGAGATACGAAAAAAACGACACCCTGAGTTAAGATTCGGAAAAACGTCATTGAGCGAAATTTATAGTAGGGAATCCCATAATACCAAAATGACCAAACTTTGAAAATTGATATTTCAAAAACTATACAGTTTAACAACAAAAGCACCGAGTTGCAGTATTGTGTGACCATAGAGCAACGGCGTAGCGTGCCTGAAGGGGCGGGGGGCCGACAGCTAAACAGGCGCCCATCAAAAATCTTGCGACCAAAAAAAAAACAAAAAAAGGTCATCATGTCTTTAGTTTGCCGCCCTCTCAATTTGCCGTTGCCGGCCCTGCTACTTAGTAAAACTTGGGGCGCTTCGGGCACCCATGGGGCGCCAGCACCCTCGGGGCGGGTGGGGCGACAAACCCCCCCGCGCCCCACCCCCCACGCTACGCCACTGTTTTAAACTGAATCTACACTTTTTGACCATCACTTATCATCACTAGGATTATTTGTTTAATAACACAGTCCCATTCTTCTTCTTTTCAATCCTGTGGATATAAGTGTAGGAATATTACAAGGATCGATCTTGGTGCCTCTGCTTATTATCATGTACATCAACGATTTGAAAAGTATTTTTAAGGGCTCTCAGTTCTATTCGTTTCCTATTTAGACGACATATATGATCTTTGTTTCGAAGAACAGCATCATCCTATTTACATTGTCTTGATTTAACTCTGGGTGGATCTTTTATTCCAAAAGTATCTAATCCAGAGATAGAAATACAAGTAGAAGCAGAATACAGTATAAGAGAGTTAGAACTGGTAGTGCAAAACTGCCCTAAAGTATCTGATCCAATTAAGAAGGAAATTTTTTTAAAACGGGATAAGCTGTTGCTTAGAATTATGTCCTTTGATTTAAGCTCTTTTAATAGTTTTCACTAGCATTGATTGAATTCCTAAAATCTCTGCACAACTTTTTAAAATATATGATTTCTGAGATTCATTAGCTGGCCATACACACAGAGGTTGATCCGTCGGTTTGGAACGGCACAGATATGTCTGACCGTTTTGTCCGTAACGGTTTAAAACTGCTGCAGTCCACTAACACAAAAAAAAATCTTTCGAATCGATCCTTCATATCGGTCTGTGGCAGACATAACCGCGCGTTAGTGGGCTAAAACTCAAGATTTATCTGCCGGTTTAACCAAAGCTGTGGAATTTCGTCAAGTCGAAAGTTTTATGCGGCACGGTATTTTAAGCATAGCGTATGTAAATTGTTTAGTGCTAAATATAAGCAGGCTCTGTGTATGGGAATGATTATTAATATGAAAATAATGCATACTGGTGTAAAAGAGAGACGTTCCAAGTGGGTTAAAACTTATTTGCTTAAGAGGAAACTATTTAGCCATGACCTTCTATTAAAAGAGTTACGAGAAAATGATCCAGACGATTTAAAAATTATTTAAGAATGGATATCAGAGAATTATTGAAATACAGCCAGGCTATAATTGTGCCAGGCACTATTTTGACACATTCACATTAAAAACTGACGTCTGGATCACTTTCTCGTAACTCTTTTAATAGAAGGTCGTGGCTAAATAGTTTCCTCTTAAGCAAATAAGTTTTAACCCACTTGGAACATCTCTCTTTTACACCACTATAATCATTCCCATACACAGAGCCTGCTTATATTTAGCACTAAACAATTTACATACGCTATGCTTAAAATACCGTGCCGCATAAAACTTTCGACTTGACGAAATTCCACAGTTTTGGTTAAACCGGCAGATAAATCTTGAGTTTTAGCCCACTAACGCGCGGTTATGTCTGCCACAGACCGATATGAAGGATCGATTCGAAAGATTTTTTTTTGTGTTAGTGGACTGCAACAGTTTTAAACCGTTACGGACAAAACGGTCAGACTTATCTGTGCCGTTCCAAACAGACGGATCAACCTCTGTGTGTATGGCTACCTATTGTCTAGTAAGGCTATTACGGTTTCGGTTTTAGTACCATTTTTTATTTTCATTAAAAAGTTTGCAACAAAATTTTGGTTTTTTCTACATTTATTAAGGTACTCTCTTTTTACATCAGGCTCGTAAGTCGGGGCACATTATAATAACATGACGTTTCTGACAAATAATGCATCTTACTTGACAACATTAATTTTTGTTTGTAAGATGTGCGTTGTTGCTCTCTAGTGACATTGTTTGTGCTTTAAAATAGTCATGACTTAAGTGTTAATTTTTGGAACAAAATGAAGAAGTACATTTCTCACCTTTGTGTCCAGATTCATGTTTGTTTGTTGGGTTTCCTGATCCTTTCGCTTGTTGTTCCGTGGAGAGAATAGTGGCTGCTGTCAGCACATTTTCACCTGATTTTGCTTGTCCAAAACTTCTAACCTATGCGAGTCTCTCTTCATTCTCGACCTAGATAATTATTAGGTAAATGTTCACTTGAATGTTCTAACGCAGTGCTTTTATAGCTTGAACGATGTATTTCCAGGAAAAGATGACTCTACTTGGGGACTAAATTTAATAATTATTTAACGTATACCTCAACTAAAAATTCATCCCTGGCAAACCTAGCTTTGAGTTGATCTATGGCTTTTGGAACTAATTGTTTGGCTGGGGACTTATCTTCCATAGACTGGAGTAAATATTAAAACTTTTCATCTTGATCCACTTCTTCATCGTCGTTGACCTACTTAAATTGACTTCAAGATTTTACGTCACGAAAACCTTTTTCTGCTTCAACTTTGGCAGATGAAATCTTCTCTTATTAGGTTCTTCTTTTGACTGTATAATATATTCGATTCTTTCTTGCGATTTAGGTGCTTAAATAGTCGCGGAAGGTTAATTTATTGCCAGTTGCCATTGGCATTAAAAATTGTAAATTTACTTGGTACCGGAGAAATTCATTTTTATATTTATCCATGGTATCCATTTCCATCTGATGAATCTTATAAATCATCAAAAGTCACAAGCAATTTTCTGATATTTTTATCCAACTGAAACAGGTTTTTGATATTTCTTTATTCTAGCTGCAACAGCAGGATTTCAATCGGAACTTTGTCGACTTGCCTGGCTTTTGTTGTTAAATCCTGGTTTTTAAAAGTCTTATTATGAGTTCGTATTTTTTTGAGACTCTCTACGCTCCATATTATCATTTTTAAGGGATGCCACTTATTGTGTAGGGCATAGAAAGACAAATCATATAAAATGTTTATTATAAAATTAAATTTATTGAGAAAGAAAATGCCAAAATTGTTACCACAGGTAGAACAAAACATCAAATCAATACTGTCCAAACTTGAGGTGAAGATTGTTGACTTGTTTTTTCCCTCATATCTCTGTTTTTTCTTAATCAGAAACTAATATAATTCTGTGTTCACCTCAAACAAGAATAAAAACGTAATTTTTTATTTTTCAGATAGCCCTAAAAGCAACCATTTTGGAACACGAAAACGCAATTTTAAGGGCCCAAATTTTGACACTCAGAGAGGAATCCTCGGCTCTAAGACAAATGTTACTTAACCAAAGGAAAAGTTTCGATTTGCGAAAAGGCAGCGGTGAACAACCACAAATATGTTTGCCTTCCTTAGAAAGCTTCAAAAATTTATAAAATAAATTATTAACTTTTTTTAAATTGTACTTGTAAAATAAAAGCTTATTGTTGGTTACTTTTTTTAATGTGTTTACAGAACTAAAGTTTCATTTCACGTTATACCATCTCTAAAACTAAGTAATTATTTACAAAAAAAATATGTACAAAAGTTTTTACTCAAAAACATTATTTTCAAAAGTGAAAAAAAAATTATATCACCACTCAAAATGCAGATTTTTCTAAAAATGTCCTGTAGCTCGACAACGGCTTCACGTATAAAGATACAGTTTTTTTTTATATTTTAACTTGGCTCGAAAATCAAGCCCAGGAAATTTTCGGATTTTAAACACGAACACTTCGGGTTTAACCGTAATTTCCGATTTTCAGTTAAAACCGGATGTGGTCGAGGTTGATGTCAATCGATAGATAATTAAAAATAAGGATAGGGACATGTAAGCCGTTTTTCCATAGTCCTAACCGTTTTCAATATATTTACCCTTGAAATTGGAAATTGTCGTTTTTGAACTGTCAATATTTCGAAAATGGTTAGACTTAGGTATAGGACATTGTACATGAATTATGTCTAGAATTTTCTGAAGAATCCAAAAAATAAATAATATACAGGGGGTTGCATTTAAAATAAGAAAGTTGATATCTGCCACTGTCACATGACACACCCTATATAAATTTTTTTTGTTGAAATAAATGCAAATCGACGTATGCAAGCGTTTTTCCTAACACGTCCTCATTTATTGGTTATCGAATTTATTCCATTTGGCTGTTCCACACTGTATACTGTGTCGCTGATCGCTAAAAATTCCATAATAAATGACATATGTCTAACAGAATCCAAGATGGCGGCGTTCAAAATATAAAAACAACAGTATTTTTGGTTTGGTCAAATTAAAAACATTCAACTAAAGGGTTCCTTGAATTTCTTTGGGTCAAATATTTGACCAAAAAATGCAACGTTACAATACAAAACATATAATTCATTTACTTTTTAAAAATGGCGGCGGAAAAAGTAAAAAAAAAGCATTTTTTTTGCAGATTAACAAAAAAAACCAGACAAAACAAGACATCTTGTTAAAAAAACCACGGATTTTTTAAAAATTTCAAAAAAGTTGACATATGTCACGTACCAGGTGATTCACCCTATTTTACTTAAAAGCTATCTCCGTTAATATTGATCTGACAGTAACATTTAAATAAGCAAAGTTAGAGGATTTTTCCGAAATCATCAGATTCTTATGTCAAAAATGAACCAAATTTTTGACATTTGGTTTATTTTTTTAAATAAAACACCCTGTATTTTTAAACGATAGGGCTCCAAATATTTCAACAAGGGCTGGACTAAATTATTATATATAAGACATTATTTTTGAAATCAGAGCAAGGAACCCTATGGATTGAAAAAAATATAAAAATTATTTAAAAAAATAAACCATATGTCAACATTTTGGCAAGTGTATGACATATGTCATTTTTAGTAATAAGTTAAAAGAAATGACCATCAGCGTTAATGTGAGGTGTCACAAATAAATATCACACAAAAATTAAAGAAAACATCGAAAAGAAAATGATTTTTTAAAAATATAGCCGCCATTTTGTTTTGAGTGAAGTTTTTTACAGTTTTAAATTGAGTAGGTCCCGCCTAAAACAGGAAATTAATTTTTTTTTTACTTTGGCAGCCGCCATCTTGAATTCTAAAGCCGGAAAATCGGGGATCCTCGAATGAAAATTTAGCTTCGAGTCATAGGTACTACTATGGCAAAAATATACCGTTTTTACTCTACTAAGTTCTTTGGCTATTTTTTTGAATTTTGTCCCTTGAGTCGAAATTTAGCTCACACATATACTATACTATAGTAGTGTGAGCTATCGTGATCCTAATTTTTTCGAGAAAAAAAAAGTTGCTCCGATTTCAAAAATTTTTATATATCTTTGCGTTTCAGATGATTTTGAAACTTTTTTGTTGCGCCGTCTGTCTGTCTGTATGTCTGTCTGTCTGTCTGTAACGACCAACGCGCATAACTCAAAAACCGCTTGGCCGATTTTAATGAAATTTGGTACCTGGGCTGGGTCTTGGGTCGAGATGGTCCCGTTTAAAAATTAACAAAATCCACCGAACACAAACCAAATAAAAGAGTGGGGGTAGATTTCAAAAATTAGAGTTTATGTGAAAATATGGCGTGTGTGATATCAAACGAAAGGTAATTGAGTCTGGAGTTAAACAAAATACATTTTAATTTATTTAAAAAAAAGGGTGGGGGTATATTTCAAAAATTAGAGTTTAAGTGAAAATATGGCGTGTGTGATATCAAACGAAAGGTAATTGAATCCGGAGTTTAACAAAATACATTTTAATTTATTTTAAAAAAAGGGTGGGGGTATATTTCAAAAATTAGAGTTTAAGTGAAAATATGGCGTGTGTGATATCAAACGAAAGGTAATTGAGTCCGGAGTTTAACAAAATACATTTTAGTTTTTGCTTTTTTTAAGGGTGGGGGTAGATTTTAAAAATTTGAGTTTAAGTCAAAACATGGCTTGTGTGGTATCAAACAAACGGTAATTTAGTTTGGAGTTGAATAAAATATATTTCAGTTTTTAGTTATATTAGCTCACACGTAAACTATAACTATAGTACCTAGTGTGAGCTTAGGGGTCCATATATTGGCAGAGTTTTATTTATAGGCTACTTTTAGTCCCTGACCAAAAAAATTTGATTATTCAAACAATAACAGGGAATAAATTTGTTTTTAACTTTGGCAGCCGCCATCTTCGATTCTGAAGCCGGAAAATCGGGGATCCTCGAAAGAAAATTTAGCTTCGAGCCATAGGTACTACTATGCCAAAAATATACCATTTTTACTCTGTGTAAACGGCAAAAAACGTAGGCTAGTTATGCTCGGCACACCGCCTGTAACAATTTGCTATTCTGAATTAAATCACAAGAGCCATACCAATAATTTAATTTGGGGTGTCTTACCCCAGTGGTCCACTAAACCCACCTTGTTTTGGCAGTTTAAAATACTCTGCCAATATATGGGCCCCTAAGCTCACACTAGGTACTATAGTTATAGTGTATGTGCGAGCTAATAAAACTAAAACCTGAAATATATCTTATTCAACTCCAGACTAATTTACCTTTTGTTTGATACCACACAACCCATGTTTTGACTTAAACTCAAATTTTTGAAATCTACCCCCACCCTTAAAAAAACAAAAAATTAAAATAGACTTTATTTAATTCCGGACTTAATTACCTTTCGTTTGATACCACACACGCCATATTTTCACGCAAACTCTAATTTTTGGAATCTACCCCCACCCTTTTTGGAGAAAAAAAACTAAAATGTATTTTGTTTAACTCCATACTCAATTACCTTTCGTTTGATATCATACACGCCATATATTCACATAAACTCTAATTTTTGAAATCTTCCCCCACCCTTTTACTTGGTGTTCGGTGGATTTTGTTCATTTTTAAATGGGACCATCTCGACCCAAGACCCAGCCTAGGTACCAAATTTCATTAAAAGCGGCCTAGCGGTTTTTGAGTTATGCGCGTTGGTCGTTACAGACAGACATACAGACAGACAGACAGACAGACGGCGCAACAAAAAAGTTTCAAAATCATCTGAAACGCAAAGATATATAAAAATTTTTGAAATCGGAGCAACTTTTTTTTTCTCGAAAAAATTAGGATCACCATAGCTCACACTACTATAGTATAGTATATGTGTGAGCTAAAAAATATTATTAAAGAGGCTTGAGGACATTGACATATAATTTTTGAGATTTGAGATCCAAATCAATGTGGGCACACAAGCCACAATGATTTAGAAAGTAGGAAATATAAGAAACTTAAATATAGTTTATTTTTTTTATTTTCGCGATTACGTCTTGATATATTTACATTATGTTAAATGAGAAAATATCAATGACGAACCGCCATAATATAAAAAAACAAACTATATGAGTAAACACAACACAAGAAAATAATTGCAAAATGTTTTAAATTCAAATAGATGATTTTATTTAAAATTTTTCTACTGCTTATATAAAAACACGTATTTATTAAAAAAGTCGTCATATATAAACGAAAAAATTTTAACTTATAAATAACCTAACACGTTTCAAAATTGGCTTATGAAACATTATTTTTTGTTGATTTTTTTGCCAAAAATATTTAAATGGTAAATAAACAACAAAATAATTGACATAATGGATTTTTTGTTACAGAGGGCAAAAACTAAATAATTTTTCTAAAGATAAAAAACAAACACATTATGCTTAAAAATCTGTAGCCCAGAGTTATCACACACCACAGTGATTAATGTTTGTTTTTTTTTTTAGTTAAAGGCTGTTACGTCATGACATATTAATATTGTTTTAAATGAAAAAATGTCTATTACGAAACGTCTCGAATAACTAATTGTTTGGCCAAAGAAGTTCACAGAACTACAATCGTAAATTTTTTAAAATTTTATGATTTTACGCAATCTTTTTATAACAAATGGACTTAGAACCGAACCGAACCGAACCAATGAGTTGATTAACGTTCGGAATCAAACTTTCGCAGATTTAAAAGAAATCTTCTTTATTTTATTTAAAGGCTTTTAAACTCTTTACTGGACCATGTCATATCAACATGTTTTAGGTTAAAACAATTAGGTTAGAACAATAAGTAACAAAAAAAATTACAAGACGTGCGCAAGCGTTGATCTGTCACTTCTGCCAACCAATCAACTGAGAGATATTTCAGTATGGTTTTATACAGCAAAACTTTAATAATTCCCAGTTCTTTTTGATGAAAATTTGTCGTTTTTGTGCTGTGAAAATGCCGGTGACGTGCAAGTTGTGTGACAAATTATTTAGTGCCCAATTTAATTTGAATAAACACTGTCATCGGGGTTCTACTGTATGTCTATGCTACGATAAACATTTTTTAAGATTTAGCGCATTTAAATTTGTCAATACTCCCATGGCAAAACAAAATAAACGTGAAATGCAATATAGAAGAAATACTGCATATACCTCAAAAAATATTAATTGCAGCACATAGATATTGTAAATTTTTGAAATCAAAAAGAAAAGACGAATCTTAAAATGCAAAAATATACAGGGTGTTCCCTCTCAAAAAATCTACTTCATTGTCACACCCTGTACAGGGTGTCCCAAATTCGTTGGTTTTTTTGTGGTTTCGGGTATTTCTAGGGGAAATAGAAAAAAACTGAGCCCCCTCTGCGACGCTTAAATTTTAAGAGAAGCCTAAAGGTGAAAACCACATTTAGATATAGCAAGCCGTTTTTAAGCTACGGAGTGTTTTTGTCTGCATTTTGCTTTTGTGTAAATAGCTTTCTTATAGATCTTTTCTTGAAGAATTGACAGATGTAAACGGTTTTTATTTATCTGTTTTGGTTTTTAAAATATTGCATAAAGTTGTTATTTTTCTTACAGAATAACTCTCTTTTTATTCGATTTTTAAAATCAGCTTAAAATTTCCTTTAAAATGATGTATCACACTCAATATTTTAATTTTTAATTATTGTTTTCTTTATTTTTATTTTTTAATCACCTCTTTATTATTTTCTTATTTTTATAATTTTATAATATTAAAATATTTTAAGCCCATTAAGCAAACTAAAATATGTGGTAAAAATAAAAAAAAAATAATTTTATGTGATATCTCAAAAACTAAACGTGACAAATGAAATTTAATTTAACAGTTTAATTTCTCTTAAAAAAGTGTCTTAGGAATGTTTTTACAGAAATAAAAAATATTAATAAATAAACAAGTTATAGACCCCTTCCCAAAATGCAGACTTTTTAGAAACACCCCGTAGTTTAAAAACGGCTTGCTATATCAAAATGCGATTTTCACCTTTAAGCTTCTTTTGAAATTTGAGTGTCGCAAAGGGGGATCAGGTTTTTTTAGCCCCTCTAGAAATACCCCAAACCTTCCAAAAACATCGAATTTGGGACACCCTGTACATGGTGACGGATAGAAAAAAATTATGTTGGCTTTTAAAGTTGTCATAATTAACCAAAAAAATCTACAATTTATTATAGCCCTTTATTTTCAATGATAAAGTTGCTGAGTGCTCAGGTTATAAAAAACCACCCGATGCCTACATAAAATCATACCTAAAAATTAGAATTGACCATTATTTTATACCTTGATTTTTTTATTATACTTTAAGCTCTTTCATTTCGCGCCAATCCCGGTATTTGCGCCAATAATTTAAATTAGACATTTTGACGTTAATTTTGGCGCATGCTCCTTTGATGGAATTCATCTCGGTATTTAACGACTCGTAAAAAATTCCGTGCTTTTCTTAAATTTCAAACCTGATAGTTCTGTGACTTGTTTGGTCAACAAAATATACAATATTGTTTAAACTATAGGAGAACAAAAATCCAGACACTATTTAACGAGATATTCTTTATAACCTTACTATTTGAGTGCCTAGATTTATGCTCTTTAGACGTTTATATAACTAATAGTAGTAATATCTGAACAACCTGTTTGTAAACTATTGTAAAATACTGTAGGGCACAGAAATGACAAGAAAAACCTGTCATTTAAGAGACCCGTATTATGACTATTGTAATGCCCTATTAAAGGTACTTAAGTTTAATAAGGTTACTGCAATCTAAACCACCAGAAGGTAGTCAGAATGCAGTAGTCTTATTTTGCATACGGAAATTTTAATAATATAATATGGAACCTAAATATAAAAGTGTATTGAGGTACATGTAGAGGGTTCAAAAAAACTGCCTTAAAACGCTGGTTGTTTCTTGTAGTTAGGTACAGGGTGTTGTGGAACCAGAGGAGGTCGATAAGACAAGAGACGAGGCTAAATAACTTTTCGTCAAACCTTTGATAAATTTAAGAAGTCGGGATAAAATTCGAATTTAAAAAATGACAAATACTTTTTTAGGATCTGAAAATCTCCTATTCGTTTTTTTTTAAATTTAATTGACATAAAACTTTTGGTGTGATACGCAACTACACAAATTTGTATTTTTTATTGTGGTTTTTAAGAAAGTAATGACAAAAATGATTTTTAAAAAAAACAAAATTTGGCACCCTGTATCCTAAAAACAAAGACCTTTTAGAGAAATGTTTTGCGTTTAGGCCCAAAAACCAGTAAAAAATTAGGTTAGGAGTAAATTTACCCTGCAAATGTATGCTTTAACTGTTGATAATGTCAGAATATGCAATTCGCAGGCTAACTAAACCCTTGGTTGAGGTAAGATATGGTTGTTCATATTACACAACAGGTTATAATTAAATACTTTTCAGCCAAAAATCAAATTTTTGGCTGAAAAATCCTATTTCTAAACTAACGAGAAATTTAAATAAATGGAAATTAGGTCAATTTAAACCGAACCAACCAAAACACCGATTTTGAGGATTTTTGTAAAATATTCGGCTTTTATAAGAAAATTCTTCTAATTTATACTTTCACGATCTTAAGAATTACTGAAACCTCAAAGTGATTAAAGCGACTTTTGAATGAGTTACCACATAATGTTGGTATATTTTCTTCAGAATTTCTGGATTTCTTCAAAAATGTATTTTTATTAAAAACATTAAAAAAAAGGTACATTTAAAAAAATATAAGTATATTTTTTGTTAATATTTTAGAAATATATTTACAAAATTTTTGCAGGTAAAAATGATTTATTTTCATTTAATTTTAACTTAATAAATTCAATTAACTAAAACCAATAAACAGTTTGAAAAATTGTACTTTTTTTGATAAAATACACAATAATTATAACACGTGTTAGAAAAAAAATTATTTGTGAAGTTTGCAAATGCTACATATTACATTTATTCAAAAAAACCCATAAATAACTTGATGGATCTCACACTTTTCTGGATTATTATCTACATGTGAGGAGCTTTGTGCATAGGCTTACCGGTAATACATTTTTTTTAAAATAAAATCTCTCACTAAATTTTCTGGGTATTAAATAAAATGTAAAAAAATATGATATTAAAATTAAAAATAATTTTATTAATTTTTCAACTTTTAAAAAACTACCCTTGCAACGGTGAATTTTTGGACTATAAAAGTAGTCTTACTCGTAATTTCTCTTTTTTTGAAGTTTTTGTTTTCATTAAAAATAACATTGGTAACACTGTAATTTTTTTCTATAAAATATATTTTTTATAAGGAAAGTTAAAATTAATCTGCCATTATATTATCTTGCCAAAATAAAGAAGAAAAACATTTATATTTTTTTAATTTAAAGTATTTTTTTTAATTATGTAAAAAAAATCTCAATATTTTTTTTTATAGGTACCTACATTATGTGATATCTTATTGAAAAAGCATTTAAAAAGTCTTTTAGATAAGCTATAAGTTACTGCCCATTATGTAAGTAGTTATTAGGGTAACTTCTTTCAGCACATGCTGATACAAAATTAATAGTTTTTATTTTTAGAAATTAATTAAAAAAATACTCATAATTTGTTTTTTAATTTGGGATATTTCCCCCTATATGATGAGTAAAATTAATATACAAACTTTTAAAAACCATCAAAATCGATGAGGTGGTCTACCAAACCTCTGGTTGATGCTTCGATTAGACCAATATATAAAAAAACTTAAAAACCACACTCTCATGTCGCTTTAACACCATGTTCTCACCAAAACTAAATTATCAACAAGGTTTATATTTTTGGATTTTTGACTTTATCCAAATAGTTTATATCTACCAATCAAAATGCAAGATTTTGACCACATAACTCCAGATGACTTATATCATTTATAGGCAATTGCCAATTGCGTTTTTAAGAACCTAGAAAACAAACACTTTTTGTAAAACGCAAGTTTTACAACACAAGTTCTGTTTGAAAACTTTCCATCCTCATCATTGGCGTAGCTAGGGGGGCCAGGGGGGCCTGGCCCCCCTGAAGTCCCTCAGGCCCCCCCTAAGATATTTTAGGCCTCCCCTACCGACTACTAGTAAAATAACATGACGCTGAAAATACATACTTTTCTATTATTATTCGGGAAATATTCAAATAAAATAGGTGCATTAAAATTTAAAATCATTCAGATAATGTTTACATTTCAGGAAAAAGCCCTTGTCTTGCGGAATTAGGCTTTTTCTCTTTAAATTATCGGTAACTTTTCTGCACTTATGCAATTTCCCGAAAATATTTTTTAAATTTAAACATAATTACGCATATTGAATATTTCATACATATTGGCGACATCTTGTAAAATATTATAGAAGTGTAAGTTAAATTTCGCTTTTAATAAAGACAGCGACCTTTGCCCCTCTGTTTCCGAAATCGGGTTGTAGATGTCGTAAGGTTATAAAAGACCTTTTTAAACTGTTTTTCTAAAATAAATATAATAATCTTTTTAGTTTTTTTGAGGTTAGCGTTTAGTGTCTTATGGAAATTTTCCGATTTTGGTGACAATTTTATAACCATTTTAATATTAAGTTTTCCTACGTCGTTAAATGGAATAAATTCGTCGAGCAATACCGGGAAAATTTTTAATATTAATACTTCTGCTCTAAGAGCAGAAATGACCGTTTTAAAGAATTGTATTTTTCGGTTAAATCAAACTGTTGGTCATGATTCTATCAAACAACATATAGCAGAAAACACCTATCCAAACCTCTACCAACTTTTTAAAGTTGCGAGTATTCTTCCAATTTCAAGTGCAACTTGCGAGAGGTCTTTCTCTGCCATGAGGAGAGATTTTAATTGGCTTAGAACAACTATGACTCAAGAGAGGCACTCAGGTTTGTCATTGTTATTCATAGAAAAAGATGTTGAGGTCGACTTAGACAGTGTGGTAGACGCTTTCAGTCAGCGATGTAGAAAACTTTCTTTGTAGAATTGCTGAATACCATACTTCCTGTGTATACATATAAATAAGTTGGTAAATGTATTATTAAATTTGTTATATTAAAATATTAGAACATTTAATGCGCGTATTTTTTTTTATTCATTGCACACTTTGCACGACTCTTTAAAACCTATGTTTGCTTTTTGTTCAAGATAGACCGGGGCCACGGCCCCCCCTGAAAAGCAAGGCTAGCTACGCCAATGATCCTCATAAACAGGAACCGGTAAGGGATCTTATTTTAATTGTTTGATTATTTTCCATCCATCTTTCTATCAAATTGATCTACTTCTGTTAATTTTTTTTCAAATTTTGAGTTCACAGTGATTGGTAAAAAAAATAGATACGATACACGACCAGAAACAATTGTCTTTTTTTGTCGACCTGTGTTCATTTGTCCGGTCTAGTAGCGTACAGCGTGTCCCATTTTCGATGGGATTAAATGGGAAACTCGGTTATTATTATACCGTGCTCTTTTTTTGAGCCCTTAAAAATGGCGTAATCAGATTTTTGCTATACCCCGTAGTTTCGCTAATACAGGGAGTTTTTGAAAAAATTGTATTTTTAATAATCCCTTGTATCTCGCTTATTTTGCGAGATATTTTTATTCTGTAAAAACCTTTTCATGGCAACTTTTTTAGAAGAAAATAATGACGTTGTCAACTTTTAAAAATATTTTTCAGTTTTTGAGATATGGTATTTTTCATAAAAAAATTAAATACGGACCTGGATTTTTTTTATTACTATTTTGATTGGTTTCATGCTAGTATTATCATAAAATAATAAAAAGTAAAAATAGTCCGAATCTGGATATTTCCAACATAAATATAAATTAAAAATTGCTAGTTAAACAATTTTTAGTTTAACTGTTTTGATACTTAGCATATTAAAATGATTTTATGTTAATGTACAGATTTATTTGAAACAAAGTCTACGAAAAATACAAAAAAAAACTAATTATAAAAAATAACTAATTTTTCTGATTACCATTATGTATAAGACATTGTTGGCATTTTTGAGTAATTTTTCTTAACGCATTTTGCATAAAAATATTTCTGTCATTTAAATATTGGGATTTTGTTGCTTGAATGAAGCAGTCAAACATATCACATTTTTCAAAATCTGGATATGGTCGATTCTAGCCAGTTTAAAATAAATGCCATTCACAAAAATGACAAGTAAAATGACAATGTCAATTCCACGCTTTTGTTTTGTAAATTTCACGACCTGCTGTGCTACCATCAAATAATTGATATGATATTATTTTTGTAACTTTTTAACGTTTTTTACTTTATTTATAAATCTTTTAATTATCATTTCAAAACAGATAAACTAAAAATCGTTCAACTAGTGTGTCTTGTAATTTTTAATTTATAATTACGTTGGAAATTTCCAGGTTCGGACTATATTTTTTTTTCAAATATTAAATAGTTTTTTTTAACCTTAAATCAAAAAAATATTAAAGTTTTATCATTTTAAGGTAATAATAGCATGGAACCAATCAAAATAGTAATAAAAAAAATCCAGGTCCGTATTCAATTTTTTTATGATAAATACCATATCTCAAAAACTAAACAATATTTTAAAAAATTGACAACGTCATTATTTTGCTCTAAAAAAGTTGCCATAGAAAGGTTTTTACAGAATAAAAATATCTTGCAAAATAAGCGAGATACAAGGAATTAATTAAAATGCAATTTTTTCAAAAACTCCCTGTATTAGCGAAACCACGGGGTATAGCAAAAATCCGATTACACCATTTTTAAGGACTCCAAAAAAGAGCACGGTAAGGTGCAATCAGATAATCGATATCTTTAATAATAACTGAGTTTCCCATTTAATCCCATCGAAAATGGGACACGCTGTACATACCTATAATGAACAAAAACGCAAAATCATAGTTTTGGAGAGCCACTATAAAACTACTAACCTTGTGTGTTATTCTAAGACTAAATTAATCCTTAACACTCCCTCTGACTTGCGTTTAAGGATTAGTTTGTATAAACTTCAATTTTAAGCCTCAAGATTGTAACTTCATATTGAAATCTTCCTCTTTTGGACGTCAAAAAATTGTAATTTTTTTTAATACCTACCTTCTCATTTTTCTAAACATTCGATGAAATAAAGTTAGCCTGAATATGCTTAGTTAAAAGCAAGACAGTTCGCTTTGTCGAAAGTCAACACACTGAAATCTTACATAAATTATGCAACAAAGTCCAGTGGTCGATTGAAGCCTCCTTTTCTGTTCATGTATTGTCGGTATTTTCGTTTGAGAATCACATGGACTTCGCCCACATCATTTCCATCCACCCGTTTACCTATAAATACGAAATAAATTTAGGCTTTTGTCCTTTTTTTAAATTTTACAGTAACATTTGTTTAGATAAACTTTGATTTCCCATTCTGTGAACACGGTTTTTAGCTCACACGTATACTATACCATAGTAGTGTGAGCTATGGTGATCGTGTCAAAAAAAAATTGCTCCGAATTCAAGAATTTTTATATCTTTGCGTTTCAGATGATTTTGAAACTTTTTTGTCGCGCCATCTGTCTGTCTGTAACGACCAACGCGCATAACTCAAAAACTACTTGCTAGATTTTAATGATAATTTAGTACCTAGGTTGGGTTTTGGCTCCAGTGGGGGTAGATTTAAAAAATTAGAGTTCTGGTAAAACTATTACTTGTGTGGAACTATATAAAAGGTAGGTAACTGTCAACCAATTTTTGCGTATGACATCTTAAAATGCTCAAGACGCCAAGCACAACCAAAGCACAACATTTTTGGTTCAAAATCATCTCTAGTGGAGAAAGAACATTCGTTTGTATTCATGGACTGCGAAATAACTGGTATTTTTACAAAAAATCATTCCGACACCAATGGTGATATTTTAACAACAATGAAAAAAAAGTCTCGGCACAATTCAATTCAAATTTTCTTTATTCAAGAGAACCTAGCAAAGTTAACAATGTTAAAACTAACCTAGGTTAAGTGATTTTTGTCAAAAGAGATTGAAACAGTCCAAAATCAGTTCACTTACTTAACTTTGAAAATTTTAATTATATAATGGTCTAAAAGAAAAAAGAAACATGAAAAGGTCACTACATTTGGTACTATTTTGTTAAAATTAAAATTTTGTTGAGACTTTTTTGTCAAAAATATAAAACCTTAAAATACCAAGCAAAATATCCAAAAAAATACATTACTTACATTAAATTAAAAATTAAAATTAAAGTTTAGCAGACACACAGTTATGATACAATGTTTTAAAAATCTTTTGTCAACTCAGTGAATTTCCAAAATAAAAAATACAAAATACACTACATTAAATTAAAACTTAACACAATTGCGATACACTGTTCTAAGAAAACAAATCTCTGTCAACTCAGTCGAAGCCCAGAGAAATATAGAAATATATTTAAGTTTATTCTTTTTTTAATTTTATTTTTATTTGTTTGCAAATTAATTCAATAAATATATCTTATTCTTCATTTTAGGTAGTTAAGAAGAGATTTGGAAGCATAAAACAACAAAAACACAGACAAAACCAATATGGTGAAAAGATGATAAAGAGGCAGGGACCCTAAGACGATTCTCCCACCAGCAGAAGCAAAATATCTCTGTGTTCTGTGAAATCTCTTATACTATATGGTTCAATTTTTGTAATTATGTTAAATATAGTTTTCTTAAACCTTAAAAAGTTTGTTTCTCTTTGCAACTGCATAGGAAGCTTATTAAAAAATCTAATGGCAGAGTACTTTGGCAGCTTTTCAGTTAGAGTTAGCCTATGTGGCGGAAAAATGTAGTCTTCATTTCTCGTGTTATATGAATGGTTTGGTTTGTACTTTTGAAAAAGATTTTTATTTTTAAATAAGAACAGAAGACATTCAAATGTTCAAGCTTCAATAAAATGTATTTTACACTTACCCAGAGTTTATATCAGATGACCTATGCAAGATAAAACTCAGGTTTGGTCATAAAAAGGAGAATTTATGAAAAATTATTTTTGCAGGCCTACCAGTGGTCATCTAAGGTATAATGGCGTACTTTTGGCTTGCCTTATATAGTCCTTGCCATAGGCAGTTACACTTCCAACCTCTTTATTTATCATATGCATACTGACACCAACAAAAAAAATCTGAAAAATGGCATGTCTTTGAGTTGTTTTTATCCGTGCGTCCACCTACAGTCAGCTTCTTTTTATCCAGAAACAATGACAGTTTTACCTTTAATTTTAAACCAACATGACATGTTTACTTTTTAATATAATTCAGGTTAGGAAATATGTTTATTTCATGTCAAAGTCATAAAAGTGT
This sequence comes from Aspidapion aeneum, assembly GCA_963576565.1. Taxonomy (NCBI): domain Eukaryota; kingdom Metazoa; phylum Arthropoda; class Insecta; order Coleoptera; family Brentidae; genus Aspidapion; species Aspidapion aeneum. The sequence continues at coordinate 8,661,107 of OY755040.1, forward strand.
AACTGTGTATGATAAGGACTATAGCAAATTTTGTGGCCATAGGTCAAACCGGGTAGAAACATCAAACCAAAAGTCAGAAAAAGTACAATTTTATGGAAAAAAATTTATATCTTGGAAACTAAAGAGAAGTTTAAAAACTGAGAAATTAATTTTTTTAGCTTTAGCTGGCCGTCATTTTTTGTCATTAAAAATCTTTTACAAAAAATCCTACGGGAAATGGGAGCCGTGCAAACTTTCGCCCTTTTGTTACACCCTGTGAAGCTACCTGTCAAGTGCAGGACAACACGGAAACTAAACCCTAAAAGAGGATGATCCACGCTTTATCATATAGAAAATTGCATAGGAATTGACCGTTTCGTTTAGGAATAAATTTATTTAAAAAATTTCCAAAAAAAATGGGGTGGCTCACTTCAATTTTTTGAGCAGTTTATTGGAGCTTAAGTCTACCTGATACATATTCCGAAAAAAATTGGGGGGGGGTCATTGGTTTCGTTTTCGACGTATACTTATTTAAATGCGAGGCACTGGAATATCGAAGAAAATGATTTTTGTAGATTTTCTATAACTTTTAAAGTCCTTTTAAAGGGAAAATCAAAACAAATTAAAATATGGCTACTATATTGAGTCTTATGGGGATTATATATCTAAATTAATTAAATATCTTTATTACAAAAACCCCTCTATATATTTTCAAATTCGATATCTGATTCGGCGTCTTTTCCGTTTAAACAAAGGGTTAGACCCCATATAGCTACTCTTACCTGGGATACCCTATTTTCTATCTCTTGAAATAAGTCCAGTAGACCTTTTGGAAATATACCAAAACACTCTGTACATCTAGTAACACAGAAAACTTAAAAAAAGCCCTACTTTATTCAGACTTTCTCAGAGGCAACAAACTAATAATAAACTAAAAAAAACTCAAAATTCAAGACTAGGAAAAATATAGAAAAATTCCACACTTATTCTATGACTGAAGTTTCTTCATTGGGGAAAATATGAAAAATATGAACATTTTCATAAAATATGAAGGTGTTGAGAGCCCTGCAAGTATTGTGTGATCATAAAGATATTTTTATATAATTTATTATATATTAAGCTGTTCTGAAGAAGATAGGTTTAAGCTATCGCTAATAACATTAATTGAAGTTTTACTCATTATAAGCGATGCCAAAAAAGTAAATACCTAAATAGTAATAAATACCTAAATAGTAAAGTAAGTAAATACCTAACAACACTTACCCTTTGTTGTGTCAAAATTAGCAAATCCCATCATTTTCATCATCTCCTGTTCCTCCGGTGATTTTCCTTCAAGATCAGCTGCTGTGATTGCTGGACGCTCATGAACATATTTTCCTAAAAAAAATTGTAACGAAAAATGCAAAGTTGGCCGATATATATCATTAATATATTCATAATATACAGGGTATTCCTTAATGATATCAGTAGCGGCGCATAGTAAAAAGCTTTGGGGGTGAACACCAAAAAAAATATAAAATTGCGGCGCAGACATAAATTTTTTTTGAGTGCTACGCTAACTTTTTGGGCCATCGAGTGGGTCGTCAAATCATATAATTTAGAACAAATAATTAAAAAATGAGATATTTAGTTAGATATTAGTTACCTACCTATTATTATTGTAATTATAAATAAATAATAAATGTATAATAACTAGTTAACATATATTTTCTCTTCTAATGGCAAAGATGAAAATTTAATTGCGTTTAAATTTTGCACGCTAATGCTATCAGAATTAGAAACTTCCGCCATTGTCGTAAATACCAAATCGTCGAAATCAAAACAAACCGCCAGCGCCCGACCGACAATAGGAAGTTGTCTAAGCGTGCACTACTAAAAAGTGCGCGTGAACTGCTCTAAAATGCAACGCGAACCGTGGACGCGGGAGGCATCACGGGGGTGCGATCGGCATCGAGGCTAGTTTTTGTATAAGCGCGGTGCCGAAGGAGGGTTCAGATTCTATGTATTGTAAAATTATTTTGGGACATGTCGTCCTCTCTTTCTATATTTTGTAATTAGCATGCGACATAACATCCACGGTGCATAGAATTTGATTCCAGTAAATTACCGTAAAGAATTAGATTCGAGCTTGGTTTGAACACGAATACAAACACATGCATACCGGGTATTAATTTCCAGAAAATATTCCAGCCTTTAGTGAATTCCTTTTGGGGTAATTAATTAAATTGAGGAATCATCAAAGTTTAATATTTTTTTAAGTATAATTTGGGAGTGCACGTGCACATGTGCACTCGTGGAGAAACCGCCACTGAATGATATGCTAATTTAAGAAGGTGAGCTGAGCTCATTTTAAGAAAAATAAATGGATCCATACCTTCCTAGCTAGCCTATCAGTACACTTTAAGTGAAGCCATGATATATAAACCTTGAAAACAGTTTTTTTTAAAAAACCTCAGAAAGTAAAGCTCCTACCAGATCTTAATTTATAAGTTTTTGAGCAAAATGTAGTCTACTATATTACGAAAACCGCAAATTGATGCGATGCTCCGTTAAAAAGTTAGCATTTTTAAAACATTTTAATTGTGAAAAACTTACATTAGCATTAATGGATTTTGACCAAAATCAAATCAGCTCAGTGTCGAGCAGTACTTTACCAGAAAATTTTATGAAAATCGGTTCAGCGGTTTAGGAGCTATCGTGTTACGGACAGAAATATACATACTAACACACACACACAGACAGACAGACATCACGACGATATTGCTAATGTGGACAAGAAATACGGATGGCGAAACAAACATCGAAAGACAAAAGATCGAATACAAAAGATCGAAAAACAAAAGATCGAAAAGACAAAAGATCGAAAATACAAAAGATCAAAAAGGCAAAAGATCGAAAATACAAAAGATCGAAAAACAAAAGATCGAAAATACAGAAGTTTGAAAGTACAAAAGATCGAAAGGCAAACTACGAAGAAAAAAATATCAGAAAACAAAAGATCGAAAAAAAATAGCAAATAAATAAGATCGAAATATACAAAATGACGCGTATCATGTTTGCTTAGGTATATTCACATAAACAGTTTTGGCAAGGTCAGGTAAGGTAAAATTACCTAACCGTTAAATAAACCAATGGCTTGCCATGCTTAACACAAATCATATAGTTCGATAAAGAGGTCTCTTTTTCAATCATATTTTTTATATATGGATGATTCTACAAAAATGGTGCTGTGGAGTGGGAATGCATATTTTTCAAATACAGACTGCAAATGAAGCATAGTTTTAGTTATAAGATTTAAAACGAAATATTTTCTTTATGGAGCATTTAAGTTTAATGTATAAAAAAAATTGCAAGTTTATAATTTTTATTATTACAAAGCAAATACCTCATTCCTCTGGTGTAGTCCCAAACCAAATATTATAAACTCAGATTGAAAAAAATATCCTAATAAATAATATTTAACCAAGTCTTAACTATTTATCAAAAAATTGATAAAACTTAAGTTTGCAGTGATATTTTTGAAAATCCGAATTTACATTTTCTCCTGAAAATTTTACAATTTTCAACGCGCTCCATTTTTAATAACACAATATTTTTGAATACCACCGGTTAATTTCTAGAGAAAGAGACGGCCCTGGATATCTAATTTACTTGTGAGGGTGACAAGTTGTAACAGATAATGTCAACTTTAGTTTGGTTTAAGTTATAGATCTTTTTATTTTCGGCAGAAAATTAGTTTTTTTCAGAGAAATCAAAAAGGAACGCTTCAATTATCATTCCTCTGGTAAGTAAATATTCGACTGATATCAATAGTATAATATTTTTGTTGATTGTTTTTAAATTATAAGTATAGGAACTTTGTTTATATAAAACTTAAGTTAAGTAGTCTAAATAGATTTTGATTTAAATTGGAAAACCATTAAAACTCATTCCTCTGGTACTCATCCCTCTGGAATTTTTATGCAATAATTCCTAAAATTCGGGAAAATAAATGTTTCTTTTAGCTTACACCTAATTAGTTACATAAATTTAAAAAAACAAAATTATTTACTGTGCTGTACTGTTATTTAAAGGCAATGACCAAAAATGATATCTATATAGCCCACTTTTGGTAGAATCATCCATATGACATTGTTTTTTAAATATTTTTGTTTTTTTTGGATATTTTTTATTTTTATTTTATAATTTAATTTGATGATTGGCTTAGAAATATTCAAAAATAATCAAACTAAAAAATATTTAAAAATAAAAATATATTGAAAAAATCAAAAATATAAAAACAAAAAAAAAAGAAATATTAAGTGTGATATTATTCTCAAAGGAAATTTTACGCTGATTTTAAAAATCGAATAAAAAGGGGGTCATTCCATAAGAAAAATTAAAACTTTATGCAATATCTCAAAAATTAGGAAAGATATATAAAAACCCTTTACATCTGTCAATTCTTCAAGAAAAACATTATATATGTAAAGTTCTTTATAAAAGTGTAATTGCATATGGCAAGGACTACAGCATAGCTCACAGCCCCCTCAAATTAACAAGCCCAATCCTTCTTTGAAATACAGTTGAACCTCTCTAACTCGAACCCCTCTATAACTCGAACCTTTCAAGCGGTCCCTGCATTTTTTACATGTATTTTAACCTATATAACTCGAGTTTCTATAACTTAAACTCTCCATAACTCGAACTGTTTTAGTTGTCCCTTCAGACTGTAGAACACTTTTGAAGGCTGACATTTTCATTATTTTCTTGTCATTGTCAGCCTTTAAAACTGTTGCCATTCAAAGTAGGATCAGGCTTGATAATTTAAGGGGGCTGTGCATAGCTAGATATGATGGTGGCAGGTGGCAAGAGTTTTTTGGTGCCCTGTAATCTAGAGAAAAATGGTAGAGGTTGGAGTACAAGTAACAGAGTATCCAGATCCTGACCTTCATAGGGGTAATTCAGAGTTTAATTCATGTCCCACACCCACAGACAAGAAATTTAATTACATTTAGAAGTATTTTTGATGCTGTGGTTGAAAGTTTTTGCAGTGTTAATCTATAAATTTAGGCAAACTACATCATTTTGAATGTTGCCAAAAGTACAATTTTGATGATTAAAGATACCACCATGCACCATTAGTAGAAAAAACATGACTTTTGATATACCTGTAAATTAATTAATTTGTCTTAACTCTGTCGAAAACCAAATTTTTTATTTAAGTATAAGCTAAGCTAATAATTTGTTTATTTAGATTTTAATTACTTAGTTTAGGTTGTTAGTGTTGTGTGTTACTTCAGTGCCATATATGTGTAGGTAATATTTTCTAATCCTTTTGTTCATGTTCATTTTTTGCACACAGGATTTGTTTCCTTGTATGTACAAAACTGCACAAGGAAGAGAAAATAAAAAATTATTGACATAAAAATGTAAATTAAATGTAATGTATGAAGATAAATACAAATAAATACAAAAAAAAAATACTTTTTACCCTCTTTCCCTTGTAAATTCACCAAGTTGTATTAAATTTAATATGTCAATACCTTTGAACATTCAATTTTCGAAGGTCAATACTTATCATAATCCTTTCGCTTCTAATTTTGCGAGGGGTGAACAGCTTACCCAAAATGTGTACACTGATTGTGAAAATCCACAATCTTTTGCTAAGATTGTGAGGGATTGTGTAAAGATTGTGGTAAGATTGTGAGGGATTGTGGTAAGATTGTGAGAGATTGTGACAGATTGTGGGTGATTGGGAGGGATTGTGTAAAGATTGTGAGGGATTGTGGCAAGATTGTGGAGGACTGTGCAACGGCATAGCATACCTGCCTACCTGAAGGGGGGGCCATCCCATCAAAAATTCTGGCGACCAAAAAAAAAAGTCATCATGTCTGTCTCTAGTTTCCTTGGCCGCCCTCTTAATTTACTGTTACCGGCCCTGCTACATAATAACCGAGGGGTGACCAGCTAACCCCAAAATGTGTATGCTGATTGTGAAAATCCACAATCTTTTGCTAAGATTATGAGGGATTGTGGTAAGATTGTGAGGGATTGTGAAGGATTGTGGTAAGATTGTGACAGATTGGGAGGGATTGTGTAAAGATTGTGAACAGATTGTGAGAAATGTGTACACTGATTGTGAGAGCTGTTCACCCCTCATAATTTTGTAAAACATCATTTTAGGTGTGAATGATGACTTTGGTAAAATTTGACATATCAACACTGGTTATTTTGAAAGTTTTTTGAAACAGTTTAATAAAAGAAAATGTGTTTGATAAATAGCTGAAAAATTGCAAATTTCTGCCTGAAGTACATTTTGAATATTTCTCTGAAATCTATAAGCAAAGATTTTAACCCTACTTAAACAACAAAAATATTTACTTATTATAATGATGGCATAGGAGTGTCAGCTCTTTAGCATTTTTTCTAAAGAACCACATTATCAGCTCTATAGAGTTTTGGCTAAAGAGCGGCATTGTTGGCTCTTTAGACACTCCCTTTACAAAAACTACCAAATTGTTATCATCAGATGTACAGGTAAATAGCATTTTACATTATTCCAACAGTTCTATCTTAATTCTGTTTTAACTGAGGTTTTTACCAATGAACTTATCTTTTTACAAGTTCATTGGTTTTTACCTATTAAATTATGCATCCACCAAAAAATTAGTATATCACTCAGAACACCATCTTGTATTCGATCTTGTATCAATTTTATTTTAATAGGCTTCCATATTCAACTCTATTACATGCTTTCTTATTCGCTCACCTCTGGATCTCGGCGCCTCAATCGACCGGGATCGGCTCCTGGATCTGGAATAGCGTCTTTCTCCACGTCTTTCGACCCCTCGTCTTTCAATACCTCTACTCCTTGATCTTTTCCTTCTGTGCCGTTCTCTATCTCTGTCATACTCCCTCTGACCTAATTCCTTGTCTCTCTCTCGTTCCTTATCTCGGTGGTGTTCTACTCGTCTCCCACGATCCCTGGCAAACCCAGGCGATTTTGATCTGCTCCTTCTGCCCATCTAAAAGATAATTTTTTTCCTTGCATAAAAAAAACATGAATAATTTTGTTTAAAAAAATTTTAAAAAAAACTTAAAAAAAAAAAAGTTTTTTTACCTTAAATTGTGATTTTTTCACAAAAACTGTTCATTTTACGCACTCGTTTGTTGATGAAATTTTTTCAAACGTCAAAAGAATACGTCGATTTTAGTTCATTTTTTTCCGCGATGCTTCAGTGGGGGCGCGGTGTTGCCGCTTTGGCTTTTCCGGGAAAAAATTCGGTCAATTTTAAATACTACTGCCCATTGCATGTCTATCTTCTCAACTACCGCATAGACCGTCATCTCAAAATATTTAAATGCTGACTTGGAAAATATATAGAAATATTGTAGATCCAAAACACCGTGATTATCAACGAATATTATGGAGATTTTCTCTAGATTCGCCTGTGCAGGATTATAGACCCACTCGTGTCACCTTTGGACTTGCATCTTCTCCGTTTTTGGCTCTTAGAGCTATTTTGCAACTTGCTCGTGACGGTGCTGAGACACATCCAAACGCATCTAAGATCTTACAGTTCCAAATTTTCGTGCCTGTACTGGGGCGTAATCTTTAAAGAAAGCTTTAACTTTCAGGACAGAGCTGATAGATGTATTACAGTCCGCGGGTTTCGAGTTAAGGAAATGGTCACGCAATGACTCAGATTACATGCACATTGTATTCACAAAGTGTTAGATCTTCATCAGAACCCAATCAATGATATGTTCTCATATAAAGGAAATTATACTACTGATTTTTATCTTGTCCACTATTTCTAGGACATACCCACATATAATCATCAACGTTAAATTAACGTGAATCAAAATAATAATGTTATTTTTTAGTAGAAAACAACCTCGTACTATGTAATATTTCTTTTGTTAAATCTACTTAAACATAACTTAAAAACCAGGAGGAATCAAGTTATAAAAATGTAATTTTTGCTGAAGTATCTAGTGGTGTGTATATAACGTCTTTTTTACCCTCGTTATTTTCATGTGCCAATTTCAAACTTGAAAAGTATCCTCGGCAGTTATTGCGTCACGTGATGGTATGCCTGCTGAACTTGAATTGGGGGGCCAGACTGGTTATGCTTGCCTCCTGATGAGTGTCTCAAAACTCCTACTTTCTACTATCTGTCTCTTTTTGAGATCTGTTAGATAGATATTCGTTTTTTCTAAAGGTTTTGCGCATTCTTTCTTATGCTTTTAGATTTATATTGCACTTTGTGTCAAGAAACAATCAACTTATGTTGGAGTTAAAATAGAAAGTGAGCTGCATAATTCTTAGATGATACTTCCATCCAGGTTTCCAAACTTTGTCTTATTTGTTGTTCCAACATTTCTGGAATCTGACTGTCAAATGAGTCATAAAACAAAATTTGTCTTGGTGATATCAAAGTTTTTAGGTGATAGGAAATTTGATTTCTTGTCGATTATCGAGTCAATAGTCAAGCGTGCAACAAATTACGCGTTGAAAATTGCGCGCGGACAAATTCACCTGTGATAAAAAAGTTGAAAATAAATAATTTTTGAATTTTGCGTTATTTGTTGCGCGAATTTGTCCGCGCAAGATGAGTAGCTCGCTAAAAGTTTCTAGCAAGTGCTTTCGCGCTAATAGTGGCGTGCAATTAGTTGCGCGCATTTGTTTGCGCGCAAATAGCCCGCGCGCAAATAACCTGTATGGGCTGGTCAGGTTAACCCAAGTTAAAACAGCCAATGGCATATAAAAAAAGCCAGTGTTAAAATTATGTCCTTTTTTTATTTTGATTTTTTTTTGTCCTGTAAATTTTGTATATATTTTTTTATTACTTAGTTTTTTTTATATTTTACCTAGGTAGCATAAAAGAATACATTTTTGAACGCACCCGCACTTTTGAATATGGAACAGCTAAATTTGAGTTGGCCATTGATGAGCGAGGAAAAGAAGAAAAAAACATACATAACCTTACTTTTTTGCAGCTAAAACCGGCCCTCTTTTAACTTTTGTCCTTTAATAAGCAACATCAACCAAAGAGTGCGCACTCTAGACATTAAGTCGATGGATTAACGTTGAATTCAGTTGTGTATTTTTTTAAATTATTTTTCAATACTCTTTATCTAGAGTTCTTTTGCCCCACTTTATATTTAGGTAAAAATAAAATTTACTTAATTTTAGTAAATGTGAATAGCTCAAATTTGTTAAGTCGTTTCATTGCCAGCAAATCATAACCAATACAATTTTCTTGTAAAGTTGATGTTGCAAGAGTTAAAAACAAAAGTATTTGAAAAACATTGAAAGTATGGTAATCTTGAATTTTTGACGTCACTGAAAATTAAGGCAAACACCCGGTGACTTAAAAAGTGATTCCTAACCTTTTTTTTGGTCAAAACATTACCTTTTTTTAAAGAAAAAAAATAGTTATTTTTTAGTTTTCAAGATCTAAAGCTAGTTTTTGCCAATGCCATAATAATTGGTAAATGCAAATACAAAACGTCTTTACAGTTTCTTTGCAAAACTATTTTAGCAGCTACCTAAAGTTAGTGAAAAACATTACAAAAACTGTCATCTTGAATTTATAACGTCACACAGACCCTTCTAATTGATGGAGGCAAACACCCAGCAAGCGCGAATTTGAGTGGGTAATATGGTAATTACCCCCTAGATATATAACGTCTTTTTTCGCCTCGTTATTTTCATGTGCCAAATTCACACTTAAAACACATGTTCACAACATGTTCTAAAACGCCACTAGATTAACACTTCTTAACCTACTAACTTTATGCGTATTATTTCGTCATGTTTTTTCTCTATATGTTTTTAATAAACTGTTCTAAGAGCCCTCTAGGTAAAGACTTGTAAAAAGTATAAACTTTCTGCGCCTTTATTTGTCACGTTTTTTAATAACTTTTTTTTAAACTTAAAAGTGACGCGAAAGGAAGGTCTAAAAGTTCACTAGTTTAAAACTACAACAATTCAAGACAATTTTAAAAGATGGCGCTCAAGGCAAGACAATATCTCTATACATACATTATGGTTTCTTTGAAAGCTAAATAAGATTTTTCAACAGTAAACACTTTCACACAATATTAATATGTCTTTATCAAGTTAATAACTGATGTGTCGTGATCGTGAAGGCTCAAGGATCAGTTCATTAACTAGTTTTTGGAGTTTAGAGGCCAAAGTACTCTCGAAAATATTTCGTCGAAGTAAAAATGTCGGCAACAGGTGGCTTCTAGTAAAAAACCTTTAAAATATTTGGTAGAAAAGCCATAGAAGTCGCGTTTTAAAATCCCTGTAGAAAAGGTGCGAATCTGATGTGATTTTGACGTTGATAAAAATTGTCTTAGAATTCACTTGAAAATAACGTAAAAATATTGCTGTTTTGATTTGATAATGGCGTTATTACAACGCCCTTTTTAGCAACGTTATTGTTTATAACCTTAATGAATGACGTATTACGCTTGTTTTCATATATGAAATAAACGTTTTTTTTCTAGCAGCTTTTAAAATCAAAGTTTTTTTTCTCACGCGATTTTTACGTGTTAAACACGTGATTGTGGGTTATGGAGACTGTGAGTTCTAAATATTGCCTAACATGGGCGTAGTCAGGGTCTCGCTCAGGGTGGAGCAAAAAAGCAAAAAAAATTACAATCAAATATTTATTTCCCCTTTAATTCTCGTATTACTAAATGAGCTCAAGCCAGGATGGGGCAGGTGACAAGCCAGGATGGGGCAAGTGCCCCACCCTGCCCCACCCTGACTACGCCCATGTTGCCTAATCAGCAACGACAACATTTAGAAGCTGTTTAGAAGTGAAAAGCCATACAGTTGCAATAGCAACTTTGCTTTCAGTTTTGCTTTTAAATTGTTTTGGCAGCAATTTGTGTTACTTGGGGCACAAAGACGTTATATAAAAATACTCTCAGTAATACTGACCGTATGAAGAACGCTTTAGTCGTAGCTGTACGTTATTTTGTTACAAATTATTATTAATATTATTTTTTAATCGAATTTTAGTTTCTATTCAATTGTTTTCCTATCATTTTGATTGACAGTCTGAGTACCTAACAAACTATTCGCTGTTTATCAAAAAAAGAAAAATCTTTTAAGAAAAAGTTAAGAAAAAGCGTAATCCGTGACAACAGTGCAAAAAAATATTTATGTTCATTTAGTCATTGGGAACGCCTAAATACTTTTTTCTAGCTTCCTTTTCGTTAAAATCTGTGTGTAGGAACAAGAGATCCGAAGAATTGACCAGATATAAAGTGATCCAGAACAGGTTCAATTAGTTTGTTTCTCTGATCAAATCATTTCGGTATTTGTAATTCCACCTAGTGCATACCAAAAAGCCACACTAATCTAAATACTGTGGGTTAGACAGAAATATTCAGACAAGGACCTGCTGCGCCGCACAAAGTAACGTTAAATTGAGTGTGTTCTTTTGTGGATCGTCATAAACGCACGGCACTTGCGCGGCCGGCATTGATGTTTTGAGGCGTGAGGTGACGGACCGTGGCTTGAAAGAACGACGAAATCGACAAGGGTACGCGACTCAAAAAAATACTAATTAAATTTTAATTATTTCGCTAATAACCAGTCAAAAACTCACGCAAAAAGACGAACTGAAAACGAGAGAAACAAGTGCGAAAAGTGAACCTATCATTTGCACATAAACTGAAGAGGATTTTTTAATGGGGCGTGTTCTTGCACTAACTTTTGAGTCCAGATAATTTTTTAATATTTGAATAGTGTCGTGCGTCTTCATCGTTTTTGTCCGGGAAGGTTAATTAGATTAGTTTTTGGGAGAAGCCTATTGTCAGCACAGATAGGTAAGTTGACTTTTTCACTTTATGTATTTTCACCCACACTTTTGTACCTCAAGTAGGATGAGGTCATCAATCCAATATAAATGATGCCAGCAACTACAATATAAATCAGTAACTGAAATTCTGTCTTTTTTAATATTACATTATACCTATTTTATTGAGTAGGTATGGTTTATTTATTTATTAATGCTAACCAAGCCATAACTATAAACACAAAATCAAATCATCTCTACCTTTTGAAGTGTGCAGACAAACCTTAATAAAGACGAATTAAATTAAATTAAATTATTGCTGGGTTTATACAGATAAAAATAAAAATAAATATTAAAATAAAAATAAAAGTTGCCTATGAGAAACTGTATACGTGTTTATACTGAACCAGATAAAAATAAAAAGTTGGCCAACTTTTAACTTTTATTTAATTTTTATCTGGAAATGGATGTGCGCATGTGCGACTTTGCGTCACATGACCTTTGTTGTTGTTTTGATGGAGAATTTTATGATTTTTTGTATTTTTTTTTGTACGATTTCAGGCAATCCAACTTTAGAAAGCCAGTTGTTTTATATCAAAAATACTTTTACACTGTTTTTTTGCAAAAAAAGTGTTAAAATTAATTAAAATTTTTATTTGGCTGTATAAACAGCAAAATATTTTTATTTTTATCTGTATAAACCCAGCATAACCTTTATAAATATTAACCTAAAAATTTACTGTTGTCATAGACCTGATTTATAAATGCAGTTTGCATTGGCAGTTCTCAGTCCAGACATAACCAAAATTTATCTTGGTAATTTGTAAAGTTTGCAACCACTAAGAAAATGCAGGAATTTATCAAATATTATGGGGGCCGGTGCACTATCCGGACACACGATAGCCTTAAAGTAGACCTAAATAATGTTTTTCCAAAAAAAAAATTGCTGATTATCCAGTATTTTTTGATAAAATAAATAAAAACCTTAAAAAACACATACAAAACAGCATTCTAACCTCACTTTTCATTCAATTTTGACTTCTTCTTTTTTTTTCAACCCCATCAAAACAATATTTGCCAATATCTGTGGCTTATATTTTGCAATGTTGCCACGTTTCCGCAAAAATAATCAAAATAAGAAAACAAATATTATTAAATCTGTTTTGATCACACCTAAAAAGATAAAATTAACCAAACCTAGTACAATGAAGCTTGTTGGCAATAAAGTGATATTCTATTCTAAATAACCCCAACCCAGCTCTACCTAAACCAACCCAAACCAAACTGAACCAAACCTAGTACAACCTAACTAACCCCAACCCAGCTCTACCTAAACCAACCCAAACCGAACCCAACATAACCGAACGGAACAGAACCCGAAACCAAACCAAACCCGCACCTGAACAGAACCGAACAGAACCAAACCAAACCGATCACAACCGAACCAAAACAAAACAAAACAAACCAACCCATCCCAACTGAACCCAAACCAAACCTAAATCAAGACATCCCAGCTCTACCAAAATCAACCCAAACCCAACCTTTCTACAAATATAGTGAAACTTATCCTGATCCAAGCCTTCCCTTTTAATTTATTGGTTAAAAATATGAATGCCAGAAAGAAGGGACAATTAAATAAAAATATTTTATTTTATGCCTGTGATGTGGCAACCTCGCATTCCAGTCAGTCTGCTCAAAGGCAGGGAATTTAAGAATAAAAGCCCAGCAAATGGCCCAAAGTCCATAGTATCTATGCCCAATATCTCTGTGTATGTGATTTTGTGTGCATTTTAGATAGAAATTGAAAAGTGTGTTTTTTATTAAAAAAACTATTTTTTTTTTAATTTTTCGTACCTAAATCAGTTTCAAGATCCCTAAATTACTATTTTCAAAAAGAATCCTCATCAAAAAATGTCTTGTTTTAGTGTCCGGATAGTGCACCGAAACCAATATATATTAATTGGCCTTGACTCCCAACAGTAGATGTGAATTGCATTTGAAACACCTTCAGTTGCTCACTTTAAGTACTTGGGGTTTATCTAACTTCAAATCTTCATTGGGTTGGGCTGTTCTGTAAAATCTTCCATTTTTTTGAAATTCCCAAGGATTTATGTTTCCTATGACTTTGAGACCAAGAAAAGCTGGGCAGTAAAGTGCACCTCTTGTTGAAAATAATTAATAATTAGGGAAAGGATAGATAGCAGTCAAAATTTTAAAAATATATAAAAAAGATGAGAAATCTTACCTAATAATGAGAAATTTAACCTAATTATTTAATTAACTTAATTTCTCTACCACGTTTCGTAAAATAGATATGGCGACTTCTTGCTATAAAATATAAATTATAACATCCAATATGTTATTCAGAAGTCTCCCCATAAACTATCTAGTGAAACAATAATCTTCTTTATTGCTATTTAACAGGAAAAACATGATTTAGTATTGCCTGTTCTCTTATGCTCTTTTCCCATTACTAAGGTGACCAAACTTTAGTGCACACTCGATTGCACATTAAATTACTACACTTCCAAACAAAAAGTTTATACATACACATATATATAATCTACTTTATTTAAAATTAATAAATTATATTTTATGTAGGTATTTAGGAAAAATCATGATTTTGCTAAATAACTTAAACCAGCAAATATAAAATTGAAAAAGTGTTCATTGAGTCTTTGGACCCAATCAACAATGTTGGGATGGGAGAGTTAGAGAAAATAATAAGTGGTAACCATGTTGGTTTTTTTCATTTTACAATGTAGGTGAGGTTGAAGAGTTTAAAAACTAAGTGGCACAACTTATAAATGATGTTTGTTGACACTTGGGTTCTTCAACTTATCAAAAAAAATTGGTGTGGGAGAGCTGGAAAATAGTAAAGTGTCAAACTTTTACAAAGACTTAATAGAAAAGTTATAAATGCCATTTATTGTAATCAAAAAAGTGCCATTCTCTTTTTTTTTACACTATATTTTTAGATCTGACAAAATTTAAAAAATAAAATAAATCCAAGTCTAAAGTCTATGCTATATCTGCCTTGAAAACAGTTTTTTCTAAATATCTCAGAAACGGAAGCTTCTATGAAGTTTTTGGTTATAACACAAATTATTGGGAAAAACAGGTTCTACTATATTCCGAAAACACAAATGCACACACAGATAACACATTTTCAACATTATCTGGAAAAAAAAAGTTTCATCGAAAATAATACCTTTTCTAGCAATTGGTGCACGGACTAGAAAGGCAAAAATAAAGAAAAACTATTTTTTGTAGTGTTTTATATTTTAAAAATAATTGTCAGCTCTAGTTGACTGGTTTTATGTTTTTTTATTTGACAACTGGGCAGATACAAAAAAGACTGAGGAAAAAAACACCAAAAGTCTCCAGTATGTTACAAAATAAGTTACAAAAAAGATCAGGGTAAAAGGGACATATTCCCTGAAAAATATCACTTTGTAAAGTTTAATTTTCATTTGGAATGGCTAATGGCCTAATTTAACTTTTAAGTTTAAGCTGAATATACTAAAAAAAGCGCTATAAAAAGAAAAAACATATACCATATGTATATTAGACCTATGTATATTTTATCCTTAAAATAAGCCTTTAAAGAATCACTCCTCTTCGTTTGGACATTATAATGGATATAATAAAAATAAAACAAAAAGTATTATAATATATGTAAACTTGACCAGTATTCTCCTGACTATAGTCCTTGCAATACCCCAAGTCCCTTTGCTATCCTTTTTTATTTTTCTCCCATAAAGAAGACAGAAAATAGCATCGAAAATCATTGTTGGCCCCAGATTGCAGTTGGCAGTTGCAAGCCTGTCTGCCTATTAAAGTTTAAATTGACAATAAAAGTCAACTTTCAAAACACAAAATTTTTGGCAAGTAGTCAAAATAGTAAAAAAAATTTGCAACAAAGATAAAATGTTCATATGAAAATTCCACGCTTTTTTCGATCTTCAGTCCCATCCATAATAACTACAGAGCAAAATTTTAAGAAACACAGTAATAGGTAATGACAAAAAGTATGAAGACTTTCTGATGCCATTCAAAACAACGACTTCAGAAAACTATTTCAAAAAGTTTGTAAAACTATTGTTTAAAATTACATGATGCATTGCGAAAAACTAATTTTGGAAGACTGAGAAAATGAAACAGCTATTGATGTCGCTCCTCTCGTCAGAACTGACGATGGCAGTTTATGAGATGAAGTTCTTTGGACGATGAGAATAAATTATTTTTGCATAGTTTGTTTTTTAGTTAGATTTTAGACTTTCAGTTTTTTGGTTGGTTTAGTTTAAGAAAATAGGTTTACAAAACCATACAAATAAAGCTTAATATAATAATTTTCATGTTTTGATTTGAACTTAATTCTACTGTTCTACTGCAACATTTTAAACTTAGTAATTAGTAATAGCCTCAATATAGCTATGTTTAGTTTAAATATTTTGTCTGAAATATATTTTTTAATTCACTCACCAAAAGTCTGTACAATACTATTTTTGTTGAAATTCCCAAAGCCTTTGCAGTTATATCAGTTGAGAACTTATTATACTTTTTAAAAGATCTATGTGTCGACCATAAAAAATGTTTATTTATTAAAAATTATAATAAAATACTGTTTTAATTTACCCTAAACAAAAAATATAAATGCTTATATACTTATTGTAACAAAGAAATGAGTATGTACTACATTAATAAAGGTCAAGAGTTTATTTGTGAAAACTACAAATAATATTAATTTAACTTTTATTAAGTCTTTATGCTTAGGTAATAAATTAAAAACTTCTATTTACAAAAAATATAATATAAATAGGGCCTAATCTTATTTGAATCATAATTTTTACCAAAACAGATTGCAAAGCTTAGCTTAACTCCAGCTCGAAATACATTGTAAAAAATAATATTTTTGAAAAAATTAAATAATCATTAATTTATCGTTTGTTCATGGTTTGTAGCTCTTTGGTCAGTCGCATTGAAAATCTTCTAATGTAGAAACTTTGCCGGAAGGGCACCCTAATTGTTCATAAATTTTTCACTGCATAAAATCATTTTGGGACACAACCTTTTCTCAAAAAACTATTCCAAATCAAAATCAGAGTTTAAAAAAAAATAAGCAATAATCTTTCAAAGTCAGAAATGTCAAAACAATGGCAGTTTAAACACCCATCCACCACCTTTATTATAAAGGGTGGTGACCGATTATATTAACATTAAGGTAACTGATAATTAGTTTCGCAGCATCAATTATCAGTTACTTTAGGAACCTGTGGTTTAAAACTGAATTAAGAATACACGTGCGTTTTGTTACCGGAATTACGGGGTGATTAAACAAAAGGACTAGCCTTATTGCAAAGACTATAGCTACCATGCAGTACAGGGACAGTAATCAATAATTTGTATTAGTAATTTGTAACGAAATTTCGAAAATAATATTTATACACACCTTGTTATGCATATTTTTTTTCTAGGGTAATTACCATGTTACCCCCCTGAAATCCGCGCTTGGAGAGAGAGTGAGAAGAAAGACTCTAAGTGACTTTTTAGCTAGACATTAAAAATATTAAAATATATGTAAACCAGGTGGTTGGTTACCTTATCATGACATGTTACTGCTGATGACCTGGTTTAGTTTTTTTTGTTATGCTTACTTGTTCTGCAGATTTTCTCTACAGATAAAAGGTGACGCAAATGAACAAGAAACAAGTTTTGGTTTATAAGGCCTAAGAACGTATGAACCCCTAATTCTTACCTAGCCTTATCCTAGATTTTGACAAAAATGTATTATGAAAAATTTAGAAAATTCTAACAAGAAAATTTTAAAATTGCTATGAAGAAGTTATCACTGTAGGTTTATGGTATTTAAAAGTTTTGTGTGGAATAATTATTTTTATAGTTGTTTTATTAAAGATCCCGGACGCACGAAACTTCTATCTACAGGGCTCGACTTCGAACGTTTAGCCTTTATGAAAAGCGTATAAAAAAGGATGAACTTATGGAAAGCAAGAAGTCAGTGAATGATCAAAGACGCGCATATGCGCGCGCGTTTGCCGCTGTGACTCAAAATTCATTAATAGTTTTTTATTACTAAACAGGAGCAATCAAAGTAAGGTTTCCACTTTTAAAAGACGAAGAAATAGTCATTTATAATATTTCGTTATTTTACAATACAACAATTTTTTAATAATTTTTTCGTACACAATAACCTTGCTCTTTTATTAAAGTGCTTAAATGTCGCTCAAGTGTTCAAGTGTTCTCCTGGCGGCGGCTCACGAAGTCAAGTTGCTAAAAGTCACCATACACTATCCAGGAAACAGAATAGGGGACAACATTTTTGGGGGTAGGGATGTATGACAGCCTTAAACCTCTTGCCCCTCTACTGGTTTCAGTCTGCAGAAAAAAATGTTTGTCACGTTTTACTACTCCTTTTAAAATTTTATTTTTACCCCTTAAATAGAGGGGCCATTCCTCTTGAATTGAAATGCGGTGTTATGGTAATTGCAATTATTTAAGTTTTTAAAATAATTGAAAAATTACGATCTTACTTCAGTTCACATATTTTCTAATGGCCAAACGATCGTTGACGAACCCTGTATACTTAAATACAAATGGCGTTGGCTTTAATAGGAAAAACATGTTTTTCAAAGAAATAGATTGGAAACATTTTCTTTGAATGGAAAACTCTCGGGAAAATTGTTCGTAACTATTTTCATCGAACGGAAATGTGTTTTAATACATTTTCTTCGAACGGAAAATTGTTAAAAAACATTTTCTTTAAACAAATTTTAAAACATTTTGCTCGGCATTTATGTCTAAAAAAAATTGAATTACATTTTTTCGAAAGATTATTTTTTATTTTTTCTATGTTATTCTAATCTTTGTAAATTGATCGCAAACGTATTCTAATCTGTCCGTAGCGGACATTTTTTGTGAAAAACGTCAGGGAGCGTGTCTGGATAGGTTAAGATATGTTTATGATTAATTGACAAAGGTTACGATAACACCGAGGGGTGAACAGCTCTCACAATCGGTGTACACATTTCTCACAATCTTTACACAATCCCTCCCAATCACTCACAATCTTACCACAATCCTTCACAATCCCTCACAATCTTAGCACAATCCTTCACAATCCTGCACAATCTTTACACAATCCATCCCAATCATTCACAATCCTTCATCCCACAATCCTTCATCCCACAATCCTTCACAATCTTTACACAGTCTGTCCCAATCAGTCACAATCTTATCACAACCCCTCACAATCTTACCACAGTCCTCCAAAATCCCTCGCAAAGGAAACTATAGACATGATGACCTTTTTTTTTGGTCGCAAGAATTTTTGATGGGCTATCGCCCCCCCCCCCCCGCCTCTTCAGGCACGCGACACCGCTGCACAGTCCTCCACAATCCCTCACAATCTTACCACAATCCCTCACAATCTTAGCAAAAGATTGTGGATTTTCACAATCGGTGTACACATTTTGGGTTAGCTGTTCACCCCTTGGATAACACCGATTTCGACCTCCCAAGAACAGGGAGAAAATAATTTTTCGAAAACATTTAAATCTATTTTTTTTTGACAAAATCTTTTTCAAAGAAAATTTTTTTGAACAAACTTTTGTTTGAAGTAATTGTTTTTGAACAATTTTTCTTTTGAAGGAAATGTTTTCGAACAATTTTCCGTTTGAACAACAAAATTCGAAGAAATTTCCTTGGTCCGTTGTATTGGAGTCAATAACATTATAAAACTTGCTGAATTTTTGCTACACAAGGTTTATATATGGTCTAAAATATTTCAGTTAACTCATTAATAAAAATTTAGGGATCGCCCCATAAAAGTTGTCTAAATTGTTTTATTTTAGTGAACTAAATTATATTGCGAATTATAAATGCTTAATGATAAACAAATTACCAAAACAAAGTAACAAAACTTATTATGAACAGCTTTAATATTGAGAATCCAAAAATTAAACAAAATAAAAATGTTTGGTATAAAATTTAAACCCTTAGGTACTTGACAAAATTTAAATTCATTTTTAAATTTATCAATTTTTAAACAGTTGTTCGAAACAGTAGAAAGGAAAGTGATTGTTTGATATTTAAATATATAAGTATAAATTAAAAGATTATTATTTTCATTATAAAAACTATTTTACACAAAAGACGATTTTGTTATTTTTAAAAATAGTTTTGCTCCTAGAACCTACAAAAAACTGGAACAATAAAGGATGAGGGACAAAAATCATTAAAGAAAGTAAAGCACACCAAAGACTGTAATTTTTGAACAAGCCCACAAAAACGTCTAAAACTTTGGTTAGGTTTTTTTGCAAAAAACCGGGGTATTTTCTTGTATCATTTAAAAATATGAGAAAAAAGCGGTTTTTTTACCAGTTTTTTGGTTTAGTTCAAACTGGTTTTCTCTAGGGTGTTCGACTTTTCAGATAAAAAAAGTTTTAGTTTGTGACTCGGTGATTTTAAAAGTCTCCGACTGTACCATATATAAATTAATGCAACCATGTTTAATTTATGAATCTCATGGCTAATTAAAGAACAGTGAAAGTATTTTAAACTTGGTTTGAGTTAAAAATGCAGCTAGCGTAAATTTAATATAAGGCAGTTTTATGTTTCATAGTTTAACACTTGGTTCGACTGCTTCTTAAGGTCGGGAACAATTTACATTTTGTTTTTTTTTAATAATATTGTAGAATTTTAAAAGTTTTTATACTTCCAAACTGTGGTTTGCTTTTGTAGTCACGAGGGTTTTTTGTCTTTAGTTTTTCTCAAAATACATATTTTTTGGACAAATGCGTTGAGTGTCAATAAAGAGTCAATTGAAAAAAAATCTTATTCTTGTTCTTATCAAGCAAAAAAAAAATATTAAAAGATCAGTTACAATTTTTTAAAAATAATGTTATGAAATGATGAAATTTCCTTTTAAGCGGTGTATCACAAAGTGGTGTTAAAGCTATTATTGACACTCCAGGGGCGTCCACATACTAAGGTTATTTTTTTAAATAACTATATTTTTTAATTTTAATTTTTTCCTTCCTAGGTATTACTCAACGAATTTTTTTTTTGTTGAGATAACGCTGAAAATGTGTTATTTGGGTGTATTTTGATCCTAGCAATCTCGTCGTGATGTGTGTTTGTGTATGTGTGTATGTGTATTTCTGTCCGTAACACGATAGCTCCTAAACGGCTAAACCGATTTTCATAAAATTTTGAGGTAAAAAAAATCCAATAAAGCTAATGGCAGTTTTTTTACATTAATTTTTTTTTAATGCTAACTCTTTAACGCATCGAATCAATATGCGATTTTCGGAATATAGTAGATTACATTTTGCTCAATAATTTGTGTTATAACGAAAAACTTCGTAGGAGCTTTAGTTTCCGAGATATTTACAAAAAACTGTTTTCACTTGAAGTGTGCTAATAGACTAGCTAAAAAGTTAATTATTAATTTTTATTAAATTTTCTTACAAAGTAAGCCATAAAAAAATCTCCTTTTACTCTATATTTTATATATCAAGTGGGTTTTGTTAACGGGGAACATTCATGGCTTATACGCATGTTTGGTGATTTTATTATAGAATTTATTTATGAAAAATGTTCTGATATTAAAAAAATGTTTTTACCAATTTTTAAAAAAACCAAGCTCTATCGGGAAAACCTTTAACTTTATATTATAGACAACTAAATTTTCTTTCGAACGATACATTTAGGTAACCGTTAATACACCAAGACCGTCCACAAACTGAATGGAAAAAAAGTCACCAAACTTGGGTATATTCCTTGAGTGTTTCCCGTTAACAAAAACCCACTAGATACAAATTGATTTAAAAATCATTTTATTTTTAACAATATACAGTAAATTGAGACCTTTCGAAAAGCTTAGTTTTAAAAAAAATTGAATAAAACAAATTTAAAAAAAAATGCGACGCCCCTTCGAGGGTCAATAATAGCTTTAACCATAAACTAATAAAATACTCGTTTCTGCTTTAACACTACTTTATAACACACCGTTTACAAGTTTTTCTGGAAAATGTTTTAACAGTTTTTTAAAACTGAATATAAACTAAAATCCAGGAGTTTTTTCGTAATCTTAAAAAATTACTTTAAACTTAAACTTTATATCAAGTTATCAGAACACCTATAGACATAATAAAGATATCAAAAAAAAATTGTGCACAATTTGCCGTTAATTATCCGTAAATTAGTTGTGGTAACAAAAAATTTGCCGTGCCCATTTTTTTTAAATGATGAACTAACTTTATAGAAAGTTAGCAGAACACCTATAGAAAGCATGGATTCATAAAAAAAATTGTGCACAATTTGCCGTTAATTATCCGTAAAAAAATTTGCCCTGCCCGTTTTTTTTTAGAAATGATGTTTTGCAAATTTTTTGTTTTCACAACTAATTTACAAATAATTAACGGCAAATTGTGCACAAAATTTTTTTTAGATAAATCAATTATTTCTATAGGTGTTCTGCTAACTTTATATACATAAAAATTAACCTTATGTTATACGTGTATTTTTATCTCTTGTTATAGAATATTGGCTGCCTTCTAAATCCTATTAGTACCTACAACTACTCTTTTAAAACACCCAATGAAATAAATTTGTATAAATCATTGGTGCAATGCTCATTAACTATTATCAAAACTGAACGCAGACAAACTTATGTCAGTGATGATCTCATGCATAATTTTATTTTGCCTTCACATTACAACAGGATTTTTTCATAACAATTTATAATGGAAGTAGTTGACGCATCTGCACAGCATGTCACAAAAAATTACCTCTTTTTAGATTGTAGAGGCTAAATCTAAAATAATTTTTTACGCCTTCAAAAATACCATTTTAGGCACTGCGCTGCACTGTCACAAGGGTGTGAAAAAATTGATGTATATAAAGTTAGCAGAACAACTTTGGAAATTTAAAAAAATTATATGCTCATAATTTGTCGTTAATTATCCGTAAATTAGTTGTGAAAACAAAAATTTTGCCGTGCCCGTTTTTTTTTTTAAATATGGTGTTTTGCTAACTTTATATAAAGTTAGCAGAACACCTATAGAAACAATGGATTTATCTAAAAAAAATAGTGCAGAATTTGCCGTTAATTATCCGTAAGTTAGTTGTAAAAACAAAATAATAAGGATACTTAACGACAAATTGTGAACTAAATTTTTTTTAGATAAATCCATTGTTTCTATAGGTGTTCTGCTAACTTTATATAAAGTTAGCAAAACACCATATTTAAAAAAAACGGGCACGGCAAAATTTTTGTTTTCACAACTAATTTACGGATAATTAACGACAAATTATGAGCATATAATTTTTTTTAATTTCTAAAGTTGTTCTGCTAACTTTATATACATAAAAAATTGCTCTGTAGTTAGCAGCTATACCTGTTTTATATCACTTGCTTTCCAACTTCTGCTTGCTTTACAACTTCTGC
The DNA here is from genome assembly GCA_963576565.1 of Aspidapion aeneum. NCBI lineage: Eukaryota > Metazoa > Arthropoda > Insecta > Coleoptera > Brentidae > Aspidapion > Aspidapion aeneum. Next base: position 8,684,360 of record OY755040.1, read on the forward strand.
TATTTCCCAGCACTTTTTGGTTGTATAACACCTCTTTAGGTAATTGGGCAATATAATTTACCTTTATGTAGCCAAATTGATCCTAAAAGTCACCTCTGAATAACCTCGGAGCCAAATTAAGAAAACCTTAAGTGGTAATAATGTTACTTGGGAATGCCGCCATTTTTGATTTATGACGTCATATAGGCCCTCCTACTCAAATTTGAGGCAAAGACCCGGTGACTTAAAACTAAGTGATCCATCCCCAATCGACCGAGAGTAGTCTTTGAGCAATTTTGAATTTTTATAATTTTTTTAAGATTTAAAAAAATAACAATATTGTTTTTATTTCTTGAGATACAAAGCTTATTGTAACGACAATTAAACTGTGGTTCTATTGCAAGTAAATCATATCCTATACAATTTTTCTTTAAAGTTGTTCGCAGTCTTGGATTTATGACGCCACACAGTCGCTCTTACTAAAATTTGAGGCAAACACACGGCAATTTAAAATTGAGGGATCCATAACAAATCCATTTATGGTAGTCTAAAACTTCCTTCTTTATTTTTTTAGGTAAAAAAAAGTTACTATTTTTTAGAATATCCTCAGAGTAATAACATATAAAGAGAAGTAGTAGCTCCGGTTTCGGCGGTCATTCATTCATTTGTTGGTAAACAATGTAGCTTTTCCGCTGTTGCCGCCTCCTCTGCCTCTGTAAAATTTTATAAATAATAAGTACCCAACAAACAATTAAAGTTGTAACGACGAAACCCCAACTAGAAAGAATTTCTTAAAAGTAACCGCAACGTACTCCCGCTACGTCTCAGTATACCATACAGCGACGTTATAATTCCTTAAGTGGGGAACCAATTTCTGGTTATAACTACTTGGCCAAGTGTTTAAAGTCACTGTAGTAACAACTACACTACTACGTCGTAGCCAGGTATCTACTACGTCGTAGAGGCTGTTTTTTTTCCGTAATGGCATAAAAGTTGCGATGTAGTTGCAAATAATATAATCGTTTCTTTTTGGTAGAATTGTTACACAATATGGTGGACACAACAGTAAACAGACTCGCTTAGTTTTTTTGTTTGGTTATGGTTATAATATGAACTATGTTATCCAAAGTGTGAGAATTTACGAGCAGAGGATCAAAATTGGAGTGCGACGCAAAGTTTTTTTGTATAACATGCATTATATATATTGCCAAAAAACCGGTGCGCCCGTAAATTGAGCCGTTTTCTGGTAGCTGATGGAATTTTTGTGTTGTGATTTTGGAGGTTATGTTTCATAATCGACAGTTAACTCCAACAAATGGTGCTTAAGAAGAGCATGTTTGGTAAGCTTCAACTAATTTGTTTATAAAATAGTATGGCTCTTTAACATGAGCTCATAAAACGACAACAAAAATATTAAATTTTCTTTCTTACATAAAAACATGGCGTCCCAAACTATATTCCCTGATAGTCGAAAAGGTTACTTGAAAGTAGTTGCGGCTTTAAAGTTGATCCAAAAAGTTATTTTGTCTACATTGTTACATCAGATGTTACTATGATGACACAAACTTTTGTGGTAAAAATTAAAGTTATAATGTAGTTGTCGGATACACTTGTTTGGGACTCCAATGAAGCTTAACTTTCTAGTGGTAATTAAGTAGGATATAAAAGTCAGGACGACTACGAAATAACGACTAAAAAGAAAGTAAAACTTTAGCAACGTCCTATTGTGGTAGAGAAGACTATCAGAATCGACTATCAAGAAACAATCCTATGAAGTAGTTTAGAGGGTCGTTTTTACGAAACATCTACTATTTCCTGATACTAAATAGTAGTTAGAACTAAAAAGTAACAAATTTTGGTTGGGATCACCACATTTCTACTATAAGAAAGTAGCAAAGCCTTTAGAACATGTAGCCGCTACTATAAATGTTAGTTGGGTAAGGTTCCGAACCGAACCGAACCGAACCGAACCGAACTTCTTATCTTACGAAAATATATAGTGCTTTGAGTTGGTTAGGCTATTCAAACCGTGCGATAATTTGTCATGCGCTTACTAGCCCGCGTCGCGTCGTTTTATGCTGTGGATTTCTTATTACAATCTGCGATAAAAACTCATTTAGACAACATAATTTATGAACGGCCCCTTTTCCCACAATTTTTTCAGGACGTGGCAACAGGTGTATGACATCATATTACGGATTTCGTGTTAGCAGGGCCGGGTCAAAGAAAATATTGGCCGGGTTTCGTTTTGAGCTACTTGGACTATATCCCCAGGTAAAAAGGGAATCCTTTTTCCTATTGTAGAGAACGATTAACTATCAGTCATTGTTCCAACAGTTTTAACCGGTATAAAGGATATTCTGTTTTATTATTTTAAAATGCGGCTTTTCTGTTTGGAGAGTTAAAGCACTGTTAACCATTTAAACGAAAATTTCATAGGATTGTTTTAATTTTCTCTAAGTATTTAGTAGTTTTGTAGTTTTTCTGTGTTTTTCCCATGGTTTTATCATAGTTTCTATCAGCCTTCCAAAGCTCAGCTCTCTAGCGTTTCTGGAAGTGGGCAATGTTACTTTTATATAAATTTACATTTATAGGAGAGGGAAGTAAATTAAAATATTGGTGTTTTCCTATAGTTTTACCATCAGTCTTAAAAAGCTCAGCTCTCTAGCGTTTCTGAAAGTGGGCAGTGTTACTTTTACATTACTTTACATTTATATGGGAAGGAAGTAAATTAGAATTTTGGGGTGTTTTTTCCTATAGTTTTATCATAGTTCCTATCAGGCTGCCAAAGCTCAGCTCTCTAGCATTTCTAGAAGTGGGTAATGTTACTTTTAAATAATTTTACATGTATAGGGGGCCTTTTTGATTTTTTCCAGGGGTTTGGTCATAATTTCTATCAGTCTGCCAAATTTCAGCTCTGTAACATGTCTGGAAGTACAGTAGAATTTTGATGATCTATACATGAGTGAGTGAGTCAGTGAGTGAGTGGCAATTTCGACGTTTTTTGAAATTTCGTAACTACTTAACTACTTTATAGAAGTCTATGAAACTTGGAGGGGTTGTTAACTCTATGAAGGTCTACGACTGTGCAAAGTATGAGATTCGTAGCTCTTTCCGAACTAGAGTTTTAGATAGGTCAAATATGGGCTGAAATGTTTCAAGAAAAGATGGTACGGCAGCGCGAACTTGGCGAGGCACTGCCGTGCCCTCAGATAAAGACAATGGAAGTCCAAAGTTTTATTTCTACTCAATCATTGTCTACGAGTTTCAAACAAAAGATTATTTTTTCACTTATATAATGCCAACAAGTTTAATTAGGTGGGTCCTCAAGTCATGAACGGTTAGCCCAGATATTCCTAAGCTCTAAGGTCGACACTGACAGTAACATGTGTTTGTATTAAATGCAGTGTTGTCTTGGCCGGCGGACTCGGTATATTGAATTTTTGGTGTTTTTTTGTGTTCTGAGTTTTATTTTTGTAAAAAAGAACTTAGTTGGACGTAAAAATAAACAAGAAGTGCTATGTTTCTGAAAATACTGTGAAAATTCAGCCCAGTGTGCTTTTTTCGAGATGATTCCAGTGACGCAGCTATGTTGCCATCGCCGGGGAGTCTGCAAATTCTAAGTTTTCAGGAATGACCGCCACGAATAGGGAAAATTTACATGGGGCCGCGGTTGACTTCTTCTCTTTATATTATTATTACTCTAAGAGAATATCTAAAAAAATTAATATCTTTGTTAATTTTTTGAGATATAACGCTGAACAAAAAAATGTATTAATAGTTTTTCTGTAAAACTAAGTTAGTCAAAGTTATAAGCCAAAGTTTATGAAAAAACACGAAAAAAGCCGCTATACTGGATTTATGACGTCACACAAGCCCTCCTACTCAAATTGGAGGCAAACACCCAGTGACTTAATATTGTGTGATCTATTACCAATCGATATAGGATACTTTTAAAAAATCTTTTACTACTATCCCACGGGACGCGATTTTTGACTATAAGCCACTCAACTAAAAGGGTCTAAAGTGGTCGCAGTGGAAGGGCTGCAAGGCCCAGTCATATATGAATCATCATCAAAAGGGTCTTTCGTTTACGGACGGCACTGAATTTTTATTCATAATCTTTACCCAAGCTTTTTAAACTTCGGAAAAAGGAAATTTTATGTTATAGAACGTAGCATAAATAATTTTTTCTTAAAGGGCTTTATTTTTTTTTAAATTGAATAAAAACTTATTAAAATTGATTTTTTGACGCTTTTTGTAGAGAACCCCGATTTATGCACGTCACTATAACGTTGGTAGTAAATTTATTCCTACTATATGTTACATCGTTGGAAGGGAAATTTTGTATTCTTAATAAAGTATTTTTGCAAATATTTGCGTGAAGAGCTCAGTTTTTACGAAAATTGCAAAAAGATGAGAATAAAAACGTATTTTTTGTAATTTTTTTAAGTGATCACAGTTTAGCGACGCCACTGAAATAATAGCCGTACTCTTAAGTTAATTAAAATTTTATCGTCTAAATAGGGTCCATAAAACTTTTTTCTAGGAAGCATTGTTTTGAAGAAAATTGGATAAAAACTTAAAAATTAATTAAATCGACGATTTCTATAAATTACCCACACTTATGGATGGCACTGGGCCTTTAGTGATAAACTTGTCCCTACCAAGTTATACATCGTTAAAAAGGAAATTTTATCCTGTTAATAAAGTCTTGTATATGTTTTTTTAAGTGCTTAGTTTTTAAGAAAATTGCAAAACACATGTAATAATTATTGTGACTTTTTTTGATGTTTACAATTTTACGGACGCCTCTGAACTGTTGCTCATAATATGGACTGCACCTAGTGACACATATTTTGTATTTGATTTTATTGTCTAGAAAAAGTATTTTATACTTTTTCTCACAAAGGGCTTCATTTCGTTGAAAATCGGTTAAACCTAAAATATTTGGTGTATTTATTTTAAATAAAATATGCAAGAAATCAGCATTTTGGGTATACTTAACAGTACATAGCTCTGCAAAAGTAGCACCTAGGTAGCTCCCTTAACATATTTTCTAAAAAAAGAAGTACTTTTTAAGTAAAAGGCTATTAAAGGAAAACATTATCATAAATCCAAGATGGCGTCTCCATTTTGACAAGTAGTAGTGGGGGGGGGGTTGACCCGCAGGTCTGACAAGTAGGCCAGAGTAGGCCCTTTTTGCCATGCCCCAAGTCTGTCCCATAACCCACTCTCTGCACTTCCCTTTGATGGTCGGGTAACTCATTGGGCCTTCCTGTTCTCTTTACAAAGTCCAGTAAGTCTGCCCATTTGAGCATGTGCAGTTCTTCCTCGCTCAGAGTTGCCGCTCCGAGTGCCTGTTGTCTCATCCTTGCGTAGGCCTCGCATTCTGCCACGAGGTGTCTTGATGTCTCTTCTTCCCATTAACTTCTTCCTGTCCACAGGCTGGGCAGGTAGGGTCATTCTCGACTCCTATACGTGTCATGTGCCTCCTCAACCGGTTATGTCCGGTTAAAGTACCTATCAGCAATCCGAGGTCTTTTCGTGTCCGTCCCAGCATCCATCTGATTCTGGTCGCTTTTGGACGGTCTACGAATTCTCTGGTCTGTCTGCAACCCATTCCTATTTCCCAGGAGTTTAATAGCGCGTCCTGGGCCCATTTGTTGAGTCCGCTTTGCACTTGTCTTTTTGTCACGCCTAAAAGTGGCTCCGGTCCTACATAGGCGGTTCCTGCCCCGAGTCGTGCGAGTTCGTCCGCCTTCTCGTTGCCTGGTACCCCCGTATGTCCCGGAACCCAAATCAGCGTCACCCGTTTGCCATGGCTTAGGGTCTCCAGCGCCTCTGCGCATTCTTCCACCAAGCCGTCAGCAATCTTGGGTGCGTTTAGCGCCTTCTATTTTGACAATGTTCCTGGAGAAAAAGGGGTGGGAGCTTTTATTATGTTAATGGCTCTAAGGGCTATTGATTTCGCCTAGTCTTGGTTTTATGTTTACAAAAATGATTTTTTTATCCCTACTCGGGCGCCATCTTGAATAGGCACCCTTAGGCATTTTGAACCTAAGGGTGCCAGAGTGGCATGAACCGGATCCTTAAAGTAGGTTGGGCTTCTAGAATCAGCAATAAAATTTTCTATATACCTCAAATCCAACCTCTTTGAAAATATTCTTACTAGTACCAAAAATGGTACTTTTTAAAGTCAGAAAGCTCTAAACCGCATGAAAATCCTGCAGCTGATTTTGAATATTAATTCAGACATCAAATAAACTCTTGGAAATTCTGGAAATGGCAATAGCCCGATTTCTGGAAATCGTTTAAGAAATTCTCGAAACTCGCTAGAAATCCGAACCATTTCATGAAAATCAAAACAAATGTTACCGATTCGGAAATCATTCGAAATTTTGGTTCACTTGGCATAGATGCACTACATCTCGCATCAGGGCTATCAAAACGGACGGGCCACGATCCTCCACTTTCTTGACGTCACATCCGGGGCTGATTTTTTTTTGATGGTCACGTTACGACACAGCTGATTGTCTTTAAAAAATTGAAGTTGGAATGACGGTTCATGAATATTTGATTTTTTTTTTAATAAAGTCATTTTTGAGATTGTTTTTACTTTATTCTGGCAGAACAATTTTTTTTTAATGTATAGTAATCCTTAATTTTTCATAGCCGCTTCATTAGCTCACACAAAAATTAAATTTAAAGCAGAAGCAAATGTGACAATCACAGATGACAAAGTCAAATACATGTCAAATATAACAGTTGGCATGCGGTACATGGCGGGTAATTTGAATTCAAAATAAGGAATGCTCAATCTTGAAGATTTTAACCTTTTAATCATGTTGCTTCCTTACAAACCTTTGGTGGAATATCGGGATGGTGTCTGAGAATATTTCACTGAAATTTTGCGGAAAGCTGTAGTGCCATTTTAAAAATACCATAAAAAAACCTCTGACCTCCCATAAGACCCAATGTAAAATTCAGCCCCGGGAGAACAGCTGATTTTTTCAGGGTCGTGGCCTCTATTTTTGTGTTGGCCTTGCTCGCATATAAAATTGAGTAGGGAACTTCAGTTGTATCTCAAAAGTAACCGACCTTCGTTTAAGCTACCCGCGACAGAACGGTTGAACGTTTTTTTATTGTTCTAACTAACCAAATATCTTTAGGGTAGACTTTGTATGACTAATTTTATAGTAAATACCCGTAATCCTTAATTGTCTACAGTTCATTCTTTTAGGTTGTTATGGGACATTGGAAGCACCAATCCTAACACAACCCAAACCAAAAAGCAACCTAAAAGCCTGAACTGAGGATACTTAAATTACACTAAAACAATAAAAAATACTTAAATTGTGAAACCTGTGATATTTTTGCCATGGAAGGGCGTGATATTTAAGTGAACGTGGTAAATTTAATTGTTTAGTACTTACCTAAAAATTATTGTGGTCTCAGAAATAAAGTCGAAAATAATGTCTGCCAATAATAACCTCAAAATGTTAAGTGAAGAAAGCTTGACCCGCCAACCTGAAGAAGTATTCGATATAATTTGCAAATTGGGCGAAGGCGCTTATGGTTCTGTATACAAGGCCCTTCACAAAGAATCAGACAATGTTGTTGCTATAAAACAGGTACCATTGGATACGGATTTACATGAGATTATCAAAGAGATTAGTATTATGCAACAGTGTGATAGTCCCTATGTTGTGAGGTACTATGGAAGTTACTTTAAGAATACAGACTTGTGGATTATTATGGAGTATTGTGGCGCTGGAAGTGTTTCAGATATCATTCGTCTGCGCAAAAAGACTTTAACAGAATGCGAAATTGCTACCATTCTATCCGACGCCTTGAAAGGGCTAGAGTACCTGCATTCCAATAGAAAGATTCATAGAGATATCAAGGCTGGGAACATTCTGTTGAATACTGATGGACATGCAAAGCTGGCTGATTTTGGGGTAGCGGGCCAGTTGTCCGAAACTATATCAAAGAGGAATACTGTAATAGGTAAGAGAAAAATAAATTGTTTTATTTTGTTCTAAAGCCGGAAGTGTTTCGGAAAAAACAAACTCCGCGTACACTACTGAAATTCACGTTGTTTTTTTAAAAATTTTATGCTTTTTTAAAACTGATCTGAAATACTTTTAACGAAAAATATATACACTGTGTCACATTTAAAACTTTTCACCCGGGATTTCTCGAAAACGGCTGAAAATTTTAAAAAATGCCGAGACATGTCGGTTTTGTTTGCGAGGGGGAGACTTTTTGGCTATCTTGAAATTTTTATAGCACGCACCACCTTCGAGGGTTATACTTTATCCCTATATTTTGAATGGGAAAGTGGGTCCACTGGTACCTTGTTTTGAAGCTCTCGTGAATATCTTTACAACCGTGTAAAAATTTCAAAAATCCATCGATTACTTTTTGAGAAATCTCGCTTATTTTGCAACATATTTTTATTCTGTAAAAACCTTTTTATGGCAACTTTTTTAGAGCAATACAATGACGTCAGTTTTTTTAAAATATTGTTTAGTTTTTGAGATATGGTATTTATCATAAAAAAATTAGATACGGACCTGGATTTTTTTTATTACTATTTTGATTGGTTTCGTGCTATTATTATATTAAAATTAGAAAACTATAATATTTTTTTGATTTAAGGTTAAAAAAAAATATTTAATATTAAAAAAAAATTAAGTCCGAACCTGGAAATTTCTAACGCAAATATAAATTAAAAATTGCAAGTCAAGTTTATCCGTTTTAAAATCTTATATAAATATAAAGTAAAAAACGTTAAAAAGTTACAAAAATAATATCATACTAATTATTTGATGGTAGTACAGCAACTCATGAAATTTACTTGGAAACATGGAAAAACAAAAGCGTGGAATTGACGTTCTCAATTTACTTGTCATTTTTGTGAATGGCTCACTCAAAACTAAAAGTCGTTCAACTAGCAATTTTTAATTTATATTAATGTTGGAATTAAAAAAAAAATATTAAATATATATTTTTAACCTTAAAACCTTAAATTTTTATTATTTTGTGATAATAATAGTATGAAACCAATTAAAAAGAAGATAAAAAAAATTATTCAAAATGCAATATTTTTTAAAAACTCTCTGTATTAGCGAAACTACGGACTATGCCAAAAATCTGATTACACCATTTTTAAGGTCTTAAAAAAAGAGCACGGTAAGTGGCAATCAAAAAATCGATATCTTAAATAATAACCGAGTTTCCCATTTAATCCCATCGAAAATGGGTACAGGGTGTTCCAAATAAAACGACAGCCGTATCTCAAAATAACAAGTTTTGAATAATTCCATGTAAAGATTTTTATTAACTTCAATCTGAGTTTGTTTAGCTGTAAAATATGCTTATAAAATGCTGATATTCTAAAATATTGCCATACGCCTCTTCGCCGTATCAAAATATACTTAAAACAAGCAATTATAGTGGGCGCAACTCAAATCCGGATTTTTTTTGATATACGCCCCTTCGTCATGTTAGCGACGAATTAAGGCATTTGTTGTAAGTAAAAAACAGTTTTTTTAATAAATTGATATTTTCCGTAATACATGGTTAAATAGTATATTACATAACAAGAGAAGAAAGTGACAAATTTCACACGAGCGTAAATGTTGTGAACGCGGCGCTATCCTAGTGAAACAACACGCGAGTATAAAAAAGTGACTTTCTATCCATTTGTGTAAACTATTTTGCCTACGAAAACTGTTGAACTATACTAATTTGTTTAAAAATTTTGCACAAATCAAATGAAACTGATTTTGTGCACACGTGTGGAAAAATACTTTGCAACACGTGCGGAAAAATTTCTGCACACGGCTGAAATTTAACGTTTTCTGAGCATGCAAGTTGTGTGAAATCCATATGGTGGCCATAAAAAAATAACGAGGGCCTAAAAAACACATTTGAATGTTCGTATATGCTTTTACACAACCACACTTTTTGGAAAAACACAATTTTTAGTTATTGCTCGATATTTTGAAAACCCGGAATAGCGCAACTTTTTGTTCATTTAACGAAAATCGTATCTCTTACGGTTTCCGAAATCCCCGTGTACTTACTTTTATCTGGGACACACTGTATATGAAAATATTTCAGGCAAAAGTTTGAAATGAACACCGTGTATGAAAAGCCTAAAATAAGTCTAAGAAATTGCTCTCCTTGTATTGCCCTCATTGATCTTTGTGCGTAGGAAACGTTTTACTCAAATCAGCGATTTTAACCATTTGCGGTAAGCATTTTCTTTTTAGATTTACCGACAGACGATAAATAATACTCTGTTAATTTATGAGCACTTTTTTAAAAAATTTTTGACACGATCACCACTCACTACTACCTGTGAGCTAATTGTTATCAGAACCGTACAAGGTTTCCTAAACATAAACTGGTTTTAATTATAATTGTTCCTTAAAAGTTTAGTCAATAACTATATACATTTAACTTGCAGGGTCTCCCTTCTGGATGGCTCCAGAGATAATTCTAGAAATCGGCTACGACTGCGTGGCTGACATTTGGTCAATTGGCATCACTGCATTGGAAATGGCCGAAGGGAAACCTCCATACGCTGATATACACCCAATGCGAGCTGTCTTTATGATACCCACCAAACCTCCACCGTCTTTTAGGGATCCTGACCGTTGGAGTGCTGAGATTATAGATTTTGTTAGCTTGTGTCTAGTGAAAAATCCGTGTGACCGAGCCTCGGCAACCGATCTCCTCAACCATGCTTTTTTACAAAAGTCTGGCGGTGCGCAGGCCTTGACTCAGATGATATCTGAAGCTTGTGAGATCAGAAAAAACCAAACTTACAGTAGTCTGCCTCTCAATAACGGTAATATTGGATCATCTGAGGGCGAAGCTACTTTGGTGCCTAATAAAACTCCTGGGCAAAGTCAGTCTGGAACTATGATTACAATACAGTCTGATTTGGGAACTATGGTTGTGATTAACTCAGATGATGAGGATAATGATAAGACTATTAAATCTAAAGATGTGAAGAAATATAAACCATTGTTTTTAGAACATTTTGACAAGGAAGAATCCAACCAGGGCGATTCTTCAGGTTCTCAAGCTCTGGAAGATAAGGAAAGTCAAATATCAGCGCCTCCACCTTTTCCGCAGAGAGGTTATGAGCCTCTGGAAGCTAAACTTAATAAAGTTCGGCCCATTGACATGGATTTCAACTTTCTAAAAGACCTTTCCTATGAGGAACTCAAGGAGAGGTTTGATCTCTTGGATGCTGCCATGGAAAGAGAGATAGAAGAATTGCAAACTCATTATGTTAGAAAAAGGCAACCTCTTGAAAATGCCATTCATAATAAGAGGGAAAGAAATAGAAACTTTTAGGATCCATCCATTTCATGCTGCCAAACAACCGCGAAGGCGCGAACGAATCCTCGCGGTCAATTTATCAGGCTTATTTTCGTAGTCCGGGTTTTTCCACAGATTACACAATTGGTCTGTGGTTTTACAATTTTGTTACGTTAGTTTGTTTTGTAAAAATTTTAGTGGATTTACATTTTTGTTAAAGTTGTTTTTGATTTTTAAATAATAAAAAATAAGCGAGATCTTTAGAAAAAAAAAGTTTTGGTTAATTTATTTTGCCACTTAGTCTCGTTCCAACCTAACAAAACTTTAATCATCATTTAGTTGACTTTACAATGAAACGTATCGTATTGTTCGTTGCCAAATGATTGTCTGTCTATGAATATTATAAAAAAAAGTTGATTTTTTATATTTCTGCCTATACAGATATTACAGTTTTTTATTCGAGTTATTACGATAACTCGAAAACCGTTTAACTTATGCATAAAACTAAAACCTAATGTGGATAACACAGAATTTTACTTTAAATACACAAAACAAGATGATGCATAGAGGCAGACTGTTTAGGCTTGTTTTAAAAGTTAGATAACACGTAAATTTAACTAAGAGAGCAAAAAATTAGAATTTTTTATAAGTAGAAAATAATTTACAAGATTTAAAAGCCAAAACAACTAGTTTATAAAAATCCACTTTTTATTAACTTACTTTAGTTTTTTAGTTCCTGTTGTTTGGTTTCGGTGTGTTTATTCAGTTTGGTTTATTTAGTATTGTACTTTTTAAATTAATAATTAGGAAAGGTTTGCTCAAATTTTTTTCTATAAAAAATACCTGCCTTGTATATAGACTGCCAATAAAAAATTTTAATAAAGATAAAAATAAAATTAGGATTTTCTCATATCTTTACGACGATTATTTCGGCGATTCGATCGGGATTAAAATTTGAATGCCTGAATCAATCAATCTTAAGAGTAAATCTAAACATTGCACACACGCAATTATTTATTTTTTCTAACTTAAAATATTTGTTCACACTACTAGCACTACTACTACAAAATCATATGTAAATTTAAATTTGTAAAAAACTTTGGATTAAAAATTTTAGATTAGGTTTGATGAGAAGCAATTTTTCTTAAAAATAAAATTCTGGCAACCATTTTAGCGCTTAAGCTAATTTAATCCTCGAAATGCACTTGTTTATATCGGAGATTGAAATGAGATTTAATATTTCAATTCAGTTTTGATCCCGTTCAATCTGTCGAAATAAACATAACGATTGTTCAGATGGAGTGTTCTGCCATAAATATCACAACTATACAACAAATAGAATGGACATTAAAGGAGAAAACGAGGGGGTGACAATTATGGAGGAACATCCTGTACTAAATAATATTACTTAAATACAATTACTCATTTATATGACTAGGCGTGTAATGTGTAAAGCTAGATCACATCTTTGAGTGTAGTCACCCATAGTATACCTCTAAGTTCTGGTATAATCAAAGGTGGAACTCAGTAGAAGTGTCAGACAATTCTCGAACTTCCAATCAATTTCGAATTGCGATAGTGCTGTAGTCTAAGTAGAGTTACCTACTGTGAGTCTACTCTCAACATCTCTCATAAGAGCACAAATTTGCGATAGTACTCTCAAATGGACAAAAAAGTGTGATTAATCTCGTGTGGACACGCATCCGAATACCTTTTTAGCTTATTAGCTACAAGGGTTAAAATCTGGGGGCAAGGCAGTGCCCCGCCAAGTTCGTGTAAACTGCTGTATCATCTTTTCTTAAAACATTTCAGCCCATATTTGACCTATCTAAAACTCTACTTCGAAATGAGCTACGAAACTGTAGTAAAGTTATGTAAAAGTAAAATTGCCCATTTCCAGAAACGCTAGAGAGCTGATCTTTAGAAGGCTGATAGGAACTATATTAAAACCATAGAAAAAAATTAAAAACCTCAAAATTGTTATTAACACATTGCCAAAGAATAATGTTCCGCATATTTTACTATGTACTTTAAAACTTAAATATTATCCAAAATCGAAATCGAAAATGGTATTCCGTAAAAAGAAATGAGATAAAAGTAAAGCCAAGTTTTCCAATACAAATTTCAAAATGAAAGGTTCTTACTAGGGGGGCTACTTGATAGCTCTGATGTCACAATAGTGAACGATCGTTGCTTGTTTGTTTTAATACCCTGATTGAATAAATTTCGTAAAGGTTGAAGTCTAGTTCATTTTTTGTTCTGAGGGGTATCAAGATTGTGAAAAAATTTAGATTACTAGACAATAGTGAAACACATAACAATTTATTTTGGCACCTCCCATTCTCAAAAAAAATTATTCCAACAAAAACTGTTGATTGCATTATTTGGCCAAACAATGTAACAACAGCTTAAAGCAACCTTTATTTAAAATAATTTTCACATCTCAAAGCAAATCTCGAGATTAATTTTTTTATAAAGCATATCGTGAAAGGGATATGTTCTTTGACTTACATATGTCAGGATTCAATTTTAAGAAGCATAAGAAATAATTTTTAAACTAACATCGGGCTTATATATTAGGAACTTATTGCAATAAAGCCAGGCACCACACGGTAAAAAATTTTGTTTAAAATTAAAACACGTTCTTTTCTGAATAAATTATTTTACCTTAAATCAATTTGTTTTAAATAAAAATATTTCGTTTTAGTTCAACGCAGCGTTTTATCTTAACATGAGACTTCATTTTTCTTCTTTAATTGTTTTGTTTCAGTCGAGGGGTTCGGTTCGGTTCGCTTCGGTTCGGTTCGGTATTTCCTTTTGGTGTACAGGTTAGGGGAAATACCAGGACATACTTGGGAAGTACTGGGAAATATACTAGGAAATCCCATTGAAAATACTAGGAAATACCATTGAAATTTGAGGAAATACCGGGAAATACCACGGTATTTCCTTTTGGTGTACAAAAATCGGCGATCGAGCCACCCCTTGGTTTCACTATATTCCATTTTGTAACAAAGCAAATATAAGTAATATTTTGCTTCTAGAGGAAACGGTGCCTTAGATTAATTCAGTTCCAATTTATAATAAAACAATTTCTATCACATTAAAATAAAGAGGCAAGACATTTTTTGTGCAATATCAAGAAAATATTTTCTTTGTGAATAGGAAAGCATAAATTATTTTACTTTAAAGCAATTTGCTTTGATCTCAGAATTGTTTTTTACCGTGTTATAGAGCCAGACAGTATTTTAATTTTCAGTTTGTCAATGGTATCACGGATCACCTTAACAAAAGGTGATCCGTGATGGTATAGTCAAACGCACCGAACACACTTTTTTATTTTGGTTGATGGTAAAAATCTCTACCTGTAAATAATAACACTGGACTGGCATTCCCATGCCAACTGTGGCCAGTGAAACCAGCTACTAGAACTGCTAAGTTAACTACTATTTTCTGTACGATAAAACATAGAAAATTTAGATATTATTGTTTTTTAAATTCTTTAACATTACTTAACTTTGGAAATAGTCTTCTAATAATTGCCTACAAAGACTTGCCTTGGCTGTTTTTTAACCAACCCAAAGAAGTAGAATATTGTTGTTGAGTCATCTCGAGTTGAGGTCAACAGCCTCGCGCAATGTAGCAACCACACCAACAAACAACCTATAAACAATTAGAAAAGTTATCAGCTTGATAAAACGCGGTCAATTTAACTGATAGACATCGGTTGTCAATAAAAGAGAAATGTTAGACAAGCCTAAACTACAATACAAATACTGACTTTGATGACATACAAACTCAAATAACATACGAATACTTTAATTTTAATTTTGTTTTCAAATAGCGCTGCCAAAAGATAATAAGTGAGTGCCCAGTGATCTCTATAAATTAAACTGGATAGGCCTCAACACCCATGCATAGTGGGGCAAATATGTTTTAATGTTTTTTTTAAAGAGCGCGCTACACAGACAATGTTGTGCCTTTTTTTCCAATCCTACCTACCAATCATATTCTGTAGGTTTCATATAGTTCATATCATTTATTTTGAAACAACTTTTTACAACTTTTTTTCGTTGGCCTATGCTATTTGTTATGGTAAACAGCTGTCAATTGTCAAGAAGTTATATCAAAAATTATGATATGGAGTTTAGTTCGTCCACGTTCAACTTTTCGTACAATCAGGGACTAATAAAAATTGTTAAATAAATAATTAAAACAGCTTACTAGTCCAGTTATAGAATTTTAGCTTGCAAAAGGTGGTGTAGTCGCGATTTTGACATGTTGTTTACATCGAAGTCCTAAAATTCTTTTTAAGTTTCGACCTTGGAAAGGGCCGCGACTGGCTCCCCCCCCCCCCCCCCCCGCCCACTTAGGTGATACATCGTTTAAAAGATAAGTTAGTTTTATACAATAAAGTTGATTACACATTTTCTATAAATTATTTTAAAAATCTTGGGAATCGGTCAATAAAAATCTCTTGTTTGTTTCATTTGTGACGTTTCAGTCCATCATCAGGCATTTACATTTATTTATATTTATAATTTAATAACAATTTTTGCATTAAATATTTTAAAACGATCGATGTGGTGGTTTCAAAGTCTGTTTTAGATTTTGAAATTACACATTTGCTGTCAAATGCTTACTTTTTGAAAAAAACAGGTGTACTGCTAATTCAGGGATTGTATCTCAACAACGGTACTACCCAGGCCACTCAATGATATCTCATTTTATAGGCTATTAATTTTTTATTTAATTTTTTTACAGATTTTTAAAAAAATATAGAGTTTCGAAGTTAAAGGCCACTAAAAATAAATGATTTATAGTGGATTTAATATCTTCCTAGCCCATTAGCACACTCCAAGTGAGCTCCATGCTATATCAGCCTTGAAAACAGTTTTTTTAATATCTCAGAGACGGGAGCTCCTACGAAGTTTATCGTAATAACATAAATTATTGAGAAAAACGTATTTTACTATATTCCGAAAAAATGTTTATGTGTTATGCTTGCTAAAATTCCAATTACCTATCAAATATCAGCGTATCAAATCAATTTGTTGGTTTATAGATATACGTATGGAGAACAAAAAAAGGTGTCCGTGTTTGGCATTTATGATAATAATTGAGTACAGCGTGTCCCATTTTCGATGGGATTAAATGGGAAACTCGGTTATTATTAAAGATATTGATTTTCTGATTGCACCTTACCGTGCTCTTTTTTTGAGCCCTTAAAAATGGCGTAATCAGATTTTTGCTATACCCCGTAGTTTCGCTAATACAGGGTTTTTGAAAAAATTGTATTTTTAATAATCCCTTGTATCTCGCTTATTTTGCGAGATATTTTTATTCTGTAAAAGCCTTTTCTTAGCAACTTTTTTAGAAGAAAATAATGACGTTGTCAACTTTTTAAAATATTGTTTAGTTTTTGAGATATGGTATGTATCATAAAAAAATTAAATACGGACCTGGATTTTTTTTATTACTATTTTGATTGGTTTCATGCTAGTATTATCATAAAATAATAAAAATTTAAAAAATTTTTGTTTTAAGGTTAAAAAAATATTTAATATTTTAAAAAAAATTAGTCCAAACCAGGATATTTTCCACATAAATATAAATTAAAAATTGGTAGATAAACAATTTTTAGTTTAACTGTTTTGATACTTAGCATATTAAAATGGTTTTACGTTAAATTACAGATTTATTTGAAACAAAGTCTACGAAAAATACAAAAAAAAACAAATTATAAAAAATAACAAATTTTTCTGATTTCCATTATGTGTAAGACATTGTTGGCATTTGTGAGTAATTTTTCCTAACGCATTTTGCATAAAAATATTTCTGCCATTTAAATATTGGGATTTTGTTGCTTGAATGAAGCAGTCAAACATATCACATTTTTCAAAATCTGGATATGGTCGATTTCTAGCCAGTTTAAAATAATTGTGAGCCATTCACAAAAATGACAAGTAAAATGACAATGTCAATTCCACGCTTTTGTTTTGTAAATTTCACGACCTGCTGTGCTACCATCAAATAATTAGTATGATATTATTTTTATAACTTTTTAACGTTTTTTACTTTATTTATAAATCTTTTAATTATTATTTCAAAACAGATAAACTAAAAATCGTTCAACTAGTGTGTCTTGCAATTTTTAATTTATAATTACGTTGAAAATTTCCAGGTTCGGACTATAATTTTTTTTTTCAAATATTAAATAGTTTTTTTTAACCTTAAATCAAAAAAATATTAAAGTTTTATTATTTTAAGGTAATAATAGCATGGAACCAATCAAAGTAGTAATAAAAAAATCCAGGTCCGTATCTAATTTCTTTATGATAAATACCATATCTCAAAAACTAAACAATATTTTAAAAAATTGACAACGTCATTATTTTGCTCTAAAAAAGTTGCCATAGAAAGGTTTTTACAGAATAAAAATATCTTGCAAAATAAGCGAGATACAAGGAATTAATTAAAATGCAATTTTTTCAAAAACTCCCTGTATTAGCGAAACCACGGGGTATAGCAAAAATCTGATTACACCATTTTTAAGGGCTCCAAAAAAGAGCACGGTAAGGTGCAATCAGAAAATCGATATCTTTAATAATAACCGAGTTTCCCATTTAATCCCATCGAAAATGGGACACGCTGTACACCATGCTACCGAATTTCGATGCTTTTGTAGCAGACCTATTGCTATACTTAGAAATTGCATATTTTGCTAAAAATAAAAAGGCTCTTAAATTTTTAATTGAAGTGATACTTTTTAGGTTTATTATGGATGTCTCGGAGGCAAGTTTGTATAGTATATTCATTTGATAAAAAGTACCGTCATGCGTCAGGCCCTTAACAAAGAGTTTAAATAAATCGTTGTTTGGTAGAGGATTTATTAAACAACGTATAAATATACATAAATTACCTTATTTCAATTATAAGTACAAAAAAATAATTCAAGTTTTGTTGTACTTCAGGGTTTGTTCGAGCTTAAATTCGTATTTGTTCTCATAAAGCATATATTTTTGTATACGAATTTGTAAAAATTGGTTCCGGAACGTTCCGGTTGGGATTTTTATGATTTTTTCTTTACCGGTAATATTGGAAGTCCGAAATTTTATTTCTACTCATTGTCTACGAGTTTCAAACAATGGAATATTATGATGCGATTTTTTTTATTGTTATTTATAATGGTTTTCAATAAATATAACATTTGCGATGTATATTATCTTATTTGCAAAATTTTAAAACTGCGCTTTGAAAATGTAAAATGCGCTATTCTGACAACAACTTTGTATTTTTCTTATAAATTAAGATACACGGTAAAAATTTTTATTTACAATGAAAACACGTTCTTTTCTTAAATAAATTGTTTTACCTTAAAACAATTTATTTTGAATTAACATATTTCTTTTTAGTTTAACGCAGCGTTTAAACTTAAAATGAGACTTTATTTTTCTTCTTTAATTGTTTTGTTTCAGTATACTCCATTTTGTAACAAAGCAAATTGTCTTCATATAAGTAATATTGTGCTTCCAGAGAAAACGGTGCCTGAGATTAATTCAGTTTCAATTTATAATAAAACAATTTATGTTTCACATTAAAATAAAAGGCAAGACATTTTTTGTGCTATATCAACAGAATATTCTCTTGGTGAATAGGAAAGCACAAATTATTTTACTTCAATGCAATTTGCTTTGATCTAAGACAATTTTTTTTACCGTGTATACCAGCCGATTTATGCACAAATAAGTTTTTGCTAAACATGACATTATTTTGGCCAGCTTTCAGTATAAAATGCCGCTATGTGCAGCGTGTCCGATTTTCGAAGGAAAATATTTTCTTCCTTACAGTTTATGTTATAAGAGATATTAGGGACTTATTGCAATAGAGCCAGGCTGTAATAGTACCGGACAGTATTTTGACACCTTTAGATTGTAAGATCAGCTTATCAGTATACGGCCTTTGTTTACTATACGAACCGGAATAAATAACAAGACGCTAGCGCTACCAAGTCCACTTCCAATCCCTGGCTTCGCATGCGTAGATCTACCAATATTATTTACCTCATGTATTAGAATCGATGTACAGGGTGATTTTCACTTGAATGATTCTAACCACATGAAAATAGAAAGTTTCAAAAACCTAACCTAACGAAACCTAATCAGATCTAACCGAACCGAACCAAAGCAAACTAAACCAATATTTTTTTTCAAAAAAAAACTTTCCTGACTTCCTACCTGGGATGCTAGAGGATGTGAATCCGAACCGGACCGTACCGAACCGAACCTATCCAAACCTAACCCTACCCAACTAAACCTAATTAGCAGTACGTGTTGTAGTTTAGTTTGGTTAGGTTAGGTTTGGTTCAGTTTAGTTAGGTTCGGTTTGGTTCGGTTCGGATTCACATCCTCTAGGATCCCGGGCAGGAAGTCAGGACAGTTTTTTTTTTGAAAAAAATTATTGGTTCAGTTTCCTTCGGTTCGGTTAGATTTGATTAGGTTTTGTTAGGTTAGGTTTTTGAAACTTTCTATTTTCATGTGGTTAGAATCATTCAACTGAAAATCACCCTGTATGCATCTATTCTAAGACATGAGGTAAATAATATTGGTAGATCTGCGCTTGCGAAGCCAGGGATTGAAAGTGGACTTGGTAGCGCTAGCGTCTTGTGAATAAATACGGCCTTCCTTTTGACTTTGGTATGTCAATATCGAAAGATCAACTGTCAGTTTTCAATGTGAAACTGTCAGAATACTGCCTGGCACTATTAAAGCCCGGCTTTATTGCAATAAGTCCCTATTAAAAAATTTAGTTTTACGGCTTTATAAAGCGAATACATATTTAGTAAGTTAACTAAGTAACAAATCGGCATGGGTATATTTATTATAGTGTTATTATGATTATTATTTGCCCAATGTCCCTATTAAATCAGAAACCGTAGCCTATAAAGAGCTTTGTGGAGTTTTAGTATTGATTTTCTCAAAAGTGTGTCGACCATTATTTGATTTTGCACGTTTTCATGTTGAGATGAATCTATAAAATAGTTATTTACCTAACTAGTGCGGAAAGTGATACTTTCACGCACGCGACGGCAGTTGCCCGAACGACGCTTTGCGGAGTTCGGGCACGCCGTCAAGGGCGGAAAAGGCACTTTCCGCAAGAGTTAGGTACAAAATTTTTCCTAGTTGCATAAAAAGCTTGGTTTAACATTTTAATATATTTGGTATTTTTTACATTAAAACAGCAAAAAACAAATTCTGTTTTCATTTTTAATTTAATTGAGTTTATAAATGGGTCAATAAGTCTAATTAGGCCTCATTTTTAATTTAATTGAGTTTATAAATGGGCCAATAAGTCTAATTAGGCCTAAAATTCACGGCGTGCGGAAAGTTCAACTTTCCGCACGCAAATGCGTGCGTAAAAGTGCACTTTTACGCACGCAAGTAGGAAAAAGGTTTTTGCTTATTTTTCTAGGTACTTTTGGGGTTTTTAAGTACTTCCAGGGCGGATAGAAAAAAAATCAAGTAGTAGAAAAAAGAAGAAGTAAAAAGGTAGAAACCATGTCATTAAGCCGTTTTCGAGCTACGAGGAGGGGGTTTAAAAGTTTGCATTTTGTGACGGGGTCTATAACTTTTTTAAATAATACTTTCATTTTCATGTGAGTTGCTTTCTGTTTATAGCTTTATTATGAATAATTTAACTGTCAAACTGCACTTCATCTTTTACTTTTTGAGATATTACATAAAGTTGGTATTTTTACGGAATGGCCCTCTAATTATTGGATTTTGAAACCCACGTACAATTGCTTTTAAAATGACGTTTCGCATGGGACTTAATATTTGATTTTTATCATTTTAAACAAAAAATATTTTTTCTTACTTTCCTAAATTTGATTCATTTTTGATTTACAGTTTTAAAAATGGTTTTAACTAATAACATAAAGTATTTAAAAAAAAATACATAAATAAAAATAAAATAAAATATTGAATAAAAACGGAATATAAAAAAAATCATAGAAGTTTTTGTTAAAACATTTTTTATGTAAATTATTTAATTATTAAGAAAAATCGATTCCTCTAATGTTAAAAAAAGTAAGTAACCTTTGTACTACTTTTTCGACAGACAGCAAGATAGTAAATCAGACACTACAGGGTGTTATTAAAATGGGTCTATTTTGAGAAAAAACTTTATATATATCCTAAAAGTGTTAACTTTTGAGATACTTGGATGTTTAAAAATTCTCCTTTTTGGTTCGAAATATGGTGTTTTGCTAACTTTATATAAAACAATGGATTTATAAAAAAAAATTTGTTCACAATTTGCCGTTAATTATCCGAAAATTAGTTGTGAAAACAAAAATTTGCCGTGCTCGTTTTTTTAAAAAAAATATAGTGTTTTGCTAAATAAAGTTAGCAAAACACCATATTTAAAAATAAAAAATAGGCACGGAAAATTTGTTGTTTTCGCAGCTAATTTACGGATAATTAACGGCAAATTGTGAACTAATTTTTTTTATATAAATCCATTGTTTCTATAGGTGTTCTGCTAACTTTATGTAAAGTTAGCAAAACACCATATTTTTTTTCTCTCTATGGAATTTCCAGATTCTGGAAACTAAAGATTTTCCTTGCGGAAATGTGTTTTTCTGAAAACTAACTTTCTTTTAATCTTCATTTTTGGTAATTTTTCAGGGAAAAACATGTTTTTGCCAGAAATTTCTATGTTTTAAATAATGGCACAAAACAGAGACCTTTACACTTTTTTTAACTAGCAGATTTTTCATCTGTATTTTCCATATTTTTCAAAATAAACAACAAACTAATTTCAGCAAGAAAATTATTTTCAGAATTTTAGCTGTCTACAGAATTGCCCAAAAACATTTTTGTAAATCAACATATTTCTAAATAACAAAAATGCACACCAAAAGCTAGAAAAGAAAATTAAAATTTCCCGCTTATGAATAATTTTCGAAAAAAAAACTTTAGTACGTTAATAAGCATCAACAGTAACAGTACAATTTAATTACACTTTTGGATTTTCTCATTCTGATTTCAAGTGAACGAAAGTACAACTTGTCAAGGAAGGAAGGAATGACAATTTTTGCATACCTACTTTTTATTTAAAAAAAACCAGTAAATATCAGCTTAACTCTAATAGGTCAATACGAACAGATGGTAAATCATAAAAATTTATAAAACCAACCTTTTTTGTTCGAGAGAAACGAAAATATCTCGACGAGAGAAACGAGAATCTCTCGACGAGAGAGAGAGAGAGAGTCCTTCTCTTGTCTCGTCTCGAGCTTTGATTCGAGAGAAAATATCTCTCTTGTCTTGTCGAGAGGCGAGAATCGCTCGTCTCGGCGGCAACACTAATACTAACGCAAAAATTAAATATCTGTTTCAAAACATGGAGGTTCACAGCTTCCCCCCAGCCGACGCGACGCCGCTGCCACCAAGCAATATAAAAGGTATTTTAAAATTAAACTATTAAACACATGAGTAATGACCTCAATCAGGGTCGTTTAAGTTAATTGGTATTTTATGTATTTGGTGTGCTATGTAAAGTCTGTGCTGTTCTAAAAAAAACCGTTTATTGTTATTTGTTACATAAGATGTTAAATCATCATTGTTTGACCTTAGTTTAGAAAAAGTGGGTTGTTCAAAAATACAGGTGGTTTGTTTTTTAATTCAGTCAATTTTAGATGAACATAAAAAAATCAGCAAATTTAAAAATACTCTGTCAAACGCGGGACACCTACCTAATTAATTATATTTTGATTCTCCTCGTCAGTGTTTACTCACTAACGAAATAATGCGGAGTAAAATGTAATTCTTTTAATTCGAGACTCAATTAGCGTTTAATTAAAACATATAATTGTGCAAAAATTGCAAGAGAAGAAAATATTGTTTTTTGCCTATTCTAAAAAAGTTTTCAAAATTTTAAAGTCAGTATTGTCCTTAATTTTTCTCGTTTCTAGCAACTTAGTCCTCTGGGACGCTGCTGAAATAATTACAGAAAATAAAATTATTAGTATTTACAGAAAATAGGCAAAAGAACTTATTATACATAAGCCCCTAAGCTCACACTAGGTACTATAGTTATAGTGTACGTGTGAGCTAATATAACTAAAAACTGAAATATATTTTATTCAATTCCAGACTAAATTACCTTTTGTTTGATACTACACAAGCCATGTTTTGACTTAAACTTAAATTTTTAAAATCTACCCCCACCCTTAACAAAAACAAAAACTAAAATGTATTTTGTTAAACTTCGGACTCAATTACCTTTCGTTTGATATCACACACGCCATATTTTCACTTAAACTGTAATTTTTGAAATATACCCCCACCTTTTTTTTTAAATAAATTAAAATGTATTTTATTTAACTCCAGACTCAATTACCTTTCGTTTGATACCACACACGCCATATTTTCACATAAACTCTAATTTTTGAAATCTACCCCCACCCTTTTATTTGGTTTGTGTTCGGTGGATTTTGTTCATTTTTAAATGGGACCATCTTGACGCAAGACCCAGCCTAGGTACCAAATTTCATTAAAATCGGCCAAGCGGTTTTTGAGTTATGCGCGTTGGTCGTTACAGACAGACAGACAGACGGCGCAACAAAAAAGTTTCAAAATTATCTGAAACGCAAAGATATATAAAAATTTTTGAAATCAGAGCAACTTCTTTTTTTCTCGAAAAAATTAGGATCACCATAGCTCACACTACTATAGTATAGTATATGTGTGAGCTAATAAAAAAGTATTTATGTTTATGTGAACTTTTAGCTCACACATATACTATACTATAGTAGTGTGAGCTATGGTGATCCTAATTTTTTCGAGAAAAAAAAAGTTGCTCCGATTTCAAAAATTTTTATATATCTTTGCGTTTCAGATGATTTTGAAACTTTTTTGTTGCGCCGTCTGTCTGTCTGTCTGTCTGTCTGTCTGTATGTCTGTCTGTCTGTCTGTATGTCTGTCTGTAACGACCAACGCGCATAACTCAAAAACCGCTTGGCCGATTTTAATGAAATTTGGTACCTAGGCTGGGTCTTGGGTCGAGATGGTCCCATTTAAAAATGAACAAAATCCACCGAACAGAAACCAAATAAAAGGGTGGGGGTAGATTTCAAAAATTAGAGTTTATGTGAAAATATGGCGTGTGTGATATCAAACGAAAGGTAATTGAGTCTGCAGTTAAACAAAATACATTTTAATTTATTTAAAAAAAAGGGTGGGGGTATATTTTAAAAATTAGAGTTTAAGTGAAAATATGGCGTGTGTGATATCAAACGAAAGGTAATTGAGTCCGGAGTTTAACAAAATACATTTTAGTTTTTTGTTTTTTTTAAGGGTGGGGGTAAATTTAAAAAATTTGAGTTTAAGTCAAAACATGGCTTGTGTGGTATCAAACAAAAGGTAATTTAGTCTGGAGTTGAATAAAATATTTTTTAGTTATATTAGCTCACACGAACACTATAACTATAGTACCTAGTGTGAGCTTAGGGGCCCATATATTGGCAGAGTATTCTTCTTATATTTGCGATTTGTATGCCCTGTAATACCATGTATATATATTTATATATGCATTTTTGCATACAAATTTTGACTAATCATTATTTTATTGAAAAAGGAAAGAAAAATATTTGAATTTACTTTTTTGTAAAATTTAGTACGTTTTTTTTAATCTACATATTTTATCAAAAGGTGGCGCTAGAGAGTTACCCTCTTCTACAACAAATGTATAAAACTACATAAATATTAATAGTTACACAACCTACGTTCGTTGAGCCATGAGCCTTGTTTGTGGCGTTTAATCTAATCATCTTAAGCATCTAGCTCGGCATGAACTGGTTACCTATAAAATATCGGAAAAAGACTACAAAAAAGTATTTTTTTACTACATAGGTAGGTAATTTAAAAAATCGGAACTTTTTTATTTTT
Organism: Aspidapion aeneum; assembly: GCA_963576565.1. NCBI lineage: Eukaryota > Metazoa > Arthropoda > Insecta > Coleoptera > Brentidae > Aspidapion > Aspidapion aeneum. Next base: position 8,709,631 of record OY755040.1, read on the forward strand.
TATTTTAATTGAAATAATTAATCAATATATGCCAATTTTCAATAGATTGCTTTTCCCAGAAATTATTATTGAATTCATTTAGATCAATTAATTAAATTTATTGATTTGATTTACACAACGCTTTATAAAATACTGTACCAATTAATGGTCACTACATTATTCACTTAAATAAGGTAAATTAAAAATACAAGTTAAATTTATTTTTTTTAGGACATGCCAGTATTTTCTTGCTTTGTTAAAATCAACGGCCTGACTAGGCCAGTTACAAACATTTTAGTTTGCCAAGAGTTTTTAAGTTTAATAGTAATTTTAAAGATATATTGGTGTATTGATTGTTGCAAAACCTGAAGTTGTCAATTCAGAAAAAAACCTAATCAAAATCCGTTCAATTGAGTGCTACTGATTTTTATTATTTATTTATTTATTTTCTTCACGCTTAAGACTTAAAGAAGATAGATAATTTTTGGCCGGCTTACAAGACCTAGTGTAGTAGGCGTTTTAGTGCGATGTGAATTCAGGCAAGTTTGCCTTTTTTTCTTTTTAAAAAAACAGCACAGCCCACATTTCAGGATTTTAAAAAATGATACTTAGCAAAGGCATCCCACTTGGGCTAAAAATAGTATTGTTGAAAATGTACAGCTTTCTCCAATAAAAATGTTCTTAACGGTCGGGCGGCAGTTCGTTTATCTGAAACACAAAATGAAGATATACAGGGGGTTTCAACATTCAATAACATAATTTTAATACTGAATTCCCTAAGTTATTTCAAGACAAAAAGTTTGTATAAACGCAAACGCTTAGTTTTTAAGATACAGGGTGTTTTTTGTTTCTAGCTCGTGCAGTTTTTGAGATATTTAGCTCAAGTTTGGTGCGTATATTTAGCTATAGGAACTACAACATAAAATATGTCAACTAATAGTAAAAATCTACAGGGTGATACTTTTTCAGGGGTCATGTCGCCTGACGATCATCAAAATAAAAAATGCACCAGTATGATATATATATATATATATATATATATATATATATATATATATATATATATATATATATATATATATATATATTATCTCGAAAACCATGCGTTTGCGGACCTATGTTTATATGAACTTTCATATTATGTTATTGAATTTTGAAACACCCTGTATTCTGTCAAATATTTTTTTATAAATCCTGATTGTTGTTATTTAAGTTTAATGTAGTTTTCCATGCTATGTGTGCATACGAGGGGAAACATTGTTTCGAAAGTTTTCCTATTGTTTTACAATTTCACTTTTCTCTAACCTTTTTGTTTAAATTCTACAAATTCTATTTTTAATCTTGGGCATGCTAAAATAAGTGAAGAATTTAAGAATTGTATAGAGCATTATTTTTGACACAGACGGTCTCCCTGAATGTTAGGTAGGCCTGACAATATTTTTAAAACCAGATTTTTTTAATACCAGAACGTAAGTTGAAATCAAATTAATGATATATGGTATGTTATGTCTTTTTCTGGGAAAATAGATATCTGGATAATAATAGCAATAATAGTAGGTAGTTTACATAAAGTTCGACATTTGGTGATAAAATTGCGCACGCGCACCCAACGTGAAAAACACACACACACACAAGTTTAAAAGGTCGCTTTTTAACGTTATTTTCAAAACCATGTTAAAAACTCGTTTTGCAAATACATGTTTTTACAAATTTTTTGTAATTAGTGTATCTCTAAATTGTTTTTCTATAAGCGTGCGGAAAAGTCCACTTTTCCGCACGCATTTTAGTGTGGAAAGTGCCACATATTTTTTCCGCACTAGTGCGGAAAAGTAAATTTGTTACGATTTTGAGGTGTTCTATAACATTTAGACCGTTCAAAATACATTTGTATCTTTCCTAGTACACGAAATATCCTAAAAATATTCAAATTGACTAAAATTCTGCTATATTTTCAATATTTTCGATAAAATAAAGTTTTCAGTAAAATAGGTTCAAATTATAAGTTTTAAACCTCCCCGGTATAAATATCGTCATTGTCAATGTCAAACAACAATGAACACTAGTGGTTTTAGATTTGGCATCTTAAATCACCATAGCAACAAAGTACAAACAAACTGTCAAAACAAAGCCAATTTTGCAGATACAAGCGTCTTTTGAATTTTTCAAACAAAAAAATCAGATTTTCAATGGATTCTTCGGACGAAGATCTACCCCAGTCAGTTCTAGAAGCCGCTAGAATGTGAATAATAATAATTGATTTGATTAAAACGTTTTGAATATAAATAATTTTCTGATTCATTTTTAGTTTTTTCCTCACGCTTATAGAAAAAATAGTGTACCTAACTCGTGCGTAAAGTGTCTTTTCCGCACTTGATTGCTGGCCAAACTCCGCTATCGCGTCGTTTGGCCATCTGCAATCGCGTGCGGAAAAGAGGCACTTTCCGCACTAGTTAGGTAAACTACTATTACGTCTTAGTATCGTGAGTTTTATACGAACCTTATTCATAGACGGCGCCGCCGCGCCGGCGCCGTTAGCAATATAAGCCTGTTTAGTTGTATCACAGATTTAATTACACCCTATAATTTAGTACTAACACGTAGAACTGGCAACATAGCGGAGTAATAGTCTCTCTCTCTCTTTCTAGCCTCGGGTCCGTTTTTATTTTGCAAACTGACCTCAAATTTAAGTTTCTTTTTGAGAGGGAGGTTTCTATTATATTTACTGTAGTTTAGATATAATCAAGCAGACTTTTTGGATCTTTTTCGGAATATTCGCAAAATAGTCTAATATGTAATTACATTTTCTTAATATTTCCCTATTTTAACAGAATGAGTTAATTAGAAGAGTAGATGGCCGAGCGTTATGTTAATGTTGTGAGTGGTGAAGTTAATGAGCGGCCCAACCTGAATTTAGCTGTAGTTGGTTGTTGACATGAAATATTCAACTCCACCCTTTTTGTTTAAATAATTTTATTTTGACACACTTCGCTCTTAAATTCTGAAAAAAATATTTTGCGCTTAGCGTTTTCCAAAAGATATCGGTAGTTTAACTACTTTTATTAGTTGGGTCTTTAAGGGATATTGATGTAAATTTTTTTTCTAATTTTTGTTTAATTTCTGTACAGGGTGTCCCATTTTTGACGGTATTAAATTGGAAACTCAGTTATTTTAAAAGATTTCACATCACTGTACTTAAATTTCGAGACCTAAAAAAATACTCTGCCAATCTAAGGGCACCTAAGCTCACACTAAGTACTGTAGTTATAGTGTACGTGTGAGCTAATATAACTAAAAACTAAAATATATTTTATTCAACTCCAGACTCAATTACCTTTCGTTTGATACCACACAAGCCACGTTTTGCCTGAAACTCTAATTTTTAAAATCTACCACCACCCTTTTTTTAAAAACTAAAATGTATTTTGTTTAACTCCAGACTCATTTACCTTTTGTCTGATATCATACACGCCATATTTTCACTTAAACTCTAATTTTTTACATCTACCCCCACCCTTTTTTTTTAAATAACTTAAAATTCATTTTGTTTAAGTCCAGACTTAATTACCTTTCGTTTGATGGTACTAGGTACCAAATTTCATTTAAATCGGACAAGCGGTTTTTGAGTTATGCGGGTTGGTCGTTACAGACAGACATACAGACAGACAGACAGACAGACAACAAGGCAAAAAAGTTTCAAAATCATCTGAAACGCAAAGATTTATAAAAATTTTTGAAATCGGAGCAACTTTTTTTTTCTCGAAAAAATTAGGATCACCATAGCTCACACTACTATACTATAGTAGTAGTGTGAGCTAAAAGTCATAAGTTTTTTTTCAGCTCTTGTAGTTTTGGAGCTACGAGGGAAAGTTCAAAAATTCGTAAGATCATATCTTTGTTATTAGTACAGATATTTCAATTTTGTTAAAACTTCTCTAAAGACGGTTGATTCTGTCAATAAAATGACGTCAACTTTTTGGACGACGAGGATTCGAGAATTCATTAAAAAAGTTAAATACGGACCTGGATTTTGTTTTTCATGTTTTGCTTCACATGGGTCCCCAATTAACCCTAAGCTTAAGCTATATATTTTTTTTTTAAATCTAGACTCGTATTTTTTTTTCTCGTTTTTTTCTTAAATCTTGAATTTGACTTGAGGGATTAAAAATTTGACAACGTCATTTCATTGACGGGATCAAGTGTCTGTAGAGTGTTTCCCTAATAACGGATTTCTAATATTCCAAATTATTAATTTTCTCGGTAGCTTTAAAACTACTAGGGCTAGAATTTTTTTTCTTGTCTTAAAATTTGAGGACAGTGATGCAAAATTCCCAGGTGTCTCTCTTTTATAATAACTGAGTTTGCCATTCAATATCATCAAAAATGGGACATCCTGTACTCATTTGTGTACTGCGTTGGCCACTTTCTCACTTCGGCTTAAGTGCTAAGTTCCACTTAGTTTAAGATAAGCACTTGCTTGTGCAGTCAAAGTTCGTAGCGTAAGTAGCAAAAAATTTGAGGACTTAAGTAATGATAATAATAATACATTTATTTGCAATTAAACTGTTTACAATCCACTACACTTAATAATAGAAAAATTATTAAAATAAATTGCAAAAAGGACTGAAAGGCAATTAAAAAAGTCCAGCCCCTACTTGTAAAGTTAAACTTCTAACCTCAAAGATTGTTTTTTATGATATTTATATATTTATTAATAACCACATATTTTGTACCCAACGCTTGGCCTAACATTGGGTTTTAAAAATAATATATCGCACACAGCTCGTCCACTGGGTCTCTGGGTCTAGTAAAATTGGGCGCAAGAGTTTAAGATTATAGTATACCAACCTACACTAAACCAATCCCAACCACACTTAACACATCGTAACAAAATCTAGCCAAACCTAAGCAAACCCAACCTAACTTGCGCGGGTATTTCGCGCCGCATAGTAACTATGTAGGTCATGTCATTCATTTTATGCAAGAGAGACATTGGTCAGTATACCTACATTAAGCTCCTAATCGAACTAAATATATAAATTATAAATTTATTAGTCAACTAACAAAAATTGTCACGTCATAATTAACTAGCAAAAAACCTAATAGTCACCAATATTTCTCTATAGCAAAATAAGCTAAGGTATCGAGAAATGTATTTACCATCAATGAATAAGCATCCTCTCTTCTAGAAAATAAGCTCAATTTAAAAAAAAAATTAAATTTAAGAAAATAAATATCTTCTCCGTTTCTTTTAATTTGAGAGAGTAATTTTTGATTTCAAGCAAAGATTTGTTTTGAAACAAAATAATGCAGATCTAGGATTGTCTTAATTTGAAAAAAAAACATTTTACCCTAAAAAAGGATATTGTCTTAAAAGAAAACTATAGAAATTTTCATTTTCCGATTTTAAGTCAAGGAAATTATTTGTTTTGGAATTAGAATCAAAAGTGTTTTGTTTTGAATGAGCAAATATTTTGCTTACAGAGAAAACGGTGCCTTAGATTAATTTAGTTCCAATTTTTAATAAAACAATTTCTGTTGACATTAAAATAAGATGCAAGAAATTTTTTGTGCTAAATCAAAAAAGTATTCTTCTGGTGAATAGGAAAGCACAAATTATTTTACTTTAAAGCACTTTGCTTTGATCTAAGACAATTTTTTTTACCGTGTACAAACTTTTCGCCTCGGGATAGAAGGTGCCACTTTTCTCCCTTGGTATATAATATAGTATTTTTCAGTGTTTTCCCAATTTATTTCTACGCAAAAACATTAGAGTACCTTAAATATTACCAGTAAATCGTAAAAATGCGACAGACATGGATTGTTTGTATCCCAAATGTCCGGTTGTGTAAGTGAGGTGTGGGTTCAACGTTCTTTTTCCACTTTATGGCATGTGTTTGTATTTGCAGCGAAGAAATTCTCGCAAGTTTTGTCATATTGCTAGCGATAAATAATAATTGACATAAATAAAATGCATCTGGGCCATTTCAAATATAGTCCATAGTCTGTACACCGGTCTATTTTAGCTCACACTACTACTATACTATAGTAGTGTGAGCTATGGCGATCCTAATTTTTTCGAAAAAAAAAAAGTTGCTCCGATTTCAAAAATTTTTATATATCTTTGCGTTTCAGATGATTTTGAAACTTTTTTGTTGCGCCGTCTGTCTGTCTGTCTGTCTGTCTGTATGTCTGTCTGTGTGTCTGTATGTCTGTCTGTAACGACCAACGCGCATAACTCAAAAACCGCTTGGCCGATTTTAATGAAATTTGGTACCTAGGCTGGGTCTTGGGTCGAGATGGTCCCATTTAAAAATGAACAAAATCCACCAAACACAAACCAAATAAAAGGGTGGGGGTAGATTTCAAAAATTAGAGTTTATGTGAAAATATGGCGTGTGTGATATTAAACGAAAGGTAATTGAGTCTGCAGTTAAACAAAATACATCTTAATTTATTTAAAAAAAAAGGGTGGGGGTATATTTTAAAAATTAAAGTTTAAGTGAAAATATGGCGTGTGTGATATCAAACGAAAGGTAATTGAGTCCGGACTTTAACAAAATACATTTTAGTTTTTGTTTTTTTTTGTAAGGGTGGGGGTAGATTTCAAAAATTTGAGTTTAAGTCAAAACATGGCTTGTGTGGTATCAAACAAAAGGTAATTTAGTCTGGAGTTGAATAAAATATATTTCAGTTTTTAGTTATATTAGCTCACACGTACACTATAACTATAGTATCTAGTGTGAGCTTAGGTGCCCATAGATTGGCAGAGTATTTTAAGTGATGAGTAAGAGTAACAGGCTGAATTTTGATAAATAGCTTTATTTTGCCGAAACGACCAACTTTTTCTCTGCAAAAATTATTCCTAACAGAGTTCGCGGGTGCAGAAATTTTTCGACCTTCGGACTCACTAAATCAAGCATGCGATTTTGGGGACACGGATGCTATTTACTTTCAAACACATTTTTAACCCAAAGGAAAAAGTTACCAATTCTTTACTGCTCCCTTTTTCATCTTATAATTTATGAGATGAAAAAACCCACATAGCACCATCACGTGTTTAACACGTAAAAAACGCGTAAGAAAAAAAGTGTTTTCAAGCATCTGAAGTTGTGCATATGCAAATTGTGAAAACTCTGTCATAAAATTTAATTGAAACTATGTAAGCTTAAGACATCGAGAACATAGCTTTGGTACCTTCGACTTTATCTAAAACCATTTTGTTTACTTTTTCTGTTAAAAAAATAAGATTTATAGGGAACCGCTGCGACCTATTTAGCAAGGCAAAGACTTGTTCAAGTTGTGGAGATGTATTTAATTAAAGCTTTTATACTTTCAAATTTATATTCAATAAATAATGTTTTAACATAGGGTCGACCGGGGTAAATGTAAACGGTCCTAATCAAAAATTTTAATTTGCCTCTAAATTCGATATTGGCTCCAATTCTAATACTACGCTTCCTTGACAGTTAGCGGCAATGAAAATTAGCTTCCAGATCAGTTTGGTTTAGTGTGGTGATAAGTTCAGATGCACCTCTGCCAATTAACTGTATTTAATTTTTTCAGAGACACTGAAATCTGTCAGTATTAGCTCACACATATACTATACTGTAGTCGTGTGAGCTATGGTGATCCTAATTTTTTCGAGAAAAAAAAAGTTGCTCCGATTTCAAAAATTTTTATATATCTTTGCGTTTCAGATGATTTTGAAACTTTTTTGTTGCGCCGTCTGTCTGTCTGTCTGTATGTCTGTCTGTCTGTCTGTCTGTCTGTCTGTGTCTGTCTGTAACGACCAACGCGCATAACTCAAAAACCGCTTGGCCGATTTCAATAAAATTTGGTACCTAGGGTGGGTCTTGGGTCGAGATGGTCCCATTTAAAAATGAACAAAATCCCCCGAACACAAACCAAATAAAACAGTGGGGATAGATTTCAAAAATTAGAGTTTATGTAAAAATATGGCGTGTGTGATATCAAACGAAAGGTAATTAAGTCCGGAGTTCAACAAAATACATTTTAATTTTTGTTTTTTTAAAGGGTGGGGTGGATTTCAAAAATTTGAGTTTAAGTCAGAACATGGTTTGTGTGGTATCAAACAAAAGGTAATTTAGTGTGGAGTTGAATAAAATATATTTCAGTTTTTAGTTATATTAGCTCACACGTACACTATAACTATGGTACCTAGTGTGAGCTTAGGGGCCCATATATTGGCAGAGTATTTTTTTTGTCGGCAAGGTAAGTTTTTAACTAAAGTAATTATTAGTAACACAATGCATTATTTTATTTGTTTAAACATATTTAATTGCATAATATCAATAAAATAAATTATTATTATCGTGTTTACATTTACCCCCAGCAATATTTGCCTAGGGGTAAATGTAAACACACTTTTGAGGTAAATGTAAACACACCTGGGGTAATTGTAAACAGCTAAAATAATTTAATTCCAGATGCCTCAAAAATATATGTGCAAGACAAATGGGCCATCATACAGTCAGGAGGAGGATTTGCTGAACGCTATAGCTGATGTGCAAAACAGGAATAAAACATTTTGTGAAGCTCAAAGTTTCTATAATGTTCCGATATCTGTAATATTCCATCGGCTCAATGGTCGAAGGAATTGCTTAGATTCCACTGGTCCCGGTCGCAAAATGACGTTTAATGCAGATGTAGAATACAACATTGTAGATTGCCTACTGGCCAGGGCAAGATATCTGTGTGACAAAGATGATATAAAATACCAGTTTACATTTACCCCGGTTTGTTGGGATAAATGTAAACATATGACAGTTTTTTAAACATTTTTTTTCTTAAAAGCGCTATTGTTTTTTTGTTAATTTTGTTCTTAGAAGAGAGGATAATGTCCAAATATTACCACAAAATTTTTGTATAATTTTTTTATAAACGGTATTGCTATTTCTTGATTTCAAATCTGAAATTTCTCAAAATTGTTTACATTTGCCCCGGTCGACCCTATTATAATGATTCAATCAATCCAAATTACTGTTTAACATGTTTTCCTTGATTTTTTATTAACAATCGTAAAAATTACGAATTAATGTATAAAAAAAATATTCTTAGTATTCTAGGGTTAGTTTTGTAATTTATGCATTTCTATCATATTTCTATAGATTTTACTTTCTTTGTATTGTGGCATTCAAAGAAAGGTCGACGACATTACCAATTATGATCGTAAATGTCTTCTTCAGTGCTCAAGCCACTCTGCAATTTATGTGTGTATGTAAAAAGATTATGACCTCATCAATTCATAAAAAAATAACGGTTCTTTAGACAACACTGTAAGCATTCTAAAAGTTATCACGACAATAATTTATTAATAGACTTTAAAAAAATACTGTTTTTGTAATGAATAAACAATATTTTTAATAAAAAATATTATATTTCAGGTTAGGATGATTCTAAAATATAGTAATGTATGGATAGTCCGAACCCCCCTTAATCCGAAATACTCTATAATCCGAACGCCCCAATTTCGTAAAATGATATCCATAATCTGAACCTTGAATTCTGCAATCCGAACTACATACTGTAGGTATTTTTCGTATGTATTTGCAATATGCCTGTACTTATTTTCTATAGTACATACCTACCTATGTAACGCATTGTAAGGTGTTCCTCTTCCTTAGAAGTTTGTTTTCACTTTGAAATACGTACGTTATAGTGTGTATAAATGTTTGTATTTCTGTATAACATATTCATTAAGTTAAAACCACTGTTTCTTATGGGAGTGTTCATACAATGCTTTTGCTTTTGTTTTTGATTAGTCTTTGTCTTAAGAGTTGCCAACTTTCAATCCTTAGGATAACGACTAAGACGAGTGACAGACATCAGCTGATATTTGTTGTTTTTTTTTACAGGCCGTCCGAAAAGCGCAAGCGCGCGGTCGAAATTTTGAATTTACCGCCATTAATCATGTTTTTAACAGAAAATCTCAATATAACCTCAAAATTTTATTTGTTTTTTTCGCTTTTGTTCTTTCGTGTCTGTGTTTCGTGCACAGATTAGGTTAAATAAGATTGTTTTGTGTAGAAAATGACTTTTGAAAAGGGGCCTTTTTATTGAAATTGAATTTTTTTTTCAGTGGGTTATGACTAAGACTAATCAAAAACAAAAGACGAGTATGAACAGCCGATTTTGTTTAATGGATCGTTCATACTCGTCTTTTGTCTAGTCTTTTGTCTTGGTTTAGTCATATGTCTTGTCATAAGAAAGTTAAAACCACTGTTTCTTATGGGAGTGTTCATACAATGTTTTTGTTTTTGATTAGTCTTTGTCTTAAGAGTTGCCAACTTTCAATCCTTAGGACAACGACTAAGACGAGTGACAGACATCAGCTGATATTTGTTGTTTTTTTTTACAGGGCGTCCGAAGAGCGCAAGCGCTCGGCCGAAATTTTGAATTTACCGCCATTAATCATGTTTTTAACAGAAAATCTTAACCTAACCTCAAAATTTTATTTGTTTTTATTTTCTTTTTCGCTTTTGTTCTTTCATGTCTGTGTTTCGTGCACAGATTAGGTTAAATAAGATTGTTTTGTGTAGAAAATGACTTTTGAAAAGGGTCCTTTTTATTGAAATTGATTTTTTTTTCAGTGGGTTATGACTAAGACTAATTAAAAACAAAAGACGAGTATGAACACCCGATTTTGTTTAAGACAGCTAAGACTAATCAAAGGACAAAGACTAATCAAAAACAAAAGACTAAGACGAGTATGAACAATACTTAAGACAGCTAAGACTAATCAAAGGACAAAGACTAATCAAAAACAAAAGACTAAGACGAGTATGAACAATACTTAAATGTTTTTATAGCCATTGAATGCGTGAACTTTTTGTGATAAAAATGTATTTCTACGGTTAAGAAATGTATCTTTAAACCAAACGTATTCGAATTAAACATATCATTTATTTTGAATTCTATAATCCGAAAGTTTTGATAAACCGAACGGGTTCTGCCAACTTTCTGTTCGGATTATCCATACATTACTGTATTAAAGTCTAAGCTACTCTCAGGCATAATACTGATAGGGTAGGTTAGTGAAAAAGTCCAATCCTTCTTTAAAATTATTTATTGCCTACGCGTTTCAAACTAAACGTTCATCATCAGTACTTCTGCAAGTAAAAGAGAAATATGTAATGTAAGACTTCTCGGTAAATAAAATAAAATTCCAGGAACCGCAACACCGAAGAATATTACAAAATGCCCAATTTCGTCCGCCTGAACATATAAACACATAAAAAAGTAAAATACAAACTACAAAATTTTTTAATAAACAAACAAAATTATAGAAAGTTACCTACAAACAAATTCTGTTTTTTTTTAGTAACAGTTTTTTTCAGCATCACTTTATTCAAATTAGTTACACATTCTACTTAATTTTTTTTAAAAATTCACCTGCGGCGCCATAAATATCTTTTAGATATTAAATTTCACACCTCAGATCTATCAAAATCCGCGAATAAAAAATATTTTGATGTTTGTTGTAACTTTGGCCCCTCCCCCCGGAAATCCTGGATCCGCCACTGGTCAAGTTAGTTGATAAGTGATAATAAATATTTTTGTCTTTGTGGTATTTTACCCGCCCGCTGCTTGGTGGTTAGGTAAAAAATAATCTTAAACAATTTATTTATTGAGGGGCCTCGGTTCGGTTTATTGAGGGGCCTACTAAAACAAACAATTTGCAGCAAAAATATTGAATTATCTAATTTAATAAAGCATATATTTTTATCAGATAAAGCCGCATCAAAATAACTATTTACTCACTTTGCGATATCAACATTTTTATACACCTATCGCAAATTGTGTCAACATTTTGATAACACTACTTCTATTAAAACATCTATATAAAAAATAAGCCTATGGGCGCACCCAGGTGGGGCCTCGGGGCGCCTCTCAAGGCAAATTTTTGTTTAGTTATTTTCCACATATTTCATAAACAAAAAAATCAAATAGACGACATCTTGGGGTCTCAGCCACCCCCATGACATTCCTGGATGCGCCACTGCGTAAGCCTGAGATTTGACAGATGCACAAGCGCAAACTGTCTGGGTCACGTAAGGACCATACGTATCGACGTTATTTTGCGGCAGTCTGCGTTACTAGAGAATAGATAGTTTAAGTTGTGCTACGTATTTTTACGTAAGCATGAGATTTGACAGTTACGCAAGCGCACTTCGTCACACCGTCGTCAAGGTCACGTTAGGAGCTTACGTATTTACGTTAGCTTACGGCAGTCTGCGGACACCTTAACGTTACCAAAGAATAGAACTGATTGATTGACCAATCGAAAAATGAGGCCTAGACGATAATTTCCGCTTCCAGTACAAGCGATTATTTGCAAATATATTCCTACTGTAGTTGAAAAGACAAAAAACAAAATTGTAACATTAAGAAAACACAGTGCCAAATTCCATATTCTCTGCTATTAGTAGACTTGTTATGGTAACGTAAAAACATTCAACTTATACTCAAATTTGGAACAAAACGTAGAGCGCTTAACGTGTAGTTTTACGTAAAAATACGTAGCACAACTTAAACTATCTAATCACAATTGGTTTATTGCATATACGTAATATTCCAATACTCCCTGTTACCTATTTACACAATGGTTGGCGTTTGATGCAAACATTCAGAAATAAAGATACGAAAAATGCACATATACCAAATTTACATAGATAAGAGGTTTTGTCAACTATACGCCGCTGATGTGACGTAACGAATACAAGAATAAAATAATATTCATGCGTAAAAGTATAACCAATCAGGACATTTTATCTTAAGTACCGCAAAAAGGATAGACTTATACCCATTGATATTGCTATTTCAAATATATATGCATTCTGCATCGTAAGGTACCGTAGGTATTGGGGAGGGGGCATTCCCCTCTCGCCCTCCTCAAAAGTGATATTTTACAGTATTTTTCTAATTAAATTATTTAAACTTTTAACTTGGCCAAAAAGATAATTTTTCTGGTGGCACTTATTTTTAACGGCTCCGGAACGAAATAGCGATGTAATGAAAGATCGACCATCAAAATAGCGGTGTATCAAAATAGCGTTTGTAACAAAACAGCGAGATATCAAAATAGCGACATAAAAAAGCGATATATCAAAATAGCGACAATTAAAATAGCGATGTATCAAAATACCGAATCAAACCAAACAGAATCGAATCAAACCAATCCAAACCCAAACGAACCGAAATGCGCTATTATATCCTGCAGTTTTTTTACTATACCAGCATATTAAAAAAAAACTTCCCTGATTCTTTTCCGGGATCCTAGAAGGTGTCAATTCGAACCGATCTGATTCACACTCTCTAGGATTCTGGAAAAGAAGTTTGGAGAGTTTTTTTTTAAATATGCTGGTTCGGGTCGGTTCGGATTCACACCCTCTAGGATCCCGGGAAAGAAGCCAGGAAAGTTTTTTTTTGAAAAAAATTTCTTTGAAAAAAATTCTTTAGTCGAGCTATATGCTGAAACGGAACCGAAATATCGCTATTTTGATAGTCGCTATTTTGTTACATCGCTATTTTGTTACAATCACTATTTTGTTACATCGCTATTTGATAGTCACCCTTTCATTACATCACTATTTTGATTGTCGCTATTTCGATACCGCTATTTTAATACTCGCTATTTCGTTCCAGAGCCATTTTGAACATAACACACTAGTACCATAAATAACTATTATTTAACTTGCTTGATCTAAAAGTTTATATTAAATTCTTATCCGGGTTACAATCTGCAATGGGTTCGTCTCCACAAATAAATTCGTTAAGGGTTTTTTGCTTTATCTCGTCGGTAAATATTAGATCAGAGCAAATACATTTTGGAAAGGAAAAAGATAATAACAGCAGGAAAATTGTTGAAAATGAAAGGAAATATACCGCAGCCAACTAGACAAATCAATTAGACTCGGCTCGACTTGTTAGGGTAAAATGGGATGAGCTTTTAGGGGTAGATGATAGTTTTTCATGATTTCCAGCGAAAAATGGACATTCTATTAAAAAAATTTAAATATAAATTATAGGCAATAAAAAGATCTACAACTTTTGTATAAACCATTTTTTACATTCCCAAAATTTTCCCCGAAATATCAAAGATCAAAAAGACAGGTTTTTTGTTTTTTAGAAAATTTGGTAAACACTTATTTTTTAATTTTTTTAAAGTAATATCTATTTATTTTTCAGAAAAAAAATAAAAAGTAATAAAAAAATTAAAATAATGAAAAATAATAAAAAATAAAAATAAAACAATTAAAAATTTTTATTTCAAAAGATTTTAAAAAAAGAAAAAGAATTAAAAAAGAAATAAATAAAAAAAATTAAACCTTAAAAGAAAAGAAACCTCATATTCACCCAAAAATTTCCCAGTTCTGGAAGCAGGTTTTTAGAAGAAAAATAAACATGATTTTTTTTCCTTAAGAGGTCTATTTTTAGATAGTGTAAAAAAAGTCAACATTACTGTTCCATTCATTATATTACAGACAGGTAGGCATTACGTTAACGTTCTTTGCTGTCGGCTGTCTTTGATTAGCTAGTTAGCGCCATTTTAGCTCACACGTATACAATAAATGGCGTGAGTTATGATGATCGTGTAAAAAATTAAAAGAAAAAAAATTGCTTGAAACTTTTTTTTCGCGCCATCTGTCTGTCTCTGTCTCTGTCTCTGTCTCTGTCTCTGTCTCTGTCTCTGTCTCTGTCTCTGTCTCTGTCTCTGTCTCTGTCTCTGTCTCTGTCTCTGTCTCTGTCTCTGTCTCTGTCTCTGTCTCTGTCTCTGTCTCTGTCTCTGTCTCTGTCTCTGTCTCTGTCTCTGCCTCTGTCTCTGCCTGTCTGTACGTCCGTCCGTTCGTCCGTCTGTCTGTCTGTCTATAACGACCAACACGCATAACTCAAAAATTAATTGTCCGATCCTAACGAAATTTGGTACCTAAGTTGTATATTAAATTAAATATTTAAAGGTAACTGTGCATGAAGATAAAAAACACATTATAGTTTGTTTTGTTTAGTGGTGCTACAAGTGAGGGGGGGGGGGGTTGGGTTCGGGGAATCTCCAATTGGACACGGATTGGGTGGGGGATGGGGGGCTATTTTCGCGGACTAAAGTATTTTAACTAATAACTATAATGATAATAACGTATTAGAATTTATTACGTATAATGATAATGATAAGTGTAGAAAAGTGTAGTGCTCCTTTTTTACACTTCGAAACAGGTATTCCTCCTAATAACTTATTTATTTAACCATTGCTTAGTGTGTAGACACAGATTTAACTCATTGGTAAATAAAGGTAAGCAAAATTCATCGCTATTTATATGTATAATTTGTCAGTGAAACACTTCTTAATAGAAAAGATATTAGAGTAATGCAATCGACGTCTATAAATAAAGTTCACTGACATTTCAACAAATCGGAATTTTGTCATACATCCAGCAACATTTTTTATTTTTGTTCTTTTTCTATAGATACAGACAGGCCTTAACCTTTGGTATTTAATGTACGCCCAAGACAAATGTATGTTTCCTTTTACAAAAATAGAAAGAAATGCAAATGCTTTAAAAACCTTACAAATATTATGCCAATTTATGAGCATCGAAGCTCAAACGGTTATGTATTATGTAATTTCTACCCATTTTGGTCCGCGAAAATAACACCCTTTCCAACACCCGTGGACGAGTTCGATGGGAGATTCTCCCCCCAGTGTAACACCACTGAACAAAAACTATAGTGTATTTTTTACCTTCCTAGCACGCGCAGTAGTAGAAGGTATTATTTTCGACGAATTTCTTTTTCAGATAACGCCGAAAATATGTTATTTGGATGTATTCTGACCTATACATATATCAATATCGTCGTAATATCTGTCTGTGTGTGTGTGTGTGTGTGTGTCTATCCGTAAAACGATAGCTCCTAAACCGCTGAACCGATTTTCATTATTCAGGTAAAATAGTATTCGCCACTGTAACGCGCTGATTAGATTTTGGTCACAATCCATTAATGCTAATGACAATAATTAAAAAATTAACAATGGAGCATCGTATCAATTTTTTTTTTTTTTTACGGGTATGCGCACTCGCAAGGAGATCCCTATCACGCTCGAGAAGCGGCAAGTGCGCGGAAATGTTGGTGTGTGTTGGTTTTGAAACGGTTCAGGTTGTAACCTGCAGGGAAAACTGTCGCAGGGAGTTTATTCCACAGCGATGCTGTTCTCCAGAGATATGAATTCTGATATAATGAGGTTCTTGGTGCCTCTATTTTGACAATAAATTGATGGTTACCGTCTGTTTGACGTGTTCGCCTAGTAGGTGCTACTCCCGGGGGGATCATACGTGCCAACTCTTCAGAGCATTTTCCGTGATAATACCTGTAGAAGAGAGATAGATCGCCCACAGTTCTTCGATGTTCGAGACTATCAAAGCTACGGGTAAGTGCGGGGTCATTGATCAGCTTGATAGCTCGTTTTTGCACGGTGTTCAAAAGCATTAAGGTATGTTTGGGTGCCGCACTCCATATATGTGAGCAGTACTCCATAGTTGGTCGAATCTGGGCTTTGTAGAGTGTCAGCAGTTGGCTTGGTGTATACAGATGTCTTGTACGAAATAGCACCCCAAGCTTTTGGGACGCCCTTTTAGCTATATCTGCCACGTGACTGTGCCAAGACATGTTGGTCTCTGCAGTGACTCCTAAGATGTTCAACTGGCTCTGCAATGCGACAGCACTTCCAGATAGCATGATGTTTGGCTCACCGGTGCTGGTCTTTTTTGAAAACAGGGCTGCTTGGGTTTTCTGCGCGTTGAACTGTACAAGGTTTTTGTTGCCCCAGTCCTCTATTATCAATATCAATATGCAGTTTTCGGAATATAGGACAGACAGACATACAGACAGTCAGACGTTTTGGACGCAGAACTTGACCTTCTAAAACCAAACAACACACAAATTTGTTTGGATCCGTTTGAGCCAGCGATTCTATACTATGTCGCAGCGATAAGTCGGATGAATCGAAGGTCCCGTAACGATTCTGCACATGCACAGTTTGATACTGGTAGTGACGCGTCATATAGAAATGTCGAAAAAAAAATGTCGGACCGTAATTTGATCGAAAATAAAATAATCGAAAATAGAATAGACGAAAAGCAATAAACGCCCCACGTTGTACTATTACATTAATATAGTAAATCTTGGTTGAACTAATTATTGTCCTATCAAAATAAAGTGATCTCCAACTTCTTGCTATCCTCATTTGGGGAGGTCTAAATTGGTGTTAAATGAACCAAACCGAACCAAACGCAAACGTATCCTAGCCGGTCATGTGCCTGTAAAGTCAGTATTGTGAAAATCCAAATTAAAGAAAAATCTCTAAAAAGACGACTTTCGCAAGCTAATTAATGAATGGTCCTTTTGTACATACTCTCAGTGAACTTAGTCAAGAAATTTTGTTAAATATGGCAAAATCGCACCTTCATTTTTGACTTTTCTACGGTTCGACTTTTTTGGGTTTCGACATAATTACGGTTCGCTTCTTTTACATTTCGACTATATTATTTTCCGACATTTTTACGGATTAAGAAGATTACGACTCGTCTAAATTATTTTCTTCTTTATAATCATCTTCTATTAAGTATTGACCGATATCAGTACCACACTAAAAACGATTTATTTAACAAAAAAATTTTGTAACTAAAATGATAACGTAGAGTTAAAATCCATTGTTTTTTTTTATTTTATTTAGTCGGTTTAGAACGCTTTTCTACGTTGTCAGACGCCTATTTTCCACCTCCTTCGATCCTGATGATCCTGACAATCATCTTTTGTCAGATTTTTGTGACGCATTGATCTTTGGATTGACTGTTGCCATTCTAGTTTAGGACGCCCTTTTTTTCTGCGCCCTATTGGTTGCCATTCTAGGACTTGGTTTGTTAATGTTTCGTCGTTCATCCGTTGTACATTCTGCTTTCTTCCTTCGATTCCCATTCTTTCTTTTATGATCTCATTTCTGTGTGTGTGTGTTCTAGATATTCTCATTGATCATCTTATTGCATCCGTTTCGACACTTTTCATTATTGTTTTATATTTTTCTGTTACGCGACAAGTCTCTATTCCATACAACAGCGTGCTTTTCACCGTTCTTTCATATATGTTAAATTTTACATTCTTTTTTATCTCTCTGCTCCATAAAATACTGTTAAGACATCCAATAACCTTTTTTGCTTTTACTATTCTTTTTTCCAGTTCTTTATAGTCTGCATGGAGATATTACTTGTCCATTGTCTCGTTCTAATTCACTGGATTCGTTTCCAATACATAAGTACTGTGTCTTGTCCACGTTCACTGTTAATCCCCACTTTTGGTATTCTTCCATTAACTTTCTCATCATATACTCCATGTCTTCTTTATCATTAGCTACAATTACTTGGTCGTCAGCAAACTGTAGTGTGTATATGATAAATCGGTCGTTAAGTTGTATTCCCATGCCGTGCACTTTACGTTTCCAGTTTTTTAGATCTACTGCGATATGCATTTTTAAAAGAGTTGGAGAAATACAACATCCCTGTCTTAAGCCTTTTGTTACCAGGAATTCTTTTGAAAGTCGATTTCCAATTTTAATTTTAGATTTTGACCCTTTGTATAGTTCTTTTATCGCTTTTATGTATGTATGATTGATATAGTTTGCTCTAACACTGTCCATAGTTTTTCTACTGGAACGGTATCATATGCTTTTTGTAGGTCCACAAAGGTAACATGAGTCTGTATATTTCTGGCGCTCCTTTTCTCAATTACTTGTTTAAGACAAAAAACATTATCACTACAAGATCTGCCTGCACGAAACCCACTTTGCTCTTTTTCTTCTTGTTCATGAAAATCATTCTCTATTAGATCTCTAAAAATCCTACCGAACAATCTACTTAGAGTACTGGTTACTGAAATTCCTCTGTAATTGTTGCAATCCAGCTTGTTTCCTTTTTTATGTATTGAAGATATGAATGCAATTTTCCAATCAAATCTTCATTTGCAAGAAAAAATCGTTAAACAATACTAATATGAACATGTGACAAAAAATTTCACTCGAGTTCTCGCGTAATGTTTCAAAGCTCGAGTGATGTAGGGTTAATACGTATAAATTATCAAAAATCGAGTTAATTGTGTTTTATTTATAGCGCCCTCTAACCTAGACGCTATTATTAAAAAGTAATTTTACCTCGATGGAGTTTCACTCTTTATGCGAGCTTGAAAAACGGTTTTCTTTTTATTTTTCGGGTGTTTCACTTCTCCGATATTTTTTACTGTTTGTATGGAAGCTCGTAATTTCCAACGCAACATGGTTGTCAATTTTACGTTTTATATTTATTTTACTCTTTACAGCATGATCTTTGTTGTATCTAATTTTAAAAGTTTCCTACTTATTGGTCAAGTTTGTATATGCTACTGGATCAACTTTTAAGCTACAGGGTAATTAAAAAAAATTAACTTGTCATTACTGATTACTGATAACATCGGATAGATATATTTTAATGGTCTTCCGAAAAAAGTGAAATGGTATAAAATTATTTTAGAATAGTGTCTAATTTCCTAAGGTTGTTTGTATTATCATTATATTTAACGATTAACATTAAGTTACATGTCAAAAAATAAAAGGGGCAAATTTAATGAGTGTTAAAAATTGAATATGTCCAAAAATAAAAGAGGCAAATGTTATTAATGTTAAAAATTTAATTAAACTAAACCTGGTACTTGAATAAATCGTCGCCTTTCTCACGAAGGGACCTAACTAGCAATTGGCAAATTTTTCAGGAGAGCTACACGGTAAAAAATTTTGTCTAGAATGAAAACACGTTATTTCTTCCTTAAAACAAGAAATTATTCCATCTCATCAATTTGGTTTTCGAGACAAGCATTCCACGATAGATCAAGTACACAGAATTACTAATATAATAGAAAAAGCACTAGAAGAGGGAAAAGTTTGTTCTGCAGTTTTTCTAGATGTAGCACAAGCATTTGACAAAGTGTGGCATGAAGGCCTTAATTTTAAACTAAAAAGGTTTCTGCCAAAACAATATTCGGATATTTTGGAATCATACATATCTGATAGACATTTTAGAGTAAAACAGGAAGACTCATACTCAAATTTAAGAGAAATTCAAGCAGGCGTGCCCCAGGGTAGCGTACTAGGCCCTTATCTATACTTATTATTCACTTGTGATATCCCAAAGCCAGAAAATTGTCACTTAGCAACATTTGCCGATGATACTGGTTTATTGACGGTAGAAAAATCTATTGAAAAATGCATAGAAAAACTTCAGGATGCAGTCACCCAAATTCACAGTTGGACCACAAAGTGGCAAATAAAATTAAATGAAACCAAATCAATTCATGTTGATTTTACAAACAAAAATATAAATCACATACAAATAACAATTAACAACATTCCAGTACCATATTCGAATCAGGCAAAATATCTAGGTATGACACTTGATGCCAAATTGCGCTGGAAAGCACATGTTAAGAAAAAAAAAGAAGAACTTGAGATAAGGTATAGAAAAATGAACTGGCTAATTGGAAGGAAGTCCAATTTAACAATTCATAATAAGTTACTGCTTTA
The DNA here is from genome assembly GCA_963576565.1 of Aspidapion aeneum. NCBI lineage: Eukaryota > Metazoa > Arthropoda > Insecta > Coleoptera > Brentidae > Aspidapion > Aspidapion aeneum. The sequence goes on from OY755040.1 coordinate 8,730,224, forward strand.
TAGACAAATACTGAAACCAGTATGGACATATGGTATTCAACTATGGGGTTGTGCTAAAGAGAGTAACATTCTAGTTGTACAGAGATTTCAAAATAAAGTATTAAGAAACATTGTGAATGCACCTTGGTACGTTCGAAATAGTGACCTTCATCGAGATCTAAAAATTGAAACTGTAGCAGAGACTATAAAAAAGTACGCAAAAAGCCATGAAGATAGATTCCATCGGCATGTGAATGTGGAAGCAATTCAGCTTCTAGACAATACTATGCTAGTTCGACGACTAAAAAGAGTGAAGCCGTTTGAGCTAGTAAACTAAGTGAATTCATAAAACAAAATAATGCTATAAACACAACACAATTGTGAGTTACAGACTAAACAAAGCGGGGAGAACTGTTGAGTGAACCCTAAGTTTAAATCTGACTTTTCTAGTAAATTAAGTTAAAACAAAATTGCTAATTAGTCTTACTGACTAGATTGTAATAAAAAAAAACACAGTGTGTTTGACAAATAAAAAAAAACAATTTGTTTTGTAGTAAAATATTTCTTTTTACTTCAACGCAACGTTTATTCTTAAAATGAGACTTTATTTACAAATAATAATAATAAATTATGTTTATTTCCAAATAAAATTTACAGTATTTTATAAAATTTTATAATAAAACTTGTGGAATTAAACAGTCTCACTTCTGAAGTGTAAAACAGTATCAGTATATTCCATTTTGTAACAAAGCAAATTGTCTTCATATACGTAATATTTTGCTTCCAGACAAAACGGTGCCTTAGATTAATTCAGTTCTAATTTATAATAAAACAATTTCTGTTTCACATTAAAATAAGAGGTATTATAAGACATTTTTTGTGCTCTATCAAGAAAATATTCTCTTGGTGAATAGAAAAGCACAAATTATTTTACAATTTGCTTTGATCTAAGACAATTTTTTTTACCGTGTAAAAAACGAAAAAGGTGTAGGTATGTTTCTATAGTTGGACCAAAAGTGATTTTATTAACCAAAGCTGAACTATTTGTAATGAAGATATGCCACTTCGTGAGAACAAAGAGTTGCATGAGAACAGTTAGACGGCAAAATATCTCAATTTTTGTATTTTGTTAGTTAGGTCCCTTTGTGAAATAAAAGCATTTTGTTTGAAAACCATCTTTTTTAAATGACATGTTGTTTAAATGGCATTTTGTTTGAATGATATTAGGGCCGTTCAAGCTGGCCATCTGACTGTGTATAAAACAATTGTGGTATACAAGCGGAAAAATTATACAGTGTGTCCACGTAAGTTGGCGGCATATGGGAAACTTTTTTATTATTAGCTTTACGAAAAAAAGTTATTCTTCATAAAAAGTTCTGCATGGTCCAAAACCTAAAATGCAACCATCAGATGTTAAATTTTTTCAGTCATATTACGAGGTTTGTCAAAAAATGTGATTTTTGCTCCAGAGTAAAGTACCTTTCTTTTTGACAATATCGAAAATTGTTATAAAGAAAAGATGTTTAGAATTAAAAATAGCTTTCAAATATTCAACATTGTTTATTTACATTAAAAAAATATTTTTTTCTTCATTTTCTCTGCGATTAAGGTTGCACATTAATGCATTGCATTTATTAATTATAAATTTGATTAAACAATTATAAATAAACTTTTAAAAACAATTATCTCTTAATATTTATCGAACACTGATAACCTTTAAGTTGCTTAATCACTAGTTTGTAACAAACAAATACGTCTGTCAAACATAAAACTGTACAATACGGATCTCTCAAAATTTTGAAAAACACTGTTAGACTGCCTAAAAAATTGTTTATACCTTGGCACTTTTTGAAATAAGATTGTTGACGTTTCTTCGAATTTTCGATATTTAGACAGTTCGCAAAGCCTACTTTAATTATCAGTTTTAAAAAATGCCAGTGCATCCTAGATTAATTATGCATTAATGTGCAAACTTAAATTTCCAACGTAATCGCAGAGAAAATGTAGAAAAAAATATTGTTTTAATGTAAATAAACAATGTTGAATATTTGAAAGCTATTTTTAATTCTAAAAATCTTTTCTTTATAACAATTTTCGATATTATCAAAAAGAAAGGTTCTTTACTCTGGAGCAAAAATCACATTTTTTGACAAACCTCGTGATATGACTGAAAAAATTTAACATCTGATGGTTGCATTTTAGGTTTTGGACCATGCAGAACTTTTTATGAAGAATAACTTTTTTTCGTAAAGCTAATAATAAAAAAGTTTCCCATATGCCGCCAACTTACGTGGACACACTGTATATGTTCAAGAAAGTAGGGAAACCAGGACAGAATCATTTATTTATTATTTATCTTTGGTATAAATAATAATTAGGTACCTAATGAATATTTAAAATGATACTCATAATAATTTTATAAAACTCAATACACAATTTTTCCAAAAGACCCATCTCTGTTTATTAGTAGCTATTAGTAATAAACGGACGATTTCTAGACTGTGACGTCCATTAAAAAGTAAACTTAATTTTCAACACTTAGTAATTAGTAGATTTTTATCGTAACTCTAAAATACTTTTACTCTTTACTTACCTATTTTAGTATTACTTTACTAGTAAACTAAATGAACTATAAAAAAAAATTAAACCGTGTCAAGTGGTCCTATTGATCATTTCTTCGAATTCAAATTTATTACGCCAAAAACAACTTAAAATAATATTTTGATTAGCTATGTAATATCTAGCTTATTATATACGAGCAAAAATGAGTTAGGTAATAATAAAGTAAAATTTTTCGGTAACCTTTGCAGCTTTCCTGATTTTCGAGATCGGCCACAAAGCCATAATCAATAATGATTATTATAAAACTTAATATTTAAATATACAGGGTGTCCCATAATTAATGGTAGAATGCAAAACTGCAAAAACATTAACATTTTCGGCAAACTTTTCTCAGTTCAAAAGTTTACAATACATGCATACTAGTACTTACACTCAGGCATAAACAAGTTAAATACTTGTTTTAATCAAATTTATTATAATAAAAGTGACACAGAGAGCTTTCTCTATAAAATATCAACAAAATCAAAGTCCTTGCCCAATAAAAGCTTTAAACACAACATTTTATGCAAAAACATTGATTTAAAAATAAGTTTATTTAAAAGATTTCTTGGATTTTCTGTTTCTGACAACTTTTGAACCAAGGTAAGTTTGGCCAAACTCAGTATTTTTACTCAAGTAATCTACAGTTTTATATTTTACCATTAGACACCCGGTAGAAAAACTCGTTATAGTTGACCAATTACACAGATTGATGATAATAGTACGTATTTAAAAATAAATATGTGGGTAGCCTGATTTAAAAAATGATTTAACTTCCATCAGAAAACATTCTAATCATTCCTTACTGCCTTAGGACAAGTAAATACTTTTAGAAAAAAAATCAGGTTTCTTGTTTGTATCTTTTTGAATGGTGAATAAAAAATCTAAAATGTATAGTACAGGCATCGAAGAAATTATAAGTTATTTATACGATGGTACAGGAAAGAAGGAAGTTTTCTAAAACCAGAAAATTTCATAAAGACCTGTTTACATAGGCCTTATGGGAAGTTCTTGTCTTGGTGGAATTGGCTATAATTTTGGTATGTTATAGTAGGGTATGTAACTAAAAAAAATTTAAGTAAAGTTAGGTTTTTCTATATACAGTTTTTGAGATATAAACGGTTAGTGTTCGTTAAACGGTCGTTTTTGTGTGTGTTCTAATAATAATAACTCTTACATCTGAACCGAAAAAAATTAATTGATCATAAAAATTATTTAGTAAAGGCCTAAAGACAAAGTCGCTTATAATTTAATTCTTTTCAATTCATTAGATAATATACGAGGGGTAGTCAAAAAATCAACTTTTTTATATCAGCAGTACTACCGAATTTTAAAATACTCTGCCAATCTATGGGCACCTAAGCTCACACTGGGTACTGTAGTTATAGTGTACGTGTGAGCTAATATAACTAAAAACTGAAATATATTTTACTGAACTCCAGACTTAATTACCTTTCGTTTGATACCACACAAGCCATGTTTTGACTTAAACTTTAATTTTTCAAATCTACCCCCACTTTTTTTTTTTAAACTAAAATGTATTTTGTTTAACTCCAGACTCAATTACCTTTCGTTTGATATCACACACGCCATACTTCCACATAAACACTCATTTTTTTAATTTACCCCCACCCTTTTTTTAAAAGTAAAATGTATTTTATTTAACTCCAGATGCAATTACCTTTCGTTTGATATCACACAAGCCATATTTTTACATAAACTTAATTTTTGAAATCTACCCCCACCCTTTTATTTGGCTTGTGTTTGGTGGATTTTGTTCATTTTTAAATGGGACCATCTCGAGCCAAAACCCAGCTTAGGTACCAAATTTCATTAGAATCGGGCTAACGGTTTTTGAGTTATGCGCGTTGGTCGTTACAGACAGACATACAGACAGACAGACAGACAGACAGACAGACAACACAACAAAAAAGTTTCAAAATCATCTGAAACGCGGAGCAACTTTTTTTTTCTCGAAAAAATTAGGATCACATTATATTTTACACCAAATTGTAAGAAAAAAGTTAATTTTGTTGTTTGATGTGCCCTACTTTTATAGATATTGATTTTTTAATTGCAGATTTATTTTCCTAATGAATAAAATTGATTTCAGATATTTTAAACCATTTTTCGCATGACAAATATGAATTTACAAAATATTTTGTATTAAAATACAGCACAACGAATATTTAAATACATAAAACAAAATAAATGCTATAGATTTTGGTGTAGTCAAAGTGTCTATTAAAATACTCTGCCAATCTATGGGCACCTAAGCTCACACTAGGTACTATAGTTATAGTGTGAGCTAATATAATCAAAAACTGAAATATATTTTATTCAACTCCAGACTCAATTACCTTTCGTTTAATACCACACAAGCCATGTTTTGACTTAAACTCAAATTTTTTTAAACTACCCCCCTTTTAAAAAAAACTAAAATGTATTTTGTTTAACTCAAGACTCAATTACCTTTCGTTTGATATCACACACGCCATATTTTCACTTAAACTCTTATTTTTGACATCTACCCCCTTTTTTTAAAAATAAACTAAAATTAATTTTTTTTAACTCCAGACTTAATTACCTTTCGTTTTATATCACACACGCCATATTTTCACATAAACTCTAATTTTTGGAATCTACCCCCACCCTTTTATTTGGCTTGCGTTGGGTGAATTTTGTTCATTTTTAAATGGGACCATCACGGCCGAAGACCCAACTTAGGTACCAAATTTCATTAAAATCGGACAAGCGGTTTTTGAGTTATGCGGGTTGGTCGTTACAGACAGACATACAGACAGACAGCAAAACAAAAAAGTTTCAAAATCATCTGAAACGCAAAGATATATAAAAATTTATGAAATCGGAGCATTTTTTTTTTCGAAAAAATTAGAATCACCATACTCACACTACTTATAGTAGTAGTGTGAGCTAAAAATATATTCTTTCTTTTTGCTTCTAAATTATTTTTATTTTATTACTGGAAAACGGCTCGGTCAATTTTGATCTAACCTAACCTGCTTACTTTTCCAGCTCAGTGTCATACTAGGAAAAAGTTAGTTTTAAAGATATTAATTTTTATATTTTAAACTATTCTATTCTAAAAAAAGGTATTTAACCTCCAATTTTTGCTGCACATACCAAAACTATAAAAACAAATATTGTATCGCTTGTTTCTCAAAAACTGTACATAGAAAAACTTAACTGTACTTACATTTTTTTTTAGTTATATAGCCTACTATAACCTACTAAACTTATATCCAATTTCACCGAGACAAAAATTTCCCATAAGGCATGTGTAAACGGGTGCAATATTCTTTAATAGTGAATTTTAATTGTATTTTTTTGTACTGAGGAAAATGTAGCTCTTAATTTTCGTCTTAAGTAGTTTTAGATTCTAATTATAAAAGTAATTAAGGTATGATATAATCTCAAGATATAGCAACAGTTTTGAACTAACAAGGTTAAAAAATGCAAACATTTGAGGCAATTTTTAATTTTGACTAAACAAATATTGCAAAATCGCAAACTTCTTGTTTATTTAGATTTCAAATAATAATTAAATGGCATATACACGATATCAAAATATTAATGTTATATTTTTAGGCATCCAGTCATCATTATATATAAACTAAAATTGTTATTATTGCTAAAAATATAATCTAACTAAGTACTAATATTTGAACTTCTTTAAGGATTTGTTTTTGTGTTACAAACAGGCCTCTAGGAATACTCAATAAAACGTTTTGAATTTTTTTTAAATTTTACGGTTGAGTAACTAAATAGTAATTTTTCCGTGAACCCATATTGTACTCATTGTTTTCAACCACTAACTTTAAAAAAAAAACTTATAGGACAATGTCCTGATTTTTAACTTTTGAAATGTACAATTTTTTCCTACTCTTTAAACACAAGTATTTTTTGACATCTCCTTTTACCCATTTCAATAAAATACATAATTTTATATAACACTTTATTAGCTATAAATAGCTCTTGTTTACAATACAATTTACAATACAATTTACAATACAATTTACAATACAATTTGCTACCAATTACTAACTAAACTTCAGATTGATCCATCCAGAAAACTATTTATTGATTGTATATTCTTGAGTTCCCCTGGGAGATTATTAAAGAATATTAATCCCTTACTATATACAGGGTGTACTAAACCACCCGTCCACCCCTTTTAAAACCTAGGGGAAAAGTTTATTTAATGATCCAAAAAATTACTTGAGTACGCTATTTTGATTATTGGTAGATGTTTTCAACTTTGGGAGTCGACCGGAAGTGGCCCATTTAGGCCTGGAGTCCGTTTTTCAAATAGGGATGGGCATATATTAAAAAAAATAATGACGTTTAAGACAAAAATGTTACAAATAAAAGGTACGTATTTTCTTGCGTAGAATCCGAATTCGTTGCAAAATTATGCCCATCCCTCTTCAAAAAACGGACTTTAGACCTGAATAGGCCACTTCCGGTCGGCGCCGGAATTTAAAAATACCACCAATTGAAAGAGCGTACTCGATATGGCTACAATAATTTTTTAGATCATTAAAAAAATCCATCTCCTAGGTTTTAAAAGGGGTGGACGGGTGGTCGGGGACACCCCGTATAGTACCAACTCTGTTTTCTACAAGGCTAACATAAAAGTAATTTCTTTCATGAGATCGTGTATTGTACTGATGTATGTTTTGAGTAAATGTTAGTTCTTCGCTTAAATAGTTTGGTAACATTTTATTTTTTAATTTAAAATTTATTTATTATAAAATTTCCAGAATTACATAGTATAAATAGAATTTAAAAATAATTAAAAAGACATAAACAATATATTTTATGCAAAGAAGAAAGATGGAAGAGATGCAACCTTGTGTAAGTAGGAAAACAACCAAAATCAACTCTTCCCTCTCCTTCTGACACTCGCAAGTTAGGCACACATACCTTTGTGTGAAGTATAAAATTCGTTTTGATTTTTATCGATCCACACACAGCACGTTTTCCATCTTTCTTCTTTGCATATGCTTCGGGCAGTACGGCCTTTTAGTTGCTACGTGATTACGTGGTTTTAATACCACATTAATGGACGAAACTTGTCATAGATGGCGCTTCGGCGTCTCAGACAAGACGATGCCAGTGTTTAAACTTTCGAGTGCTCGAGCCAGTCCGCTAGATGGCGCAACAACTTGTAATTCACTCGCATTGCACTGCCGCGAGTAATTCATATATAGGAGTTGGTTTTGGTTAAAATTGGCTTACCTGGGTTTGCTGTTCTCTACTGATGACGTGAAACACACAGAAACGTACGTCTAGAGATGCAACCTTGTGTAAGTAGGAAAACAACCAAAATCAACTCTTCCCTCTCCTTCTGACACTCGCAAGTTAGGCACACATACCTTTGTGTGAAGTATAAAATTCGTTTTGATTTTTATCGATCCACACACAGCACGTTTTCCATCTTTCTTCTTTGCATATGCTTCGGGCAGTACGGCCTTTTAGTTGCTACGTGATTACGTGGTTTTAATACCACATTAATGGACGAAACTTGTCATAGATGGCGCTTCGGCGTCTCAGACAAGACGATGCCAGTGTTTAAACTTTCGAGTGCTCGAGCCAGTCCGCTAGATGGCGCAACAACTTGTAATTCACTCGCATTGCACTGCCGCGAGTAATTCATATATAGGAGTTGGTTTTGGTTAAAATTGGCTTACCTGGGTTTGCTGTTCTCTACTGATGACGTGAAACACACAGAAACGTACGTCTAGAGATGCAACCTTGTGTAAGTAGGAAAACAACCAAAATCAACTCTTCCCTCTCCTTCTGACACTCGCAAGTTAGGCACACATACCTTTGTGTGAAGTATAAAATTCGTTTTGATTAATATATTTTATATTTCTATAGACAATGTACGTATTAAAAGCACTTCTTAGCTTACATCTTTTTATTTTAACGGAAAAACGTGTATATATTGTATTTCAATTGACCATACGGAAACAAAAGTTTTTTAGGATTCTTGGCTTAAATTTCGGCTAATTAATTCTAGTACGTTTGTATAGTAGGCGTGAATAAAATAAAAAATTTGGAAATCCTAGAACATTGGAAACCCGATCCCGTCGGAAAACTGAATATTTCTTGATAGAACATTTTGTTAATCTGCTAGTCTATGCATATTTTACGTATTGCTACAAAAGAGAGTATAAAATGGAAAACAAATATTTATAAAGCCAAATTTAAATACCTTTGGAATGTTTTTAAGATCTTTTTGTTTACTTTTTTTTCAGAGAAATGACAGATACAAGCACAGCAGACGAGCTGCCGCCACAGACCAATGGCGTCATTTCCGACGACGGCATAGATGAAGAAGACCGAGCCAAAATGCGACCAGTAGAAATCGATGCCGATGTGAGAGAGATGGAGAGACGAAAACGAGTCGAACTTATTATGAATAGCAAGCTTTTTAGAGAAGTAAGTGTTCTACAATTTGTTGTTTAGTTGTTTTTTGTCGCATCCAATATACAAGCTGCGTTCAGTATTTACGTCGGATTAATCTTTTTGATCGAAATCGTTCGTTAATTCCATCTAGATCTAGGGGAGGTAGATCTGAATCGTTCGGTAATTCTGCTCAGACTAGTCGGGCGTAAATCTGGTTGCTCCACACCAGTCTGTGGATTGTTCCGTACATTTTGATCGACGAAACAGATTAATCTGAGATTCTGACGTAGGGGAAGTCCGGGCAAAGTGAATACCTTAAGTTTTGTATGGATTTCAAAGAAAAGTTATTAGAAAATAAACTAAAGTAACTATCTAAAATCAGTCCTTATTTATTTAGTTTTTAAAGTAGTAGATTTTTTTTCTTAAAACTATTGTGTCGTTTGGCTAAAAATAAAAAATAAAAAATGGTAGCAGTATCCACTTTGCCCGGACCTCCGGGTAAAGTGGATACTACAGCTGGGCAAAGTGGATAAGATTAGGAAATGCAGCCAAGACACGTAAAATGTAATCCTATAAACTTGAAAACTTATATTATCTAAATATATAAGTACATTCTTGAAGAATACTAAACATAAATATTTTTTTAAAATATCTAATTGGAGCAATTATCACATATGTAATGTCCGCTGCCTTCAAATGCGGAACATTCTTCGTGACACCATTGATAACATACAATACATCGAATCCAATTTTATTTGGATTGCCATCTTCTTCAGTATAAATTTCACCACAAAAAATGCATGTAATATCGTTAAATTTCTCAACTTTCCTCTGCTTTTTAGCTTCCTTGTCATTTTTGGAGGGTTTGTTTTTAGTGTTCTTATTCTCTTTGCCAGTTTTTTGCGAAATCGTCGTAGAGTTATTATACAATTTCTTAGTAATTTTCTCAACTTTGTTTTTTTCAAATCTTTCATTTTGTTCTTCTTTTATTGGTGTACTTGTGGAAACGCAGTGCCACTTTTAAGGTGTCTATATAAAGTTGCATAAGGTAACCCGTACTTTTTGGCTGTTCCTTTAATCGATTCGCCACTTTTGCACAAATCTATGGCTGTTTGCATCACATCTTTACTCCAGGTGCCTTGTTTTGTCCTTCTTTTGTATTTTTTTTATTTTATTTTATTTTTTTTTATTTTTATTTACCATATCATTACGGGCAAACCCAATTACAATGACAGGAATAAATGAGAGTTACATAAATATACAATAAAAGTAGCATACAAGTAAAGGTAGTCTTAAGCATTAATTAGATGTACAAGAATAGGTTGGACTTTTAGGCATTATTTTGCAAGTGCGTATTTCTGAGCTGTTTTAAATTGGTATTAAATATATCGATAGCTGGAGTATTGTTACAAATGTCGCACATTGTATAAAGCGGTGAATACTTTAAAACATTTAGTCTAGGCGTTGGCAGATAGAAAGTGGATAGTTGTCTCGATCCCTGGCGCGGGATTATGAAGTTTAGTTGGGCTAATAAGTCTGCACAGTCTATTTGATTGTTTAAAATTTTATGTAAGGTTGCCTGAGATGCGTACTGTCTTCTGCTGTTTAGAGATGGAATATCGAATCTGGCGAGAAGTTGGTTTTGAGGGATTCCTTGAGCGGGATAGGTTCCATCTACTTTAAAGGATAAAAATTTTAAGAAACGCCTTTGAATTCTCTCGAGGTCTTCTATTTGGTTAATTTGATGTGGATTCCAGACAATAGACGCATATTCGAGCTTTGATCTAATATAAGCAAAGTAAAGACTCTTGAGCGCTGAGATGTTAGTTAATTCTTTTGAGATGCGAACAATGAAACCGTACATTCTCGATGCAGCTGATGTAATATCTTCAATATGAGAAGAGAATGATAGTTTCTTGTCAAAAATTACTCCTAGGTCGCGTATGGTTTCCGGCCTCTCCAGGACTTGGCCATTTATAGCATAGTCATACGTTAGATATGTAGTTTTATTTGTGTACGTCATTACTTTGCATTTAGCAATGTTAAGAGGTAGGCCGTTTTGAACGCACCAATTCTGGATTGCATTTAGATCATTTTGAAGAGCTATACAGTCAGAGACGTCACCTATTACTCTGAATGTTTTAAAATCGTCAGCATATGAAAGGCTGGATGAACCGAGGCCCCTTCCCAAACCATCTATGAAGATGTCGAAAAAAAGAGGTCCCAGCACAGAGCCCTGTGGTACGCCGGAGCTGACAAGGTATTCGGCAGACCTAACACCATTTACATACACGTGTTGGCGTCTGTTGCTTAAGCAAGATTTTATTAGGTTTAATAATGGTATGTTAAAACCGAAATTTTTTAAGGTTGTTAAGAGCACGCCGGTGTCAAGTCTGTCGAACGCCTTAGAAAAATCTGTATATATGACGTCGAGCTGTTGACCTGCGTGAATAGTTTGAGAAATGGTTTGTGTTATAGACAGAAGATTGGTAACAGTAGAACGTCCTTTAATGAAGCCGTGTTGATTAGGTGATAAAATATTATTCACAGAGGGGTAGATAGACTTATGCAAGAGAAATTCAAAGGCTTTCAAAAAGTTGTTAATTATAGTTATAGGTCTGTAATTTTTAATATAAGATTTATTGTCAGATTTAAAAATGGGACACACCTTGCTGACCTTCCACGAGGAGGGTATTCTCGACTCACTGAGGCATTTGTTATATAATTTACACAAGGGAACCGCGAGAATGGAGGCGCAATCTCGTATAATAAAGCTTGGTATGGAGTCTGGACCCGCTGTTAATTTAGGTTTAAGCTTTCCAAGAGCATTTTCAACTTCCGTATTTGAGAAATCTGTTATGCAAATACAGGGGGAATTATTATTCGCCGTGTGATTCTGAGGAGGTTGTACGGGGTTGTCGTTAAAAACGCTCTTAAAATAGTCTGAAAAACCCTGCGAAATAGATTGCATAGAGTCATATTCAGTGTTATCGTGGTACATTACGCTAGGAATTGATGACGTTGTTTTTTGGCTGTTTATGAAAGACCAGAATTTTGAGGGATCGCTCTTTATGTTATTTTCAGCGGTATGTATGAATTCCAGGTGTAGTTTTTTTATTTCTAGTTTTAAATATGCTCTTAATTGACTAAATTCTCGGTAGGTGTCAGGAGTTGGATTTTCTTTATTTACTTTTCGCAGCCTTTCTTTTTTATATATATTTTTAATGATATCGGGCGTAAACCAAGGAGGAAACTGCCGCTTTTTGGCATTTTTTGAATATTTTGGAACCAGTTTTTCAAAAATACCGTAAATGTATATGTATAGTTGCTGACTCATTTGGTCTAAATCCTCAAAGTCATTCAAAAAACCCCAGTCTGTGTTCGAGAGTTGCAGATATAAAGCTGGAAAATTAGCCTTTCGAAAGTTGTATACTGTTTGTGAATTAATATTAGACAGATTAGTTTCTTCAGCCAGTCCGGTAACGTGAACATTTAGAGCCGGATGGTCGTCATGTTCACGAACCAGTACGTCAGTTGCTCTTGTGCATATTAGGTTAACATCTTTCTGTAAAACTAAGTCAAGGATTCGATTTATCGAGTTTCGCTGAAAGTTCATCTGCGTCAGTTGAAATATGCTCATAAAGTCATTTAATTTAATTACCAGAGTGTCAGTAAATTGGTGTTTATTTTGGAAGTCTAGAAAGTTCGCATATTGCGGGACATTAAAGTCACCGAGGATTATAACTTTGTTGTTAGGAATAATATCAAGTGCAATAAAAAAGTCGAGAATACTCTCTATATCCGTGGGGCGTACCGGAGGTTGTATGTATATTGTGAAAATATATATGAATGATTTCTGAAAATGGATTTTTACTCCAACAATGTCCGCAAACCTGGGAATCAGTGTAATTATTGATGTAGGAAAAATAACTTGAGAAGATTGCAAGATGTTATTAACCGCTAAAAGAACACCCCCACCCCTTGTCAGGCCTGTTGTCTTTCTATCTCTATCAAGGCGGTAAACGTTAAAATTAGTGTTCAAAAACTCTCTATCAGAAATGTCAGGAACCAGCCAAGTTTCAGTGAATGAAATCACATCATAGTCGCATGTATACGTTGAAAGTAAGAGGTTGCCAGTTTTACTTCTAAGTCCCTGACAGTTCTGGTAATAAAGTGAAAAATCAACGGAATCTGATTTAGGTGGGAGATTTGTTTGCTATTGTTGCATGATGTTTTTTTGCAGTCTAGTTATTGCGTTTTTATATGCAGTGCATTTATTAGTATCCCATACGGCATGATCAATTTTGATGCTGTCATCGTCCTTTTTAAGTTTTATGCAGTTGGTGCACTGTAGGTTATCAGATTTGCAGTCTTTAACGTCATGAATTTTGCCACATCTTGGACAAGAGACAGTTTTTTCGCAGTTTTTAGATGAGTGGTAAAATTCGTTACAGTTAAAACAACGCGGAATAGTAAGACCGTCATAGACTGTGCAGCTATCATACCCTACAAAGACATTACCGAATTTAAGTAGCTTTTCGTAGGTGGACCTATCGATTTGCAAGAGAGCTTGAAAGAGATTATTCTTGTTACGTGTCTTGTTAATGCTTATTACTTTTAGCTGTGAGTTTTTATGAAAAATATCAGAATTTAGTTTAATTAAAATTGTGGATAATTGTTCATCTGAGAGGCATTCTGTAAAACCGACGATTCTGACTCTGGGATTAATTCCATGTATTTCGCGGACTTCATATTCTTCGGATAAATTTTCCTCTGCTAGGGTTTTAAATCTGTTCTTATCCTCCGAATTTTTGCAGGCAATAAGGACTCCACCTTTGCTTGTGTGCTTGATTTTCGTAAAGGCAAAATTTTCTTCCACAGGGTTGATGTTTTCTAGAAGCGCTTTTTTAGTTTGATCGTTTGTTTGAGATTCATTTTTAGGCTTGATCAGGACGGCAGGCTGAGTGTTATTTTTAAGAATTTCTGAGTACTTTTTTTGCTTGGATTGCGCAGGTGGTTGCAATTCATTTGAAAGTAATGCAAGTTTATCAGCGGCAATATTCATAATGTCGAATTTTAGGCTTTCGAAGGTAGTGTTGAGAGCTTGTAACGCTTCTTGAACTTTGCTTTCTATTAGGTTTTTTATTTCCTGCTGATTCAATGTAATACAATCGGCAACACAGCGATCACATCGCCAGGAAAGACCGGGGATCTCCGCCAACAAAGTAACTAGGTTCTCGGATTCATGAACACAGGTGGAATGATAAGGTTTTTTGCATTGGCTACAAAAAACCTTTTTATTTCTCGAGCTTATCGTATCTTGGCATTCTTCGCAAGTAGGCATTTTTTTGTTATAAGTGATAAGGATTAATTTTAATCAAATTATTACCTTTGGCAGCTGCTTTCTGGAAATTTAATTACATCACCATGCAGGAGATATTCACAACTCACTACTGCGAAAAAATTACAAAAATCGGTGTACTTTTTCCCACCAAAAAAGGTTAAACTTCAGGAGCGCAAAAATGTGTGTATCACTTGCTTGCGTGTATTGTATTTGTTGACCATCTATAACAAAATGTATCTGTTATTAAAGTTAACGTAAAATATTAAAACGGCGGGCCAAAGCAAATATGGTATTCACTTTGCCCTATTCACTTTGCGCGAGGTAACCATTTTCGAGGTTATATTGTTTTTTAAAAAAATAGCTACTTCAATCCAAATTATATACACAGAAAGTAGAGCCTACTTAAGGATAGATTGGAACTGTAAAAAACCTAAAATTGCCAATTAAATAGCGCTATGATTATTTGCGAAAAACTTACTTTGTGAAATCAATATATTTTACGGAATAACACACTTTAACGTTTTACACAAGCTGCGTGGCGTGATCGCTTAAGCAAATGTTTGCCTGGAACTGAGATGCGGAGGCTGAACTTAGTTGTTAATACGGAACAAACCGTGACCTCATCATTTGGTAGCGATAGGGAGAATTCGCTTTGCCCGGGATATTCACTTTGCCCGGACTTCCCCTATGTTGTATATTTGTTTTGCTTACAAAATAATTTTTTTATGTTAACTTATATAAATTTCCGACATCACTGAAAAATTTTGTCAAAATTATAGCTGGGCGTGAGTAGAGTCCCTGTATGTTGACATATTTGGATATAGATATATCCAAATATGTCAACATACAGGGACTCTAGGCGTGGGTTGCAATATGTACATAATATTTTTGGTTATATTTAAGGTTTTAACCATTTATAAAAATTGGATCGTTCGTTAATTTCAATTTGCTCTGACTAATTTGTAATCACGTGACCAAAAATCCGTCTCGTCTGAGATGGAAATACCGAACGCTGCTACAGTAGCTGTCAATAGAAGAGCAACTCTCTTAACTGCTATATAAATTATCCTGTTGTAAGGTTCGTCTTTTTTAACTCACCTTTTTTGTCACTTCCCTTCTTAATTAGCTTGATAGGCAGGCGTCAGGTTCCTTAAAAATACAACAATAAACTTACTCATCGGCTCAATTATTCCTAAACTTAAAGTTTACTCACCGGGGGCCTTATGCCGTCCTTCCATGCAACTTCACTTTATCATAAATGAATAAAAGAACAAGCAGGCTTCAGAAAAGGTTTCAGTACAGTTGACCACCTATTAACCATGAAAATCCTAATAGAACGAGCCAACGAATACAACATTCCACTATATTGCGTTTATAGACTTTGAAAAAGCTTTCGATAGCATTGATCACTGGGCAGTAAAAGCATCTTTAATTAATAGCCAAATAGATCACATATTTATTTATAGCGAAGCAACAACATCAATCTGAATCCACTAAGGAATCAAGCCAATCCACATAAGAAGAGGTTTTAGTCAGGGTGATACAATATCATCTAAACTATTTAACCAGGCCCTAGAAGATGTTTTTAAAAACTTAGATTGGGAAGAAATAGGCATCAAAGTAAACCGACAATACGTGAACCACCTAAGAACTGCTGATGATATCGCTTGAATAACAGATGAAGACTAAAACTAAAATCATAACAAACACAGGTAAAGTTATCACGTTCAGAATAAACCAAGAGAAAACAAGTAAAGAAATATATATACCTGGGACAAATTATTAAACTAAAAAAAGTAAATCAAACGGCTGAAATCAAGAGACAAGTAAGATTGACCTGGGCAGCATTTGGTAAATTAAGCTACATATTAAAAAATATCCTCAGTTCCTCAAAACGAAAGTGTAACCAATGGATCCCAGACCTGTACACTTACAAAATCAAACATGTACAGGGTGTCCCAAATTGGGCACTTTTAGGAGGTTTAAGGTACTTCTGTGGGAGACTGAGAAAAACTGGCCACGCATTGCGAGGCTCAAATTTCAAGGGAAGACTTATAGTGAAAACCGCATTTTGAAATATCGTCTCGTCTTTGAGCTACGGGGTTTTTTGAAAAGTCTGCATTTTTGAAGGGGGTCTATAACTTCGTTATTAGCGGAAATTTTGATTTAGAGTAAATTGCAGTTTTATAGACTTTGTCACGAGGAATTCACCCGCTAAATTATATTTTAACTGTCACTTTTAGTTTTTGAGATATGACATAAAGTTGCATTTTTTCTTATGGAATGGCCTATATTTTAATTAATTTTCGAATTTGTCATTGAATTCTTTTCAAAATGATATATCATATGTCATAGTTTCATTGAGCGGTTTAGGAGATATTCAGCTTTTTCACTTATTTCTAGTGCGCTATGATTTCCTGCTGAGCAGGTCAAGGCACTCCAGTATTTTTATTATTTTACACAGTCAAAAATATAGTAAGCCTGGTTTGCAAAAATTATAATTCAGCAGACGGCCCTCAAAGCCTAGTTATAAAAAGTAACAAAAATGATACATATTTCAAAATAAAATTAAAACGCATTTGTGCAAAATAATTTCATATCAAAGCGTAATGTCAAATTGTTTAAACAATTGAAAACAATGACAAAACGCCAAGACGCAAGGCCAACTTGATTTGCATAGTATAAGACAACAAAACTATAGGAGCATTGAAGTAGCATTTGACCGCAAGGCTTTCACGTTAATGGCGCATGCGCAATAACCCACACTAGACAAAAATGAAAAACTTTAATTATCTCCGAAACCGCTCGATCAAACTATGACATATGATACATCATTTTGAAAAGAATTTAATGACGAATTCAAAAATTAATTAAAATATAGGCCATTCCATAAGAAAAAATGCAACTTTACGTCATTCTCAAAAACTAAAAGTGACAGTTAAAATTTAATTTGGCGGGTAAATTCCTCGTGACAAAGTCTATAAAATTGCAATTTACTCTAAATCAAAATTTCCACTAATAACGAAGTTATAGACCCCCTCCAAAATGCAGACTTTTCAAAAAGCCCCCGTAGCTTAAAGACGAGACAATATTTCAAAATGCGGTTTTCACTATAAGTCTTCTCTTGAAATTTGAGCCTCGCAATGCGTTGTCAGTTTTTCTCTGTCTCCCCTAGAAGTACCTTAAACCCTGTAAAAGTGCCCAATTTGGGACACCCTGTATAAAGTAACAAAAGCCTAAAGATCAATCTTAAGACAAATGTTACATTAATGCTAACAGATAGAAAAAGTAAGGGAGAGGAGGAGGAGGAGAAATGGCAAAATTAAAATGGACATTTGCCGGTCATAATATGTCTCATAGAAAGACGATCGATTAAACAAATGTATTGTAATCTGAAGACCTTGGGAAAATAAACGTAGGGGAAGACCCCAAATGAGATGCGCGGACGATTTAAAGAATAATGCGGGAGCTGGATGGATGAACACGGCGACAGACAGACAGAGTGGAAGATATTTGGGGAGGCCTATGTCCAAAGATGGATAGAAGAAAGCTAAATCGATAGATAGATAGACTTGTTTTTTTTTATAGTTGCTACAGGATAAGATTTATATACGAGTACAGGGTAACGTTTTAAATTGAAAATACAAAACCACTACATTACGAACATCGTATAGGTGCATGTAATCTTGTCTTTTTGTTTTTAGGAGCTTGAAAGAATTATCGAAACGCAGCTTAAAGACGGCACGGGAACATCCGGTCTTCTTCAACAAATCTCGGATATGGTTGGAGTGAACAAACAGGCCGGCAACGTTTTCAAGAGCTCAAGTTGCGTGATTCCTATCAATGATATTAGGGGTATGTATTACTTGGTTTATTTGGTTAAGCAAAGCTGTTTGTCATTGACATCTCTTCAGATAACATAATGTAAATGGATGATTCTACAAAAATGGTGCTGTGGTGTGGGAATGCATATTTTTCAAACACAGACTGCAAATGAAGCATAGTTTTAGTTATAAGATTTAAAACGAAATGTTTTCTTTATGGAGCATTTGAGTTTAATGCATAAAAAAAATTGCAATATATTTTTTTTTATTACAAAGCAAATACCTCATTCCTCTGGTGTAGTCCCAAACCAAATATTAAAAACTCAAATTGAAAAAAATATCCTAATAAATAATATTTAACCAAGTCTTAACTAATTATCAAAAAATTGATAAAACTTAAGTTTGCAGTCATATTTTTGAAATTCTGAACTTACATCTTCTCCGGAAAATTTTACAATTTTAAACGTGCTCCATTTTTAATAACACAATATTTGTGAATACCACCGGTTAATTTTTAGAGAAAGAGACGGCCCTGGATATCTAATTTACTTGTGAGGGTGACAAGTTGTGACAGATAATGTCAACTTTAGTTTGGTTTAAGTTATAGATCTTTATATTTTCGGCAGAAAATTAGTTTTTTTCGGAGAAATCAAAAAGGAACGCTTTAATTATCATTCCTCTGGTAAGTAAATATTCGACTGATATCAATAGTATAATATTTTTGTTGATTGTTTTAAAATTATAAGTATAGGAACTTTGTTTATGTAAAACTTAAGTTAAGTAGTCTAAATAGATTTTGATTTAAATTGGAAAACCATTAAAAAACTCATTCCTCTGGTACATTTTTATGCAATAATTCCTAAAATTCGGGAATATAAATGTTTCTTAGCTTAGACCTAATTAGTTACATAAATTAAAAAAAACAAAATTATTTACTGTGCTGTACTGTTATTTAAAGGCAATGACCAAAAATGATATCCATATAGCCCACTTTTGGTAGAATCATCCAAATATGTTAGGATCTAACCAACCAACTAACTAAAAAAAAAAATTCATAAACCTGAAGCTTTATTATAAATTGCCATTTTGTGTGATCTGAGGGCACGGTAGAGCCCGGCCAAGTTCGCGCAACTGCTGTATCTTTTCTTGAAACATTTCAGGCTATAATTGTCTAAAAAATTATTTCGGAATGAGCTACGAAACTCAAACTTTGCACAGTCGTAGATCTTCATAGAGTTAACAACTCCTCCGAGTTTCATCGGATTCCATAAAGTAGTAAAGTAGTTACGACATTTTAAAAAACGTCGAAATTGCCGGCTACGGTTCAAAAAAGCGATATTTAAAACATTTAAAAGAGCGACATTTAAAACAGCGACATATCAAAAAGGCGACAGATTAAAATAGCGATATATTAAAACAGCGATATTTAAAATAGCGACATATCAAAACAGCGATATTCAAAAGGGCGACATCGAATAAAAACAGTGACATTAAAAAAGCGTCTTAAAAAATAGGAACAGTTCGACTAAGGAGTCTCTTTCCTAACATATTTTTTCAAAAAAAGAACTTTCCTGACTTCTTTTCCGGGATCCCAGAGGTGTGAACCAAACCGAACCGATCTAAACCGAACCCAACTGAATCGAACCAAACCGAACTGAACCAAACCGAACAAATAGTCCTCATGGTATAGAATCCATTTGTCCTTTTGCGAAGAACTTTTCATTTTAAGGTTAATTAAAAGTGACTGGCAGTGGCTTAATTTGACGATTTTTGATTTTTTAGTGTATCGTGGTTACTATAGGGTTTACTGAAATACCGGGTGTGGTCAGTCATAAGTGTTGCTTAATATTGATTTTTGAATTGTCGCTCTTTTAAATGTCGCTGTTTTGAATTATCGCTGTTTTGAATGTCGCTGTTTTGATATGTCGCTGTTTTGATATGTCGCTTTTTTGAATGTCGCTGTTTTAAATGTCGCCGTTTTAAATATCGCTTTTTTGAACCGGTGCCCCTCACTAGGAGTAGTTACAAAATTTTAAAAAACGTCGAAATTGCCACTCACTCTCATGTATAGATCAAAATTCTACTGTACTTCCAGACATGCTACAAAGCTGAAATTTGGCATACTGATAGAAATTATGTCTAAACCCTTGGGAAAAAATTAAAAAACCCAAAAATTCTAATTTACTTCCCTCCCCTATACATGTAAAGTTATGTGCCCACTTCCAGAAACGCTAGAGCTGAGCTTTGGCAGACTGATAGAAACTATGATAAAACTATAGGAAAATATTTCAAAACCCCAAAATTGTAATTTACATCGCTCCCCTATAAATGTAAAGTTATGTAAAAGTAAAATTGCCCACTTCCAGAAACGCTAGAGCTGAGCTTTGGAAGGCTGATAGGAACTATGATAAAACCATGGAAAAAAATTAAAAAACTTCAAAATTTTAAATAACGCATTGCAAAAGTTTTGAACAACATTTTCATGTTTTGCACGCCCAAAATATATCATCCCTTCTCCGAGCAGATTTGTTTCAAGCGCCTGAGGCTATTCGAAAACCGCCTTGATTTTGCTGACGCACAGTGGGCTCACTATCCTTTTGGTCACAAGGGTTGAATTAAAAACAACTTTGACAATCACGAGTAGATAGATAAAGAAGCTACTTTGCGTACACTTTTGCACATGCAAAGTAGCACTTTCTCAATTTTTCCCGCACACTTATTTTGTAGCAAAATTTCCATATTAAAGATGCGTTTTTGTGTCAAATGCGGTTTGTTTCCTTAGTAAAGACTTTATCAGACAACGCTTTCATGTCAGTTTTGAGCAGGGTTCGAAAATATCATGATATCTATATAAATATCATATCACATGATATATATATCGGTTATATATCAGATATATATCTGATATATATCATTATCAAACTGAATGCTTTGGTTTTGGCATATTAAATAAAAATCACTACTTGCTAATAAACCAAAAGTACACACAGATGGAAAACACAGTAACTGCTCTAACCTGGGAAAATAGAAAACAAAAGAAATCCTCGCGTCGGGTATCTTCCAGATGTGAAACAGGGGATTCCCAGTCAGCTCTGCGATGCCTATGCGGCAGCCGAGTCGATCGATACTACAACTTTACAGATGCTTATACTTTTGTACAGGGGCGTACTGACAAATTTTCTGATATTTAGAATGGTAGAAAACCTTTTTAGTTTAATAAGTAAAATTATTGAATATACCTGATATATATCAAGCTATATATATATATATATATATATCGTGACATATATCATGATATATATCACTTGATATATATCCGCGGAACCCTGGTTTTGAGTGACATTTTAACTCGCATTTTCACTCATATAAAATAAAAACAATTTTTTTAAGGGGTTCGATGTGGTGTGGATCTGTTTTGGTTTATTTTTCCTATAATTTTCTATAATAATGTCTGGCACGTGTGCAAAGTAGTTTTCCCGCACTTAAAGCTAACCAAAACAAATTTAAATATAAAAAATACTATTAATTGTGTGTGATACGTCATCTAGAAGAAATTTTACGCTGATTTCAAAAAATGGTCATTCTGTAAAAAATTATTATTATCTTTTTATTATCTCTTACAATTTTGAGAACTTGATTTAACATTATCTCCTCTAGAAGTAAAAATTGTCGAAAATGGGGCGGCATGTACAAAGATTGTTTTTAAAATATTCACCAGCCAACGTCACTGCATATCCGTAATTGCTATTTTTTCACTAATGAAGTGTTTCTGAAAAGAAACTATATTTTGCTTTTTTAACATTATTACCAAATAATCTTTTTTCTAATATTGGCCATAAATCAGGCCAATGAGCCCACTGTGCGTCAGACACAGTAAAGGAAAATATAAATCTATTATTTTATTGTAAAGTGATTAGAACAACCAGTTAAAAAAACACCGCTGTTGCCAATTTTCGAAACTGCTTAAAACCCTTGGATTTGGTTAAGGAGTAGGGATACCTCTCTTTTTCTAAAGTTTGCTTTGTCTTACACACGGGGTTTACTAACTTAATCCTCTATTAAACAGCGATAAAATTCAGAATTTATTTTTAGTAAAAATTTAATTTGGTCTATAAGTTATGATTGTCTCGTTTATTTTAGACATATTAAGCGCCAACTTTGTGTCGGTTGGGAAACCTAATTTTTTTTTCAGTAAGTTTAATGAGCTGGTTAATAGCTTTATAGCAGGCGTCAAAAATAATTATTACAGAAAAATTAATGGAAATATCGAGGGGAAACTAATTTTTCGAAATATAGCCGCTAATCGGGCAAAAAGGAGTTTTTGTTTCTCTCATATTTTTTTCCGTGGGTAGCTAAGCTTAACCTCACGGGGGTCCAAGACCTAATGGACACCTAATAAGTGTTGACAGTTAACTGTTTCGTCCTTATGGGACTCCTCAGAACACTGCTTGGTCAGTTTGACAATTCTTGCGAAGTTAATTAGACGGTTTTATCTCTAATCATAAGTAAATAGTAAGAAAACTATCGCAAGAAGCGCTATCTACCGAAATACGAGAGAAACAAAAAACAAAAACAGGCGAAAAACTGCGATACATATCGATCAATGAAAAGATCGAATACAAACAAAAGGAAACAAACTATAGTCCGTGACCTACGACAGCTCTTCTGTCTTTCAGGCCGGATCAACGCATATTGCATTTTTACCCGTCATCAAGACGCGGGCGTCAATCAACGGAACTTTTAAGCCAAATAATACTAACAAACGTGGAATTTCGTACCCGTGAATTTAAAAATCAAACAAGTTTCGTGGCTAATCGGGCAAAAAGGAGTTTTTGTTTCTCTCATATATTTTTTCGTGGGTAGCATTACTCTTCTTCTAGAGTTGTATTCTATGATGAACACACTAAATATGTATGTTTTTTTATAAAGGTATCGAATCCATGGGCTATGCCAAAGGTGAGAAAATCCTCCGTTGTAAACTGGCGTCAGTGTTCCGGCTCATAGACTTGTACGGCTGGACACAGGGAGCGAATACTCTGATCACTGCCCGTTTGAACCAAGACGAAGAACAGTTTTTGGTTAATCCATACGGAATGCTTTTTCACGAGATTACCGCTTCCAGTTTGATCAAATGTGGCATGCAAGTAAGTTTTTCCTGCTCCGCTTATAATTATGAGTCTGGATACGAAATAGTATATTACATAATAAGTGAAGAAAGTGAGATATTTTAAACGAGTGTAATAGTGCGAAAATTAAACGAGCGTAAGAATTTTACTTTCTAACGACTTACAATGTAGGCTATTTTTGTCTTAAAATTTTTTTAAAAAAAATTTTCTCACACTTACTGCACTATATAGCTTTTTTCTGGGCTGCTCCAAGGTGTTATCCTGCGGTACCTGGTTACCAATAACCTTTTTTGCTTTTACTATTCTTTTTTCCAGTTCTTTACAGTCTGTTCCTGTCTTATCAAATGTGACACCCAAGTATACATACTCATTACATGGAGATATTGTTTGTCCATTTTCTAGTTCTAATTCTCTTGATTCGTCTCCAATACATAAGTACTGTGTCTTGTCCACGTTCACTGTTAACCCCCACTTTTGGTATTCTTCCGTTAACTTTCTCATCATATACTTCATGTTTTCTTTATCATTAGCTACAATTACTTGGTCGTCAGCAAACTGTAGTGTGTATATGGAAAATCGGTCGTTAAGTTGTATTCCCATGCCGTATACTTTGCGTTTCCAGTTTTTTAGAGCTACTGCGATATATATTTTAAAAAGAGTTGGAGAGATACAACATCCCTGTCTTAAGCCTTTCGTTACCAGGAATTCTTTTGAAAGTCGATTATTTCCAACTTTAATTTTAGATTTTGACCCTTTGTATAGTTCTTTTATCGCTTTTATGTATGTATGATTGATATTAGTCTGCTCTAACACCGTCCATAATTTTTCTACTGGAACGGTATCATATGCTTTTTGTAGGTCCACAAAGGTAACATGAGTCTCTATATTTCTGGCCCTCCTTTTCTCAATTACTTGTTTAAGACAAAAAACATTATCACTACAAGATCTGCCTGCACGAAACCCACTTTGCTCTTCTTCTTCTTGTTCATGAAAATCGCTCTCTATTAGATCTCTAAGAATCCTACCGTACAATCTACTTAGAGTACTGGTTACTGAAATTCCTCTGTAATTGTTGCAATCCAGCTTGTTTCCTTTTTTACGCTTGATGAGATTTTCGAGTAGTTTCTCTGATCCATATTTGAGCATTTCAGCATATATTCCCCCAGGTCCGCTAGCTTTTCCGGATTTAAGCTTTTGAATACTATTCCTTATCATTTCTTTTTCGATGATTACTTCCTTTCCATGTACTTCTATGTTTCTCCTCGGAGAGGCTGCCAGATTTTCGGGTCTCCTCTTCTGCAGCAGTCCCTTATAGTGTTCTGTCCATTGTTCTGGTTTGATGATCTGGATGTTTACTTTTTCTTTTGTTGGGTTTTTTATTGTAGA
Source organism: Aspidapion aeneum (assembly GCA_963576565.1). Taxonomy (NCBI): domain Eukaryota; kingdom Metazoa; phylum Arthropoda; class Insecta; order Coleoptera; family Brentidae; genus Aspidapion; species Aspidapion aeneum. Next base: position 8,754,919 of record OY755040.1, read on the forward strand.
AATGAATTTCCAAACTTCAGAACTCTGCCTACCACCTACGTGTGTATTTATATCGTGGCATTTGCGCTCGAACATTTCATTCTTTTCTGTGCGTATCAAATTTCTTAGCTGTCTTCTGGTATGCCTGTAGATTTCTAGGTCTCTTTGCTCTTTAGTACTGAGCCATTTCAAGTATGTGCGTTTTTTCTCCTTGACCGTTTCCTGTATTTCTTCCGTCCACCACATCTTATTGTTATTTCTATTATTTTGGTATCCAACAGCTTCTTTGCTTGCTTCCTTCAAGCTTTTTACTATGTTTGTATATATCTCATCAAATGAGTGATTTGTGTTTATACATTTTTCATCTAATCGGTTTTGATACAATCTTTGAGTACTTTCGATTTTTAGACTTCTAAAGTTGTATTTTTGATTGTCTTCGATGCATTCTAGATGTTCATTTTCTCTAATACTTTTGTCCTTATTTGTTTTTCTTACAGGGAATAATATTTTTGCTTTTACCAGATGGTAGTCAGATCCACAGGTAACACCACACAATTTTGCATATAACATATAAAAAAAAACTAATTTTCTGCACTAAAAATAATGTGGAAAATGCGATTTTCTGCCAGCTCATAGGGAATATATTTTTTATACTCATAAATACTGATCTTTATCTTTTCCCATTCATTGCAATGCACAGGATGTTAGTACCGCAAATCCGCTAAACCATACCCATACATAAAATGAGACAAAACGTAAACAATGCCTAGCAATAATTATAAAGTCGTTAAAACAAACAATATCTTTTTTTGGTTTTATACTGAAAATTTATCTGCCTACTTAGACAAGAAGAGTAAACATTGACATAGGAATAGTAGGTGATCATAATACAAATAAAATTGAAAGGAAAATAGAACTTTTTCTAATTTTAAAGGGTTTTAAATAAATTTTTGCCTGTATCGAGAAAATCAAAACAATATGTTAATCTTAAATTTAGCTCCATAAATTATTTTCTTTATTTTGATAAGGGTTTGTTAAGGGTTAATGCTGAGTAGGTGGACTCTAAGCTCGACTTCGCCCTTTAAAAAGTGCTTTTTTAATTTCCAGCAATATTGTACATGGTATTTTTTTAATAAAGACAATTTATTATTATTATGATATATATTTCTGCCTTTTATGGATTAAAACATATCCAATCTAGCACAAATAAAAAACCGCTACCATAAAATTGTCAAGTGCTCCATCTGGTATAGCCGTATTAGTATAAATTTTATGCAATAGTCGGTCCGTAAAACGTTGAAATATACACTTGTTTAAAGAAACTTAAGTAAATATTTGAATGTTCTGATATTTACATGCTTCTGGTTTGTATATTTTTAGATTGTCAAATTACAGGTTGTCCCCTATTCATTAATGTTTAGACTTTTTGCATGAATTTATCTTATTTTAATTTTTTAAATGTTAGTAATCATCACTAACTATATAAGACCGCTAGTTGCGCTATTTTGGATTTTATTACTTTCATTTTTTTAAACAAATTTTTAAAGGCGGCTTGACAATTGATGGCTTTTGACAAAACTATTTTGGGAAGTACTGGGTGATGCTTACAAGACGCTAGCGCTACCAAGTCCACTTCCAATCCCTGGCTTCGCATGCGTAGATCTACCAATATTATTTACCTCATGTATTAGAATCGATGTACAGGGTGATTTTCACTTGAATGATTCTAACCACATGAAAATAGAAAGTTTCAAAAACCTAACCTAACGAAACCTAATCAGATCTAACCGAACCGAACCAAAGCAAACTAAACCAATATTTTTTTTCAAAAAAAAAAACTTTCCTGACTTCCTACCTGGGATGCTAGAGGATGTGAATCCGAACCGGACCGTACCGAACCGAACCTATCCAAACCTAACCCTACCCAACTAAACCTAATTAGCAGTACATGTTGTAGTTTAGTTTGGTTAGGTTAGGTTTGGTTCAGTTTAGTTAGGTTCGGTTTGGTTCGGTTCGGATTCACATCCTCTAGGATCCTGGGCAGGAAGTCAGGAAAGTTTTTTTTTTGAAAAAAATTATTGGTTCAGTTTCTTTCGGTTCGGTTAGATTTGATTAGGTTTTGTTAGGTTAGGTTTTTGAAACTTTCTATTTTCATGTGGTTAGAATCATTCAAGTGAAAATCACCCTGTATGCATCTATTCTAAGACATGAGGTAAATAATATTGGTAGATCTGCGCTTGCGAAGCCAGGGATTGAAAGTGGACTTGGTAGCGCTAGCGTCTTGTGTGATGCTTTTCCATAGTTTAGGTTAAAACAGCGGCGTTGCCTGATTTAGTCACAAGGAGAGGAGATTTTTGCTCGGCGCAACAAATTTAAAAATAAGGCATGCTTAAAATTACAGGAATCCATAGTTAAGAAAGGAAATTTTAAAAGCCGGTGAGATGGGCCCTAAATCACTTAACTTTTTTTACAAGTTTTATCAAATTTTCCATTAAATTGGGCCAGGTTAATTTTTGAAAAATGTTATCATTCAAAAAACTATTATTCCATTTAAATAATTTATTAAAACAAAATTTTGGGAACCAAATTCTTTACGTTTTGTCTCAAACTAAAATTTCTTAAAATTTGTCGCACAGCAGATGTCACTGGGATATTTCTTGACCTGTGACACGAATGTCAAAAAGACAACAGTTATAAGCTTTTTTGTTATGTATTATAATTCTTATTCCGTTTGATACATAAAATGCATATTTGAATGTGTGTCTTGTCCATCTGTAACCATGTAGCGATCGAACCCCTAAAGCCCGGTGCCGACCTACGACTTTCTCGTGCGTGCCCGCGCACGCGTCACATGACTGTAATAACATTTCATATCGGGATCATGTGACGCGTGAGCGGGTATCCACGAGAAAGTCGTAGGTGGGAAGCAGGTGTAACAATATCGATGCGGTGTTTTTTGTTAAGAGCCTATATTTCAGAGAGTATTTTTAACTATTGGCTTACAGGTTTAAAAGTTAAAAAGTAGTATTTACTCAGATGTGAAGTAATTTCAGATTGGTATAAACACATATAAACCATCCAAATGTCAATATATTGACTGCACTTTAAATATTTATCAACCTTAAAAACTATCAAAACAGCAGGGTCACTACTAACATTTAAAAATACTCTGCCATTATATGGGCCCCTAAGCTCACACTAGGTACTATAGTTATAGTGTATGTGTGAGCTAATATAACTAAAAACTGAAATATATTTTATTCAACTCCACACTAAATTACTTTTTGTTTGATACCACACAAGCCATGTTTTGACTTAAACTCAAATTTTTGAAATCCTTTAAAAAAACAAAAACTAAAATGTATTTTGTTCACCTCCGGACTTAATTACCTTTCGTTTGATATCACCCACGCCATATTTTCACTTAAACTCTAATTTTTGAAATATACCCCCACCCTTTTTTTTAAATAAATTAAAATGTATTTTGTTTAACTCCAGACTCAATTACCTTTCGTTTGATATCACACACGCCATATTTTCACATAAACTCTAATTTTTGAATCTATCCCCACTCTTTTATTTGGTTTGTGTTCGGTGGATTTTGTTCATTTTTAAATGGGACCATCTCGACCCAAGACTCAGCCTAGGTACCAAATTTCATTGAAATCGGCCAAGCGGTTTTTGAGTTATGCGCGTTGGTCGTTACAGACAGACATACAGACAGACAGACAGCCAGACAGACATACAGACAGACAGACGGCGCAACAAAAAAGTTTCAAAATCATCTGAAACGCAAAGATATATAAAAATTTTTGAAATCGGAGCAACTTTTTTTTTCTCGAAAAAATTAGGATCACCATAGCTCACACTACTATAGTATAGTATATGTGTGAGCTAATATAGGTATGTTATTTTTAGTAATTTTAGAAATTTCATATCTAGATCATTTCTTGTTTAATTATTGTGAAATTTTCAGGACATATACAGGGTGTCTCAAAATTCAGTAACATAGTTTTAGTGCTGAATTCCTAAAGATTTTTCAAGACATTTTCATATAAACATAGGCCTCAAACCCCTTGTTTTTGAGATACAGGGTGTTAAAGTTTAATTTTTTTAATATTAGCTCACACATATACTATACTATAGTAGTGTGAGCTATAGTGATCCTAATTTTTTCGAGAAAAAAAAAGTTGCTCCGATTTCAAAAATTTTTATATATCTTTGCGTTTCAGATGATTTTGAAACTTTTTTGTTGTGTTGTCTGTCTGTCTGTCTGTCTGTCTGTCTGTCTGTCTGTCTGTATGTCTGTCTGTAACGACCAACGCGCATAACTCAAAAACCGCTAGCCCGATTTTAATGAAATTTGGTACCTAAGCTGGGTTTTGGCTCGAGATGGTCCCATTTAAAAATAAACAAAATCCACCAAACACAAGCCAAATAAAAGGGTGGGGGTAGATTTCAAAAATTAAGTTTATGTGAAAATATGGCGTGTGTGATATCAAACGAAAGGTAATTGAGTCTGGAGTTAAACAAAATACATTTTAGTTTATTTAACAAAAAAAAGGGTGGGGGTAAATTTCAAAAATTAGAATTTATGTGAAAATATGGCGTGTGTGATATCAAACGAAAGGTAATTGAGTCTGGAATTAAACAAAATACATTTTAGTTTTTTTTTTTAAAGTGGGGGTAGATTTCACAAATTTGAGTTTAAGTAATAACATGGCTTGTGTAGTATCAAACGACAGGTAATTGAGTCTAGAGTTGAATAAAATATATTTCAGTTTTTAGTTATATTAGCTCACACGTACACTATAAATATAGTATCTAGTGTGAGCTTAAGTGCCCATAAATTGGCAGAGTTTTTTCTTTATAGCTACACTATTAGACATGCCAAATAATAGTAAAAATCTACAGGGTAATACTTTTTCAGTGGTCGTGTCGCCTTTTCCCCCGGATTTTTTTTTGGTAGCCACTGGTAGATTTTAAAACAAGAAATAAGATCCCTGTTTCATTTGCAAACTAATTTGGTTTTGCAATTTTTTCGCATCTTCAACCGTTTTTGATAAAATCACTGTTGCATCAATGACTGCTATCATAAAATAAAAAAAATGCGCCAATATGGTATGGCGAGTGTATCAAAATAAATAAATTAATTAAAACTTATTTGGCATGCGTAATAGTGTAGTGCCTATAAGTAAATATACGTGCCAAATTTGAGCTAAATATCCCAAAAACTGCAGGACTGAAAAAACTATCTATCTATCTCGAGAACTACGCGTGTTTGTAGACCTATGTTTTTATGAACTTTTTGTCTCACTCATCACTCAAGGAATTTAACTTTAGTTATTAAATTTTGAAGCACGCTGTTTAATTTTTACGTCTCTTTTGAATATTACTCGCCATTTTCGCTTATAGTTCAGGCCCTACATGGTCAGATGCTGTGTTTAATGAGAGAAGCAACACACTTGGTATGGATAGACATGAGACTCCCCTGAATATTTTACGAAAGGGAACCACCCCTCAATTTGGCGGGGGGTGGTTCCCCCCTCTTAAACATGCTTTTTGACAGTTTTTTGCTGATAATACCACGAAAATTGATAACTTTTTTAAATACCTTTATAAAATAGACCCCTTAACATAAAAAAATATGTGTTTGTTAAAATCCTTAAATCAAGCAAAAATTTGGAACATTCATTTTTGTTAGTCAGTAAGTATTTTTGATTAGTATTACCTAAAAACATAATTTTTCGAGTTGACCTCATTTAAAGTGTTGGTGGGGGTATCCCCCCTCTCACCCCCCCTCAAAAGTGCTTTTATACAGTATTTTTCTAATTATTTGCAAACTTTTAACTTGGCAAAAAACAACTAAGAAACAAATATTGACGCCGATAAAAAGTCCTCTGTCACGATGTATAACACAAATCAAAAAATTTTATTAAAAGAAATTACCCATTTTTCGTACGCCTATGGACCCTGCATCACTGCCTTCAGACGGTACTTTGTCCGCTTCAAAAATGATTTCTACAAGATTTTTAAAAAAGTTAACAGTTTTCGTGTTATCAGCCAAAAACTGTCAAGAAGCACGTTTAAGAGGAGGGAACCACCCCCCTGCCAGGTTGGGGGGTTTCATGTCTGTCCATACCAAGTGAAGGGTCCAGTGGAAAAACGATGAGATTCCATTTTTCAAAAAGTTGAGTAAAACGAAATTTAAAGTGAGAGTCTCATCCTTTTTCCACAGTGCTGCCTATTTTTAGCGGTAGCTTTTAGTGGAATCTCATTGTTTAGCCCCTGTAAGGTTTAATGTGTTACTACTTCAAGTTACAAGCTATCGCATGGCGTCAAAATGTCGATTTCGGGAAAAATGGAATCTCATCGTTTTTCCACTGGACCCTTCAAGTGTGCTGCTTCTCTTATTAAACTCAATATATCGCTCAAATCTCGTATGTAGGGCCTGAACTATTAAAGTTACACATAATTAGGCTTGGTCGTGACTAAAGGCCACTACATGACTTTGTGGGGCAAGTCGCAAGTAGATTGTGAGTTTTACAATATTTTACATGCCTAACCTGTTCTTTGATGTTACATGAGTTGCTCTACTTTTGGCCAATACCGTATAATTTAACCAAAAAAAAAATATAAATAGATATATATCTATTTTAGGGTGGCGTGTTGGAACAAGGAACCACAAACTTTCCAGTAAACGTAACAGCTTTTTCACTGCACGCCGCTGTCCACGCAGCTAGACCAGATCTCAGGTAAATTATTTGTTTATACAGGATACAGGATGTATTTTAAGTTGAAGGGTATGTCAAAAAAGTTATAAGATTTTCAAAAACTTAAAAATTAGGAAAAACTATTTTTTTTTAATAATGGGTTTTCAAAAAAAACTTTTGATAGCTTACTTTTTTTTCAACTATGAAATTTTTGATTACGTGTTTTTAGAGCCTCCTTTTGTAAAACAAAACAGATTTTTAGTCAAATTTATTAAAATATTAAAATAAAAACTTTAACTTCTTCAAATTTATTAAAATATTAAAATAAAAACTTTAACTTACCAAAATAATAAACTGCAAAATATTCTTCAGATAGAAAAATCCTGTGTTTCTTTACTAATTAATTTAGGGGGTTTTCGTTTAAGTTCGACAAAACTTAGAATGTGACTACCGACTTGTCTCCTTAAAGTTTGGGTTTTTATTAACGGTAGGCTGGACCTAAGTAATCCATTATCCCCTCTTTAAAGAGCTTGGAGGAACCAAGTCAGTGGCGTTGCCAATAATCCTCAAGTTTACTTTACATTCTAGCTAATGAGCTAAACAAAAAAACCTAAACGAAAACAGAGATAAAATTACATTTTATGGACAACATTTTCTTATCTCACAGTTTTTCCATAGCCAATCACTTTGAAGGGAAAACCCTCTCTCTATTTAATGTATCCCCCGCTTAACCATTACAACTCCCACTCTTCACTTTTCAGTTGTTTTTCACGCATCAACCACCTGCTGTGTGGTAGGCGGTACCTAGACGTTTTGCATTATGGATTGAGGTGGAGCCACTTTCTTATCACTGCAAAACCATGTTTTGAGCTTTTGTTTTTAAGTTTTTTAAGCTGGTTTCGAACAGTGGCACAGTCAAGCGTAATTTGCATTCCTGACAATATGCTGCAGGTTTCTAGCTCTACCCCAAGCAGCATTTGGACGTCATATTACGTTACCCATACGTTGCTTGCGATAAACGCGACGTCGGGTGCCGACGTCGTTTCGACCGCCTGACGACCCTCGTTTGCACCTAAATGGGGAATACAAATTCGGGTCGCTACGACGTCAGCATCTGACCTTATAGGTAATAGAGTTTACCAATTAACAACGTAATTGTACGTTGGATTTCCGTCACTTAAATTTAGTCGCAAACACACAAATTTAGTTGCGGTTGGTTTCGTTTCCATTGCCTAGAATACATATAGTTTTTGCTAAAAAGAATTCCTGTCGAGTAACTAAAATTATACCTGATAAGTAAATATTTTACACTTATTATAACAAGTCTCATAAAAATGTCATGCATGAAAGGGGGTATTACAATATTAATAATTTATATTTTAAAGCAGGAATCCAACAAAAATTTTACAACGAAGGCATGTTTATTGATAAATGTGATTAAAATACTTTCAAAAAAAGCAAGCGCTCCTGAAATATGCAAAAATTTACTAAAATATATATTTGTTAAATAGATCTAATTTCTATTATTTTTTTTTTTTTTGTAAAAAAAATATTTTGCTGCCTCACTAAACTCAAATTTGTTAATAATTTTACAATTATTCTTTCATTTCTACTTAAAATTAGAAAAAGAAAAAGTATTTTATAATGGCCGACAGACGCTAACCTTTTTAAAATGGCGGATTACTGTGTCTGACTTAATGTGAACTAATAATATATCAATTCGGACCGGGTCTCCACTTTTGGTTGTGAAAGATAACCAAAGAGTCGAAGTCCGACGTCCGGCAAACGTATTTCGTCCCATTAAATTCGGACGTTCGCCCTGCATAATTTTGCGTCGGCCTACCAAGGGATTGGAACTCAACGTCCGCTCTTTTTGTACTACAATAGGTAAAGCCCACGGTCCCAAAGCTAACTACCCACCGAAATCATTGTTTTTTTTTTTTTTTTTTAGAAATGTTTGTTTTATTATCAAAAATCTAAGGGAAATAAAACCCATACCCCACGTGTGGGAAGAGGATGGGGTATTATGGTTTCCAAAATCCAAAAAATATATAAAACTGCGTCATGTCCTGAAACGTAGCCGTCCTGACCAAAATATCTCTTGACCAAACAAATGCACTTGTTGTTAGGTTATGGGCGTCTATAAATGACAGTAGGCTGTACATGTGACGCGTAGGCCATATGAACGGACGTGGAATAGGTCAAGTAAAAGTTACGGAAAATACACCAACCAAACTAAACGCTAGTTTAGGTCTGAGGTTAGGGTCTTCGCCGGACGTACCCGACGCCGACGTCTGTTGGTCGTTGGACTGGTCAGAGTTTTTGTACGTCGAACAAACGAACGTAAGACCGACGTTGGGAAATTAATGGTATATTGCGTTGCATTATTTGACGTCGCGAGATCGTTAAAAAAACGGACGTATATTTGATAACGTCGGTTTTGATATGAATGCGACGTCGCTTAACGCATAATCAATCTTGCAACTTAAAATTCCACTAAATCCGACGTCGGTTCAGGTCACATTAGGTTGTAAGTCATATAAATGTTTCTTGGGACCCATCTTCATACTGCTTTGTAATAATAATGAGATTTGACCAGGCTTACTGAGATAGACACCGTATTGTCTTGGAACTTGGTTACCATCTTTGACCACACCTGCTTTGGCTAGTCTTTTGGCCGCCTTAATACCTTGCATGTTCAAGTGACTTCAACAAAACTGAAAATAAAAAATAAAAACATTTCTTCTTTTTTTAGCCTGTTAAATTTTAATGATTTGTGATACACCAACATGTTTGACGTTTGTTAAAAACTTAGACGAAAGCATTAAAAATATGTTAAAAAAATTAAATAATTTTTAAGTTTCAATATGTCACTAAATAGTAGTGAGCCGAAACTCCGCAAATTCTTTTTCAATTAGGAGCGCTCAAGAAGAGTTCGTGCAAAAATATCCCAAGCCAAAAATGATTAAACAGTTTGCCGATAATGATAATGAAAAGTTAATTGATTTTTCTTTTTGTTTTTTTTAGGTGTATAATTCAAGTTCAGACTCCATCCGTAGTTGCCATTTCAGCCATAAAACAGGGTTTGTTGCCACTTAGTCAAGAAAGTGTAGTTATAGGTAGGATGATTTTTTAAAATGTTTATAGTTTTAGACTAATTCTAATAATACTTTTGAGTTAAAAAGCTTAAAGTTCAAATCACCCAAGCGAACTTTTTACTTAAAAGTTAAAGTTAAAACTTGAATTTCACACCAAATAGCGTTTAACGAAGACGATTTTGTTCTGTAAAAAATATCTTCAATTTAACAAATAATTAATAAATATTTTATTTGGCAAAAAAATCTAGTACCTAGGGACATAATATACAGGGTGTCCCAGAACTAATGGTACATAGTTAAACTGTAGATTCCCTGGGTCAAAATATTACGATTTAGCCATACTTACCTTAGTCCAAAAGTTCGTGCTAACCGAGATACAGGGTGTTAAACTTTATTTTTTCAATTCGATTTTCTTTAATAACTTTTTTAACAATTATTATTTTTGCAAAAACTAACCAGCGTGTAAGTTTTATTAAAATTAGCAAGACGATTCCGTTGAAAAATTTGATGTACAATGTACAGGGTGTTCCTTAGACCACTACCATTTTATAAAAATCAGAGTTTTTTTTTGTGCCTCGGTGTATACCAGTTTTTATGTAAAATAATGGTTTTCCCATCCTTTTTATGTAAAAAGTTATACTGTTTTAAAGTCGCTCAGAGCAACGGTTTTTGAGATTTTTGCATTTAAAGTTTTTATTGCATGTGAGTGATATGCCTAATTTATGTATGATACTTTCTTCAATTCTTTCTACTAATTAATAATTTTGCACAAAAAATTCGGTTTGGTGGTTTTTGGGCATGGACAACTTAATTTTGGTAAAAAAAAAAATATTATACAGGGTGTTCTCTGGGTCGGTACCGTTACATTAAAATAGGTCTAACTTTTTTGTTCCTCGGTGTATACAAGATTCTATTAAAAACATTAATTTTTTAATTTTATTTAAGTAAAAAAGTTATAACGTTTAGATGTCGCTTAGAGAAACGGTTTTCAAGATATTTAAATTAGAAGATTTTTGATTAAATTCTTACCTACTTCATACATATTAGCTATAATCAATACTTTTTTATAGCATTCTAAGATTGAATGTTTTCTTAAGAAATATTAAGTTAAAAAATATACAGGGTGGTTCTTGAATTATCATAAGTGTGTTATCATTGTTCGTTATTGCAACTGTGTAGGGCTTTATTTTTAATGAGGAACAAAAACCTCTTCGTATTAGTTTTTTTTAAATGGTTAATGCAAGTAATTTTTTATTGTTTTGAAAGAAAATTTTAATTACCAATAAAATTAATATTTTATTATTTATTTCTTCTTCTCAGCAATTAAGTTAAAATTTTTATATTGACAAATAGTAAATCAAACTTAAAACTGTTTATTATTGTAGGCTAGATAAATAACCGAGAAAAACTATTTAAAAAAATTCAAAATGCTGGAGAGGTGTTCAGAAATGCAAATCTTTATTTTAAAATCAGACGTTCGTATAATAAACGAATAAACAAATGTATTCAGGTTAACGATGGCCATTTTAAACATTTATTGTAGATTTTTTTTGTTTTTCTATCTAAAAATTTGTTGTTGCAATAAAATATGTATAATTTTTATAATTGGTTTTTATTTTTTTTTGTTAATAATTATTTAATAATTAATATTCTGTTTAAAAACCTGCTTAAGTATACACCGAGGCACAAAAAAATACACTGATGATTTTAATGCAATGGTAATGGTCCAAAGAACACCCTGTACATTGTACATAAAATTTTACAACGGAATCATCTTGCAAATTTCAGAAAAACCTACATGCTGGTTAGTTTTTGCAAAAATATTAATTAGTAGAATGAATTGAAGAAAGTATCATACAATATATCATATAAATTAGGCATATCACTCACATGCAATAAAAACTTTAAATGCAAAAATTTCAAAAACCGTTGCTCTGAGCGACTGTAAAACAGTATAACTTTTTTACATAAAAAGGATGGGAAAACCATTATTTTACATAAAAACTGGTATACACCGAGGCACAAAAAAAAGTCACTGATTTTAATGCAATGCTAGTGGTCCAGGGAACACCCTGTACACTATACATCAAAATTTTCAACGGAATCGTCTTGCCGATTTCAAAAAAACTTACACGCTGGTTATTTTTTGCAAAAATAATAATTAGTAAAAAAGTTATTAAAGAAAATTGAATTGAAAAAATAAAGTTTAACACCCTGTATCTCGGTTAGTACGAACTTTTGGACTGAGGTAAGTGTGGCTAAATCGTAATATTTTGACCCAGGAAATCTACAGTTTAACTATGTACCATTAGTTCTGGGACACCCTGTATAAATAATAAAAAAAGCAGTTACTCAAAATTTTGAGGCAAATAAAAAAATCTTACTGGTCTTATTGTATCTTTGATTTTTCACTCGATTATTTTTTACCTTAGAGCATAAATACAGACCATTTCCATTTATTGTTACTCACGACGCTTGAAGCAAAGATCCTCTTTAATTCTTAATGTTTCTTTTTCGGGTAGACAAAACTTTGGTTTCTGCGCATGCGTTAGTTTTAGTTGTTTTGGAACATGCCCCGTCTCAGGTGTAAACACTAGTTAATTTGGTAAAAATGTATCCATTTTTTGTTTTCATGAATATAATTGTTGGGGTTTATTGTGGGGGACTGGCAAAAGAGTATTCTGGCTGCAATTTTGAGGGCAATTGTGCATTTTTGATGCAATTGTTTTATCTACTATATTTAGCTGAAAATATTACAAAAGTACTGTCGAGAGTATTTAGAACGGTAATTTGGTAAGTACTATCAGCTTTTCTAAATGTCAAAGGTAATTTCCTATATTTTCTCGGCAGATTTTGTTGCTATACAAAATGTAAACAAACTAAAAACATGTCGTCGAAAAATCTGGGGTGCGTTCAGCGGCGGTTAAGGCCAAACCACAATAGGGTATTTGACAAATTTTAGAAGAAGTGTTTAGAATGATACATAGGTCCCTAATTTGCTACGCAAAATTATTAAAATAGTATATTTTATCATGACTACATTTAAAATCAAGTTTTCTAATTTCCGATTTGAGTTTGGCGCTAAAACCCTCATTTCTAGCATGGCGTTGCAATGACGTCACAGCGCAGTAAACTCGCGGACAGATACACGGCATTCAAGTGTTTATTTGTGTTTGGTCTGTGTTTTTACTGTTTTTTATGTAATAAAATGTCCTATAAGTGGTGTGTAGTGCCTCAGTGTTCGAATACTAGCATAACAACACCTGAAAAACTATTTATTCATGTGCCTACAGCAGTAAAAGAACGGAAAAAGTGGCTAGAACTTGCTCGAAGAGACCCAAGGGCCTTATCTAATACATCTTCACTTTACATTTGTGAAGATCACTTTGATGTGAGTATAACTAAATTATTTCCGATTTTTCTCACGTTGTCTATAATATATACAGGGTGACCCGATCTTAAGGGACCAAACTTTACCAGCGTGTTGGGCGTTCAAAAATAATTAAAAAAAGTCTATACAACATAGGTCGAAAAATGCTTTGTAAAGAAAATACAGGGTGTCAAAGTTTTCTTAAAAAAAACGAAAAAAATTATTATCTAGAAAACTACCTTGGACAACAACTTTAAATTTGGTACAGAATAAAGGTTAATAGAGCTGCATACTTTTCTTTATAAATCAACAATGTAGGCCCGCCACGGGCGTGCGCACGGGTGGTGACTTTTAGAATTTTTGAAGAAAAAAATGATACGCCAATGGATTTTTTTAAATTTTAAATTATTTTTGAGTTCACTGTCCAATTTAAGTAAAAAATGTCACCTTACTTTTTTTCGTACAATGCTTCATTGTGGAGAAAAAAATTGAAAATGTTTAAATTTGTTGCAAAAAAAATAAAATAATTAAGCCAATAAATTTTTTAAATTAAAGAAACTACACAAATAAATGGATTATTATTTATTAATTTAAATACGCTTCAAAATGGTTGCCCCTCACTTCAATGCATTTAGTACATCTTCGTCGAACTGCTCTGGTAGCAGCAGCAATTTGTGCTGGAGTTATGGCTCTGCAACAAGCTTGGATTGATGCTATGAGGTCATCCCTGTTTCTTGGTGGGTTTCTGTACACCATTTCTTTCAAAGTACCCCAAAGAAAACAATCTAGGGGGGTGAGGTCGGGTGACCTAGCAGGCCAAGCCGTTGGGCCCCCTCTACCTATCCATCGGTTAGACGACGCATCCTACAAAAAAAAGCAAAGAGACATTTTTTAACCTAAATTAGACTGTGAATCCTGTGCGCACGCCCCTGGCAAACCAAAATTTTTGCTTTATAAAGAAAAGTGTGCAGCTCTATTAAATTAAAGAATCCAGTTATGTAGTTTCTTCAATTCAATAACTTAATTATTTTATTTTTTTTGCAACAAATTTAAACATTTTCAATTTTTTTCTCCACAATGAAGCATTGTACGAAAAAAAGTAAGGTGACATTTTTTTACTTAAATTGGACAGTGAACTCAAAAATAATTTAAAATTTAAAAAAATCCATTGGCGTATCATTATTTTCTTCAAAAATTCCAAAAGTCACCACCCGTGCGCACGCCCGTGGCGGGCCTACATTGTTGCTTTATAAAGAAAAGTATGCAGCTCTATTAACCTTTATTCTGTACCAAATTTAAAGTTGTTGTCCAATGTAGTTTTCTAGATAATAATTTTTTTCTTTTTTTTTAAGAATACTTTGACACCCTGTATTTTCTTTACAAAACATTTTTCGACCTATGTTGTATAGACTTTTTTTAATTATTTTTGAACGCCCAAGACGCTGGTAAAGTTTGGTCCCTTAAGATCGGGTCACCCTGTATAACTATTTCGTAAATGACGATGAAATTTTTGAGGTTATGTTTATTACAAGGGGTGAACAACTATAATAGGCAGAAAGGTGTACAAATTTTTAGGCGGTGCTAGGCAGTTATTAGGCAGGACTAGGGAGTACCTCTAAATGCAGGATTAGGCAGTGCACATGCAGGCTAAATGTAGGACTGAGCAGTGCATATGCAAGACACAGTGCATAGGCAGGACTAGGCAGTACCTACGCAGTGTAACCTATGCAGTACTTCAAGTATTGCTGGTCGTTGTATATTTTTTGCCTCCCTTTCCTGCAATTTTTGATTAATGCTTAAAATAATAATGATTGGGTATTTAATTGAATCTATTGTAAGTGGCATATTAAACAAAAAAGCAAAACATATAACTTAACTTCAAAATCTAAATGAGTAAAAGTAGGCGAAGAATATCATAAAAGAACTTTTAGTTATATACAAAACAACTCATCGAATACTTACATCAACATTTTAACGTTTCTAAATTCCGCAGAACAAAAATCACTTATTGGCAAAGAAGCCTGCCACCATAAAGGAATGCAGCATTGGCAAGTTGGAGCTATCGGCTTTGGAGAATCCGTTTTCCATTGAAAATATTTTTTATAAGCAAAACACAAAATAAAATATAGTTTAGGACGATAGTTCGCACTTTAAACCAAAGCAAACATTACCATCCATAAGAAAATAACACAGAAAATAGGTTCGTTCGAGGCGTTTACTGTTTTGTGACGTCACTCGCAGCTGATTGGTAGACCGCCTGTTTTGAATCACGTGGCTAATTGTTTTAATTCAATGAATTTATTTAATTAAAAGAACTATGAATTTGATAAAAAATTAAACAACAAAATTTGTTTTTAGCATTACCAAGACCTAAAGCGATATCTAAAAATAAATATATATTTATATATATTTACTACTGCAAACACTCTATTGGCATTACTCGTTCGGAAATTTTGAAAGCATAATCCATTCAAAATTGGCTAAAGCCAAACCACTTTTGGAGGAGCTCGAGATCTCCTCCAGAAGTGGCGATACGCGTTTTGATTGGTCCAAGGATTTTCTAACCTCAAAAGCAAAAGTTTTTTTTGTTCTGTTTTGGCAATTTTTTATGTTTTGTGTGCAATGGAATATATTGAAGAATCTATTCTATTTAGCCTTCTTCGATCCATCTTTGGACATAAGCTTTCCCCAATATCTTTCACTCTTCTCTGTCTTATACAACTCAATGGTTTGATCCTTTTTGGGATAAGCGAATTCCGGATTCCGTGAGGCAGACCATAGAGGTGTGGAATTGTTTCCTTCCCACCTGGGGACCATTTCCTTTCGTTTTCAAATTCGCCATAATTTCTTTATTGCCGGTAGTGACATTAAAACACCAAGGCGTGTTGGCGATTTTCTATTCAGGTGCCCATTCTGACAGACGCTATTTGTAGCTGCTCGTTCTAAGTCACACCTGCTGTGTTTAATCTTTTATATTTTCCCTAAAACAAGGGTTGCACCACGGTATACTAATTATTTATAGTAAGGAAAGCACCCCGGTCTTGTCATAATACTGTTATACATACCCCCTGTATACATTAGTTCGGAATACAAAGTTCGAGAGGCGCTTATTACAGACCGTCACCCCTGGTATAAAAATATTATGTACAGACTTCTGTGCTGTCGCCATGGACATTAACCGCTACTCTCGGTATATGTTTTTGATTATGACTGACATTGGCAAAACAGATAAAAATATGACGTAAATGTAATTCGGCATTTTTCATTTGTGGTTGCAGTTTTTCGTGATTTTTCGACTTTTTACCTTATTTTAAAAAATGTTTTTTGCTAAATTGTGGCCTATCGGTAACTAAGAAATTTAAAAGAAAACAATTTTGTGTTCGTGGGTGCGAAGACTATGTTAGGAACCTAAAAAAAATACTTCGGCAAAAAACCTAACTTTGACGAAAGACGAAATTCACAAATATATATAGTGTGTGATGGACACGTTGAACCTGGAGTTTTAAATGTTTAGTTTTAAATGTTAATATTTGGAAAAACATAGATTATTTCACTATACTTATATACAGGGTCCGGCAGAATGATCTCCCACAATAAAAACGCCATTGTAAATGCTATTTATATTTCATTTTTTCGGTACTGAAAGTTTCACTCGTGCAGTAACTCTAAAGCGATATTCCTGTAATTTCTTGGTGTATTGCTGCTTTCAATTCGTCAATGGTTCGGGAATAGTGTTCAGATATTCTCAAAGTATCTGGAACTAAAACATGTCTACCAAATGCGAAGTAAGTACGAAAAGTTCTTTGTGTCGTAATCACAGATTCGTTACCTACTTTTGCTTAATGTCTCGATAACGAAGGCACGATGGCAAGGTAATGACAAGCCGCGAGCTACCAACCAACTACGCTAAGCTTTCCCTCTCTTCAGTGATTCAGGCACAGTGGCAGTGCAAAATGTGGGAGATCATTATGCCGGATATAAGGCTTATGTTACATTTTTTTATTTTTCATGAAAAAACAATTAAAAAAGTTTCCGTTTATAGAAACCTATATTTGCCACATTATTATGTATAAAGCATTGTTAAAGTATACATTATTAATTTAAGTTAATGTAGAATGTGTAAATATTTTCTATGCACTAATAAAAAGGAAATTACTGTAGAATATTCGTCAAAAAGCCTTTTTTTAACTAGAAAATTAGCCCCTCAAGGATATTTATGTACCTAAATGAATGGGAAACAAACTTTTAAACCTTATAGATTTGATAAAAATTTAACTTTCCTTTTTTTTATTGCTAGTAGTCACTAATTTAAACATTCTTTGATTAAGCTTCCTTATTGATTGGTGTTTATAGAGTCTTTTTAAGCAAATTGAGCTTTGACACAAAATAACTCATTCTTATCAGCGTGTATCGTTTAAATTTGAATCTATGTAATTGACGAGTAGAATGAGTTTTTTAGTGTTAAAATTTAATTTGATAAAAACTGTTTAAAAGACTATATTAAAAGATAGCTTGATTGGAGAACGATTTCATTAGTGGCTACGAGCATCCGGTATACAATAATTTGAAAAGCCATCCTGTAGCTTAGAGACAAACTGCGCAAGCGTTATATTGTTTCAAATCCCCCTGTAAATGTTTAGTACGGTGCACAAAGTTGGAGAGGCGTTGATTCGTGCAGGACACCCCGGTATACTGGTCCGATTTAGTAATACAACTTCCACCGTGTAAGTGTCTGGTCTATCTCTGTCATTCGTCTATGGGTTGCACCTACGCTATGTTCGCCGTACCGAGGTCCTTTGTCTCCGCCTTTAATACCGGTGTGGTCTTCTCCCGTATCATTGGAAAAGGGACCGTAGACAGGTCTAACCCTCCAGGTCAGAGAGTACCTGGAATCTACAGAAGGCAGAGGTCGATTCATTTCTCATGATAGACATCTTATGAGGCCTACTCTTACCCCATAGGGTGATTCCACCGTTACGTGTGTGACTTATTTTTTTTAGAATTGTTGCTTTTAAACCTAACAAAAACGCATCGTAATTATTAAATATAATTTTGCTGGGTTAAGTTGTTAGTTTTGCTTACGTTAACGCCAAAAAAATCACTGATTGAAAAATATTAATTTACTTATAAGATTATAAAAATTCGTTACGTGTGTGACATTTATTTCTTAACAGAATAATGTATTTTTGTTATTTTACAAATTTTCTGTGAACTGCCAAATACTTAATTCAACTTTTATTTTTTAATTAATACTTGGTAATATTTTGTACAATAAGATTTATGTTTAAATGCCCCTTTATGCATTTTATTACTTTATTTATAAACTTAAAAGTGAGTAACGTGTGTGACAACAACGTGTTACGTGTGTGACTATTGAAAAAATACAGAAAGTAACAGCTAATAGTATTTTATTTTTAAAAAGAACTATAACTAGACAACTAAAAAGGATATATTTTTTTAAAAATTCATAATTACTTGACCAAATAACTTCTTAATCAATTTTTTTGGGTTAGGCCTATTTCGTTTTATAAATGATAATCTGCTGTTGTTGTCTTCATAAAGAAGTTGATTTTAAACAGTTTTTCATCTTTAGATTGAGATAGTTGCCAAACCCAAGATTCTACGCGTCCTCCTATACCGTCTACTACACCTTTGCCGTGGTTTGTGCAAAAATACTTCCATGTAAAAGTAACATAAAATTTGTCTTTAAAAAATTTATTTTTGAATTCCGATGATGGTCCATCACTAAAAATTATCACATCTTCCTTTTGACCTTCTGTAAAAATTACCTCAAACAACTTATTAACAAATTCAAATATGGTGTTTTTAGTGTTTTCTTTTGTGTCCGAGCATATCAAAAAGTTTTCTCTTATAAGAGAGGTTCTTATAAACATATGTCTAAAAATGTATAGATTTCAAGATATGTCAAACCTTTTTATGGTATGGTTAATTTATTGTTTAATATCAAAAGCTTAAGGAAAAACAGTTTTTTCAGAAAACAGTTTATCTTTAAGCTAAAATAATGGATATTTTTATATAAATTACTTTATTGCTTTTTTCTCCGGATTTTTTGGGAAAATAGAAAAACTTAATGAAATCCTTACTCAAGATCATAAGCTAAGAAGTGTTGGCTTTAATTTAAGACTAATTTTGATAACCTATAAAAATGTTTAAAACATGGTGGGTGTGCTTTCGGGCTGTTCGGCCGTCGTCGTTGGAAATTCGTTCTCGACGTTTCGCCATCTCGAGTGGATGGCATCTTCAGGAGATGTTGACTGTTTGTCGGCTTCTCGAAGACTGGTGGTTAGTCTGTCGCTGGCGCAGGTTATATACGCTATGGTGGGCGGGGCGTATATCAGAGCTACTCGGTGATTGGTCACATTCCCTTGATTCAATTTTGTTATTGTAAGCGAGCCGTTTAGTGTTTTTAAGAACCGGTACCCATGTTCTGTTAATTTTAAGAGTTTCTTCAGATCTGTTGAAGTTCTGCTGGTGTTTATGAATTTCGATTGCTTCTCTATAGTCTCTAAAGCGACATAGATAAATGTATACGACCAAAGCCGAGCACTAGAAGTAACAGTAGCGGTGGACTGAGCAGCCGCGACAACGAATTTCCAACGACGACGGCCGAACAGCCCGAAAACACACCCACCATTGGACGATGGCCGCGAAAGCCTTTCGCAATTTGTATGTTTAAAACATATCCGCTTAGGACCACTTTCTGTGGAATCGCCCCATATTTTATAAGCTAGTTGTAGATTGTAAGTTTTTCTCTTTTGTTTTGACATTTTTGTGGTGGAAGGGGTAAAACCGCTTTTGGTTCGGCTTTTGCCAGCGCGGTCCGCATTCCTGTTCTTTTGCTCCAAGACACACGCATAGGCACTTGGAAGTTTGTGTCTGCGAGTTGTAATTGTTTATTGTTGCCAGAACAAGTTATGATTGCTTCACTTCACTTTTTTTTAATAATAATAATTTAATAATTTTTTCTTCTTGCAGGTGAAATTAGTGTGCACCCGTACCTTGGAGGGTTGTTAGACGCCGATGAAAAAGACAAGTTGGCCAGAAATCTGGGACCCATCAATAAGGTGCTGTTGCTGTCAAATCAAGGTAAATATAAAATATGAGTTACAAACCCACAAATCTGAAATTTAAATTTGTTAATCGTTTGAAAAGCTATTTTCGAAAAATCAAACCATCATTTAACTTGTTTATTGACAGAGGGTAACATCTAAACTTTAATTTTTCGTAATTAGTTTTATTTAATTATGGGACAGCTAAGTTATTCTCTTTGTTTGAAACTCGTAGACAATGATTGTGTAGAAATAAAATTTCGGACTTCCATTGTCTTTATTTATTTTAAAACACTTGACGTTTAGGTTAGTAAGTATCTCTAACCGTTATCAAGTGTAAACTAAACAATCTAGTCTTTAGGCTACTACTTATACTACTTGGTGTGCAGTCAGGTGTGACGGCCCGCCCCCTTTTTTAATCCTAAGACGGCTGTTTTCCTTAAGGAGTGGTTTCCATATGTTTGGTATGTCCGTGCTTGGTTGACTGACAACTTCTTTATTCTGCATTATAAACGCAGCTTCAATAAACTTTCGTTTTCGCCAATGCGACTCCTTATGTAAAACTTTAGCTTCTGACCACTGAATCCTGTGATCATTTGATCATGCATGATCTGCTAAACCGGATTTTTCAATATCCCCTAATTGGGTACTTTTTAGATGTTCATTTACTCTAACCTGAAGAGGGCGTTTCGTTTCACCTACATATGATTTACCACACTCACACGGGATTTGGTAAATACATTCCTTATTATTTGAGGGATTGTCTGGTTTTGTTTTAGTTACAAAACTTCTTATCGTATTTCCCGAAGAAAATACTGTTTTTATATTATAGTGTTTAGCTATTCGTCTTATATTTTCTGAAATCCCTTGAACATATGGAATGTTAATAACACCTAACGGATTATTATTTTGAGAATTTGGAACATTTAGTTTGTTTTTAATTTTAAATATCGTTGAGTTTATTAATTTCTCGGGTTCTCGGGGTGTTTTAAAATAAATAAAGACAATGGAAGTCCGAAATTTTATTTCTAAGTTATTCTCATTTCTAAAACGCACTTTGATTCTGCCCCACCTCGGACATGGTGTTCCAAATTCGATGTTTTTGGGGGGTTTTAGGAGTTTCTAAGGGAAATAAAAAGAAACTGACCCCCGCTGATTTCAAAAATCGAATAAAAGAAGGGTTATTCAATAAGAAAAATGCCAACGTTATGTTATATTTTAAAAACTGAAAGTGACAAATCAAATTCAATTTGACGGTTAGATTCTATATAAAAAATATATAAAAAAGCAATTTACGCCAAAAGAATTGTTCATAAATAAAATACTCTGCCAATCTATGGGCACCTAAGCTCACACTAGGTACTATAGTTATAGTGTGAGCTAATATAATCAAAAACTAAAATATATTTTATTCAACTCCACACTCAATTACGTTTCGTTTGATACCACACAAGCCATGTTTTGACTTAAACTCAAATTTTTTAAATCTATATTGTTTAACTCCAGACTCAATTACCTTTCGTTTGATATAACACACGCCATATTTTCACTTAAACTCTAATTTTTTACATCTACCCCCACCCTTTTTTTAAAAATAAACTAAAATTCATTTTGTTTAACACACGCCATATTTTCACATAAACTCTAATTTTTGGAATCTACCCCCACCATTTTATTTGGCTTGCGTTCGGTGGATTTCGTTCATTTTTAAATGGGACCATCACGGCCCAAGATCCAACTTAGGTACCAAATTTCATTAAAATCGGACAAGCGGTTTTTGAGTTATGCGGGTTGGTCGTTACAGACAGACATACAGACAGACGGCAAAACAAAAAAGTTTCAAAATCATCTGAAACGCAAAGATAGATAAACATTTTTGAAATCGGAGCAACTTTTTTTTTCTCGAAAAAATTAGGATCACCATAGCTCACACTACTTATATAATAGTAGTGTGAGCTAAAATGCATAGGTCCCCTCACTAAATGCAGATTTTTCTAAAACCCTATTACTACTATGTCAGTTATGAACGTTGTCCGACGCCTATTCTCCACCTCCTTCGATCCTGACATTCATCTTCTGTCATGTTTTTAGCTTACACTACTACTATATAAGTAGTGTGAGCTATGGTGATCCTAATTTTTTCTAGAAAAAAAAAAGTTGCTCCGATTTCAAAAATTTTTATATATCTTTGCGTTTCAGATGATTTTGAAACTTTTTTGTTTTGCTGTCTGTCTGTATGTCTGTCTGTAACGACCAACCCGCATAACTCAAAAACCGCTTGTCCGATTTTAATGAAATTTGGTACTTAAGTTGGGTCTTGGCCCGTGATGGTCCCATTTAAAAATGAACAAAATCCACCGAACGCAAGCCAAATAAAAGGGTGGGGGTAGATTTCAAAAATTAGAGTTTATGTGAAAATATGGCGCGTGTGATATCAAACGAAAGGTAATTAAGTCTGGAGTTAAACAAAATGAATTTTAGTTTATTTTTAAAAAAAGGGTGGGGGTATATGTAAAAAATTAGAGTTTACGTGAAAATATGGCGTGTGTGATATCAAACGAAAGGTAATTGAGTCTAGAGTTAGACAAAATAAATTTTAATTTTTTAAAAGGGTGGGGGTAGATTGAAAAAATTTGAGTTTAAGTCAAAACATGGCTTGTGTGGTATAAAACGAAAGGTAATTGAGTCTGGAGTTGAATAAAATATATTTCAGTTTTTGATTATATTAGCTCACGCTATAACTATAGTACCTAGTGTGAGCTTAGGTGCCCATAGATTGGCAGAGTATTTTGACTCATGACAAAATCCACCGAATACAAATCAAATAAAAGGGTGGGGGTAGATTTCAAAAATTAGATTTTATGTGAAAATAAGGCGTGCATGATATCAAAAGAAAGGTTATTGAGTCTGGAGTTAAACAAAATAAATTTTAGTTTTTTAGTAGATTCCAAAAATTAGAGTTTAAGTGAAAATATGGCGTGTGTGATATCAAACGAAAGGTAATTGAGTCTGGAGTTAAACAAAATACATTTTAGTTTTAAAAAAAGGGTAGGGGTAGATTTCAACAATTAAGAGTTAAAGTCAAAACATGGCTTGTGTGGTATCAAACGAAAGGTAATGGAGTCTGGATTTGAATAAAATATATTTGAGTTTTTAGTTATGTTAGCCCACACGTACACTATAACTATAGTACCTAGTGTATTCTATCGTTATTCTCCATTTAGAAACCCCGTACGTCGTTATTCGCAACTTCAGTAGTTCGCTTGCATTTTGGCTTGCAAAAAAGAGACAATCATTCTAAAACTTTTTGCTAAAATTAGAAATTTTGTTACAAATATTTTTTTTCTAGGTGCTTTATGTTGCGGGGAAACGATAGAAGAAGCATTCTTCAATGCCAGAAACATAGTTTTGGCCTCGGAGTCGCAGCTCAAGCTTTTACCATTAGGTATGTCATTTATTAATACACAAGTTAGGAATTGAAAGAAGCGTGGTTGTTTGAATTATGGATTTAATAGACAACACATTAAGGGGTTTCAGTCGTTACATGATCTGACCTAAGATTATTTAAAAATACCCATATTACTAAAAATTTATCTTCTCAAAATCAAATATAATTTTTTTTTTTTTTTTTAATTTTTGTGTAATAAAATATAAATAAATAAACTACCAAAATTAGCAAATCAGTGTATTTAACCATTAGCTAAATTAAGAACTGGGAATATTGACCAATGCACTATAGGATAAAAAATCCAAATTTTGGCCAATATAGGAAGAAAATATGTTTACCTTTTAGTTATAAAATTATCACCAAAAATATTTAAAATGGCCAAGTCATCAATATTTTTAATAATAACATTTGAAATCTAAGTAGGCTGTGCTTGATGACAGCGCATAGTCAGCTTATACGTCGAATAAAGTATTCCTTTCAAATCAAAACGAATTTTATACTTCACACAAAGGTTGATTTTGGTTGTTTTCCTACTTACACAAGGTTGTATCTCTAGACGTACGTTTCTGTGTGTTTCACGTCATCAGTAGAGAACAGCAAACCCAGGTAAGCCAATTTTAACCAAAACCAACTCCTATATATGAAATACTCGCGGCGGTGCAATGCGAGTAAATTACAAGTTGTTGCGCCATCTAGCGGACTGGCTCGAGCACTCGAAAGTTTAAACACACTGGCATCGTCTTGTCTGAGACGCCGAAGCGCCATCTATGACAAGTTTCGTCCATTAATGTGGTATTAAAACCACGTAATCACGTAGCAACTAAAAGGCCGTACTGCCCGAAGCATATGCAAAGAAGAAAGATGGAAAACGTGCTGTGTGTGGATCGATAAAAATCAAAACGAATTTTATACTTCACACATCTTTCTTCTTTGCAAGTATTCCTTTGTTTTTTCTTTAAATATTTACTGATATTTCAAAAGGCGCTGTACCAAAGTTATATTAATTTAAAAGTGATTTTTTTTTATTACCCATGAAGAACGAAGGTAAGATTGATTAATTATATACCTTTTGTTTTTAGAAGCTTACCTATTTTTTTATTTGCTGGTTTTAAATCAATATATAGCAGAAATCTGGCAAAAGAAATAAAATTGTTTGGTTAGGTTGAATTACAAAATGAGATCCGCAAGGATCCGATCAGGCCGATATGTAATAATATTCTTTGGAGTTTAGGCTAAAAGGCTGTTGAAAACCGTTTGCAACTATTTGCAACAAAGTAGTTTTTTTTTTACTTTTAGATGAACTCTGCATTAAAAATCAAGACCTTTTTGAGGTGTGGTTGTCTGAGATAACACAAGTTTCCTTTGAATTAATTCATCATTTTTGGGTAATATTAGTTTCCCTGTGTTTCCAATTGCCTTTAATTTTGACAAACTTTGAAACTGCTTATATTTTCATGAGCACTTATCTTGGTTTCCCACAAGGTGCTTATTCACAGCAAGCAGATTTTGCAGAATTGTTTATTACCAGCTGGGTTTTTGGGAGAGGAAGCCTCAGAAACGAGAAACAAGATCTACAAGCATAATCGGGAATACTATGCCCGAAAAAGTAGTAGAATAAATAATTTAACAGACATTTTCAATAGGGCAATGGACACTTCAGATCCGTTAATCTCAACTTTGTCACTTATGTCATGAAAATCCAAACTGAAATCGAAAGTGTTACCTGAAGATGTTAGAAATTTTTTATAATCACCCGATGAATATTTATCTAATTCGGGTTTACTTGAAAATAACAGCCAATCCAGTAGTGTTGAGCCAGATCATGAATTTTTATTTTGAGAATTAGATAGCTTAGCGTTGGATTCAGAAATAAACGATTAAGTAAAACTTCAAGAAAAGTTAAGTGATCTGTAATATTTAGACTTTGCTATTTTTAGAGTAATTAGGGTGAATGTAAGATGTTTCTTATGAATATAGAACTAGAACAAACAGTGTAATTCTGATTTGGCGCTTTTGGGGATTTTAAGGTTATTTAAAGGAAAGAGATAAAATATGAAGTTAACTTTTACGGTGAAAACTACATATTACCAAGCTACAGGGCGTTCTAAAAATTCTGCTTTTTGAAAAGTGTCTATAATCCTTTATGTATTGTCTTTTTATATTTTTAAAAAAGTAAACTTTAACTTTGATCTGTTTGATTTTAAAAATCGACATTCAATTTGACTAAAATACAGCTCTACACATGCGGTTGTCTTATATGTCCAATGCAAGTTATTTTCAACACCCCAAAATTGCGCAATGTGGATCACCCTGTACATAATAAAATATTATATAATTTACTAAAATGATTTTAAACTCTTTAGTATACCACCTATAAAGGTCTTCAAAGTATTGCTACTCAAAAAAATCGGTTTTGTTTTGCTTAAATCATATTCTTCTAATATTGGCCAAAATAAAGACGTCTTATCCTACTGTGCAATGGTTTGAATAAAAAATGTTATGTTTTAAACTAGGCAAAAAGGTCAAACATTCAAACCTTCAATTTTCTAAGAGTCAAACTAATTTATGTTGGAAGGAAAGGAAAGTTACAAGTGCTCTGGAAAACTGTGGAAACTTTTAAATTTTATGAGAAGTGCACAAATTTAAAAAAATTGTTCCTACCTCATACGTTAACACAAAAAACAGGGATTATTTTGATTTTTTTTTGTTTTGTAGCCGATTTGTATGGTTTCATTTATTTTTATTGCAGGCCTGGACAATCTTGTTATTCTTAATGACGAGGCGAGAAAGAAAATTTACGATGGAGCTCACAAAGCACCTGATAGCTCGCCAAGGCCAGACCAACCCTCAATTTTAGAGACCAAAGTGGAAAGGAAGTGGAGAGTTGGAGGTAAGTTTGTAGAGTAACGCAAAGAAAGACACATATTTATTCTTAATTGTTTATTCTTGTTTACACAAATGTAATTGGGAAGCTTAAATAGTTATTATAGTATAGTTATACAGGGTGGCGACTTTGAATGGAATACTGCCTCTAGCGAGTTGATATTTGGTTCCTTGGAAAAAACGAAACACGTTTTTTAAGCTTTCTTCCTAACGCAAAAAAATTTTCGTCTACCCCTTTAAAGGGTTCTACTCACATACAACTTTTAGCTCACACTACTATTATACTATAGTAGTGTGAGCTATAGTGATCCTAATTTTTCGAGAAAAAAAAAGTTGCTCCGATTTCAAAAATTTTTAATATATCTTTGCGTTTCAGATGATTTTGAAACTTTTTTGTTGCACCGTCTGTCTGTCTGTCTGTCTGTCTGTCTGTCTGTATGTCTGTCTGTCTGTAACGACCAACGCGCATAACTCAAAAACCGCTTGTCCGATTTTAATGAAATTTGGTACCTTGGCTGGATCTTGCGTCGAGATGGTCCCATTTAAAAATGAACAAAATCCACCGAGCACAAGCCAAATAAAAGGGTGGCGGTAGATTTCAAAAATTAGAGTTTATGTGAAAATATGGCGTGTGTGATATCAAATGAAAGGTAATTGAGTCTGGAGTTAAATAAAATTAATTTTAGTTTAAAAAAAGGGGGGGGGGTAAGATTAAAAAAATTAGAGATTAAGTGAAAATATGGCGTGTGTGATATTAAACGAAAGGTAATTGGGTCTAGAGTTAAACAAAACATATTTTAGTTTTTTTTGACAAAGGGTGGGGGTAGATTTCAAAAATTCGAACTTAAAACATGGCTTGTGTGGTATCAAACGATAGGTAATTGAGTTTGGAGTTGAATAAAATATATTTCAGTTTTTAGTTATATTAGCTCACCTGTACTCTACATCTATAGAACCTACTGTGAGCTTAGGTACCCATATATTGGCAGAGTTTTTTATTTCAAATAGAATAACCCCACTTGGGACTTGGGGTACCTCGTGTAAAAGCTTAAAAAAAAGAAAAACAAAATATTTTTTTTTTTAAGTCAAAAAATGATTTTAAAAATCTTTTACTTTTACTTATTCACAAGATTCTTAAAAAATAAAAACAAATATACAAAAATTTTGGTATATGTCAAGGAAAATGTGAAAAAATTAAAACAAATATGATACTGTTGTTTTTCTTTTTAATAAGCTAGCGACTAAGGTACAAGAGAAAAAATTTTAAATAATTTTTTGACATTTGGTTTGACATTATGTCAAAAAATATTTTGTTGGTTTTATTTTTAGCTCACACTACTACTATACTATAATAGTGTGAACTATAGTGATCCTAATTTTTTCGAGAAAAAAAAAGTTGTTCCGATTTCAAAAATTTTTATATATCTTTGCGTTTCAGATGATTTTGAAACTTTTTTGTTGCGCCGTCTGTCTGTCTGTCTGTCTGTCTGTCTGTCTGTAACGACCAACGCGCATAACTCAAAAACTGCTTGTCCGATTTTAATGAAATTTGGTACCTTGGTTGGATCTTGCGTCGAGATGGTCCCATTTAAAAATGAACAAAATCCACAGAGCACAAGCCAAATAAGAGGGTGGGAAGTAGATTTCAAAAATTAGAGTTTATGTGAAAATATGGCGTGTGTGATATCAAACGAGAGGTAATTGAGTCTGGAGTTAAACAAAATTAATTTTAGTTTAAAAAAATGGGTGGGGGTAGATTAAAAAAATTAGAGATTAAGTGAAAATATGGCGTGTGTGATATCAAACGAAAGGTAATTGGGTCTAGAGTTAAACAAAACATATTTTAGTTTTTTTACCAAAGGGTGGGGGTAGATTTCAAAAATTCGGGTTTAACTTAAAACATGGCTTGTGTGGTATCAAACGATAGGTAATTGAGTTTGGAGTTGAATAAAATATGTTTAAGTTTTTAGTTATATTAGCTCACCCGTACTCTACATCTATAGAACCTAGTGTGAGCTTAGGTGCCCATATATTGGCAGGGTTTTTTATAAACTTTCGAACAACGGTCCGCAAGTGGGGTTATATACCATACATGAAAAAGCTATAGTGGCTATAGGGAGCCTGCATGGAAAAAGAAAAACTAACATAGCAGGTGTTTAGATTAAAATTAAAAATAAGGGCTTAGCCGATGGCCCGTGAACCAAAAGTTAAAAGAAGAGGGGGAACACCGGAGGAAAAATTGTACACCAGTCAAACTAATAGTAGCTGGCAGCGTTCAAATAGTTTACACCGACGTAGTTATTATGTTTTTATTCGAAATCACCTAGTAAAGTTTCTAAACTAAAATACTTTTAATTTATTTACGGTCTAAATTATACGTTATCCTAATAACACAAGATTAATCGCAGAAAAAATCTATCGAAAGTTACTTTTAACTTTTTGTTTATTTAAGAGTACTGTGGTGAATTTGTGCTCTCCTGATAGTAGACCCGCATTAACTCGCGCATAGTAACAGGTATTTCTCTACTCCACGCCTTTGTAAATTTTCTCCCCATTCGAAGTCGATTCCCAGTTCGAGAGTTGCTCTCCGACATCAAATCAATCTGTCCAGTAGCGAAAACTCTTCTACTCGCGCTCTAAAATGCATCAATTTGCGAGAAATACTCTCTAGTCTCGAGAATATTTCTTTTAAATGGACACGCACACTAAGGCATAAAACGAGTTAAACCTTTCAAAATATAGAATAGCTTTTTTAATACTTAGGATTTATTACCCAGTAAATACTGCTATAAGTGAGGTAGCGGCTAGAGATTTTTTTTAATGTCACTGTTAGGTGTTGTTATCACGTCACCAAACTGGTCCTGTCAGTCAGTCATAAATAAATATCTACACAAGCTAGCGTCTTGTTCTACACAAGACGCTAGCCCTACCAATTCCACTTCCAATCCCTGACTTCGCATGCGTAGATCTACCAATATTATTTACCTCATGTATTAGAATAGATGAATACAGGGTGATTTTCACTTGAATGATTCTAACCACATGAAAATAGAAAGTTTCAATAACCTAACGAAACCTAATCAGATCTAACCGAACCGAACCAAAGCAAACTAAACCAATATTAAAAAAAAAAAACTTTCCTGACTTCCTACCCGGGATCCTAGAGGATGTGAATCCGAACTGGACCGTACCGAACCGAACCTATCCAAACCTAACCCTACCCAACTAAACCTAATTAGCAGTACGTGTTGTAGTTTAGTTTGGTTAGGTTAGGTTTGGTTCAGTTTAGTTAGGTTCGGTTCGGATTCACATCATCTAGGATCCCGGGCAGGAAGTCAGGAAAGTTTTTTTTTTGAAAAAAATTATTGGTTCAGTTTCCTTTGGTTCGGTTCGGTTAGATTTGATTAGGTTTTGTTAGGTTAGGTTTTTGAAACTTTCTATTTTCATGTGGTTAGAATCATTCAAGTAAAAATCACCCTGTATTCATCTATTCTAATACATGAGGTAAATAATATTGGTAGATCTGCGCATGCGAAGTCAGGGATTGAAAGTGGACTTGGTAGGGCTAGCGTCTTGTAATATCTACTAATAAATCACAATTTTTTATAGGAGTAGAATTTGAAGCTCTTATGCGAATGATGGACAACGCGGGCTTCCGTACGGGTTATATTTACAGACACCCTCTCGTCAAAGGGGAACCCCCCAAACCAAGAAATGACGTTGAAGTACCCCCAGCAGTTTCTTCCCTCGGTTACTTGATGGAAGAAGAGGAGTTGTACAGGCAGGGGTAAGTAGATTAGTAAGAAAAAGTAGTATTTAAGAACACGCAGCGTGAATCTAAATCGAGGAGGTTTGTTTTGTTTGTTACCTACTACTACTACAAGGTTAACTGATCAGCGCTTTTGGCATCAAGCATGTTGAAACTGCTGAATTTCGCCTTTTTCACAATTGTCTTTTTTGTAAAATAAACATTTGTACCTATATTGTAATTTGATTTCTAAATTGTGAAATAAAGACATTAATTATTATTATTATTATACTACTATGTGGGTTTAGAACGTTTTTCTACGTTGTCCGACGCCTATTCTCCACCTCCTTCGATCCTGACAATCATCCTCTGTCAGATTCTTTTGACTCATTGATCTTTGGATTGACTGTTGCCATTCTAGTTTCGGACGCCCTCTTTTTCTGCGCCCTATTGGTTGCCCTTCTAGGACCTGCTTTGGTAATCTTTCGTCGTTCATCCGTTGATATGGCCGTACCATATCAGTTGCCTTTTGGTGATGTCATCCGTTATGCTTCCCTCGATTCCCATTTTTTCTTTTATGATCTCATTTCTTATGTGATCTATTCTAGATATTCTCATTGATCTTCTTATTGCATCCATTTCGACACTTTCCATTTTTGTTTTGTATTTTTCTGTTACGCGACCAGTCTCTATTCCATACAACAGCGTGCTTTTGACCATTGTTTCATATATGTTAAATTTTACATTCTTTTTTATCTCTCTGCCCCATAAAATACTGTTAAGACATCGAATAACTTTTTGCTTTTACTATTCTTTTTTCCAATCTTTACAGTCTGTTCCTGTCTTATTAAATGTGACACCCAAGTATACATACTCATTGCATGGAGATATTGTTTGTCCATTTTCTAGTACTAACTCACTGGATTCGTTTCCAATACATAAGTACTGTGTCTTGTCCACGTTCACTGTTAATCCCCACTTTTGGTATTCTTCTGTTAACTTTCTCATCGTATACTCCATGTCTTCTTTATCATTAGCCACAATTACTTGGTCGTCAGCAAACTGTAGTGTGTATATGGTAAATCGGTCGTTAAGTTGTATTCCCATGCCGTGCACTTTACGTTTCCAGTTTTTTAGAGCTACTGCGATATATATTTTAAAAAAAGTTGGAGAGATACAACATCCCTGTCTTAAGCCTTCTGTTACCAGGAATTCTTTTGAAAGTCGATTTCCAATTTTAATTTTAGATTTTGACTCTTTGTATACTTCTTTTATCGCTTTTATGTATGTATGATTGATATTAGTTTGCTCTAAAACTGTCCATAATTTTTCTACTGGAACGGTATCATATGCTTTTTGTAGGTCCACAAAGGCGCTCCTTTCTCAATTACTTGTACCACTGAGTGAAATTTATAGCTGACAATTTGTTTCTATTGGTTTATTTACCACTTATTAAGCACGGAAAGGTTTAATTGATGTATTAAAATGTAATATTTTATTTATTTAATTTCCTTCTGAAAATAATCTCAAACTTTTAAAACTTTATACGGAAATTGTGGCGTGGTGAACAAACAAAGAAAAATACAAAACTGCGATATTTTCTTTGTAAAAGTGTATCTTCAAGGCAAAACAAAATTATATCTAAACCAAACCTTTTTGTAATTTGCGACTCCAGTTCATCTCATATAAACGTACCTTCGATGTTTATTTACGGCAAAATTATAAAAAAAAATAATTTTAATACATTTTCCACTCAGTGAGACATGAAACAAACTTTTTATTGAATATTTTAGACCAAATCTTATTTTTTCCATACATAGTAATTTTTATGATGTCAGGTTATTTTCCAAGATAATAAAAGTTTCAAATCCTTTCAAACGTGATGACGCAAAGTATTTTATCCCAAATTATAAAAAAACTGCCTTTATTAAAATAATATCTTCAAATAAACTTACCTGAACTTTAAAATACCCAGGTATTGAATTGAATTCGATTGCTGTTAAGGGATAATTAAACCTGTAACTAATACCCTGTTTCCACCAATGCATGCCCACCTCACTGCATTTAAAACCAGTGGTTCCCCACCTTAAACGTGCTTTTTGACTGTTTTTTGCTAATGACTCGAAAATGGTCAACTTTTCTAAAAATATTCTAAAGCTCATTTTGCAAGGGGACAAAATTTCCTTTTTAATCGTAAAGACAGTGGTGCACGCTTCATAGGCCTACGAAAAAAGGTGAAAATGTTTAAAATATGTTTTTTTTTTATTTTTGTTGTGGCATTTTGTATCCTTAACACATTTTGTTTTTTTTTAAGTATTTTTGTTAAAAAATCCATTGTATACAGTTAAATATTTAATAAGTTAGACATAACTTTTTAAAGTAGCCGCATTGAAATAAAAATAATTCTGTTTGTAGAAATCCTAAAATCAAACAAAAATTTTGAACATTAATTTTTTGTAACTCAGTATTAACTTAAAATTTAAAATTTTTCGAGTTGAATTTATTTTAATTGGGGGGGAGGATGCATCCCCTCTCTCGCCCCCCTCAAAAGTGATCTTTTACAGTATTTTTCGAATTATTTGCATACTTTTAACTTGGCCAAAAACAACTAAGTAATAGTTATTGAAGCTTATCAAACGTCCTCTCTAACGCTGTACATTAGATCAATGGCGCACCTTTTATAGGCATTTAAATGAGAGGTGTAGAAAAAACAATATTTTTTTGCCTTGAATTTTTTTTTACTACGTCTGGTTTTAAAACTTATTTTTAAAGCCCCTTACGGCAGCGGCAGATCTAGCATAGACGCACCAAAAATGGTCAAATTCGGTATACCCTTGAATCTTCATCACTTTAAATGCCTATAAAAGTTGCGCCACTGATGTAAGGGGGGCGTGTTATACATCGTGAGAGAGTACTTTTCATCAGCCTCAATAATTGTTACTTAGTTGTTTTTTGACAAGTTAAAAGTTTGCAAATAATTGGGAAAATACTGCAAGAGAGCACTTTTAAGGGAGGTGAGAGAGAGAGAGACCCCCCACATTAAAGAAGGTCAACTAGAAAAAGTCAGTTTCAAGTTATTACTAACCAAAAATAATTTTTTACTCACTTTCATTTTTATTCACTGAGTTACAAAAATGCATATTCAACATTTTTGTTTGATTTAAGGATTTCTACAAACACATTTTTTTTTCAAGGCGGCCATTTAAAAAAATATATATTAAGCATAATAAGTATTTAACTGTATCCAATGGGCTCTTAACCAAAAATATTTTCTGACAAAAAATAGTGTTAAGAGTACAAAATACCACAAAAAAATATTAAAAAAATATTTTAATTCTTTTTTCTTTTTTTGTACGCTAACGGAATGTGCACCACTGCCGTCAGAGGGTACTTAAGGTACATCGTTGAAAAAGAAAATTATATACAGAAGTTTTTTGGAAAAAATGACTGTTTTCGAGTTATTAGCAAAAACTATCAAAAAGCACGTTTAAGGGGGGGGGGGGGGAATTTGATGATACCTACAGTCGAGTTCCATCATCCACAGTTAGCTTTTTTCGAGCTTATTATTTCGTGTTTCCTTCATGTGTTTTTTTTTATTTGAATTAAATGGTTTTATTACCAAGAGAAAGATCTTTGGTTGAGACGCCAAAAAAAATGTTCTGGTGTGGTGGTAAGAACCAAATAATTTTACTGGTTTTTTTTCTTAGAATTTGGAAAAAACTGGAAGGCGGTAGAAAAGGACACGATCGTAGCCGTTGGTTGAACTCACCAAATGTCTACCAAAAGGTGGAAATTTTGGAAACTGGTACCCCAGATCCGAAGAAAATAACTAAGGTAGAAATCATTAAGTTTGAAGATAAATAATAAGCATAAATTTTTGCAATATATGATAAGTGCGCAGAATAAATAGCTTAGCAAGAGTTTCAGTATAAGGAAATTTACTCCAAGATTTCCAAAGTTTTCTCTCTAAATGAATTCACTTCCACCTTGACTGCCTATTGCATCTTGTTTAACCCAGGTTTTAACTAAAACTCTCTTTAACAGCGGGAGCGACAAAGAAAAAACTACCCATCCTTTTCTCGCCCATTGTTAAAGAAAGTTTTAGTTAAAGGACACATAAAAACGTCGGTGCACATTAGGGTTAATTAGAGAAATAAGATATATTGATTTAAAAAAAGAATGTGTAAGAAATCTCATGTGATTTCCGGAAATCCCAGGAAAATTGCATTTTTTTAAGGAGATCGATTGATTTCTGGAAATTACTGGGAAATCGCAAGAATCCCGCAGTTTCCGCACGTGAGTAGGAAATCGTAGAAAATCGCAATTTACTTGTTGGCATAGTGAGACGCCCCTTGTTTTTTTCCTAACTGCATTTTTTATGTAAGTTTTATAGCTTTTTTTCTATTCTTGTTGTGAATATTTAAAAATTGCATTGCACTAATTTTAGAAGAAATTTGCCAGAGTATAATAAAGAGGGTTTTCTATTATAAAAAAGCAGCGCCCTCAAAAACTCGTTCCTCAACATCTTAAGTAAAGAAAGTTAAAAATACTACATGTTTGCTAATTAAAACCATTTTGTATCTTTAATACAATAATGGAATAGGTTGTCATAGTAGTAAAAGTAGATTCTGAGAGAACACTTTGTGTATTAAGGTACCATTTCCTGTGTGTTGTATTCCTCATGTAGAGTCATTAGCTTTCAACAAAACAAAAAAAAGCTTTTTGTTCAGCAAAGTTATAATTTAGGGATTATCTGAAAAGGGCATTTTATTTAAACATTTGCAGATTTACAATAAATACAAAATGCTTTTGATATTAAAGGCACTTTTAAGAGCTTTTTTATAATTAGCAAAATTTTGAATGTCTGTCAAAAACATCTTTCTAATTTTATCAAAAATTTTATTTCTATTACCTACACATGAATGTAGGTAAAATGCCTCTGCTGCAATAAATATTGAGAAATTTTATTTAACTAAGTTGCTTAGATTTCAAAATCGTTCAAATTAAGAAATCAAAACTGGTTCATGGCTAATTGGGTAAAGAATGGATGATTATACCAGACAGGAGATCCGTATAGTGACTGGACTTTTTACGGGTCACTGCCGACTAAGAGTACCCATGCACAGAATGGGAATAACAGAAGAGACCGAATGTAGACTCTGTATGGAGGATGATGAAACAGTTAGTCATGTACTGTGCGAATGTCCGGCTATTGCACGTTTACGTCAAAACACTTTCGGTAAACCTCAGATTGATTCAGAAGATCTGAACAGTGTCTCACCCAAACTGATAGCTAACCTTTTTGGACGATTAGGCATACAGTGGTGAGAAACCAATCAAAAGTGAGCCACAATAGACCCACTTGTGGTCGCAGTGGAAGGGCTGCAACGCCGACTCATATATGAATCATCATCATCATCAAGCAATTGGGTAAAGAAAGGTTTTACAAACTCGGGTTAACTGTTTCATACTGAAGGAACTCATCAGAACACTGCATGGTCAATGGACACCATACTAAGGAGACGTTTTTAACTCTTATCTGATGGTTTAGATGAGAGTTATATCTGCCCATAACCGTATGCTTTTACAAGACCAAAATCTACCAAAACATATTAAAAACTAGCAAAACCTAAACAGAAGGCAGGCCTTCGATAAAAATTTAAAATGTAGCACCTGACCCTGACATCACTTTGCCTCTTAGGTCGAGTCAATGCATATTGCATTTTACCGCATTCACGACGTCGGCATTGGTGAGCGGGGTTAAAATCCAACAATACTAACAAACGCAAATTTTAGTACACGGAAATTAAAATGTCACAAATGTTTCGTGGATAATCAAGTGAAGAAAGGTTTTGTTTCCTAAGCATTTTTTCCGTTGGCAGCTTAAAATTTAGTCAACAATAATATTTTTGATTTTTTTCTTCTAGTGTAATTTTTTCTTCTAGTGTAATTTGTGTAATCCAGTGCCATACAAATGTACAAAAAAATCAGTGGTTAACTTAAATGCTCTTCAAGTCTAGGCAACATTTTTAAAAAATTTTGATGTTTTATGCAGAATGGACACTTTACCTACTTTACGATAATTTTCTGAAGTTTAATCTTATCCATTTGCTAATTCTGCAACATGCTTTTTAAGTACAAAAATCGTGTCATATTCTTTTTATGAATTTTTTAGCACAAAAGTGATATTAAAGGCATTAATAAAACTCGTATTTTATAACATTCCTTTAACGTTTTAAATCCAAAATTTATTTCTTAAATTATTTTATATAGTTTTAAGTCGAAAAAAGTGCCATTTTAGTTAAAAATTATATTTACATTATTATATAAAATTTATATCTCTCGTATTAAGCAGCTTAGAGATTGGGGGTAGGTTTTTGAATTATCTATGTTAGAGATTGTCATACTTTTTTGTAAAAATCGTGGAACGTCGCGTCGTCTAACAAGACGGAATACTAACATTAATATTAATATTAATTAAAATAGGCCAATTCCTGTTAATTTCTAAAGTGAAGCGGGTACGGCATAATGCTCAATTACATTGACCCACACTAAAAAAGTTTTGTGTGAAAAGTAGCGTTTAAACCTGGTGATAAATGTGTTATTTTTATCCATTGGTTGTTTTTTTTTTACAATTAATAATAATTCAAACGCCTACATGCCTTTCTATTTGTCTTTGTGCTTTCGTTATTTAAAGTGATTGTAAAAAACTATGTTCTGATTGTGTAGGGCCAATTCTTTAAGATCTGACCAAAAATGAATATGCTGCAATTCTTCATTTGATTATACAGTGTGTTCTCAAAGTTGAGTCATTTATTTTAACAGGTTGTAGAACTCGTAAAAATTAGTAATTGTACCAAAAATCATGTATATAAAAGTTGCAGAATAAAGAAGTTATTAATAATTCGAAAAATGTTAAATATAAAAACTGTAAGACCTGACTTTTTATTAATGTTTTGTTTACTGGTGAATCATACCTAATTTTTTTGTAGAATACAAATTACTCATCATTTATTGTACGGTTTTCAGTAAGAATTTCGATTTGACCAGTAGTAAATAATTATGGCATACGTATTATGAAAACAATGAACTAGTGGACATAATATGTCGTTTGTACACAGAAAGTTTAAATTTTACATTTTTCAAATTGTTTATTTTGCAACTTTTATTTAAATGATTTTTGGTAAAATTACTTATTTTTACGAGTTCTACAACCTGTAAAAATAAATAACTCAACTTTGAGATCACCCTGTATTTGATAAAAAATCCTTTGTCATAAGTATCTTGTCAATGTTTTAGTTAGGGTCAAGTGGTGTAAAAATGAGACATTTTTAAAACTTAAGGTAATAAGCGAGAATCAGAAAAATACTGCAAACGTAGAAACATAGAAATTTGAGCTATAATATAAGAAAAAAAAATTAAAACTGTGTCTCACATTTTACCATGAAAAAGTTCAAAAATGAAACAGGTCAGGCGAAATATAAGACAGTGATAAAATTCACGTATAAACGTTTTTATTTTTTACTTAAATACAACAAATAAGTGCAAAAATATTTATTTATAGGAAAACCGATCTACGAACTCACACGACAAAAGTTTCGATAACGTTTTTAAAAGTTTTATAACACAAATAAGGCTATGGATTTTGTAATTTTAATAATGAGTCTATTTTTTATAAAAAATAAAATAAATTGTAGGTATGAGGGCCTTACAATTGCTGATCAAATTGTGAAAGGCTGTTCGGCCGTCGTCGTTGGAAATTCGTTCTCGACGTTTCGCCATCTCGAGCGGATGGCATCTTCAGGAGATGTTGACTGTTTGTCGGCTTCTCGAAGACTGGTGGTTAGTCTTCCTTCAATGAACAAATTTATGAACAGATCGATGGAGTATCAATGGGTAGCCCTTTATCGCCAGTGATTGCGAACTTTTTCATGGAGAAACTAGAAGAGAAGGCGTTGGATAATGCCCCTCATAAACCCAAAGTCTGGTTTCGATATGTAGATGACACTTTTGTCGTTTGGCCTTATGGTAGAGACAGCCTTAATGAATTTCTCAACCACATTAACAGCAACAGAGAATTAGCATTCCTTGACGTACTAGTAACGAGGAAAGAGGGACGACTAGGACATACCGTATACAGAAAACCTACTCACACAGACCGCTACCTAAACAACACATCTAACCACCACCCGTGCCAACGAAAAGGGGTAATAAGAACATTGGTAGAGAGGGCGAAAAGAATCTGCGAAGCAAAACATCTAGACAAAGAATTAAACCATCTTAAAAACGCCCTCGTAGCAAATGGATACACTCAAAGCGACATAGATAAATGTATACGACCAAAGCCGAGCACTAGAAGTAACAGTAGCGGTAGACTGAGCAGCCGCGAAGTTACTTCAAGAGCCTTTCTGCCCTACATCCCTAGAGTGACAGATAGGATCGGACGTATTCTGGGAAAACACAACATAAAAACGATCTTCAAGCCATCTAAGAAGATCGAGAACCACCTCAGATCTGCGAAGGATATACGGAACCCACTAAGTTCTTCGGGGGTATACCACATTCCCTGTACCTGTGGAAGTGTCTACATCGGAACAACCAAACGCTCCGTAAACATAAGAATCAAAGAACACAAAGCCAACTGTCGACTCGGACATACGGAAAAATCCGCAGTTGCAGACCACACACTAAACAATAAAGACCACCGAATAAAATTCGAAGACACACAAGTTCTCTGCGCCTCCTCTTCATACTATCCAAGACTCTATAGAGAAGCAGTTGAAATTCATAAACACCAGCAGAACTTCAACAGATCTGAAGAAACTCTTAAAATTAACAGAACATGGGTACCGGTTCTTAAAAACACTAAACGGCTCGCTTACAATAACAAAACTGAATCAAGGGAATGTGACCAATCACCGACCAGCTCTGATATACGCCCCGCCCACCATAGCGTATATAACCTGCGCCCGCGACAGACTAACCACCAGTCTTCGAGAAGCCGACAAACAGTCAACATCTCCTGAAGATGCCATCCACTCGAGATGGCGAAACGTCGAGAACGAATTTCCAACGACGACGGCCGAACAGCCCGAAAGCACACCCACCAATTGCTGATCAGTTTATAACAGAAAATCTATCGGAATTTAATTATTAGTATTTTTTATTTAAGTGTCTCATTTTTCAACGGGATTTTGGGTGTCTCACTTTCACACCACTTGACCCTATAAGAATTCTCCTAATTACCAAATCTTGTCAAATCTTAGTGAATTGCCCCCTGTTTTATCTGTTCTTGCAATATAAGTAGATTTAATGGGCGGCGAAATATTGGCAGAATTTTGTTAGAAAAACTATATTAGCAAATTTATTTGGTAGAAATCAATAGTTGGTAGAAACACAATAATTCGTACAAAAAATACATTTGGTAAAAAAATAATTGGTGGAAAATAAATTTGATAGTAATGCAATTGATAGAAAATATATTTGACATACAAAAAATTGATAAAACTACATGAGGTAGAGAATGCTTTTGATGGAAAGAAACAACAGAAAAGTAACACGAAATGTGACCAACAAAACAAAAGGTTTTATTTTCTACAGTATAATAAGAAATTAATTGTTGTGACCCTTTTAAATATATTTACGCCCTAAGTGCCGAAACAATGAAAAGTCCTAGGATGATTGGCAGTAATCTATTTTAGGTTTGTTGCAAAGCAACTCAACAATACGCTAGCAGGTTTCCAAAAGATTTAGATTTTTGTAAACGTATTTTCTGCCAAAAGTTATTTTATTAATAGTAATTTCTACTAAATTTTGTTTCTACAAATGAATTTGCTACAAATTGTGAAAGTAAAATTATTCTCTGAAAAAACAAATGTGTTTCTTCTAACATTTTGTCGCCGAAATTTGATATAAGACATTCCTAAAAAATATATAATGCAGCTTAAAACTATTTTCTTCATAAATATTCACTTTTGAAAATGTCTATTTAGCTATTATGTATTTTACGATGACAAAATTTTAAAAAATATATTTATGTGTATTGGTAAGTATAAGGTTAAAGCTTAAAAAATAAATAAATTTAAAACATAAAAAAAATATAAAATGTAGAGCAAGTTAAAATCAATTCCACAATCCTTCCTAAATTATTATAAAAGGCTATAAAAAGGAAAATAATCGTACAAAAATAATTGTAGAAATGCTTGCTTTGGACTAATAATAATACATTTTAAATTGCTCTGCACATTTAGTAGATTTTTTTACCCTAAATCCTGTAAAATTGTGCAAAAAAAAGTGAAAAATTGTGTGGAGTGATGGTGCAACTTTTAAAAAGATTTTTACAATAGTGCATGAAACATATTTATATAATGTGTGCTAGGACCAATAGTTTATAAATTACAAAAAAAAAACAGCGAAACCAGTCTTTATTAAAATTTTGCACTAAAAAAAATGAATATTCTTTACATATTAAGAATTTTCGAAAGCACTCACTCACACTTATTTTTGTACAAAGTTTTACATTTTTTAGGAAAAAAAAGCTTAAAATACTTGTAAATTAACCAATTTATACAAAAATCTAACCTGGTTTTGCTGTTTTTTTTTTAGTGGGTCGCCGAACACGGAAACTCGCCTCAACACTCGACCGGTACCCCTGTCAAAATAGATGGCGCTTTACAATTCGTACCAAAAGGTACCAGCGCTAAGGAGTTTAAATTTAAACAGCAACAGGTATGTATTAACGTAACGTTAAAATTAGCAATGGGGGTTGACCGACATATGTTTTTTTCACATTTTTTTTCAAAGTTACTTAGGAAACAGCTTGTATAATGTAAATATACAAGGTGACTAATTAAAAAGGATCCACCTGGATTTTCTCTAAAATTATCAGGAAATTAAAAGAACGCCGAAACACGTCGATTTTGTTTGCCAGGGGACACTTTTTGGCTATCTGGAAATTTTTGTAGCACGAACCCCCTTCGAGGGGTATACTTTACCCCTATATTTTGAATAGGGAAAGTGGGTCTAGTAATACCTTGTTTTGAAGCTCTCTTGAATATCTTTACAACCGTTTAAAAATTTTGAAAATCCATCGATTAGTTTTTGAGATATTTGCGTTAAAATTTTCAAATTTAACATGGAATGATAAAATAAAAATTAAATCCGAAAAATATAAAATTCTAATTAAATTTTGATTTTATCAGTCCATGTTAAATTTGAAAACAATTTTCTTAAAAACTAATGGATAGATTTTTAAATTTTTTACACGGTTGTAAGGACATTCAAAAAGTCTTCAAAAGAAGGTTTGGTTCGGTTCGGTTTCCCTATTCAAAATATAGGGGTAAAGTATACCCCTTGAAGGGGATTCGTGCTACAAAAATTTCAAGATGATAGCCAAAAAGTGTCCCCCTTGCAAACAAAATCGACGAGATTCGTGCTACAAAAATTTCAAGATGGCCAAAAAGTGTCCCCCTTGCAAACAAAATCGACGAGATTCGTGCTACAAAAATTTCAAGATAGCCAAAAAGTGTCCCCCTTGCAAACAAAATCGACGAGATTCGTGCTACAAAAATTTCAAGATAGCCAAAAAGTGTCCCCCTTGCAAACAAAATCGACGAGATTCGTGCTACAAAAATTTCAAGATAGCCAAAAAGTGTCCCCCTTGCAAACAAAATCGACGAGATTCGTGCTACAAAAATTTCAAGATAGCCAAAAAGTGTCCCCCTTGCAAACAAAATCGACGAGATTCGTGCTACAAAAATTTCAAGATAGCCAAAAAGTGTCCCCCTTGCAAACAAAATCGACGAGATTCGTGCTACAAAAATTTCCAGATAGCCAAAAAGTGTCCCCCTTGCAAACAAAATCGACGAGATTCGTGCTACAAAAATTTCCAGATAGCCAAAAAGTGTCCCCCTTGCAAACAAAATCGACGAGATTCGTGCTACAAAAATTTCCAGATAGCCAAAAAGTGTCCCCCTTGCAAACAAAATCGACGAGATTCGTGCTACAAACATTTCCAGATAGCCAAAAAGTGTCCCCCTTGCAAACAAAATCGACGAGATTCGTGCTACAAAAATTTCAAGATAGCCAAAAAGTGTCCCCCTTGCAAACAAAATCGACGAGATTCGTGCTACAAAAATTTCAAGATAGCCAAAAAGTGTCCCCCTTGCAAACAAAATCGACGAGATTCGTGCTACAAAAATTTCAAGATAGCCAAAAAGTGTCCCCCTTGCAAACAAAATCGACGAGATTCGTGCTACAAAAATTTCAAGATAGCCAAAAAGTGTCCCCCTTGCAAACAAAATCGACGAGATTCGTGCTACAAAAATTTCAAGATAGCCAAAAAGTGTCCCCCTTGCAAACAAAATCGACGAGATTCGTGCTACAAAAATTTCAAGATAGCCAAAAAGTGTCCCCCTTGCAAACAAAATCGACGAGATTCGTGCTACAAAAATTTCCAGATAGCCAAAAAGTGTCCCCCTTGCAAACAAAATCGACGAGATTCGTGCTACAAAAATTTCCAGATAGCCAAAAAGTGTCCCCCTTGCAAACAAAATCGACGAGATTCGTGCTACAAAAATTTCCAGATAGCCAAAAAGTGTCCCCCTTGCAAACAAAATCGACGAGATTCGTGCTACAAACATTTCCAGATAGCCAAAAAGTGTCCCCCTTGCAAACAAAGTCGACGAGATTCGTGCTACAAAAATTTCAAGATAGCCAAAAAGTGTCCCCCTTGCAAACAAAACCGACGAGATTCGTGCTACAAAAATTTCAAGATAGCCAAAAAGTGTCCCCCTTGCAAACAAAATCGACGAGATTCGTGCTACAAAAATTTCAAGATAACCAAAAAGTGTCCCCCTTGCAAACAAAATTGACGAGATTCGTGCTACAAAAATTTCAAGATAGCCAAAAAGTGTCCCCCTTGCAAACAAAATCGACGAGATTCGTGCTACAAAAATTTCAAGATAGCCAAAAAGTGTCCCCCTTGCAAACAAAACCGACGAGATTCGTGCTACAAAAATTTCAAGATAGCCAAAAAGTGTCCCCCTTGCAAACAAAACCGACGAGATTCGTGCTACAAAAATTTCAAGATAGCCAAAAAGTGTCCCCCTTGCAAACAAAATCAACGAGATTCGTGCTACAAAAATTTCAAGATAGCCAAAAAGTGTCCCCCTTGCAAACAAAATCGACGAGATTCGTGCTACAAAAATTTCAAGATAGCCAAAAAGTGTCCCCCTTGCAAACAAAATCGACGAGATTCGTGCTACAAAAATTTCAAGATAGCCAAAAAGTGTCCCCCTTGCAAACAAAATCGACGAGATTCGTGCTACAAAAATTTCAAGATAGCCAAAAAGTGTCCCCCTTGCAAACAAAATCGACGAGATTCGTGCTACAAAAATTTCCAGATAGCCAAAAAGTGTCCCCCTTGCAAACAAAATCGACGAGATTCGTGCTACAAAAATTTCCAGATAGCCAAAAAGTGTCCCCCTTGCAAACAAAATCGACGAGATTCGTGCTACAAAAATTTCCAGATAGCCAAAAAGTGTCCCCCTTGCAAACAAAATCGACGAGATTCGTGCTACAAACATTTCCAGATAGCCAAAAAGTGTCCCCCTTGCAAACAAAATCGACGAGATTCGTGCTACAAAAATTTCAAGATAGCCAAAAAGTGTCCCCCTTGCAAACAAAACCGACGAGATTCGTGCTACAAAAATTTCAAGATAGCCAAAAAGTGTCCCCCTTGCAAACAAAATCGACGAGATTCGTGCTACAAAAATTTCAAGATAGCCAAAAAGTGTCCCCCTTGCAAACAAAATCGACGAGATTCGTGCTACAAAAATTTCAAGATAGCCAAAAAGTGTCCCCCTTGCAAACAAAATCGACGAGATTCGTGCTACAAAAATTTCAAGATAGCCAAAAAGTGTCCCCCTTGCAAACAAAACCGACGAGATTCGTGCTACAAAAATTTCAAGATAGCCAAAAAGTGTCCCCCTTGCAAACAAAACCGACGAGATTCGTGCTACAAAAATTTCAAGATAGCCAAAAAGTGTCCCCCTTGCAAACAAAATCGACGAGATTCGTGCTACAAAAATTTCAAGATAGCCAAAAAGTGTCCCCTTTGCAAACAAAATCGACGAGATTCGTGCTACAAAAATTTCAAGATAGCCAAAAAGTGTCCCCCTTGCAAACAAAATCGACGAGATTCGTGCTACAAAAATTTCAAGATAGCCAAAAAGTGTCCCCCTTGCAAACAAAATCGACGAGATTCGTGCTACAAAAATTTCAAGATAGCCAAAAAGTGTCCCCCTTGCAAA
This sequence comes from Aspidapion aeneum, assembly GCA_963576565.1. NCBI lineage: Eukaryota > Metazoa > Arthropoda > Insecta > Coleoptera > Brentidae > Aspidapion > Aspidapion aeneum. The sequence continues at coordinate 8,799,540 of OY755040.1, forward strand.
CAAAATCGACAAGATTCGTGCTACAAAAATTTCCAGATAGCCAAAAAGTGTCCCCCTTGCAAACAAAATCGACGAGATTCGTGCTACAAAAATTTCCAGATAGCCAAAAAGTGTCCCCCTTGCAAACAAAATCGACGAGATTCGTGCTACAAAAATTTCCAGATAGCCAAAAAGTGTCCCCCTTGCAAACAAAATCGACGAGATTCGTGCTACAAAAATTTCAAGATAGCCAAAAAGTGTCCCCCTTGCAAACAAAATCGACGAGATTCGTGCTACAAAAATTTCAAGATAGCCAAAAAGTGTCCCCCTTGCAAACAAAACCGACGAGATTCGTGCTACAAAAATTTCAAGATAGCCAAAAAGTGTCCCCCTTGCAAACAAAACCGACGAGATTCGTGCTACAAAAATTTCAAGATAGCCAAAAAGTGTCCCCCTTGCAAACAAAATCGACGAGATTCGTGCTACAAAAATTTCAAGATAGCCAAAAAGTGTCCCCCTTGCAAACAAAATCGACGAGATTCGTGCTACAAAAATTTCAAGATAGCCAAAAAGTGTCCCCCTTGCAAACAAAATCGACGAGATTCGTGCTACAAAAATTTCAAGATAGCCAAAAAGTGTCCCCCTTGCAAACAAAATCGACGAGATTCGTGCTACAAAAATTTCAAGATAGCCAAAAAGTGTCCCCCTTGCAAACAAAATCGACGAGATTCGTGCTACAAAAATTTCCAGATAGCCAAAAAGTGTCCCCCTTGCAAACAAAATCGACGAGATTCGTGCTACAAAAATTTCCAGATAGCCAAAAAGTGTCCCCCTTGCAAACAAAATCGACGAGATTCGTGCTACAAAAATTGCCAGATAGCCAAAAAGTGTCCCCCTTGCAAACAAAATCGACGAGATTCGTGCTACAAAAATTTCAAGATAGCCAAAAAGTGTCCCCTTTGCAAACAAAATCGACGAGTTTCGGCGTTTTTTTAAATTTCCTGATCCAGGTGGATCCTTTTTAAATTATCACCTTGTATAAGCAAATGCCCTACAAAAATAACTGCGGTCCGCCGAATTTTATTTAGCTCAATATTCTTTACAAGGTATTGTTAGCTTGATTCGACTGTCTGTAATAAAAGTACCTAAAAGAGTCTTTGTTTGAAACTCGTAGTTTATTTCTACCTAATAGAGGTTGGATTCTTCTATGAGAATTTAAAACACTCCGCCAATTTATATGCTTTAAAACTCACAACAAAATATATTTTTATACGACTGTCTTGTAAAAGGGGGTTTTGCGCACGGAGAACACGATCTGAAAATGGCATTGTAAAAGGACGTTTTGCACACGCTTATGTCATTTTTGCGCACGCCTATGTCATTTCTGCATACGGGTCTCCCGTCATTGTGATTTTTGTTGTTGTCACCCGCCAATAAAGTTGGCTTAGTTCCGTAGCAACCGTCACTGCTCGTATGTTTTGTTGATTAGATACGTCAAAAAATGGTTGAATTTTTAAAGTTTTGTTGTAAAAATGTCGGAAATAAAAACAAGTTAAATTAAAATTTGATTTTTCTTTCTTTATTAGCAGTCGTATAAAAAATATTGTAAAAAACTCGTTTGAAAACCTCTTTGCACACTCCCTCGACTTGTAGACCTCGCCTTCGGCTCGGTCTACCAAACTGTCTCGATCGTGTGCAAAGAGTCGTTTTCAAACCTTGTTGTTTAAATAACTATTATATGAGGTAGATACAAAATGGCTTCTAACTCAAAAATGGAGGGGGCTTTGTATACTATCGAATTTTAAACGTTTCCATTTTTAAGAAAGGAGGTAATTTTGTTTAAAAAAAGAACCCCCCGAAATAAATTTAATTGACTAGAAAAAAATTATATTGTGAAACAAAATCAAGTTTCTCTTAAATTAAAGACAAAAATTGCAGGTTTAAGATTGCAATTTTGTTTATTTCGTGTAGGTAGTATTTTTGAAAAAAATTACAAAAAAAAATATAAAAATTTTTTTTTTCTTTGTTTTAATTAAAAAAAATTAAAAAACTATTGAAGAGCATTCTTTTTTGTGATGGCTTTTTTTTTGCAAAATGTTGGTGGTCCAGACCAGTGGCGTATATAGAAAAAATTTTCGGGGTGGGCCCGAGACAGTTTTGGGGGGGGGGGGCCGAGCCTCATAAGGCTGTATTTTATGCTATTTTATGTTTATTCATGAAATACGTGGAAAAAATCCAAAAAAATCTTAGCTTCGGGGGGGGGGGGCCAGGCCCCCCCCCCCGTATATATGCCACTGGTCCAGGCACCTGTTAGGATATGTTTGCGATCAATTGATCACGGTAGGTTTAACACATATTTTGATCTCCCAACAAGAAGACAATGACAATGATTTTAAGAAAAAATAAGTTAAGTTAGATTAAAATAAAAATTATAGAAAAATTCTCGCGGCGAATTGTCCCCGCGGCAAATCGGCCGCGGCTAATCGGCTGATGCGAATCGGCCGCGGCGAATTGTTCCCTACCCGGTTATATGTACCATTAAATTGAGGTGAGACTATAGTGTGTTTGTGTGATGTCACTTTTAGATAGCGCCCGCCTATATTTTTATGAACAGCTTCAATACCAAGGAAATAAGCTAAGCAATGTCTTTAAAGAATACTGAGTTAAGTCACGCCTTTTGGTTATAATTTAAATCCAATAGTACAACAATTTTCAACTCTCAAACACCAAATTGCAAATAATGCAAGGACCTAAAACTATAAACAACAAGTTTTTCTGTTTCGGGACTTGAACCCAGGATCTCCTGCTCTGTACGCAAACATTCTAAACATTGAACTACCGAAGCCATACATACATTTTCGGAAAACTTTCATCTATGCAGGTCTGCAGTGTCTCAATACAAGAACGAGAGAGTCTTAGGGTATTAACTCGACCAAGTCTGAAAGACTGATTTCTATAATTCTTCACTGACAAAATAGAGTTTTCATACCTTTGACCTTATTTGTCTTTCTTTAATTTCACTTGTTGTTTAAAATTTTCAACTCCAAACGAAACGCGAAAAAAATTCTTGAATTTTTGGGCTTCTAGAAAATTAAGCAAGGGAAATTAAATTTAAACATCTTACAAATAGATAAAAGACTACAGACGAGCAGACAAAATTTCGGCAGGGCCTCAATCCCACATTTTGGAGGGCGTCACTTGGGAAGAAGCGAAAAAAATGCAAGACGCCACTGTAACACAAACTGGAGATCAGGTGGTTCTTATGGGCGCTGCGTCGAAAGGTAAGTCCCACATTAGCATCCATTTTAATATCAATTAGCCCCAAAATTCCTGCTTAAATCTACTCTAGAAAGGTTTGCGAGAAAAAAGCCTCAAAATTTACTTATTCAACATGCAGTGGTTTATCATTATGTACAAATCATTCAAGCAAAACAAAAACACACAACACAGCTTTTTGTTTAATACCTATGTTTATCTACCAACTTATATCATTATAATTTATATATTTATTTTTCTTCTAATAGAGTTTTTGATCGAAATCCTGTTTATTGTTATTTTTATTATTTTTTTATATTTTTTTGTTATGGTCAGAGGTTTATTGGCTTCTATATTTCGGTCAAGATACATTTGCTCCAATTTTTTTTTAATTTATACTGGGACTTCCCATCCAATCAGGGGCAATCGCCCAGTTTCGCAAAGTTCGAGCAAGGTTAAAGCATTTTTAAACAAACACAAACAACCAAGTACCTAGCCAGGAATCGCCGGTTTGTCAGTTCTGAACGATCGAAATTATTTTGTGGTTGTAATTTTGACAAATTGATGCTGAAAGTTAGGAAATGTCAACTAGCGTTTAGAAAATGTGTTTTTAATATGCTTTGCATTCTGGAGTTGTACAGTCACCTCCAAAAATATGTTGCATATCGCTTTTTTCCTCTTAAGCAAAAAACTTGAAAAATTGATACTTTGAGAGTGTGTGTACGTAACTAGCTCATAGCTTTTTTTATCTGACTGCGGCAAGAACCGGCAGCTGAATGTAGCACCTATACAACCCTTAATACATGATTGAAATAAAAAGTCACAAACGCAATTGATACGTAATGATGCAGACTTTTTCGGTCCAATATAATATAATATAATATAATATAATATAAGATAATATAATATAATATAATATAATATAATATAATATAATATAATATAATATAATATAATATAATATAATATAATATAATATAATATAATATAATATAATATAATATAATATAATATAATATAATGTCACGAAAGGCGCGTAACATAAAGTTAAACCAATACTTCCCAAATAATTAAAAAGGAACTTAATAAATTACTATATGTATTAACTTTTTGGGACAACCTATAAGTCGATATAAATCGATTGACGTCAATAACTATTATTGCAATTCGGCAGAAATAGTTTATAAATTCGCGGGCAATGCATATTTCGGGGCTTTTTTCTGACAGAGACTGGGAGAACTAAATACCGTGGGGCGGGCGTCGCCTCGCGGAACTAAAGTTTCGGCTTTTTTCCTTATACCGAACGTTAAGACCGGGTGAGTGCGGGCGGCCACATCGAGTGACGTAATCGACTGACGATAATTTGGGCGTGAACTGGGGTTCCTAGATAACCAGCCGGCCGCAAATTCTGTTGTTTCCAGGTAAGTGCGGGTGTCGCCCCCATAGCCAACTCCCCAACATTTGCTGTATTATTTATTCGGTTCTTAGTTTTATAATACATCTTTTAACCCCCTACAGGTGTTATTTAATCTGCATCCCTTAGTTTTTAAACAAAGATCTCCGTCGGCTCGAATCGAAATAACTATGTTAGATCGATTCGACCGGCGCGGTATCATTTAAACAAATTGTTAATAACGAATAGTATTGGGGTTGTAAGGTAGTGGCTGGTAATTAACGACCGGGCAATACCTGTAACCAACCCCGGCCCCCCTATTCGTGACAATAATATAATCAGATATAATACATATTTGAAAAATTATAATAATTTAATACATAAATTTTATCTAATTTTTTAAATAAAAATTGAAGCTTTGCAAATGGTTTAATAGTACAAACTAAGATACTACTTACAATCTACTAACCCATATTTAAAATATACATAAAAAAATCACCATATAAACTCTCGTTTACCAACTTGGAGCACTTTTGAAAATCGTTTTTCCGCGCGGAATAAGTGCGGATCATTATACAGGCTATCAAACGACCTATGACTTGTCGTGACAAGTGACAACGAGTTAGTTGATCGATTTTCTGCATTGGGGTCTACTTATAAGGTAATTGGGCACTTTTTTAAGACTCAGTGGTTATAGTAGAAAATAGTTCGATATTGAGGTTTCGATCGGCTAAATTAGAAAAGCTGACCTCTGTGCGCCGGTGTTGGAAACAAACATTACTACCACTATACCATGACGGCGACGAACATTTGTTCCAATTATTTGTGCGTAATGACTAACAACTGCACGTTAACCCAAAACTTATTTTTTATATATAGCCTAAAAAACTTAAAATACTCAACATAAGTTAATGTAGATAATGTAAAAAGAAACTTTTCTAAATTAAAAGTTTTTTTTTCGTTTACCAGTTTTTTTGATAATTTTACCGTGTTTATGATAAAAGTCGAATGTTTTCCCAATATTTGATCTTTAGTTTAGAAGTAATTTTCCTCTATTCAGGTATTATTCAAAGAGGTCACCAACACAACGCAATGGTTTACAAGTCGCCGTATGCCAAAAATCCATTCGACTCAGTCACAGACGAGGAACTGGAAGACTACAAGAAAGTGGTTGAAAAGAAGACTAAAGGAGATTGTAAGTGTCTATCCTACAAGATTTCGAGATTAATGTGTAATACCGGGTTCTTAAAGCTAGATCTAGGGTGTCAAACAGCCGTGTGTTCGAGTACAGACAGACAGAAAATTACACGAGAAACAAAAAAGAAAATTAGGTCTAATAAATGCCAGGTTCGGTTCGGTTCGGTTCATATATGGATGATTCTACCAAAAGTGGGCTATATGGATATCATTTTTGGTCATTGCCTTTAAATAACAGTACAGCACAGTAAATATTTTTGTTTTTTTAAATTTATGTAACTAATTAGGTGTAAGCTAAGAAACATTTATTTTCGCGAATTTTAGGAATTATTGCATAAAAATTCCAGAGGGATGAGTACCAGAGGAATGAGTTGTTTAATGGTTTTCCAATTTAAATCAAAATCTATTCAGACTACTTAACTTAAGTTTTATATAAACAAAGTTCCTATACTTATAATTTTAAAACAATCAACAAACAAATTATACTATTGATATCAGTCGAATATTTACTTGCCAGAGGGATGATAATTGAAGCGTTCCTTTTTGATTTCTCCGAAAAAAACTAATTTTCTGCCGAAAATAAAAAGATCTATAACTTAAACCAAACTAAAGTTGACATTATCTGTCACAACTTGTCACCCTCACAAGTAAATTAGATATCCAGGGCCGTCTCTGTCTCTAGAAATTAACCGGTGGTAATCACAAATATTGTGTTATTAAAAATTGAGTACGTTTAAAATTGTAAAATTTTCCGGAGAAGATGTAAATTCGGATTTTCAAAAATATGACTGCAAACTTAAGTTTTATCAATTTTTTGATAAATAGTTAAGACTTGGTTAAATATTATTTATTAGGATATTTTTTTCAATTTGAGTTTTTAATATTTGGTTTGGGACTACACCAGAGGAATGAGGTATTAGCTTTGTAATAAAAAAGTTATAAACTTGCAATTTTTTTCATACAATAAACTCAAATGCTCCATAAAGAAAACATTTCGTTTTAAATCTTATAACTAAAATTATGCTTCATTTGCAGTCTGTGTTTGAAAAATATGCATTCCCACTCCACAGCACCATTTTTGTAGAATCATCCATATATAAAAAATAATAGCCTAAACTTAACAGAAGAAAAACCTAAAATTAAAACCTGAAAAAATGACACCCACATTGGTTTTTTTAATCCACTATTTTTCAGCATTTTCGAACATATTTTAACCATCTACCCCCCATAGGGAGGTCAGCAACTCCCAAATTGGGTCTAAAAATGTGATTTTTTAATTTCTACAGAAAAAAACCCTTGAAAAATAAATAATAAAATTTAGTAGACGCGTTCAAAAGTACAGGATAAGGCCTTTAATTTAATGTATCGCTTATCTATATCGTTCCAAAAAAAAACACCCCTACAGGCTGTCCAATTAGGGGTAGTTTCTTATAAGTAAAGTGATTTTTTTAATTAAACAATTTTTTCTCAAAAAACCATAAGTTTTTTCAAAAAACTTGTGAATACCAATCTTGTAGAGGTTGAAACTGCCTACAAAAAAATATATAACTTAGCTTCCTAGTTAAAATTGGTAGCTGTCCAGCACAGCTTCAATTTGTGACTAAGAAAAATATGTTTTTGTAATATAAATTACAGATTTCTGGACAACCAATATGAGATACGTCAAAATTGGTAATAACATTTTTTATAGCTCGTAAAATGTTCAATCGATTGATGTATGACGCAGCTACATAGCTATATTAACACGACGAAGAGCCGCACTTATACTTGCATTTTTTTGTAAGCCAAATTAAATTTTTTTAGTTGCAGCGGATTTTTGGCATGACGGAAGCATTTGCAGCCAAAATGAATAGGTGCATCTTATAGCCAGATCAATTTACTTTGAATACTGATCGTTAAGGCGCTATGAATTTAAGCGTCGATCATTTGGACGATGGTCATTTGGGCGCTGAACGTTTGGGCAATAGCCGTAAACAACAAAAAAATAATATTGCCTTGACACCACCTTTTTTTGCGACGAGTGTTTGGCGACCTGCTGTTTTGGCGGCGACCATTTGGGCGCTGAAGGTTTGGGCAATAATAGCCGTAAACAACAAAAAATAATAATGCTTTGAACCCCACTTTTTACGAATATTGTTTGGGCGACAGTCGTTTTGGTTCATTCAAAACCACAAGTGTCCAAACAGTCGTTTCAAAAAAAGTGGGTGTTAAGGCATTATTATTTGTTGTTGATTACGGCTATTGCCCAAACGATCTGCGCCCAAATGATCGGCGCCTAAAATAGTAAGTGTCCAACCACACCAAAACGACAGGCGCCCAAACAATCTTCGCCAAAAAAGTGGGTGTCAAGGCATTAATATTTTTTGTTGTTTACGGCTATTATTGCCCAACAAGCGTCCAAACAGTCGTCGCAAAAAAGTGGGCGTCAAGGTATTATTATTTTTTGTTGTTTACGACTATTACCCAAACGTTCAGCGCCCAAATGGCCATCGTCCAAATGATCGGCGCTCAAACGATCGGCCGTGAGCATCGCCTTCAAAAGTATTCCTACACAGTACTTAGCATGTTATGATGCAGTACCGCGCATGAAAATTTTAAAGCCAGCTATACGTATATAAGCTACATAGCTTCAGTCTGTCCTGGACAGCTACAAATTCAAACTAGGAAGCTAAGTTATAAAAAAATGTCTAAGCAGTTTCAATCTCTACAAGATTGGCTTCTACAAGTTTTTTGAAAAAAGTTATGGTTTTTGAGCAAAAATTGTTTAATTAAAAAATTAACTTTACTAACTACCCCTAATTCGAAATCCTGAAGAGGTGTTATTTTTAGTACGATCTAGATAAGCGATAAATCAAATTAAAGCTCTTATCCTGTACTTTTGAACGCGCTTACTATGTTTTATTAGCATTCATTTCTCAAAGGTGTTTTTTGCAGAAATTAAAAAAAAATTGAATGCGCTCTATTTTGAACACCCGGTATTTTAATACGCGCTATTATTAACACGCGCTATTTTGTTTGAACACGCGCTGTTTTGATAGGCGCTATTTCGTTACACAGCCGAAATGTTTAGGAGTTATAGAAAATTTTATACGAAAAATCGCCGTAGCTTTTGAAATGAGACATAGATTAAAGTTTTCAAATATACCTCTAGTTTTTTTATAGTTTGAGCAGGATCAGATTTCCATACCGTTTTAGGGCACTCTTATTAATTTGCCACCACTGTACAGCGTGTCCCATTTTCGATGGGATTAAATGGGAAACTCGGTTATTATTAAAGATATCGATTTTCTGATTGCACCTTACCGTGCTCTTTTTTGGAGCCCTTAAAAATGGTGTAATCAGATTTTTGCTATACCCCGTGGTTTCGCTAATACAGGGAGTTTTTGAAAAAATTGCATTTTAATTAATTCCTTGTATCTCGCTTATTTTGCAAGATATTTATATTGTGTAAAAACCTTTCTATGGCAACTTTTTTAGAGCAAAATAAAGACGTTGTCAATTTTTTAAAATATTGTTTAGTTTTTGAGATATGGTATTTATCATAAAAAAATTAAATACGGACCTGTATTTTTTTTATTACTACTTTGATTAGTTCCATGCTTTTATTATCTTAAAATGATAAAACTTTAATATTTTTTTGATTTAAGGTTAAAAAAAACTATTTAATATTTGAAAAAAAAATTATAGTCCAAACCTGGAAATTTTCAACGTAATTATAAATTAAAAATTGCAAGACACACTAGTTGAACGATTTTTAGTTTATCTGTTTTGAAATGATAATTAAAAGATTTATAAATAAAGTAAAAAACGTTAAAAAGTTACAAAAATAATATACTAATTATTTGATGGTAGAACATCAGGTCGTGAAATTTACAAAACAAAAGCGTGGAATTGACATTGTCATTTTACTTGTCATTTTTGTGAATGGCTTACAATTATTTTAAACTGGTTAGAAATCGACCATATCCAGATTTTGAAAAATGTGATATGTTTGACTGCTTCATTCAAGCAACAAACCAATATTTAAATGGCAGAAATATTTTTATGCAAAATGCGTTAAGAAAAATTACTCAAAAATGCCAACAATGTCTTACACATAATGGTAATCAGAAAAATTAGTTATTTTTTATAATTTGTTTTTTTTTTATTTTTTCGTAGACTTTGTTTCAAATAAATCTGTAAATTAACGTAAAACCATTTTAATATGAAAAGTATCAAAACAGTTAAACTAAAAATTGTTTATCTAGCAATTTTTAATTTATATTTATGTTGAAAATATCCAGGTTCGGACTATTTTTTTTTTAAATATTAAATATTGTTTTTTACTTTAAAACAAAAGTTTTTAAAATTTTTAATATTTTATGATAATACTAGCATGAAACCAATCAAAATAGTAATAAAAAAAATCCAGGTCCGTATTTCATTTTTTTATGATAAATACCATATCTCAAAAACTAAACAATATTTTAAAAAGTTGACAACGTCATTATTTTCCTCTAAAAAAGTTGCCATGAAAAGGTTTTTACAGAATAAAAATATCTCGCAAAATAAGCGAGATACAAGGGATTATTAAAAATACAATTTTTGCAAAAACTCACTGTATTAGCGAAACTACGGGGTATAGCAAAAATCTGATTACGCCATTTTGAAGGGCTCAAAAAAAGAGCACGGTAAGGTGCAACCAGAAAATCAATATCTTTAATAATAGCCGAGTTTCCCATTTAATCCCATCGAAAATGGGACACGCTGTACATATTAGCAGATCTCTTTTATTATTGCTGGTTCTTGGTATGGACGTACTAATTACTCATAATTAATAAGTAAAAATTCAGTTGAATATGCTGAAGATATCTTTGATCATTTAATTAAAATGTACGTATTTGTTTGTAGACGACACAGATTATAGCGAATCGGAAGGACTGTCCTCTGCTCAAATCAACAGAAGGATGGACGGTATGCACATACAGTCGCCTACAAGTGAAACGGAAGAGGAAAGCCGAGGAGGTAAATAGTGCTAAGTTAGGTAAAAGAGATAACCTGTTTTTCTTCGCTGAGTAACAGTAACCATGAACTCCGGAGTAACCACACAGCTCAACCAAAAGTTTAAGGTTAAAGCCGTTTGTTGTTGTTGTTAAACCTTGTTTTTAATTTATCCGAATATTAACAAATAATTTAAAAGGTCACTACGAGTAACCGTAACCGTGCGAGCAACTTTAATGAGTGACAGGGTTGCCAGATTTCTGAGAAGGGAAAGCGTGGCAACGACGACGGGGGCCAGCTAGGATAGGATGCGTTTGCGATCAATTGACCAGGGACAGGGAAATGGGAGCTAATTTAAAATATAGATAACAAAATATATCAGAAATACAATTTTATCCAAATAAATCAGATTACACAATTTGTAAGGGCTCAAAAAAAAAACAAGGTGAAAACCGCCTCTTTGATAAAACCGGCTACACACGTAACGATAAATCGTAGCGATTTAACTGTACAAATTGGACTGTGCAGTTAATTCGTTATGATTTATTGTTAAGTGTGTAGCCGCCTTAACAAAGTTTTCCGTTAATCTTTTCTTTTCGTTTTTTATCAAATTTAATATTACCACAAAAACAAAAACGAACTAGAAATTGATCCATAGGGCTTACTAAATATTTTTAAGGAAAATTAAATGGACACAAACGTATCTTATACTTTATACCTAAATTAGTATCTTAAAAATAGTTTGCGCCGTTATAGTCCTTTTAAAATTTAAAAAAAAAACATTTTCAAAATCATTCAATGTATTTAACTGGAAAATAATTTTCCTGAAAATCAATATTGATACCCTCTTTCAAGAAATAATTCCAACAAAAAATCTTTCGGAAGAAATTAAGTGTTAGGTGAAAGTTTAGGCTATTTACATGGAAAGCTTATACAGAATTTTTTATTATAGAACCTCAAATTTTGAGGATAGAAACTCGAACAGCTCCAAAACCCAGCCAACCCGAAGTAGTTTTGAGTGATGGTAAGTTTTTCTATCTTTTCACGCATGTTTAACACTTATAGTCTTATTTTCACGCTAAAGAAAATCTCCTAAAAATTGAACAAATATTTGGTGACCCAAAGCAATATATTCTGTATTGATAAGCGTAGTATGTGCTCATAAAGAAGATGGTATTTAAATCTATTCATCCTTATTTTTAAAAAATCTAATATTGAATTTTGATTTTGAATTGAGTCATTTAAACATCTTCTTTAATATTGTGAATTTTAATTATTTGAATTTTGTTTAAAACGTTTGTTTTTTACGGATATGTTCGGTGGTTCTTATTTTATTCAAATTTCTGTGTGGGTAATATTTTTCGAAATGTTAAGGTAAGACCGCACTACAGCGGAACGACGCGACGCTTTAAATTATAGGCCCGTCACACTAGAACATCGCGACACATTTTTCGGGAACTATTAATCTAGTTTTCAGTTTAAAGGTTATAGTTCCTTATATTCACTTAGAATTTTTCCTTATCTTATCATTTTTTAAATTGAAGAAATAGTCCATGATGGGTGGAGGTGATTTATAAATCAAACAAGTTCAGTCGTTCTCCACTAGTTTTATTTCTTTTTACAACTCTCATCTTCAGGTTGTACACTTGATGGAGTTAATTCATCTCCATTGCCTACAGTTTGTAGGCTCAACATTTTTTTACAGCAGCATGTGCAATGAAGCAGTACAACACATTACAGCAGCATGTGCAAAGAAGCAGCACAACAAATTACCTTACACATGCTGCTGTAACTTGTTTGACTTATCATTTTTACCAACAAGCCAAGGAATAATGTCTATTTTCACAGAAAAAAATAGGTTAGGGAAGAAAATCACCGGGCCGTGTCATGCCGCTTTTTATACCGCACTAGGGGCAACGGAGCTATCCTCTTACCTCAACAATTGTTTTTATATTGCTTTGGGGCATCGCTTATTATTTAATTCATTACAAAAAATAGAAACATACGTAATTAGTAGTAGATTAGAGGTCGGCCCAAAAACCAGGCGAGTGGGCTGGCTGTACAGCGTGTCCCATTTTCGATGGGATTAAATGGGAAACTCGGTTATTATTAAAGATATTGATTTTCTGATTGCACCTTACCGTGCTCTTTTTTTGAGCCCTTAAAAATGGCGTAATCAGATTTTTGCTATACCCCGTACTTTCGCTAATACAGGGAGTTTTTGAAAAAATTGTATTTTTAATAATCCCTTGTATCTCGCTTATTTTGCGAGTTATTTTTATTCTGTAAAAACCTTTTCATGGCAACTTTTTTAGAAAAAAATAATGAGGGTGTCATTTTTTTTAAATATTGTTTAGTTTTTGAGATATGGTATTTATCATAAAAAAATTAAATACGGACCTGGATTTTTTTTATTACTATTTTAATTGGTTTCATGCTAGTATTATCATAAAATAATAAAAATTTAAAAATTTTTTGTTTTAAGGTAAAAAGAAATATTTAATAATTAAAAAAAAAACTAGTCCGAACCTGGATATTTCCAACATAAATATAAATTAAAAATTATTAGTTAAACAATTTTTAGTTTAAGTGTTTTGATACTTAGCATATTAAAATAGTTTTACGTTAATTTACAGATTTATTTGAAACAAAGTCTACGAAAAATACAAAAAAAAACAAGTTATAAAAAATAACAAATTTTTCTGATTACCATTATGTGTAAGACATTGTTGGCATTTTTCAGTAATTTTTCTTAACGCATTTTGCGTAAAAATATTTCTGCCATTTAAATATTGGGATTTTGTTGCTTGAATGAGGCAGTCAAACATATCACATTTTTCAAAATCTGGATATGGTCGATTTCTAGCCAGTTTAAAATAATTGTAAGCCATTCACAAAAATGACAAGTAAAATGACAATGTCAATTCCACGCCTTTGTTTTGTAAATTTCACGACCTGCTGTGCTACCATCAAATAATTAGTAAGATATTATTTTTGTAACTTTTTAAGGTTTTTACTTTATTTATAAATCTTTTAATTATACATTTTAAAACAGATAAACTAAAAATCGTTCAACTAGTGTGTCTTGCAATTTTTAATTTATAATTACGTTGGAAATTTCCAGGTTTGGACTATATTTTTTTTTCAAATATTAAATAGTTTTTTTTAATCTTAAATCAAAAAAAAAAAATAAAGTTTTATCATTTTAGGGTAATAATAGCATGGAACCAATCAAAGTAGTAATAAAAAAATCCAGGTCCGTATTTAATTTTTTTATGATAAATACCATATCTCAAAAACTAAACAATATTTTAAAAAATTGACAACGTCATTATTTTGCTCTAAAAAAGTTGCCATAGAAAGGTTTTTACAGAATAAAAATATCTTGCAAAATAAGCGAGATACAAGGAATTAATTAAAATGCAATTTTTTCAAAAACTCCCTGTATTAGCGAAACCACGGGGTATAGCAAAAATCTGATTACACCATTTTTAAGGGCTTCAAAAAAGAGCACGGTAAGGTGCAATTAGAAAATCGATATCTTTAATAATAACCGAGTTTCCCATTTAATCCCATCGAAAATGGGACACGCTGTACTTTTCGGTTATGACTTTTATGTTTCCACTCTTTATGGCAAAGTTTTACTTTAGTTATTTTTTTATAGAGTAAAATCTATAAATTTTAAAATACGCAAACGTTTGACTTTTTGTAACATTTAAAGATTGATAAATAATCAAACCTACTTACCTAGAAAAAAAACCGTCTTTTCAAGTTTACAAAATGCACTATTATTTCGTGAATCTTGCAGCTGCAAGGTTTTCGGTGGCTTCTAATCACTGCTGTTTGTGACATTAAAATATTGTAAAATGTGCTCAATTTTTTCATTAGTTCAGATATTTTACTTTAACGTTTTTTTGCTTAGTCCGCATGACTTTTAGACAAAGGAACGCAATTTTTATAGTAAAACTTCCTTCAGTTGCAAAATTTAGCTAGTTTTTTTCCGCAGTATTTTTAGATAGTAATAAATTAGAATTACTTTAATAAAAGTATCGAACTCTCACGATATGCCTCTATATTTGTTTGAACGGAAACACCATCCCTAGCATTTATATTAAAAATACTATCTTTAACGTAAAAATATTTTCAAACAACTTTCAATTTTATATTAAAATTGTAGTTGAAATTGGCGTTTTCCGTTATATATTTTTAATACTAAAGTTATAAAATTGTTAAAACTGTTTGTTGCTTATAGACCAAGCAAATTACACTTTGAGAGAAAGAAAATTATTAACAGGACTTGAAGCATTGGAAATTGTAGAGCGGCGAAAAACAAAGTTAAAAAAAATAAATGCGTGACCAGGGAGGGGCGTTGCGGATTAGGTTTGGGGGGTAAAAAGGGGCAGGGAATCGTATTATTGCGATTTCCGGCGAAAGCTGACGTCGGCGAAAAAAGTGATATACAGAAAAGTCATAGGCCATGAAAATATCTAAAACTTTTGTAAATGTCATTTTTTACATAACCTCAAAATGTTCGAAAAAAATTTAAAAAAACCGTAATTGTTTTTATTTTTTATTTTTTATTTTTTATTTTTTATTTTGTATTTTGTATTTTTTATTTTTTATTTTTTATTTTTTATTTTTTATTTTTTATTTTTTATTTTTTATTTTTTATTTTTTATTTTTTATTTTTTATTTTTTATTTTTATTTTTTATTTTTTATTTATTTTTTTTTTTGCAAAAATAATTTTAACAAAAGTTTAACAAAACTTGGTAAGAGTAGAGCCCTTTGGGTGCTAAATATCTACAATATTTAACAAACAAAAAAATTAAGAAGTTTCTAAGATATTTGTTTTTCCTTTCAAAATCGCTTTATTTTTAAATGAAATTTCTCCTTTAGAAAATCATCGTATCCAGTTCTGCTGGTACTCAGTTTTTGGCACTGAGATGTACTCTTTGGTGAATTAAAAAAAGATAATATGCGTCATTTAAAAACATGTCCAAAAAATAGAAAAAACAAAAAAAAAATTCACAATATTTTTGAAGTTATTCGAGTTATTTTTTTAAATTTTTCTCGAACATTTTGAGGTTATGTAGAAAATGTCATTTACAAAAGTTTTAGCCATTTTCACGGCCTATGATTTTTCTGTATATGACTTTTTTCTTCGAGGTCAACTTTCGCCGGAAATCGCAATAATACGTACTATACTACGTACGAGTGGTTAATTGATTATTGAATTGATTCCAAAGAGTTTTGATTGGATCGGGGGGTATTTCATCCCAATCAGTTTTGCATAACCAAAGTTTTTGCATAATCACTTTGGCTAAAAATGAAACAGGCGATAAGAAACCTATAGGATCCCAAATTTTAGCGATAGCCGATAAAATATTCCTTTTGGTGCAAGGTTTTTCACAAGGGGTACAAGTGCAGTACCGAATGAACCTGCCACATTACCCCTCCAAACCTAACCCGCTACGCCCCTGCTCACGCATTTAATTTTTTTAACTTCGTTTTTCGCCGCTCTACAATTTCCAATGCTCCAAGTCCTGTTAATAATTTTCTTTTTTTTTTCTTAAATTATGGTAATTCCACTGGCCTATTACTAAGCGTTCGCTACTTTTTTTACTATTTAAGCTTAGATTATCTTGCCTGTCACTTGTTTGCACACTACATTTATTTTTTGCACGTGTCTAGACGAAGGCAATGTCACCCAGAGATTTTTGACCACAGAACGCACCTCGGTTAATAATTACAGTAAGTCTTTCACAAAAAGGATAGGATTTTTGTATTTTTTGTTCTTTTATTAACAAACAATATTAATAAAGGCTGTTTCATTTTATGATGGGCATTGGTGTTGCATTTTATGACGCTGCAAAACCGTACGGGCGACGCGACGTTATCACACAACCTCCCTTCTGCACCCGTGCAATACGACGCCGATTTTTATACTTTTATTGTCTATGAAACAGGGAAATTGTCATCCCACGCATCGAATAGAAATGAGTTACGCTGGGAAATATGAATAAACTTATCCTTAATAAGTTATTATTCTTATTATGATTTTTTTATCGGAATAAATTTGGTATCTAAATGAATGTCCTTAAATCATTTTGTTAAATAATATTGTGGCCGTATTTCTTAACTTAACTATTCATTTATTCAGTTTGTCGCGTTTTTTTCGACTGGTTTGCGCTATTTAGAATATAAGTACGCGTATTCCGTCTTATTTCTCCAAACATAATTAATAAATAATACAAAAAACCGAAAAGACCAATTTTGGTTATAAGACGAAAAAAAGCAGCTGCACCCTAGTATTTTTTTGTGTTGTGTGTATATGTTTGCTTATAAATAGGGCTCTAACAGCTTTAAAATTAATTGCTTTTAACCATTCTTCAGCACACTTTACGCTTTGCACATACTTTGTTACAGAAACCGTATGGTTTTCACTGTTTTAATGCTTCTTCTCAATCTTAACACTGGATACATTATTTCTAGGTCAAGAAATTATGACAGTACCCACGAAAAACTACTACAGAACGAGCAGCCACCTAGGCTTTCCGAAAGGCTCTTACATTGTACCTAATCCTGTACATTTCCACGTTGCACGCAAAAAACAAGTCGCAGAAATTTTAAAACCTAGAATTGTATCTATTCCGCCTTCTACACGCTACAGATTTAACTCCTATAACATTAATGACTTAATAAATAGAGATAGTAGAGTTAGGTCTTGTAAGTATGTGACATTAGAGCTTAGGGAGAGAAATGTTGTAAGTTTAGATATATCATTAGATTCGTTAAAATCGTTTATAAGACCATTTGCTAGAGCTTTAAATATTGATCATATCCCAGCTCTAAATAACCAAGGTTCTCAGACTTCCTACATGAATAATTTTGAGCGTATACCACAACATAATTTTGAAAACATTGAGTACACACCTCTCTACATAGACACTCACACAAATACTCTTAGAACAACGAATACAAGTAAAAAATTTGAAAAAGAAGTTTTGGATACCATGCAAGCTAATTTAATGACTGATTTTGAAAACGAATCTGTTTGCGACAAAAATTCTGAAGATACAAGCTCAGGGGATATTCGTATTTTTGATGAAAACGATGAGGTTCAATTTAATGAAAGCTTGTGCGAATTTACGAAAGATGTAGAAAAGTTGATTTCAAAAAGTATAAGTTTGAGCTCTAGTACTAGCATTAAAGGTCAAGATTTGGATGAAAAAGTGCCTTATTACAAAAAACCTAACGCAGAAGATAACTTATATGACAATATTATAAGCATGAAGGAAATCAGTTCTGACGAAACAAGAGTTGATGAATATGCCGAAATTGGCTATGTTTCAGTTGGAGCATTCCAAACATTAGTACCAACTGATGATGTCAAAGAAATAAATCATCTAGGTTCGAGCTTCACTACTAGCATTGAAGATCAACCTTTGAATGAAAAAGTGTCTTGCTTCCATAAACCTGACCCACAAGACAATTTAGATGAAAATATCATAAGCTTTAAAGAAAGCAGCTCTGAGAACAAAATAAATTATTTTGCTAATACCGAAGAGAAAAACCAGTCATTAAGCCATTCAATAACAGAAATCGCAGAACAGTTTAGCTCAGAATTTTCGAAAGTCGTAGATGATTATGAATCTGCTATACATGTCATAAATGAAGTAAGACAAATTTTGAATCACCAAAGTGTCGAAAGTTCAGAAAACAGCTCAGTAGATGAAGGTATTTCAGGATTGACTAATAATGGTACTTTAACCGACCAAGATGAAGCTGTAAATTGTAATAAAAATAGCTTTGAAAGTGTTGATCAAAACATTATTAAACTCGGGCATTTCTTAAAAGAATTTTTGGTTAAAGAAAGTTTTGAAATTAAAGATCTGGTTATCTTTCCTGAACCAAAAAATGATGTTATAACCCAAAAGTTTTTAGCTGATTTATTGACCATGTATAAAGAATTGTATCCCGAATCTTTAAAAGATGATGAGAAAAATGAAATGAGGTTAGCCTTAGCTAGCTATGTTTTAAACATTTTAGAACTTGATGAAAGAATGAAAGATAAAAATTCTTCAAATGATTCGAACAATACCCTAAATATTTCTGATAGGTTATTTAGCATTTCAGAATTCTTGTCGGAAGTGCTTGATGCTTTTTTTGAGTCCCTTAACAGCAATAACTTTTTTAACTTTAGGAAAAGTTTATCAGATCAGAATAACGCGCAAAGTACACCCCGTGATAAACGAAAGTCAACTTTGACAACTAACACAAGGTCAGGAGAAATAAATTGTGATGACGTTATGTCTTTTAAGAAAGATACGTCACTTTTAACCGAAACTTATTGGATTACGATAAACCCATCTCCAGTGCGTACTCCACATTTACCATCAAAAAAACGAATAATTAATGTTGATGATATTCCTTTAAAGCCACCATCAGATTTAATTTTAGTTGAAAATGAAGTAAAGGCTCCAAAACAGATAGTTAATGTGGATCAACTAATTTTTAAACCTCCGTCTGACCTATTAAGTAACATAAAAGCCGATGAATTAGATACTTTAGAAAATAGCATTTTGACAGAAAAAAGTTTTGAGGAAATTATTAATGGACGCGAGAATGATTATCCGCTTTTCTATTCCAGTTTATCCGATCTTTCCGACAGATTTAATAGCAGTTCTAATAGTTCTTTAAATACACAGCCAGAATTAAATTGTCCAAACAATTCTAGAGATGAATTTCATATTGAAGATTTACCAACAGAACCCGATGAAGATATTCTAAACGTAGTCGACAAGTTAAAATTCCACGAGTTGTTTGTAGACAGGCAACAACTGACCGATGATTTTGTCAGTGAATATGAGAAGCAAATGGCCCAAGCTAAATTTAAAATACCAAGCATCAGTGCGAATTTTAAAAACAATTTAGAATCAAAAATCAATTCTTCTGATAATGCTATTTCAGAAATACAAGATGATCAGCTTAAAGAAAATTTTGGCGAATATGAACCATTTGTGGAATCCGTGAAAGCTCCCTCCACCCCAGAAACGTATACTATTGAAGATGTTGAAGGGCTTTTTGAAAATAAATGTTTGGATGGTGTTTTTGAAGAGCATGATGAGCAAAACAGCTATAAAAAAGCATGGAAAGAGAAGGAAACAAATCTTTATGATGTTTTATGCCACCCGTTTAATAAAGAAAATTACTACATATCATATCGCGATGATATAGATGATCTTGCGCCAACAACTAAAAACGTAAGTTCTTCAAAAAAACTCTCAAGTTTGTCACCGATTCGAGAAGAGCCCAAAGTCAATCTATTTAATAGTAAACTAAGTGAAGATTTAAGCGAATCCTTTTTTTCTGTGCGTCATAGCAATTCTTCATCGCAAGAACTAACAAATCTAAATGAAGACAGTCAACAAGAATCCTATAACATTGTTACGTGTAACGAAGTACAGTTTTGTAGAGGCTCTAATGAGAGTTTGGCGCCTTTTAGCAGCAAACATACGGTCGTTTTTTCTTCAGAAATCCCTACAATTGCAGAAGAAATAATTGTTTGTAACAGCGACGAGGATAAGGAAAATTGTTGTCCAAACGAGTCCGGCGCCGGCGATTGGATGGGGTTCGAAAGCGCTAAATTTTGATTGGGTTGTGTTTTATGTTTTTGTTTCGTAAAAAATAACCAATTCAAAACTTATTTAACATACTAATGGTGCCATTAAAATTTTTACCGAAAGATTGATAAAAAGTTTTTTTATATTAGTAATAAGTAATTGAGTAATTGTCTGATTTATCAATATTTTATAGAAAGTTTATTATAAAGTAATGCTAAGGAACACACTTTTCTTATAAAGCATCCAAAAATATATTCACTACACTTTGTGTTGCCGAGCCTTGGCTGCCTAAAGTCGAGTGGTTTTACCTAGTTTTCTTGTTTGGGTATTCTCAACAAATTATGAGTTGCAGAATTAGGGCCCTTAATATTTCTGTACTCGCTTTTTGGTAATATTAACGCACACAATTTTTTATGGTTTCAACTGTTTAGGCCATTGGAGTGTGCGGTTTACCTAAAGTTGGCAGATATCAGCATTTTTTTAAATTTGTTTTAATCAGATTTCAAATGCTAACTAAAAAGTAAAGTGCGTACCTATTTGTATCTGTAGCCCGCCCTGCAGAACGCGATTGGTTGCTAATTAATTTGGTTAATAATGCAAAATGCTAAAGGCTTTCTTAGTTCGTATTTGAACTCTAAAACAATTATCTGTAAGGTTTATTTCATGATACCGTTTTTTCTTCTAAAATAAAGCAGACACTAAATTCATTTATGTATGTTTGGCATTTTTTATTTGTGCATCCTTGTGAATTTTAAACTCACATTTTTGACATTTTTTTAAAATTAGGTGCCTTTAGAAATTTTAAGTCTTAGGTAATGTTTAAGCTAACCGTTAAGAATATTAAATCATACCAAGTTGGGTTTGCTCAGAAGATATAAATAAGTACATAAAATAACTACTACTACTATACAGTGTGTTCCAACGAAAACGAAACAGATGCGTTTTTGGGTATTTAGAATATTTTTTTCGAAAAATTCCTCGGACACGTCGATTTAGTTTTTGAGGGGGACACTTTTTGGCTATCTTGAAATTTTTGTAGCACGAACCCCCTTCGAGGGGTATACTTTACCCCTATATTTTGAATAGGGAACGTGGGTCTAGTGATGCCTTATTTTGAAGCTCTCTTGAATATCTTTACAACCGTGTAAAAATTTCGAAAATCCATCGATTAGTTTTTGAGATATATTTGCCTTCAAACTTTCAAATTTAACATGGACTGATAAAATAAAAATTTTATTAGAAATTTATTATTTTTCGGATTTAATTTTTATTTTATCATTCCATGTTAAATTTGAAAATTTGAAGGCAAATATCTCAAAAACTAATCGATGGATTTTCGAAATTTTTACACGGTTGTAAAGATATTTAAGAGAGCTTCAAAATAAGGTATCACTAGACCCACTTTCCCTATTCAAAATAGGGGTAAAGTATACCCCTCCAAGGGGGTTCGTGCTACAAAAATTACAAGATCGCCAAAAAGTGTCCCCCTCAAAAACTAAATCGACGTGTCCGAGGAATTTTTCGAAAAAATATTCTAAATACCCAAAAACGCCTCTGTTTCGTTTTCGTTGGGACACACCGTATAAATATTTACATGAGAATACAAAATTAATGCAAAATTAAGGAACCTTACGCGCACCATAATGTCTAAAAATCCAAGTTATCAGACAGTATGTTTGTGTTTTAAAACTTGGGATTTGTTTTATAAATATTTGTGATGTTCTATTTTCTGTCAATACCCAACTTAGGTATATTATTATTAGTCTTTAAGATTAACTCATATTTTGTTTTTGTATATGTGTTGTTTAACTTTTGTATTTTGTAGTACAGTAAATAGAGTTTTGTTACTTATTTTTATATCCAGATTTGTGCACTTCTATTTTTTTACCCATCTCTTTGCCTTTTTTAATTTGTACGTAGTGTCTCGTTGTAAATAGCAAGCTCTTTTTCGTGTGACCTCCTAAATGCCATACCATTGTAACAAAAATAACACAACGCATTGGAAATGGATAACTGGTAAAGGTAACTTTTCACATTTTTTACACACATTTTTGAGTACGGATATTTTTTTAGTTTAGTTGTCAAAATTGCCGTTTTATTTTAGGTGAAAATACAATGAATGGAGACCAATCCGATGCCCATTTGAGCACGTACTCTAGCAGTAAAGAGGTAAAGTTGTCCTTATTTTTTTTTAAATCCTTTTTCAATAGGCTACTAATTATTTCTCTAAATAAAGAAAATTGCGTTAAAGAATTAGTGCCGTAAATTGTGGTAACTTTACAGAAATAATATCTGTGGGTAACTTTGGTATAACTTTGGGACATATGTAATTTTACTACAAAAAAATCTTAAATCTGTAAAGGTGATAAATTTTGGAATCCAATCTTTAAAAAAAGGCAATAGCCTGTAAAATGTTTAGGTTTTGCAATGCAGCATTTGTTTTGACTGCAGCCACTAATTTCAAGGGTTACTTTGATAGAAAAGCTACTATAGGTAAATTTAGTGGGAATAAGGACACTGTTGTTCTGGTAAATGTACGTTTTAATCCATAGGTCACGTTTCGACAATGGTTTTTGTCTTCATCAGACTAAAAAGGTTACAACTCATTAGTAAGATAATACAAAATACGGTACATTAATACATCACCAATTAAAAATTATTATTCTTTTCCCAATAAATAACATTTAAAATGACCTTATTGACAATATATTATTTTTTTCCTAAATAGTTTTTTCCCTTTTAATGTATATGTAACTGATTTTTTTATTTATTTATATAAAGAGATAATTATGGTTTATTTTTCTTCTTTTTTTTTTAATATACATATATAAAATTTTTTATACAAAGGTTCAAAAAATTTTTTGTCACTATAGTAACTGATGGGTGGCTCAATAAAATACGCACCAAGAGATCAATCAGCTATTCATATAAAAACAATAATAACAAATAAAACCTGTAGCAAGCCATAATACCATGTAGAAAATAACAACAATGTACACATTATAAACCTATGTTAAAATTTAAAACAAAATTAAAAAGGACTGTTAAAATATTTAAAATTCCGTACTCACTCTTCAGACTAGATCGTACATTGGAACAACAAAAAACAAGAATTCAAGCACATCAGGAAAACAAACGGCACAAAATTAAAAACGAAACCCAACATTAATCTGCTAATTATTTATATTTTCTTTTGTTTTGTTTATCAGACAGGTTATATTATCGGCGGCAAAATTAGTCCGCATTGTTGTCACTATTCTGGATTTTCATTGTTCCGAAATATTAAAACAAATTAAAATTCTTTAAGTTTAAAGCAAAAGGCAACCTTGAATAGAGTGGAACTAGTAGTGTACGGTACTGATTTAATTTAGAGTGGGACAAGTGTATATAGTATGATACAATTAAGACAGTGATGGAACTTATTTTCTAGTTTGGAGTTGTTGTATATTAAAATGCATTGATAACATGCATTGTTGTCAGAACACAAAACTTTTCCTGTTTAAACCTTGGTATATACAATGAATTTTTAAAAAAGCAAAAAATATTTTTTGGTTGAACGCTAATTTTCAACTAATTTACGTATTCATGACTAGTTAGAAAGACACTTCGTATTTTGTTGTCGTGGTTTAATTGGGGAAAAGGTTTATTTTTTTCCTTTTATATTATACATATACATACATACACCCACATATACACACATACAATCACATACATACATACATATACACACATGCTCTCCACTAAAATGCAGTATAAAAATACCAAATATCAAGAAATACTTTGTGAAATAACCTTTATGGAAAGCATTAAAATATATGAAAAAATCGTTTTTCAAAATAAAGTCCTTAAGCTTTTTTTTTTGTACCTTTTCTTTGCCTAAAATATGTCATAATATATATTTTCGAGCTGCTTTCATTCTTCGACGATGAAAACAATGAGGTGAAGTTTACAAAGATCTATCTCACTAGAGGGGTCGCGGTTCGTTTGTCGAAAACACGTTTATCGAAAACATCTTTATCGAAGACATTTTGATCGAAAATCTTAATTTCGAATGGCACTTTTATCGAATAGCAATTTAATCGAAAATCTTTTATTCGGTTCGGTTTGGTTACACCCCCTCAAGGATCCCGGGAAAGAAATCAGTTTTTTTTTGGAAAAAATATGATTGAAAAGAGACCCCTTTATCGAATTATATATATAAATTCATTCTCAGATTGTGTTTTCGATTAAAAAGCGATTCGCCAAAAATGTTTTCGATTAAAAAGTCATTCGAAAAAGTTGTATTCGATAAAAAAGTTTTCGATCAAAATGTCATTCGAAATTAAGATTTTCGATCAAAATGTCTTCGATAAAGATGTTTTCGATAAACGTGTTTTCGACAAACGAACCGCGACCCTCACTAAAGCGCCATTCAAAGTTGATAATTTTTTGCATTTATTTACTCACTTAGATTTCTTTAAATTTTCAAGAAATCAGTTTATACATTTATAGGAAGCTTAGCTTTGCTTTTTGATTACTTTCAATAATAAACAGATAGTTGAAAAACTTGTGTTCTTATTTCCACCGAATAAGTTTAAAATTAAAACTAGTAGTTATAAAAATCCAATTAATAACGATGCGTGCTGGTAAAAAATCAGCCTATACACAGATAAAAGTAACTATATGGGGTTTCTAAAAAAAAATAAACAGCCTGGAAGCCAAATTTGTTTACTGTAATAGCAACAATATTTCATATTTTCGAAAAAGAAAACAATTTTAAATTTATGTTCGATATTAAATTTCGAAACAGGCTCGGAATAGCGCCTCTTTTTCCGAAATCCCCAAAAATCCTCTTGTAGTTACATTTATTTGTGACGTGTTTATCAGCTTTGTCTCATTGTTTTATATTTTAGGACCGTTCGGTGTCAGAAAGTTCCCCAAAGAAAGATAAAAAGAAGAAGAAGGGTCTTAGGACGCCGTCCTTCCTCAAAAAGAAAAAGGAAAAGAAAATACGTGAAGCCCAATAGGTATGCAAGCCTTGTAAATAAATTATATACAGGGTGTCCCAGAACTAATGGTACATGGTTAAACTGTAGATTCCTTGGGTCAAAAAATTACGATTTAGCTATACTTACCTTAGTCCAAAAGTGCGTATTAACCGAGATACAGGGTGTTAAACTTTATTTTTTCAATTCGATTTTCTTTAATAACTTTTTTACTAATTAATATTTTTGCAAAAACTAACCAGCGTGTAAGTTTTTTTAAAATTGGCAAGACGATTGCGTTAAAAAATTTGATGTACAGGGTACAGGGTGTTCCTTGGACCACTACCATTGCATCAGTATATTTTTTTGTGCCTCAGTGTATACCAGTTTTATGTAAAATAATGGTTTTCCCGTCCTTTTTATGTAAAAAAGTTATACTGTTTTAAAGTCGCTCAGAGCAACGGTTTTTGAGTTTTTTGCATTTAAAGTTTTTATTGCATGTGAGTAATCTGCCTAATTTATGTATGATACTTTCTTCAATTCTTTCTACTTATTAATAATTTTGCACAAAAAATTGGATTTGGTGATTTTTGTGTATTGACAATTTAATTTTGGTAAAAAAAAATATATATTATACAGGGTGTTCTCTGGCTCGGTACCGTTACATTAAAATAGGTCTAACTTTTTTGTTCCTCGGTGTATACAAGATTCTATTAAAAACATTAATTTTTTTTTAAGTGAAAAAGTTGATGTTTAGAGCAACGGTTTTTAAGATATTTAAATTATAAGGTTTTATTGTATGCGTAAAAGATTTTTGATTAAATTCTTACCTACTTCATACATATTAGCTATAATCAATAATTTTTTATAGCATTTTAAGACTGGATGTTTTCTTAAGAAATATTAAGTTAAAAAATATACAGGATGGTTCTTGAATTATCATAAGTGTGTTAAAACAATTGAAAGTTATTGTCCGTTATTGCAACTGTGTAGGGCGATGTTTTTAATGAGGAACAAAAACTTCTTCGTATTAGTGTTTTTAAAAATGGTAAGTACGTATACTTTATTAATGCATGTATTTTTTTTATTGTTTTGAAAGAAAATTATAATTATTAATAAAATTAATATTTTATTATTTATTAAAAGAAATATAAAATTTCTTAAGCATGGCGCTCTCAGCAACAATGTTAAAATTTTAAAATTGACAAATAGTAAATCAAACTTAAAATTGTTTATTATAGTAGGCTTTGAAAATAAAAAACAATAAAATCCAATAAAGTTGCTGTCTGCTTCTATACTGTCAAACTTTCTTACAACTACAGAACTGTTTGTAAAATTACTTAATAATTAAAATCATATTGCTGCCTGCTTAAGTATACACCGAGGCACAAAAAAAAATACACTGATGATTTTAATGCAATGGTAGTGGTCCAAAGAGCACCCTGTACATTGTACATCAACTTTCTCAACGGAATCGTCTTGCAAATTTCAGAAAAACCTACTTGCTGGTTAGTTTTTGCAAAAATATTAATTAGTAGAAAAAATTGAAGAAAGTATCATACATAAATTAGGCATTTCACTCACAGGCAATAAAAACTTTAAATGCAAAAATCTCAAAAATCGTTGCTCTGAGCGACTTTAAAACAGTATAACTTTTTTACATAAAAAGGATGGAAAAATCATTATTTTGCATAAAAACTGGTACACCGAGGCACAAAAAAAAATACAGTGATTTTAATGCAATGGTAGTGGTCCAAGGAACACCCTGTACATTGTACATCAAAATTTGCAACGAAATCGTCTTGACAATTTCAAAAAAATTTATACGCTGCTTATTTTTTGCAAAAATATTAATTAGTAAAAAAGTTATTAAAGAAAATCGAATTGAAAAAATAAAGTTTAACACCCTGTATCTCGGTTAGTACGAACTTTTGGACTAAGGTAAGTGTGGCTAAATCGTAATATTTTGAACCAGGAAATCTACAGTTTAACTATGTACCATTCGTTCTGGGACACCCTGTATATTAGCTCACACGTATACTATATTACGTTGAGCTATGGTGATCGTGAAAAATAATTTTTAAAAAGTTGCTCCGATTTCAAAAATTATATATTTTTGCATTTCAGATAATTTTGACCAACGCGCATAACTCAAAAACTACTTTCCCGATTTTAATGAAATTTGGTACCTACGTTGAGTTTTGGCTCTAGATGGCCCCATTTTAAAATTAAATAAAATCCACTGGACATAAGCCGAAAAAAAAATGGGGGTAGATTAAAAAAATTAGAGTTCTCGTAAAAATATTACTTGTGTGGTACTATATTACCACTGGGAGGGGGTGGGGGATCTCCAATCGGACGCGTGCCCGGGTGGCGGATTGGTAGTTATTTTTGCGAAACAAAATGGGTAAAAATTACATTATACATTAATCATGTGAGCTTAGGTGCCCATTTATTGGCAGAGTATTTGTTTCAGCTATGTTGAGTTTATACTGGACAAAATATAATAAAACATATTAAAATAAATCATAATAAAATAAACTGTTCAATGTCTTAGCTATATTTGATTAAAAAATGTATTTTGATGATCTACTGCATGCACTGGCTGAAAAAACTAAAATGACTTATTTAAAATCCAGGCTCCAGACTTATATATATATATTTATTGGTTTCACAACGTTCTACGTCTTCCGATACCCAATCTCCACTCGTTTCTGTTTGCCCATAATTCATCATCTAGGCCTCTTATTCTTATTTCACTGTCTATTCCTTCTCTCCAGCTTCTCCTTGGCCGTCCTCGTTTTCTTCGGCCAGTTGATTTCCATTGTAGTATTTGTTTAGGTAGTCTTTCATCATTCATTCTTTGTACATGTCCGTACCACACCAGTTGTTTTGTTCTTATATCATCCACTAAAGTACGTTCACCCACTGTCATAATTTCTCTTATTCTTTGATTTGTAACTCTTTCTCTTTTTGATTTCCCTGTTGCTCTTCTCCAATAGTCCATCTCCGTAGCGGAAAGCATTTTTTCTGTTCTATCCTTGATTGGCCATACTTCTGAGCCGTATGTAATAACACTTTTTACAATGGTGTTATATATAAGTTTTTTGTTATGTTTTGATATACTTTGGTCCCAAATTATTCCATTTAATAAAGTTATTGCTTTTCTTCCTTGTACGTTTCGATCTTTTATAGCTTTGTCTAGTGATCCGTCAGCTGTAATTTTTAGACCTAAGTATTTATACTCATCACAGGAGTGAATTCGCTGCCCGGTATTTAAGATTAGATCCTGTTTCATTCCACCGATACACATATACTCTGTCTTATTGAGATTAACCTCTAGTCCCCACTTATTGTATTCTTCTATTAGTTTTCGTGTCATATATTCGAGGTCGTCATAATCCTGAGCCACTACTATCTGATCATCGGCGAAACATAAAGTATACAAGGTGGTTTCGTCCAACGGAATTCCCATGTTTTGGCATTTTCTCTTCCATACTTTAAGGACTTGTTCCAAGTATATCTTGAAGAGCGTAGGCGAGATACAGCAACCCTGTTTAAGACCTTTATTTACTTGAAAGCCTTTGGTTAGTTTTGCTTTTATTTTAACTTTTGCCTTACTATTGCGGTATAACTCTTTGATGGCCTTAATTAGTTGTACGCTTATGTTTGTGTTTTCCAACGCTTTCCAAAGTAGATTTAGGCTCCAGACTTAATTACCTAATATTCATTTGATTAAAATCGACATTTTATTTAAATCGGTCGAAACCATTTTAAATTGTGAGCGTTGGTGGCAGATGGACAAACAAACACACTCGGCGTAGCGGAACAAAACATGTTCAGATATACAGGGTGTCCCAAGTAAAAGGTACCAGAGGTGTTTTTGGGTATTTTTCGTGCGAATTTGGAGAAACGCTCGGACACGTCGATTTTGTTTGCGAAGGGGACACTTTTTGGCTATCTTGAAATTTTTGCAGGTTCGGTCCGCAGAATATGTTATGGGCCAGTATTATTAATTTCGCCTTTTTGAAGTTTACACTTCTGCCGTGTGGTCTTAAGCACACACAATAATTTTTTTTTAATCAAATATAGCTTTTTTGATATAAAAAGTTGGTAAACGAGACTGGAGTAAAAAAAACGAGTGACTAGATATGAAATGACAAATCACTGTTAATAGTGCGTGGGAGCTTAGTTGCCTTCAATTGGCAGAGTATTTATTTGGTTGTATTTATTTCAATACCGTAAACAACTCAGCATTAATTAAGTATTGGAGACTTTATGTATGATCTACGTTATTTTTCCTATATTTTTCAGGCACTGCCCAAAAAATAATAATAATAGAAAAAAAATCACCAACGCCTCCTCCATCGAGACTGCCAGCGATTAAAAAAAAATATTTCATTAAAAAACATTTTTAAAAATAGTTAAATTTAACAAATTAAAAAACGTTTCTGCACAAAATGGGTCCAAAAATATAAGGCGATTCAAAAGTTATGCAACCTACAACTAATCCGTGCAACCGTAAAAATTTAATTAATTCTAAACTAGGATGGGGAATTATAATTTTGGAAAAAATTAAGTCCTGCCAGAAATTAAACTCAGACCTTCTGCTTAAGTTTTTAGTAGAATACAAAATACCCACGGCCGGATGCTTTAAATGACATAGAGCATCGGTGTGTAAGGCAGAGAGTACCAGGTTCGATTCCCGGCTAATATTTTTTTTAAATCGATATTTGATTTTTCCCTTTTCTAGTTAGAAATAGAAATTCATATATATGGTTTTGATTAAAAACTGGTTCACTCTGGTATTTTAAAAACTCGTTTGGCTTAGAATAAATCTATTTTGGTCTTTTTTGGTAGCAAGTAATGTTTGATTCGCCTTAAAATTATCTTTCATACTTTTTATTTGTAATATTTTTTTTGGTTATATGAGGAACGCTCACATTAAAATGCTTCTTTTCATCATAAAAGTAGACATTTGGTCCCTTTTTGTGTTTCCAATAAAAAGCCCACTTCACAAAGAAAATTATTTTTTGAAGGAAGTTCACGAGGTAACAATTTTAAACGAAAAAGTTTCACGGGCAAATCCTCAGAGGTAAAGGTAGCTCGGGGAGGCGTTGAAACTTTTTCGTTAAAAATTATTCTTATTAAATTATTAAGAAAAAAATCAATTTTTATGTAGGTTGTTAGTTACAAGAGGTCCTTTAGAAGATTTGACAGTTCCATTTGTCAAATTTTATTTGGGGCATCTTTTAGTTATGCAGGTAGCTAGAGTCCAGTGTACTTTGGACGTGACAAATTATATTAAAAAAATTATCGTAACTTCACGCAATACAGCAAATCACAGGTCTCATACTCGTAATACAAACTATGGTGAGATGTAATTTAAAACACGAAAACCTAATTGCATTGTATGTCGGTACGGTATAAAGTACCGGGTGGCTATAAAAAAACTCTATCGAATAGGGTTTTTGACAATGTTTAAAAAAGAGTTTAGAATGATACTAATTTGCTACGCAAAATTATTAACATAGTATATTTTATCATGACTACATTTAAAATCAAGTTTTCTAATTTCCGATTTGAATTTGCCGCTAAAACGCAATTTCTAGCATGGCGTTGCAATGACGTCACAGCGCAGTAAACTCGCGGACAGATACACGGCATTCAAGGGTTTATTTGTTTTTGGTCTGTGTTTTTACTGTTTTTTATGTAAAAAATGTCCTATAAGTGGTGTGTAGTGCCTCAGTGTTCCAATACCTGAAAAACTATTTATTCATGTGCCTACAGCAGTAAAAGAACGGAAAAAGTGGCTAGAACTTGCTTGAGGAGACCCAAGGGCCTTATCTAATACATCTTCACTTTACATTTGTGAAGATCACTTTGATGTGAGTATAACTAAATTGTTTCTATTAATTTATATCACGTTGTCTATAATATATATAACTATTTCGTGAATGACGATGAAATTTTTGAGGTTATGTTTATTACAACTAAAAAAATAAGAATATCGTAAAAAAACTTTCAGTTATCTACAAAACAACTCATCGAATACTTACATCAACATTTTAGCATTTCTAAATTCCACAGAACAAAAATCACTGTTGTTGGCAAAGAAGCCTGCCACCATAAAGGAATTGGAAAGTTATGGCTATCGGCTTTGGAGAATCCGTTTTCCATTGAAAAATTTTTTATAAACACAAAATAAAATTTAATTTAGAACGATAATTCGCACTTTAAACCAAAGCAAACATTACCATCCATAAGAAAATAACACAAAAAATAGGTTCGAACGAGGCGTTTACTGTTTTGTGACGTCACTCGCAGCTGATTGGTAGACCGCCTGTTTTGAATCAGGTGGCTAATTGTTTTAATTCAATAAATTTATTTAATTAAAAGAACTATGAATTTCAGAAAAAATTAAACAAAAAAGTTTGTTTTTAGCATTCCCAAGACCTAAGGAGATATCTAAAAATAAATATATATTTATTTTTTACTACTGTCAAACACCCTATTGTTAAGAAATTTGGGAACATTTTACTTCGAATGTACAGAACACACATTTGTCCAAAAACCACGCCAACAAAAACCGCACTCAACCAAAAAAAGCGGCGGACCAAAATCGCGCTGAACCAAAAACGCGATTGGTTCCTCGCGGTTTTGTTCCATCGCGGTTTTTGTTAGAGGCCCTGGATAGATTTGACTGTTTTACACTAGAGGTGGCTAGAGACCCTGTATGTATGACATATTTTAATATGTCATACATACAGGGTCTCTAGAGGTGGCCAACTCATATTTCCATCTATTTCTAAACCTAATTTGTCTGTTGTGCGTGTGTTTGTTGTGTTTATTTAAAACAAACTTTCGTAACAAATGTCAAAAAGAGTTGTTCACTTCTAGTGCATAATAAACTACTGCCTCCACTGAACGTCTGACACTTTGCCACGGAACGGGCAAAACTCTGTTACAAATTGTGTTTACTGACAATCATTCGATGAAGTTCTCTCGACCAACTTTTGTTTCTTAATTTTTTTAGAAAAAGATCCCTCTCCAGTTCATTTTTAAGATTGAAAAGCTTTCAGAAAGAACTAGCTCGGTAAACTGACACTTTGAATCAAAAAAATTGATCAAAAAATGCTTGTTTGCTGGTCTATTTACACAAAAAAAATTATTTATTATTTTTAATTATTATTACAGCAAAATTCCTTTGCAACTTGTAAAAACCATCAGTAAAAAATTGGAAGTTACGACAAAATTAATGTTTTGTAATAATATAATAAAAGCGAGCAAGATATGACATGGGAGACATATTGGGTTTGCTTTTTTTTGGTTTTGTTTTATTAAAGAAAATCCGTTTTTGACATCTAATCATGTTTGTTTTAGATGTTTTTATTGAGAAAAATTTTATCCATCATAATCGTACCAAAAATTTCATTTTGGTTATTATTTAAGTTCCCCTAATAAAAAATGACCAAAACGCCCGATAATAAACGCCTTAAAAGGATTATTTATATAAATAATAATATCTCTTAAACAGTTTCTATACACACAAGTGTTTAGTTTATGTGATTTTAAACTTAATAAATCGGCAGCTACCGAATGGCGTTTGTTTTATTAAAGTCGGTTAAATACTTAAAAAGTTATTAGCAAAGGAATATGCTGCTAAGTTTTGTTGGCCCACCCGGCAGTATTACTTGTTCGATATTTATTTCAGTTTTCAAACGTTTCACCGTAGTTAGATTCCATTTTATATTCTATAAGATTGACTCAATATTAAAAATCTTTATTTTTCTCGTTTTGAGTTTCGGTAAATTTTTTTTGCAAACAAGTATATTTTTAGCGTTGTAATCTGTACAGTCAGATTTATTATTAATTATAAAAAGAAAACTATTATTAACTTTTAAAGTTTTTAAAGCCTGTATTTAGTAGTATTTAGAGATATAGAAATTGTAGCATACATAACAAACAATTTTGGACAAATCGTGTTACAAAAAAATAGTTTCGCTCCTTTTCAGAATAATTTTGAGACCAAATATTTTCAATTGACAATAAGGTTTATTAATATTCCGACATCACTTTTTTTAGATTTTTTGAAAATTGTTTGTCTTGTGCAATAGATGTGAGGATTGATTACGGCCAACTTTTCAGAACTTTACATTTGGATGATACAGCCTTGTTGGCCGTTTTTCGTTTTAAAAACTATTGATCTTGTGAATAAAAGAATCAATATTTTTTAAAAGATAATTCAATCAGAAAAATTTACTTTTTTCTGGATTTTTCAAAGTTATTTCTTTATACTGTAATATTTTTGTGCCAGTACAACCTGTTTTGTCTGTATTTTTAGAGATTTCTTCTATTTGTGTTTTAAAAATAATATTTATTCGAAAAGGTAATTTTAAAATCTAGAAAAAAGTATGTAGTTATTTAAGGAAAAAAAATCCTTATTTATGTATAAATTTTTTTAAAGCAACCTCCACGAAG
Source organism: Aspidapion aeneum (assembly GCA_963576565.1). Lineage (NCBI taxonomy): Eukaryota > Metazoa > Arthropoda > Insecta > Coleoptera > Brentidae > Aspidapion > Aspidapion aeneum. The sequence goes on from OY755040.1 coordinate 8,833,413, forward strand.
CTTTCATTGTCTAATAATTATTCTATTGAAATTATTTTTACTGTTATTTTTTTGTAAGAATCAGAAAATCTATTTTATAATATTTAATTTACTAAAACACAAGGGCTTAAAAATTATAGTTTCTAAGGCTTATCTTTGTTTTTATAAACCCCTCAAAAACATTTTACCACATTTTTTTTATTACAAATGTGGCGTTTTTTTAGGCTATTAATTAGGAGCAAACTTTTTAAAAAGCTAATTTTTGAGTTAGATAGTAGGTATGTCTTGGAGAAAATTAAAAACGTCACACAACGATTACGTTTAAATCACTCTAATATATATATCATTCATGCAAAAACTACACATTAATAGACAATATTTGCCATATACAACAAATGAATCTATGTGTTATAAAACAGCCCAGATTCTGGACACACAAGAAAAAATATTTGAAGCAAAGATTGATAGTACACATAATATGGTATGACTCACAAAATTTTTATGGTTGATAGAGAAGGCCGAAATAATAAAAAAAGTGCATATATCGTGGGGGTCAAAACTCAACTAATTTTGGTCCAAATCGTGTCAAAGTTTTAAAATTTAGAAGAATTATCTTTCAAATACTAAAAATTTGACGTTTTTTAGCATGAATAATCTTTAATAGATCTAAAAATATTCCATGAGTCTTGCTCTACGTTAAAAAAATAAATAAAAAAATATATAAAGCTTAAAAATAAACGGCATCAGCGCATCATTTTTTTGTCCCACACGAAAATTTGATCTTAAATTTTGTCTGAACACCTGTGCCTCGGGAAATCCTTTGTAGATTAGCCGCTAAGTTCATGCCATATTTCGAAAACATCTAATATTTGACCCCCATGTTATATGAACTTTTTTCTTTTTTGAACTTTACTGATTAAAATATTGTGAGTGATACCATTCACATCCTGTATAAGTCTAAGGAATGAAGTAGTACCTTTAATACCGAAGCGAAAAGTTTGATTTTGATTCGCTGAGGGATAAAAAGGGACTACGGGGTTTATATATTTCCGGAAAGATAATTTTTTTTTTAAAACACAGGGGTGTGTGTTACATGGTAGCAAGAAAAAAATCATTATAGTCGTTATAATTTATCATATCAAATAGTTCTTCTATGAAAATTTGAAAATTTGAAACTACAAAGGCTGCAAACTTTCATAAAAAGCATCGATTAATACCTAAAGTCAGTTGTCGAACTTTTTTATGCATTTACAATCCCACTGTATATTTTTTCTTGCAGGTCCAGTTCCTGTGAGTTTGTGAATAAAATGCTGTGTTTTTCCTGTAACACTTGAACTCGTTTTTTAATAGAGGGTGGAAGGAAGGTTTAGTTTTTGTTTATAGTTTATACTGATATAAAAATTGTAATTTTAAAAATGTGTTCTTTGCACAAAAGATTCGTTTTATACATACATACTTATAATTAAATAACTTCTATATTTTTTGTTTTCTTTCTTAAAGATTATATGATGAAATAAATCAAGCTTTTCTCGCAAATTAATTGACTTTGTTTTATCAACCATCTCCATGATGAAGGCGGATTTTTATCGAAAAAACTTTTTCTTCGAATGACAATTTTTATCGAAATCAATTTTGATCGAAAACACTTTTATTAAATGACATTTTTATAGAAAACTTTTTTATCAAATTACATTTTTATCGAACGCCGTTTTATTGTTGCAGTGGCTAAAAAAAGGCCGGGCGAATATTGAAACTACAAAATATCGAAAACACACCCAAGTCGAATTTTCCTGTCCAGCCGAGGTAAACCAGGGGCCAAGGATAGTTGATTGTTCACCTGGTTAGGTTAGTATCTCAACCTGTCCCGGTTAGGTTGGTATATCAAAAAAAACTTACCTGACCAGATCAGGATAGTTTTTTTTTGATAATACATATCTAACCCGGTCAGGTTAGGATAGTAACATAACCGGGTCAACAATCAACTATTTTCGGCCCCTGGTCCATCTCTGCTGGATAAGAAAAGTAGTTATTAACAAACGTGAAATTTCGTACCCGTGAATTTAAAAATCAAACAAGTTTCATGGCTAATCGGGCAAAAAGGAGTTTTTTGTTTCCCTTATATTTTTCCGTGGGTAGCTTGAAAGCTTGACCTCACGGGGGTCCAAGATCTAATGGACACCTAATAAGTGTTGACAGTTATATGAAAAATAACGTTTGTTAGTATTATTTGGCTTAAAAATTCCGTTGATTGACGCTCACTGTCTTGATGACGGGTAAAAATGCAAAATGCATTGATCCGGCTTGAAAAGACAAAGAGCTGTCGTAGGTCACGGACTATAGTTGTTTTCTTTTATTTGCATTCGATCTTTTCATTGATCGATATTGTATAGCAGTGTTTTTCCCTGCTTTTGGTTTTTTGTTTCTCTCGTATCTCGGTAGATGGCGCCTCTTGCTATAGTTCGCTCACTAATTACATTTAATTAGAGACAAAACCGTCTGATTAACTTCGCAAGATTTGTCACTTGACCAGCAGTGTTCTGAGGAGTCCCATAAGGACGAAACGGTTAACTGTCAACACTTATTAGGTGTCCATTAGATCTTGGACCCCCGTGAGGTTAAGCTTTCAAGCTACCTACGGAAAAATATAAGGGAAACAAAAAACTCCTTTTTGCCCGATTAGCCATGAAACTTGTTTGAAAAGTAGTTATTGTTTCTGATAAAAATGTAATTAGATAAAAGTGTTTTGTCATTTGATAAAAATATAATTCGATAAAACGGTTTTCGATAAAAATGTTGCTTGCTATGTGATCTTTTAAGAAAAGTTAAAAGTGGAAACCGTATTTTAATATATAAAGCTTTTTTTCAAAAGTTCGCATTTATGGAAGTTTATTACTTTTTTATGAAAATATCAATCATGCAGGTGTAAATTGCTTTTTTAAAATTTTTTATAGAAAATCCAGCTGTCAAATTGAATTTTATACATCAATTTTAGTTTTTTCAATTTTCGATCTGAGCGTGAAATTTCGTTTAAAATTAATTTATACACTTATACACTTTTTTTTACTTCAAAAATACATAAATTAGAAAATCAAGAAATTAATGAAAAATAAAAAGGTTATAAGAAAATAAAAATATAAATTATTGAGGCCAACCCATAAATTAAATAAACAGCGAACCAAGGAAACTGGCGGGAGGAAAACGTACACCGGTCTATAAGGAAGAAAGACTTTTCGTCACTGTTTAACCGGACCATGCTATCACTGTCTCCACGGCGCACAGTGGGCAGAAGCACAAAAAAGTGCGATAAAGTCCCACAGTGCAATCGATGTATTCCTTTGTAGTCAGGAATGTTTAATATTAATTACTTAGTGATCCAAAATAAAAAAAATTGACCCCGAGCTGTTAGTCGAGGTATAAGTGGTCGAATAAGCTTCAAAATATTTCCTAAAATACTATGTACGACGGCAATGTTTACAAAATGTTATATTATGTTGTCGACCCAACAGAAACGGAAAGGTCAAGTTTGCCCCCTCCCCAATAACTAATCGTCCCCCTGAAAAATGAAAACCCCTAAACCCCCCCAAAAAAAACATTACAGAACCGACATTAAATGTTTACACACTTGTCTTCTGACTGACTTTCGCCATTTTTAAAACGACTTGACAGAAGCTTTCAGTGGCGTATATAACGAGGGGCCTGGGGGACCGGGGCACCCCCCGAAGCTAAGATTTTTCTAAATATTTTCCACATATTTCATGAATACAAACATAAGACAGCATAAACTACGGCCTCATGGGGTCTCGACGCCCCCCCTCAAACTGTCTCGGGCCCACCCCGAGACATTTTTCTATATACGCCACTGGAAGCTTTCTTTGTTTATAAATAATGTGTATATATTATACTAAACAGTACAAAAAATAATTTAACTATATTAATAAATCAAATAATAAGTTAAAAAAAAGATAGGTCTGAAAGCGTAAAATTAACGTATAAACCTCGTTATAAAAGAGTATTTTTATCCTTTAACGAATTGTAGCTTTCGCTACGCTCATGCTAAAAACTTTTTACCTTGAAATAAAAAGTGTCACTTTTATCCCTTGGTATATATTATAAGAACAAGGCCCTCTTTAATCCTTATTTTAGCGATAAAACTGTCATATATTCGAAATAAAAGGCTCTATCAGACATAATGTTTTTAGTAAAGTAGCTGAAAACCACATAATTATATTTATAATTTAATTTTAGGGCAGAAAAATCCAAAAGTTTAAAAAATATCTCCTAAAATTCGTAATTAGTGTCTTGTTAGCTATTGGCCAATTGTATACCTCGCTCCGCTCAGGCTACAAACTTTTTGCCTCGGGATAAGATGTGACTTTTATTCCTTAATATATAATGAGTATAATAATAGTATGTGTAGATGTATATGTATTTAGTACGTTATATTTTAAATATCTATACTACAATTTAAACACATATTTCGCTAAGTTTGGAGAAAAATGTTAATATTTAAAAATTAATTCCGGCCTTATTAGCAAAAAGTAGCAGCTAAATGTGGCATCATTTTAAAAAGGAAAGTTTAATAAAAAATGACATGTGAAAACTCGCCCGCGATGACGGGCGACAAGTTACTTTGTGTCCACGTATATTTTTAAAATTAAAGAAAATAATAAATTTTTGAAAGATTTTACAAAAATGGCAGTTTGAAGAAAAACAACAAAAAATTTTGCATTTTTTTTATACGAGAATAATGTATTCACAATAGTGATTATCTGACATAATTAGATTTATTTTAACCAAACTTGATCAACATTAAAAATTGTGGCAAAGTTGATTCATTTGTTTTCTTAAAACAACTACGCAACGTCAGTTTTCAAAACACGCTAACTTTGACAAGGTGTTTTATTCATTTGTTTGACTAGCCGAACCTAACTTGCTATGATAAAGCGATTATTAATAAATAGTTTTCAGTAAAAATATCTCCCATATTTGATAAATGAGTTCTGCACTAAATCGCATGTTCACTTCAAAGAGGTAAAGTCAACCACGGACACCGTGTTTCGGAAAAAGTTATTTCCATCCTCAGCGTCGATTGCCTGACTACAGTAGTCAAACTGAGATACAAGGTAAATTAAAAATAATGAAAAAATAGGTTAAACCTGTTTTTTATTCAAAGAGTTAAACGACAGCGAACCAAGGAAACTAAGTCCATGGCGGGACGAAAACGTCCACCGGTCTATAAGGAAGATCGACATTTCGTCACAGTTCAACCATTTTGAGTGTAAGATAGGCAACGCGATCTGAGATTCCTTTAATAGTATGGATGTGCTTAGTTATTGCTTTATTGATTATTATCGTCATTACCTTTATGATATAGTAGATTTGAAATGAATCTTAAGGAAAAACGTCCTCACTCCACAAATTTCTGATAGGTTAAGAAATAAAAAGCGTAGTTTGGATTAAATTATGCTAAATTTATTTCCAACAACCATCAACCCGACGCGTTTCGGCTTTTCTAGCCATTTTCAAGTGTTATTGAAGTTTCTCAAACCAAAATTTTGGAAAACAAACAAACACTAATTATAATGCCACCATTATCAGTTTAACGTATCTCCTAACCTATCAGAAATTTGTGGAGTGAGGACGTTTTTCCTTAAGATTCATTTCAAATTGAAAAATGCTCCACGTAGGAGAGTTGGAATCACAATATAGGAGTTCAGTTTTATCCGATTTTCTGATTTTCGTCGGGTTTCGGACAGGCCTACAATGTCCCATTTAATCCTTTCAGTTCTTCCTCCAGTTCTTCTATTTTTTCGTCGGTGTTCCTTGAAACATAAATAAATAATGACACTTAAATTAACAAGAAAACTTAATATGGAAGAATGATTAGGCACGATAAATTAATTTGAAACTAAGTTTAAAATAGTTTTTCACAAAAGATATTAGGCATATTTCACAGGGGCAGATATAGGAACTTTATGTGGAGGGGGGGAAAATCTTAATAAATATTGCATAAAACTATTTTGCACAGTGACCAGGAGGTGTATTTTGTGTGTAAAAACTAAATGTAGGTTGAGATTAAGGGGAGGGAATTTCTTTTTTTCCCTCCCGTAGATCCACGCCTGACCATTCCCCCCCCAGACTTTGGCTCCGAAACCGCCGTTGATATACCTATGTTTTGCACTTACGAAATTAAATAATTATTATGTTTTGTAAGGTATTTTTATTTTTTTATCATAAAATATACACAAAACAAAAAATATTTATATTTTAAATATTGAAAAAAAAAATAAGATAATTATTATTTTCAAATGATACCACATAGCCAAAGAATCTGCAGCAGAACCCAGTTTTAGTTTGTGGCTCTTATATTACTCGGCCATTTTGGAGAATCTTATTTTTATCTTAAGAGAAATAGTACAAATGTATTTAAACGGCAACACTGGCGTGAGGCATCTCAAACTACTGTGGCCAGGCGCAGCTTAAGCTTAACCAAAAAGAAATGGCTGCAGGGTACAGAAGTGAATCTCCTGCCTGAAGTGCTCACATGACACATAATGGAGTACATAAAGGAGACTTCGAGGTCAAGGAGTTGGAATTGGAGGACCTCAAGCGCCTCTAGTGATTTGATATCCTCACCTATTCTTTAGAGAGAAGATTCGACGAGAGTCAGATAAGTAAAACGGGCCCGCGTAGAGGCGTACTCACTATACAGGGTGTTCGGCACATTAACCGTCAAATTTTTTTGGGATATTGTTGGTGTCATTTGCTACCTTTTCAACCTTGGAACTTGGGCTCTAAGAGTCACGGCTAAAGAGATTTTTTTCTCAAATTACCCAAAATTCCACCTTTAAACCCTCGTAAGCTTTTTATTAATGTCTGGAAAAGCACCATTTTTTTTTATAATTCTGTAATCTTATGCTTCTTCAACTAATTAATAGATTTGTTAAAATTGATGTACCAAAGGGACATACGAGGTTTTTTATTGAAGAACATTAGTGATTTTGTGAAAGAAAATCAATTTCAAAATTAAAAATCAAAAAAAGTATCGACTATTGAGAACTTCGTTTTCTTTTAAAGACTTTAGTTGATTACCTTTCTGACGGTATGCTACATATTGATTAAAAAAAAAAAAATTCTGCTTTAAAATACGGATATTTCGTTAGAAGGGCGAGACTCGTTTGGAATTGGTAAGAAAAACAATTTGATGTTCTTGATCGTTTACCTACTTAAACAAAAGTTAAACTTTTAACAATAATGTATTGTGTTTTTTATTTATAAATTTTGTTCGAAACGATCATGAACATCAAATTGTTTTTCTTATCAAGTCCGAACGATTATTGTCCGTCTCACGGAATATCCGTATTTTAAAGCAGAATTGTTTTTTTTTAATCAATGTGTAGCATATCATTAGAAAGGCAATCAACTAGAGAAGTTTTTAAAAGAAAATGAAGTTCTCAAGTGTCGATACTTTTTTTAATTTTTAATTTTGAAATTGATTTTCTTCCATAAAAAACCTCGTATGTCCCTGTGGTACATAAATTTTAACAAATCTATTAATTAGTTGAAGTAGCATAAGATTACAGAATTATAAAAAAAATGGTGCTTTTTCAGACATTAATAAAAAGCTTAAAGCGAGGGTTTAAAGGTGGGATATCTCTTTAGCCGTGACTCTAAGGACCCAAGTTCCAAGGTTAAAAAGGTAGCAAATGACACCAACAATATCCCAAAAAATTTTGACGGTTAATGTGCCGAACACCCTGTATAAGTAAGTACAATAAAGAATACTTCCAATGACTTTCAATTTTCTTAATATTTATAATTTATAAGGTGCCTTTTTTATGTTGTTTATGTGTTTTAACTGAAACAAATGTAACCATACATTAGTTTGCCTCAGTTTCCTTAGAAAATTCTCTATATTGTAACCATAAATTAGGTTTCTTCATTTTCTAATTTTCATGAAAACAACGCAAATGCATTTTTTATGGGAATTAATAAAACATTTTTAGATAGGTATTTGCATGTTATATCTACTAAAAAATACGTTTTTGTGTAATGTGATAATGGATTTATGTAAATTATTGGTGATTTCGGAATAAATTTTAGTAGATTGAAATTTTTTACTTAGACAAAATATTTTAAACCTAGATAAAATTATACCGCTATCTAAATTTATAAGACAATAAGGATTTGGAGATTTGAGATTTCCATATTTGGGAAAATTCACCAGTTTATTCGATAGTGGTCCATGTCCACAGACTTTTTTAGAAGCTTTTTTACTCTAAGTTTAGAAGACTGTGTAGATGGTTTTTAAAAATTGTCTTTATGAGAATACAATTGCTCTAACATACAGTACTTCATTTTATAAAATAAATTAGTGGCAAAGCTAAGTTTTTTGTAGATATTTTATACATATTTCATGACTATAAACATAAAGTACCATAAAATAAAATAAAATGTTTTTGCCTCTCCCCCAAACTGTCTCGCGCCCACCCCGAAACTTTTTCTATATACGCCACTGAGTTAAATACATTAGTATGAAGTATGTATCAAAACTTATATCGACAGACACCTGCAAATACTAAATATATGGGCCCCTAAGCTCACACTAGGTATCTACTATAGTTATAGCGTACGTGTGAGCTGATATAACTAAAAACTAAAATAAATTTTATTCAACCCCAGACTAAATTACCTTTCGTTTGATACCACACAAGCCATGTTTTCACTTAAAGTCAAATTTTTGAAATCTACCCCCACCCTTAAAAAAACAAAAACTAAAATATATTTTGTTTAACTCCGGACTCAATTACCTTTCGTTTGATATCACACACGCCATATTTTTACGTAACCTGTAATTTTTGAAATCTACCCCCACCCTTAAAAAAACTAAAATATATTTTGTTTAACTCCGGACTCAATTACCTTTCGTTTGATATCACACACGCCATATTTTTACGTAAACTGTAATTTTTGAAATCTACCCCCACCCTTAAAAAACAAAAACTAAAATATATTTTGTTTAACTCCAAACTCAATTACCTTTCGTTTGATATCACACACGCCATATTTTCACATAAACTCTAATTTTTAAAATCTACCCCCACCCTTTTATTTGGCTTGTGTTCGGTGGATTTTGTTCATTTTTAAATGGGACCATCTCGACCCAAGACCCAGCCTAGGTACCAAATTTCATTGAAATCGGGCAAGCGGTTCTTGAGTTATGCGTGTTGGTCGTTACAGACAGACATACAGACAGACAGAGGCGCAACAAAAAAATTTCAAAATCATCTGAAACGCAAAGATATATAAAAATTTTTGAAATCGGAGCAACTTTTTTTTTCTCGAAAAAATTAGGATCACCATAGCTCACACTACTATAGTATAGTATATGTGTGAGCTAAAAATCTTATTTAGCAAACACGTCTAAATTATTTTCTTCAATATATCATTTTCATAATTTATTAATTTCCTAAATAGCAAAATATCTTTTCTGGATTGTGATACCTAATCAATCATCTTTTTTACCATTTCTTCAGAGAATGCGTTAAATAAAATAGATGTAACAACACAACCTTGGCCTACTCTCCGGTGTTTTAGCTCACACATATACTATACTATAGTAGTGTGAGCTATGGTGATCGTAATTTTTTCGAGAAAAAAAAAGTTGCTCCGATTTCAAAAATGTTTATATATCTTTGCGTTTCAGATGATTTTGAAACTTTTTTGTTGCGCCGTCTGTCTGTCTGTCTGTCTGTCTGTCTGTCTGTCTGTCTGTCTGTCTGTCTGTCTGTCTGTCTGTCTGTCTGTCTGTCTGTCTGTCTGTCTGTCTGTCTGTCTGTCTGTCTGTTTGTCTGTCTGTCTGTCTGTCTGTCTGTCTGTCTGTATGTTTGTAACGACCAACGCGCATAACTCAAGAACCGCTTGCCCGATTTCAATGAAATTTGGTACCTAGGCTGGGTCTTGGGTCGAGATGGTCCCATTTAAAAATGAACAAAATCCACCGAACACAAGCCAAATAAAAGGGTGGGGGTAGATTTTAAAAATTAGAGTTTATGTGAAAATATGGCGTGTGTGATATCAAACGAAAGGTAATTGAGTTTGGAGTTAAACAAAATATATTTTAGTTTTTGTTTTTTAAGGGTGGGGGTAGATTTCAAAAATTTGACTTTAATTGAAAACATGGCTTGTGTGGTATCAAACGAAAGGTAATTTAGTCTGGGGTTGAATAAAATTTATTTTAGTTTTTAGTTATATCAGCTCACACGTACGCTATAACTATAATAGATACCTAGTATGAGCTTAGGGGCCCATATATTGGCAGAGTATTTTTCTTGTATTTATATCAGTAGTATGTGACGCGCACATTTTTGCCATTCAGATCTGATTAGCATAACTGCAAATCATTTTAACAAGTTGAAGACATAAAAGTAGGTATAGGTAAGTAACAGCGCGAATTAGTTTGCAGCAACATATCTAGCACATAGGTACTTTTAGATTTTTTTTAAATTTTAATATCTGTAAGTAAATCTAATTGTTTTAGTCCTCAGACTAATTTTAGTCCAACTAAACTAAACCTACCGCCAATATCTGTCACATACAGGGACTCTAAACCTACCCTTGACGAATGGATTGATGTGCATTTTTAGTAATGAAATCTGTAAAGATTGTCAAAAAATTCAAAATATTAGTATTTCGAACGTAGAATTCCCCTGTCAACTTGGTTGTAATATATTAGTTTAGTTGCTGGGCGTTGTTTTTTGTTTTATTTTTAAATTTGGCGTAGAATTTTCTTAATACCTACATGTCACACTTGATATATTATTGAATTCTGAAGTTTACGCAGCGTGTTTTAAAAATAGCTAGATATACAGGGTGTTCCAGATAAAAGCAACTACAAGGGATTTCGGAAACGGTAAGTGATACGTGTTTGCTTAAATGAGAAAAAAGTTGCCTTATTCTAAGCCCAATCCCAATCAGGTACTGTATCAATATTAAAGATATCTACAGGGGTTACTAAAATATCGAGCAAAAACTAAAAATTATGTTTTTTGAAAAATTGAAATATCGCCGCCATCTTGCAAACAAATTTAATGAAATTTGGTAGTTTTGTATATGCAACTACGGCCAATCGAATGACATTAACAATTTTTATCTAGGCCTTCTAGTTTTTTTGAAACCATAGCGAACATTGTTATTTCTTATGACGCCATATTGAATTTATACGTCAATAACTAGAGCAATAAAAGAGCTTTTTAACCATGTATAATAAGCCTATCTTTGAATGACGGAAAATGTGAATTTATTTAAAAAACTGTTTTTCACTTGGTTGGCTGTGAAACATAGGCCGTAGTTGCGTTTGTTGTCATACCCACTTAACTATCTGTGAAAACTTTTTTCTAATTACTTAAGATTTTTTTTAAGTCTATCAAATTTAACATGGAAAGGTTTCCAAATTGGGAGAAAGTATAGATATGTATGAATGTTATATTTTGTTTAATAACAATGCTGGAAGAGCTCGAGATATGTACTTTTAGAGATATCCAGAAAGACGACAACCAGGTTTGTCAATCTTCAGAATACTTAGAAATAATTTAATTAAATATGGTTCCTTTAAGAAACAAAATCGTAATCGACAACCTGATAAAAATATTGAAGCTCTGGTTTTACAAAGTGTCGTTGACAATCCTCGCATCTCCATTCCTGAACTGGAAAATAATGTTAAACTACCCAAATCAACTGCACAAAGAATTCTTAAAAAAATTAAGTATATGCAACTCATATTAGTTATAAGCTATCCGAGATGGTGACATAGGAAGAAGAACCTTGTTTTACAATTGGTTCAGACAAAAATCGCAAGAAAACCCTCAATTTCCGCTTAAGGTTCTGTGGTCCGATGAAAGCAGGTTTACTAACTGCGGGTTGTTTAGCAGACATAACTACGTGTACTGGGCCGATGAAAATCCGTTGTTAAATCGTGAGATGCAAGTTAGGTGGGGTTTGAATGTATGGCTAGGAGTCATAAACGGACACATACTATTTAACATTTTTCATAATAATTTGACAGCACCTCGATATCTAGAAACTCTGCAAACATGTGGTTCCAGCAAGATGGAGCACCTCCACATAATGCAAGAATCATAACCGACTATTGAATCAGCAACATGGAAATAACTGGATCGGAAATCGAGGTCCAGTTGCCTGGCCTGCACGTTCGCCGGACCTTACGCCTCTTATTAGTACTTATTATATATTAAAGAAATAGTTTTTTGACGTGCATCAAAAAAGTTATTTTTTTGTTAAATTAAGATTTATCATAAAAAAAAATTTGTTTATTTAAGAATAAAAAAGTGTTGATTTGCGCGCTAACTCAACAACAAGGTGCGGCAATAAGTGGATTTGGGATCAATTATTTAAATTAATAGGTTTAAAAGCGAATGAAAATATTTAAATTTTATGTTAATTTTTGTTATATTTTCACGAGCCTCTTTTGCGAAATGTAAAAATGTTTGGAAAGAGTTGTGGAAAAAGCGATTTTTTACATCTCATATCTCCGTCATTTTCAGAGGACTGGGACTATGTAGGTAAATGTTAAGATCATTAATTATAAGTGCTGTCCATGAGTAATAATGATGTGACATTTTGTTTTCGAAAAAAAAAACGGTTTTAACCAGTAAATAACCAGTAAACACAATTTTGCCTATTTTAATACATTTCCTGCGCTAGATGTAGACACCTAAAAGAAGAATATAATGTATATCTAAGGATTTATTCTTTAACACCTATATTGTTACAAAACTCAAAATTTCACATATAGAGAGATATTTGTGTGGAGCTCAGTGGCGGATTCAGGGGCAGAGCCCCCCCCCCTTTACCAGATATATAACTTAGTTTTTAGTTTAGCAGGATCATTTATATAAAAATTGTCACAAATTCTACTTAATTTTTAAAAAAATTTCGCCTGCGCCAAAAATCTTCTTTAGATACTAAATTTCGGGGATGGGACAATTCGCCGCGGCCGATTCGCCGCAGGACAATTCGCCGCCGGCCGATTCGCCGCGGGGACAATTCGCCGCGAGATTTTTTGTTTTATGATATTACCATTGGCAATAGTTTAAACAGTTTTATTTATTTTGACTTCATATAATATATTTGTTTATTTGTTTGCTCATAACTTTTTCAAACTTTTGCAACTAGTTATTTGGTGGTTAGGATAATACAATTCAACATATTTTTTATTAGAAAATAAATAAAATGGCGGATTTTCCTATTTATGAAGCGATTTGCCTCAAACTTGAAATATCCTGGGGCTTAAGGTAAATCAAGTTTATAAATAAGAAAGTGCGCCATTGTGGAACCGCCATTTTCTCAAAGTTCCGAGTTTGATGCAAATCGGTTCATAACTAGGAAAATCCGCCATTTTGCATCCGCCATATTCATTTTAAGTTTAAGTTAGAAATCATAATCAGCGACCTGAAACACCCCAAAGTTCCGAGTTTGATGCATATCGTTTCATAAATGGAAACATCCGCCATTTTGGATCCGCCATTTTATTTATTTTTCAAATAAAAAAAAATTGTTGAATTGTATACTAACCCCAAATACCTAGTTGGAAAAGCTTCAAAGAATTTAGGATCAAACAAATAAACAAATATATTATATTAATTCAAGCTAAATAAAACTGTTTAAACAATTGCCAATGGTAATATCATAAAACAAAAAATCTCGCGGCAAATTGTCCCCGCGGTGAATTGGCCGGCGGCTAATTGTCCCGCGGCGAATCGGCCGCGGCAAATCGGCTGCGGCGAATCGGCCGCGGCGAATTGTCCCCTACCCATTAATTTCACACCTCAGATATATCAAAAACCGCTAATAAAAAATATTTTGATATTTGCTGCCACTTTGGCCCCTCCCCCCTGGAAATCCTAAACCGCCACTGGTGAAGCTAGTGACCTTAGTAGTCGAGTTAAAAGGTATTTAAGTTTACATAGAGCTCTAAAGGTAAAGAAATGTTTATAATTTTACCAATTTTTAAATTGCATGATGTCTACATGTAAAGAACACTAAAGAAACATGCTTAAATTAAAAAATTACACCAACCCTCCCCTTTCGTAACATATTTTAAAAAAAATCATTAAACAAACATTTAGTGTAACGCAAGGCTAAATCATTCCTCCCCCTCTTAAATGTTACGAAACCTGTCAATTTGCAATTCAATTTTCACCAAAATTAACTAGAACGCTCACTGAAAAAGTATGCATCAAAATCTGTCTAGTGGTTTAGTGTGCTACATGTGCAGGTGCACCAGACATACCAACCGAGACAAATATTTTAAATATTTAACATCCCCCGTTATTGCTTTCGCATCGGGGGTTTAATATATTTAATACGAGCGAACTTTATACAGGCTTTATTTTTAAATTATTATTTTATAATTAAACAAAAGTTTCCGCCCATACAAAAAAATACATTTTACAGGGTCAATTCAGCAGTGTTTGTTTAGATGTCCTTCTTCCGAAAATAAAAAACCATCAGCTAGGAAATGAATGGAAATTTTAATGGACACAAAAATTACATATCACGTTATTTACAAATTAAACATGCAAGAAAAAATTAAAAGTTTTCTCTACGGAATCGGAATTGAACATACTACAAAGTAGAAACCTTTCAAAGCAAATAGGTACAAGAGGTATCAACACAACCACGAAAGTAAAGAAAGAAAAATAACAGTTAGTTAGGTCCGAAACAAGAGGCGATCAAGAGGTGTAGGTATTTATGTTCAGTGTTCCCAATTTCCTTAGGGAATTTTCGAGCCTGAAACGAAAAAGTGGAAATTTTCCCGAACATTTTGAGTACTAAAAAATTTAAATTAGATAAATATGTTTTTTTAGCTCACACATATACTATACTATAGTAGTGTGAGCTATGGTGATCCTAATTTTTTCGAGAAAAAAAAAGTTGCTCCGATTTCAAAAATTTTTATATATCTTTGCGTTTCAGATGATTTTGAAACTTTTTTGTTGCGCCGTCTGTCTGTCTGTCTGTCGGTCTGTCTGTATGTCTGTCTGTCTGTCTGTCTGTCTGTCTGTATGTCTGTAACGACCAACGCGCATAACTCAAAAACCGCTTGGCCGATTTTAATGAAATTTGGTACCTAGGCTGGGTCTTGGGTCGAGATGGTCCCATTTAAAAATGAACAAAATCCACCGAACAGAAACCAAATAAAAGGGTGGGGGTAGATTTCAAAAATTAGAGTTTATGTGAAAATATGGCGTGTGTGATATTAAACGAAAGGTAATTGAGTCTGCAGTTAAACAAAATACATTTTAACTTTAAAAAAAAAAGGGTGGGGGTATATTTTAAAAATTAGAGTTTAAGTGAAAATATGGCGTGTGTGATATCAAACGAAAGGTAATTGAGTCCGGAGTTTAATAGAATACATTTTAGTTTTTTGTTTTTTTTTAAGGGTGGGGGTAGATTTCAAAAATTTGAGTTTAAGTCAAAACATGGCTTGTGTGGTATCAAACAAAAGGTAATTTAGTCTGCAGTTAAATAAAATATATTTCAGTTTTTAGTTATATTAGCTCACACGTACACTATAACTATAGTACCTAGTGTGAGCTTAGGGGCCCATATATTGGCAGAGTATTTTCATATGTTGTCACTGTCTAATTAAAAAAGACACACAATAACATAATAGTGATAACATAGAGAACGTTGAGCCCATCGACTCATCGATACAAGCAAATAGGAACACAAAAGGAATTTTTTGTCCAAAGTTGACATAAATAAGGAATATTCAACACCCTATTAGGGAATTTTATTATTGAGAGGTAGGTAACACCGGTTATGTTGGCTTTTATTATGTTTCTCTTATTATTTCAAGCCTGATTTGCTCAATTTTACTAGTTAAAAGCATGGAAAAAAACAAATTTCATGTCAATTATCGTAACTACCACTTGCACCAATAAATTTTCTGCACAAAAGCGAAGAAACGTACCTAGATGTAGAGTTTTTTCAATTTTCTGGTAAAAGGAGTCTTACCTACCATATGATACTCTTATATAGATAAAAAATAAAATTTGCAAAAAAATTTATCAAATAAATGAGGCGCTCCATAAATTAAGTAACGGTCAAGGAGAGGTGGGGAGGGGTATAGCCTTGAATTACACTTAATAATTTTCTGTTATATTTTTTCTTAAATATGCGTTACAAAGGAAGGAGGGGTCAAAAATTATAATTTTTTGCGTTATGTAATATGTGGTCAAGTAGGTGAAATATTAAATCAGATTTTTCTTTAAATAAATTGTTTCTAAATCATTTAAAAATCACTTTTTCCAAAATGCTGATGACGCAGTGGTCTAGTACCTCACAAAAGTCACTAAAGGAACTTTGTTTCGATTTGTCAGCAATTATGGCGTTGGCAACCGGCCATCGCCAATAAATGCTGACGCAGGAAGAAAGATGTTATTGTGAGGTGAAAGTTAAATAGTAGAGAGCCCAGAAAAATGTATCCTGACCTGTTCCTGTTAGTAATACTGTAAGTAAATTTATATTTAAATTGTAACTTCTTTTCTAAAAAAAGGAAATTTTAATATTACATGTCTTCAACCATCACACTGTTTTTATTTAATTCTAAAGCTATATTATTCTATATTTAATAAAATATATATTGGTAAGTTTGTGTGAAGACTGACGATTTTCGTATTCTCCAACAACCCTACCAATACTGCTCGCACCCTATAAGAAAGCTTCTAGACAATACTATGCTAGTTCGAAGACTAAAAAGAATGAAGCCGTTTGAGCTAGTAAACTAAGTGAATTACACATAAAACAAAATAATGCTATAAACACAACACAATTGTGAGTTACAGACTAAACAAAGCGGGGAGAACTGTTGAGTAAACCCTAAGTTTAAATCTGACTTTTCTAGTAAATTAAGTTAAAACAAAATTGCTAATTAGTCTTACTGACTAGATTGTAATAAAAAAAAACACAGTGTGTTTGACAAATAAAAAATAAAAAAAAAACCCTATAAGAACAAAACCAAAGTTATTTATCAGATGCAATATTTTAAAGAAAAATATACTTAAAACATTTTAAAATTTTTAATACTCAATTAAAAAAAACTTCTTCCAAAATCAATTTGTGACGGGCGCGGCATTAAACAAACGTGCAGAAAGGCTGTTTACGAGATATCCTTGAATAATATAAATTTTAGATATATTTTAAGGTTAGAAATGGCACATTCAAGGGTTTTCCTAAGATTTGAGAAGTAGGGTGTCTGGTAGAACCCGTGTGAGTGAACGCACGTTAATTAATTATTAAATTATATTTCATCCTTATTACTAACATGTGAACAATAAATAGTGACTATTTTAATTTAACTCTTTTAATTCTCAATCCTCTGACCAAAGAATATTTCATGTTCGTGTTTATAATAAATAAAGACAATGTCCGAAGTCCGAAATTTTGTTTCTTTTCCTAAGGTATCTACGAATTTCTGTCCGGGAAATTTATCCTTATCCTGAGTTTTGACATTGGAAAACTGACAACAGAAGCAACTTTCTATAACGTTGAGGATAAACTTACATTGTGGGAAAAAGATGGTGGTTCTGTAACTTTTGTACTTACCAATTAAGGGATAAAGTTTACTCTCAAAGATTTTTTCCAAAAAGTGAGCCTGACCCTATGGCTTCGAGAACCCATAAATATCGCATTTAAGGAAGCAGTTTTCATAGAGGTGAGTTTACAAAATACATAATTATTTTACAAAATTAAGTCATTAGGAAATTAATTTGTTGAAAATAACTTATAAACAAAATTTTTGCTAATTTGGTCATACGTTACTTGTAATATTTAGCGAGATTGTTTGATTAAGTCATGTCAGTTTATGTCTTAATTCTAAGGAAAAATAACTTGGACACAACAACAAATCGCTACCTATACTTTATTTATTCCATTAAGAAACGCATAAAAAAATATATAAAAAAGTTCAAAGAACGGTTTTGGTTAAATGTTTATTTGTTGCTTTTTAAAATTGTAAAAAATATAAAATATACAGGGTGTTCGGCACATGAACCGTCAAAATTTTTTGGGATATTGCTGGGGTCATTTGCTACCTTTTCAACCTTGGAACTTGGGTCCTTAGAGTCACGGCTAAAGAGATATGAATTTTTTAATTTTTTTCTTAAATTACCTAAAATCTCACCTTTAAACCCTCGTAAGCTTTTTATTAATGTCTGGAAAAGCACCATTTTTTTTTTATAATTCTGTATTCTTATGATACTTCAACTAATTAATAGATTTGTTAAAATTTATGTACCAAAGGGACATACGAGGTTTTTTATTGAAGAACATTAGTGATTTTGTGAAAGAAAATCAATTTCAAAATTAAAAATTAGAAAAACACCCTGTATATAACCTAGCTGGCCTCCCCGTTTTTTAAAATTTATATATATTTTTTTTCTTTCTGGGGCTTTTTCTTCAAAACCATAGTACTTTTGAGCAATAAACTCTTTGTAGTTTACTAAGTTCTAAGGCTTTAAGGGGGGGGGGGCGAAGCCTCATAATGTGGTATTTTATGCTATTTTATAATTTTATTCATGAGATATGGAAAATATTTAAAAAAATTATTTGGCTTGGGGGGGGGGCACCGGGCGTGTTTCTACGTTGTCTACGTTGGCCGACGTAAGGTCACTCATCGTCAAGCAAGCTTTTGCTTGACGATGAGTGACCTTAGTCCGACGCCTATTCTCCACCTCCTTCCATGCTGACAAACATCTTCTGTCAGGCTTTTTTGACTCATTGATCTTTGGATTGACTGTTGCCATTCCAGTTTAGGATGCCCTCTTTTTCTGCGTCCTATTGGTTGGCATTCTAGGACCTGCTTTGGTAATATTTTCTCATTCAGCCATTGTACATGGCCGTACCATATTAGTTGTCTTTTAGTGATGCCCTCCGTTATGCTTCCCTCGATTCCTATTATTTATTTTATGGTCTTATTTCTTATATGATCTATTCTAGATATTCTCATTGATCTTCTTATTACATCCATTTCGACACTTTCCATTTTTATTTTGTATTTTTCCGTTACGCGACAAGTCTCTATCCCATACAACCGCGTGCTTTTCACCATTGTTTTATAGATGTAAAATTTTACATTACATATTACAACTCGGTGCTTTTATTGATGAAATGTATAGTTTTTGAAATATGAATTTTCAAAGTTTGGTCATTTTGGTCTTATGCAATTCCCTACCCTAAATTTCGCTAAATGACGTTTTTGCGAATCTTAACTCAGGATGTCGTTTTTTCGTATCTCTATAGTCCCACAATACTGCAACTCGGTGCTTTTGTTGATAAACTGTATAATTTTTGAAATATGAATTTTCAGAGTTTGGTCATTTTGGTCTTATGCAATTCCCTACCCTAAATTTCGCTAAATGACGTTTTTGCGAATCTTAACTCAGGGTGTCGTTTTTTCGTATTTCTATGGTCCCACAATACTGCAACTCGGTGCTTTTGTTGATAAACTGTATAGTTTTTGACATATGAATTTTCAAAGTTTGGTCATTTTGGTCTTATGGGATTCCCTACCCTAAATTTCGCTAAATGACGTTTTTCCGAATCTTAACTCAGGGTGTCATTTTTTCGTATCTCTATAGTCCCACAATACTGCAACTCGGTGCTTTTGTTGATAAACTGTATAGTTTTTGAAATATGAATTTTCAAAGTTTGGTTATTTTGGTCTTATGGGATTCCCTACCCTAAATTTCGCTAAATGACGTTTTTTTGAATCAGGGTGTCGTTTTTTCGTATCTCTATAGTCCCACAATACTGCAACTCGGTGCTTTTGTTGATAAACTGTATAATTTTTGAAATATGAATTTTCAGAGTTTGGTCATTTTGGTCTTATGGGATTCCCTACCCTAAATTTCCCTAAATGACGTTTTTCCGAATCTGAACTCAATGTGTGGTTTTTTGGTATCTCTATGGTCCCACAATACTGCAACTCGGTGCTTTTGTTGATAAACTGTATAGTTTTTGAAATATGAATTTTCAAAGTTTGGTCATTTTGGTCTTATGGGATTCCCTACTCTAAATTTCGCTAAATGACGTTTTTCCGAATCTTAATTCAGGGTGTGGTTTTTTCGTATCTCTATGGTCCCACAATACTGCAACTCGGTGCTTTTGTTGAAAGTTGTATGGTTTTTAAAATATGAATTTTCAAAGTTTGGTCATTTTGGTCTTATGGGATTCCCTACCCCCGAATCTTAACTCAGGGTGTCGTGATTCGCTGCAGTGGCGTAGTGTGGGGGGCTTGTCGAACCCCCCCCCCCCGCCCCGAGGGTACTGGCGCCCCATGGGTGCCCGAAGCGCCCTAAGCTTTATTAAGTAGCAGGGCCGGCAACGGCAAATTGAGAGGGTGGCAAAGGAAACTAAAGACATCTTTTAGCTCACACTACTACTATACTATAGTAGTGTGAGCTATGGTGATCCTAATTTTTTCGAGAAAAAAAAAGTTGCTCCGATTTCAAAAATTTTTATATATCTTTGCGTTTCAGATGATTTTGAAACTTTTTTGTTGCGCCGTCTGTCTGTCTGTCTGTCTGTCTGTCTGTATGTCTGTCTGTCTGTCTGTCTGTGTGTCTGTATGTCTGTCTGTAACGACCAACGCGCATAACTCAAAAACGGCTTGCCCGATTTTAATGAAATTTGGTACCCAGGCTGGGTTTTGGGTCGAGATGGTCCCATTTAAAAATGAACAAAATCCACAGAACAGAAGCCAAATAAAAGGGTGGGGGTAGATTTCAAAAATTAGAGTTTATGTAAAAATATAGAGTGTGTGATATCAAACGAAAGGTAATTGAGTCTGGAGTTAAACAAAATACATTTTAGTTTATTTTTAAAAAAAGGGTGGGGGTAAATTTCAAAAAATAGTGTTTAGGTGGAAATATGGCGTGTGTGATATCAAACGAAAGGTAATTGAGTCTGGAGTTAAACAAAATACATTTTAGTTTAAAAAAAAAAGTGGGGGTAGATTTGAAAAATTAGAGTTTAAGTCAAAACATGGCTTGTGTGGTATCAAACGAAAGGTAATTGAGTCTGGAGTTCAATAAAATATACTTCAGTTTTTAGTTATATTAGCTTTCACGTAGATACACTATAACTATAGTATCCAGTGTGAGCTTAGGTGCCCATAGATTGGCAGAGTATTTTTTTTTGGTCGCAAGATTTTTGACGGGCGCCCTGTTACCTAATTAGTTTGCTGCTTATATCCATTTTGTACAAGTTAAACCTTATAATGGAAAATGGAAGAAAGAAAGTTACTTTTTATTTTTAATTTTTTTGCTTTTTGGGTAGAGAGAAAGGGGCTTTTACGTTTCGAGAGGGGGGTAGGTGTAATTTTTTTGAACTTAACAAATTGTACTATTATTTATTTATTTGTTATATACCTTTTTACCTATATAGTATAGGTACATAATTGCCTGAATACTTGACTTGCTTATAGTTGGGGGGGGGGGGGGTTAATTTTAAGAACCTGTCCAATATTTCTATTAGTCTACCAATCCCCATTTTTGGACGTGTGCAATATTAGTTTTACTATTGCTACATTTTACATAATTTTACATGTATAGGGGAGTAAAGTGAATAAAAAGTTTTTTTTTTTTTTAAATAGTTTTGTTATAATTTCTTTCAGTCTGCCAAATCTTAGCTCTCTAGCGTTTCCCCAAATGGGCAATGGTAATTTTACAGTTAAGCATAGATTTGATATAACTTTACATGTATAGGGGACAGAGGTGTTAAAAAAGTAACTATTCGTTACCCTAGTACTTGTTACGCGACAAATAACGGAGTAACGAATACTTTCGTCACTTTGATTAGTTTAATTCCTTCGATTATTTTAGTATTTCTCCCTATTTTTATTTATTTTTTAGATTTTAAGTACGTATTTCTTTGTAAGGCATTAGATTTTTAAAACAAAGTTGTACACAGGACAGTTCTTACGTAATTTCTACCTTTATTTGTTTAATTTTAGCCCGCATTTTGAAAATTTCAATTGAATATTTCCATAAAATCCAACAACAAAAATATACCTACAAGTAAATGATCTTCGAATTAACGACAGTCCGAGAGTTTTGCACTAATTGTATGATTGAATTGAATACAGATACAGTTATCAAAGTAACGATAGTAACGAATATATAAATTGATTACTTAGTAGTCGAGTAACGATTAGTATCGAGTATTCAATAGGGGAGGAGATTAAATTAACATTTTTTTGGTTTTTTCGTTTTTTCCAGGGGTTTTGTCATAATTTCTATCAGTCTGCCAAATTTCAGCCTTCTAGCATTTCTGGAAGTATAGTAGAATTTTGATGATCTATACATTAGTGAGTGAGTGAGTGTGTGGCAAATTCGATGTTTTTTAAAATTTCGTAACTACTTTGCTGGTTTAAGCAAGTCGGTAAAACTTGGAGGAATTTTTAGCGTTGTTAAGATCTACGGCTATGCACAGTTTGAATTTTGTTGCTCATTCCGAAGTATAGTTGTAGATAGGTCAAATAGGGGCTGAAATGTCTCAAGAAAAGGTGGAACAGCAGTTTGCGCGAACTTGGCGGGGCTCTGCCTTCCCCTCAGATTATAAAACAACTAATACATAATACTACCTATAGTTTAAAGTTCAAATAGTATAATTAAAACATTAAGTAGACCATTCCTTTAAAACACTTTAAATAAGAATTACAACAAGCGTATAAACAGTGTAGCTATGACATAAAAAAATACTCTGCCAATCTATGAGCACCTAAGCTCACACTGGGTACTATAGTTATAGTGTATCTACGTGAAAGCTAATATAACTAAAAACTGAAGTATGTTTTATTGAACTCCAGACTCAATTACCTTTCGTTTGATACCACACAAGCCATGTTTTGACTTATACTCTAATTTTTCAAATCTACCCCCACCCTTTTTTTTAAAACTAAAATGTATTTTGTTTAACTCCAGACTCAATTACCTTTCGTTTGATATCACACACGCCATATTTCCACTTAAACACTAATTTTTGAAATTTACCCCCCCCCCCTTTTTTTAAATAAACTAAAATGTATTTTGTTTAACTCCAGACTCAATTACCTTTCGTTTGATATCACACACGCCATATTTCCACTTAAACACTAATTTTTGAAATTTACCCCCCCCCTTTTTTTTAAATAAACTGAAATGTATTTTGTTTAACTCCAGACTCAATTACCTTTCGTTTGATATCACACACGCCATATTTTTTCATAAACTCTAATTTTTGAAATCTACCCCCACCCTTTTATTTGGCTTGTGTTCGGTGGATTTTGTTCATTTTTAAATGGGACCATCTCGACCCAAAACCCAGCCTGGGTACCAAATTTCATTAAAATCGGGCAAGCGGTTTTTGAGTTATGCGCGTTGGTCGTTACAGACAGACATACAGACAGACAGACAGACAGACAGACAGGCATACAGACAGACAGACAGACAGACGGCGCAACAAAAAAGTTTCAAAATCATCTGAAACGCAAAGATATATAAAAAAATTTGAAATCGGACCAACTTTTTTTTTCTCGAAAAAATTAGGATCACCATAGCTCACACTACTATAGTATAGTATATGTGTGAGCTAATATATTTGAAATTTTTTGTGCTTGGAGACTTTCTGTTACTAATCTTTTTTTTTAAATACAATGGTCCCGATATTCTTTTCTACACTGCTCTTTTTTGTAAATCAAATACCATCATAGTTTAAAAATCATACTAGGCCAAAGGTACTACTAATATGTATTATAGATAAAAGCCGTATCCAGAGGGGGGATCAAGGAGGATCAAACCCCTCTGAAATAGTCGATAAAATCTGTTAAAAGTGATTTCTCAGCTATATCAATGAGAAAAAAAATTGCAAATTTTTTTAATCCCCCCCAAATTTTTCCTGGGTACCGCCCTATTACAGATTGCACTCGTTAAAATAAACAAAAAAATAAAAGCAAATATTTGCTCTAAAGATATTGAGGATCAAATGCATAACGTACTTCAAAAAATACGTAAGTATTGTACAGGGTTTTCCCTTATATTTTTACACCATATCTAAAACGTTTATTTGAATAGATATCAAAATATAATAAAAGTTTTATAATTTTTTAAGAATTTAAAGAATCTTTGAGTCAGAATGCCAAAAAAAAAATCTAAATGTCAAAATTTAACATGTCCATTTATATTATTTTAGATTTTTATAGATCTCTTCTTCCTGATTTCAAAAATATATATGTTGATATTATTTCCTTTATTAGTTTTGGAGATATATTGAAAATTTCAAAAATTTTAATTGATACTCTTTATAACATCAAGGCAACCATGAAAAAGGCAATCGTATTGATACAAAAAGCCCCACAAAAAAATCAAAGGAAGACAAATCGGGGCTATAATATTGTGTTTACTGCATTTAATATGGTTTGGCGGGTTGGGTGTAATATAATACTGGTTACGAGCTATAGATACATTTTCATGATTTGCGTAAGACAATTTAATCATATCCAGATTTTCTTCCTCGGAAAAACCCGATCAATAATATATATTATAATCTATAATCTTTGACCCGATCTTAAAACTAAATTTGACAATTTGACAAAACATCACTTTTTGTTTTAAAGCGATTGTCTTTTTCATGGTTGCCTTGATGTTTTAATGAGTACCAATTTAAGTTTTTAAAACATTTAAACGCATATATCTCCAAAATAAGTTAACGAAATAATCCCAACATATGTATATATTTTTGAAATAAGAAAAAAAGATTTATAAAATTTTTGAATATTATACAGGATGTCCCATTTAAAAAAACTATCGACCTGTCAAATTTTGACATTTGGAATTTCTTTTTGACATTTTAGATATGGTGTAAAAATATACGGGGAACCCTGTACTTTTGAAAATAAACAAAAATTTAAAGCAAATATTGACAAAACGAAGATAAGCTTGATTATTAATGCAGACGAGGCAGATAGTTAACTTTTATCCGAAAAATAAAGGTTGAAGGTCGATATAGACACTTGAAGGGTATACCCACTCTCAATAACTTTTTAATTTGGGGTACTCATCGATCACAGCTATACCTGTCAAGATTTGAACAAAATTTTTGCCCAGATATATAATTAACTTGGCCGACTATGGCAAAAAAAATACTCTGCCAATTTATGGGCACTTAAGCTCACACTAGATACTATATTTATAGTCTACGTGTGAGCTAATATAACTAAAAACTGAAATATATTTTATTCAACTCTAGACTCAATTACCTGTCGTTTGATACTACACAAGCCATGTTATTACTTAAACTCAAATTTGTGAAATCTACCCCCACTTTAAAAAAAAAAACTAAAATGTATTTTGTTTAACTCCAGACTCAATTACCTTTCGTTTGATATCACACATGCCATATTTTCACATAAATTCAAATTTTTGAAATTTACCCCCACCCTTTTTTTGTTAAATAAACTAAAATGTATTTTGTTTAACTCCAGACTCAATTACCTTTCGTTTGATATCACACAAGCCATATTTTTACATAAACTTAATTTTTGAAATCTACCCCCACCCTTTTATTTGGCTTGTGTTTGGTGGATTTCGTTCATTTTTAAATGGGACCATCTCGAGCCAAAACCCAGCTTAGGTACCAAATTTCATTAGAATCGGGCTAGCGGTTTTTGAGTTATGCGCGTTGGTCGTTACAGACAGACATACAGACAGACAGACAGACAGACAGACAGACAGACAGATAGACAGACAGACAGACAGACAGACAGACAGACAGACAGACAACACAACAAAAAAGTTTCAAAATCATCTGAAACGCAAAGATATATAAAAATTTTTGAAATCGGAGCAACTTTTTTTTTCTCGAAAAAATTAGGATCACTATAGCTCACACTACTATAGTATAGTATATGTGTGAGCTAAAATGTGCCAAAATGCTGTTATTTTTTATTTTTAAACATCATGGAACTGTATTTATGTTACAGTTCCGTGTTAAACATGCAATTTCGCACCTCCGTCAACGCGTGATGTGAAGTGAACCCACATAGCACAAAAATCACATTAACGTTAAATTCACATGAACAAAAGTAATAAAGTTTTTTTTTACTTGAAAACAACCCCAAACCATGTAATATTTATTTTGTTAAATCTACGTGCTTAAAGATAAATTAAAAACAAGGAGAAATAAAGCAATAAAAATGTACTTTTTGCTGCAGTTTCTGGTGCTGTGAATGTGAATATAACGTGTTTTTTACCCTCGTTATTTTCATGTACCAAATTCACACTTCAAAAGTCCTCCACAACATTAAAACGCCACTAGATTAAGACTTCTCAAACCCACTGACTTTCTGCGTCTTTTTTAGTCACGTTTTTTAATAACATTTTTTTAACTTAAAAGAGACGCGAAAGGAAGTTATAAAAGTTCACAAGTTTAAGACTACAACACTTCAAGACAATTTTAAAGATGGCGCTCAAGGCAAGACAAAATATCTATGTATCTATCTATATACATTAAGTTTTTAGCTCACACATATACTATACTATAGTAGTGTGAGCTATGGTGATCCTAATTTTTTCGAGAAAAAAAAAGTTGCTCCGATTTCAAAAATTTTTATATATCTTTGCGTTTCAGATAATTTTGAAACTTTTTTGTTGCGCCGTCTGTCTGTCTGTCTGTCTGTCTGTCTGTCTGTATGTCTGTCTGTCTGTATGTCTGTAACGACCAACGCGCTTAACTCAAAAACCGCTTGGCCGATTTTAATGAAATTTGGTACCTAGGCTGGGTCTTGGGTCGAGATGGTCCCATTTAAAAATGAACAAAATCCACCAAACACAAACCAAATAAAAGGGTGGGGGTAGATTTCAAAAATTAGAGTTTATGTGAAAATATGGCGTGTGTGATATCAAACGAAAGGTAATTGAGTCTGGAGTTAAACAAAATACATTTTAATTTATTTAAAAAAAAGGGTGGGGGTATATTTCAAAAATTCGAGTTTAAGTGAAAATATGGCGTGTGTGATATCAAACGAAAGGTAATTGAGTCCGGAGTTTAACAAAATACATTATAGTTTTTGTTTTTTTTAAGGGTGGGGGTAGATTTCAAAAATTTGAGTTTAAGTCAAAACATGGCTTGTGTGGTATCAAACAAAAGGTAATTTAGTCTGGAGTTGAATAAAATATATTTCAGTTTTTAGTTATATTAGCTCACACGTACACTATAACTATAGTACCTAGTGTGAGCTTAGGGGCCCATATATTGGCAGAGTATTTTTAAAAGCTAAACAAGATTTATAAACAGTAAACACTTTCACAGAATATTAATGTGTCTTTATCAGGTTAATAACAGATGCGTCGTGATCGTGGATCAGGGAGCAGTCCCTTAACAAGTTTTTGGAGTTTAGAGGCCTTCAAAGTGAAAAATCCCGACTATAGGTGGCGATGCTGCTAGTAAAATCTCAAAAATATTCGGTAGGAAAGCCATGCAAGTCGCGTTTCAAAATTCGTTTAGAAAAGGCGTGAATATAATGTGATTTTAACGTTGATAAAAGTCACTTGAAACTAACGTAAAAACATAGCTGTTTTAATTTGATAAAGGCGTTATTAAAACGCGGTTTTTAGCAACATTATTTTTTTATAACGTTAATGAATGACCTATTAAGCTTGTTTTCATATATGAAATAAACGTTTTTTTTCTAGCAGCTTTTAAAATCAGCGTTTTTTTTCTCACGCCTTTTTTACGTGTTAAACACGTGATTGTGCTATGTGGGAAGTTTGCAATTTCTTATGTTTGTACCTCTGTCATTTAATATACATGCAATTTATAATTACCGAAAAGATCAACTTGAGTAAGAATAGTCGTCTAGAATATGTGCTTGTTTATTGTTGAATTTTCTTACTTAAGTAAGAATATATATATAGAATTTTCATGTCACTTGAATTTTGAATTGAATTGATTTGAACTGGTGGTCCAGCTGATTTTTGTAAACAAAAGTTAAATATGATATGAACAACTAATATTTTTTGAATTTTTTGAAAACTAAGGCAATTAATTTTCCTACTATTTTTTAGTATATTCTTATAAAATAATATTTTTCAGACATACCAGTCGTTATTTTTTAGCTTCAAAAATAATCCGCTGACTACATCTTTGTTTACTTCCCAAGTCCTCGGTTTACCTTTGATACTAAACGATCACATTCAGTTTGACGTGTAGTTTCAGTTTTGTGTAATACAAAATAAAGCGGGCTAAAAAAAAATAACGACAATACGTCTAGTAAATTATATTTTATAATTATGTACTAGAAGACAGTAGGAAAATTGCCTTAGTTTTCAAAAAATTCAAAAAATATTAGTTGTTCCGTTATTCATATCAATATTAATATTTAATTAATTTACTCCAAGATATCTACTTTTAAAAAGAGGTCAATGGGACTTTCCACATATTTTACAAAACTCATATTTCGGTACGGTACCGAAATTGTAAATTTTTCTTAGCACGCAGAGTAAAACTCGCCCCACCTATTGCAAGTAGATTTGTTGATATCAGCTAAGAATATAAATTAAAAGCCGGTAATATAAGGTGCATATTTATTAATCCACTTTCCTAATGAGATCAAGCAACCAGTCGGGTTATTTTTAGTGTTTTTTTGACTAAATATCGAGTTTTATAATTTTAAAACAATTTTTTTCGTGTTTTAATTGTTAATAAAATAAGTTTTTAGTGGCATACTTAATTATTTTTTGTTAGTCAAAGTTTTTAATTTTTCGCTTAATTATAGTGACTTTAGTTTTGTTAGTTTAAGTTATTAATTAAAAATAAAACGTTTTTAAAATGGAGCTAGATGTAGCTTGTACGAACTTAACCCAATGTGACTTTATTACTTCAGTATTCATTAATCTGGGCGGAAAAGATAATATGGTCGTTAAAACCGGTAGTGTTTTGGAAAATAATCAATTTTTTGTCGAGTTTCTAAAGGGGTTGGGACGCATGTTCTATGTAGTTAGGCCAAGTGAGACAACTTTTGAAAAAGTTGGTGATGTACCAAATTTTTTTCGAAATGTAAGTACTTTATTATTTTTATATATTTAGAAATATCTAGTTTTTGAATGTTATTTTGTCAAATACCAGTTTTTTTCACTATACTTCAAACCAAAATAGTGACCAAAATGTTTAAAATTTTAATTAAAAATGGCGTAAAGTTTAGAGTTTTTAACAGATATTTACCTAACAAGTGCAGAAAGTGTTACTTTACCGCACGTGACGTCAGGTGATCGAACGAAGCAGAACGAAGTTCGGTAAAGTCGTCAAGGGCGGTAAAGGCACTACGCAAGAGTTGGGTACAAGATTTTACCTATACAAGCACGGATTTGAGGGTGGGGGTAACGGGGTAATCCCCCCCTAGAAAAAAAAGGACTTTTAGTTACTAAATTACCCCCCTAGAATTTTTTTTATACACAAATAGTTTTTTCATCGACCATTACCCCCCCTCCCTAGATTTTGGCTCAGATCTGCGCTTGTATCTATAAGCATATAAAGCTTCAAAAAGGCATTTTAAAACTATAAAAATATCTATGTATTAATGTAGGTAAACACTAAAATTTAAGGAAAATTAAATCAGTTATGCATAATTTTACTTTACCGCACACTAAAATATTTAACATTATAGTGGGTTTACACATGCATGAATTTAGTGGCGCCAGTGTTCGCGCCAGTTCTATTTGCACGCCAGCAAAAGTTTACACTATTGTGCGAAAATTAAGAGACTGGCACGCCAGTTTCATTTTTAAAGTGTACACGATACGCGATATGTCGACTGAACTCTCGGAAGCCTGCAAAATAGTCGCTAAACTTTTATTGAAAAAAATAAAATAAAAGAGATTCAGAAAAAGGAACAACGAAAAGGCTGTATCTGGGTTAAAGCATGGATTGCTCGTCGATCTACTGAGTTTCTCTTATTTGAACAATTCTTTAAAATTCGGTCTGCTACTTTAAACCATGGTACTTTTGGGGTGTATACTTCATCTACACCGGTTCCGGAATGTGGGCTTTTCTTAATTTTTGTCAATTCCAAAGCATATGTGTTTCTTATGGATCGTATTTTTGCTTTTACTTCTGCAACTTCAAAGCCTTCAATATTCATTATTTCACTAATTTTTTGGTAAGCATTATCTCGACTATCTTTGTTTTTATAAGAACTACTGTGTACATCCCATAAACAAGGAAAACATTCATAGCCTTCAAGAAACTGTATGGTCAGTTCTGCTGACCACTTTTTTTTAGCCATAATAAGCTATAAAAACAACAATAAACAAAATTTTGGAGCTCAAACACAATGAAAATAAAAAATAATGTAAAATAATTAACATAAAACTGGCGAGCCGACGTGCAAGTACTTGTTAACACATGAAAATTTTCTTTTTCTGCGCGTATGCGTCACCACTGGCGCCAGCAAATTCAGTCAGCTGCAGACTTTTTTGATACATGCATGCAAAAAAATAACTTGTGTGCAAGTCGGTGTTTACACTTGCAAATTTAACTTACTGGCGCGCCAGTTTTTATTGGCGCCAGCAAATTCATGCATGTGTAAACTCTCCTTTACAGCAATTTTGTCCATTCACCGGATCACATTTATCTAATTGCAGTTTTGTTTAATTACAGATTGTGCCCTTTATTTTATTAGATAAAGTAACATTCAGAAAAACAAGTCTAATGGTTTAATTTTATGTAAATAGATTTTATTAGTCAAACAATAAAAAATTTCGAACTAAAGCTTTTGTTACCCTGTTCCTAAGGATAAAGAAATGCTAAAGGATGAATAGGTTGATATCCAAAGATGTCACAAATAGATAGTTCAAAGTATTTTATCAGTTTTGTTTTTTATCGGTCCTGGATTGGAATGTAGCTTAACTGCCTAGGCCGACCTCCCGCCGACGCGACGCCGACGGCACTGTTTTAAATAAAAACCGTTTTTTTTTAATACAATCATCAACATGGGGGTTTTTTCAGGTTAGGTAAAATTTAAAAAAATATACTTTTGCATTGCATTAATACGTGATTTTTGAGATATGGATATTTCCTAAACATTGGTAAAATACTCTGCCAATATATGGGCCCCTAAGCTCACACTAGGTACTATAGTTATAGTGTACGTGTGAGCTAATATAACTAAAAACTGAAATATATTTTATTTAACTCCAGACTAAATTACCTTATGTTTGATACCACACAAGCCATGTTTTGACTTAAACTCAAATTTTTGAAATCTACCCCCCACCCTTAAAAAAAAACAAAAAACTAAAATGTATTTTGTTAAACTCCGGACTCAATTACCTTTCGTTTGATATCACACACGCCATATTTTCACTTAAACTCTAATTTTTAAAATATACCCCCACCCTTTTTTTTTAAATAAATTAAAATGTATTTTGTTTAACTGCAGACTCAATTACCTTTCGTTTGATATCACACACGCCATATTTTCACATAAACTCTAATTTTTGAAATCTACCCCCACCCTTTTATTTGGTTTCTGTTCGGTGGATTTTGTTCATTTTTAAATGGGACCATCTCGACCCAAGACCCAGCCTAGGTACCAAATTTCATTAAAATCGGCCAAGCGGTTTTTGAGTTATGCGCGTTGGTCGTTACAGACATACAGACAGACAGACAGACAGACAGACAGACAGACAGACAGACATACAGACAGACCGACAGACAGACAGACAGACGGCGCAACAAAAAAGTTTCAAAATCATCTGAAACGCAAAGATATATAAAAATTTTTGAAATCGGAGCAACTTTTTTTTTCTCGAAAAAATTAAGATCACCATAGCTCACACTACTTATATAGTAGTAGAGTGAGCTAAAATTTACATATTAATTCATTCCACCAGTTTAAAAGTTTGTTGTCTCTTAACAATTTTCGTTTTCTCCGTTACTAGCTACAGGGCGTTAAAATTTTTCCTATTCCTGAATTTCAATTTTTTTTATTTATTCATTTAGCTGTTTTTTATTTTTTAGTTCGATAAAGGTAGTAAGTCGGAAAAACTCCTAGACACCAAAAAGTCTCTAAATAAAACAAAGAACTCAATTTGTATTTTAGAATTTAGCAGTAGCGCCCCCAAAAAACAGCAAAAAGATGTTTGATTTCTGAAAAAATATTACCCTGTAGATTTTTGCAAGCACTAGGCTTGCTTAATATTTTCTACAGAGGAATCTGTGTGCCAAATTTGAGCCAAATATCCCAGAAACTGCAGCAGTTATTTAAAGAAAAACTAAAACTGAAATTTTAACCCCGTAAAGCTCGGTAGCCTTATTATTAGCGACGAACCGTTCGTTTAAATGCGAGAATCTAACAGAGAGCCTTTAACCAAGAAACGTCAAAAATCATGCATTTCATTAGCTGGCCATACACACAGAGGTTGATCCGTCGGTTTGGAACGGCACAGATAAGTCTGACCGTTTTGTCCGTAACGGTTTAAAACTGCTGCAGTCCACTAACACAAAAAAAATCTTTCGAATCGATCCTTCATATCGGTCTGTGGCAGACATAACCGCGCGTTAGTGGGCTAGAACTCAAGATTTATCTGCCGGTTTAACCAAAACTGTGGAATTTCGTCAAGTCGAAAGTTTTATGCGGCACGGTATTTTAAGCATAGCGTATGTAAATTGTTTAGTGCTAAATATAAGCAGGCTCTGTGTATGGGAATGATTATTAATATGAAAATAATGCATAGTGGTGTAAAAGAGAGACGTTCCAAGTGGGTTAAAACTTATTTGCTTAAGAGGAAACTATTTAGCCATGACTTTCTATTAAAAGAGTTACGAGAAAATGATCCAGACGATTTAAAAATTATTTAAGAATGGATATCAGAGAATTATTAAAATACAGCCAGGCAATAATTGTGCCAGGCACTATTTTGACACATTCACATTAAAAGCTGACAGTTGATCCTTCAAAATTGACATATCAAAGTCAAATTTAAAACTTTCGTCGTTTATTTTCAATTAATAAAAGAAGGCACTATTTATTCCGGTTCATATAGTAAACAAAGGCCGTGTGTTAAAAGTTCACAGCTGATATTACAATGTAAAGGTGTCAAAATTGTACCTGGCACCATTATAGCTTGGCTTTATTTCAATAATTCTCTATTAACACGTATGATTTTTTAATAAATTTGGTAAGAGAGAATCTTACGAAACAAGATATCCAAATTAGAGAAGCCGTTGGCCTGAACAGCGATTAAACCGACAGAGAAGTCTGCGCCGGTTAAAATATCTGTGAGCGCGGAACCCACAAGTTTCGCCCGCCGGTCTGAACTCACAGATAAATCTGTGCCGGCTATAACTGGCGCGTGGAATGTCCTCTAATTGAAAGACAAATCCGCCAGTTTGAACCGCGCCGTTCCAAACCGGTGGGTGAACCTCTGTGTGTATGGCCAGCTAATTAGTGGACATTCCACGCGCCAGTTATAGCCGGTATAGATTTATCTGTGAGTTCAGACAGGCGGGCGAAACTTGTGGGTTCCGCGCTCAATATTTTAACCGGCGCAGACTTGTCTGTCGGTTTGCACTGTGCCAGGGATAACAGACCGTTCATATTTTAATTTATTAATTGAATATTATGGCACGTTTCCGGAATGATATAACCAAGTGCCTGTGCAGAAATTCCCACTGAAAATTTCAGATCTTCATATGATCTTCCCGTGGCAAGGAAACGAAGGGCAGCATTTAATCGCTGTTCTGTTCCAATGGCTTCTCTCATTTGGGTATTTTGTTTCGTAAGATCCTCTCTTAACAAATTTAATAAAAAGCCATACGTGTTAATATCCATTCTTAAATATATGTTAAACTCGTCTGGATCATTTTCTCTTAACTCTTTTAATAGAAGGTCAGGGCTAAATAGTTTCCTCTTAAGCAAATAACTTTTAACCCACTTCGAGCGTCTCCTTTTTACACCACTATGCATTATTTCCATATTAATAATCATTCCCATACACAGAGAATGCTGCTTTTTAGCACGAAACATTTTACATACACTTTGGTTAAAATACCGTGCCGCATAAAACTTTAGACTTGACGAAATTCCACAGTTTTGGTTTAACCGGCAGATAAATCTTGAGTTTTCGCCCACTAACGCGCGATTATGTCTGCCACAGACCGATATGAAGGATCGATTCGAAAGATTTTTTTTTGTGTTAGTGGATTGCAGCAGTTTTAAACCGTTGCGGACAAAACGGTCAGATTTATCTGTGCCGTTCCAAGCCGACGGATCAACCTCTGTGTGTATGGCCAGCTATTGTTTTATTAACCAATAATAACCCTGCTCTGGAGGTAGGTTATCTTTGGGCAAAAAAACAATGAAAACACATGATATTTTTACCTTTCTTGGTTAAACGCTCTCTGTTTGATTCTCGCATTTAAACGAAGAGAACGAATAACCGAACGGTCCGTCGCTAATAATTGCCCAAAGCCTTTGTTCAGAAATTGCCTTAAAATAAAAAGGCCTTAAAACGATGCAAGAAACCAATAAGTAAAGTTTTTACGAATACGAACACTCTATATAAGCGCGGATTGATTTTACACGTAGCCAAAAAGCTCAGATGGTTTTAGATCTTTCATGGGTTCATTAATTTTTTTAGGCATGGCCGTATTTTCTCCTATTCATGATCCTAGAAAACATTGTTTTGTGGGTCGAACAAAAACCAACCTTAAGATTGAACGACAGCGTCACCAGTCTTTCGCATGGATTAATTCAGGAATGTGGCAGGTTAGTTTTTCATATTTTGACATATTCTTGATTCTAGTGGTTAAGGTGGTTGTGATCTTGAACAAAACCATTTTAAATTTTGACTTAAAATATGTGTTTGAAATTAGTGTGTCTTATCCTGGACGTTGGCGATCTTAGTATTCAAGTCATTTAGCTTGCCTAAATCTTCACCAGTTAATTATTGATCTAAACGATCAGTATTACTGACAGTTATTTTATGTAGTTATGTGTATGTCTTCATTTGTCAAAAGCAGAATAAACATAGGCAAGTAAAAAATACCGTCAGTGACACGGATCGTGTGAGTGCTATGAAATTCAACGTTTTCCTCATCTAGAACCTCTCCTCTTCTGCCATCCACTTCTCTCTACATAAATCAAATTGAAGTATTTCATATTTTAAGTTTCTTGTCTTTTACATTTCCTTTCGTTTATTTTTATTGTTCTGTCTGTAACCAATGGACATAACTCAAAAACTGCTTCGAATTTCGAGCTTTATGATTATGCAGGGCTATCAAAATGGACGGGCCACGATCCTCCACTTTGTTGACGTCACATCCGGGGCTGATTTTTTTTTGATGGTCACGTTACGACACAGCTGATTGTCTTTAAAATATTGAAGTTAGAATGACGGTTCATGGATATTTGATTTTTTTTAAATAAAGCCGTTTTTGAGATTGTTTTTACTTTATTCTGGCAGAACAATTTTTTTTAAATGTATAGTAAGCCCTAATTTTTGATAGCCGCTTCATAAGCTCACACAAAACTTAAGTTTAAAGCAGAAGCGAATGTGACAATTACATATGACAAAGTCAAATACATGTCAAATATAACAGTTGGCATGTGGTACATGGCGGGTAATTTGAATTCAAAATAAGGAATGCTAAATCTTGAAGATTTTAACCTTTTAATCATGTTGCTTCCTTACAAACCTTTGGTGGAATATCGGAATGGTGTCTGAGAATATTTCACTGAAATTTTGCGGAAATCTGTAGTGCCATTTTGAAAATATCATAAAAAAACGTCTGACCTCCCATAAGACCCAATGTAAAATTCAGCCCCGGGAGAACAGCTGATTTTTTCAGGGTCGTGGCCTCTATTTTTGTGTTGGCCTTGGATTATGGTAAGCCTAATAATAATCACTCTTCGTTATTAAGTATTCCATCTTATCTCCTTCAAAATTAAAAAACACTCATAAATCTTGCCCTACATATAAATAATAGGTGAACCAACTGAGTGGAAAACACTTGTTTATATTTAGAATTCGTGTTATTGATTCAATTTTACCTTTATTTCACAATATTTACATGGCCTTTTTTGAGATCGGATTAATTCAAATAACTTGTTTGCTTTCTATGATTACTTCGTATGGATTTTAAAGGTAGATGGGTATGTACCACAAATTTTCTTTCAAATGAAAAACAGGAGAGAAGAGAATAACTGGTAAATTATGTTAGTTGTGAGCTGTTTCTCTTTTTGACCGTTGACTCTTCAAACGGTGACATCCTTTTTCGTATTAGTGTAAACTGATGTAAACCGTGTTCAAAAAATGTGTAGTATTTTCCAAAACACACTTCGAAATGAAGAATCTTTATATGTAATTGCAAAGGAGTAGAATCCCTTTTTGCTTTACACGCACACTCTTGATTGTAAATTAGTTGGTAGTTCTTGGAACGCTTATTTGATACTTGACTATGGTTGTGGTAATCATTGCGCCTAGCTAAATTTCATTCCTTAATAGTAATTGGCCACTACCACTGCCGAAAGCCGTAGTTTAATGAAAATATATTTGTTTAAAAAAATATTTATCACCAACAAAAATCAAAAGTTACCTTTTTATTATCAACTTTTCAACTAGGTAAGGTAAATCTAGTCACATTTAAATATTTTGATCTAACCTCATTACTTTGTTTCGCCATATTGAATTTTTTGGAAATCTAATCAGATGACAAATTTTATTAAAATCGAATAGAAGATTAAGAGAAAAATAGGCAAAAGTGTTTTCTGGATTCTCTCGAAAATAATCACTTACAACTTTTATTCCTTTAAACCGTGAATAAGACGCAAGTTCATTGCAAGTTGATTGATATTCTTATTTAGATCAATTGATGTGATTGATTCATAATGAGCACTCAGTGTAAATTTACACTGCGTGTTTACATTTGTTTATGGTAATGGGGTTTTTCGTTAATTTTTAAAAATGTCTTGAATTACTTTAGACATAATGAAACTACATAGTTTTAATAAGTTCTAAACGAAAGCATGAAACCATCCCTATAATTTAATTCGGTATGGGTTAACTAGGATTTTTCCCTTGACGTAGTTGTTCCTGTTAGGAGGATGACCCAATAAAGATCATTCGTATTCGTCAAACGTTTATTATTATCGTATTTTAAAATTATTTCTCTTTTTAAATAAACTACGAAACAGAAATCTGATACAGTCAGAGAGTTGCATTTAAAACAAAGTAACGGGCATCTAGTGACCATAGAGTAAAATCCATCGTCAGATGAAATGCCAGTAAACCTATGTTTTCTTCTTCTTTCCAATTTACTGTCCTCGGCTGCGTGGGCCCCGCTGGACAAATACTGTTTCTTTCTTTTGTCCTCACTGGACGTTGATTTTATTCTTAACGACCCGTGAAGTGATGTGAGGTGAGCGGTTAGCTTTGTGGATTCATTTCCCATGCAAAAAAGTGGTGAAAGTTTTCAAAGTTCACCCGTGAGAGTGAACTTTTCGCTCACCTCACCTCACGCGCAGTCAAGAATAAAAGTCCTGGTGATCGCTATTTTTTTCTATTTTATCTATCTATTTTTTTTCTATTTTTCCCTTCTCATTCCTAAAATTAGTTCTTTATGTTCAATTTAGCACTGTGCCTAAGAGTTGCAGTTGCAGCCATAATAACCAAGTTTAGAGAAACATTTCCAAACTAGTAAGAACCTTTCATTTTCAAATTTGTAATGGAGAACTTGACTTTACTTTATCTCAATTCTTTTTACGGAATATCATTTTCGCATACTTGGCTTCTTTTTTTAAGGATTTGAATAATATTTAAGTTTTAAAGTAGTAAAATATGGGGAATATTCTTTAAAACTTTTGCAATGCCTTGTTTAAAATAACGAGGTTTTTTAATTTTTCCCATTGTTTTATCATAGTTCCTATTAGCCTTCCAAAGCTCAGCTCTCTAGCGTTTCTAGAAGTAGGCAATGTAACTTTTATATCACTTTATATTTATAGGGGAGGAAAGTAAATTAAAATGTTGGTGTTTTTAAATTTTTTCCTATAGTTTTCTCATGGTTATCTTTAGCGTTTCTGTAAATGGACAATGTTATTTAAATTAAAATTTTGGTGTTCTTTAATTTTTTTCTATAGTTTTATAATAGTTCCTTTATATCTTTCCCTTCTCATTTCTAAAATTAGTTCTTTATGTTCAATTTAGCAATGTGCCTAAGAGATAAAATATATATTTTAAAAGTAAAGGAATTAAATTTTTTTTCTAGTGAACCCGAACTAAAAGTACATATTTTAATATTGTTTGCACTTCTACAATTTTGGTTATTTTTTAGAAACAATTCTTAATCCTTTAATGTAAAAAAAATGACCATTTGTAAAAGAACGGTTTTCCAGTAATTTCTGAAAATATATATTTTAAAAGTACAAGAGATTTATTTTTTTTCTAGGGAACCCGAACTAAAAGTAGATATTTTAATATTGTTTACACTTTTACTTTTTTGGTTATTTTTTATAAACAATCCCTAATCCTTGTGTCAATTAGATTGATACTTTTGATAACGCCATATGTAACTTGAGAATTAAGGTTCGCATGCACTAGGGTGACCATTCAGCGTAAAAGAGGACGCCGTGGACAGGCAAGCCTAATTTTGGATAAAAAAAAGTGGAAAAAAGGTCCTTAGCGAATTTTGAAAATTTGATGACCAAATAAATGGCTTCCTCTGACATTTTTTTCAAAATTTGGCTCAGAAAAACATTGATAACCAATGAAAAAAGGTTCCTACCGAAAGTTTTTCGAGAGAAGAGAAAATTTGATGACAGAAAAAAGATTTTTTGTAAACTGCTTTTTCTATGTTCAATACCAGCAATTTACACTCCATCACTTGGGTTGCCAAAAAGCTGGTCGGTCATTTTAATTTTCTCAAAAAGCCGGAGTTGTCCGGCTTTATCCGGACGTATGGATCGATAACCGAACGCATGAGTCTGTTTGGATATGCATTAAATAAATCATGATTTGATTAACGCGCTCTGCCTTAACTTATCGCCATCCGTATACGCAGTGGAAGCATATTTTGTTTCACACGTCAGGCGGTCCCGGTTTGAATCCTGACTGGGGGATGTTTGCAACGTCGAGGCGCGGCGACTCAAAGACTTATTATCGACAAAGGGGAACGCGAATGCCACTATTCCCAACTTGTAACAAACACCTGCTCTTTTCGAAAAAAATTGACCCACAAATAATATTTGTACAAAATAATCAAAAAGAGGCGAAATTAAAAAAAAAAGTAGCGCCGTAGAAAACAATTTTTGCAATATAAAAAAAATACTCGAAAATTAAAAAAAATCGCACAAATTTTTTTAGAAAAAAAGCTGAAATATAACAAAGTTTTTCTCCGTAGGCAAAAATTTCCGAAAAATTACGTATTTTTCCAAAAAAGTTTTTGGTAAAAACAAAAAAATTGCTACAAAAATATTGAATGAATCCTAAATATATGGTGCCAAAAATTTTCGCCAAAAATGTTATGTTTGTGATAAATTATGTATTCTGTTAATTTCGTTTCGGGGGCTAATTTTATGACCAAAAACAAAGGGTCTCTTGGGTGACCAAAAAGCCGGACACACAAGAAAGCCTGCAGGACATTTTCATTTTCCGCAAAAAGCCGGACATGTCCGGCTTTATTCGGACGTATGGTCAGCCTAGTTTTGCTCATCAGAAATTAAGGATTAAATTACATAAAGAAAATTAGTTTAGGTTATTTGTAAAAATGTTTTTAAATTAATAAAATAAGTATTCTTTTTTCTATAATTAACAGATAAATAATGGTTACCCCGAATAACAGCAAATCTTTATTGTAAATTGTTTTTTAGATTGCTATTTAGAGGCTCAGAATCTTTCGTCTACTACTACCTTTACCAACACTATAGAATAGTGGATCTTTCTTGGCAATCATCTCTGACGTGGTACCTTGCCGCCATTGGAATCGATTTTTGCTATTATTGGGTTCACAGAGCCTGTCATGGTAAGTAAAAGTTACTATTTTTTAAATAATAATTTCTAACAGCTCAGATGCTGACAGAAAAAAACTCTATAATTAAATTTGTATAATTATTAGTTTTTTCTTTGACGTATGTCGTGTATCGCAGGCCGTCGTAATGGGTGGAGCGGAGGTGCTGCCACTCCAGGCGGCCGATTTTGGAGCGGCCAAAGGCCGCCTTTCATTTTCAAATTAAGATAATTTACAAACGGCCACCGCCACACGCACTTTCGATTCAAAGTTCAAATATGTATTTTGAGGTCACTAAGTCACATTATTTTGAGACGCAATATCTCTAAAACCGTTGTTTGATGGAGACCTAAAATGGAATTTTGTGACATCCTTCGTATTATT
Source organism: Aspidapion aeneum (assembly GCA_963576565.1). Taxonomy (NCBI): domain Eukaryota; kingdom Metazoa; phylum Arthropoda; class Insecta; order Coleoptera; family Brentidae; genus Aspidapion; species Aspidapion aeneum. The sequence continues at coordinate 8,873,838 of OY755040.1, forward strand.
TAAAGAATTTGTAGCAGAATAGAAAAGATAAACAAAAGAGGTTCGACGAATTTAAGTAAATAAAGGACTGAAGGAAATAAAAAATATTTTTTAACATTTTTTACATGAGGAAAGTATTTCTTGCCGTTTGTTTAAAAATTTTAAAGCTTTAAATAAGGGTTCCATGTGTGTGCAGGTACAAATGATCACACTTTTCATATACAGTACGAGCGAGTCGTTTACTTCGAGATTCAAATCTAACGCAGACACACAAAATTTGGTAATATATATTGCCAAAGTAAATTGAAATGCACTCTTGCCATACATTTGTCGAAACGTTGCATGTAACATGTAGGTTTTTGACTTTTTGAATTTAAAAACGCAATTTACAAGCTACCTAAAAAGTGTTGTAGGTTAATAAATTGGAGCATCTGTCCGAGGTTTTTTCTCAAAAACTTGCTTTCTCCATGTCTCTATTTCGAGATATAGAGCAAAAACTGATAATATAAAAATGCGGTTTTTTAAAAGCACTCGACTTTGCAGTATCTGGGTGAAGTCTACCAATTTTGGGATTTTTGAAACAAATGCGTTCGAACCGACTCTGTCAGATAACCAATATTGCCATATTAGGGCTACACAATAATATCTTAAAAACCACTAAACCAAACCGATCTTAATTTGGTTTTAATTTTTTTCTAAGATTGACTACTATTACTCCCGCAAAAAGGTAAAAGGGATTTAAAAAAAAATATTTGACTTTTTTATGCTCACTCACTGGCACCATTGATGTAAAGGAAAGCACAAAAACTTGCAGTGATAACAATAGCGGGAGGAAAGCGGCTTATTCCCCGTCTTGCTCCAGCCGGCCATTAGTATAGCGACGACCAGTGGCGTATATAGAAAAAAGTTTCGGGTGGGGGGGGCCTGAGACCTCATGAAGCTGTATTTTATGCTATTTTATGTTTGTATTCATGAAATAAGTGAAAAATATCTAAAAAAATCTTGGCGTCGAGGAGGGGGGGGGGGGCCGATACGTCGGAAGCCGATTCGCTGCGGGCCAATCCGCCGCGAGAGTTTTTGTTTAACTTTTATTTTAATCCGTCCTCTTGTTGGAAGAACAAAATCTGTTAAATTTTCCAAAAACTTATTAAGAAAAAACAAAAAACTTATTTAAGATTTTTTTTTTTTTATAAAAATATGTTTAACTAAGTACATGAAATAAACAAAATTAAGAAATTGGCCGGCGGCGAATGGGCCCCGCGGCGAATCGGCCGCAGTGAATTTTCCTGGATTTGGATATAAAAGTTGAACCCGGTAATATTTTTGTCAAACAATGTATTTTTACTATAACTTGTAAGTATTCCCAATACAGTTCTCAGCTAATTTTGTTGGTTCTTTTTAGAAGTTCATATTTTATGGGCACAGCATCAGGTTCATCATAGTTCTGAAGACTACAATGTCGCTGTTGGATTAAGACAATCATTTTTTCAAGGATGGTGCGGATTTGTAAGTAGGGACTTTAAATTAATTAAAATAATGCCAGGCTGTAATAGTGCATTATTTTGACACATTTACATTGTAACCTATGATCTCTCAATATACGGCCTATATGAACCGGAATAAATACTGCCTTCCTTTATCAATGGAAAAATAAACGACTTAATTTTAAACTCGACTTTGGTAAGTCAACTTTGAATGTCAGTTTTCAATGTGAAACTGTCAGAATACTGCCTGGCACTATTACAGTCTGGCTTTATTGCAATAAAGTTTCACTCCAACAAAAGCTGCTTCAAATATATCCGCTCTCCACAACCACGTGGAATTTAAATCAGTTTATTGAATATGATTTGTGGTAAACGTAGAACCTCAGACTGGCGGGGGTTTTTTAAAGACTTTAAGTATTTCTGCGATTTTCGTGAGTCTGGAAAATCCTTTAACCAGCCTATGCAACTACTACATGAATCTAAAAAAAAACATGCAACTTTTGTGGTCTCTCTATTCAAGTGCCATCATCTGAGAGAGAGGCAAAGTAAAAGTCTAACAGAGTTTTAACCCGAGAAGAGCCCAATTTGTATTACCCTGTATGTAACTTTATTATTTTCAAAACTCTTTTATCCTCAAATAACAATTTGTAGCAAAAATAAAAAAAGATGTAAAAGGGCTTTAATGTCAGGCAAGCAAAACACCGTGGTTTTCCTAGACAAATATTCTGCATTTAAGAACATGCGGCTGTGATCAAGTATACAGAGCATCTTTTTTATAAGGGTAAGCCCCGTAAAAATGGGTAAGATGCTGCTTTTTTGTTTGCCAAATAAACATACGGCCTTTACGTCGAGGAAGCTTGAGTAAAAATTTCAGACCAAAACCACTAATTTTTAAAATTAATTTTCTTTGTGAAAATTTTGATTTTATGGATGTAATTATACATAGGCGCACCCAGAGGGGTGGGGGGGCTCGGGGCCCGGCCCCTCCCCCCAAACCTAAGATTTTTTAAAGATATTTTCCACATATTTCATGAATAAACAGAAAAAATAGCATATATTACGACATTATGAGGCCTTTTCAATTTTACTTAAAAATGAAAACTAAAACAAATATAATTTATGTTAAATATAATTTTATATAAATTCCTTAACTAGCCAATTACTAGATAACTAGACTTATAATAAACGGACGTCTGGGAACAACTCACTCACGCCTGAACAGAGGCGTTCAATAAACCAAAACTTTAACTATATTTTTTTCAAGAATACTTTCGCCATAGCTACATTGTATTTGTAGCTACTGAACATAAAACTTTTTTCAGATCTTCTATCTTCCTTTGGCCATCATTATCCCTCCTTCTCATTTTGCTACACACCAACAGTTTAACTTACTCTACCAAGTCTGGATTCACACAGAAACCGTCAGAAGTTTAGGGCCATTAGAATGGATCTTCAACACACCTAGTCATCATAGAGTTCACCACGGTAAGTTGGTGGCTTACAGAAACTTTCTATGTTACCGGAGATCGTGTTGTTTTATCAGATAACAAGGTTTTGATAACAATTGAGTAGAAACAATCGTTTTAAAAATCAATAAATACAATGCAAGTCCGAAATTTTGTTTCTGTTTCTGAGATAATAAGGACCTTTCGCAAGACCTTGACTACTAATTTTTGCGAAATGTGTTTTTGGTTTTTTAACCCCTTACTGCATGATTTTTTAAATTTGTCTAATTTATATATATACAATAGTTTAGGTACATATTAGTCTATAAAAATTATTTTTTACAAAAAAGTTTCACGGGCAAGACCTCACAGGTAAAGGTAGCTCGGGGACGCGTTTCTGCCTCATTGGGCTTCATTCAGCCCGAGCATAACCATAAAATGGAAGGAGATGAAATGATGCTGACCGAAGCTGCAAATTGACAGTTGGTCTCTCCTCAGTAAACACCATATTTCATATTCCTTTTCAGATATCCACATCATCATTTTATCTCCTTTCATTTTATGGTTATGCTCGGGCTGAATGAAGCCTAATAAGGCAGAAACGCGTCCCCGAGCTACCTTTACCTCTGAGGTCTTGCCCGTGAAACTTTTTTGTAAAAACTTTTTACCTCGTGAACTTCCTTCAAATTTAAAAAATCCAGGGCTCAGGCTGTTTTCTGGAAGCAGATTATATCTGTCTCCGTCGCGACGTCAAAATTAGCCTCAAAACTGAGGCAACCCTGACCGAAGCTGCAAATTGACAGTTGGTCTCTCCTCAGTAAACACCATATTTCATATTCCTTTTCAGATATCCACATCATCATTTCATCTCCTTCCATTTTATGGTTATGCTCGGGCTGAATGAAGCCTAATGAGGCAGAAACGCGTCCCCGAGCTACCTTTACCTCTGAGGTCTTGCCCGTGAACCTTTTTTGTAAAAACTTTTTACCTCGTGAACTTCCTTCAAATTTAAAAAATCCAGGGCTCAGGCTGTTTTCTGGGAGCAGATTATATCTGTCTCCGTCGCGACGTCAAAATTGGCCTCAAAACTGAGGCAACCCTGACCGAAGCTGCAAATTGACAGTTGGTCACTCCTCAGTAAACACCATATTTCATATTCCTTTTCAGATATCCACATCATCATTTCATCTCCTTCCATTTTATGGTTATGCTCGGGCTGAATGAAGCCTAATGAGGCAGAAACGCGTCCCCGAGCTACCTTTATCTCTGAGGTCTTGCCCGTGAAACTTTTTTGTAAAAACTTTTTACCTCGTGAACTTCCTTCAAATTTAAAAAATTATTTTAAAAAATCGAACCTAATTTGTAAGACCTAAAGTGTTAAAAATTTTGACATGAACCAAAAACAGCAGACATTTGCACTGCAGAGAGACGAATTGATGTTTGAGGAGAACGCTTTAGTTTGCTACACCGATGGATCCAAACTATCAGAGAGGCAAACCACAGGAGCGGGAGTATACGTGGAAAAACTAGAAGTTCAGAAGAGCTACTCGCTCGGTGAGCAGGCTACTGTTTTTCAAGCAGAAGTCTACGCCATAATAATGGCGGCAACCCTAGAAGAGGTTCGGAACAGCGAAGAGGAGCTTATATATATATGCTCTGACAGTCAAGCCACCCTGAAGGCGCTAAACGCACCCATGATTGCTGACGGCTTGGTGGAAGAATGCGCAGAGGCGCTGGAGACCCTAAGCGATGGCAAACGGGTGACGCTGGTTTGGGTTCCGGGACATACGGGGGTACCAGGCAACGAGAAGGCGGACGAACTCGCACGACTCGGGGCAGGAACCGCCTATGTAGGACCGGAGCCACTTTTGGGCGTGACAAAAAGACAAGTGCAAAGCGGACTCAACAAATGGGCCCAGGACGCGCTATTAAACTCCTGGGAAACAGGAACGGGTTGCAGACAGACCAGAGAAATCGTAGACCGTCCAAAAGCGACCAGAATTAGATGGATACTGGGACGGACACGAAAAGACCTCGGACTGCTGATAGGTACTCTAACCGGACATAACCGGTTGAGGAAGCACATGACACATATAGGAGTCGAGAATGACCCTACCTGCCCAGCCTGTGGACAGGAAGAAGAGACATCAAGACACCTCGTGGCAGAATGCGAGGCCTACGCAAGGATGAGACAACAGGCACTCGGAGCGCCAACTCTGAGCGAGGAAGAACTGCACATGCTCAAATGGGCAGACTTACTGGACTTTGTAAAGAGAACAGGAAGGCCCAATGAGTTACCCGACCATCAAAGGGAAGTGCAGAGAGTGGGTTAAGGGACAGACTTGGGGCATGGCAAAAAGGGCCTACTCTGGCCTACTTGTCAGACCTGCGGGTCAACCCCACCCCCCCACTACTACTACTACTACTGCACTCAAATAAAAAGAAAAACGACTATATCTATTTAAAAAACAGTTTATTTTGGTTGTGCCATATTTGGAACAGTATGCAGTAAGGGGTTGTTATTCAGAAAAAAACACCCCATTTAGTTCTCAGTGCGTGGACCACACAAAATTTATACTGAGCGGGAAATTGTCCTAAAAAAAAGTTACTTTTTTTTCTCAAGACAAAATATAAAGAGGATTTAAACGTTTCTTTTAGCTTGACCCTGTACAGGGTGTCCCAAATTGGGCACTTTTGGGGGGTTTAAGGTACTTCTAGGGAAGACAGAGAAAAACTGACCACGCATTGCGAGGCTCAAATTTCAAGAGAAGACTTTAGTGAAAACCGCATTTTGAAATATCGTCTCATCTTTGAGCTACGGGGGCTTTTTGAAAAGTCTGCATTTTGGAGAGGGGTCTATAACTTCGTTATTATTGGAAATACTGATTTAGAGTAAATTGCAATTTTATAGACTTTGTCACGGGGTATTCAACCGCTAAATTAAATTTTAACTGTCACTTTTAGTTTTTGAGATATGACATAAAGTTGCATTTTTTCTTATGGAATGGCCTATATTTTAATTAATTTTCAAATTCGTGATTGAATTCTTTTCAAAATGATGTATCATATGTCATAGTTTGATTGAGCGGTTTCGGAGATAATTAAAGTTTTTTATTTTTGTCTAGTGTGCGTTGAATGACGTTATGCGCCATTGACGTGAAAGCCTTGCGGTCAAATCCTACTTCAATGCTCCTATAGTTTTGTTGTCTTATACTATGCAAATCAAGTTGGCCTTGCGTCTTGGCGTTTTGTCATTGTTTTCAATTGTTTAAACAATTTGACATTACGCTTTGATATGAAATTATTTTGCACAAAAGCGTTTTAAGTTTATTTTGAAATAGGTATCATTTTTTTAAACTTTTTATAACTAGGCTTTGAGGGCCGTCAGCTGAATTATAATTTTTCCAAACCAGCCTTACTATATTTGTGACTGGGTAAAATAATAAAAATACTGGAGTGCCTTTACCTGCCTCAGCAGGAAATCATAGCCCACTAGAAATAAGTGAAAAAGCTGAATATCTCCTAAACCGCTCAATCAAACTATGACGTATGATACATCATTTTGAAAAGAATTCAATGACGAATTCGAAAATAAATTAAAATAAAGCTATTCCATAAGAAAAAATGCAACTTTATATCGTATCTCAAAAACTAAAAGTGACAGTTAAAATATAATTTAGTAGGTGAATTCCTCGTGACAAAATCTATAAAACTGCAATTTACTCTAAATCAAAATTTCCACTAATAACAAAGTTATAGACCCCCTTCAAAAATGCAGATTTTTCAAAAAGCCCCCGTAGCTCAAAGACGAAACGATATTTCAAAATGCGGTTTTCACTATAAGTCTTCTCTTGAAATTTGAGCCTCGCAATGCGTGGTCAGTTTTTCTCTGTCTCCCCTAGAAGTACCTTAAACCCCCTAAAAGTGCCCAATTTGGGACACCCTGTACATTTGTTTTTTTTTATATCTATGTTAGCTTTAAGTATTATGTTAGCTTTAAGTATTGCGACAGCTATTTACACTATTTGAAATTTCGTGGATGTAGAGTATCTTGCTTCACAAAAAAATAATTCAAATGAAGCATTTTCTTATTTATAAACCGATAGGTATTAAATTTGGAACTTTGGGGCTGCTTAAAGTAGCAAATTATAATTTTTGAGTTAAACTTAAAAACAATTAACTTGTCAGATTAAAAATTCCAAACCTTACCTAAAATAAAAGTACAATCAAATAATAATACCCTATCTAAAAAAAATATATTTTCAAGCCCACCAAAACTAATATTTTAAATGCGCCCCACGTATTTATTTTAGGATGTGAAAGGTCAGGTATATGTCATTAACATTTGCTGGTTTTTGATACGGCTAATACCCTATTTCAACCAATGCATGCCCACCCCGATTCAAAAAACGCATCAGGTGACGAAACCGGTGCAAATCCATGGGCCATCATGTGAAGCGTTTTTTGAATCGGGGTGGGCATGCATTGGTGGAAACAGGGTATATTGATTTGAAATAAAATGGTTTTCCTTAAAGGCTTTTTGAACTATTTTTATTTCTTCTTTCTTGAATAAAACGTCAAACGTTTTACGAGGTCCTGCGTTAAGGCTATCGAAAAGAAATCATTTTTTTTTTCTTTACAGGCAGTAATCTCTACTGTTTGGACACAAACTACGGCGGTGTTTTGATCATCTGGGACAGAATCTTTGGAACGTTTGCAACAGAGCGTCAAGATGATGAAATCGTTTACGGATTGGTCTACAATCAACCATCGTTTAACCCCCTACACTTACAGGTATGGAAAGTTTTTGTGGATCTGTTAATTTAATATCCACATTTACAATGTGATGGTCAACACTTTAACAACCAACTAAAACCACGGATCCGTGCTAAAACCAATTTAGATGATCCGTGCTAAAACTGTATGAAAATTTGATCCTTCACTAACTGTTAAAAAGCTAGTGGGGTATTTGAATACTCAATCTACCTATTTATCAGCTCATGTGCTACGAAGATTTTTTCAAAAAATTCTATATTGCCTTTTTGTCCTGTTAAAAAAAGCACTTTAGCTGAGAAATAATTTAAGTTTACACCACTAGTTTTTTAATAGAGTTCTCATCAGATCATCAGATTTTCATGCAGTTTTAAGTGGTTGCTAAACTATTGGTCACTACTGTATATTTATGCACTTTATAAAAACAAGTCAAAAAAGGTGTTGTAAATTTTCATCCTGTGGTGCTAAGAAATTTTATTATTCTTATAAATAAATTTTTTTATATCCATATCTATTAAAATAGGGACCTATTGCAATAGTGCCAGGCACTAATTGTGCCGGGCACTATATTATTGACAGTTTCGCATTAGAAGAACAGCTGTCTTCTTTCGAAATTAGGCCATTGTATATTATAAGAGCCGGAATTAATTGTGACGCCACTATTAATGGAAAATAAACGACTGGATTTCTAAATTCGACTTTGCTATGTCAATTTTGAAAGATCAACTGTCAATTTTTAATGCGAAACTGTCAATATAGTACCCGTTACAATTTGTGCCTGACTTTATTGCAATAGGTCCCTAATAAATAACATACGATATACTATTTCCCATAACCACGTATCCTAGGTTTTATATTTTTACTTCGACTTCGAGGTTTTATGTATTACGTGACAAGTGATTTTTTTTAACTTAAAAATTGATTTTTACCAGTGAGTATATACTCTTTGCAATAAGGCTAGTCCTTTTGCTTAATCACCCCGTAATTCTGGTAACAAAACGCATGTGTATTCTTAATTCAGTTTTAAACCATAGGTTCCTAAGGTAACTGATAATGGATGCTGTAAAACTAATTATCAGTTACCTTAAGGTTAATATAGTCGGTCACCACCCTTTATAATAAGGGTGATGGATCGGTGTTTAAACTGTCAATTGTTTTGAAATTTCTGACTTTGTAAGATTATCGCTTATATTTTATTTTAATTCTGATGCTGATTTGGAATAGTTTTTTGAGAAAAGTTTCTCTCCCAAAATGATTTTATGTAGTGAAAAATTTATGAACAATTGGGGTGCCCTCCCGCCAAAGTTTCTACATCGGAAGATTTTCAGTGCGACTGACCATAGAAATACAAACCATGAACAAACGATAAATTAGTGATTATTTATTTTCTACAATGTATTTTGAGCTGGAGTTGAGCTAAGCTTTGCAATTTGTTTTGGTAAAAATTATGATTTAAAAATAGGATTAGGCCCTGTTTATATTATATTTTTTGTAAATTGAAGTTTTTAAATTACCTAAGCATAATAACTTACTTAAAGTTAAATTAATATTATTTGTAGTTTCCACAAATGAACTTTAGCTCGACTCATATTAATGTAGTACATACTCATTTCTTTGTTACAATAAGTATATAAGCATTAATATTTTTTGTTTATGGTAACTTAAAACAGTATTTTATCATAATTTTTAATAAAAAAAGTTGTTCATATGAAAATCTCACATTTTTTATGATGGACACATAGATCTTTTAAAAAGTATAAAGAAGTTCCCAACTGATTTAACCACAGAGGCTTTGGGAATTTCAACAAAAACAGTATTGAGACAGACTCTTTGTGAGTGAATTAAAAAATATATTTCAGACACAATATTTAAACTACAAATAGCTATATTGAGGGTATTACTAATTACTAAGTTTAAAATGTTGCAGTAGAACAGTAGAACAGCTCATAGGATTAAGTTCAAATTAAAAGATGAAAATTATTATATTAAGCTTTATTTGTATGGTTTTGTAAACGTATTTTCTTAAAATAAAATAAAACCAACCAAAAAACTGAAAATCTAAAATCTAACTAAAAAACCAACTACGCAAAAATAATTTATTCTCATCGTCCAAAAAACTCCATCCCGTGAACTGCCATCTTCAGTTATGACGAGAGGAACGACACCAATTTAGCTAATTTTTTTCAGTCTTCTTGTTTTATAAATCTTTTTAAACAGTAGTTTTACAAACTTTTTGAATTAGTTTTTTAAAGGCGTTGTTTTGAAGGGCTTCAATACTTTTTCTCATTACCTATTACTGTATTTCTTGAAATTCTGCTCTATAGTTACGAATGGGACTGAAGATCAAAAAAAGCGTGGAATTTTCGTCTGAACAGTTTATCTTTGTCGCCAATTTTCTTGACTATTTTTCTGAGAATATGTGAATACTTCTAAATATCTACTTTATAAAATACTTTGACTACTTGGCAAAAATTTTTTGTTTTGAAAGTTTACTTTCATTGTCAATTTAAACTTTGATAGACAGACAGGCTTGCAACTGCCAACTGCAATCTGGGGCCAACAATGATTTTCGAAGCTATTTTCTGTCTTCTTTATAGCAGAAAAATAAAAAAGGATAGCAAAGGGACTTGGGGTATTGCAAGGACTATACTACCCATATAGAGTTGGGCACATAGCGCTGAAATAAATTCGTTTAGTACCCAATATTAGGAGACAAGTATCTAATGGTATTTATATGATCGACATGAACCTCGGAACTTGAACATGCAACTAAATCGTACTAGTAGTCCCTGAATATTGCGTACTAGACGAATTTATTTCAGCGCCATCTGCCCCTAAATGTGGAGAAGCTCGCCGGTTGGCACTCTTTATGGGTCATATACTCATTGTTTCCACAGAACAACTTTAAAAGAGCAGTAAAATGTTGTTCCGCAGTCTTTCTAGATATAGCAGGACAAACGTTTAATAAAATCTGGCTAAAGGCCTTAATGTTAAACAAAAACTGTTTTTACCAAAATTTTGATTAAAAATCAAATTAGTACTCAAGTTTAAGAAAAATAAAAGAAGAAAATTGTTATTTAGCATTTGTCGATGATGCTGGCTTTTAAAAACAAAATTGTAAATCATATTTAAAAGTTAACAATATTTACAAACCATATTTAAATCAAACAAAAATGATCTCGGTTTAACACTTAATAATATTGTTATAAAATATACAGCGCCGGTTTAAGGGCCTACCAGGCCCTAGGCACTAGTGGTAAGATGGGCCCCTTCCCCCTTTACAAAGCCGCGCAAAAAAATGTACAGCGAGACAACTTGTGTTTTTTATATTTTTTTATCAAAATTTTTTTTCACATAATATTTTTAACTTTCACATGTCAGGGCCAAAAATCTTTTAATATTCACAGGAAAAATTATTACACAGCCTCACAGAAAAATAATAGTTAATGTTGGTCGAGACAGACCTTAATATTCCTATGTATTTTTCCTAAGACATCTAAATTTTCTCCAGTGAGACAAAGACTTTTTTAACCCCGGATTTGATTTATTTTTTTGTAGAATTCGGTTATAAAAATATTTAGATAAAGAAAATTTAATTTTTTGCTATATTAAATAAGTCTTATCCCCGAACATTTGAACCAAAAGCAACTGAAATCCAAAAACTTTTTAAAATTATAAAGGTAATTAAAAAATTGTAAAAAATTGAGGGGCCCTCTTTTTAGAAAATTATTAAATACCTAGAATTAAAACCAGTAATAAAAAAAATGTTTTTTTTTATTTAGTTCTTGCACCACAATAAACTTAAAGTCAAATTTGGTTTATGGACCAGGGCCCTGCGGGCCCCTTGAAGCTCCGGGCCCTAGGCAAGTGCCTAGAGTGCCTATAGGATAAGCCCGCGCTGAAAATATAAACAAACGTGCTAGCTTATTGGAAGAAAGTCCCATTTTGCCATTTATAACAAATCATACCCTGTTCAGACCATGCAACTTTTCACATTCAACTTGTCAAAATTTAAAGCCCGCATCAAGATGCTCAAAAAATTTCACTTTTTCTAATTTTATAAAAAAACTGCATGCATGTTGTATGTACCTATATTACAAACATAAGTTCTTTTAGTGATTAGATTCATCAATTTCAAGCCAGTAGCGTGTGGTGAATAAAGGGGGGGGGGCGAAGTTAAGGTCGCAAATATAGGTATGGGAGTCAAATAAATGACAAACCTTTTGTTAAAATAATAACACTATTAATTCTATTTTTTTCTCAAAAGACGCCAGGGGCGCCAAGCCCCCCTGGCCCTCTATACGACACGCCACTGTTAAAAATATGGCAGACATTTACACAAAGTTTGCAATCCTTAAAAAAATTTCAATTAAAATAAATGGATCGATGAGAGATATGATACCTTCCTAGTTATCCTATTAGCACACTTCAAGTAAAGGCTGTGATAATCAGCCTTGAGAACAGTTTTTTGTCAATATCTCAGAAATTAAAGCTTCTACGAAGTTTTTGGTTATAACACAAATTATTAAGCCAAATGTAGTCTACTATATTTCGAATATATATATATATATATATATATATATATATATATATATATATATATATTGATGTGATGCTCCGTTAAAAAATTAGCATTTTTAATTTTTGTGTCAAAAACCTGTCTTAAGCATTAATGGATTTTGACCAAAATCTAATCAGATTGTTAGAGTGTCGAACAATATTTTTCCTGAACATTTTTAAGTTAAGCGGTTTAGGAGCTATCGTGTTACGGACAGAAAAATACTCTGCCAATATATGGGCCCCTAAGCTCACACTAGGTACTATAGTTATAGTGTACGTGTGAGCTAATATAACTAAAAACTAAAATATATTTTATTCAACTCCAGACTAAATTACCTTTTGTTTGATACCACACAAGCCATGTTTTGACTTAAACTCAAATTTTTGAAGTCTACCCCAACCCTTAAAAAAAACAGAAACTAAAATGTATTTTGTTAAACTCCGGACTCAATTACCTTTCGTCTGATATCACACATGCCATATTTTCACTTAAACTCTAATTTTTGAAATATACCCCCACCCTTTTTTTTAAATAAATTAAAATGTATTTTGTTTAACTCCAGACTCAATTACCTTTCGTTTGATATCACACACGCCATATTTTCACTTAAACTCTAATTTTTGAAATCTACCCCCACCCTTTTATTTGGTTTGTGTTTGGTGGATTTTGTTCATTTTTAAATGGGACCATCTCGGCCCAAAACCCAGCCTAGGTACCAAATTTCATTAAAATCGGCCAAGCGGTTTTTGAGTTATGCGCGTTGGTCGTTACAGACAGACAAACAGACAGACAGACAGACAGACAGACAGACAGACAGACAGACAGACAGACAGACAGACAGACAGACAGACAGACAGACAGACAGACAGACAGACAGACAGACAGACAGACAGACAGACAGACAGACAGACAGACAGACAGACAGACAGACAGACAGACAGACAGACAGACAGACAGACAGACAGACAGACAGACAGACAGACAGACAGACAGACAGACAGACAGACAGACAGACATACAGACAGACAGACAGACAGACAGACAGACAGACAGACAGACAGACAGACAGACAGACAGACGGCGCAACAAAAAAGTTTCAAAATCATCTGAAACGTAAAGATATATAAAAATTTTTGAAATCGGAGCAACTTTTTAGCTCACACATATACTATACTATAGTAGTGTGAGCTATGGTGATCCTAATTTTTTCGAGAAAAAAAAAGTTGCTCCGATTTCAAAAATTTTTATATATCTTTGCGTTTCAGATGATTTTGAAACTTTTTTGTTGCGCCGTCTGTCTGTCTGTCTGTCTGTATGTCTGTCTGTCTGTATGTCTGTAACGACCAACGCGCATAACTCAAAAACCGCTTGGCCGATTTCAATGAAATTTGGTACCTAGCCTGGGTCTTGGGTCGAGATGGTCCCATTTAAAAATGAACAAAATCCACCGAACAGAAACCAAATAAAAGGGTGGGGGTAGATTTCAAAAATTAGAGTTTATGTGAAAATATGGCGTGTGTGATATCAAACGAAAGGTAATTGAGTCTGCAGTTAAACAAAATACATTTTAATTTATTTAAAGAAAAAGGGTGGGGGTATATTTTAAAAATTAGAGTTTAAGTGAAAATATGGCGTCTGTGATATCAAACGAAAGGTAATTGAGTCCGGAGTTTAACAAAATACATTTTAGTTTTTTGTTTTTTTAAGGGTGGGGGTAGATTTCAAAAATTTGAGTTTAAGTCAAATCATGGCTTGTGTGGTATCAAACAAAAGGTAATTTAGTCTGGAGTTAAATAAAATATATTTCAGTTTTTAGTTATATTAGCTCACACGTACACCATAACTATAGTACCTAGTGTGAGCTTAGGGGCCCATATATTGGCAGAGTATTTTTTTCGAAAAAATTAGGATCACCATAGCTCACACTACTATAGTATAGTATATGTGTGAGCTAAAAATTTCGTCGATAATACCTTTTCTAGCCATTCCTGTGCGGGCTAGGAAGGTAAAAATATGGTTTGCAAAAACGATACAAAAATAAATATGAAGTAGGTGATCTCATTCTTTTTGTTAGTCACAATTAAATTTCTAGTTACAATACCTTTGGGAGGTACATACATAAAAAAAAGTTGCATGAGTTTAATGAATGGTCTGGACGGAGTTTTACTGGACTAGTATGAACGCAGAGTGGTCGTTTGGAAAAGGAAACAGAGATGTTTCCAGGTAATAATCGCAAATTTTTTGATGTGTCGCTGGGGTCCACCCTCTACAAGGTGTAATTTTTAATCACTTTATTAAGATAGGGCACATGGAATGAGTGGCACCTTGTTTTAAAAGGATTTGGATTCTCTTTACCACGAGATATTCTTTCTCAAATCGTTCTTTTATTATGCTTTTTAATCGGGTAATAGTAAATTTGACAATAGTTACCTCGAAACATAAATCTTGTTTTGATTGATTAGAACAAGGTGATTGATCCATGTTCCCTTTCTAACTAAAACGGATGAAAATTACTCTTCGTAGGGGGTGGACCTCAGCGGAACATTAAAGTCTAAAGAGTATTCAACTTTGGGGTTGTAGGGTAGTTGTGGTTGACAATATGTAAAAGTTAATAAGTTTCAAGTAGGAAGTTAAACAAAAATAAGGATAAAAAAATTTCCGACGTCGGTCGTGCAAAACTGCTATTCAAAAACAAGGTTTTGGAAAAAAACAAACTGATAATAGCAGTTTTGCTCATAACTAGGTATAGAAAATACTCTGCTAATTCAAATACTAAAGAGTAATGCTGTTTCAGCTTATGAAAAATTCATAAAAGCGTTTTGAACTTTCTAAAAGAAACCTTAGTACTCCCGTAAAAGAGCAAGTAAATATACACCTCGAGGCCCTGAACTTTTATTATTAAATGCTTTTTTTCAGACGTTCTATACAAAGTACGTTTTTCAAAAATTCAGCGCCATGAAAGGATGGCAACAAAAATTAGCAGCAGTTTTGTACGGTCCTAGCTGGATGCCAGGAAAACCTAGGTTGGGCCTGGACGCCGATAAACCCAAGGTTGGTGTTAGATAACTTTCTTTTATTTATTAATCTACCAATTTAGTAACACTCTGTATAATTTGCGCTTTTAAATTTCTGAACTAAGAAAAGGCCCTAAGATTAATCGTCCTGTTAAAAAAGTACCTACTAACCTAATTTGTTAAATATTTAAATTTTAAGAACTTATTAGCAAATAGATTTGGTTAAAGTTTTTTTGCGAACCTGGTATACATCATCCCAGATATGGAGATTTTGGAAAAGGTATGAAATAAAAATTTTGTTTAAAAGGGAAAAAAACTTGCGCTTTTTCAATTCCAATATCGAAATTAAATTATCTAAAAACAGTTTTTCTCTTAGTAATTAGTTCAAATATTAAATTATGTACCTCTTAATTCGTGGTTTTAGTCCAAGTTAACTGGAGCTCAAACCCCGCGCGGGTCACAATCGTATCAATTACATATCTTGAGCATGTGCAATTTGTCCCAATTTAGTGATTTTTCCATATTAATTTTAATTGGCAGTGTTACTCAAAAAATATCGCAATTAATTGAGATATTTTAAAACTCGACTTAATAGATAAATCAAATTATTGGCAAACATTTGACAGATAGTTCGTAGGTATGACAACAAACATAATTACGGCATTTTCTGTACATTTGACTAAGTCAAAAACAGTTTTTTTTTAACTTCACATTTTTAATTATTCAAAGTTGTACATATAATTAAATTTGTGTCCAAGAATATGATGATGTTTAAATAAAAAACAAAGAATTTTTGCTCGATATTTTAGAAACCCCTAGAAATAGAACTTTTTCTTATTTAACAAGGATTGTATTTCTAACCGTTTTGGAAATCCCGTTGTAGTAACTATTTTCTGGGACACCCGGTATACATAGTCTGAACTGTTATTAGAAAGAATATTCTTGAATTATACTACGAGGGTGGATCAAATATAAACAAGCCTTTTAAACTTACTAAAGGACAAGTCATTCAAGATAAACGTGGCCGTTATAATTTTGGAGTAGGGATATTCAGGAGCATGTAGGCGGGTGGTAGTACCGCGATGTTCATTTGGCTACATGAAATCGCAATGAGCGAGAAGAAGGTACACAGCAGTGTTGCGCAAAGAATAATCATTTAATTTCTTACACCCGAAAACGTGAAACCTGCTGAAATTCGATGCAGATTGCGAGCACAGTTCGGAAATAAGACGCTTTCGTGGGTACCTGGAAAAACTTGGTGCAAAGAAATTAACGACGCGACGGCCGTAAGCGTGTCGACAACGTGAGTCACCCACGTCGGTCGTCCGTGTACCAACATTTCTGCAGGCAAAGTTTTAGCGACCGTTTTCTGAGACTGGAGAGGAGTTTTGTTGGTCGACTTTTTACACGAGCGAATAACAATAAACGCGGCTTACTACTGCAACTTACTCGACCAGGTAAAGCTTGATTATCGCCAAAAGAGGAGAGCACACCCCATCCAAGACGTGTTGCTCCTGCATGACAACGCTAGACCTTATACGGCAGCTTTAAAACAGGCCAAAATCAATAAAATACACTGGACTGTGCTGGAATACCCTCCATATAGTCCAGATTTGTCACCTTACGATTTTCATATGTTTCGCCCACTCAAAGATTTACTGGGAGGCGAGCAATTTCAGACCAAAGAAGAGGTGGAGGCATTCGTGCGCAACTGGTTAGATACCCGCCCAGCTTCCTTTTGTAAAAACGGGATTAAGAAACTGTCAAACCGTTGGGAAAATTGTATTATCAGAGAAGGGAGATGTGTAGAAAAGTAGAAAAAATTTCTGTTTGGTGTCATGTATCTAAATAACTAGTTTATAAACAAAGGCTTGTTTATATTTGATCCACCCTCGTACTAATAATAGTTTTTTTTTCATTAGTTTACATATCAAGCGATTTAATTTTAATTAATTATGTAAACTAACGCCAAGCGGGGTTTTCGCGAAATGGAAACTAATGTACATTTTTTATTTGACAGGTTCAACCAAGAGCAAAATATGACGTCAAGCTGCCATTTTGGTATAACATTTATTTGTTGGTTCATTTTTGTGTGATAGTTTTTGGTTTTCACAAGTTGGCTATCATTTACATGGTGAGTAAAAATAGAACATAGTTAGGTTAATTACTAATTATAAATAGTGCTTATACAACACCCAATAAATCTCTCACTGTCAAAAAAAGTCAGGTGACTGAGAACCATTAGTATAAATCTACTTCTTATCCCAGTGCTTTTTGTCTCTTTCTAAAAGTCCGGATCCAACCCCCCCCCTCCCAGTCATATAACTTATTAAAAATTTGCAGCATCACTTATTAAAAATTTGTCACAAATTCCACTTTTTAGCTCACACTACTACTATACTATAGTAGTGTGAGCTATGGTGATCCTAACTTTTTTGAGAAAAAAAAAGTTGCTTCGATTTCAAAATTTTTTATATATCTTTGCGTTTCAGATGATTTTGAAACTTTTTTGTTGCGCCGTCTGTCTGTCTGTCTGTCTGTCTGTCTGTATGTCTGTCTGTCTGCCTGTCTGTCTGTGTGTCTGTATGTCTGTCTGTAACGACCAACGCGCATAACTCAAAAACGGCTTGCCCGATTTTAATGAAATTTGGTACCCAGGCTGGGTTTTGTGTCGAGATGGTCCCATTTAAAAATGAACAAAATCCACCGAACACAAGCCAAATAAAAGGGTGGGGGTAGATTTCAAAAATTAGAGTTTATGTAAAAATATAGCGTGTGTGATATCGTACGAAAGGTAATTAAGTCTGGAGCTAAACAAAATACATTTTAGTTTATTTAAAAAAAAAGGGTGGGGGTAAATTTCAAAAATTAGTGTTTAAGTGGAAATATAGCGTGTGTGATATCAAACGAAAGGTAATTGAGTCTGGAGTTAAACAAAATACATTTTAATTTTTTAAAAAAGGGTGGGGGTAAATTTGAAAAATTAGAGTTTAAGTCAAAACATGGCTTGTGTGGTATCAAACGAAAGATAATTGAGTCTGGAGTAAAATATACTTTAGTTTTTAGTTATATTAGCTTTCACGTAGATACACTATAACTTTAGTATCCAGTGTGAGCTTAGGTGCCCATATATTGGCAGAGTATTTTTTAAATTTCGCCTGCTGCACCATAAATCTCCTTTAGATACTAAATTTCACACCTATCTATCAAAAACCGCTAATAAAAAATATTTCGATGTTTGCTGCCACTTTGGCCCCTCCCCCCTGGAAATCCTGGATCCGCCACTGCTGAAAGTCGGTTAAAGGTACATAACAAACTAGATATACATGTTAGGTAGTATACCTATATCACTTATAAAAATACTCTGCCAATATATGGGCCCCTAAGCTCACACTAGGTACTATAGTTATAGTGTACGTGTGAACTAATATAACTAAAAACTGAAATATATTTTATTCAACTCCAGACTAAATTACCTTTCGTTTGATACCACACAAGCCATGTTTTAAATTAAACTAAAATTTTTGAAATCTACCCCCACCCTTAAAAAAACAAGAATTAAAATGTATTTTGTTTAACTCCGGACTCAATTACCTTTTGTTTGATATCACACATGCCATATTTTCACGTAAACTCTAATTTTTGAAATCTACCCCCACACTTTTATTCGGCTTGTGTTCGGTGGATTTTGTTCATTTTTAAATGGGACCATCTCGACCCAAGACCCAGCCTAAGTACCAAATTTCATTGAAATCGGGCAAGCGGTTTTTGAGTTATACGCGTTGGTCGTTACAGACAGACATACAGACAGACAGACATACAGACAGACATACAGACAGACAGACATACAGACAGACAGACGGCGCAACAAAAAAGTTTTAAAATCATCTGAAACGCAAAGATATATAAAAATTTTTGCAATCGGAGCAACTTTTTTTTTCTCGAAAAAATTAGGATCACCATAGCTCACACTACTATAGTATAGTATATGTGTGAGCTAATAATTTGGGGTTACCAATTTTGCTTTTTTCCACAGTTAGACCATCTTATTAGGATGTTAAAAAAAACCATATAGTGGCCACCTCGAGGTGTAAATTAAACGGTTGACGACCTATCAAAAATACCCGGTGCAGGTTAGGTTAGGTTTGGTTGGGTTCAGTTTAGGTAGTATCTTTCAAGGTTTTTGAGAAAAAAATCACACACACACACACACACACACTGTTTCGCTGCAAAATTACTGTTTTTCAAAAACGAAAAACACAGTCTTTAGGGTATCATCAACCTGTTTTCAAAAAAGAGCAGCACCGGTGAGCCAAACATCATGCTATCTGGAAGTGCTGTCGCATTGCAGAGCCAGTTGAACATCTTAGGAGTCACTGCAGAGACCAACATGTCTTGGCACAGTCACGTGGCAGATATAGCTAAAAGGGCGTCCCAAAAGCTTGGGGTGCTATTTCGTACAAGACATCTGTATACACCAAGCCAACTGCTGACACTCTACAAAGCCCAGATTCGACCAACTATGGAGTACTGCTCACATATATGGAGTGCGGCACCCAAACATACCTTAATGCTTTGGAACACCGAAAAACGAGCTATCAAGCTGATCAATGACCCCGCACTTACCCGTAGCTTGGATAGTCTCGAACATCGAAGAACTGTGGGCGATCTATCTCTCTTCTACAGGTATTATCACGGAAAATGCTCTGAAGAGTTGGCACGTATGATCCCCCCGGGAGTAGCACCTACTAGGCGAACACGTCAAACAGACGGTAACCATCAATTTATTGTCAAAATAGAGGCACCAAGAATCTCATTATATCAGAATTCATATCTCTGGAGAACAGCATCGCTGTGGAATAAACTCCCTGCGACAGTTTCCCTGCAGGTTAAAACCTGAACCGTTTCAAAACCAACACACACCAACATTTCCGCGCACTTGCCGCTTCTCGAGCGTGATAGGGATCTCCTTGCGAGTGCGCATACCCGTAAAAAAAAAACCTAACTTTAAAACTGCAAAAAAAGCATAGAAAGTGATGGTCCATATTTTCTTCTATGAAAGGTCTGAAACATAAGTCAATGAGCATTGAGTCAAATAAGGCCCTGAAAGAGCTTTTAGGGTGTCAATGGGAACGTATTTTAATGTTGGCAGATATTAAAATATGACAAAAGATCACATCTGGGTACAGTCACGGACTTTTTAAATTGACGTCGTATTTTTTTTTAATTTATGATTTAAAGATATCAGATTTTTTTTTATAAATATGTATGTATACAAAGGTAAGCTTCACTATTTTTTTGGTTTGGTTAAAACAGGTATTCCAAATTTCAAATATTTAATATAATATGTTATGTTTTTTAGCGTGGCAATTTAAAAATTTCCTGACTGCACATTTTTAGGTCTAGCAGCAAACCCGTAGCGTCGCGTCGGTGGTAGAAAAAAATTTAGGTTCAAATATTTAAAAATATTCATTAAAATAAAAAACAAAAATAAACATTTTTGTCATCTACCATTTTTGATTGGTAGCCATTTGGCTTCCACTTTGAGATGGCCATCATAGCTTTTTGACATCCTGACAAATCCTTAACTGTTGGGAAAAAAAAACTTCCCTCCCCTATAAATGTAAAGTTATGTAAATTAGCATTGTCCACTTCCAGAAACGCTAGAAAGCTGAGCTTTTGAAGAAAACGCTAAGATTTTAATTTACTTTCCTTCCCTATAAATGTAAAGTTAAACTGATTATTGGAAAGTTTATTTTGTAGACAGTTTTTCCAAGTTTAGTTTCAGTTTTTTTCTTAAGTCTTTTTAGTCTCTTTATAGAAGTTTTCAGAAACATGTTACAGAAGAAGGAGTGAAAACGGCCGCTGGGTGGGATAAAAACAACTCATAACACAAACAATGTAAATCATTTGAAAAAAAACTTATGAAAATCTATTGATTTAAAGCATAAGAAGTTGAAAACCACATCTTATTTGGCTGTTTTCTCCAAAAACTGACTGGTTTTTGATATAATAAAATAATAAATATTGCAATTTTAGATCTGAAATATCAAATAAATACCTTTTTGTTACTGCATAATATAAGTGTATTTTATTATATCGGCAACAAAAACAATAAATTATACATCTAATGATTTAAAGGAAAAATTTGTTCCACTCAAATCATACCATTTCCCTAATTTTGGCGAGCTGGCCTAAAAGACTAATTTGGTAAACTTCATAACAATTTTGCTTAGTTTTTTTTGTGCAACTAGTTAAATAATCTGCTTTGAAATTTCAGGTTCTTAGCCCACTGACAGTACTTCTGTTTGTCATCTACATTATCGCCTCACTGACAAGCATCGGAATGCTGTTTGACAACCACCAGTACGCATGCGTATTTGAAGTACTTCGATGTATGATTCTTGTCTGCGCGGTGCAAAATCTATCATTTCCAGGTGTTGACACCAAACTGTTAACGGGTTGTGAGGTCCTGTTTTTGTTAAGTAGTATATTTTGGTTTTTGAGGAGTGTTAGAGTGGTTGATTTTAATTTAGTGATGAAAATTAAAAACTATTGATGACTTTTTTCATTTCCTCAACATAACAAATGCTTAAGAATGTGCCATATGTTAATTTTAGATAGAATCATAAGATCTCATTTATTGATTATTATGGATAATTCAATTAACAATATTTTAATGCATAGTGGTAATAACCTACATAGCTATTTTTACCCAGTAGCCTGCAAACAATTCAGATAAAAAGTGCTGCCTAACTTTTATCTTAATCCAGATACAATACAAAATTTTATTTAGATATAAGTAGGTAGGTAGTTTACCTAATATTTTATAGTGCCTTAAGATACTAACAAAAAGTGATATTTTGTTGTGATTTTTTAAACATTGCTAGTTTTAGAATTTTTATTCATTAGATGTTAAGGAATATCCATTGACAGGATTTAGTCAAATTTATATTCATTTTTAATGACGGCATTTTCATTTATTTTTCTTTAACTTATTTTAATAGGCGGTAACAAATTGTTTCCTGTTAATTGCTAATATTTTTGTCAGTTACATATCAGTGTTGAAGGTATTGAAAAATAAGTTATTGGCCACCAATATGACGGCATTACAAATGCCTATAAATTTGACTAAATTGCTGTACTTTGCGGTAATTAATGAAATAATAAATGCGCATATTGTGCTGACATTAAATGATTATTATTTATTTTTGCATTTTCTTTTGAACACGAACTGTGTTGATATTAAATGTGGTACGTTTTAAAAAAATTAAAAATGTTTATTTCCTCTCACATAGCTTTGTTGACAATAACATATTTTTTTGTTGTTTTTAAATATTATTCGACTTATTAACCAATCAAACAAAACAAGAAAAACATAATTATTTTTAATTCGAGCTTTAAATTCTTAAGTTTCGACGCGTAAATTTGATTTACGATGGATTATATAAGGTGTTTAACGAATTTTGTGGGTATTTAAAGAATGGTTTGGAAAAATCTCTTGGAAATGTAGTAAACCTTTTTAAACTTTATCGGTATAAAGTGCACTTTTTATCCCGCATTTTACCGGGATGAAACGTGACGGATAGGGGATAAACAATAGAAATCGGAATAAAAGTTGACATATCAGGGATAAAAAGTAAAAAACTTGAATGTTTACATTTTAAACCCGTAAGTAGGTAAGTTTTGGATTCACTTCAAGAAAAAAACTGTTATACATTTGTTAACACGCCACTCATTTTTTATATTAAAAACTATTTTTGAAAATCTTGTTTAGTGAGAAAATTTTGCCTTTTGTTTTTTGTTTGACGTACTGATTTTTTATAGAAAACTAAATTCATTCATTTGCGTTTCGTTAAACCCCTTACGAGAAAAAATTATTTATTTAAAATACCGAAAACAATTCCCGTACGTACGGCACTGGTCAAAATAAAACATGTTACATCAGAAATTGCCTCGTGATGAATAGAAAGTATGCACCAAATATGTCAAAAGTATCTATAGAGAGGAGATATTTTTAAAATCTTTAACACCCTGCATTTGAAGAAGAAATATGTTTACGTAAAGTTCTTTCTATTTAAACCCCTTGACAAAAAAAATTATGCACCTCTACACAAATCAAACTGATTTGAAGAAATGTAATTGGGAATGAGTAGGCCAATTTTTAGAATAGGTACCCTTAGAGGCGTTCAAAATTTAAAAAACTAATCAGTTTAGATTTAAATTCCACTACGAGACAGCTGATTTTTTTGGTAATAGTCCACAGTACATAGGCTGAATGTTCGTAAATAGCTTAAAAGTATAAAGTACAGAAAATTCTATGAACGGTCTCACGGTTTTCATAAGAAAAGCGTATTTTAATGTTGGTAGATATATATTAAAATACTCTGCCAATATATGGGCCCCTAAGCTCACACTAGGTTCTATAGTTATAGTGTACGTGCGAGATAATAAAACTAAAACCTGAAACATATCTTATTCAACTCGAGACTAAATTACCTTTTAATTGATACCACACAAGCCATGTTTTGACTTAAACTTAAATTTTTGAAATCTACCCCCACCCCTAAAAAAATTAAAAACTAAAATGTATTTTGTTTAACTCCGGACTCAATTACCTTTCGTTTGATATCACACACGCCATATTTTCACGTAAACTCTAATTTTTGAAATCTACCCCCACCCTTTTTGAAGAAAAAAAAAACTAAAATGTATTTTGTTTAACTCCATACTTAATTACCTTTCGTTTGATATCACACACGCCATATTTTCACAAAAACTCTAATTTTTGAAATCTTCCCCCACCCTTTTATTTGGCTTGTGTTCGGTGGATTTTGTTCATTTTTAAATGGGACCATCTCGACCCAGCCTAGGTACCAAATTTCATTAAAATCGGCCAAGCGGTTTTTGAGTTATGCGCGTTGGTCGTTACAGACAGACATACAGACAGACAGACAGACAGACAGACAGACAGACAGACAGACAGACAGACAGACAGACATACAGACAGACAGAAAGACGGCGCGACAAAAAAGTTTCAAAATCATCTGAAAGGCAAAGATATATAAAAATTTTTGAAATCGGAGCAACTTTTTTTTTTCTCGAAAAAATTAGGATCACCATAGCTCACACTACTATAGTATAGTATATGTGTGAGCTAAAACTAAAAAAGTTACGTCTTAGGGTACATTTTGGGTTCTACCAGCACCCTTGACGGATTTAGATTTTTTTTTTGGTTTCTATAGATTGAGGAAACGATGCAGTGAAACAAAAATAAAGAAAACTAACTTTCAATTGCAAGTTTCAACATTTTACTACTACTTTTAAATATCGTCCGTCATCTTTGTTTGGCCACCAGTTTCTAAGCTACCACTTTAAGTTGGCTATCATAGTTTTTCATTTCCGGACAAACTCCTCTAACTGCTGTAAAATGGAAAGATATTACCCTCAAATTATACCATTTCCCTAGGAGAGCTGGCCCATAGACTACAATATCTATGTAAAGGGTCTCTCTAGCAAACAATTGATTTTTATCCATAGTTACTACTACATTGTTACAATGTCAACAAAACCAAAAACATGACATACATTCCTGTGCCACGTGAAAAATTGTAAAATTTAGCTTTTTAAGTTGTATTTAAAGCAATAGTACTTAATAGTGTTTAAATTTTTATGTCTAATTCTGTCAAAAAAGTAAGTTTTTTATTTTATTAATAAATTTTATAAAGACATTATTCCCAAAGATAAACTATGAAAATAATTTTGTGTTTGTATCGTAAATAAAATAAATAAAAGATGTTTTTCAAGTTATACGATTTGGCACATTTTCCCAATAGAAATAGTTTTAAGTTTTGAGGATTGCTCGTAAATTATGCACAATTTTTACAGTATTTTTTTCTATTGGCCCAACTATATTTTTTTAAATACGTTTTTTGGTAACAATCTACATCTTTTTCTAAAAATGTAAAGATATCACTCAAGGGTGTACACAAGACACTAGCGCTACCAAGTCCACTTCCCTGGCTTCGCATGCGTAGATCTACCAATATTATGTACAGGGTGATTTTCACTTGAATGATTCTAACCACATGAAAATAGAAAGTTTCAAAAACCTAACCTAACGAAACCTAATCAGATCTAACCGAACCGAACCAAAGCAAACTAAACCAATATTTTTTTTCAAAAAAAAAACTTTCCTGACTTCCTACCTGGGATGCTAGAGGATGTGAATCCGAACCGGACCGTACCGAACCGAACCTATCCAAACCTAACCCTACCCAACTAAACCTAATTAGCAGTACGTGTTGTAGTTTAGTTTGGTTAGGTTAGGTTTGGTTCAGTTTAGTTAGGTTCGGTTTGGTTCGGTTCGGATTCACATCCTCTAGGATCCCGGGCAGGAAGTCAGGAAAGTTTTTTTTTTGAAAAAAATTATTGGTTCAGTTTCCTTTGGTTCGGTTAGATTTGATTAGGTTTTGTTAGGTTAGGTTTTTGAAACTTTCTATTTTCATGTGGTTAGAATCATTCAAGTGAAAATCACCCTGTATGCATCTATTCTAAGACATGAGGTAAATAATATTGGTAGATCTGCGCTTGCGAAGCCAGGGATTGAAAGTGGACTTGGTAGCGCTAGCGTCTTTTAAGGGTGTACCACGAAAAATAAAATTGTTTATAGGTTGAAATTACGGTGCGAGTTTAACAAATATAAAAAAAAATCCTGTTCAAAAATTATTTTAGTCAAATATTGGCCAAATTCTAAACTAATTTAAAAGTTTGAAATGCAGGTATTTAGTTACAAAATTTAAATCATAAACTGCCAACAATAAATTAAGTTTTAATTTTTCCAGACTTCTACAAGAGAGCTTACAAAACAAAATGTTACTGAAAAATCTAAAATCACAAAAACCACAAAAGAATCACATATCACAAAAAAGAAGAGAGATGAAGATTCAAAGATTAAAACCAAAGATCCTAAAGAAGATGAAAAACTAAAACAACTGTCCAAATCTTCTACAAAGGTGGAGAGATCTGCAATCAATACTTCTAAACCAATGCCAAAATCCTCTATTGGTTCATCAAAGCAATTAGGCAGTAAACCAAAAATTAAAAACCCACTAAACACACAGATAAGCAGTAATAGTAAAAGTAAAGTTACACATACTCAATATTTTCCTAGCAAAAATTTATATTCTAATGCACTTAAAGCAACTAGAAGTGATAATAAAATTTTAGATATTAATTTAAGTGACAGAAGTAATATTAAAAGTACTAAAAGTACAATAAGTTTAAAAAAAGATGAGAGCGATAGCGAAAAATATAGGAAATCACAAACGGAAAAAACTTATAAAATTAGCAGGGAAGTAAAACTAAGAAAAAAAGAAGGTATAAATAAATATAAAGATATTGATAAAAACGATTCTTCTCCAGAAAACTCTACGATATCTGAAAGACCACGGACGGCAACTTTAAGAAAACCTAGCATTTTAAATGCAAATATTGTGGGCCCAGGAGCATCTATATCTGATATTCAACAACACAAAGAGGAAAGTCAGAGTTTATATATAATACAAAGTACGACAGAAGACTTAAAACTTAGAGTAAATGAGACAAATATCGACAATGCAGAATATTCCAAAAGTCCTAATAATTCTGATAATTATGAGAGCGATTTTGAAAGTTACGAATCTGATTTTGAAAAATATAGTTCAAGTAATGATTCAGAAAATGTTAAAAATATTTCTGGCGAAGAGACTAGTTCTACAAGTAGCAGTGTGAGAGACAATTCTGAAAATTTGTCAAAACCTGGATCACCTAGTACCCCAATCCAAATTAAAACTCCCCTTAGTATGGAATATGAAAAGAAATTAGATTCAGGGACTTTTGATTTAGCTGATTTTAGGTACAAACACATGTTGGGTAATATACAAGAATCTATAGATTTAGAAAATTCAAGAATGACTCAAAATATTCAAAATAATTTAGCTTCCTTAAGTGACGAAGGATTTGAAGATCAAAGATCTTTGCAGTTTATAAATTTCGCCGATGCACAAAAAAAATGCCAACGAAACAAAGAAAATGCGAAGCGAAAAAAACGTGGTGAAGATATTTTAAGTATGATACGGCTGGATGTTGTAAATTTTACGATTTTTGATTTGCCCGCTATATCTTATGAGGAATACATAACCAGTTATGGTAGTAGCAATTCTATACAAATGTCAGCCCAGACGGGTGAAGATAACATTTCTGAAGAAATACAAACAGATATTGTTGAAACGAATACTAGGTGGACGCAAATGCCAAATTGTTTTTCAAATTTTAATACAGATAAAAGCGATAATTTTTGGACTTTGTATGTGGAAGAATATTTAGGTGTAGGGCTTAGTACACCAAACATTAAAAAAGAAAAAGATAATTTTAAATATAAAGGTATTGTAGACTTTGACGATCAAAATTTATTAAAATTCCTAACAAACTCTAGTGATTTAGTTTTAAATATTTTAGCGGAAGAAAACATCAAACATGTGATAAAAATTAATGAGAATAAAAGAAGTCTGCCATTTAGCAATGGGTATATTCAGTTTAATACCTCGCAAGATATTTTCAAAAATTCAAGGGTGGGATCTATTGCAATCTGTCCAAAAAATATTAACAAATTTTTGTCTGTGCATATTACAAACAAAAATATGGAAAAATTTGGTTCTTTAGTTTGCGTATGGGACATATCCGATTTTGATCAACCCCAATACATATTAATATCTTATGGAGAAATTTCATGCTGCACATTTTCTCTACAATATTCTGACTTTATTTTTGCTGGAGAAGTAGATGGCTCGATGTCCGTGTGGAACATAAAATCACAAATGAAAACCTACGACATGTTGGAAAGATCGCCATCTTTTAGAACGATTGTTGGTGAAGGGCACAGTTCAAAAGTTGTAGCTATTCAAAGTTTTCAAAATGGCCAGGCTTTGGGTGGAAATTTAATGGCGGCTACATGTTGTGAGGTAAATTCTCGACTATAGTGGATAAATATTTGACACACAGTCATTCTATTTGAAAATTAATGTTTCTGTTGCCATAAAAACTTTAATATTTAGGAGTGCTGCAGTTTCTGTTTCTTGTACAGTTTTTAAATTGCCGCTGTATATTTTTTTGTGTCAAAATTTATCATATAAAGAGGAGTGTTTTTTAAATATGTATGTATATCTATAGACAGAATTAAAATTCACTATTTTTTAAGTTTGGTTCAAATTGGTTTTCCTAATTACAAATGAGAATATTTTTTATTTTCGATCGCGGCAATTTAAAAAGTTCCTGACTGTACCAATTACAATTTTTCATTTTTGCCACTATTCAGTTACTGTTGTTATGCTTTCAGAGGGTCAACAGCCAACGTCTCAAATATATTTTTAGGTTTGTACTCTGGATCAAGATGGAATCTTACTGTTTTGGAACCTTTTTCCAAACTCTGCAATTTTGATTACCCTTTTGTATACCGAAAAAATTCAACTTCATGACGTCTTTCCAAAATTCAACGACCTGCAATGCACTGACATGATTTTAAATAAAAACGACGTGTTTATTTCTACAAATTATGGATTTATATTGTACCATGTTATAGACGGAGCTCGGTGTAAAGTCAAAATGTTTACTGCAGGTATCTACAAAGGCAAAATTTTCTTTATTGAGTAAAGCGAGGGAGGTAAATTTTTATTTTTGCTTAAAACATTTTACCAACAATGTATGCATGCGAAAGGTGGGCCAAATTCGATATTTTTTTGCAATTTTAGGTATTTCTAGCCGAGATAAATATAGACCGAAGGCCAGCATAAAGGGGTCTACAGACACGCGAACATTTCCAGAGATTAGTACGCGCGTACAAGTTTGCGCATACTAATCTCTTCGTGTGTAGACAATATCCGCCTAAAATATCTCTCGAAGATTAGTTCGCGCGCACAATGTACGCGAGCAAATCTCTCGGTGTCTAGGCAAAACGCATTGATAATATCGTGTCGTGTTTGTCTTCGTGTGTGTAGGCAATTCCACCAAACGTACATGTATGCAGAGATTAGTTCGCGTACTAATCTCAAGAAATGCTCGCGTGTCTGTAGGCCCCTTAAGGTAGTTGAATTTACTTGAATAGCACGCGAGCGCTTTCAGAATAAGCCCGGAAGCGCTCGTTTGCTATTCAAGTAATAAATTCTGCACCAAAATACAACAAAGAAGATTTTGCTTCACCCCTTACCTTCATTGTGCACATCAAATGGGGATTATAGTTGATATCAACATTTATCATGAGCTCACGAAAAGAGCAGATCTAAGAAACCAAATTATATTCGTTAAAAGTGTCATTTTGTGTATTTAGGATAAGTTTTTAAACCAATTTATTTTAGATTCAGAAGCAGAGTCAACTTGTCTGGAATTTTGTCCGTTTTCCCCTACACATTTCATCTCAGGCTACTCTGATGGAAATATATCGATCTTTGCCAAAAACTCTAAAAAACCATTAAAAACTCTCTCCAACAAAGACGACTTAGATACATCTAAAATTCAAATGGTTCGGTGGTCAAAAACCAGACCATTCGTGATTTATGCTAAAGATATGAAAAACGTGGTGCATATTTGGGACTTAAGCAAGAGTGAAGTTTTTCCTGAGTTTTCTGTGCCCTTCCAAGAAGAAATAACAGCTTTGAAGCTGTCGCCATTAGTTCAGTTCAAGGAGGAAGACATTAGTTATATGGTAAGAAGCTTATCTTATATTGTCTTTCCAGTTGAAAAGCTACGTTTTCCTCCGTATTTGCTAAGATGCCTGTTCACGTATTTAAATCTGAGGGCACGGCAGTGCCTCGCCAAGTTCGCGCATCTGCTGTACCATCTTTTCTTGGAACATTTGACAACCCCTCAAAGTTTCATGAATTCCCATAAAGTAGTAAAGTAGTTTCAAAAAACTTTGAAATTGCCACTCACTCACTTATGTATAGGTCATAAAAATTCTACTGTACTTCCAGATATGCTACAAAGCTGAAATTTGGCAGACTATTAGAAATTATTAACAAACCCTTGGAAAAAATTTCAAAAACCCAAAATTCTAATTTACTCCCCTCCACTATACATGTAAAGTTATGTAAAAGTAACATTGCCCACTTCCAGAAAGGCTAGAGAGCTGATCTTTAGAAGGTCCATAGAAACTATGATAAAACTATAGAAAAAAATTAAAACACCCCATAATTTTAATTTACTTCCCTCCCCTATAAATGTAAAGTTATGCAAAAGTATTACTGCCTACTTTCAGAAACGCTAGAGAGCTAGCTTTTTAAGAAGGCACTATGATAAACCTATAGGAAAAAATTTAAAAACACCAACATTTTAATTTACTTCCCTCTCCTATAAATATAAATTTATATAAAAGTAACATTGCCCACTTCCAGAAACGCTAAAGAGCTAGGCTTTGGATGACTGATAGGAACTACGATAAAACTATAGGTAAAAATTTAAAAACTCCAAAATTTTAATTTACTTTCCTACCCTATACATGTAAAGTTATGTAACAGTAACACTTCCAGAAACGCTAGAGAGCTGAGCTTTGGAAGGCTTAAAACCATGGGGAAAAATTAAAAATCCTGAAAATTTTAAATAAGGCATTGCAAAAGTTTTCAAGAATATTCCGCATATTTTACTACTTTAAAAATGAAATATGAAAAAAGCCAAGTACGCGAAAATGGTATTCCATAAAAGGAATTGAGATAAATGTAAAGCCAAGTTCTCCAATACAAATTTCAAAACGAAAGGTTCTTACTAGTTTGCAAGAGCGGATCCAGAGGTGCTTCTCGGGGGGGGGGGTCACTTTAGGTGACATTCTCTGTTGGTAAAAAACGGTATATATTTTCTTGAATTAGTCAGTGGTTGTAATTTCGTTGATACAAACAATAGACACTTTCATGCGCCGCAGGCAAAAATTTTGAATTTTTATTAGCAAAAACATTACTTTTTACTCATTTTTTGTATATTCAAAAAATTCTCGGGGGAGGCAGGTGCCCCCTAGTGCCCCCCCTGGATCCGCCACTGCTAGTTTGGAAATGTTTTTCTAGTCGAAAGTCATGGAGCAGCGAAGATTGATATATAAAGGCCGGTTCTCATTTAGTCCGCTGGCTTCAAGCAGACCTATCCTAACTGTTAAGTTTTTTCATTGGAGATGGATAGTTCTGCTCTCAGTCGACGATTTATAACTTTGTCGTTCGTTCGTATCCCTTTATTCAAAAAAAAGTGCTACTTATACAGAGTGGCCCATTAAGGATGGCAGCCGAATTTATCTCAGATACTAGTACAGCTACGACTCCGGGAAAAATTTTTTTATAACAAAATCGGGCCTTGTAAATTTACCTAAAATGTTTTTGTTTCTGTAGCTTCCTGCTAGGGGGCAGTAATAACACCTCCCGACTATAAAATACACAAATTTTACCATATTCGTATTCCTTGAAAAATTCTGTATAATTTGGACCTCTTACTTGTACCTCTTTCTCACTTCCCCACATGGATGGAATGAAAATGTTACTTTCTATTTAAAAAATAATTACTTCTACATGGTAACTAAACTGACTCTTATTATTTATTTGACTTATTAAGAAACCCCTAAAAAATGCAAATATTCTTGACTTTTTGTTTAAATTAAAAATTTTTCGAAAGAGGACATTTTTTAAAAGTGCCAAACCAAAAAACTTAAATTTCTTAAAAAATTCAGATACAAATCTACTAATATTTTTACTTGAAGTTGTGAAGCGATATTCATTTAAGATATTACTGAAATCCGCAAGTCAAAATTTGACTTAGTTTTGAAGATATTTAAAAAATAGTTTTGTTGGTGTATTTTGTGGTGAACGAGACCTTATTTTGTTATTTGCATGTGTCACACCTGTTATAATTTTTGGACAATTTAATGTTTATTGACGTTTTATAATCCTTTATGTCAAAAACAAATTATAAAACGTCAATAAACATTAAATTGTCCAAACATTATACCAGGTGTGACACATGCAAATAAGGAAATAAGGTCTCGTCTCACCACATAATACACCAAGGCCAATCTCAGACACCGTCCCGATATTCCACCAAAGTTTTGTAAGGAATCAACATGATTAAAAGGTTAAAATCTTCAAAATTTAGCATTCTTTATTTTGAATTCAAATTACCCGCCATGAACCACATGCCAACTGATATATTTGACATGTATTTGACATTGTCATCTGTGATTGTCACATTCGCTTCTGCTTTAAACTTAATTTTTGTGTAAGCTAATGAAGCGGCTCTGAAAAATTAAGGATTACTATAGATTTTAAAAAAATTGATCTAAAAGAATATAGTAAAAACAATCTCAAAACCGGATTTATTTAAAAATAAATCAAATATTCATGAACCGTCATTCCAACTTCAATATTTTAATGACAATCAGCTGTGTCGTAACGTGACCATCAAAAAAAAATCAGCCCCGGATGTGACGTCAACAAAGTGGAGGATCGTGGCCCGTCCGTTTTGATAGCCCTGAATACACAAACAAAACTTTTTTTAAATATCTTCAAAACTAAGTCAAATTTTGACTTGCGGATTTCAGTAATATCTTAAATGAGTATCACTTGACAACTTCAAGTAAAAATATTAGTTTTTGGTTTGGAACTTTTAAAAAAGTTTCCTCTTTCAAAAAAATTTTAATTTAAACAAAAAATCAGGAATATTTGCATTTTTTTGGATTTTCTTAATAAGTCAAATAAATAATAAGAGTCGGTTTAGTTACCACGTAGAAGTAATTATTTTTTAAATAGAAAGTAACATTTTCATTCCATCCATGTGGGGAAGTGAGAAAGAGGTCCAAGTGAGAGGTCCAAATTATGCGGAATTTTTCAAGGAATACGACTATGGTAAAATTTGTATATGTTTATCATAGAGTTTTGTCATAAAATTCAATTTTTATAGTTGGAAGATGTTATTACTGCCCCCTAGCGGGAAGTTACAGAAACAAAAATAATTTATGTGAACTCACAAGGCCTGATTTTGTTATAATTTTTTTTTCCGAAGTCGTAGCTGTACTAGTATCTGAGATAAATCCGGCTGCCATCCTTAATGGGACACCCTGTATAGCGTCACGTTAATACGGTTTTTGAGTCAGGATGGGCACACACGAGAAATCAAAAAAGAAAAGAACTGGGCTTCACTGGTCTCCGAGTAATAATTTTCGTAAGCCGAACGCAACTCTCTATAAACTGATAGTTTAATGCGTAATTGTTCTAGTTTAAGCTCGACATTGGCACTTTTCCTCGCACTTTTCTCTTTAACTACGGAAACATAAACCTGTATATAAATCTGAACCAGTACCAACTATCAAAGAACAAATGAGCATTTAAAAACTTTATTCCAGTTCTCAGTTCACGTGTTTGGGCAAATTTTGATACAAAATTATTTTGTGCTTTTTGGTCAGGTTAAAAAAAAAACTCAAAATAGTTTTTTCTGTGTAATTTTACGCAAAAATAGCAAATACGTACCATTCGAAAGAGACGTAAAAGTTAATAGGTGGCCATACACACAGAGGTTGATCCGCCGGTTTGGAACGGCGCGGTTTAAACTGGCGGATTTGTCTTTCAATTACTGGACATTCCACGCGCCAGTTGTAGCCGGTATAGATTTATCTGTGAGTTCAGACCGTCGGGCGAAACTTGTGGGTTCCGTGCTCGATATTTAAACCGGCGCAGACTTGTCTGTCGGTTTACACTGTGCCAGGGATAATAGACCGTTCATATAGTCTCTCTTTAATTTATTAACTATTATGGCACATGTTTCCGGAATGATATAACCAAGTGCCTGTGCAGAAATTCACACTGCATATTTCAGATCTTCATATGATCTTCCCGTGGCAAGGAAACGAAAGGCAGCATTTAATCGCTGTTCTAGTCCAATGGCTTTTCTCATCTTGTTTCTTAAGATCATTTCTTACCAAATTTAATAAAAGGTCATACGTGTTAATATCCATTCTTAAATAATTTTTAAAATCGTCTGGATCATTTTCTCTTAACTCTTTTGATAGGAGGTCATGGCTAAATAGTTTCCTCTTAAGCAAATAACTTTGAACCCACTTGGAACATCTCTTTTTTACACCACTATGCATTATTTCCATAATAATAATCATTCCCATACACAGAGCCTGCTTCTTTTTAGCAGGAAACATTTTACATACACTATGCTTAAAATACCGTGCCGCATAAAACTTTCGACTTGACGAAATTCCACAGTTTTGGTTTAACCCGCAGATAAATTTTGAGTTTTCGCCCACTAACGCGCGGTTATGTCTGCCACAGACCGATATGAAGGATCGATTCGAAAGATTATTTTTTTGTATTAGTGGACTGCAGCAGTTTTAAACCGTTGCGGACGAAACGGTCAGACTTATCTGTGCCGTTCCAAACCGACGGATCAACCTCTGTGTGTATGGCCAGCTAATTGGACAAAGGACTTTCTACATATGTGAACTTTTGAAATTAGCAAAAATTATTAACATTGGCTAAAATTTAAAAACATTGCTCATTTTTAGCACTTTCTAGACTTTCCTTTGTTTAATTGTAAAATTTTTAGGACATACCTATATAAATAATACGCCACTTCTGAATCGTAGGTACTTTGTTATTTTTGCCTAAAATTACACGAAAAAAATTTTGAAACAATACATGAATTATCGAAAATCGCCGAAATACGTAAACTAAGAACTAGATTTAAGTTTTTAATGCACCACTTGTTCCTGATAGTTGGTACAGGATCAGATTTATATATAATTTAAGGTAGTTTCTCCACTTATGTATATCCCAGTCAAACTGAAACAGTATCATCGAGTTTATAAAATTATCTTCTTCGGAATACCGCTTCGAAACAAAATGTTAATATTAAGTTTTTGCAATTGTTCTGTACCTACGTTTTTTGTAGCTTTCTTAGCACTTTTAAAAGATCTTTATCTTTCCTGAAAATATTTAATGGATCAGGCACACCTTTTATGGGATTTCTGTAATCCGTCAAACTTCATGAAATTTTGGTATGTTGTAGACTGAACCTTTTTTATCAAAATTTCTCATGGGTCCAACTCAAATGAATGACCAGTTTTTGAAATAAAGGGT
Organism: Aspidapion aeneum; assembly: GCA_963576565.1. Taxonomy (NCBI): domain Eukaryota; kingdom Metazoa; phylum Arthropoda; class Insecta; order Coleoptera; family Brentidae; genus Aspidapion; species Aspidapion aeneum. The sequence goes on from OY755040.1 coordinate 8,909,238, forward strand.
GTTAAAAGTGAGAAGGTACAAGGGTTTTCCGAATATATACGCAATGTTAAATAATATTTTAATCTGTACCTTTAAAACATTATCTGCAGGGTGTTTAAGTAAATATTAGTCGAATGTTCTAATCGGAAACAAGCTTTAGTATGTTGTAGATTAAACCTTGCTCATGTCATCATAAATAAATGACCAGTTTTTGAAACACAGAGTGTTGAAAGGTACAAGAAGCATAATAGCTCTTTTGACGGGTTTTCCAGACATATACGCAATGTTGTATTACATATATTTACGATTTATTTATTATTTTTAATCTGTACCTTTAAAACATTTTCTACGAGGTGTTTAAGTAAATATTAGTCGAAAGTGTTATTGAGAAACAAGCGTTAGTGTAAATAGTTATTATGCTTCTTGAACATTATCAATTTCAACACTCTGTTTTTCAAAAACTGGAAATTAATTTATGTTGAGCGCATGAGAACTTCTGATGAGCAAGGTTTAATTTACAACATACTAAAACTTGTTTTTCATTAAACCGTTCGACTAATATTTACTTAAACGCGCTGTAGATAATTTTTTAAAGGAACAGTTTAATTTAAGTAACATTCCGTTTATGTTTGGAAAACCCGTCTAAAGAGCCATTATGCTTCTTGGACATTATTACTTTCAACACCCTGTATTTTAGAAACTGGTCAATAATTTGAGTTGAGCCCATGAGAGCTTTTGATAAGAAAGGTTCAGTCTATAACATACCAAAATTTCATGAAGTTTGACGGATAACAGAAAGAGTTGTGCCTGATCCTCTAAAGTAAATTCAAAAAGTTTACAAACGTTGCAACGAATAACCAAGATTTATCTATTTTTTAGATTATTGGAACTGAAACGGCAAAAATATACTTGCATATATTAAACAAAAAATATGGACAGGAGAGCTTAGATAATTATGAAAATGAAGTTGATATATTTTTAAACTACGTTAATAGGTTGTAATTTTTTTTTAAAATATTTTGTTTTTAATAAAAGAATATTTAAATAAGTGCTATTTTTCTACTACCTATCCTACTCCTACACTCAAGTAGTTCTTCCTCTGTTTTTGACGTATCGTATGGAGTCGCGGTGAATGGGTGGCAATATACACACCAGAACAAACGAGTTATTTTATTTTATTTAATAATCGAGGCGTCCTAAAATTCGTAGACAATGGGACGTCAGTTGAATCGGAGGAAAATGAATCTTTTTGCCAATAAATATGCCCTGATGATGCCCTACAACAGTGAGCGGCAACAACTTGTGTAAATACTAGTGTGTATGCTTCAGCGCACAGAAAAAAAAGCTGCGGTTCGGTCTGCGTTAATTAAGCTATGGCTTCAGCGCGCCAACGACACTAGCCGCCGCTTGATGGTACTGATGACTTGGTGATTCAAAAAATGTCTGGCGAGTCTCTGCGTAGTGATCTAGCACAGGCGGGGTATTTTTTTAAATCAAATTCCTAAAAGACCTTCTTCTGCGGATCAAGAATGTCTGAACAAAGATCGCTCTGTCGGTAATTTGACTATGCTTGACTACGTATTTAAGAACAAAATCAATAAATCAATGCATAAAAGATCCAAAATTTGTTTTTCTTTAGTTATATTTAGATTATGGTAAACGGAAAATAACATAAATAAATAACACCTGCCTGTCTGATTATCGACACGTTTTTTATGCGCTTGATAAACCTTAAAAAACCAATTTTTACCTTCCTAGCCCGCGCAGCAATGACTAGAGAAGGTAATATTTTCGCCGTAAATGAGTTATATAGCAATACCTTCGTGATGTCTGTGTGTGTGTGTGTGTGTGTGTGTGTGTGTGTGTGTGTGTGTGTGTGTGTGTGTGTGTGTGTGTGTGTGTTTGTGTGTGTCTCTTCGTTAGACGTTATAGAAGCTAACGTCTAATGAACCGCTGAACCGATTTTCATAAAATTTGCTGGTAAAATAGTGTTCGACACTCTAACGAGCTGATTAGATTTTGGTGAAAATTTATTAATGCTAATGACGGAGCATCAGTATGCGATTTTTGGAATACAGTAGATTGCATTTTGCTCAATAATTTGTGTATTAACCAAAAACTTCGTAGGAGCTTTAATTTCTAAGATATTTACAAAAGAACTATTTTTTTAGGCTGATTAATCATTGCGTAACTTGAAATGTGCTAATATTTTTAAAATACTTTAGAAACTAAAGAACTGATCAAATTTCAAAGTAACGATTTTTTTAATTTTTAAATTTTGAACCTTCAAAAAATATCCTTAGGATTAATATGTTTTTATTAATTACTTACTTTGGTATTGGAACTCGCCAGTAGGCCTACTTACCAGCAAATTTGCAGGGTCAATTTAGCGTCCCAGTACGTAACAGATTATCTGTCATATCTAAAGACTGCAAATTGGCTCTTAAGTAGGCCGCATAAAATACACAAGAAGATGGTTTTCGTTTGTAACCCTTTATTATTTTTTTTAACCGTACACAGTACTTATTTTATTAATATATCTAATTTTTACATTTTTAAAATAATTTTCAAAATTAACTTTTTTATAAAGCTACACAATAAATAAATATATTGTTAATTTAAAAAACTAATTGTTCGAACGCGGCCTTTTTTCGATTTAAAGCTACACTACGAAATAATAAAAAAATAAGCGTATGATTATTATTTACAAAATTAAAAATGGATATAACAAAGCAAAACATTAAAATAGGAGAAATCAAAACCTTTCTGGGATTTATTTTAAAAACATTGAATATCTTGTTAATGTTTTTTTTCATTTTCGAAACTTTTACTTTTTCTCATCGTAACCAACCGATTCGTGAACAATTACTTTAAAAAAATCAGGCCTGGATCAAGGAATAAATGAACATGAATCTGCAAGATACGAGACCTTATTTCACGCGAATCTACTAATCTATATATATCTAGTAACTTATATATTTTGGCGGTTTATACGATTTTGGAACCGTTCCTTGATTGGATATTTAATTGTATGCGTTTAAAAATAAAACCCAGAAATAAGCAAAATCTCATTTCCTTACACGATTCATTTTACAAACGTCATCAGCCTTGCTCATGAAAAAGAAAACTTCTCGTTCTGTTTTTCTTCGCCTTTACAAAAAAAAAATAAACAAAAATAAAAGCATTTCTTATCAATTTCTTATCACAAAATATCCTAAAAATATATGATTCTAATCATATTCTGGTCTGAAGAATTGTGTTCCGGGAGGGATTTTGTAGCCAGGGTATGTGCTATTTAGGGCATGTTGCGCAAAGAATCCTAAAATGATAATTAATATTAGGAGTATTCTAATTTATAATACGTAGCCGGTAACTGATTAAAAAATACACTGATGGATTTTTTTGAGTGGGCCAATAATAGTACATTGTATACCCAGGGACTAAAGTGATACTTTTTATCCCGAGGCGAAATGTTTGTACAATTCGCTGAGGGATAAAAAGACACTTTAGTCAAGTGGTATATATACTATTTTTTGCAATTCTGGGTATAGTTTCATTCAAATTTTTAATTAAATTTTTCCAAAAAAAAATTCATCTCCACTGCACTATTGATTGGCCTATAAAATGTGACAACCAATAAAGTACCACTCATTCTCTGACGTGAAGTCAGTTGATATTTCTTAGATAGCCTTGGATAATACTTAGTTGTCAGGGTGTTGTCAAGGTACCATAAAATAACTGTTAAAATACAAACAACGCCGTGGAGATTTCTGCGATTTGCTAGTGCGTTCCCAAAAGTAAAAAAATGGATATTGATATTGATACAGCTGCCGAGGCAGTGAAGGCACTGCTGCCCGCTAAATCGGAGAAAATATATGAAAAACAATACAAACATTTCCTGGATTGGTGTCAAGCTAAGGATGTTGCTGATGTTACACAGGAGAAGGTACTTCTTGCATATTTCTTCCATCATGCGAAAAATTTGAAGGCTTCAACGGTTTGGTCACATTATTCAATGATTAAATCAAAGCTGATCGTTGAAAAAAGTTTGGACATTGGAAAATATTCAAAATTGAAGGCATTTTTGAAAAGAAATGGGGATGGCTACCGCCCAAAGAAGTCTCGAATACTGGACATGGATCATATCCAGCAGTTCCTCCAGGAAGCACCAAATCAAGAATATTTGATGATCAAGGTAAAGTGAACTGTTTTTACATTATTTTGAACCATGTTAACGTCACTGATTCGAAATATCATTTGTTGCTATCAGGTTACGTAGTTTGTACAAAAATTGTATTGCTACTTAGTAACTGAAAAATCTTTTTTTTCCAGGTGGCGTTGATAATGGGAGTTGCCGGTGCATGCAGGGGTGTTGAACTGTGCCAGCTACAGAATGAAGATGTTCAAGTCCAAGATTTTCATCTTGTTGTCACTTTTCGAAACACGAAAAATCAAACTGACCGATGCTTCATAGTGAAGAACTCCAAAGAAAGCAACGCTACAGACGTAGTGAAAATCTGTAAATCCTACATGGCTCTGAGACCAACAAATTTGACAATATCGAGATATTTCATTGGCTATAAAGACGGCAAATGTTTATCACAACCTGTTGGAAAGAATACTTTTGGGCTTTTCCCGCGAAAAATAGCTGCCTTCCTGAACCTGCCAGAGGCCGTTTCATACACAGGACACTGCTTCAGGCGTACCTCTGCTTCCCTTTTAGCAGATTCTGCAGCGAATATTGACCAGCTCAAAAGACACGGTGGTTGGAAAAGTGCTACCGTTGCTGAAGGGTATGTTGAGCAATCAATCGAAAACAAAAAAATGTGGCGGATAAAATATTCAGTCAAAACTTGAGGACAGATGTCAAGAGTCATAAAAGCCAAGGCCAATCACGTACCGTAACAGTATGCAATTTTCCAGAACCCACAATCAACGAAGACAGCAGCACTGATCACACCGAACCAGCAATTTTCGAATCTCCACTGCAAAACATCAACCTCAACCAACAGCGAAGCGAAATCGATTCAGATCCACGATCATTGATTCATTTAGTTGGCTGTAGCGGCGCTATTTTGAATATCAATATAACAAACAATAATAATGTCAAATAACGTAGGAATGTATAGATTAGGCTAGGTAGTTTATTTTGATAGTGTATAGGCCTATTTTTAGATGCTCCCAAATACAAAAATACAAAATTTGAAAAAACCATGAATTCGGGTCCAGGGACTAAAATATTTTAGTCCCCGGGAGTTAAATATTTTAGTCCCCGGGATAAAAAGTACTATTTTAGTCCCTAAAATGAGGGACTAAAATGCGTTTTTAGTCCCTGAATTGCAAAAACAAGTTTTAATGCAAGTCCTCGCTTTAAAAATCGTAGTTTGCAAAATAACGATAAGCCATGTTAATGGGGTAGGTCATTTATAAAGCAAATGTCTCGTACTTATGATATGAAAACATCTCTACTAAGGACCATTCAGTTCTTTTTGGGGTCATTTTTAAAAGTTGTTGGATCGATTTCTTATTTTTGGGTCCTTGTTAAGGGATCCTTCCTTGTCTGGTAACATCATGTCAGGCATTGTCTGGCTTGCCCTAGGCGCCAAGGGCACTAATCAAAAATCCAAGAGAGAGAACCCCAGCCGTCGACAACTTTTAAAACTATACCCAATAAACTAAATAGTCCTGCTCTGCTAGGAAAATGTGCTAGGGAATTTTTAAATCCTCTTCTTTTGCCCTACAACTAGCCACTGTTTCGGCATCATTCTAGTTCACAGAACTTAACCCAAATATCCCAAATACCCATGGTCTTAATCATTAAAAACAGGCTTCTTGAATTCAAAACGTTTTGTTGAGGGTCAAGGAAGAGGGATATGCAGAAGATACTGTAAACAGCTATTGGTCCAAGGCATTCGACAAGATGGACATTATGATACTTCTCAGAAATCTGAGTAACTTTGGGATAGAAAGCTCGCTTTTGTAATGGGTCAATTCATACATCACAGATCATTACCTAATTGCTAAAGTAAACAGCCACAAATATTTACTGTTATATCTGATGTACCACAATGTGCACATTTTGCTCCTACCCTCTTAAATACTACCTACTAAAAACAGAAATTTTATTTTCAAGCGACTAATCTTTCACATATCATATTGTTACAGGTTTACAATAATAAAAAAAACGGAAACCTTACAAACTGTCAAAAAAAAAGGCGATTGCGACAAGAAAGGTACATGTGCTAATCGGATATTTTTATTTAATTTTTTATGAACGACTTCAATAAAGAATATGGAATCATTTTACCTTTGTCCATTAAATATTGCGTTACTTAAACTATTTCAATAATAAAATCTGTATAAAATTAATTCATAATAAGGCTAGGGCCAAAAATAGGTATTTATTATTTTTTATTATTATTGCTCGAAATTTCATAGAGGACCCTAAAATGATATTCTAAACACTTTTTTCAAATAACTTTTTTTCGATATTTTGCCATCTAACCTCACTTTTTGGGTTTTCATGACTAATTTTTTGAATTTGCCGTCATGACAGTGATCACATGACTAATGTCAAAATGTATTTCTAGGTTATTCAACAAGCAGGATTCGTATATAATTTTTTTTTTCCATTACAAATAAAAATTTTTCCATATGTTGCGAACATTATGGGGGACACTGTATATTCACAATACACAAAAAAGGACGGAAAGATATATATGACAATTATAGAGGTATATATGTGACTAGTACGCTAAGCAGAATACATGGTAAAATAATAAGAAATAAAGTGGAAAGCGAATATAAAGACATGGAGGCAGAAGAACAAGCCGGTTTCAGGGCGGGTAGATCGATCTCTGATCATCTCTTTTGTACAGTGTGTCCCAAATTGGGCACTTTTAGGGGGTTTAAGGTACTTCTAGGGGAGACTTATAGTGAAAACCGCATTTTGAAATATCGTCCCGTCTTTGAGCTACGGGGGCTTTTTGAAAAGCCTGCATTTTTGAAGGGGGTCTATAACTTCGTTATTAGTGGAAATTTTGATTTAGAGTAAATTGCAGTTTTATAGACTTTGTCACGAGGAATTCACCCGCTAAATTATATTTTAACTGTCACTTTTAGTTTTTGAGATATGACATAAAGTTGCATTTTTTCTTATGTAATGGCCTATATTTTAATTAATTTTCGAATTTGTCATTGAATTCTTTTCAAAATGATGTATCATATGTCATAGTTTGATTGAGCGGTTTAGGAGATAATAAAAGTTTTTTGTTTTTGTCTAGTGTGCGTTGCACATGCGCCATTGACGTGAAAGCCTTGCAGTCAAATCCTACTTCAATGCTCCTAAGTGACAGTTAAAATTTAATTTAGCGGTTGAAACCCTCGTGACAAAGTCTATAAAATTGCAATTTACTCTAAATCAATATTTTGTAGCTCAAAGACGAGGCGATATTTCAAAATGCGGTTTTCACTATAAGTCTTCTCTTGAAATTTGAGCCTCGTAATGCGTGGTCAGTTTTTCTCTGTCTTCCCTAGAAGTACCTTAAACCCCCCAAAAGTGTCCAATTTGGGACACCCTGTATAACACAAGTTATTTAAAAGAAAATGGCATACGGACAAGAGCTGCATCTGCTTTACGTCGATTTGCAGAAGGCATATGATAGTATACCACTAAATCTACTTTGGAAAGCGTTGGAAAACACAAACATAAGCGTACAACTAATGAAGGTCATCAAAGAGTTATACCGCAATAGTAAGGCAAAACTTAAAATAAAAGCAAAACTAACTAAAGGCTTTCAAGTAAATAAAGGTCTTGAACAAGGTTGCTGTATCTCGCCTACGCTCTTTAAGATATACTTGGAACAAGTCCTTAAAGTATGGAAGAGAAAATGCCAAAACATGGGAATTCCGTTGGACGAAACCACCTTGTATACTTTATGTTTCGCCGATGATCAGATAGTAGTGGCTCAGGATTATGACGACCTCGAATATATGACACGAAAACTAATAGAAGAGTACAATAAGTGGGGACTAGAGGTTAATTTCAATAAGACAGAGTATATGTGTATCGGTGGAATGAAACAGGATCTAATCTTAAATACCGAGCAGCAAATTCAGTCCTGTGATGAGTATAAGTACTTAGGTCTAAAAATTACAGCTGACGGAACACTAGACAAAGCTATAAAAGATCGAAACGTACAAGGAAGAAAAGCAATAACTTTATTAAATGGAATAATTTGGGACCAAAGTATATCAAAACATAACAAAAAGCTATATATATATATATATATATATATATATATATATATATATATATATACACCATTGTAAAAAGTATTATTACATACGGCTCAGGAGTATGGCCAATCAAGGATAGAACAGAAAAAATGCTTTCCGCTACGGAGATGGACTATTGGAGAAGAGCAGCAGGGAAATCAAAAAGAGAAAGAGTTACAAATCAAACAATAAAATAAATTATGACAGTGGGTGAACGTACTTTAGTGGATGATATAAGAACAAAACAACTGGTGTGGTACGGACATGTACAAAGAATGAATGATCAAAGACTACCTAAACAAATACTACGATGGAAACCAACTGGCCGAAGAAAACGAGGGCGGCCAAGGAGAAGCTGGAGAGAAGGAATAGACAGTGAAATAAAAATAAGAGGCCTAGATGATGAATTATGGGCAAACAGAAACGAGTGGAGATTGGGTATCGGAAGACGTAGAACGTTGTGAAACCGATAAATATATATATATATATATATATATATATATATATATATATGTATATATAATTGTGTTTACAAGAAAGTAAAGTAAATAAATAAAATAGTAAAACCATCGAATTTTGCTCACTGTTTAATGAAGTATAATTTTAATAACTCATACCTGAGTAATCTTTTTCTTGCTTTCTAGGTCTACATGCAGGTCCTTTAGATAATTCTATCAGCTGTTTCTTTTCCTCTTGCATGCGTTCTTTGACCTCTTCTGGCGGCCATTTCAAGTCACCACGAAGGTGTTTTCCTCCTACAGTAACTAATATGATAACGGGTTGCTTAGACCAATTTTGACCCAAAAATTACGGAAAATTTTGATTGATTTTTAGTTATGATGACGTGAAAATGATAAAAATGTTTAATTGTATAAAGTACCATATGATTTTATCGAGTTCTAAAATCTATAAAGATTTGTTCTAGAATGAATAATTTTTATGTTCTCTTTATATGCAGTCTAGTAATTTCAGTATGCACTATATGATAAACTCAGATTTAACTTCTAAAACATCTTTTTTTGGTGGGGTAAACAAAGAAATCAATCCAAGTTTTACTTACGGTGCATCCTAGGGTACGGGCTAAAGGCCTTCACACACACCTCTGTAGAATGGTGCATAACGCGTAGCATGGGGCTTTCAACCAATCAGCGATCGAATAGCAGCGGCCATATTGGTTTTGCATAAGAAAAGTCCATAAGGTTGAACTTCTATGCGCCATGCTATGTGCTATGCATCTTTGTGTGTGATCGGCTTAATATAGTTGTTTGCCACGTTATTTGTCTAGATTAAATGTCTTTTAAGAAAATCAGGATGTTATTGAAAGTAAAATAAAACATGCCGGACGGGTTGTCTCCCACTACCAGTAAAACAAAAATAAATTTTATAAAAAATGATGGTGCTTTTTCGATAAAAAGTATTTGATGATAAATAAATACTTGCTGTTATAGTAACTTTATTATTAGTAACTATTAATGTTCTGCTGGACATGTATATTAATGTATAATGATCTGATGGTAAGAACAAAATATGTTTGTAAAAATGACACAAAATTTGACTCACCACACTGTCTGGGTTTTGTGTAAGACGTGACATGGGCTGTAAAAATCATGAAATCAATCAAAATCTCGATAGTTTTTGGTTAAGATCGTTGATTAAATAAAAAATGTCATTTTTTCAACGTAAAAATCATGATATCAATCAAAATCTCTATAGTTTTTGATTAAGATCGTTGATTAAATAAAAAATGTTATTTTTTCAACGACATACATTAAACACAGAAGTTTAAAGCGATTTGCTATTATTAAAATATAAGTAATTTTCAATAAAATTTTTATTTTTGAATTAAAATAAAATTTAGCGATTTTAATATTTTATTTCTGAAAATTTGATAATATCTAAACCATATTACTTATAACTAACTTATTAAATATTAATTAATTAATTTAACAAGGTTCGTTTAAAAAACAGTTTAATGGAGATATATTCGAAATTCTCGGGGACTTTTCATCGAAGTATATATTTACACTTTGACACTTTAAAACTAACATTTAAAAAAAATGTTTCCACATTTTTTCTTTTTTTGTGTTATTGCTAAATTAGGTGTAAGTAACGTGCTTAAATATTTAAAACCTTTTAAGACAACTTTTATTTAATAATTTATAACTTTTATCATTTTAATTTTGGAGGACATACTTAAATTAAAAAAAAAAAGAATTATTAAGTTATTCTATGCTATCAAATTTTAAAATGACAACATCTAGAAGTTAACTAATACAACTTCTTTCTAAAGTCAAATTACTTCCCTAGTAACACAGGTACGTTTTAAAAACATTTTTAAACCGTCCATTTCGGACCTAGGGGACGTTTTAAAACTGTACGCCTAGGTCCCTCAGGGTCCGATAGAGGTCCCTGGAACGTTTATGTGGGTCTTTTTTTTTAAAACGTCCCTACGTGGAGAAATGGACCTTAAAAGTACATTTTAAATACGTCCTTAAGTTTTAAACATATACTTTTTAGGTACGGGAATATTGGGGACCTAGAAATAATTAGAAAGTATGTTTTAAAATCGTCCAAAATGAACGTTTTTTAATCGTCTCATTTTAAACTTTTAAGGACGTACTTTTTAGGTAATGGGACGTTGGGACCTAAACGCACCTAAAAAGTACGTTATTGGGACCTCGGGTTTTACTAGGGTTCTTTTGAAAACTAAATTTACTTATTTAAAACTATAAAAGTAATTTTTAGGTACGCGAATGATGGGGCCCTGAGGGACCTTAAACGTACCTATTAAAAACGTTCTGTTTTGCGTGTTTTTAAAACGTAGGTTTTAGTAAGTTTTAAACATATACTTTTTAGGTACGGGAATCTTGGGGACCTAGAAATAATTAAAAAGTATGTTTTAAAATCGTCCAAAATGAACGTTTTTTAATCGTCCCATTTTAAACTTTTAAGGACGTACTTTTTAGGTAATGGGACGTTGGGACCTAAACGCACCTAAAAAGTACGTTACTGGGACCTCGGGTTGTACTAGCGTTCTTTTGAAAACTGAATTTACTTATTTAAAACTATAAAAGTAATAATCTAATGTCTGGTATATTTCTTATTTCAAAAAAAGAGCACACACCTACGATAAGTACTTGACACCTTAAATATTTATTTATTTTTGATTTAATAAAAATACATTTACATAAAATACCAGCCAACTTTATTTAGTTTAATTATCATTTTAAATATGTATCTTTTTTGGTTTACTACATAATCGAATACATTTTAAAGTAAGAAAGTCTTTGTGGATTTATTTTATTGTAGTTAAAACTAGAGGCCCTGGATACATTTGAAGGAAGTGTTTCGCCAGAGGTGAGCTCCAACTTGTCTTCTATCTGGATTAATCCACTTTTCCATATAAAACCGATTTTAGGAGATAGATAGACATACCTTTCTGTGTCTGTGTTATTTCTCTGGATGTTTTTAATTATTTAGGTTAGGAAATACTTCAAATTTGGCCCCAAAAACAAAGCATATTACTAACCACAGAAATAGATGGAACACGTAGAAGTCAAGCATTAAAAACAATTCATGACTAGGGTCACTGCATCACGAAGACGTAGTGTCTTCTTTGGGTAGCGACACGACAGCTAAATATTTTTGGTTATATGACGAATCTGACACTGTCACGAGCGTAGCTTTTTTTGTTTTAAAAAAAATAAAATGGTTTACAAATGTTACGTAAATAACTGTCCGTCACACTCGGTATATATATTTAGACTGTCCAAATAAACAAACCATTCAAATAATGCTTTTCAGATTGTCGAATAAAAACGATGTTTTTTATGATTTCAATATTTACCCACATAGCGCAAGAAACCAAAAATTATTTGACATGTTTTATAAAATATAGAAAACTATTGTTGGATTTATTTTAGGGTATAAAACTGTAAGTTTAATCCCTTTTTTCATGGACAGGTGAATAAAAGTAATTTCTTAAAAACTATAAAGGAAAAATTATAGGTTTTTTGGATCATTTTATTTTATTAATATACAAAAAACAAAAAGCTATCATAATACACGATAACGGTTATTCTGTTGCTTCCAGCTTGGCAGAAGTTACTGTACTTTGCTGATGACTTGGTTGGTTTCGATTATTATTGTGTCCTTTGGTATAGCCTTCATATAAAGGAAGCATTTAACTTTCTAGACTTCTCCAAGATTAAAAACAGGAATACCTTTTCGGTGAAATTTTTTACATTCTTTTTATTGCATCATTTTCGGTACTCTGAAAGCTGCTTTCTTTGGCGGCCTTTTCAATGTCCATCTCAATGTAGGAATTATTCTTTGGTCCCTCGTTTGTTCAATCTTTAAGAAATTTAATTCAAACTTGTTCTTATTTAGTTTGTTATGAAATAAATATTATTTTTTTCACATTTTTTTCTATGTTTGTTAGCGTCTGACTGACTTTTGTTTAATATCTACCATAGCAACGCGCCCAAAGCTCACCAAAAAAATGAAAACTATCACTGCCCGCTGTATTATTATATACCGGGGGTTGACATGCTAAAACTAGAGTACCGGAGTAAGTGGTTTAATATTTATTTATTTTATGATTATTGTTATTTTTAGTATATAAACATTGGCATTAAAGTCCCTTTTAATCACTTAACAAATTATAGCCGTCCTTCCGGTCGGGCTTAAAAAATCTTGCCGCGGAATTAAAACTAAACACAGCATATACCTATTATTTTATTACGGTGTCCAAACAAAAGCGGGCGGCGAAGAAAACGTCGAAAGAACAAAATGTCAAAGACGCGAAAGGTCGAAAGTATAAAAGGTCGAAAACATAAGGTCGAAAATACAAAAGGTCGAAAATACACAAGGTCGAAAGTACAAAAGGTCGAAAAACAAAAGGCCAAAACTTCAAAAGGTCAAAAATACACAAGGTTGAAAGTTCAAAAGATCGAAAATAGAAAAGGTCAAAAGTACAAAAGGTCGAAAGTACAAAAGGTCGAAAATACAAAAGATCGAAAAACAAAAGATTGAAAATCGAAAATCGAAAGTAGCTATACTGTAATGATTGCAAATAAATTGGTAAAAATTTTTTTTTAAGTCACAAGCTTTTATAAAATGCACTAAAAATCTAAAAATAGTTTTCTAACATTCTAATATTATGATAATAATAAAAGCGATGGCCGACTGATGGAAATTTTGACGATGTTAGCACGATAAGATATCCGTATCAATTAAATATCACTATTTGCAAAAATCAATCTAGCAGAAAAATGCAGAGGTACCAAACCCACCCAACCCGACCCAAGATACCCCAGAATTTCTCTGACATAAGTATAGCAATGGCATAACATTGCGGCACATCAAACATATCTTTGATGACCTGCTATGTTGAATATTCTTTAAGTGTTTAGATCACAAATTTAGATTAACTTATGCTTTGATTTCCGGCCATCGCTTTTATTATTATGATAATATTAGAATGTTAGAAAATTATTTTTTAATTTTTAGTTCATTTTTTAAAAGCTTGTGACTTAAAAAAAAATTTTTACCAGTTTATTTTCTATTTTTTAGTCTATCTACTCTATTAAATGAAAATATTTGTTCAATAACAGAATAGAAGAGTTTATTCTAGATTATTATGAAATCGCTGATCGTGAGTTGTTTGGAAACTCATTTTTCTATTGGGGGCAGGAGAGGGTGGGGGTAGAGGTAGAAATATATTTTTTGTTTGGGCTATATTGCCATCGGACCTTTATGCATATACCAAATTTTATAAAAGTCATTTGAAGTGAAGTGTGTCAAAAACGCATTTTCTATGGAAGGGGGTGGGAGTAGGGGTAGGAGGATATTTTTTTAAATGTTGTATTGTCATCGGACCACTATGTGAATACCAAATTTCATCCAAATCGGATAATGGGAAGTGTGTCAAAAACTCATTTTTCTATGAAAGGGGGTGCGAGTAGGGGTGGGAGGATATTTTTTTCTTATTGTTGTATTATCATCGGACCACTATGTGTATACCAAATTTTATTCAAATCGGATAACGGGAAGTGTGTCAAAACATATTTTTCTATAGAAGGGGTGGGGGTAGGGGTGGGAGGACATTTTTCTCTTAATGTTGTATTGTCATGGGACCACTATGTGTGTACCAAATTTCATCCAAGTTGGATAATGGGAAGTGTGTCAAAAACGCTTCACAAGATTTGATAGATAGTTAGTTAGATAGTTAGACAGAACATCTGAAGCTAAATAAAAGCTTGTAAAAAAGGCTTTACTATAGACACAGAGGCACACACACACACACCTAACGCACACACACACAAACACATACACGCACACACACAGACGTCACCACGATATTGCGAAGAAGAGTCAAAATACACCCAAATAAACACATTTTCGGCGTCATCTCAGAAACATTTTTTTTTTCTTCGAAAGCAATACCTTTTCTAGCCATTATTGCACGGGCTAGGACGGTAAAAAAAATTCAACAATCTAAAAATTCAAGGTCTAAAAATTTTTTTTGTACCATCTCTAGGTATTTTTTGGGTAGCAACACGACGGGTCGCGGAACTTTGTTTGAAAACATTTTCCTCAAACGGAAAATTGTCAAGAACGGTTTTTTCGAACGGAAATTTTTTTAAAACAAAAATTTGCGATCAATCGGTGTTTTCCTAACCTTTCTCAATTGATCGCAAACGTATTGTAACCGGTACAGACACTCTCTGACCTTTTTCCACCAAAACACTGTCTTCAAATCACAGGTTTGCTATCAATTGAGAAAGGTTAGAATAATAGAAAATATGTTTCGGTTGGTTCGGTTTGGTTTCGCACTCTCTACCCAGACAGCACAAGTACGTACTATGTACGTAAAAACTCGTACTAGGTACGACATGGTACATCGAATTAAACGTAAAATGTACGTACTCTAGACGTACATGGTACTAACATGGGACATCAAATTAAAATAACAAAAGTGTAGAATTAAGACTAGGTACCATTAAAAACTATTCTGGCTTCCTGAACATTCCTACTTTAGAGTGGTCGTCCAGGTTTACTTTAAGGCTCGAAGTCTCGATAGTTTTGAAGTTTGTTTTACTTAATTTAATATTTAAGTAATGTATCTCTAACAATGCCGTTAAATGTTATAATTTAAAGACACTGTATGTTATTTTAAAAACAAATAAAGACTTACTGATCGATGTAAAATACAAAAATAAAAGTTTTGGAATATTTTTTAAAAAATCATGTTTTTGCACAAAGTCAACCTGATTGGAAGCACGGCAGAACCACAGTAATGACTTTAGAAACTATAAGAAATTTACAAAAGGAGCAAAATTTAGGGTAACCCCACAGAAATGATATTTTTTATGATTGTAGTTAAGTACTATAACTACTATTATATGTAATAGTAAAAGTGTATGCATTAAATTGTTGTAGTATTTTTTGTATTAATTTATATTATAAAAATAAAAAGTTGGTCAAAAACTTAAAATATAAGTATGGTCTTTAATTTTTTTTTAAATATTTTACATACTGTAGGTACTCTAAAAATTCTGAGATCGCTTTACAAACTTCTACAAAAATTGTAGGTACTCTAAAAATTCCGAGGTTAATTTACAATATTGTATAGAAATTGCGTGTAGGTACTCTAATTATTCCGAGGTAAGTTGACGAGTCGCCCATGGAAATTCCGAGGCAGGTCACGTGGGCGTGTCGCTACCCATGGAGACGCCAGGCTTCCAGGATGCAGTGACCCTATTCATGACATTTAAGCAGTGCCATCTATCGCGTAGTTCGCGTGTTAAACTGCTTTTGGAACTCGCAATTGTATATTCATATACTCTTAGCTTTTTTTGAAATTTTTGAAATGACAAGTGCTCAATTAGTACATTTTTAGTATTTATTGATTTACACAGTTTCGAAACATAATTAAACTTTGTTAAAAATATAGTTGATCTAACCCAAGGTCTGTTGCTAACCTGCAGAAACCAACCGTCAAAGGAAGTTGCCCACTTCTGTAAAACAACTGTCAAATTTTTTGAGGCTCTCTGTTAGAGCCAACTGAAAACAAAGATCGTCATAAAAACCGAAAGTTAGGTAAAGATACTAACCTCTTAAGGTCGCCGTGGTTGGTTGACTTTTGTAAACTGGTGCTGAAACCTGGCTTACTGGAGCCTCTTGTCTAAGGGTGATAGTCGACGGTGGTGGCTCAAATTGGCGCGCTGGTGGTCTGTAGGCCGGTGCCTATAAATACATTTAAATAACATAAAATTGGTTAATGCTCATAAATAAATCTATTTGAACTTAAATCAATCAATATTATGAACATATTTTCTAGTTCGGGTCTATAGACGTCTATGTGGCGATTGTAGGCTTTTTAAAACAATACTAATACGTCGACTTTTAATGGATCCTGATGATAATAAAAAAACGAAACTATAAGGATATTAGCACTGTTTGAGTGGTTAAGACGCCTTTAAGTCGTAGAATCGTGGCAAAATCATGCAGATAAGTATCACAAGAGTTAGATGAATTTCTACCTCCAATATATGGATACTTTCCTTGCAATTTTGGGTAATAAAGATTAACATGAAACTTATTTGAACATACCTACTTCTCAAAAAACTAGAGCCAAATGTTATCTTGCAAGCAGCCAGAAAATTGAATACAAAAATCGCATAATTACGTGTATTATTATTATTAGGGACCTATTGCAATAAAGCCAGGCACAAATTGTGCCGGGCACTATATTGACAGTTTCACATTATAAGAACAGCTGTCTTCTTTCAAAATAAGGCCATTGTGTATTATAAGAGCCGGAATTAATAGTGACGCCACAATTAATGGAAAATAAACAACTGGATTTCTAAATTCGACTTTGGTATGTCAACTTTGAAAGATCAACTGTCAGTTTTTAATGCGAAACTGTCAATATAGTGCCCGGCACAATTTGTGCCTGGTTTTATTGCAATAGGTCCCTATTGTTTACAACCTCGCTTCTATTAACAAAAAGTAAAATGGCCCCATTAACAAATCAACTTTGTATCAAAATATTTTAAAAATATTGATGTCGACGTAGCGACTATAGGCTTCTTAATAATAATAAAAATGCCAGATAAATACCTACTGCCCAAGAGAATAGGATTGTTTGAATATGCCTGTTAGGCTTAGAATTGCGGCACAAACCACACAAATGTGGATCACCAGAGGGATGAATTTCAGCTTTCCATATGTAAACGATTTTTCAGTAGTTGTTTATGACATTAATAATACATATAACAGCCAGAAATTTTTACAACTTATCCTACAAATTTCAAACATTCATAAAAAGTAGATTTATATAAATATTATAAAAGAGAAGAGGAAGTAAAAAACTATAAGGTTTTTCTTACACAAAAGCTGTTCAAAACTAGAGTTAGAGCACTAATTTTTATCCAACTTATCCCTGTCAATAATCCCTCATTAAAACATCATAAACGTTTACAAGTTTATAGTGTTGTACAAAAGCCAGACCATTTGCCTTATAAAAACTGATAAAAAAAATGCAATTTATGAGATTTAATATTGCCTGCTGGAGCTTGCTTTATATCCCAGCAGGATTCCAGGATGCAGTGATCCTCATTTATCTGCCTGTCAAGCCTGGATCAACTTTTAGTTGATAATAAATGGCTATAAGTGAAGAGTGTAAGTTAAATAAAAAACAAATGAATTTCATCTTAGACATTTTAAGTAAGATGCGTCGATAATCATAGCCAAAAAAACGTCGCCATTGTTAAACACTTTTAAGCAAATTTATTAAAAAGTCACTAATTGTTGTTTCAGTAAAATGAATTCTTGAAACAAATAATAATAGAAAATTAGAAAGCAGGCCTAGAAATAATTAATTGTTTGCAAAGCATATTAGGCCAGATTTTAAGTTTTATTTGGAAGGGGTCATTGGTTATTAGGTAAGGTAAGGCTTCATCGTTTTAATTTAAAAATGACCGATATTTGTATTTACCGCCGGCAATAAGAAAATTTATTTTATACAAAAATAAAATGATAACTTTAGCGTCATATTAATAGGTGATCCAATCACTATAACGGTACTGTTTTACATTTCAGGAAAACAGTTAACCTGACAGAGTGTATACAAATTATTCACTTTTGCCGAAAGACCAAATTTAGCGTTGTAATAAGAATGTGAATCTGCCAACCTAGCGCATTCATTATTCGTTGTAAAATTTGAAAAACCAATTTTTGTTATTGGATAATTCACTAAAAATGTTTTCAAAATAAATGTTTCACCTAATAAAATATATGGTTTACTTTTTACTTAGTGATCCAAATTGGGAACTTTTGAAGGGTACTTCCAGGGGAGATAACTCTCCTTTGCGACACCGACATTTCAAGAAAAGTTTTAACTTCATCCATAAAGTTGGTTGGTTGGGGGTCTATAATTTTGTTATTTATAAAATGAAATTTTGTAATGCTTTTTTTTTAAAGAATCCAACTGTCAAACTGAATTCAATGAAATATATAAAAAATAAATTGAAATTTTTTTCTCAAAGGATGCCAGGGGCGCCAAGCGCAGTGGGGCAAGGGGAAGGGGCGTTCGCCCCCCCTGGCCCCCTATACAACACGCCACTGCACCCAGGCAAAAGGGGTCAAAGTAACACGCTCATTACCGAGATATAAGCGTTTCTTGTTCCAAATAGAAAATGCTTAAGAAAAATCAATCCTCTATAATTATATAAAAATTATACGGTTATCTCAAAAATCGAAAAATTCCAAAAAAAAAAAAACAAATCAACTTTTATATAAAAGTGACAGATGATATTACGTTTGACAGTTGGCTTTTTAAAAATAAAACTATAAAAAGATCTTTATATTAACATGAATTATATTATAAATAAAAAATTGAAAGATCCTTTCTTAAAATTTTAGTTTTTGTAAAACCCCCTAGGAAAGTAGTATTTTTCCACTGATAACGGCGGTTATAGTAAGAAG
This sequence comes from Aspidapion aeneum, assembly GCA_963576565.1. NCBI lineage: Eukaryota > Metazoa > Arthropoda > Insecta > Coleoptera > Brentidae > Aspidapion > Aspidapion aeneum. The sequence goes on from OY755040.1 coordinate 8,928,489, forward strand.
TAAAATATTAGTTTTTTTTTCACCGAGATACCCTGTGGTATACATTATCAAAAGAAAATTTAATTTTAAACAAAAGTTGATTTTGCACTTTTTTGCTTAAAGGCAAAAATAAAAAAGATATTAACGATTTCCTAAACAAAGACTATATAGATATACAAACCAAAGCCCATGTCCCTATGCTTAGGAAAGTTGTTAATAACTTTGTTTTTTCTACTTTAAGTTAAGAGAAAAAGTCATAGAGCAACTTTTGTTTAAATCCAAATTCCATTAAAGTTACTGTATACCGAGATTTTAAAAAAAAATGTAGCATAACTCACCTACGCGTCATTTATTTTTTTTTCTATTACCACCATCGTAATCAGTGGAAAAAATACCAGAACTTTGTCTATTTAACCGAACCTGTAGCTCTAACATGAACGAAGTTAGTAATAGTAGGTACCGACTTAACTTGAACACCCTGTATGCTGTAATTGAAAAGTGGCAAACAAGTAAAATCTAAAACTAGATTCCAATAGCAACCAAAAAATATATTCGTAATATTTTATTGATTATTTTTTTTATTACTTTCTTATTTTTATTTATTATTTAATTTGTTGTTTTTAAATGTTGTGAGTAACTAAAAAAACTGATACCAGTATAAATAAATAGGTAATAAAATATTTTTAAAATATAAGATGTGATTTTATAGACATTCATACGCTTATCTCAAAAATCGAAAAATTCAATAAAAACAAATCAACTTTTATATATAAGTGACAGATGATATTAAGTTTGACAATTGGCTTTTTAAAAATAAAACTATCAAAAAGATCTTTACATTACCATGAATTTGTTATAAATAAAGAATTGAAAGATACTTTATTAAAATTTTAGCTTTTGTAAAACCCCCTGTAGGTAGAAAAGCACTTCATTAAAAATCTTATCTTGATCTGATTTAAATTTCATTTGAAATTTGAGCGTCAAAAATTGGGGACCATTTTTCTCGATCTTTTCTGGAGGTATGCAATTTAGTGGCGTACGGGTAGACAAGGTAGACAGTTTCTACCCAAAATTTTCGAAATTATGATTAGGTACATAAAAATATTCCTTAATGCTATTTATTGTTTGTATATTATTTAAAATATTTAGGGATAGCAAATGATCAATTATTAATTAACAACTAAAAACCAAAAATAATGACAATCCTGGTCCCGCCGGACGGCCCGTCCCTCTTGACTAAAGCGCGCTTCTAAAAAAACACACTGTAGATGGTGTAGACTTATTAAATTGTCTTCTAAGATCTCTGCTATTACAGTTCAACACAAAGGCGCGACAATTTGGTGGCGGAGATAGCGAGTCGGTTATTTGTCTACTGTAGTCGGCCAGCTAGATTGATAGTGCGTGCATTTCGTATATAATTTATATCGAAGCGCATTATTTTGCTGAGCGCATGTATACTCGACTCTGCGTGTATTTCTGTCCGTTTCTTCTGTCTACCCTAAAAAAATCCTCACGCCTCGCCACTCAAGCAATTTGGATCATCCTGTAGTACATCTACTTATTTCCTAATCATCATGACGCTAAAATTATATTTTAAAAAATTATGCCATTTACGCGTTAAATAATACAAAAGTAAATTTTGAAACCCACATTAATTTAAAAAAGACCCAATGACTCCTTGATCCAATCAGAATTAATAAACTCGAAAAATCCACACATAATTTAATGTTCAAACAGTCATACCTGACCCTGTGCACCTACTACTGAGCTTTGTTGTGCGGGAGTTTGAGCAAAATAGTTGGGAGCGGTATTAACTTGGCCTGCTGAGGGGCTTTGAGCGTAGGGAGCAGGCAGAGATGGACTTTGTGATCCGTATGCCTGAGGAGACTGGGATTGGTGAAGGGGAGCGGCTACTGAGGATTGCGCTGCGGGAGAATTATGAGCGAAGGGTGAGCCACCAGGGGATTGTGGAGGTGCTACAGATCTAAATTGCGCGGGGTTTTGACCTTGGGATGCTTGTGGTGGGGCTTGAGTCCTCCACTGAGGTTGGTTTGGAGTTAAGACCGGAGAATGGACTGGTGCCCAACCTTTTTGGGAAGGAGTGGATGGTCTAAAACCAAGTGGACTTTGGTGCAACGAAGGAGAAGCAAGTGGAGAACCAGAAGCTACGGAAGAAACGTCAAGTGGTTTCAGGGGGCGAAATTGTGCGCCTTGGGGTTGTTGGTGTGGGCTAGTCTGATGCTGGGAGTAGCTATTTTGGGGTTGTGCCTGTTGTTGAAAGCCCGCTTGGGGATATTGTTGTCCACCCTAGATTTTTATAAAATAAAGTTTTATATAATTAGTCCAGTGATTATTCGAAGTTGAAAAAAGTAGCGGAGTTTCACTTTGTTTACATATTGTTTAAAAGAAAATGTTATTATCTATATCTTAAATCTAGGTATCTTACAGAACAATGATGTGTTAATCATATACTGTTGGCCAAAAAAATTTTGAACACAAAAAACTAACAGAACACCACGTGGCACAATCAGTGTGGTAAACAAAGATTTATATAAGAAACGCACAAGTAAAATAATGATAATTTAAATGCATTGCTAAAATAAATATTTAAAAAGTAAAAAATTATCTAAGCTGTTTCTATTTTTTTTTTTAGTTTTAAAGTGCATGTGCACCAAAAATCATCAGATTATCTCCACGTGCTTATAGTATTTAATTTTTTGGTGAACAGTATATTTTTAACCAGATTGGGTTAACATAAAAATTTACAAGAAGTCGCGTACCGGCGAATACTAAGACAGTACATTTATTAGACTGTCATGTTTTTTTCGGTCTTTTTTTACATTATTTCCTTAAGTGGCTTTGAGACAATTACTAATAGTCTGACAAAAACATGGTAGATACATCTTTGAATCAAATTTTATCCCCTTTAACTAGTTAATAAAACTTTTTTCTAAGACCTGCAGGAAGGTCTAAAGCAGGGTAATTAATTTGGAGGTACCTTTTTCAGAAGGAATTTTTTAATAGATCAAACTGTTAAACGTCCAAATTGTCATTGTAATTTTGTTCAATATAGTTTATACTTTGTAGTTAAAGTCCCGCAAACAATTTTTTTTTAATTTAGTGATAATTGAGGCGTGAATTAACATTACCTACCTCGTTTTGAAGCAATGTCCCTAAATCTAGTACAATTTAGGTTATAAGAAATACACTTGTATGCGCCGAAGGTAAAAATATTGATTTTTTTTATAGAAAAATCTTACCACTCTTGGGGGTGGGTAATTTTCGAACCAACTGAACTCCCCCCTCCTTGTAGCTGAATTAGTTTAGAGAACTTTGTCTACATTGTCGGCCAACCGAGTGAACTATTCGCTGTACCAACAGAAAATTTAACAACCAATTTTTTTAAGGGATATTAAATAATGAAAACTGGGTTTAAATATTTTTTCCGAGCGCACGAAGCACATTATTTTTACAGCGATCACTCTACCGTGAAAAGGCAAATAGTGTACTAGCAAAAAATAACAACAGTACTTAGTTTTTTAATTTTTTAAATTCTCTGCAGAAATATATACTTTTATTACCTTAAGATTTTTAAAAATAAGGACCACCCATTTTGAGTTTTAATGTTAATATGCCGAAACTTAATTTTTGCGAGTTACCCTTTTTGCATTGTAAGAATTGTGCCAGCCGAAGTGGTTTCATGAATAATAATATGCTGATGAATACTGAACGAAAATACCGTAGGTAGGTTAATCTTTGATCCTTTCTCAAAAACGTACCTCACTTACTGCCTGCCCGCGCTACAATTTGCAAAATTAGTTTTTTTTAATAGCTCAGAAACTAAAGCTCATTTAAAACAACTGCACGCGAATATGGAAAGTTGTTATATAGCAGACGTCGTGTAGCATTCAACGCATGCGCGTCTACTTTTAAAAATCCTTAAAATTTACGATGATACGCTTAAATAGACAAAGAGTTAAAAGTCACTGTCAAGAAAACTTTTCTGCGATTATACTCATATGGACTTTACTTTTATGGCTTTAATGATCGGACTAGATTCTGAATTTAATTTAAAATATCTTTATTCGAAATAAGTCGTGAATCATACTATTGGTAGACTGACCGAATGTTTATTTTGTTGTGGTGCCAAGTGGCAAATTACAAAAAAACAATTAAGACGAAATATGTTTTAATTACATTTTAAAACTATTTTTAAACCCTTAAAAAATCGTATGATTTCATTTATTTTATAGAAAAAAACCAATAAAAAACTCAAAAGAATGCCCATTGGGTCCGTTAATAAAAATTGGTTAAGACACTGGCGCACCCAGGAATATGTCTTGGGGGGGTCCGAGGCCTCTTGGGGGGGGGGGGCGAAGCCTCATGATGTCCAATTTTAAGCTATTTTTTCTGTTTTTTCATGAAAAATGTGGAAAATGTGTAAAAAAAATCTAAGGCTTGGGGGGGGGCGGGCCCTGTTTGCACCTCTTACATAAAGTAATATAGTGCTGTCGCTTTCTGATTAGGGACTTATTGCAATAAGGCCAGGCAGTAATAGTACCGGGCACTATTCTGACAGTTTTGCATTGAAAACTGACAGTTGATTTGTTTTTTTTGGGTTTTTTCAAAGTGGAAGGCAGAAGTAGGTGTAATAAGAAATCTTGTATTTTGCAACTCTGTGCCAACTACTAAGCAATATATAAAAAGTGAAACTGAAACAATGACTGTGACTTGACTTTCTAGGTCATATATTATAAAATTAACGAAAATTAAAAATTAGATTTTATTTTTCCCTAATAATTTATTGAAATACCAACAATTTTGTCAGAACATTTCTAACATATTAAAAAAAATTCTTTTGTGGGAATATAAAGCGCATATATTTTACGTGGGGGTAATAAGGCACTGACTGTGACGTAGCACGACACCCCAACACAAAATATGATTCTGGAATGTACCATCCATCTAATCTAAGCGCGTCATTGACTAAACTTACACATTATTATCCGATTATTTACCATCTCCTTTTAATCTAATGTATTAGTAAGGGTGCTTAATAATCTTAAACACACATTGTCATCCAGCTACTTACTCTTTTTTTTTAACTCATAGACAAGCAAAACCTATTTTTCTAATTTTGGTCAAAAATTAGGTCCGGGAGCCCATTGTGTGTATGTATGTTCCAAAATTATAATTTATGTCGGGTCGCAAATTTGAAGCGCCTTATTATCTAGGAACTGGTTGCAAATATTAGGCTGCTTTTATTAAGGCAAATCCTTATGTGAAATCGAAGCAGTGTCTTTGGCAAAATATACTTTCAATAAGTAGGGAAGTTCAAGTTGGTTGCTAATTCTAAAAGGTACATTTGTTTATGGACAAATTAGGTCTAAACTAGAATTAAATTAGCCTGCATAAATAGATAATTGGTTAAAACTAAATTTTAATACGAAACTGTGCCGTAGACATATTTTCTACATTTAAATAAATTAAGGGTTACTATAGTTGGTATTGTATTAAAGTGTCATAGTTATTGTAAAGCAAATTTTGCGGCAAAATCTAAGCAAAGAAGCCTTAAAAAATTAGTGTTTCACCTTGTACATGCAGTGTGCCGCTCGGGGTTTAATGTTTGAAAGATTAAACACTAAGACCTTTTAAAGGAGAGATCAAATAGGTACTTAGCTAATATTAATTTAGTTGCAAAAACGGTAATTTGTTTTGTAAAAAGCTCCGTCGACAACAACGAATAGAAAACGTCAAAGCCCGGCTAAATCAATATGTTCATCAAGACATCAATAAAAAGTAAGTAAAATAGTAAGCAAATGACTAATTAGTGCAGTGCCTCATTTTGGGAATCAATATCAATAAAAAAATTAAAGGAAGTGCGTGCCACTGTATGTACTCCTCTACTCCCCGACAATCAAGGTGTTGATGACGCGGTGTTACTTTAATACAATATCAACTATAGTGGGTGATTAGGTTAGTTAATGAATAAAATAGTGGTGGTGTTTGGTTGGTTAGGTAAGGTTCTGTTAGATTATAAATTAGAGGGTACAAAGAGATGATATTTGGTTGATAAGGTTAGATTAGATTTGCTAATAAATTAGAGGTCACAAAGGAGTGGTGCCTTAGGTATATTTAAAGTTTAAATAAATGATATTAAATTAAATGCTTAAATAAAGTGATCTTTTGTAGGGATTTTTTTTGTATTCTATATAATATAATGTAATTACTGGATATGGTCCTGTTCCTAAACCGCTTCCCCATAATGCAAAAAATAAAAAGTATCGACGCCCTAGTAAGAAGTGACTGTTTTATTTTTCTTAATATAGTTTATAGGCATTGAGTAAGTTCTTACCTGTGGTTGTGCAGCAGGCTGTTGAACGAATTCTGATTCGTCGTAGTTTGGCGGCCACGTCACTTTTTTGGCACCTTAAAAAAATTACAAAATTCACTTTTATTTTCTATGCGTAGGTACATATATTGTATACAATTCATCTAAGCGATAGTTTTCTTGAAAATTGGCGCCAGCAGGCATGTATAGCCGTCCATACAGCATTATATTAATAACCAAAAACTACTACTTTGAGTTTTATGGACAATACATAAGTCTGAAAACTGCAATGCAAATTTTGTCGAAAATATTGTAATTATACATTTGAAAATCGTGTTTGGCTAAGTTGTTCCTTTATATAATTCCATAACAGCCCACTGTAACCAAAAAAGCAAATGACGTTGCACAAATTACATGGTCTTTGGGCTTCGGTGTAATGCTTTTAGACACACGTATGATGTAGAGGAGATCCTCCCATACAACGTTTAAATAGGACAAATGGCCGGATGGGCTTCAGGAGCTTTCGGATTTCCATCTAAAGTTTGCAATTTGACAATGTTGTGATAGTGTATTTTGGGAAATTGTTAGACCAACACACACTGTATATATAGATTAAGGTTGCTAATAGTAAAGCATTTTTCAAATGTTTGTAAATACCGGGGGTCACGAGTCATTAAATTTCAATAATTTATTTTCATTTGGTAACTTATAACACTCAGTGTTAAGGTAACTAATTTCATTTCTACAAAGTGTCAATCTAAAAAAATTGCAAATGCCTTGACATATTAACAAATTGTGAAAGGCTTTCGCGGCCATCGTCCAATGGTGGGTGTGCTTTTGGGCTGTTCGGCCGTCGTCGTTGAAAATTCGTTCTCGACGTTTCGCCATCTCGAGTGGATGGCATCTTCAAAAGATGTTGACTGTCGGCTTCTCGAACACTAGTGGTTAGTCTGTCGGGGGTGCAGGTTATATACGCTCTGGTGGGCGGGGCGTATTTCAGAGCTGGTCGGTGATTTGTAACTTTCCCGAGATTCAGTTTTGTAGTTGTAAGCGACGACGGCCGAAAAACCCGAAAGCAAACCCGCCTGGAAATATTGTTTTTTATTATAAGAACATTGTCAAATTGCAAACTTTGAAGTGAAATGCCAAAGTTTCTGGAACCCATCGAAACATTTGTCTTATTTAAACGTTGTATGGGAAGATCTCGTCTATAACATATGTAAGTCTTAAAGCATTCCACCCCCATGTTATTTGTGCGAGGTCATTTAGTTGAAAATGTAATTCTGATTATAAATTTAAAAACCGCATTTCGCTGGATACTGTGATTCTCGAATTTTGTTTTGTATCATTTGACCTTTCTCTAACCCCTTACAAACCCTCACAAAAATACTCTATCCACGGGTACCAAACAATTATATTTTCCAAATTCAGATAAAATTGGTTAAACAGTTTCTAGTTAGGTAACTATCATATTACAGACATACACCGTTACACAATTTCGTCTTCTTTGATAAAAATAACTAATTCATATTATAAATAACAAAAAATTTACCTATTCATAATACCTTGGATTGGACGGCTAAAAATAAATCTGTTTTGGAGGACGGTTTTTAGCTCACACGTATACTATCACTATAGTAGGGTGAGGTATGATGATTGTGTCAAAAATAAGATAAAAAAACTTGAAATTTTACCTTCCTAGCCCGCACAGCAATGGATAGAGAAGGTATTGTTTTCGACGAAAAATTTTTTTTTCAGATAACGCCGAAAATGTGTTATTTGGGTGTATTTTGACCTATCCTAGCAATATCGTCGTGACGTCTGTCTGTGTGTGTGTATTTTTAGCTCACACATATACTATACTATAGTAGTGTGAGCTATGGTGATCCTAATTTTTTCGAGAAAAAAAAAGTTGCTCCGATTTCAAAAATTTTTATATATCTTTGCGTTTCAGATGATTTTGAAACTTTTTTGTTGCGCCGTCTGTCTGTCTGTCTGTCTGTATGTCTGTCTGTGTGTCTGTATGTCTGTCTGTAACGACCAACGCGCATAACTCAAAAACCGCTTGGCCGATTTTAATGAAATTTGGTACCTGGGCTGGGTCTTGGGTCGAGATGGTCCCATTTAAAAATGAACACAATCCACCGAACACAAACCAAATAAAAGGGTGGGGATAGATTTCAAAAATTAGAGTTTATGTGAAAATATGGCGTGTGTGATATCAAACGAAAGGTAATTGAGTCTGGAGTTAAACAAAATACATTTTAATTTATTTAAAAAAAAGGGTGGGGGTATATTTCAAAAATTAGAGTTTAAGTGAAAATATGGCGTGTGTGATATCAAACGAAAGGTAATTAAGTCCGGAGTTCAACAAAATACATTTTAGTTTTTGTTTTTTTAAGGGTGGGGGTGGATTTCAAAAATTTGAGTTTAAGTCAAAACATGGCTTGTGTGGTATCAAACAAAAGGTAATTTAGTCTGGAGTTGAATAAAATATATTTTAGTTTTTAGTTATATTAGCTCACAGGTAAACTATAACTATAGTACCTAGTGTGAGCTTAGGGGCCCATATATTGGCAGAGTATTTTTTAAGGGTAGGGGTAGATTTACAAAAATTTGAGTTTAAGTCAAAACATGGCTTGTATAGTATCAAACAAAAGGTAATTTAGTCTGGAGTTGAATAAAATATATTTCAGTTTTTAGTTATATTAGCTCACACGTACACTATAACTATAGTACCTAGTGTGAGCTTAGGGGCCCATATATTGGCAGAGTATTTTTCTGTCCGTCACACGATAGCTCCTAAACCGCTGAACCGATTTTAATAAAAATCAGGAAAAATAGTGTTCGACACTCTAATGAGCTGATTAGATTTTGGTCAAAATCCATTAATGCTAATGACAGGTTTTTGACAATTAAAAAAGTTTAAAAATGCTAACTTTTTAACGGAGCATCGCATCAATATGTGGTTTTCGGAATATAGTAGACTACATTTGACTCAATAATTTGTGTTATAACAAAAACTTCGTAGGAGCTTTAGTTTCTCAGATACGAAAAAAACTGTTTTCAAGGCTGATTATCATATCTTTTTATTTATTTATTTTATATATATCTTTGCGTTTCAGATGATTTTGAAACTTTTTGTTGCGTCTCGCATAACTCAAAAACTGCTTGCCCAATTTTAATGAAATTAGGTACCTGGGCTAAGTTTGGGATCTAGATAGTCCCATTTAAAAATGAATAAAATTCACCGGACATAAGTCGAAAAAAAAGGGTGGAGGTAGATTTCAAAAATTAGAGTTCTGGTAAAAATATTACTTGTGTCCTACTATAATAAAGATAACTGTGCATGAAAATAAAAAAAAAACTACATTAGAGTTTGTTTTGTTCAGTGGTGTTACACTGGACGGGAATCTCCAATCGGACGCGTAACCAGGTAGCGGATAGGGGGTTATTTTCGCGGACCAAAATGGGTAAAAATTATATTATACATTAATCGTGTAAGCTTAGGTGCCCACAAATTGGCAGAAAAATTTTAAAGCTTACAGGTACGATTTGCAAAAATAAAAATTAAAATATTTTCCCGAGGGTTTTTAGCTCACACGTATACTATGACTATAGTATAGTAGTGTTAGCTCACACGTGTACTCTAACTATAAGAGTGTGAGATACCTATGGTTCTCCGATTTCAAATTTTTTATACATATATCTTTGCGTTTCAGATGATTTTAAAACTTTTTGTCGCTCTGTCTGTCTGTCTGTATGTCTGTCTGTATAGTTTGTTCTGTTCAGTGATGTTACACTGGGGGCGTGTGCATAAATTGGCAGAGTATTTTGGAGAAGGTTTAGGTCAATAAATTTTATGAAACAATGCTTTTTTATTATTATAATTAAAAACTTGTGCAAATGTACTTTTTAAAAATATATAACAATAGGTATATATTCGATTTAACAGTTCTCGAGATATGGACGAATAAAATAAGTCCAAGGGCATTTTTAAATTGATTAAATTAAAAATATAAATATTATATATCCTGTTCTCAACCGCTTTCACAAAAAAAAAATCAGTGATGCACAAAGAAAGCAATTTTTTCTCATTTAATTTTAATTAATGACCCATATCTCCTGGTTAAATTTTGATCTGCTAAATTAAAACCTGTTTGGCCCTCAATTAGTTAAAAACAGGAAAAACCATATTTGGTCAAAGTATCTCAATAGACTTCCCAACAAACAATTAAAGTTGTAACGACGAAACCCCAACTAGAAAGAATTTCTTAAAAGTAACCGCAACGTACTCCCGCTACGTCTCAGTATACCATACAGCGACGTTATAATTCCCTAAGTGGGGAACCAATTTCTGGTTATAACTACTTGGCCAAGTGTTTAAAGTCACTGTAGTAACAACTACACTACTACGTCGTAGCCAGGTATCTACTACGTGGTAGAGGCTGTTTTTTTTCCGTAATGACATAAAAGTTGCGATGTAGTTGCAAATAATATAATCGTTTCTTTTTGGTAGAATTGTTACACAATATGGTGGACACAACAGTAAACAGACTCGCTTAGTTTTTTTGTTTGGTTATGGTTATAATATGAACTATGTTATCCAAAAGTGTGAGAATTTACGAGCAGAGGATCAAAATTCGAGTGCGACGCAAAGTTTTTTGTATAACATGCATTATATATATTGCAAAAAACCGGTGCGCCCGTAAAATTGAGCCGTTTTCTGGTAGCTGATGGAATTTTTGTGTTGTGATTTTGGAGGTTATGTTTTCATAATCGACAGTTAACTCCAACAAATGGTGCTTAAGAAGAGCATTTTTGGTAAGCTTCAACTAATTTGTTTATAAAATAGTATGGCTCTTTAATATGAGCTCATAAAACGACAACAAAAATATTAAATTTTCTTTCTTACATAAAAACATGGCGTCCCAAACTATATTCCCTGATAGTCGAAAAGGTTACTTGAAAGTAGTTGCGGCTTTAAAGTTGATCCAAAAAGTTATTTTGTCTACATTGTTACATCAGATGTTACTATGATGACACAAACTTTTGTGGTAAAAATTAAAGTTATAATGTAGTTGTCGGATACACTTGTTTGGGACTCCAATGAAGCTTAACTTTCTAGTGGTAATTAAGTAGGATATAAAAGTCAGGGCGACTACGAAATAACGACTAAAAAGAAAGTAAAACTTTAGCAACGTCCTATTGTGGTAGAGAAGACTATCAGAATCGACTATCAAGAAACAATCCTATGAAGTAGTTTAGAGGGTCGTTTTTACGAAACATCTACTATTTCCTGATACTAAATAGTAGTTAGAACTTAAAAGTAACAAATTTTGGTTGGGATCACCACATTTCTACTATAAGAAAGTAGCAAAGCCTTTAGAACATGTAGCCGCTACTATAAATGTTAGTTGGGTTAGACATAAAAAATTAAGACTTTAGTAATTTAATCGTCTTTTATTTTGTATACCAAACTTATTTATCCAAAGAACATTTTCCGAATTTTTTTGTACTTAGAAAACATTATGTATATTTTTGTCTTATTTTCATTATAACTTAAAATTTCGTAATTAATTTCTTAGTATTTTTGGAGCTTTGGCAACATAGAATGAGAGACATCATAGTAGGTAGGTATGTGTAATGCGTCAAAATTCTTAAAAACATCCCCTGGCCCCAAGGTCTCCCTGGACCTAGAGAAATATTTTTTAGGTTTAAATACTAAATTTTTATTTAATGCAAACATAGCATAATAAAACACAGGGTGTTTACTTAAACGAACAAATCCCCCTAAAACTAAAATTTTGAAACGCTATTTTACAGTCTATGCTTTAAATAATAAAAATTTCAAGTTTTATTTATAATATTTACAGTGTGTAATTTAAATGATGCACCAAACTGCGGTAGGCAAGGTCAAAAGAAGAAAATATTTATATTACATTTTGCATTAAACAACATCTTTGTTTTTTATATACATGGTGTGAAAGTTAAACAAGCATTACAACAAAAGTAATAATTTAGTGTAAAAATTATTAAGAAAAAAATCAAAATACTTAAACATTATTACCAAAAAATCTGTTTTTTTTTTCAGCAAACTATTTGTTTTAATTAAAAGTAGAGCAAATATTATTATTTTCTGTAATTATTAAGAGGCCTTTAGATATACACAAAACTTATCTTAAATTTTTTGTGCCACTAAAAGTTGACTAATTCATACCTATTGCTAAAAAGTTCTCCCTAATCTATAGTTTTTTTAAAAAACGCAATAATTTTTTTAATCATTTTTATATTTCACAGTTTTTCGCCACTTTTCACACTTGACTAATGCTTGAACTTGGTAAAGTTATTTAAACTTTTAGTCTACTTTTGACCTTTCCTACTATCCCTTTAAGTTTGGTGCATCATTTAAATTATACCCAGAAAGCTAATAATTTTTTGTATCATTTACAGTTATAAAATGTACCCGTTAAAATATTTGGGTGCAGATATCACTTTTTAACTTAACGATTTGTTTTTCACAACCACATAACTTTCATGACACTCAACAATTTTTATATTTTTTTCTAAAAATACTTACTTTTTAAAAATAACTGTCCCGAACAATATATCGCTATAGGTGAACGAAAAGTTACAAAATTAATTTGCTTTTTTACCTTGCCACTTTTTGAGTCTGACTCAAACTAAAAATTTTTGGCGAATTTTCAAAAAAAATATAAGCAACATAGAGTGCAAATCGGCGAAACAAATTTTACGGGAGTCGATAAATCCCCAAAAATATTTTAGATCTACCGTAGTTTGGTGGCATACGAATTGCAACCCTTTATCTATGTATAAGTTTATTGATTCCGCCAATTTTGTTGCATTTTGACTCCCGCTCCCGAAATTTATAGAAGGCGGGATTAAAATTTTATGTATGTTCACATGAAATTCACCTTTGAAATATATATAAGGTGATACATACTGCAATTTGTCATCGAGATTTATTAATAACATGAAAATGACGTCAGATGCTTTAGACACCTAATTTACGGGCGAGTCTATTTTTCTCACCACCTAACCCACCGTACCACAATGGTGGTCAAAATAATATTTTTGGTTCAAAAATCTATTAAAGTTTTTGTTGTGTAGTTTTAGGTAAAAGTAACTAGTACTACTCGAAAGAGGGGTAAAAGTTATATAGAGTTAGTGGTTGAGTTGTAGTGGATTTTGGGATCAAATACAACTACCAGTTTTCGTAAAAACCTCCGACGTTTCGTCTAAGTTGTAGACATCTTCAAGGAGCTAAAAATACACTAAAAAGCTTGCTAAAGCAACAAAAAACTAAAATTTCAAAAATTACATGATTTTTTTTAATTAAAAATATAGTACTGTTAGCTCTATAATGTGAGGTAGACAGCAAAAATTTAATTAAATATAAATAACAGTTAAAGTAGCCACAAAATTCAATCTTCCATATTTTTTTTTCCCTGGAACAACTTATTACTGACATGGAAATAATTATATCTAGCTTCCCAGAAGCAGAAAGAAATCCCATAAAATCAAAATTCGTTAATATCATAACAAATTTTAACAACAAAAATATAAAACTTACCAACAATGAAAAACTAATAATCAATTCTTTTACCCAGACAATTTTTTTTAAAGAACACACATATTGATCTTGAGGGCTGATCAAGGCAATACCACAGTTGCTATGAACAAAAACGAATAGTTTGCAAAAGCACAAGAATTACTGTCGGACGAGACGACTCACCAAAAATTACAAAAAGACATACAATTACAGTAAAAAATAAAAATATGGAATGGATCTGATACCTTCCTAACTAGCCTATTATATTATATATTATATAGCACATTTCGAGTGATATATCACAAAGACCCTACGAAGCTTTTGGTTATAACACAAATTATTGAGAAAAATATGTTCTACTTTATTCCACAAACCGCATATTCATGCGAAGCTTCGTTAAAAAGTTAGCATCTTTTAAGTTTTTTAAATGTCAAAAAACTAACATTAGCATTAATAAGTTTTGACTCAAAAAAATCCAATCAGCTCGTTACAGTGTCGAGCAGTATTTTACCTAAAAAATTTGTTGAAAATCGGTTGAGCGGCTTAGGAGCTATCGTGTTACGGACAGACATACACATAAACAACACACACACCGACAGACATCACAACGATATTGTTAAAATACACCCAAATAACACATTGTCTCAAAAACATTTTTTTCGTCGAAAATAATATCCTCTCTCTAGCCATTGCTGCGCGGGCTAGGAAGGTAAAAATCTATATCTAAACCACAACAAAGAACACTAAAATGTAACAGTGGAACTTTTCCAAGGATGTAGTTTACACCAAAAATACATAAACCAAAAATACATAAAAATAAAGTATCTTTACGTCCGATAGTAAGGTTTGTATCCTCACCTTAACTTATAACACAACTAACATTCAGATCTCTTAAAATCAGTTTCGAAATCACTGACTATCATGTAAAGAACTCCTTTGAATTGGTAAGTAGTTTAAAGGAAGTCATGATTCCGGAGGGCTATGTACTCCTCTCCTGTCGACATGATTTGTTTATTTACTAATATTCCAATTGATCTGAGGGCACGGCAGTTCCTCGCCATCTTTTCTTGAAACATTTCAGCCGATATTTAACTTATCTAAAACTCTACTTCGAAATGAGCTACGAATCTCAAACTTTGCATAGTCGTAGATCTTCATGGAGTTACCAACCCCTTCAAGTTTCATGAAATTCCATAAAGTAGTAAAGTAGTTACGAAATTTCAAAAAACGTCGAAATTGCCACTCACTCACTGACTCACTCACTCATGTATAGATCATCAATATTCTACTGTACTTCCACATGCTACAAAGCTGAAATTTGGTAGACTGATAGAAATTATGACCGAACCCCTGGAAAAAATCAAAAAACTCCAAAATTATAATTTACTCCTTTCCCCTATACAGGGTGGGGCATTTTCGTTGGTTTTATAGGGTACAGGCTAAACGGTAAGAGATACAAAAAAACTGACATACGTGTCCCGTCCTCTTTTTTAGTGTCTTTTTTAATGGCGTCATCAAATCTAGGCTAACTAGATTGGTTTAGCAGGTACAGGGTGATTCTCAAAAATTGCCGATTTTTATTATCTTTTATTACTCGTTTATTTATGGAGATAGAAAAATTCTTCAAATACGGAGAGAGTACCAAATATTGGCATCTATAACGCCACTCGTTCGGTTACAAGTCGAGTAGAAAAATGCATTGAGCAAAATGGGAGACAGTTTGAGCACCTTTTGTAACTAATTTTTATAATAACTATTCAGTTTTTAATACAAATTTATGTTGTTTTTTGTTGTTGTTGTTATAGTTTAGTAATATATTATAAAATAAAAAAATATTAAATCAATTCATAGCCAACTACAAAAAAAAAATATTTTTCCGTATTTTACCTATTTAGGACAAAGAAAAGTATTAAGTGTTATATACCATTGTAATCACAAGAAAAAAAGCAATTATCTGAGATACTTACATACTGGGTGTTCCATTTAACAAAATATTATTTTTGATAATATCTTGAAAACTAAAACATTTTTAATTTTTCTGGTTACGCCACTGGATTCTATGCCCAAAATCATAAAACTTTTGTATTTGAAGTTTTTTCTATCTCCATAAATAACCGAGTAATAAGAGATAATATAAATCGCCAATTTTTGAGAATCACCCTATATCTGCTAAACCAATATAGTTAGCGTAGATTTGATTGCGCCATTAAAAAAGACACTAAAAAAGAGGACGGGACACGCATGTCAGTTTTTTTGTATCTCTTACCGTTTAGCCTGTACCCTATAAAACCAACGAAAATGCCCCACCCTGTACATGTAAAGTTATGTAAAAGAAATGCTAGAGAGCTGAGCTTTGGCAGACTGATAGGAACTATAATAAAACTATAGGAAAAAATTTAAAAACACCAAAATTATAATTTCCCTACCTTATAAATGTAAAATTATGTCAAATTAACACTGCCCACTTCCAGAAACGCTAGAGAGCTGAGCTTTAGAAGGCCGATAGTAACTAAGATAAAACTATAGAAAAAAATTAAAACACCCCAAAATTCTAATTTACTTCCCTCCCCTGTAAATGTAAATTTTTATATAAGTAACATTGCCCACTTTCAGAAACGTTAGGGAGCTAAGCTTTGGAAGGCTAAAAGGACCTATGATGAAACCATCCGAAAAAATTTAAAAACCCCAAAATTCTAAGGAGCCCTATACATGTAAAGTTATGTAAAAGTAATGCTAGAGAGCTGAGCTTTGGCAGACTGATAGGAACTATGATAAAAACTATAGGAAAAAATTACAACATCCAAAAATTCTAATTTGCTTCCTTCCCCTATAAATGTAAAGTTATGTAAAAGTAACATTGCCCACTTCCAGAAACGCTAGAGAGCTGAGTTTTTTAAGACTGAAAGACACTATGATAAAACTATAGGAAAAAATTTAAAAACATTTTAATTTACTTTCCTCTCCTATAAATATAAATTTATATAAAAGTAACATTGCCCACTTTTAGAAACGCTAGAGAGCGTATGATAAAACCATGGGAAAAAATTTAAAAACCTCAAAATTTTAAGTAAGGCATTGCAAAAGTTTTGAACAATATTCCGAATATTTTACTACTTTAAAAATTAAATATTATCCAATTCATTTAAAAAAGAAGTGAAATCATAACAAAAACATTTCATGTAAAAAAAGCCAAGTACGCGAAAATAGCATTCCGTAAAAAGAATTGAGATAAAAGTAAAGCCAAGTTCTCCAATACAAATTTCAAAATGAAAGGTTCTTACTAGTTTGGAAATGTTTTTCTAAACTTGGCTATTACGGCTGTAAATGACTCTTGGGCACAGTGCTAAATTGAACATAAAGAAGTTTGGCTGTAATAGCAAAGTTTAAAAAAAACATTTCCAAACTAGTAAGAACCTTTCATTTTGAAATTTGTATTGGAGAACTTGGCTTTACTTTGGTTATAATGAAACCTACCTAAGCTATTAAGGAAAATTTTGACGAGAAATATTCTCCCATAGTTTGTTTTAAGTACATTTTCATTTAACTTTATGTGTTTTCCAGAAAAACACATAAATAAAAATGTCTTTTTTCAAATTTACATCCGACGAAATTGAAATAAGTATGTCTTAAACATAAATACTAAAAATACGAATGTCTCGGTGTCCTATTTTTCGAGAGTTATGTTTATTTTTGAATTAGTGGGATTAGTAGGAAATAATTAAAAACAACAAAAAAAAAGCTAAGACTTTTCATTGGAGCTAGGTTAAGAAAATAGTTAACTCCTTATAGGAAGAAGCTGAAACAAGTAAAATAATCCAGCAGAATAGCATTAAAATTTTAAATTCAAAATTGTATAAAAGCTTTGTTTAGAAAACTCCAATGACGTCCATATTGTTCTGCTTATGGATCTCAATGGAAAACTCGAAAGCAGGTAGTGCTCAGCTGACAGAGATGAAAAATTAGACCATGTATGGAGGATTTAATTTTTTTATCACATATGATTATGATTTTAGCATGTACCATCTTTCCCCATGCCAATCTCTATTGTTCTTCTTTCGTGTAATTTACCATGCCTTTAGTCCTTTAATGGATCGTTCATACTCGTCTTTTGTCTTGGTTTAGTCATATGTCTTGTCATAAGAAAGTTAAAACCACTGTTTCTTATGGGAGTGTTCATACAATGCTTTTGCTTTTGTTTTTGATTAGTCTTTGTCTTAAGAGTTGCCAACTTTCAATCCTTAGGACAACGACTAAGACGAGTGACAGACATCAGCTGATGTTTGTTGTTTTGTTTTACAGGGCGTCCGAAGAGCGCAAGCGCGCGGTCGTTATTTTGAATTTACCGCCATTAATTATGTTTTTAACAGAAAATCTCAACATAACCTCAAAATTTCTTTTTGGCTTTTGTTCTTTCGTGTCTGTGTTTCGTGCACAGATTAGGTTAAATAAGATCGTTTTGTGTAGAAAATAACTTTTGAAGAGGGCCTTTTTATTGAAATGGGATTTTTTTTTCAGTGAGTTATGACTAAGACGAATCAAAAACAAAAGACGAGTATGAACAGCCGATTTTGTTTAAGACAGCTAAGACTAATCAAAGGACAAAGACTAATCAAAAACAAAAGACTAAGACGAGTATGAACAATACTTAAATGTAACAAAAACCCAAGCGTAACTCTTTCATTGCCATTTTGTATTATAGTTCAGGTTCTACGGAGTCCAATACTGCGTTTAATGATAGAAACAACAGACTTGGTATGGATAGACATAAGACTCGCCGAACATTTTACGAAAGGGAACCACCACGTGCTTTTTGACGGTTTTTTGCTAATAACTCGAAAACGGTCAACTTTTCTAAAAATATTCTAAAGATCATTTTGCAAGCGAATAAAATTTCCTTTTTAACCATGTACCTTAGTACCCTCCAAAGGCAGTGGTACATGTTTCATAGGCCTACGAAAAAAGGGGAAAATGTTTAAAATATGTTTTTTTTTTAATTTTCCTGTGGCATTTTGTATCCTTAACACATTGTTTTTTCAAAAAAGTATTTTTCTTGAAAAACTCATTGTATTCAGTTAAATATTTAATAAGTTAGACATAATTTTTTTAAGTAGCCTCCTTGAAATAAAAATAAATGTGTTTGTAGAAATCCTCAAATCAGACAAAAATTTAACATTCAGTTTTGTAACTCAGTAAATATTAGTCAAGGTGAGTTAAAAAATATTTTTGATTAGTATTAACTGAAAATTTTTCGAGTTGAATTCATTTAAATTGGGGGCGGGAGCATTCTTCTCCCGCCCCCCTCAAAAGTGATCTTTTACAGTAATTTTCTAATTATTTGCAAACTTTTAACTTGGCTATAAACAACTAAGTAATAGTTATTGAGGCTGACCAAAAGTCCTTTCTAACGATGTATAACACGCTCCCCTTACATCAGTAGCGCACCTTTTATAGGCATTTAAATAAACGAGAGGTATGGAAAAAACATATTTTTTTAATTTTCTTGAATTTTATTGTCCTACATGTCTCGTTTTAAAACTTATTTTTAAAGCTGAAGAAATTTTCTTTCCCCCTCAAGGCAGCGGTAGATCTAGCTAGACGCACCAAAAATGGTCAAATTTGGTATACACTTGAATCTTCATTTAACACAACCATGTTGGAACAGTCCTAATACACACACTACGTTCAATGAGAGAACCATTCGCCCACTCTTGGTGGGGGTGGTTTTTTATTAATAATCCAAAAAGTATTAAAAAGTAAGAACCACCCCCCCGCCAAGAGTAGGCGGGCGGATCCCCCTCGTAATATTTTTGGGGGAGTATACTGTATAACCATACCAAGTGTGTTGCTTCTCTCATTGAACGCAGTATGCATATTAGTAATGTTCCAACATGGTTGTCTTAAATGAAGATTCATGTGTATATCAAATTTAACCATTTTGGGGGCGTTTATGCAATATCTACTGCTGCGTTGAGGGGGGAGTGATGTACATCGTTGGAAAGGAAATTTCTTCAGCTTTAAAAATAAGTTTTAAAACCAGACATGTGAGACAGTAAAATTAAGGAAAATTAAGAAAATAAAGTTTTTTCCACACGTTTCATTTATTTCATTTAATGCCTATAAAAGGTGCGCCACTGATGTAAGGGGGGCGTGTTACACATTGATAGAGAGGAATTTTCATTAGCCTCAATAATTGTTACTTAGTTGCTTTTTGCCAAGTTAAAAGTTTGCAAATAATTGGGAAAATGCTGTAAGAGATCACTTTTGAGGGCGATGGGAGGGGGGATGGCCCCCTCCCCACTTTAAGAAATGTTTACTAGAAAAAGTCAGTTTTAAGTTATTACTAACCAAAAATAATTTTTTACTCACTCCCATTATTATTTACTGAGTTACAAAAATTAAACAAAAACATTTTTGTTTAATTTAAAGATTTCTACAAACACATTTATTTTTATTTCAGGGCGGCTTTTTGAAAAATATATGTCTAGCTTAATAAGTATTTAACTGTATACAATGGGCCTTTAACCAAAAATATTTTTTTGAGAAAAAATAGTGTGAAGGACAAAAAGCTCCACAAAAAAATATTTTAAAAATTTTCCCCTTTCTTCATACGCCAATGGAACGTGCACCACTGCCGTCAGAGGGTACTAAGGTATATCGTTGAAAAGGAAATTGTATCCGTTTGAAAAATAATCTCAAGAAGATTTTTGGAAAAGTTGATCGTTTTCGAGTTAGTAGCAAAAAACAAAAAAGCACGTTTAAGGGGAGGAACCACCCCCCGGCCAAGGTTGGGGGGTGGTTCCCTTTCGTAAAATGTTCGAGCGACTCTTGTGTCTATCAATACCAAGTGTCAAACAAGTTTCGTGGCTAATCGGGCAAAAAGGAGATTTTTTGTTTCCCTTATATTTTTCCGTGGGTAGCTTGAAAGCTTAACCTCACGGGGGTCCAAGATCTAATGGACACCTAATAAGTGTTGACAGTTAACCGTTTCGTCCTTATGGGACTCCTCAGAACACTGCTGGTCAATGTGACAAATCTTGCGAAGTTAATCAGACGGTTTTGTCTCTAATTAAATGTAATTAGTGAGCGAACTATAGCAAGAGGCGCCATCTACCGAGATACGAGAGAAACAAAAAACCAAAAGCAGGGAAAAACACTGCTATACAATATCGATCAATGCAAATCTGTGTTGATCCGGCCTGAAAGACAAAGAGCTGTCGTAGGTCACGGACTATAGTTGTTTTCTTTTATTTGCATTCGATCTTTTATATATATATTTATCGGTTTCACAACGTTCTACGTCTTCCGATACCCAATCTCCACTCGTTTCTGTTTGCCCATAATTCATCATCTAGGCCTCTTATTCTTATTTCACTATCTATTCCTTCTCTCCAGCTTCTCCTTGGTCTTCCTCGTTTTCTTCGGCCAGTTGGTTTCCATTGTAATATTTGTTTAGGTAGTCTTCCATCATCCATTCTTTGTACATGTCCGTACCACACCAGTTGTTTTGTTCTTATATCATCCACTAGAGTACGTTCACCCACTGTCATAATTTCTCTTATTCTTTGATTGGTAACTCTTTCTCTTTTTGATTTCCCTGCTGCTCTTCTCCAATAGTCCATCTCCGTAGCGGAAAGCATTTTTTCTGTTCTATCTTTGATTGGCCATACTTCTGAGCCGTATGTAATAATACTTTTTACAATGGTGTTATATATAAGCTTTTTGTTATGTTTTGATATACTTTGGTCCCAAATTATTCCATTTAATAAAGTTATTGCTTTTCTTCCTTGTACGTTTCTATCTTTTATAGCTTTGTCTAGTGTTCCGTCAGCTGTAATTTTTAGACCCAAGTATTTATACTCATCACAGGACTGAATTCGCTGCCCAGTATTTAAGATTAGATCCTGTTTCGTTCCACCAATACACATATACTCTGTCTTATTGATATTAACCTCTAGTCCCCACTTATTGTACTCTTCTATTAGTTTTCGTGTCATATATTCGAGGTCGTCATAATCCTGAGCCACCACTATCTGATCATCGGCGAAACATAAAGTATACAAGGTGGTTTCATTCAACGGAATTCCCATGTTTTGGCATTTTCTCTTCCAGACTTTAAGGACCTGTTCCAAATATATCTTGAAGAGCGTAGGCGAGATACAGCAACCTTGTTTAAGACCTTTATTTACTTGAAAGCCTTTGGTTAGTTTTGCTTTTATTTTAACTTTTGCCTTACTATTGCGGTATAACTCTTTGATGGCCTTAATTAGTTGTACGCTTATGTTTGTCTTTTCCAACGCTTTCCAAAGTAGATTTAGTGGTATACTATCATATGCCTTCAGCAAATCTACGTAAAGCAGATGGAGCTCTTGTCCGTATGCCATTTTCTTTTCAATAACTTGGGTTATACAAAAGAGATGATCTGAAGTCGATCTACCCGCCCTGAAACCAGCTTGTTCTTCTGCCTCCATATCTTTATATTCGCTCTCTACTTTATTTCTTATTATTTTACCGTATATTCTGCTTAGCGTACTAGTCACCGATATACCTCTATAATTGTCACATATATCTTTCCTTCCTTTTTTGTATATTGTGGATATATATGACGTTTTCCACTCAGTTGGGACTACAGTTCCATTTAAATATTTTTGGAAAAGATTCCGTAATCTCCAAAACAGTTCTTCAGTGCCATATTTAATAAGTTCGGCTGGGATATTTCCGGGTCCGGCAGATTTACCGCTTTTTAAGGTTGTGCACACGTTTTTGACCTCAGAGATATATAGATTATATTGTCTCTTGCGTCTTCCTTGAATTCTGCTCTATCTTCAGTTAAAATATTATATATTTAGGGACTCTAGTGAATTTTTTAGGTTATTTTAAGTATTTTGTAATTCAAAATTGTAAAATGGTGCTATCCGTTTAAAAAAAAAAAAAAAAAAAAAAAAAAAAAAAAAAAAAAAAAAAAAAAAAAAAAAAAAAAAAAGTTTTTTAAAATGCTCATCCCATTCTTTGTCTGGTATTGGTGAAATTATATCTCTGCATGTTTCTTTTTTAATCGATCTTATAGTTTTCCAGCTTTCGGTACTTCTCCTACCTCCTAAGTAAGAATCTATTTTCTGACACTTTTGCGTCCACGAATGATTTTTCTTATCACTGATCATTCTTCTCACCTTTGATTGCGCGATTTTGTATTCTTGTCTGCTTCTATCTGTCTTTTGGGATAAGTAGGTGTGATATAATTTCCTTTTTTCCTCTATTTCTCTCTCAATCTCAGCATCCCACCAGTATGGTTTTCTTCTTTTAGAAGTTTCTTCCACTAATCCTAGTGCTTCTTTTGCAGCTTGGTGGATGCTTAATGTAATACATTCGTATTCCTCATCTGGGGTTTCACCTGAACTTGTATTAAGTTTTTCGTTCAGTCTCTTTTTGTATAAGTTTTTTACGTCATGTTCTAGGCTTAGTAGATTATATTTACAGTGATCAATTTCTTCAATCACTGTATCATCAAGATGTTGTTGATGCAGGCTTCGGCCTTGATAAGGAAAGAGAATTTTGGACTCCAGAAAATAGTGATCACTTCCGCATGTTGATCCACGCTTTGTTCTGACATCTTGAATTTTTAGTTTTGTCTTTTGTTTAGTGATAAGATAATCAATGACGGATTTCAGGTTTTATGAGGGTTTGGTCTAGGTATATTTGTGTATTTTCTTATGTTGGAAAAAACCGTTTTGGATTTTTAGGTCTAATTGCTCACATACTGTGATAAGCCGGTTTCCATTGTCATTAACAACATCTTCTCCATATTGGCCAACTGTCAGATCATTTACTCTGTTACCTGTTCTACTATTTAAATCTCCCAATATTACAATTTCTCTAGATGTACTTACTGCTGATATTTCATTGTGGATTTCTTCAAAAAAATTGTCTTTCACGGCTACATTTGCATCGTCATTATACGCATAGATTCCAAAAATCTCTCATTCCTTTTATTGTTATATTCATTCTTATTTTTTCATTGATCGATATTGTATAGCAGTGTTTTTCCCTGCTTTGGGTTTTTTGTTTCTCTCGTATCTCGGTAGATGGCGCCTCTTGCTATAGTTCGCTCACTAATTACATTTAATTAGAGACAAAACCGTCTGATTAACTTCGCAAGATTTGTCACATTGACCAGCAGTGTTCTGAGGAGTCCCATAAGGACGAAACGGTTAACTGTCAACACTTATTAGGTGTCCATTAGATCTTGGACCCCCGTGAGGTTAAGCTTTCAAGCTACCCACGGAAAAATATAGGGGAAACAAAAAATCTCCTTTTTGCCCGATTAGCCACGAAACTTGTTTGATTTTTAAATTCACGGGTACGAAATTCCACGTTTGTTAATACCAAGTGCGTTCCTTCATTCATTAAACGCAGCATATCGCTTGAATCTCGGAAGTAGGGCCTGAACTATTATTTATTTATGAAGCTAAATCTTATACCGCACTAAGCTGCACTGGATCGGTACAGCGCGACCCGACGCAGCGGAAAATTTCACACAATATTGTATCACAAATAAGCAAGCAAGAAATTCTTTCAGATCTGACTAAAAAGCATCTGAGGCCGACACTACTTTGACCTCTAAAGATTGCCTGTGAAACCCTTTTTTGCTTAGTCGTTTGAATATACCCTAGTGATCTTCTAAAAAGCTATTTTACTTATTCTTAAAATTACTTTTACGCTTGTGTTTTGTATTTTATGAAAAAGATTTAAATAAAACAAAGGCGTACTTCCAATCCAAATGATTCGTTACTAGTTTTAAGCTATAGGTACTCTGGTCCTTAAGTTATATATTAAAAAATGGCAAGATTTGTCTGTGGTTGGTTGTAACATAAAGGTTGTCGCCCACTTGTCCAGCACAGCACGGACCATTGCCACACGCGCCTGCAGGCGACGGATAGCTTGATCGCCCACTTTCCCGGTAGACACCGTCACGTCGTGGTCGTCTGTTGCGAAGATCTTTTTATTTTAGTTTACATTTAGCAGTGACAGAGTCAGTATCTGTAAAAACAACAGTTCTGATGAAGGAGTTATTTTATCGGCCGCATTTTTGGCAGAAGAAGGAGAAAATATGAAGTAAAAAAAGAAAAGCATGTCGGTCCATCCCATTATTCAAAAGAGGGCTAAACTCGGAGAGTTCCATCATTGATTTTACGATTTAAAAGAAGACGAAAAGGCTTCCACAAGTTGATGCTGGCCTGTGCCTGCCGGTGACAGCCTGCTCCGCGCATACTTGGTCAGCCCGTCCCGGCACGAACCGTCGTTTGACGGGGAGAGTCGGAGAACTGGAATCTGGTCCGTCGGACTCGCCGTTCTGTGAAGTGACTGGTCAATGTGCGGTAGTCTATTCATTTGCTTGGTTTTAATCCTATTCGTATTCTGACGGGACGGAACGGGACGGGACGTGACAGCCAAGTGAACGACAACCTTAAGTCTGTAAAAAAATCTTAAAAATCCCAAGGAGATTTTAGTTATAAAAAAAAGCGCTCTTAGCTCAAAATTTATCGTAAGAATCTTAACTGAACTGGTTTTCGACAATGTTAGCTAAGTTTACTTCGGCCCTAAGAGGTCTGGGGAAAGATGCGGTACAAGCTTAATATGATTGTGACTGATTCAATTGATTTTCGTCCATGGCTGTTTACCACCTAAGTACCAACCTGGTATAACAACATCTTTAAAACTCGATCTTTGGTTCGCTTGTACGTACTCTTGCGGAGGCCAATTAACGTCTCGTAAGGGTCGTGGTAGGTCGTCATGTTCGTTGCCTTAAAATTTTGAAATATTTTTTTTTCATTGTATTTAAAAGTGATTAAATCCAATAACATAGTGTTGTCATTATATTTTTTATGTGATAGCATGTGCCGAGTAGTTAATTTTAGTGTACCTTCTCCGTAAAGACAAGCCCAATAATCAGGAGGAACAATGAAATTCCTCTTTAGGCCGAATTTTTTGAAAAATTTGGAAGAAAAAAATATTTTACATATTGATGGCTCTGTCTTTCGAATTTATCCAAAGATTTGATTTTATCTACTGGGTTCCACTTGTTTATTTGTAGATAAATATAAATAAAATAAAGTTTAAGTGGCAAATAATATTTGTCTAGAAATATTAAAATAGAAGCCAGCGGACAAAAAAACTAGAGCAGGCGTAAATGTTTAAGTGGTGTATGTTAGTTGGTAAGCGTATATACAGCAGGAATTTCAAAACTTTAAACAAAAATCCGATTTAGTTTTTACCGGTCCGTGTAGAGGTGCATCATTAGGGTTTGGATTTGGATAACATGTGTAAAGCCGTAAATCATCGTGTCCACTTGCAAATAAATGTGTTTAGGTGACTCTAACTGTCCATTATCCCACATGGAGTGGTTCGAGGGCGATGCAATCAACACAGCAAGAATCAAACCAAGCGGAAAATGATGAAAAACTGCAGAATTCTCTACAACATCTTAACGGTATTCGAACAAAAATCAAATGCACGATGGAAATTGAAGAAGATTAGGCCTTACTTTTTTGGATGTTCTTCCAGGGCTATCAAAATGGACGGGCCACGATCCTCCACTTTGTTGACGTCACATCCGGGGCTGATTTTTTTTTTGATGGTCACGTTACGACACAGCTGATTGTCTTTAAAATTTTGAAGTTGGAATGACGGTTCATGGATATTTGATTTTTTGTTAAATAAAGCCGTTTTTGAGATTGTTTTTACTTTATTCTGGCAGAACAATTTTTTTTAAATGTATAGTAAGCCCTAATTTTTCATAGCCGCTTCATTAGCTCACACAAAAATTAAGTTTAAAGCAGAAGCGAATGTGACAATCACATATGACAAAGTCAAATACATGTCAAATATAACAGTTGGCATGTGGTACATGGCGGGTAATTTGAATTCAAAATAAAGAATGCTAAATCTTGAAGATTTTAACCTTTTAATCATGTTGCTTCCTTACAAACCTTGGGTGGAATATCGGGATGGTGTCTGAGAATATTTCACTGAAATTTTGCGGAAATCTGTAGTGCCATTTTGAAAATATCATAAAAAAACGTCTGGCCTCCCATAAGACCCAATGTAAAATTCAGCCCCGGGAGAACAGCTGATTTTTTCAGGGTCGTGGCCTCTATTTTTGTGTTGGCCTTGGTTCTTCAAACGAATAGACAGAAACATTCGAATCACTGTATATAGAAAACCTACATACACGGGACAGTACCTTAATTTTAATGCTACGAAACAAGGAGTTATAAGACGTTTGTAATTAAGGGCCCATCGCACCGACTTTTAAAATTCCCTTTCTTAACTATCGATTGCTTTAATTTTAAGCATGCCTTTTTTTTAAATTTGTTGCACCCAGCAACAATCTCCTCTTCTTTGTTAAGATGTGACCCAATCAGGCAACGCCGCTGTTTCAACCAACATAATTGTTAAACTATGAACAAACAACAACACCCAGTACGTCCCAAAATAGTTTTGTCAAAACCCATCAATTTCCAGTGTCAAGTCTCCTTTAAAAAATTATTTACAAAAATGAAAGTTCTTGAATTTTTTGAAGAATAGTTAGAAGATGATGAAATCGAGATGGTGCTACTCGATTTTTTGGAATTTGGTGTCCTTGTCGCCTTGTTGGTACAGTCGCGTATTTTGTCCCGAGCTGGTTTACGGTTCCCCATCCAGCCCAGGACAAAATCCGCGCCCGGCCGAAATATGTACTGCTCCTAAAGCACAGGCCAATAAGGCACCTGCCCATAAGGCTCCTGTCCATAAGGCAGCGGCCCATAGACCCCTGGATATAACCAAAGGATTAAAAATTATAATGAAATTAGTGTAAAATGTAAAGGCAGAAAGGAAAATCTTCTTGTTACTTCATCATTGCAGTTTCATTTAAATCCAAGGGTTTTCTTACACTGGTCAGTCCTATCCTACCCTTACCGCTGTACCCACCAGGCTGTGAACAACAGTTAACTCAAAAATTGGACGAAAATACTGTAATAAAAATTAGATTCAACTTTATTTAAATTATTTTTCTTCCTTACAAATCTTTTTGTAATCGATACATAGGTATATTTTTTCATAAAAACATTGTGCCAAAAGAACCAAAATCTAGCCGTTATTTTGTGCGTTAAAGTTTTTCAAAATCATTTTTATTTATTTAAAAAAACATATTTTTTACTTTATTTACTTAAAAAAGACAAAATTCACTTTAATCAAAACACTGCTCATTTCTAGGTATTGTCAGTTGCTATGGCTATGCCAGACGGGTAACATTATGTGACCACCATCTTATCTTTAAGCAGCTCTTAAGGAACAGTAAAGTCACGAAAAAAGCTGACTTAATTTTAACAACACTAAGGAAGGAATAAGTCTGCCTTTAAGTTCGGTGCAACGAAATTTTACGAAATAAGGTATTATTTAGGCTAAGAAACGGAAAAAAAAGTCGGTGCGATGGGCCCTAAGAGCCGTAAATATTTGTAGGAATAATGAAGAATTAACCAAAGAAATCTAAAACATTAAAAACTTAACAACAGAATGGATATTGAGAAAAATTAATAAACTTAACCATCTCTAATATTATAAACAAACCAATCGTAGCAAATTCTTAAAATAATAATCCGTTGGGTGTTTGATTCACATTAACATTCCATATGTTCAAGGGGTTTTAGAGAACATAAGACGAATAGCCAAACACTATAGTATTAAAACAGTTTTCTCATCGGGAAATACAATAAGGAGTTTTGTACCTAAAACAAAACTAGAAAATCCCTTAAATAATAAGAAATGCATTTACCAAACCCCGTGTGAGTATGGTTAGAGTAAAATAACATAAAGAAGTATCCAATTAGGGGGGATATTGAAACATCCGGTTTAGGGGATCATGCTTGGGCAAATGATCACAGGATTTAATGGTCTAAACCTAAAGTTTTGCATTATAACGAGTCGTATTGGCGAAAACGAAAGTTTATTGAGGCTGTATTTATAATGCATAAGTTTTTAGTCAACCAAGCGTGTCTGTTCCAAACCGAACATCCGAAAACCATTCCTTATGAAAAATAGGAATCTCAGGAGTAAAGGGGGCGGGCCGTCACACCAGACTGCACACCAAGTAGCAAAATAAATAACCTGTAAACTGGATTGTTTAGTTTTGTACGGTTAGAGATACTAACTAACCAAAACGTCGTGTTTGAAATAAGTAAGTGCAATGGAAGTCCGAAATTTTGTTATATAATACATACTGTGTCGACATGCCAGTAAAAATACCTTACACATGTTACTTGCAAGAGGACACGGTGTTTAAGATTATTGAATTTTTTTAATTCCTATACAGGGTATTACGAAAAACGTATTTATATTGAAATAGGTGATGAGAAAGATTAAAAGTTTTTACAGAAAATATTTTTTTAGGGTCCCTGAATTTCTTCTGCGTTGCGTGCAACTACAAAAGGCGACACAGGAGAAACCCAGAAGTGTAGTAGCTTGCGGAACCTTTTAGAAAAGTTATAAATAGCTAAGTACTTAGAATATTTGAAAATTTGTCATATTTCCAAGAATTACAACTCTCCCTCAAATTTAATATATTCAAAACAAAAAGTTATTTAAACCTTCTTCTTCTTTTGATCCCTTCTATCACCCATTTCGACGCGTCGTCGTGGCGCCTCTCAAATATTTTTTGGGGGGGGGGGACCGCGCCGCCACCGGTTATATTTTTGTTGTAAACAAATTTCTCCTTACCAGCTCTTCCACCTTGTCGGCGAAGTTCCTCCTCTTCGAGCATTCGCAAGACTGCGGAATTTTGCAAATTGGTCGGCTTGCCTACTTGGGGATTGTAGAAATCAATCCTGAAAATAATAATATACTTATTAGACAAAAAGGGATAACAGTCATAATAAATCCAATAGTATTTACCCTTTGTGTTACCTCACTTAAAAACTCTTTAATAAAAAAGTGTATTTGTTTTAATATACCAAGGTAAAAATGGAAATATCAAATGTATAAAATTATAAATGTATAAAATTTAAAATTTTTAAAAATAACTAAATAAAAAATTTATTCTAAACTTGGCTTATCGGGTAGGGTTCCTAAAATAGATGCCGCATTGCCAATCTGAATGGCTATACTCATCTGTTGGGTGATGAAGCTGGCATTTTAAATTTTCTGTTTTATAGCTTCATCATCCCATGGCCCTAGCGTCTCTACCTTTTTTGCATTTCTCCTATCTTAGCCGCCTCTCCCGATTTTTGTAGGGTCTTGACAAGATAGGAGTTGCAAATTAAAAGCGATCAAGGTTATTCATAATAAAAGATAAAACGGTTACAAGGATAATACTGTTTCTTTTGGGTTTTTAACTTTTGGCCCGAACATAAAAACTAAAAATTGATCTTATGAATAAGATTTAAAGCGGCCCAGTAGAGGTGTTGGAGTACTTCTTCACGTTAAAAACTTTTAGTTTAAATCTCGTTTATTCTTAATAAGATTTTCCTAAAAAGAAATAGTTGTAGTTAGAGTACTAGCTATTACTATCAAAGCCTCTCTCTACTTTCCTTGATGACTAAAATTATCCTTTACTTTACTAACATTCATCACTTACTCTAACTGGCCTACCTATTTCTGAATTTGACAAACTGGGATCAAAAATGCGTTAAAACAACCAGGCACAAAATTTTATCGTCTTTAATTTGGTGCTACTGTTGAAAAACTAACAACCTATAGTCCTTGCAATACCCCAAGTCCCTTTGCTATCCTTTTTTATTTTTCTGCTATAAAGAAGACAGAAAATAGCATCGAAAATCATTGTTGGCCCCAGATTGAAGTAGGCAGTTGCAAGCCTGTCTGTCTATCAGAGTTTAAATTGACAATGAAAGTAAACTTTCAAAACAAAAAATTTAGTAGTAAAAGTATTTTGTAAAGTAAATATTTAGAAGTATCAACATAGTCTCAGAAAAATAGTCGCGCTTGTACGCTTTTTTCGATCTTCGGTCCCATCCGTAATAACTACAGAGCAAAATTCAAGAAACACAGTAATTGGTAATGAAAAAGAGTATGAAGAATTTCGGATGCCCTTCAAAACAACGTCTTTAAAAAACTAATTCAAAAAGTTTGTAAAACTATTGTTTAAAAAGATAAAACGCATTGTTAGAATTAATGATGCATTGCGACAAACTAATTCTGGAAGACTAAGAAAATGAAACAGCTAGTTGATGTCGTTCCTCTCGTCATAACTGACGATGGCAACTCATGAGACGATTTTTTTTGGACGATGAGAATAAATCATTTTTGCGTAGTTCTTTTTTTAGTTAAATTTTAGATTTTCGGTTATTTGGTTGGTTTTATTTTATTTTAAGAAAAAAGGTTTTCAAAACCATACAAATAGAGCTTAATATAATTATTTTCATGTTTTGATTTGAACTTAATCCTATGAGCTGTTCTACTGCAACATTTTAAATTTAGTAATTAGTAGTAGCCTCAATATAGCTATTTCTAAAAGAAAGAGTCTGTATGTCTCAATACTGTTTTTATTGAAATTCCCAAAGCCTTTGCAGTTAAATCAGTTTGGAACTTTTTTATCTTTTTTAAAAGATCCATGTGTCGATCATAAAAAATATGAGATTTTCGTATGAACATCTTTTTTATTAAAAATAATAATAAAAGTCTATTTTAATTTACCCTAAACAAAAAATATAAATGCTTCTTATATACTTATTATAACAAAGAAGAAGTATATTTGTGGAAAATACAAATAATATTAATTTAAATTTTATTAAGTCTTTATGCTTAGGTAATCATATTAAAAACTATAATATAAATATAAAATAAATACCAAAACAAAAAGCAAAGCTTAGCATAACTCCAGCTCGAAATACATTGTAGAAAATAACATTTGTGTTTGTTCATGCTTTGTAGCTCTACGGTCAGTCGCACTGAAAATCTTCCAGAAACTTTGGCGGCAGGGAACCCAAATTGTTTATAAATTTTTCACTACATAAAATCATATTGGGACAGAAACTTTTCTCAAAAAACTATTCCAAAGATTATAGATTATAATATTCCAAATCAGAATCAGAATTTAAATAAAAAATAAGCGATAATCTTGGTTCTACTACGTTATACCTCGCTCGTCAAAACGCCTTATATAACGATTTTTTTGTATGGAAATGATTCTTTGGACTATTTTTAGTCGATTTAGATACGGGAAATTTTAAAAAAAAGTATGGTTTTTTTGAAAAATAATTTTTTAAAAAACGTTACATAGTGATTTTCTTTGACTTGTTTTGGTTGAAAAAAATCAATTTCTATCACTGCATCGTCAAATTTTCGACATAAATTTGTAAATTAGCTTAGGATTAATAATTTAACAATGTTAAATTAATTACATACCTAGTTTTTCGAGTTTTTTCGCGGTTTTTTCACATAATTTTGAAAATTTGTACAGTTGACCTTCCCACAGATGTTTTGACACATTGAGAGAAATTTTTTGCTGGGCCGACTGTTTCCAGGTCATTCGGCCATATCAAATTTCCCAATTCGATTTGCTTACGCTGATTTACCCTCAGATGCACCGTAAGCACTTAAGCGCGATCATGGATTTAATCGCGATTAAGTCCTTGTTGCTCACATAAAAAACAACAAAGATTGAGAATGGATTAGCAAAGCCTTGTTACGGGGCATCTGAGGGTTAAAGGCCCAAATTATAGGAATTTATTTATTTAGAACTATTCACCAAGAATCGGCGCAGCCGATTCTTGCTTATTGCTTGTGCGGTACGGTTCGGTTCGGTTCCGTTCAGTTCAGTTCGGTTCGGTTCGGTTCGGTTCGGTTCAGTTCGGTACGGTTCGGTTCGGTTCGGTTCGTTTCGGTTCGGTTCGGTTCGGTTCGGTTCGGTTCGGTTCGGTTCGGTTCGGTTCGGTTCGGTTCGGTTCGGTTCGGTTCGGTTCGGTTCGGTTTGGTTCGGTTCGGTTGGGTTCGGTTTGCCTCAGTTAAGTTCGGTTTGACTTGTTCTTAGGTAAGGTTTGTTGTGTCTTAAAGTAATTCAGCAGGAGTCGGCGCAGCCGACTCCTGCTGAATTACTTTAAGACACAACAAACCTTACCTAAGCCCGACCCGAACCAAACCAAACCGAACTGCTGAATTACCGTTCCTGTGGTTTACTTTATGTAAGGTCAGGTTAGGCTGATTAGAATGTTCGGCTGTGCTGATTTTTACATCATTTTTATGATAAATAACAAACTATATAGCTTTCTGCATCATTTTTTCCATTATAAATACTCAATAGACGATTTTGGACGATTTTACAGAGTCAAAAATGCGCGACCAATTAAATGGTTGGAGCCAGATGTCAGGTAGAACGTTAGATTTAAAAAATATGGTGTACCCTATTTATATTAATATAATATAATATATTAAAAACACAATTACCTTTTTTCGTCCCTTGCCAGACAGTTGGTCACCTTATTTTGGCTAATTGACCATTTAGGTCAAGTTCAGTGGATTGTGAGCCGCCCGTTTTTATCTCGACATCACAAACGTCAAATAACCTCTTTCTATAGCAATTTGTGTAATTTTTTACTAATTTTTTAATTTTGAAATTTCTAAAAAAAATGTGAAAAATCCGCATTTTTTTTTCTTGAAAACGGTATAAAAAGACCTAAACTTATTATTAAAAAAAAAACACGCATTTTCCAGCATCGAGGTATATCGTAGTAGACCCATAATCTTTCAAAAATTTCAAAACAATTGACAGTTTAAACACCGATCCACCACCCTTATTATAAAGGGTGGTGACCGATTATATTAACCTTAAGGTAACTAATAATTCGTTTTACAGCATCCATTATCAGTTACCTTAGGAACCTGTGGTTTAAAACTGAATTAAGAATACACGTGCGTTTTGTTACCAGAATTACGGGGTGATTGAACAAAAGGACTAGCCTTATTGCAAAGAGTATAGTACGTTCCACATTCAGCTAAACTCGAGGGGAGGCTCGGTATTTCTTTTTGATGTACAGGTTGGGGGAAATACTTGGAAAGTACTGGGAAATATACCAGGAAATACCGGGAAGTTCTAGGGCATACTAGGAAATACCATTGAAATTGGAGGAAATACTGGAAAATACCAGGAAATACTGTAGGTAATATACCGTAGGTATTTTCTTTTGGTGTACAAAAATCGGCCATCGAGCCACCCCTCGGCGAAACTACCGCCGAAATATCAGTTTTAACTCTTATAATTTGTCCTAGTTTATCAAATTCAGAAATTGGTCAATTACCACCCTTACAGATTTATCTTTAAATAATATTTATATTCTTATTTATGCTGGAAATTAATCTTACGCCCATTCATAATCGAAAAGTCTGAAAAACTCCACGATATTTCACAAAATTCCAGGAAAATTATTATTTTTGCAAAATTTCAGGTGATTTCTAGGCCTAAAATTTAATTTTGATAAATTCCGGGTTTTTCAGAACGCGTGGAAATTCTGTAATATGTATGGGATGGGAAAATCTTTTTTAGAGAATAAATTACAAATATTTTTAATAATTTAAGGAGATGGTAACCTAGTTCAGTTCAGGATTCAAACATAGATGATACTTTAATAGCAGAATTAAGCACAACTTTTTTATAAAAGTCAAAAATCCAAGTATTGTAAAACAATTTTTTGGATTTTTATACCAAAAAAAGCTGTAAAACAACAACTCAAGAACAGATAATTTATATTTAGACTTTTGACACAAACGCATAAAAAAAACTGCCTTGTTCCATGGAAAAAGATTAAGAAAACGCCATTATAGCAATTGTTTTTGCATTGTTATAGTAGTTTACCTAACTAGTGCGGAAAGTGCCTCTTTTCCGCACGCGATTGCAGATGGCCAAACGACGCGATAGCGGAGTTTGGCCAGCAATCAAGTGCGGAAAAGACACTTTACGCACGAGTTAGGTAAACTATTTTTTCTATAAGCGTGAGGAAAAAACTAAAAATTAATCAGAAAATTATTTATATTCAAAACGTTTTAATCAAATCAATTATTATTATTCACATTCTAGCGGCTTCTAGAACTGACTGGGGTAGATCTTCGTCCGAAGAATCCATTGAAAATCTGATTTTTTTGTTTGAAAAATTCAAAAGACGCTTGTATCTGCAAAATTGGCTTTGTTTTGACAGTTTGTTTGTACTTTGTTGCTATGGTGATTTAAGATGCCAAATCTAAAACCACTAGTGTTCATTGTTGTTTGACATTGACAATGACGATATTTATACCCGGGAGGTTTAAAACTTATAATTTGAACCTATTTTACTGAAAACTTTATTTTATCGAAAATATTGAAAATATAGCAGAATTTTAGTCAATTTGAATATGTTTAGGATATTTCGTGTGCTAGGAAAGATACAAATGTATTTTGAACGGTCTAAATGTTATAGAACACCTCAAAATCGTAACAAAT
Source organism: Aspidapion aeneum (assembly GCA_963576565.1). Taxonomy (NCBI): domain Eukaryota; kingdom Metazoa; phylum Arthropoda; class Insecta; order Coleoptera; family Brentidae; genus Aspidapion; species Aspidapion aeneum. The sequence goes on from OY755040.1 coordinate 8,963,829, forward strand.
TTACTTTTCCGCACTAGTGCAGAAAAAATATTTTTCCGCACTAGTGCGGAAAAGTGGCACTTTCCACACTAAAATGCGTGCGGAAAAGTGGACTTTTCCGCACGCTTATAGAAAAAATTATTTTCCTGTCTCAAAGAATTAGCAACGATAACAAATATTCTATTGGAATCAGTGACAAAGTTTTAAAGGTATCATTTATTGAAATCAGTAAGTTTACCTTTCGATTGCTGGAGCCATGTCAAAGTATTTGGATCTCGCGATAAATTAGGCAAAAAACCGCTGTCACACAACCGCTCAAAAACCGATAGATTACTGTTAAACTTTTTATTTAAATTTTGGCACAAACAAATGAGAGGAATTTTTGAAAAATTAATTATTTCGATCGTTCGATGGATAGCCGCTTGATTAAGAGTCGCTTGAAAACTGAAAAGTGCCGCGATTTTCGAAATGAAAAATCAAAGTAAAAATGTTTGAAGTTAAGTACACGATATCAAATTAAAAATAAAGTACTATAATCATTTTCTCGAGTTTTAAAATGTCATTTTGAAAATGCCTTGACCAGCAAAAATATGGGACGTTAATGTAATGCTATATCTAATCCATAGACCTGACATAATAAAAAATAGCACGCAACAACTCATTGTTACTAGTGTCCCTGATATTTAGCTTTAGCCAAATGGTAAAACACCGTAAAGTCCATACCATTATTTTTGGGATAACATTTTACGTTTTTTTTTCGCTGGCCTATGCTATTTGTTATGGTAACAGCTGATTACGATCAAAAAGTTATCTCAAAAATTGGATTGGATTTCAAATGAACCCAAACCATGGCCAACACAAAAATAGAGGCCACGACCCTGAAAAAATCAGCTGTTCTCCCGGGGCTGAATTTTACATTGGGTCTTATGGGAGGTCAGAGGTTTTTTTATGATATTTTCAAAATGGCACTACAGATTTCCGCAAAATTTCAGTGAAATATTCTCAGACACCATCCCGATATTCCACCAAAGGTTTGTAAGGAAGCAACATGATTAAAAGGTTAAAATCTTTAAGATTTAGCATTCCTTATTTTAAATTCAAATTACCCGCCATGTACCACATGCCAACTGTTATATTTGACATGTATTTGAATTTGTCATATGTGATTGTCACATTCGCTTCTGCTTTAAACTTAATTTTTGTGTGAGCTAATGAAGCGGCTATGAAAAATTAGGGCTTACTATACATTTAGAAAAAATTGTTCTGCCAGAATAAAGTAAAAACAATCTCAAAAACGGCTTTATTTAAAATAAAATCAAATATCCATGAACCGTCATTCCAACTTCAATCTTTTAAAGACAATCAGCTGTGTCGTAACGTGACCACCAAAAAAAAAATCAGCCCCGGATGTGACGTCAACAAAGTGGAGGATCGTGGCCCGTCCATTTTGATAGCCCTGCCCAAACGTATGGCTTGGATAAATTCAGGCTACTGATAATGGGTGTTGCGCTCTCAACGCCATCTCTTTTTTAAGCTTAAAAACACCCATTATCAGTTACCTTAGGATAAATACCTTTTAATTTGTTTTAAAAAATACCAGGTAAGCGGCTACGTCAACTCAAGTTAATGGCTTTGCCTTCTAAATCCAAAGAATTTTCCTAAATCTAAATTATAATAAAATTTAACACCAATTTTGACGTCAAATCAGCGCATTGACAAATTGTCAACGTTATTTGAAAGCAGTTCCTGTAAAATTTTATTAAAAGTGTCTACTTTTTAATCCAAGCCAAACGTTTGGGTTCATTTAAATCCAATATGGCGGGACGTTTGTAGCTTTCATTTTCCATTAATGGTTTTAATACGCTTTACTGCTTTAGCAGTACTGATATATTTAAGACGTACGTGGGTGAAACAGAATAGTTGTGACAGCATTTTACACAAAAAATTTCAATAAGCCCGTTTACTCGAAGAATAAACAAAGATGTCAAAGTTACTGTTAAAAATTAGACAACACTAATAATATGTCTGAAAACTAATCAGGGCTATCAAAATGGACGGGCCACGATCCTCCACTTTGTTGACGTCACATCCGGGGCTGATTTTTTTTTGATGGTCACGTTACGACACAGCTGATTGTCTTTAAAATATTGAAGTTGGAATGACGTTTCATGGATATTTGATTTTTTTTTAAATAAAGCCGTTTTTGAGATTGTTTTTACTTTATTCTGGCAGAACATTTTTTTTTAAATGTATAGTAAGCCCTAATTTTTCATAGCCGCTTCATTAGCTCACACAAAAATTAAGTTTAAAGCAGAAATTTACCTAATCTGTGAGCAGAAGCGAATGTGACAATCACATATGACAAAGTCAAATACATGTCAAATATAACACTTGGCATGTGGTACATGGCGGGTAATTTGAATTCAAAATAAGGAATGCTAAATCTTGAAGATTTTAACCTTTTAATCATGTTGCTTCCTTACAAACCTTTGGTAGAATATCGGGATGGTGTCTAAGAATATTTCAGTGAAATTTTGGGGAAATCTGTAGTGCCATTTTGAAAATATAATAAAAAAACCTCTGACCTCCCATAAGACCCAATGTAAAATTCAGCCCCGGGAGAACAGCTGATTTTTTCAGGGTCGTGGCCTCTATTTTTGTGTTGGCCTTGAACTAATAAAATCATATGACTAAATAAATTTCATATACTTTAATTATTATTATTAGTGACCCACTCCAAATACAATTTTCATTTTGTGAAGTTATGCAATTTTCAGTAGCGTGGCAATATATGATAAAATTAATTAATTATTTTTATAAGATAAAGTTTTCATAGCGTTTATATGCTTTCCATTTCCATTTTTTTTGTTTAGTTAACCTATAGAAGTAGATATGATATACACATAATTTTTTAAATTACCTTGCTGGAATTTTCATTTCTAAATATTTCATAACTACATGATTTTAAACTATTTTAACCCGGGTAACATACACTTTTAAAAAAGAATATAATTTTAACTATACTGGCCAATTTTAATAAAATTATTTTTAATCAATATTTTTCTTGAAATTTTCATCAAAATAGTTTAAGTTTTGGACCTTTGGTCAAACACAATATTTGTTAGAAATAAAAATGGCTTTAAATGTATAAATCTGCATTTTTTTTGTGGTTTCAGTTATCGAATTTTAGCGTTAATTGAATTTTTTAAAAAACTTAAGCTCTCACAACATTTCTGACCTATCAGATCAATATCGTCGTGACGTCTGTCTGTGTGTGTGTTTGTGTGTATTTTCTTTCTGTGCGTAACACGATAGCTCCTAAACCACTAAACCGATTTTCATAAAACTTTTAGGTAAAATAGTGATCGACACTCTAACGAGCTGATTAGTTTTTGGTGAAAATCCTATGATGCTAATGACAGTTTTTTGATAATTAAACAATTTAAAAAATGCTAACTTTTTAACGGAGCATCGCATTAATATGCGGTTTCTAGAATATAGTATACTACATTTTGCTCAATAATTTCTGTTACAACCAAAAACTTCGCAGAGGCATTACTTTCCGAGATATTTACAAAAAAGTGTTATGATAGCTTCACTTGTGCTAATAGGCTAGCTAGGAAGGAATCAGATCCGTCATGGATCCATTTATTTAATTTATATGTTTTAATTTTCAAACAGCTATACGGTGTTTTACAATACCCTTTATACAAAATTTCTGTACTTTTATTTTTGTGATGCATCATTAGCAAAAAACAAAGACCAAGACAGAAAAAAACACTCATTGCCCAGTTATTTTGAGTTGTCGTTTGAGTTTTGACTTATTTTTTGAGTCACGCGTCCCGAAATAATTACACAAATATATATTAATAGTTTGTGTGTATAAACATGACACAGTAGGTACATAATTAACATACCTTACTTAAAAATCAAGTGGGCTAAACGTTAGGTCCCTCACAAAAATAATTAAAAATTACACAATAGTTGAAAGCTTAGGTGATGAAAGTTAGCCATTATCAGAATGGCCTTGTGGCAAGGTTTCGACAATTGCATATGATCTAGCTGAACAACCCCTGAGCAACATTAACATTTATAAAACCTTGCTTCTTTTGTTTCAAAATGACATAAAGTCATCAAAACCATTTAGTAGGTACTTGCAACATTATTTCTTGTGCAGGGTGTTTTAGATTTCGGCGACTTTAAGCTTTGTGTACAGCGTGTCCCATTTTCAATGGGATTAAATGGGAAACTCGGTTATTATTAAAGATATCGATTTTCTGATTCCACCTTACCGTGCTCTTTTTTTGAGGCCGAAAAAATGGTGTACTCAAATTTCTGCTATACCCCGTAGTTTCGCTAATACAGGAAGTTTTTGAAAAAATTGCATTTTTAATAATTCCTTGTATCTCGCTTATTTCGCGAAATATTTTTATTATGTAAAAACCTTTACATGGCATCTTTTTAGAGCAAAATAATGACAATTTTTTTAAATATTGTTTAATTTTTGAGTTATGGTATTTATCATAAAACAATTAAATACGGACCTGGATTTTTTTATTACTATTTTGATTGGTTTCATGCTATTATTATCTTAAAATAATAAAACTTTAATATTTTTTAATTTAATTTAATATTTTTAAAAACATTTTAGTCCGAACCTGTAAATTTCCAACGTAAATATAAATTAAAAATTGCAAGACACCCTAGTTGAACGATTTTTAGTTCATCTGTTTTGAAACGTTAATTAAAAGATTTATAAATAAAGTAAAAAACGTTAAAAAGTGACAAAAATATCATAGTAATTATTTAATAGCACAGCAAAATTATTCTAAAATTTCTAGAAATCGACCATATCCAGATTTTGAAAAATGTGATATGTTTGACTGCTTAATTCAAGCAACAAAATCCCAATATTTAAACGGTAGAAATATTTTTATTCGTTAAGAAAAATTACTCAAAAATGCCAACAATGTCTTACAGATAATGGCAATCAGTTTAGACATTTATTTCATTAAAGAAAAATTAGATATTATTTTTGTAATTCATTATTTTTTTTTGTTTTTGTCGTAGAGTTTGTTTCAAATGAATCTTTAAATTAAAGTAAAACCATTTTAATTTGCTAAGTATCAAAACAGTTAAACTAAAAATCGTTCAACTAGCAATTTTTAATTTATATTTATGTTGGAAATTTGCAAGTTCGAAGTAATTTTTTTTATATTATTTTTTTTACCTTAAAACAAGGTATCAGTAGACCTACTTTCCCTATTCAAAATATAGGGGTAAAGTATACCCCTCGAAGGGAGTTCGTGCTACAAAAATTTCAAGATAGCCAAAAAGTGTTCCCCTTGCAAACAAAAACGACGTGTTTCGGCGTTTTTTTAATTTCCTGATAATTTTCCAGAAAATCCAGGTGGATCCTTTTTAATTTGTCACCTTGTATATAAAACCTAAGTACGGACCTGTGTCCAGTTTTGCCATTCGATTGTCCGATAGAAACAAAATTACCAAACTGTCACAAACCAAATTTCAGTTGATATTTAAATAACTGTGACTTGTACATGGAAATTTTTGAATTTAGTTATATGTATTAATTCCCTAGAGGCAGTATTTCATTTAAAGTCGCCACTCTATATAGATATGCACCTTGCAGAAAGCCAATCCCTTTTGGCACGTGGTGGAGGGGCGCCGGCGCCGGCATAAAAACTTATTGCATTCTCTTAAAACCCAAGATAAACATTTCATTCACACTAAGTTACAAGATGTTTAAATTAATTTCAAAAAAGTTTATTTGAATTTCGAATTTTCGACTTTAAGTGCTTAAACTGTGCTTTTCAATCAATTTCGCGATTTATTGTTATTTACAAAATGAAAGGAAATGGTAAAAATAAACTTTGAGTTATTATTAAATTTTGCACGTTTTATAGCAGAAAATTATTGGCAAAAATATTTTTAATATACTCTGAGTATAGCACTTCACATACAGGTGCCAATTAAAACAACAAGTTTAATTTTTGTTATTAATACAACCAGATTAACTGTTTCCTTTAGCAGTTTATTTTCGCCTGCTCTTGTTCTAGTTTCTCTCGTATGTCGGTAGATGGCGCTTGTTCCGAGGGTTTTCTCACTATATACATAGGATTCGAGGCAAAACCATCTAATTAACTTCGCGAGGGTGTCACATTGACCAAGCAGTGTTCTGAGGAGTCCCATAAGGACGAAACAGTTAACTGTCAACACTTATTAGGTGTCCATTATTTTTTGGACCTCAGGTTAAGCTTTCAAGCTACCCACGGAAAAATATGAGAGAAACAAAAACTTATTTTTTACCCGATTAGCCATGAAAACTTGTTTGATTTTTAAATTCACGGGTAAATTTTTAAATTTCACGTTTGTTAGTATTATTTGGCTTAAAAATTCCGCTGAGTGACGCTCGCGTCTGATGGCGGGTAAAAGCGTTAATCAACGTTGCTCTGGCCTGAAAGCCAGAAGAGCTGTTGTAGGTCACGGATGGTTTTTTTTTTAGTTTATTTTTGCCTGCTCTTGTTCTAGTTTCTCTCGTATCTCGGTAGATGGCGCTTCTTGCGAGGGTTTGCCCACTATATACATAGGATTAGAGACGAAACCGTCTAATTAACTTCGCAAGGGTGTCACATTGACCAAGCAGTGTTCTGAGGAGTCCCATAAGGACGCAATAGTTAACTGTCAACTAGGTGTCCATTAGATCTTGGATCAAACACGTGTTAACTTAATGAATGACAAACACACCCCTGCAAATATGAGTAATGACGATAATAATGATAAATAATGAGCAAACGAGAAAACAGAGCCTATTTCGCCAAAAAACAAATACCACTCTCTTTAAATATTGGGTATAAATCCAAAATGCAAATCTCGCAAAGTTTCTAAACATAATTGCATGACATTGACCAAAGGTAATTAAAATCTAAAGGAACAGGAGAAAAAAATCTGGAGAATTAAGAACTAATAAGATTAATATAGCTTAGACTAGAGAAAGACCTAGAAAAAAATTGTCAAAAAAGGAAATGGGACAAATATTAAGTTTGAAGGAAGTTCACGAGGTATAAAGTCTTAACAAAAAAGTTTCACGGGCAAGACGTCAGAGGTAAAGGTTGTACGAAATATTAAGATAAATTTATGTGCGGTGTTAACTAAAAAACCACTCACCCGACAGCTCCGTTCGCCAAAATTTGCTCTTCACGCTGCATCACTTCTTTGATATTCTGCTGGGAATACAGTCCGATGGGGGAGTTAAATTGTTTGTTGACCAACTTTGGTGGGGCGGCCATCTTGATATGTTCGTTTCTAACCTAGCTAAAAAGATATAAACATTTAAAGAAGTTAAGCGTACCATAATCAGGCATGAACATACTGTGGTTGTAAAACAATGTTTGTAGTTTCATATAATTGATTGACAATACAAAACAGACCATTTCTAAATCCTTAATAGAAATTGTCGTTCAAAATTAATGTTTGGAATTTAAAGGTCTGTCAGAAAAAAATGGGTGCCATAAAGAAATAGTATTTTATCTAAGAACTAAAAAGCTTTTTTAAATTTTACTACTACTATGTCGGTTTAGAACGTTTTTCTACGTTGTCCGACGCCTATTCTCCACCTCCTTCGATCCTGACAATCATCCTCTGTCAGATTCTTTTGACTCATTGATCTTTGGATTGACTGTTGCCATTCTAGTTTAGGACGCCCTTTTTTTCTGCGCCCTATTGGTTGCCATTTTAGGACTTGCTTTGGTAATCTTTCGTCGTTCATCCGTTGTACATGGCCGTACCATATCAGTTGCCTTTTAGTGATGTCATCCGTTATGCTTCCCTCGATTCCCATTCTTTCTTTTATGATCTCATTTCTTATGTGATCTATTCTAGATATTCTCATTGATCTTCTTATTGCATCCATTTCGACACTTTCCATTTTTGCTTTGTATTTTTCTGTTACGCGACAAGTCTCTATTCCATACAACAGCGTGCTTTTGACCATTGTTTCATATATGTTAAATTTTACATTCTTTTTTATCTCTCTGCTCCATAAAATACTGTTAAGACATCCAATAACTTTTTTTGCTTTTACTATTCTTTTTTCCAATTCTTTACAGTCTGTTCCTGTCTTATCAAATGTGACACCCAAGTATACATACTCATTGCATGGAGATATTGTTTTTCCATTTTCTAGTACTAACTCACTGGATTCGTTTCCAATACATAAGTACTGTGTCTTGTCTTGTCCACGTTCACTGTTAATCCCCACTTTTGGTATTTCTCTGTTAACTTTCTCATCATATACTCCATATCTTCTTTATCATTAGCCACAATTACTTGGTCGCCAGCAAACTATAGTGTGTATATGGTAAATCGGTCGTTAAGTTGTATTCCCATGCCGTGCACTTTACGTTTCCAGTTTTTTAGAGCTACTGCGATATATATTTTAAAAAGAGTTGGAGAGATGCAACATCCCTGCCTTAAGCCTTTTGTTACCAGGAATTCTTTTGAAAGTCGATTTCCAATGTTAATTTTAGATTTTGACCTTTTGTATAGTTCTTTTATCGCTTTTAAGTATGTATGATTGATATTGGTTTGCTCTAAAACTGTCTATAATTTTTCTACTGGAACGTATCATATGCTTTTTGTAGGTCTACAAAGGTAACATGAGTCTCTATATTTCTGGCGCTCCTTTTCTCAATTACTTGTTTAAGACAAAAAACATTATCACTACAAGATCTGCCTGCGCGAAACCCACTTTGCTCTTCTTCTTCTTCTTCATGAAAATCATTCTCTATTAGATTTCTAAGAATCCTACCGTACAATCTACTTAGAGTACTGGTTACTGAAATTCCTCTGTAATTGTTGCAATCCAGCTTGTTTCCTTTTTTATGTATTGAGGATATGAATGCAATTTTCCAATCATTAGGTACTGGATGTCCGTTTTTGCATTGATTAATAATATATGTGAGATTTTCGAGTAGTTTCTCTGATCCATATTTGAACATTTCAGCATATATTTCCCCAGGTCCGCTAGCTTTTCCGGATTTAAGTTTTTTAATATTATTCTTTATCATTTCTTTTTCGATGATTACTTCCTCTCCATGTACTTCTATGTCTTTTCTCGGAGAGGCTGCCAGATATTCGGGTCTCGTCTCCTGCAGCAGTCCCTTGTAGTGTTCTGTCCATTGTTCTGGTTTGATTATCTGGATGTTTACTTTTTCTTTTGTTGGGTTTTTTACTGTAAAAATGAATTTCCATACTTCAGAACTCTGCCTACCTCCTACGTGTGTGTTTATGTCGTGGCACTTGCGCTCGAACATTTCATTTTTTTCTATGCGTATCAAATTTCTTAGCTGTCTTCTGGTTTCTCTGTAGATTTCTAGGTCTCTTTGCTCCTTAGTACTGAGCCATTTCGAGTATGTGCGTTTTTTCTCTTTGACCATTTCCTGTATTTTGTCCGTCCACCACATCTTCCTGTTATTTCTATTATCTTGGTACCCAACAGCTTCGTTGCTTGCTTCCTTCAAGCTTTTTATTATGTTTGTATATATCTCTTTAAATGAGTGATTTGTGTTTATTAATTTTTCATCTAATCGGTTCTGATACAATCTTTGAGTACTTTCGATTTCTAGACTTCTAAATTTGTATTTTTGATTGTCTTCGATGCATGCTAGGTTTTCATTTTCTCTAATACTTTCGTCCTTATTTGTTTTTCTGAAAGGGAATAATATTTTTGCTTTTACCAGATGGTGATCAGATCCACAGGTAACACCACGAAGTGCTCGCACATCATACCACTTTAATTGCGAGTGTTGTCCACCTATAGCATAATCAATAATTGATTTAAGATTTCTTGTTGGCTAAATCCAGGTATATCGATGAATATCCTTATGTTTAAAAAAACCATTATTTATTTTTAGGTTGTGGGTTTCACACAATTGCATCAGTCTTAAGCCATTATCATTTTTAAATTTTACCTCCTTAAAAGGCGTTAGAAATACTAGCTGGTAAAATATTTGAATTATTCTGTATCTTTATTACTAACAAAATTATTTTGGAACAGCATGTATATCGGATAATCTCTAAATTTAACATGCTTCCGGTGCACGGTGACAATAAAATATATGTTATAAAGTTGAGATTTTCGCTCTCTTAAAGAGTTCTGAAAGGCAATTCATTTAAAATTCAAAATATATCTATAAATAAAATATGTTGGAAAAAGAAAAGTTTAATATGAACAAAGGCCTAAGATCACATAGTAAGTAAAAGAACTCTCTCTCTATTTGATTAAACTACCCACTAACTATAGCTGCGATTCTTTATTTAAACTGTATCCGAGTGCTGTAAGCCTAAGGACACTCGCAAAGGCAAGCTTTATAGGAAGCGAACCTGACATTGATTTTCTATTTTTTGGTTATTTTTTTAACATGTTTTCCTCGGTTTTGCATTGGCGGCTCGATTTTATTTTAAAGATGTTGTTTTACACAGTCTAAAGGTACCTAAACTATATAAATTTATGTATTTAGAAATAAAGTTATGCTGCCACAAAGTATCTTAAAACTTTATTATTATTAAATAGATCTTCAGACTGTGTTAAAACCACATTTTTAAAACAAGAACAAGCCGCCAATGCGAAACCGAGGAAAACATGTCAAGAATTATAACCCAAAAATAAAAACTATAAGTTAGGCTTCGCTATCTGTAAAGCTTGCTTTACGATGAGTGACCTTATGTAAGCCACGTGCTTCAGTCATCTAACCAATAGATCGAAGTTCACATGACTAAAAGTGCACGGAGCTTAGAGCTTGAATCAAAAAACGCAAAATAGTATACATAAATGCTTTCTTCCCCAGAAATAAGTTTTAAAAACATTGGTTTTTTGGAAATTAAATTGATTTTATGGTTTATGTTATGAATTAAGTAATAGTCATACTGAAATCGGATCACTTCATTTCTGGCTAATAGTATGCCAGGCAGACATTATAGCAGTTAGAGGTTAAGTAGATACACCATGCGTTTAACATTACCATTGAAAAGACTGAAAATTTCACTGAAATAGAGATAGAGGCACATCTAGGCAACCCGCTAGGCCGCCTAAAGAAACTTACTATACTTTAATTTTATCGTGACCTTGTCAAAATGGCGAAGACTGTCAGTTATTGTCAGTGGCGTATAGAAAAAAAAAATCGGGGTGGGCCAGAGACAGTTGGGGGGGGGGGAGACTCCATGACGCCGTATTTTATGTTTGTATTCATGAAATTTAATTTTAAATATAAAAAAACACAAATAAACAAAATCGGTGGTTGACAAGCACTTGATATTTCTAAAAAATAGAACGAAACGTCAAACTTAAAACAAATTTTGGATTTGCCAATGTCTATGTTCAATAATAATCCGTGATTCCAGGATGCTAGTACAGATTAAAATAAATTTAAATGAAATTCCTACATTTTACCTATTTAAATGCAATCAGATTTCGCGATATAAACATCACCTTGTATACCATCGTTTGGAAGCCAACTATATTTTTAAATAATAAATTAATGTTTTTCGCATATCATGAAAATATCTTTATAGAATGTAGCCAAAAAATACAACGTTTTGATAATTTGTAATTTTCTTAAGTTATCTAAAATCGAGAAAAAAATAGATTGTTTTGCCAAGATTTAACTTAACTTTATTACTTTGTAAATTATAAAAATTATTACTATTTTAACCAGGGTGTTTTATCTATTACACCAAAGTAGTTTGTAAAAGCTCGTCTTGATCGGCAAATAGAAGTTTACCCTTAAAATCAAGAGAGGTGTATTTTTAGCTCACACTACTACTATACTATAGTAGTGTGAGCTATGGTGATCCTAATTTTTTCGAGAAAAAAAAAGTTGCTCCGATTTCAAATTTTTTTATATATCTTTGCATTTCAGATGATTCTGAAACTTTTTTGTCACGCCGTCTGTCTGCCTGTATGTCTGTCTGTAACGACCAACGCGCATAACTCAAAAACCGCTTGCCCGATTTGGATGAAATTTGGTACCTAGGCTGGGCTTTGGGTCGAGATGGTTCCATTCAAAAACGAACAAAATCCACTGAACATAAGCCAAATAAAAGGGTGGGGGTAGATTTCAAAAATTTGAGTTTATGTGAACGTATGGCGTGTGTGATATCAAACGAAAGGTAATTGAGTCTTGAGTAAAACAAATTACATTTTAGTTTTAAAAAAAGGGTGGACATAGATTTTAAAAATTAGAGTTTAAGTCAAAACATGGCTTGTGTGGTATCAAACGAAAGGTTAGGCAATTAAGTCTGGAGTGGAATAAAATATATTTCAGTTTTTAGTTATATAGGCTCACACATACACTATAACTATAGTACCTCCTAGTGTGAGCTTAGGTGCTCATATATTGGCAGAGTATTTTACATGTTCTAGTTCAAGAGTACGAAGAAATTTTGGCCAATATGATAGAAAATGATAAAACAAAAGTCAAAATAATTCGACTAAGTCTCTACAGTTGGCTAATATACGCTGATCACACTGTGATTTTAGCGGAAAACTTAAAAATGTCCTGGAACAAATCATTGAAAAACTAGTTCGATACAGCATTGCCTAATACAGGAAACAGTACTGCTTGACACACAAATGTGGGAAAAATAAGAACATCTTGTATAAGAAATTTAAGAGTGGTTTGTATGTTCCTGAACAGCTTCATTTAATATTAGAATAGTCAGAGAAGAAAAATTATAATGTTACTTACCCAGTTTTTAAGTTGGACGAAAAAACGAAAACATAAACTCTGATAAAGGATGTCCTTCGCATTCCAATAGCACCCAGCATACTATAATAGTAATAACATGTTTTTATAGCTACCTACAACTTAAATCGTACTTAGATCAATGCACGGATCAATAGAAAACCAAATAAAACTACATAAAATTTCAACGTCTAAAAATAGCAAATCAGGTGCACAAGTTCTAGGTATTTTCGCAAAGGTTGACGATTTGTACGTATAAGAAATTCCAAGGATATGTTGCCAGTAAAGTGGCTAATTTATTTTAAGAAAATACATTTGTCACCATTTAAAAAAAAAATGTTTTTTTAAAAATACTATTTAATTAATATTTTATATAATGCTTTCCGAAATTTCTTTTTTTATTTAGCTTATTTTTACAATATTTAGGTACCTTCTCAACAATCGCATAGCGACGGAAAGGTGCCAAAGTCGGAAACATTTTTACTTTTAGGGAAGATTTTAAAAAATAGTCTTCAAGATTTTGACAAAATATTGTCATTTCTGAAACTATTAGACTGATTTAAACCAAAAAAGATGGTAATGCTGCTTTAAAAAATCAATAACATAATTGTTTTCGAATTTTCATAAATTACTTTAAAGCCTGCTAGAGTTATAGTACATAAGTAATAATTGTGAAAAAAATTCAATACAATAAGTTACAAATAAATACGGTGAAGTATATGATAAGCCAACTCAACTCAATTATACTACCAATGCACTTTATCCTAGTAATTAAACTCATATAACTCAAAAACATCACGTCTAAATATTAAAAAACAATATATTTTGACTACCTTTCGTTCTGATTGAACATATACAGGGTGTTCCCTTCAACTGAAGAAAGTTGTCAATATTTTCACATAAAGAATGTCATATAATAACTTTTTGTCCTTTAGGTTTTTTTTTAAACAACCGAAAAACAAGCACTTCCGTACAATTTTCGATACGCAAAGTGTCACTTTACAGGTAGGTCATTTTAAAAAGAACTAAATCTATTTTTAAAAAAGGACTTTCAATCAAGTTGATTGATGGATTGATTAGTTCCGCCAGCAAGAATAGGTTTTGGGAGTCCCTAACACTGCAGCTATTTAGCTTATTGTATCTCCTGCTAGGTGGTTTTTCCTAGTTTAGGAGGCTTGACGACCTCGCTAAGAACAGCAGCCCCTTTACTAGGTTTCTCTGACAGTCTGCCTCTCTGGAAGGGTTTTCTTCCAGGAGGATTTTTGTTCTGCAGAAGGTCAGTGCTGAGTTTCGTCGTCCTCGTCACAGTCTGCATATGGGCTCATCTCTGTACATTCCCATTCTATGCATATGTTTTCTTAGTGTACAGTGACCAGTTATAAGTCCCGTTACCTGCCTGATTTGTTTTCTATTGAGTTTTAGTAGTTCACAGGTGAGTGAAGGTAATGGTGATGACACCATTTTCTTACTGTGGTTTAGCCACGTACTAAGGTTTTTGAAATTCCAAACGCAGGTTCTGGCCCTTTGAATGGTTTTTCAGATCCTTTTCTAGCAAGCGAATCTGCCTTTTCATTTCCTAGAACCCCCGTGTGCCCTGGCCTGCCTTGTGTTTTGCCAGGGATAATAAGGATTGCAGACAGACTTGTGGTGAAAATGGAAGAGCAACGTGGAGTCTGAACTGTAATATTTGAATATCCAGTTACTAATTTCATGCCAGTTACATTATTAGATGGATGTGAAAGTGAAATATTGTATGAAATACAAAATAAAAATATTAATTTTACAAGTCACGTTCAGTTTTGTTATAAGGAAAATAACATAAAAATAATATATAACATAAGTATTAAAATTTTAAAATTCTGGAAATACTTGTTATTTTGCCCAAGACACCTAGAATCCGACCACTTTATTAAAGCAGCTAAACACAATAAGATTTGGCACAAATTTCAAACATTTTTCAGATTAAACTTTTTGCTGACGTCGTTTTCGACTCCCACCTGTTTATGTGGTTCATTTTTCAACAATTTTTGACATTTATAAGTGGCTTTTCCAAAAAATTAAATACATTTTTTCTCCAGAAATACGAAGTGATTCTATACAAAGACGAGTGTTTTTAGGTATATTTTTAGCCTTCCATACCTAGAATATGGATACATATCCTCTAAAACAAGTTTATTTTTATTTTTATTTTTACTCAAACTAAGTTATTTGGGCCAAAAAAGGCCTATAACCAAAACCGATAAACAATTTTTAACCAAAAAATAAAATTGTATATTATCTCAAAAACGACAAACACAAATTGATAAAAAATTCATTTAAATAAAGCTACCTTAACAACCAGAATCACTAGGCCTTATGGAAGGTTTTACGTGCCTACTTGCGCCATTTTTCTTGGCATAGAAAAAATCACCTCTAAATTAAAAAAAAAACTAAATCATCAGCTGGTACTAAATACCGCAAGCAAATAAATTGTCCACCCAAAATAATGCACAAATGAAGCGCCTTTTATTAGAAATAAAATTAGCAGGTTTTTATATGTTACTGCACAATTGCTAAAAAAAAGGACGGGCCACAATCCTCCACTTTGTTGACGTCACATCGGGGGCTGATTTTTTTTGATGGTCACGTGACGACACAGCTGATTGTCTTTAAAATATTGAAGTTGGAATGACGGTTCATGAATGCTTGATTTGTTTTAAAATAAAGCCGGTTTTGTTATTGTTTTTACTATATTCTTGCAGAACAATTTTTTTTTAAATGTATGGTAATCCTTAATTTTTCAGAGCCGCTTCATTAGCTCACACAAAAATTAAATTTAAAGCAGAAGCAAATGCGACAAACATAGATGACAAAGTCAAATACATGCCAACTGTTATATTTGACATGTATTTGACTTTGTCATCTGTGTTTGTCACATTCGCTTCTGCTTTAAACTTAATTTTTGTGTGAGCTAATGAAGCGGCTATGAAAAATTAGGGCTTACTATACATTTAAAAAAAATTGTTCTGCCAGAATAAAGTAAAAACAATCTCAAAAACGGCTTTATTTAACAAAAAATCAAATATCCATGAACCGTCATTCCAACTTCAAAATTTTAAAGACAATCAGCTGTGTCGTAAGGTGACCATCAAAAAAATCAGCCCCGGATGTGACGTCAACAAAGTGGAGGATCGTGGCCCGTCCATTTTGATAGCCCTGGTAGAACCACGTAAAACTTGTTAATTTAAAATCCAAAAATACCAGTGTTAATCTTTTTAAAACAAAATTACACTACAAAAAGAATATGTTTTGATGTAATTTTTGTAAATACATCTAAATAAGTTTTAAAAGTTAGCGAATATAAACAAATAGGTGTAGGTGTGCAAGCTGTGCTTGACAATTATTACACTTGCTTAACTCGGCTTGGTTAGGCAGCGGGATTAAAGTAAAAAATTGTTATAGTTCGTGATAAATTATAAAATATAAAATTCAATATAATCTGTTGTTTTATAAATTAAATAATTTATATAATTTAAATAAAGTCCATATCATTATTTTTGGGATAACTTTTTACGATTTTTTCTCGCTGGCCTATGCTGTTTGTTATGGTAACAGCTGATTACTATCAAAAAGTTATCTCAAAAATTATGGAATGAACTATAGGTAAACTTGAGAAGGTTAGTTTATGTTATTAAAACCTAATTTCTCAAGATCACCTGTGTTTAAATAATACATTTAACTAAAAATGAAGATTTATAAAAAATGTTAAAAAAAGAAAATCTGTTTAATTTTGTACTTAAACAGTAGCTGATCCGATCACTTTCCACGCAGAAATGAACACATTCGGCTTTAAATTTAAGTTTTGTGTGAGCTTATGGAACGGCTCACAAAAATTAAGAATTACTATACATTTAAAAAAATTGTTTCAATTCATCAACCGCATTGGCGTAGCTAGGGGTGGGGGGGCAGGGGGGGCCTGGCCCCCCCTTAAAGTCCCTCAGGCCCCCCCTAAGATATTTTAGGCCTCCCCTACCGACTACTAGTTAAAGAACATGACGCTGAAAATACATACTTTTCTATTATTATTCGGGAAATATTCAAATAAAATAGGTGCATTAAAATTTAAAATCATTCAGATAATGTTTACATTTCAGGAAAAAGCCCTTGTCTTGCGGAATTAGGCTTTTTCTCTTTAAATTATCGGTAACTTTTCTGCACTTATGCAATTTCCCGAAAATATTTTTTAAATTTAAACATAATTATGCATATTGAATATTTCATAGGGTCACTGCATCACGAAGACGTAGTGTCTTCGCCAGGCTTCCAGGATGCAGTGACCCTAATATTTCATACATATTGGCGACATCTTGTAAAATATTATAGAAGTGTAAGTTAAATTTCGCATTTAATAAAGACAGCGACCTTTGCCCCTCTGTTTCCGAAATCGGGTTGTAGATGTCGTAAGGTTATAAAAGACCTTTTTGAACTGTTTTTCTAAAATAAATATAATAATCTTTTTAGTTTTTTTGAGGTTAGCGTTTAGTGTCTTATGGAAATTTTCTGATTTTGGTGACAATTTCATAACCATTTTCATATTAAGTTTTCCCACGTCGTTAAATGGAATAAATTCGTCGAGCAATACCTGGAAATTTTTAATATTAATACTTCTGCTCTAAGAGCAGAAATAACCGTTTTAAAGAATTGTATTTTTCGGTTAAATCAAACTGTTGGTCATGATTCTATCAAACAACATATAGCAGAAAACACCTATCCAAACCTCTACCAACTTTTTAAAGTTGCGAGTATTCTTCCAATTTCAAGTGCAACTTGTGAGAGGTCTTTCTCTGCTATGAGGAGAGTTTTTAATTGGCTTAGAACAACTATGACTCAAGAGAGACAATTAGGTTTGTCATTGTTATTCATAGAAAAAGATGTTGAGGTCGACTTAGACAGTGTGGTAGACGCTTTCAGTCAGCGACGTAGAAAACTTTCTTTGTAGAATTGCTGAATTACATACTTCCTGTGTATACATATAAATAAGTTGGTAAATGTATTATTAAATTTGTTATATTAAAATATTAGAACATTTAATGCGCGTATTTTTTTTTTTTTTCATTGCACACTTTGCACGACTCTTTAAAACCTATGTTTGCTTTTTGTTCAAGATAGACCGGGGCCACGGCCCCCCCTGAAAAGCAAGGCTAGCTACGCCAATGATCAACGGTCATTCCAACTTTAATATTTTAAAGACAATCAGCTGTGGCGTGACGTGACCATCAAAAATAAATTCAGCCCACACTGTGACGTCAACAAAGTTGTAAATCGTGGCCCGTCCATTTTGATAGCCCTGTACTCTTTAAAGTACTTTTTCCAAAATTTGAGTAGTGCACAATACATAAACATAATATTTAATCCTAAAATGGCTTAACACACGACCAAGAACTAAAAGCCAAAATTGTTACTAAGTTAAAAAATGGTTGGTCCTTCCAAGCGGTAGCCAAATATTTTAACGTAAGCCGAACAACTGTTTATTCTATAAATAACATATAAATAAAGGAAGAGTCACTTGAAAGGAAACAAAGATGTTCTGGCAGGCCAAAAGTAAGTCAAGTTCAGGAAGATCAGGCGCTACTTGGAGTACTCTAAAATGACCCTTTCGAGAGAGCGAAGAATGCAAGAACTTTTTCACAGATTGCAGACAGCCAAGCACCCTTTTACCGTAGAACTGCAACAAACAAGACCGAACTTACTTTTTAAATGTATTATTTAGCAAAGCTAATAAAGATTTTCAATTCAAAATTAAATTCAATTTAACAGAAACAATCACGTTATTTAAATTAGCTGTACATCTATCTCACATAACCATTTGCTTGGTCCCGAGAATTAGAGTCCTAATTACCACCATTGCTTAAATGTAGATGGTGTGTGATAGTGTACATTTGGAAATGTCTAAAAGATTTTTTTCCCGATAGTTCTTATAACACGGATCACCTGTGATCCGTGCTTATGGTGCGTGATTTTGTTTTGCGCTATTTAGCACAAGCGTCGAAAATTTAAGTGCGTTTCAGAAAGCATTAGAGGTGCGTAGGCGTACGTGTGCATACAAATATAAATCTAGAAAGCTTAATTTATATTAAGTATATTTTTTTTTCCGAAAAATAACTAAAAAGTCAAAGGTTTATTAAAAATTGACCAAGTTTTTAAAACCCCGACTATACTTGTCTTTTTTTATAGACATCTAGATATCATAGTATGGTTAATAAAATGTAATTTGAAACGTACTTGAGATTACATTGACACACATATTTATATTTATACCATCGGCCAAACCACAAGTTTCCGACATCTGAGTAAAACGTAGTAGGTAATTATCTCCGAAACCGGTAATCCAATATCCACAAAATTTTCCAAAAAACCTTTAAAACCTCTTGTTATAAAAAATCGCATCCGATTCAATTCCGCGTAGAGAGGCACAACATGCACAAAAATTTTTTTTACGAGAGCACTGTAAATTTTGACGTAATTTTATTGAAAAGAAAATATTAAATATCAAAATAAAGAAGCACAAGAACATTCATGTGCATACACAAATATAAATTGCAAAACTATACGAAATCTACAAATACCAGGTTATACTAATCATACATAAAAGCAAAAATTAACACAAAAGTTAAGATCTATTTATTGCCTAAAAATAAAATAATTTTTGAAACACGAAAAAAAGTAGTTTATAATTTTTACCTGTAGGTTAATTCGTTTCGGCCGCTTGGCTCGCGATTCGTTTTCAACTAAAAAACTGCGAAAATCAGCGCCGCGACGCCGAAAAAGCCCCGTCTTACACGAGAAAATTGGAGAACGTGTAATTCGGGGTCTACCCACACATTTTTTAAAATACCTCTTCAAAAATGTACAGGGTGTAGACAGACATTATTAGACTGCATTCTCAGTTGTTAATAACTGGTCTTGTTTTTAAACAGGTGGAAACTTAATTTGATACAAACTCTGCTTTTAAAATTTAAAAATGTGTCCCACTGCCCACTCGGTTATTATTAAAGATAGCAATCTAGGGATTTCATCGTAACCGTTAAGCTCTCAAAAATGATGTTATTAGATTGTTTTTTCATACTTTTTAGTGTTTATTATACAGGGGATATTCGAAAAAATCGTAATTTTAAAGGTTCTGGTACAAAATAGCGAAGGACAAAATAGCACAGGATAAAATAGCGCTGAACAAAATAGCGCGGGACAAATAGCACAACTAGCTCAAATTTCAAAATAAAATTATACCAAAAAAAATTATTTTAAAATGTAATACCTCTATGAAAAGGCATTTTTATTATCTAATTAAATTTGTTTTAATTTTTGAATCGGTCAGGTATTATAGAAGTTATGGGCATTTTCTTGGTGAAGATATACGGTTGTTAAAAGGTCCAATTTTTCGTAAATTTTTAAGAAAAAAAAATATAAACATAACTGATCAAAAATACTTTTGTGTCATTTCTACCTAACACAACTTATTAAAAAGCCTTTTAACCTCAAGTCGATCGAGAACTCGCTATCTCATTCCATGTAAAAGTTAGTGGTAGTGTTTATTTACCATTACGAAATGATATTCGATATATTATTATATACTAGTGCGTAGACGCAGTGCTTACCACTACAATGAAGTGTCAAGTAAGCGTTTCAAAAACTCCCTATTATTAAAAGGGGGGCAAACTCTATTTTTAATTCTGTATAACTGGGAAGGGTAATATTTACAACAACGATACAGTGACGTTCATATATGGAAGTTACTTTGACATTGGCAAACATCTAATTTAATTTTTAGATTTAATTTGACTAACTATATTCAATTAAATTTTACATCATTTAAAAGAAAATTTATTGTCTATAATAAGTCAAAAACCAATAGCACATGTATTAGCAGCACCCTTTAGGTTTTATAAACTGCGATAGAAAATCTGTGACCATCTAGTTAGTTTTTAAGATGCAGGGTGAAAAGTGTCTAAATACTAGCAAGAATTTCAAATTTTAAAACAGGTTAAAATATAATATCTCCAAAACGGAAGCGGCTACAAATTATCTGTTAACACACCTTGATACTACTCTTTAAGTACTATGAACGGCGAAAATAAATCTGTGATCCCCTAGTTAGTTTTTGAGATGCGGGGTGGAAAGTGTGAAAACAGGTCAAAAATACAATATTTCCAAAATGGAAGCGGCTACAAATTATCTGTTGACACACCTTGGTAGTACTCTTTAAGTAGTATAAACCGCGAAAGAAAATCTGTGGCCCCGTAGTTGGTTTTTCAGATACAGAGTTAAAAGTGTCTAAATATTAGCAAGACTTTCACATTTTAAAACAGGTAAAAATATCCAAAACGGAAGCAGCTACAAATTCTCTGTTAACACAGCCTGGTAGTACTCTTTAAGTACTATAAACCGCAAAGGGAAACATTAGCAAGAATTTCAAATTTTAAAACAGGTAAAAATATCCAAAACGGGAGCAGCTACAAATTATTTGTTAACACTTATTGGTAGTACCACAGATCAGCTAACAAAGTACTCTTTAGGTCCTTATAAACTGCGAAAGAAAATCTGTGGCTCTCCGGTTAGTTTTTAGGATACAAAGTAAAAGTGCCTAAATATTTGCAAAAATTTCAAGTTTTAAAACAGGTAAAATTTTAATATATCTAAAACGGAAGCGGCTACAAACTATTTGTTATCATAAGTTGGTAGTACACTTCCAGTACTATAAACTGAGGAAAAAAATCTGTGGCCCTCAGGTTAGTTATCGAGATAAAAAAAGTGTAAAAGTGTTTAGGAATAATAGCAAGAACTTCTAATTTGAAATTTAATAACTCAAAAACAGCAGTA
Organism: Aspidapion aeneum; assembly: GCA_963576565.1. Classification (NCBI taxonomy): domain Eukaryota; kingdom Metazoa; phylum Arthropoda; class Insecta; order Coleoptera; family Brentidae; genus Aspidapion; species Aspidapion aeneum. The sequence continues at coordinate 8,985,425 of OY755040.1, forward strand.
GCTACAAATTCGGCGAATACGTAAAAAAGCAGTGCTGTTAAGGCGCCAAAAAACATAAAAGCAACTTTGTGGCCTTCCAGTTAGTTTTAAAGATATAGGACAAAATATGTGATTTTTAATTTTTTTTTATTTTAAAGCAGGTATTTTGAAGGTATTTAGTATACCTTCTAAGAAGTATACAACAGATTAGTTTAGATAAGATTAGTAAGAATACAAAACTGCCTAGGTATGCAAAAACAAAAAACTTTTAATTTTTTATAAAAGGAAACTATATATACTGCATAATTCATTACCTTTGTTTTTTTTAAGTCTATACAATTTATGTTCAAAAAATCTCAATTGTCCTCCTTTTTTGTTGTATGTCTGGAACCCCTCTGTTGGTCCACTCACCAATGTAATACACATTTGATACAAGGGTGTATTCATGGGGGGGAGGGGGGTCAAGGAAGAGCATTTTTTTTTAGATTATGAATATGCACCCACACAAATAACGGATCTAATATTTTAAAAACAATAGCTAGTTAAGCAAACTTAGTTTTTTTTAAATTCTCCAACCTTAAAAAAATGTTCCTAGGAGGAATAGTTAAAATATTATAAACCTCCCTTTAGAGTCAAATAGTATTTTTTATTATTTCTCTTAAGCAGCCCGCAGCGGGTCACAAGCACTGATAGAGAATAAAACGAGATTGCTAATTTAGGACCTTCAAATATCGAATTTGTAATCTGTTTTTTCTCACAAAGGTTGCTTTTCTAATTAAGTCAAAGAACACCCCAAACTAGACCTATATAGAAACGTAAAAAGTTTATCACTTACCTCATACACCATCACTTCGTGCCACAAGTCATCTAATTTTAAATATTAATTTTAAATCCATTTTTCTCGTAACCCGCTGTTTGACTCTAAAAATATGATTAAGTACTGAAATTAAGCTAAATTCAATATGATGACCGGGTCGGGTCCTAGGCACACACTAGTAAAATGTCTGACACTCCTACTTCAAAATCCATATAAAAATATCAATAAATTCTAAATTAGGTACTAAGTAGGCAGGTAATATGTTCCATTCCTTTATTCACATAAATTTATAACCTTTATAACTGGTGGTCGTCCGACCACATGAGTGCCCAGGCCCGCAGTGAATGGCTGGTGAATAAACCAGCGCTAACAAAATGGCTAGTCCGAAGCAGGATTGAAAGAAACATTTTTATTGTTTGGAGATACCTATAGCAAAACGTGTTTTGTTTCACTATATTTTTGTATGTAAAATAAATTTGGGGTGGGACACTCATAAAAATGTGTACACTTATTTAAGTATTTAAGTTAAATACTGTATTTATTTGGGATTTAAAGGTATTTAATAGTATTTAAGTATTTAAAAATATTTAAATGTATTCATATGTATTTAAAAGTATTTCAATGTATTTCAAAGTATTTAAATCTATTGAAAAATGTACATCAAAGTAGTATTTACCTTAAAAATATATTGCAGGTAACTTGAACTCTGTCTCAAAGTATTACAAAACTTCACTTATTATACACAAACAAGTTTAGAATCCCTTAAGTTAAGACTAAACAAAATCAGTTTTTTAACAATTAATTAAATCAAATATTTTTTAAGTTTCACCGCCAAATTCAAATCTTGCCGCGTTTTATTTTAAATATGCACACCACCCCCTTTAAACAACCAAAAAAAGGATGATATACTTTTTTCTAGGCAATGAAATTTCCATTTTAACTATGTATCACTCAGTGCAGTCCAGATTGTAAATAGCACTTCAGTAGCCTCTGTAATCTGGGAACATTTTTAAAAAACACAACAAAGTTTTTTGCAATTTTTGTAGAAACTAAGCGTTTTTAGGTTTTTATCCAATTTGTTTAAAAACAAAACACTTTAGGAAAAAAGTTTTACACGCTTTAATTAGACAATAAAATTTTCTTTCCGATGATGTATAACAAAATTTGCTAAAGATAATGGCTAACATTTAAATGCTGTCCCTTTACAGGGATCAGTTTTAAAAATCACAAAAAAAAACTTGTTTTTTATTTGTTTTTTGCAATTTTAGCAAAAACTATGCCTTCTAGGAAATTACTTTTAAAATACTTTATTAAGACGACTAAATTTCCTTTTCAACGATGTATGACATAGTAGGATTAAATTTCTTACTAACGGCACAGTGACGTCCTTACAAGGGGGTTAGGTTAGAAATCAACAAAAATCTATTTTAATGAAAAGTTTTAATACATTTTAAAAAAATAAAGCTTCTTGAGAAAAAACAATTTAGGCTATGTTATAGAAAATAAAATTTTCTTTTAAATGATGTATAACAACCTTATGTCATCATTACATTTAATATTTCAGAAGCTTTTGTAAACAAAAGTACCTTTTAATAATTACAAAGAACTATTTTTTAAAATTTTCTGAAAACCCAAGATCTATATGAAAAACTTACACAACAGTTTTTTAAGAGAATAAAATTTATTTTCCAACGATGTATAAATTGGTAAAATTTAGTTTACTTCTAACGCTACAGTGCCGGCCATAAATAGGGGTTATTTACAGAAATGGTTAATAATCTGTTTTATTCATAAGTTCTTAATCAATTTTCTTTAACATAAAGTACTTTGTGCAAAAGCGGTTTATGCTAGGTAATAGGCAATAAAATTGTCTTTTTAACGCTGTACGACTTAATAAATAAGAACTTATAATTTAACTAGATTTTTAAAGATTTCTGTAAATAACCTCAATTTAAGGAAGTCACTGTATCGTTTGCTGTAAGTTTAACCCTACTTTATTATACATCGTTTCAGAAAAAATTTTATCTTAACAATATTTCTAATAATTTTTTCTCCTAAAATGCTTAGTTTTTACGAAAATTGCAACAAACATTTAATAAAAATGATTTTTTAAAAGATTCCCAGTTTGCGGACGCCACTGGAGCTTGAGCCATAATACATACTGCGCTGAATATTATATGGTTTAAATGGAAATTTTATTTTCTACAAAAAAGTAAACCACACTTTTTTTGAAAAAAAGCTTTTTTTAAAGAAAATTGATTTAACTTAAAAATGTATTTTAAATTAGGCGTGCTAGAAATCAGCATATTGTGGATGCTTAAGGGTGCAAGGGTAGTACTTACGTATCTCGGATATATCTCGTTTGATAGGTCTTTTAATGGGGTTTAATATTCCTTACCACCATTTTGACACTGTTCCTTAATGGAGAGGGATCGGGAATTTTACTATGTGTAATGGAAACCCAATAGCTATCGTTTGCTCCTAGTATTTGAAAACCTTATTTTTTAATTTTTTTATCCGCCTTTCGCCGCCATCTTGAATATTTCAAAATGCTCAAGGGTGCCAGAGTGGCATCAACCGGATTCTTCAACTAGAGTCCTTTGACTACCAAAATCATTAATAAAATTTTCTATATACCTCAAGTCCAGGTTAGGCCCTATTATGCCAATTATCTTCCTGACTTACGCATCGAAATACAAGTATTTTTGGTACTTATGAAACTCTATATCAATATAAGAAGTTGCTTAAGCCAAATACTACAAAAGAGAATATTAGTAAGGCTGGAGAAATATTGTGTTGCCTACCAAAAGCGTTTTTGGCACCTACCCCTACCTTTGCGGCCGGTTAACGTAAAAACCCTTAGTATTCTGCAAACGACCTATAGGACATGTTTTATAGAAAATTTAATTCTGAACATTATTCCATATCTTTGTTTTTGCCGTAGAATATCATTTTAAGATATTATAGAAACACCGACGCGGTGTCACAATAGGGGTGAAGCTTACCAGTTATACCCTGTTTCCACGAATGCATGCCCACCCCGATTGAAAAAACGCATCAGGTGACGCTGCATTTAAAACCGGTGCAAATCCATGGGCCATCAGGTGATGCGTTTTTTGAATCGGGGTGGGCATGTATTATTGGAAACAGGGTACTTTTCGATCCTGTATTGATACCCCCATTAACTGCCAACTCAGAAAAAATCAGCTTATTATAAATTTTTCTTCTATTTTTGCTAATTTCCGTGTACTAATATTATAACATACGAGTTCTCACCTCCTACTTACACTTTCCACTGAATGAGAAACCAAAAAGAAAAATGCGGTAGAAGGATTCTTACTCGCGTCGAGTCGCGTGTGACAGAGAAAGTGTATATCTTTTTCATCGAGTTCGATAGTGCGAGCGGGTGACTAGAATCTAACGCCTCCATATTTGTGAGGCGTTCGTTTTAATATGCTTTATGACCTAGGTGAGATGTTTATATTTTTTAAATTACTGATAGTTTTTGAATGAAATGTCTTCGCAGGAGTTTAAAAACTAGCAACATTGGAATGGTATATTTTTTTAACTTTAAAAACGTTGTTAAAGAAGATGAAATTATAATTTAATAAAATCTAAGATATTTACTAACCTTATTTTGTAATTACAATACACACTTTTGGGTATAAATACACACTAAACTTTACACTGGTTAATCGGGGACATGTGTTTACTTAGATCCTGAAAATCAGGAAAGGAAATTTAAAAAAGCAGGTTTAAGAGAGAGTTATAAGGGCAAATAGGTGCTATTTAAATGTATTTAAAACTATTTAAAAGTATTTAAAAGTATTTAAAAGAATTTAAAAGTATTTAAAAGTATTTAAAAGTATTTAAAGGTATTTAAATGTATTTAAAAGTATTTAATTGTATTAGAAGTATTTAAAAGTATTTAAAAGCTATTTAAATGTATTTATTAGATACTTTTACCAAATTTGTACACCTATTTAAGGAGTGTCCCACCCCTCGGGTGGAACATAAAATTGACAAAACAAATATGGCTCTAACTTAATTATGTACACAGTAAACTATGTTCTCTCTTATGTACAATTTTGTTGTATGTAAGTTGAATTAGAGACCCTGATGTATGACATATTTTAAAGAAATAGAGACGCGGCAAACTCTTCAAAGTCAAATTTATTTAAGTCAAAATCAAAGTATGAAAATATTGGTCGACTATATTCTAGCGATGTTTAGAGAGAGAGACGCACCTTCTGTCCTTGTTAATTCATAAGCGTCGGAAAATAAAAATAAACTATTTTTAACAAAATCTATACAGGGGGTGCGGACAAACGTGTTTTTTATATTATGTTGCATGATGATCGATGTCTCTCTTTTGTAAAAATATTTCTTACCGTTTGATATTCAGAAATGGGAAAAAAATATTTCCTATTACTTCTGTTTCTGATTCCCTCATCTTTCCCTATGTTAAATAAATGGGTTCCGCCCAACACTGCTGTGACCTGTGCATCCAGCGCCACCACATGGCGCGGAATGTAATAGAAGCTCGCTAAAATACAATCGCGCACGTTCTACGTACGTAAAAATTCTTATGTTAACCGTCCGTGAGTTTGCGGCGTTCCACGAAAGCCGTTAACGATATGTGACGTTCAAATGTCAACAGTGTCAAGTTGCGTTGGTCGTCGGCCGTTTTTGGCACCACCAAAAACTATTTAATAACAAATATGGGCGAGTTTGTAAAGTAATCTAATTTTGCTCACCGATTACATTGGTTTTTTGACATATGACGTTTGACGTTCATTTGACATTTTCATTCGGTGAGTCCGATGAACACCAGAAAATAAAAAGGAACGCGATGAATCAGATATCTAAACTTCGCTTTTTTCGATTTTGATTTATTTTCTAAAAGATTCTCTGCATTAATACATGGAAAACAACATTTTCAACGTAACCCTCAATCCTGGCATGCCGCGGTCTGATGATATCAAAATTTTAAAAACAAAAAACAGGATTTGTGTTTTTTTATATTTTAGAAGTGTTTTAATGTTATTTAAAGTTTTTTAAAGCTTTTGTTAAGGTAGGCTTTTGTGCCTTTGTATAGATTAGGTTAGGATTAGGATGAGGAAATTTACTTGAAAAATTTACTCTAATTTAAAACAACTAAAACTCATTTATTTTAAAAATTCATATTAGCATATAAACTAATAAAATAATAATGGTAAAGGGCTCTCGAGATTAAGTTCTTCTGCTCTTTAGAATAAATTAATAATAAGTTTGTAAAATGTAAATGATTTTATAACAATTTTAACTCGTATATAAATAAAGAAATTGAAATTAACGCCAGATCTTTACCACACTGTGAAGCATTTAACAAAAAAACAACAAAAAAGATATAAAATTACACAGCCGAAAAAAAAACGCAAAAAACAGCTGATTTTGACGTAATTGACATTCATCGAAGATTGCTCACCGACTCTCAGGGTCGGTGAGCATTGATGCCATCAATTGGTGCCTTGGTGAAATTCATCAGATAATTTACGAACCCGATGGATTTCAACGAATTGCACTGATTAATTTAAAAACTTGATTGTTGTCATCGATGAGCTCATCGATGCCTTTACGAACTCGCCCTATGTGAGAGCTGACAGTTTTGATATGTCAAATTTGACATTTTTAATATGACTTGCCTTTTGACATCTGACAGGCGACGGATAAAATTTTCTTCTTTACGATTAGAAGAGAAAATAAAAATCGAGTGTCGGTCGTCCCAAACTCAATTTAATAATTACGAATTTAACTAAATGCAAAAGTCGTGAATATAAGCGAAATTTTAAAGTAGAAATTTATGAAAAAACTGATTGGTTGTACCGGTGTGATAGCAATAGCCATTACTGTTTTCCTTGTATATTGTTTGAAAGCGACGAGGCATCAGAATGGACAAGATCTGGAGTTAAAGACAGTACATTTATTGGGAAAAATTACAAAGCATCTACATTCAAAATTACATTTATTTGCTAAAATAGGGTTTAATGTCAAAGTTCAATGAATTGGTTGGTGTAGGGATTATTTCAAAACAGGACAGAAGCCTTCATTTTTAATACAAAACGTGTTTGTAAAATATAAAAACTGGGTATGATACATTTATTATTTATTTATAAAAACAATAATAGATAACTAATATCTAACTAAATAACTCAGTTTTTAATAATTTTCTCTAAGTTATATCGATGACCCAAAAAGTTGGGCGAGGCACTGTAAGAGGGTTTCGTCATCTAACGAATTTTCCCCTACTTTTGACGTCCCAGGGTTTCGGTCGATTCAATCCTGGGATTTCGAGGGATAGAATCGATCGAAATTTGGTCTCGGGCGCCACTCTAGGAAATAAGGGAGCCTAGAGTCTCCCTTGCCTCTCGGGTATGCTTTTAAACAGTGGAGAATAACCAGGTAAGTAAACTACAATTTCATTAAAAACTCAATTTCTATAAATACTAGTTTATGTGTATTTTGTCATTTTAATTTAGTGGTACAAACCCTCAAAGAAAATAACTAAATATATGCAACTTAATAAATAAAACAAAACTATAAATGCCTTATTTCTATCAAGTCAAATCAAAAAACTCCAGTTTACTTTGTTTGCGCTATTCTAGCATAGACAGTTAGGTATTTTAAAAAAAAGTGAAAGTTATGAAAAAGGACTTAAAACAACGCCTTATCACCTCGGAACTCTAACAAAAGGATTTAACAAATCTGGTTAGGTCCGATTAGATCGGATGGACGTTAGTTAAATACTGATTTCTTTTTGCCCCAAAAAGACTTTTCCCAACATAAAAAAAAATTGGAGAAAGATTTCCTTAAACAGCTGGTAGTTAATTACATACTATAATTTTACAAATGTACGGCTATTTAACTGGAAGAAAACGAAACTTTACCAACTTTGAAGTTTCACAGGACTGGTCGGGTCATATATGTCTCGCGGTTCGGTTCGCTTCGGTTCATGTCGGTTATGTCCAAAAGAAACGGAAAAAAAATTAAACAGAATATTTACAAATAGAAACGGAATGTGGTACCACTTTAACAGGTTTAATTTACGGTGAGAGCATATATGTCATACGGTAACAGGTAACAGGTTATTTATAAAAGAAACGGATAAAAAATTTAACTATACCAACTTTTAAGTTTATAAGGTCGCGGTGGGACACGGGTCTAACGTGGCAATAACGAAGCAATAATCGTGACAGAAAACAAAATCGTTAATTATGAAAAATAAAAAGAGAATTAGGAAGAAATTAATAAATACCAGGTTTTATCTAAACGGGAGAGCTGGCTGCACAAAGCCGCGATGATTATGAGTCGGTGACGAAACATACGGCCCACGAAACATAATCTATAGCTTTGTTATCATTTTTGCTTCCTTGAAAGAGAACAAAAATAATAAAAAAAAAACGGGAAACGGGAAACGAGGACGGGGGTTTAGCAAAGCGCTACAATTATAAGTCGGTGACGAAACATACAGCCCACGAAATATAATCTATAGCTTTGTTATCATTTTTGCTTCCTCGAAAGAGAACAAAAATAATAATAAAAAAACGGGATTCGGGAAACGAGGACGGGGGTTTAGCAAAGCACTACAATTATGAGTCGGTGACGAAACATACGGCCCACGAAACATAATCTATAGCTTTGTTATCATTTTTGCTTCCTTGAAAGAGAACAAAAATAATAAAAAAAACGGGAAACGAGGACGGGGGGTTTAGCAAAGCGCTACAATTATAAGTCGGTGACGAAACATACAGCCCACGAAATATAATCTATAGCTTTGTTATCAGTTTTGCCTTCTTGAAAGAGAACAAAAATAATAAAAACCAGGAAAAGGGAAACTGATGTGTCAAATCCGGGATGATTATTACTTGGTGACGAACCTGCAGCCCACAAGTAATAAACGTGATTTGTTTCTTAATTTTCTTGCGAAAGAAAATTAATAAATACCAGAAAACATGTAAGATACTAACGGGAAAGCATGGAATCGGGAAAGGACAATCAAGTAATTTGCACGGTTCAAAATAAATTCAAATCAAATAGAATTATAAAAACTTTGACTAGGCAAAAATGAGGTTTCTTTTATAAATCCCATTCTTACCAGAAACCGGTCGACATCTACACACACCGCGTACCACCTATACATTGTGCTCGAACGAGAAACAAATCTCGAATCCTCGTATGGGCGAAGGCATTGCTGTTTTATAGGCTAGAGCTCGGCTACAAATCGAGAATCAACGGAAATAACCGAATGAAATCCAATCACGTTTTTAAAATTGAACGTGGATTCACTTATTCGGAATATTATTTTATCTAGTCTTTTTGCAACAAACGTTTTGAAAGGCTTTAATGACATTCATATGTCAAAACGGCATTTTTCCTCGGAAAATATGAAACAAAATTAATAAGCGAAAATTGAGTCAGGTTTAAGTAAAAATATTTTTTAACTGTCTGAGCTTAAATAGTCTAGAAAATTAATTAAAACAATAAAAAAAATAGTAACTTCGTTACAGCAGTCAAAAGCGTGCACCCCCAAAGTTTTACACTACGCGCCGCCACAGGTTGTAAACTGACCCCATATTGTTATTTTATTTTAAGACTTCCATGTTCTTTACTAGAGCGCGTGGTGGGTCGAGACGTATGGCGAAAAGTCCTTTTATGTATTTGTGTTTTTTTTACTAAAATAGGACAAAAATGATTTTATTTTGTTAAAAAGGCTAACAAATATGAGTGATAAAATATTTCAGAAGTTTAGAAACAGAACCTGAAATCTGTGGTTATTGATTTATTGGGCTAACGCGCACTTCCAGGAGCCGCGCGGCATAATCAGTACCAGCAGACGCGCTAGATTTCTTAATTGCTCTCGGCGACGGCACTAACAGCACACGGTCTAGTCGTAGTACACCGACAGGAATAGTATTGACACTACGGCTTTCCCGCCAAAAACTGTAAGTAGCGACTCACATCCTCAAGAGGGCGCTAGTGAACAGATGTTTGTGCTGTCAATTGTCTTTTTTGACGGAAGCTTCGTGGCGTGGCGTCATTTCTTTTCGACTTTTGTTGAATAGTGGCCATTGTGGTAATATTTCGTCTTTTCTAAGCATTTTTCTTTTTTGGTGTTATTATTATTGAACTTTTAAGTCAAATTAAGTGTTTTTAGGCTCTGTATTTTAGACTATTGTTTTTGAAGACTTGAATTTTAGTTAAAGTGCTATATTGAACTAGCTGGTGAGTATGGCTTTAGTTCTCCTGTTGGAGTTCGGTTGTTTATAGACCAGCGCGGCGCTAAATAGTTAAGCCCGGTTTCCACCTATGCGTGGCCCATGTCATGCCTAGGAAACTCATGGGAAATTGACAGGTCGTTCGTTTTAGTTTTCACTAAGGTGAAAAGATGGCGCCGTAGTCGCGCTTTCTAATTCTATTTTACTTATAATTATCAGTGGTTGGTAATTTAGGATTTTCCGTCCCCCTTTTTTATTCAGGTAGAAAGTGTTTACCTTTTCTGTTGCATCGCATTCTTTGGTCACTTTCATTCTATTTTTTCATTTGGCAAGTTGTTAAATCTGTGGCGTTGCGTTCAATTGCGTTTTAAGTTTTTTAGTGAAATTTGTGATTTTTTAACTTTTTAAACAATAAACAATGGGATTTTATTGTTGTGTTGCTGGGTGTAGTGTCGATAATTCAAGCGGATATGCGATGCACACTTTTCCGAAAGATTCAAAGGTAAGTTGTCTTCTTATTTTCATGTTTGAGGTTAGATTTTTTTATTTAATTAAATATCCTTTAACTTTTTGCTGTTTATACCAGCGTACAGTGTTTTCCCTGTATACAGTTTGTAATATACCTTTGTCTTCATCCAGCCTCACAATTTAAGTACTTACATTTATTTTTTCAAGCGAATTTAAAGGTGGATTTATAGTTCTGTAAAGTAATTCGTAATGCCTAATTTACTCGTTTTTTAAGCTTAAATTCAGTCTTTATTTTATTTGTCTATCTATTTATTTTGATAAGGAGTAAAAAGAGACATACAAAATTAACAGTAAATTTGTGAGATGGGTAAATATGGCATAACACATAAAAAAGTAAGACACAAGTATATCCTAAAAACCCTAATTCTAAAACCATGTACCCAAGTGACAAATTAACCATTTTAATTCTTACAGCCATCTTTGCAGAAGTATGAATCCAGCTTAAAAGAGAATTCTCAATTTTTACAGTTTTTAGTAATTTATTTACAGACATTTGTTTATTGTACCCCTAACTGAAAAAAAGACAATTACCAAAAAGTTCAAGCACCTGGAGGGGGACCTTGGGGACTGGGCCCCCAAGCCTAAGATTTTGTTTAGATATTTTCCACATATTTAGTGAATAAAAATATGATAATGAACCCCCCCCCCCCCCAAAGCCTCGCCCCCTAAGACCTTTCTATTCATACTCGTACTTTTAAAGTCTTAAATCATAATACCTAGCTATTACAGCTAGTTTTAAAAAAAAGTATGACAGAGAGATCAGTAAATATGATTATGAGCCCCGAACCCCCTTACAATACTTACAAAGTAGCCAGTTTTTGCTGTGTAAATTTACAAACAGTAATATATGTATAATTTTTTTTTCTCTTTCAGTTATTCAAGCTCTGGATACAGAAAATAGGCCGAAGAGATCTTCTAGCCCTCGACACAGCAAAAGTTTATAAATGTTACAGAGTTTGTCATAAACATTTCTCAGCTGACATGACACTTGAGGGAAGATCTTATAAGCGAGTCCAGGAAAGAAATGGACTATTTTGTCATTAGAGCTCGAGCTTATTCACATAAAGCTTTGTTGGCCCCAAATATAACAATATAATATATTTTTTCAAAATTGTATTTTTACATTAAGCCACGTTCTACCCCAAATAGCAGAAAAAAGTTCTCTTAAAAAACTTTTGATAGCTGTACTACGGCAGTGTGTGCATCCAGTTAATTTTAAATGTAAAAAGCATAATTTACATAATATTATTTTAAGTTATTTAGTTAATTTTCATGTAAGAATTTGGTGCAAGAATGTTAATAATATTTTAAAAGGAAGGTTATTAGTTTCTAAGGCAATTCATGACAACGTCAAACTTCATGCTTTATTAAAATTTGAGAAACAGCAAAAGTTTTTAAGAAAAATGAGACAAGTAAAAATGTTACAGTCATAATAAAGTTTTACTGCTTTAAAATTTTTATAAAACATTATGTATAGAATTAAAAAAAGTTTTCTCATGTAATAAATATAAAAATAAGTTACAGAAAATACATTATTTTATTTTAAACTGTTTTTTTTTTAAATAAATTTATTGCACTCAAAATCATTTTTAATCAGTTTTTATCTTATAAAGACATTGTATGTCTTTATAAGGTATTAACGGATTAAAAATTGTATAAAAACTTTAAAAATAAAGGAAATTTCTTATAAAAGGCGATTCAAATTTCCCGCCTCGTCTTTTAGTTCGTCACTAAGCTCTGCAGTGGGCGCCACAGAGCTAACGACCTGTCAAACAGCCGGAGTTGCCTATCTAATAATAACTCACTGAACCTCGCCGCAAATTCTTTATCTATGGACCATGTCCCGTCATGTGATGCATTTTTTGAATGTTGTCACGCATTGGTGGAAACTGGCCTAGGTACAATATTTTTAGGGCTGGTTTACCTAGCAAGTTTTGCTTCTCAGTTCAGTATTTTTGATTAAAATAATTTGAATCACATTTTCCTCATTGGTTGGTTTTATTAATTGATTGTTTTGATTTAACAAAAATTTTGAATAGTTCAGTAACAAATTTTATAAAACCATTTTGTTTTATCAGGACTTGAAATCTTCCCTGAATTTACTGACGAAGAGGAACTACCCACTGCAAAAATAATATATGACCGCCCTGAAAGTGCTAAATAAATTGCACCTGTCAAAGTTGAGGAAAAACGTAATAAAGAAGAAAACCTAACTGAAGAACGTAAATCAGAAAAATTGACTGAAATAATGTCTAAACCCAAACAAATAATGCTTGATCGAGAAGCAAAGGAAAAAGAAGCTTTGCTTGGAGAAAATAGGTTGGTAATATTAGCTTAATTTCATTTTAAATAGGACCCGCGAAAACATGAAAATTCATTTTATGATACACACAAATAATAATATTTTGTCAATTTTGTATTCTATATGTCTTCTATGCTTATTGATAACCATATATGTTCTTGTATTTTCAGAATGGAAACTGAACAAATTAAAACTCCAATACATCTAAGTAAGGTACAAAGGAACAAGGCTGGCAAGATGACTAAGAAAGCTAAATTTTCTGGTAATTTAAATTAATATCTGTAAACTGTTTTTAAAAAAAGTTTCAAGTTTATTTTATTATTTTTAAAACAAATTGTTATTGTGTAAATTAACTGTATTATTTATTTTAGATCTGGATTCCTCCTCAAAAATTAATTTTTCAGAAGAGATGGAAGTAGACGAAAAGCTGACTACACGACAATGCCAAAAACTAGAAAAAAATGAAAAAAGTTAGTATTTTCCTATATGTAGTGTGTGTGTTTAACTTTGCAGCATCTGAATCTTATTTTGTTTTTTTTTTTGAGGTGTATAACATGTCAAAAAACTTAAAAAATATATTTTTATGTAACATCCCAAAAAAGCTGCTAATTTTAGACAATATAACTACATATCTGTGCTTCAGAGGCAGACTCTGTTAAGCCCAAAAAGTTGGTTTTGAGATTATTGAGTTTAAGAAAAAAAAAATTCACATGGGCATACTATATATAAATATCATATTTTCAAACCTTCAAAAAATTTAATAGGCGGTTTTGTTTTAAATATTAATCAAATTTTATTTATTTTAGGAAGTAAAAGAAGATCCATTTTGGGGATATCTAATGTAACCAGGTCATCCCAGTTGACCCCAAAAGTCAAAAAGTTTTATTATACACTCAAAAATTGGAGCACCAAAATGGGCAACAGGCAAAAACGAATTGAGAGTTACGAAAAAAGGCTAGCCAATGCATAAGAAGTCATTGAAACTAATAACTTTCAAAGCTTGCGAAAAGTAGTTAATGATCCCAAGTCCGCAATCAAAAGCTCCTTCCAAAACGAAGGCGTTTCACGTTTGATGAAAAGATCTTGGCTTTGTCACTCTATAAAAGCAGTGGTAGATGTTATAGCTTTTAAGCAAAGTTTTTGCGTTACCATGAGAAAAAAACCTTAAATAGGTTATTACAAAACTTAGTTTTAGAGCATGGCATAAATGAAAAATTATTTCAGTCACCAGCGGGTCAAGACATGCATCCTAATATTTGATGAGATGGAGATAGATCCTTATCTATCCTATAATAGAAAAAAGGATAACATGGAAGGTTTCCTTGATACAGGATTTCAAAAAGAGACAATAATTACTGACCACGCTTGTGTTTTTATGGTAAAGGGCGTAAGTAGGCTTTGGAAACAGCCTATAGCATTTAGCTTTAGCAAAGCAATCACAAATGCCATAACATTAAAAGCTACCATTAAGGCACTGATAGAAAGTTGCCAAAACATAGGTCTTGATGTGGTTGGAACTGTTTGCGACCAGAGTAGCAGCAATCTCAAAGGCATTAAACTGCTGATAAAAGAAACTGAAGAAGTCTACCTTAGAGAAAAGTTAGAAAAAAAGACAAATGGTTTTGAGGTAAATGGAAAAAATATTATACCATTCTTCGATGTGCCTCATCTTTTTAAAGGAATTAGGAACAACCTTTAAACAAAAGACCTAATATTTGTAAAAGATGGGGTCAAACATATTGCAAAGTGACAGCACGAAAAACAATTGTATGCTCTGGATAGCAGTGACCCATGTATTCGGCTTTGTCCTAAATTAACCGATCTTTAGGTCGAGTCATCTAAAATAACATAGTCTCGGCAAATTGGCTACTATATTTCAGGCCGAACTCGTAGCCATTGAACTGTGTGCCCGGTGGATTACTGACCACGAATGGACCAACAGGACAATAAAAATCTCCGACAGTCAAGCAGCCTTAAAAGCGCTCGATTCCTACACGGTCTCATCGAGAACCGTGAGGAACTGCAGAGACTCGCTGAATACGCTTGGTAGCGCTAATAAGGTGTCATTAGTATGGATAACAGGGCATTCTGGGCACGAGGGAAATGAGGCCGCGGACCAGGCAGCGAGGGAAGCGG
The DNA here is from genome assembly GCA_963576565.1 of Aspidapion aeneum. Taxonomy (NCBI): domain Eukaryota; kingdom Metazoa; phylum Arthropoda; class Insecta; order Coleoptera; family Brentidae; genus Aspidapion; species Aspidapion aeneum. The sequence continues at coordinate 9,000,441 of OY755040.1, forward strand.
CATCTGTCTAATTTTTCGGCCCCGAACCAGCCCTGAGCATATCATACAATGCTGCTAAATTAACCATATTGGGATGGATGGAGGACAGCTTCCAACAATACTGGATAAATATACCAGAACTGGCTCACTCTAAAGAGTCCATTAAAGGACCTTGTCAGAAGAGAGCCAGAAATATCATTGGACTTACCAGACAGGAGATCCGTATAGTGACTGGACTTTTTACGGGTCACTGCCGATTAAGAGTACCCATGCACAGAATGGGAATAACAGAAGAGACCGAATGTAGACTCTGTATGGAGGATGATGAAACAGTTAGACATGTACTGTGCGAATGTCCGGCTATTGCACGTTTACGTCAAAACACTTTCGGTAAACCTCAGATTGATTCAGAAGATCTGAACAGTGTCTCACCCAAACTGATAACTAACCTTTTTGGAGGATTAGGCATACAGTGGTGAGAAACCACTCAAAAGTGAGCCACAATAGACCCACTAGTGGTCGCAGTGGAAGGGCTGCAAGGCCCACTCATATATGAATCATCATCTAAAATAAAGAAGATGAAAGTGAAGCTGTGCACCCAAGTATTTAGTCATTCTGTTGGCTCTCTTTTAATAAGGATACCGAAGTGTGATTTTTTAAATCTCCAAAATCAATTGTCATTTTTAAACATACTTTTCGGAAGGTATTTGTGGAAAATGGTGGCTATAAATTTAATGGCTTTGATACACAAGATTATTTGCTTTAATTGGAATTATAGTTTTATTGTTTAAATTTTGTAAACTAATACATAACCTTCTAAACTTTACAAAACGTAAAATAAAAAATCTTTAAAATGTCATCCTATGCACAGTTCACACACAACAATATAACTTTTAGCTCACACTACTACTATAAGTAGTGTGAGCTATGGTGATCCTAATTTTTTCGAGAAAAAAAAAGTTGCTCCGATTTCAAAAATTTTTATATATCTTTGCGTTTCAGATGATTTTGAAACTTTTTTGTTTTGCTGTCTGTCTGTCTGTCTGTATGTCTGTCTGTCTGTCTGTAACGACCAACCCGCATAACTGAAAAACCGCTTGTCCGATTTTAATGAAATTTGGTACCTAAGTTGGGTCTTGGGCCGTGATGGTCCCATTTAAAAATGAACAAAATCCACCGAACGCAAGCCAAATAAAAGGGTGGGGGTAGATTCCAAAAATTAGAGTTTATGTGAAAATATGGCGTGTGTGATATCAAACGAAAGGTAATTAAGTCTGGAGTTAAAAAAAAATAATTTTAGTTTATTTTTAAAAAAAGGGTGGGGGTAGATGTCAAAAATTAGAGTTTAAGTGAAAATATGGCGTGTGTGATATCAAACGAAAGGTAATTGAGTCGAGTTAAACAAAATACATTTTAGTTTTTTTTAAAAGGGTGGGGGTAGATTAAAAAAATTTGAGTTTAAGTCAAAACATGGCTTGTGTGGTATCAAACCAAAGGTAATTGAGTCTGGAGTTGAATAAAATATATTTTAGTTTTTGATTATATTAGCTCACACTATAACTATAGTACCTAGTGTGAGCTTAGGTGCCCATAGATTGGCAGAGTATTTTTTTGTTGTAGCATAAACGACAACAAGTTGCCTGCTGAAGCGGAACTTTTTGATAGCATGAAATGCCAAAGTTACAGCGGTAAAAAACTGGGAGCAAAGCCGTTAAAGCTGCCAGCATCCAAAAATTCCCAATATAAAGATTTTTGGATGAATGCAAGGAAAGTTGTTGGTACGATGAAATACAAAAAAATTAAAACAGAATATGTACCATTAAATCATTTTGTCAAGTGACAGAAGTTCTTTTAAAAGATAAGAATTTTAAATTTGTTCTCACTGGGGCTTTTAATCAGGATGCATTAGAAAACTTTTTTAGTTATATAAGGAGTCATTGTTTGAGGAATACCAATCCGACTCCAAGCCAGTTTGTATCCTCATATAAAACTCTGATTATAAATAATTTTACTGCTTTCCACTCTCCTGGTGCAAACTGTAAAAAAGATCCAGGATTGGGCCTTGACAACTTAAAATCTCTTTTACAAAAACTAAATTGGTCGTCTGAAATTATTCGTTTAGAAGAAATTGATGACAAAAGCATTCCAAAAATTCCAAACCAAATTATATCTTTGAAATCTTTAAAAATAAGCGATTATGTATTAACGTATATGGCGGGTGCAATTATTAAAATTATGATAAAGAAAGTCTTTGGTAAAAATTGCAGACAATGTTGTGACAACCTTACAAAAAGGAATTTACCTGAAAATGCTTACCAGGATGAACTTATTACGACAAAAAATACTCTGCCAATCTATGGGCACCTAAGCTCACACTAGGTACTATAGTTATAGTGTGAGCTAATATAATCAAAAACTGAAATATATTTTATTCAACTCCAGACTCAATTACCTTTCGTTTGATACCACACAAGCCATGTTTTGACTTAAACTCAATTTTTTTAAATCTACTCCCCACCCTTTTGAAAAAAACTAAAATGTATTTTGTTTAACTCCAGACTCAATTACCTTTCGTTTGATATCACACACGCCATATTTTCACTTAAACTCTAATTTTTGACATCTACCCCCACCCTTTTTTTAAAAATAAACTAAAATTCATTTTTTTAACTCCAGACTTAATTACCTTTCGTTTGATATCACACACGCCATATTTTCACATAAACTCTAATTTTTGGAATCTACCCCCACCCTTTTATTTGGCTTGCGTTCGGTAGATTTTGTTCATTTTTAAATGGGACCATCCCGGCCCAAGACCCAACTTAGGTACCAAATTTCATTAAAATCGGACAAACGGTTTTTGAGTTATGCGGGTTGGTCGTTACAGACAGACAGACATACAGACAGACAGACAGACACCAAAACAAAAAAGTTTCAAACATCTGAAACGCAAAGATATATAAAAGTTTTTTAAATCGGAGCAACTTTTTTTTTCTCGAAAAAATTTGGATCACCATAGCTCACACTACTTATAGTAGTAGTGTGAGCTAAATATCCAAGGGGTAATTTAATAAAGCCTGGAGAGCAAGTAATTTTTCTAGTTCGTTATTCTTTGAATTATATTATGTATATAACTCCTTATAATGCCACAAGGAATCATCTATCAAAAATTTTAAAAATAATTCTAAAAACACCTTTATTTTCAATCCATAAACTGCGAAGAACACGAATTAGGTGAAGATCTCCTAAATATTATTGTATTGTATTGTTATAAATCGCCTGCATAAGTGTAAAAAAGTAGGTAGGGTGGTCGTAGAGCCTACTTTGTGCATTTTTTTCTCTATAAAATTATACTTAATGATTTATGTGTGAGTGGGCCTTGCAGCCCTTCCACTGCAAACACCAAGGGGTCTCTTGTGGCTCAGAAAATACTTTGCCAATCTATGGGCACCTAAGCTCACACTAGGTACTATAGTTATAGTGTACGTGTGAGCTAATATAACTAAAAACTGAAATATATTTTATTGAAATCCAGACTCAATTACCTTTCGTTTGATACCACACAAGCCATGTTTTGACTTAAACTTTAATTTTTCAAATCTACCCCCACTTTTTTTTTAAACTAAAATGTATTTTGTTTAACTCCAGACTCAATTACCTTTCGTTTGATATCACACACGCCATATTTCCACATAAACACTAATTTTTTAAATTTACCCCCACCCTTTTTTTAAAGTAAAATGTATTTTATTTAACTCCAGACGCAATTACCTTTCGTTTAATATCACACACGCCATATTTTTACATAAACTCTAATTTTTGAAATATACCCCTACCCTTTTATTTGGCTTGTGTTTGGTGGATTTTGTTCATTTTTAAACGGAACCATCTCGACCCAAAACCCAGCGTAGGTACCAAATTTCATTAAAATCGGGCAAGCGGTTTTTGAGTTATGCGCGTTGGTCGTTACAGACAGACAGACAGACATACAGACAGACAGACAGACAGACGGCGCAACAAAAAAAGTTTCAAAATCATCTGAAACGCAAAGATATATAAAAAAATTTGAAATCGGAGCAACTTTTTTTTCTCGAAAAAATTAGGATCACTATAGCTCACACTACTATAGTATAGTAGTAGTGTGAGCTAAAAATTATACTTAATAACCTATCTTGTGTGTCGGCGAAAAAGTAAACGTTATCAAAAAGGAAAAAAAGTTATTAACCTATATTAATAGTTTAAATTCAAGTTTCTTTTAAGTTTATTTAATATTAAGAATTGTAAATTTTAGTTTTTAAATAAATTAAAATTATTTAATATTTAATTTAATTATTTTGATAATTCATTTAATTTTTGTATATTAGTATTGTTTATAGTTTAATAAATTTAACAGTATTTTACTGGATTACTCAACTAGATTCTACGAATCTTTGAAAACAGATTAAATTTTGATTTGATAATTTTAGATAGAATTTAAAAAGTACTTTTTTATTATCTATCTTGCTAAAGTTGCTATAAAAAAACGCTTCCTAGACTTAATTTAGTTTGCCTTAACTGACATTTGTAATTATAAGTATTTTTTAGTTTAAGTTCTGTTTTTATACAACTTTTTTTATAAAAGAATGTTTGAAACCCATTTGTTCGAAAGCAATAGTTGGAAAAATATTTGTTTAAATGAACATTTACTTAAGAACATTTTCTTTAACGGAAAGTTTGTTTGAAAACATTTTTTTAAGGTTTAAACTGAAACTTTTTAAAAAACATTTCCTTTAACATTAAAAAAAAAATTCTTTCTGTAAATTTGCTTTTTTTTGGGGAGGTCGAAATCGGTGTTAACCAACCCTTGGTGAATCGATCACGTACGTATTCTAACCTGTCAAAAAAGCCTCCTGCCCAAAACAAATAGTCATTTGAAAAAATTTATAAAAAAAAAATTTCTTGAAAAAATTTCGTTTTATTGTTTCAGAACACGTTTCACTGTGATGAAAATATCTTTAAAAAAATTAAATAATAATCCATCCACAGAATGTAATAATAATAAACACTCTGTTTAGACCTGTTTCGTTAAATAAAAAATTATTCTTTAATATATCACTTTTTTTCAATTGTAATTTAGCCATCCTTTAATGCATAAAAATATAAATTACAACTTGTATACCTATTCTTTTCTCTCTCACTTTCATCAACGTAAAGAGAAGTGGTGAGCTGGTTTAAATGTATTCATTAAAAAATGGGTAAATCAAGGTCCTAGTATATATTGCGAAAACGCTGGAGTTTTCCGCTAATTTTGAATTTGTCTATCAAATTCGCACTGCTAAACTCCACGTTTTTATCAAAAACTGAAAATGCTAAATTAAATAATTTACAAGTAAAATTACGATCAACTTCCGGCCGGTCTAGTGAAATAATGTAAAAGTCGCGGTCAACTCCTAAACTATTCAAAGAGGGGTGAGACGCAAGGGGGGCCATAGTTTCTGGCACATGTCCACCAGGCGGCACTCTTGCGAATTAAAAATAGTTTTGCAGGTTTTACACAACTGAGTCCGTACTATTCCTATCGGTGTACTGTGGGTCTAGTCCGAAAGGTCTGTTGTTTCCTCAGAGTAATAACATATAAAGAGAAGTAGTAACCCCGGTTTCGGCGGTCATTCATTCATTTGTTAGTAAACAATGTAGCTTTTCCGCTGTTGCCGGCTCCTCTGCCTCTGTAAAATTTTATAAATAATAAGTAAGGTTCAACTTCTTACCTTACCAAATTTTTAGTGCTTTGAGTTGGTTAGGCTATTTAAACCGTGCGATAATTTGTCATGCGCTTATTAGCCCGCGTCGCGTCGTTTTATGCTGTGTATTTTTTATTACAATCTGCGATAAAAACTCATTTAGACAACATAATTTATGAACGGCCCCTTTTCCCACAATTTTTTCAGGACGTGGCAACAGGTGTATGACATCATATTACGGATTTCGTGTTAGCAGGGCCGGGTTTCGTTTTGAGCTACTTGGACTATCTCCGCGCTACTATTTTTCGAAAACCGCATATTGATGCGATGTTCCATTAAAAAGTTAGCATTTTTTTAACTTTTTAACTGTCAAAAAACTGTCATTAGCATTCACGAATTTTGACTAAAATCTAATCAGCTCGTTGCAGTATCGAGTACTATTTTACCTGAAAATTTCATGTAAATCGGTTAAGCGGTTTAGGAGCTATCGCGTTACGGACAGATATACATACACACACAACACAGACAGACATCACGACGATATTGCTAGGGTAGGTCAAATAATACCCAAATAACACATGTGTTATATATATTATAAAGACAATGGGAGTCCAAAGTTTCATTTCTACTCAATCATTGTCTACGAGTTTTAAACAAAAGATTATTTTTTCACTTATATAATGGCAACAAATTTAATTAGGTGGGTCCTCAAGTCGTGAACGGTTAGCCCAGATATTCCTAAGCTCTAAGGTCGACACTGACAGTAACATGTGTTTGTGTTAAATGCAGTGTTGTCTTGGCCGTCGGACTCGGTATATTGAATTTTTGGTGTTTTTTTTCTGTGTGCTGAGTTTTATTTTTGTAAAAAAGAACTTAGTTGGACGTAAAAATAAACAAGAAGTGCTATGTTTTTGAAAATACTGTGAAAATTCAGCCCAGTGTGGTTTTTTCGAGATGATTCCAGTGACACAGCTATGTTGCCATCGCCGGGGATTCTGCAAATTCTAAGTTTTCAGGAATGACCGCCACTAATAGGGAAAATTTACACGGGGCCGCGGTTTACTTCTTCTCTTTATATTATTATTACTCTAAGGTTGTTTCTTACCTATATAGTACAGACTACAGATAATTCCGAAAGAAGTGACACTAACAAACAAAAAACCCAAACCAAACTAAGTTAGTAATGAGCGGAGTATTGCTCATTACTAAAACTCCGAAAAAAAAACAAAGTACCTGCGCGGAAAGGTCTAGCACGTTGCTGTTGCTGTCGACCTGTTTTTGCCCTAAAAAGGAATAAGTACATTTTTTTCACTTCAAGATGTTGGTGATGATATTTTCAAGCACCTACTTGAATTTTTGGATACGGTAGTCACGTTTCTACGAACAGAAATAAAAAAGCAAAAACAAGGATGATAAAATGGCAGCGTGACGTTAACCCATAGCACACTGTGGATGTGACACTTTTACATTTTACCGGAAAAATATATCATAATCTAAGAAAATCTAACCTTACTTTCGAGGCATCTGAACATATACATAATTGCGTCCTTTTTTATTTTCTTTTCTTTGTTTTCCTACTATTGCCCGTCTATTGGACATATAATGCGATCCTAATTTTTTTCTTATTACTGGTGTAATAGTATTCGTGCCTGATTGTGTTTCTGTTTTTGATATATCGGACGCCTTCTGTGTTTGAGTTCTGCTAGGGCTGAAGCTTTGATCTTTCTCAGTGAACGTACTTGGGTCTACTGGTTTCTCCGTATATCAGTGATTCAGTTGCAAACAGTGCCGCTTCAGTGAACTCTGATCACCAAAGTCTTTGTCGCAGCTTGGACAAATGAAAGTTGTGCCTGTTAAGAAAAAATAGACATTTTCAGAAACTAAAAAGGTGAAAACAAGCTGTCATTTATAGCATTTCGCTTTAGGGGCGTCCTACAGCCACTCAAGTAAATTATGGTTTAAGTGAGAAATAGAAAACGTTTGTGGGTGTGTAAAATTTTGCTACAAAGGCCCTATATTTTATATGATCAATTTTTTTTTGCTTGGTTTTAGCTAAACTATTGATTTGTTGAGTTTATGTGAAAATATGGCGTGTGTGATATCAAACGAAAGGAAATTGAGTGTGGAGTTAAACAAAATAAATTTTTGTTTTTTTTTAAAGGTGGGGGTAGATTTCAAAAATTAAAGTTCACGCGAAAATATGGCGTGTATGATATCAAACGAAAGGTAATTGAGTCTGGAGTTAAACAAAATACATTTTAATTTTTGTTATTTTTAAGTGTAGGGGTAGATTTCAAAAATTTGAGTTTAAGTCAAAACATGGCGTGTGTGATATCAAACGAAAGGAAATTGAGTGTGGAGTTAAACAAAATAAATTTTTGTTTTTTTTAAAGGTGGGGGTAGATTTCAAAAATTAAAGTTCACGCGAAAATATGGCGTGTATGATATCAAACGAAAGGTAATTGAGTCTGGAGTTAAACAAAATACATTTTAATTTTTGTTATTTTTAAGTGTAGGGGTAGATTTCAAAAATTTAAGTCAAAACATGGCTTGTGTGGTATCAAACGAGAGGTAATTTAGTCTGGAGTTAAATAAAATATATTTCAGTTTTTAGATATATTAGCTCACACGTACGCTATAACTATAGTACCTAGTGCGAGCTTAGGGGCCCATATATTGGCATAGTATTTCTTTTAGTTTTACATTATTGTTAGAATTAGATTGACATTAAAATAAAAGGTTATGTTTAATTAATATTATTTTTTTGTACGTATTGGATTGATATTCTAACCAGAAAATACTCTAAGAACATTAATAAGGCACATTGAGCATTAATTTACATAAAAAAGTAATTTTATAGTATTTCTTGAAAAACGCGATTTTAGTTTTTATTGCAAATAAAAGCTAATATATGTATTTCAAAAAAAAATGTTTCAGAGTTTATATATTTTTAAAGTTGAAATCGCCAAATGTACCAACGTGGGTGAGTCGAATAAAACCACTTCCAACACAATCCGACTCTTATTTTGGCCAGAAATGCCAGTTTTAGGTAAAAAAATACACTTTTATAGTTGACTGTACCGGGAATCTAACCTTTGCTAATTGATCGCCAATGAATCCCAGCCTTGTCAGTGAAGACCCTAGATCATTTTACGCCAAAAAAAAATGTCACCAAAGCATGCACATATATATTTATATTACCCTCGACTCGCCATGGCCGATTTATGCGAAATCGATACCTTGATTGTGCCGGTACAGTCAACCACAAAAGTTTAACTTTAACTAAAACTTGCAAAAAAATGGCATTTCCGGCCAAAGTGAAAGTCGAATTGAGTTGGAAGTGGTTTTATTCGACTCGCCATGATCGCTTTATGCAAAAAAAAACCTCGCTAGACCTGGTACAGTCCACTCCAAAATTTTGAATTTTTGCGTAATTTTTTTAAAAAACCGAAATACAAGTGAAGTTGCATGTATTTACCCAACAATTATGTCGCTATTGACACCTTCCCATGCAGAATTTGCTTCCAAAACTTCCACATTGTCACTAAATTTAATGAGTTTCCGCATATTTTCACTTACATTTACATACTTTTTTTAAAATAATGATCTTAATTAGTTTGCTTTTTGTAAATTTATCGAGTTCTTTAGCAACATTCTCGCTACTCACCATGTTGCCGGATTGCCAGACCACAAGAGATTTTAGGGTCAAATCGTCCTTTAAACATTAATTGCTAATTAAATTCCTTAATACTGTAAGGAATAATAAATAAGAATTGGTAACCTTAGAAATAAGTCACAGGAGTTACCCTAGATGCATCTAGATAAATACGTGATGCCTATTCAAACAACGAATATTTGGAATATGGGCACGCACGTATTTATCGTGGCCTAGAGCGAGTTGATAAGTAGACCCAAGAAGGTTTTTTTGGGTTAGTCTGAATTTGGGGTAGCAAGTCGATCGACAAGTGAGTAGATAGTTTAAGTTGTGCTACGTATTTTTACGTAAGCATGAGATTTGACAGTTACGCAAGCGCACTTCGTCACACCGTCGTCAAGGTCACGTTAGGAGCGTACGTATTTACGTTAGCTTACGGCAGTCTGCGGGCACCTTAACGTTACCAAAGAATAGAATTGGTTAATTGACCGATCAAAAAATGAGGCCTAGACGATAATTTCCGCTTCCAGTACAAACGATTCTTTGCAAATATATTCCTACTGTAGTTGAAAAGACAAAAAATAAAATTGTAACATCAAACACAGTGCCGAATTCCATATTCTCTGCTATTAGTAGACTTGTAATGGAACGTAAAAACATTCAACTTAAACTCAAATTTGGAACAAAACGTAGAGCGCTTAACGTGCGGTTTTACGTAAAAATACGTAGCACAACTTAAACTATCTAGTGTCACGGGTGTGTAGCAAACACAGCTTTTGTGGCAGAGAGAAGACAAACGTATTCTACAAAGTGGTTATAGCACTGTCGACTGAAAAAAGAGTAAGTGCGTGGACCAACCTCCTCTCAAAGTTTCCATTTCACTCTCAATAAACAAGTTGTAGCCCTCTAAAACTTGGTCTTGATCCATCCGCCAAGTAATTTCCCGGCGGACGCCAAGGCTAACATAGCCCTTATCGTTATCGATACGGTCGAATCGGGTTAACCTTGTTATCTCGATTCGACAGTGCGGTACAATTAGGTTTGGTTCGTTGTTTGGGGTTCGGTGACACACCGCTTCCTACCCAAAAAGCACCCTTACGGCCCCCTGAACCGTGAAAATACCGAATTCTAGGTTCTACCGGTTTCCATCAGCCGTAAAGTTAGCATTTATACGGTATTGGGCAATTTCATTAGCCTTTAATGTCTAGGACCATTTGACCCTAAAATCTCGATTTTTATTGAGTCGTTAAATACCGAGATGAATTCCAAGACGTGCGCAAGCGTTGTTCAGTCACTTCTGCCAACCAATCAACTGAGAGATGTTTCAGTATGGTTTTATACAGCAAAACTTTAATAATTTCCATTTATGAAAATTCGTCGTTTTTGTGCTGTGAAAATGCCGGTGACGTGCAAGTTGTGTGACAAATTATTTAGTGCCCAATTTAATTTGAATAAACACATTCAAAGTAAACATGGCATACAAAAACAAAGGTATTCCTATGCAGAAAGTGTTTTTATGTTTAGATGCCTAGAATGTAAATGCTCCTTCCCAAAAAACTTGGATCTGTGTGATAAATTGAAATACAAACACAATCAAGAAATACTTGAAGAAAAATTGGAGTTGAGAGTCAATACTCCCATGGCAAAACAAAATAAACGTGAAATGCATAAGATCATATAAAAGAAATACTGCATATACCTCAAAAAATATTAATCGCAGCACGTAGATATTATATATTTTTGAAATCAGAAAGAAAAGATGAATCTTAAAATGCAAAAATATACAGGGTGTTCCCTCTCAAAAACATCGACTTCATTGTCACACCCTGTACAGGGTGTCCCAAATTCGTTGTTTTTTTGTGGTTTCGGGTATTTCTAGGGGAGATAGAAAAAACCTGACCCCCTTTGCGACGCTCAAATTTCAAGAGAAGCCTAAAGGTGAAAACCACATTTAGATATAGCAAGCCGTTTTGAAGCTCCGGAGTGTTTTTGTCTGCATTTTGGGAGGGGGTCTATAACTTTTTTGTTTATGAAAATTTTATTTTTGTGTAAATAGCTTTCTTATAGATCTTTTCTTGAAGAATTGACAGATGTAAACGGTTTTTATTTATCTCTTTTGGTTTTTAAAATATTGCATAAAGTTGTTATTTTTCTTACAGAATAACTCTTTTTTTATTCGATTTTTAAAATCAGCTTAAAATTTCCTTTAAAATGATGAATCACACTCAATATTTTATTTTTTTGTTTTCTTTATTTTTATTTTTTAATCACCTCTTTATTATTTTTTTATTTTTATAATTTTATATTAAAATATTTTAAACCCATTAAGCAAACTAAAATATGTGGTAAAAATAAAAAAAAATACAAAAATATAAAGAAATAAAGGGATCCTACCATAAAGAAAAATTAATTTTATGTGATATCTCAAAAACTAAACGTGACAAATGAAATTTAATTTAACAGTTGAATTCCTCTTAAAAGTGTCTTAAGAATGTTTTCACAGAAATAAAAAATATTAATAAATAAACAAGTTATAGACCCCTTCCCAAAATGCAGACTTTTTAAAAACACCCCGTAGTTTAAAAACGGCTTGCTATATCAAAGGGGGAACAGTTTTTTTTAGCCCCTCTAGAAATACCCGAAACCCCCCAAAAACATTGAATTTGGGACACTATGTACATGGTGACGGATAGAAAAAAATTATGTTGGCTTTTAAAGTTGTCATAATTAACCAAAAAAATCTCAATTTATTTTCAATGATAAAGTTCTGAGTGCTCCGGTTATAAAAAACCACCCGGTACCGACATAAAATCATACCTAAAAATTAGAATTGACCATTACTTTATACCTTGAATTTTTTATTATACGTTAAGCTCTTCGATCTCGCGCCAATCACGGTATTCGCGCCAATCACGGTATTCGCGCCAATCACGGTATTCGCGCCAATAATTTAAATTAGACATTTTGACGTTAATTTTGGCGCATGCTCCTTTGATGGAATTCATCTCGGTATTTAACGTGTGATTTTTACCATCATGGGCTATAAATCCTCAGCCGTAAATTAAGCAGGGGCATTTTTTTTAAATAAAGGAAACCACTGGATCATTTATTATTGTATCAGAGCATTTAATTAAATTTTAATATCCGAAATGTTAATCGTAATTCTGACCAAATTCTTGCTTTGTTTTAAAAAAATGGATAAGTGTTTAGTTCATTTGAAAAAAAGCCAATAAAGTTTTTTTTCAAAAATGATCCCAGTTTAAAGCTGCTAAAGTGCTATCCACAATTCTTGCCCTAAAATGTGAACACCTACCGTTACTATAAAGCACTTTTTAAAGAAAAATCAGTTAAAAACCAAACCAAATCATTTTTGGTAAACATGTTTTTTTAACTTACCAGCATGATGCAAAAGATGCCTACTCAATCCAGATGCGTGGCAAAATGATTTTGGACACAATGTGCAGTAATGCATTTGCGGGCTCGCGACAGCGATATCCAAATGGGTTTTTAAGTGGACTCTCAGTAAATCTTTTTGAGAAAACCCTAAACAAAAAATTATGGGTAATTAAAATTTTAACGTAAGATCAAATTAATTTTGCTTAATGAAACTCGCGATGCCGACCGACATGACGCACACAGGCGGATTTTAAGAAAAAGCTGGCCATAACCCCTAAACACTAAAAAGCCCTGTTTAATTGTAAAATTGCTATTAGTGCAATCACTGATGATCATGCTAGGCCGTGACCATGTCACACCTAATTTGAAAAACAATTGCCATAGTAATGACCGATGAAACTTCCATTTATTTGTTTATGTTATTTGCGTTACTTAAATTTACAAAAGTTGGTGGTTAAAAAGCCCTTTTAAACCTTGCGCCTATTATCAAAAATAATTTTTTTGAACATGGATTTTTAATCTGGATGTATGTAGTTTGTTTAACATTGTTTTTTATTTTATTGGTAATATTTTAAACCGGTTTAAAGCAACCGTTGCAGAAAACTTTTTAAATTTTCATTTTCTGAAATAGAATTTGACTAAATGTTTCAACTTCATCCAACTTTATTGACATTTTTGGTCCTATTAAGTGCATGCATATGTTTTCTAAGTAACAAAGTCAGTTTCAGCTGCGGAGTTATGCGGATCGAGTAAAAAAGTTAAAATTTCTTTTTGTGTATATAGAAAATTGTCCAGTAGAAATACGTACATAATATGCGTAAATTAATAAATAAGTTTTCTTAGCTTTAATAGCAATAGTTTTTGTAAACCAAAAGTATAATTATTATGTCACATGTATTCTGATTTCATTTTTACCTTCCTAGCTTGCGCAGCAATGTCTAGAAAAGGTATTCTTTTCGACAACAAAAAAAATTGAGATAACACTGAAAATATGTTATTTTGGTGTATTGTATCTTAGCAATTTTATTGTGACGTCTGTCCGTATTTGTGTCTGTGTGGTGTATTTAGGTGTGTGTATATCTGTTCGGCGCAAGTCAAATAAAAAGGTGGGGGTAGATTAAAAAAATTAGAGTATATGTGAAAATATGGCGTGTGTGATATCAAACGAAAGGTAATTAAGTCTTAAATTAAACAGAATACATTTTAGTTTATTTTAAAAAAAAGGGTGGGAGTAGATTTGAAAAATTAGATTTTAAGAAAAAATATGGCGTGTGTCATATGAAACGAAAGCTAATTGAGTCTGGAGTTAAGCAAAATACATTTTATATATTTTTTTAAAAAGGGTGTGGGTATTTTTTTTCAAATCAAAATATGGCTTGTGTGGTATCAAACGAAAGGTAATTGAGTCTGAAGTTGAATAAAATATATTTAATTTTTTAGTTATATTAGCTCACACGTACACTATAACTATAGTGCATTGTGTGAGCTTAGGGGCCCATATATTGGCAGAGTATTTTTCTTGCTAGACAATATACTTCATTTATAACAAAAGTCGGAAAAAACAGAAAAAGTTCAATTAACTTTTTTTTGCAAAAATGTTACATTGTTTTATGCAATTGCGAATTTTACATACCTACATGCTGGTTAAAACATTTTTTCATGGGGCTATGCAATTATTAAAATCAAATATTGCAATATCTTGTATAAATTTATACAGCCAAAATTTTGGTTTCAACGATTTTTTAGGAAGCATTTTAATTAATTAGTAAAGTTCCAAATTTAATTTTTTTGTGCGGGGTCCTTAAAGAATTTTTTTTCTTTATCTTTTTTAAACAATAAATCATATATTTTTTATTACAATATGCAATTTTAGGGGGCTGTAAATGGATCTTAGGTTTTGACCAGCTTTTTCGTGAAATCCGCCTGTGTGCGACGCCAATGATTTCTATATATATATATATATATAACTGGATAGGCCTTTACATATATGCAAAGTGAGGCAAAAATATTGATATTTTTTGTAGAGAAAGCACGCTGCGCAGGAGCTGCTACCTTTCCTTTTTCAATTTTACTCTTCTACGATGATATTCTGTGGTTTTGAAAGTTCGCGGACGTTTGATTTTTAATTTATAACTCGATATATACTGCGATTAGGTACAAACAAAGTTTACTTACTTCAAAAAAGAAAACGGCTTTTCACTCCTATAAAACTCGTTTTTACAAGCAACACATCGTGTTCCCATTTTTTATTTTTGTTCAACAAAAACAATTTCAATAATATACTGACAGACACACACAAAAAAAATATATTTACTAACAGGACTTAAAGCATTGGAAATTGTAGAGCGGTGAAAAACGAAGTTAAAAAAAAATAAATGCGTGAGCATGGGCGTTGCGGGTTAGGTTTTGGGGGGGGTAAAAAGGGACAGGGAATCGTAATATTGCGATTTACGGCGAAAGTTGACGTTGGAGAAAAAAGTAACATACAGAAAAGTTATAGGCCATAAAGAGGTCTAAAACTTTTGTAAATTTCATTTCTTACATAACCTCAAAATATTCGAGAAAAATTTAAAAAACCGTAATTTTTTTTGCAAAAATACTGTCAGTTTAACAAAACTTGGTAAGAGTAGAGCTTTTTGGGTGTTTTATATCCACAATATTTTACAAACAAAAAATTTTTGAAGTTTCTAAGATATTTGTTATTCCGCTCAAAAACACGTTTTTTTTTTAATGAAATTTCTCCTTCATAAAATTATCGTATACCATTGTACTTATACTCAGTTTTTGACATTGAAATATACCTTTTAAAGAAATAAAAAGAAGATTATGTATTTAAAAACTAACAAAAAATTTTTACATAATTTGAAACGTGTAATTTTTCCGAACAGGTGTTTTTCAGCACGCCAAGCAGCATAGTAAAAACTAGGCGCAAAGCAGCATTGGTTTTAAATGCCTGGCGCTAAATTTCGATTGTGATCTTTAGAGACCATGGATCGTCATCATGAAAAAATACAAAGCATTTATTTTATTAAAATTAAATGAATTCAGACATGATTGAGAAGGCAATCGTTTAATCTGTGAAGCAATGGTTATTTGTACGTAGTTGTTCACAAAAGTAAAAAATTATCTAAAAAATGTCTTGGACATAAAAATAAACAAGCCTTTTTGATGAATCAACTTTGATTTTGCCATGTTGGATTTCAAGATGGCGGACAAACGAATATTTTTGCTCCAAAACCTGATTGGTGGCATAGTTTGAAAGTTATAACGAAAATCATTATCATAAAAAAAGCACACACATTTAAACCAAAAAGAAATATCTAAAAACACGTATTATTTGTCAAATACTGCTTACAATTCAAAATTTCAATTATAACAAATATACTATGCATATTTTACACATTTTTGATTTAATTCTATTTTAAATTTATTAGTCATATTACTTTTTCAATAAAATTTTGTTTTAACTCAGACCATAAATTTTATGTTGATTAATTGAATAATCTGTTAATTGCCTAGGTCTCTTAATTATTTGGAATTTTTTTGCTTACCTTTCGAACAATGAGGACAGATATATGGTTTCTCCCCAGTATGCGTCATCATATGTCTGTACAAGATCTCCTTTTGCGTAAAACTTTTGGTGCACAACTCGCACTGGAATGGTCGCTCGCCTGTGTGGATCCGTTCGTGTCTTACGAGTGCTGAACGGGTGGGGAACCATTTATCGCACATGCCGCAAGTAAATCCTAGAAAAATATGAATGTTAGAGAACTTGGATGACGTTCACAATGTCGAAATACATATAATCGAAATTTAAAATCTTGAACTCATTATATCGAAAATCAAAATCTCGAAAAATCGAAATGTAGAAAATAATAATATCGAAAATTAAAATGTCGAATTGAAAAATGTCGAATCATTAAAATATCGAAAATTAAAATATTGAAATTACAAAATATCGAAAATACAAATATCGAAAAATTAAAATCTCGAATAATCAAAATGTCGAATACTAAAAATGTCGAAAATCAAAATATCGAAATAACAAAATATCGAAAAGGATAATATTAAAAATTAAAATGTCGAAAGAATTATATATCGAAACCACAAAATATCGAAAAATTACAATCTCGAATAATCAAAATGTCGTTTGGGTGGGTAAGGTTAGGTTTGGATAGGTTCGGTTCGGTTCGGTTCGAATTCACACCTTCTAGGATCCCGGGAAAGAAGTCAGGAAAGTTTTATTTTTGAAAAAAATTGTTGGTTTAGTTTGCTTTGGTTCGGTTTGATTCGGTTCGGTTAGATTTCACTAGGTTTCGTTAGGTTAGGTTTTTGAAACTATCTATTTTCGTGTGGTTATATCAGATTAGAATACGTTTGATTAGGTCAGGGTCAGGTTAGGTGTAGGTTCCGAAATTTTCTGTTTTTGATTTTCGATATTTTGTTGTTTCGATATTTTGTTATTCGATATTATGTTTTCGATATTTTGTATTTTCGATATTCTGTTGTTTCGATATTTTGTTGTTTCGATATTTTGTATTTTCGATATTTTGTTATTCGATATTTTGTGTTTTCGATATTTTAATTTTTCGATAATTTAACTATTCGACATTTTTTATTTCGACATTTTAATTTTCGATATTTTAACTTTCGATATTATTATTTTCTACATTTTGATTTTTCGAGATTTTGATTTTCGACATTTTGATTATCTATGTTTTAATTATTCGACATTTTGAATATTCGAGATTTTGATTTTCGATATAAAGAGTTCGAAATTTTGATTTTCGATTAAATGTATTTCGACATTGTAAACGTCACTCACTTGTCCCCATTATACCGGGTGGGCCAAAAAAACAAACAATTTCTTTTTCATTATAACGTTTGAACTATACAATCGATTTTAATGGGACAAACTGCACTTGGCAAAGAATTAATCAGAGTTTTAGCTAAATATATTTTTTTGTCCGCGATCTCAAAATGCAAGATGGCGGACGAAATTAAAATGTACCCTTCAAAGATGCTCGTTTATTCTTCCACCAATATAGAACATTTTAGAGCCTAAAGCTATTATGCCAGGTTCTAAAAGCAAGTCAGAAACGTCCTCTATCCTATTATAAAACTAGATTTGGTAATTTGGTATCCTGGCGATTCTGTTGAATACTATAATACTTTTAGAGTAAAGAAGTTTTCCTATAAAAGCTATGACGATATTTTAGATTTACAATGGCTATATAAAATAATTTAGGTCACAAAATTGCCAAAAATGTCAGAGTCCTAAAATTATTTTCTCGTTTTGTTGATGATCAAATTGCCTGCCAGATTTTCTGATAAATTCGTATCTGAAAAGCTCTCAAAACAAGCGCGCCAGCTCAAAAATGCTTTTTAATAGTTTTTTGATAACAAATAACAATAATTTAAAATAAAAAAATAATAATTTACACTATTCACCATTAAATAAGTCTGTTTGGTTTACATAAATCAAAATTAAAGTAAAATAATTGTTAAAAAACACTGCTAAAACGACTAGATAAATATTTTATCTTTAGAATATTTTTTAAATAAATTTATACTTGGTTTTATTTGTTACTGTATCGCAACAAGGATTTTTGAGTGCCCTTATGAAACCAACAAAAAAAAACAAAGTAAACATAGTCAACATAACCTCACTTAAATTTTTTGTATTTGTTTTTTAAAGTGTTTAAAAGCGTATAAATCAACAGTTTTAAATGTTTTTTATCGTGCAATTTCGACACAATCGAGAGGGCCAGTGATATTCGTTGTGCCTGCAGGTTGGAGGGCAACCTCTTATATTGGCCGTCTAAACAGGCCTTATCTAGGTCTGGGTGTCCTACTCAGGAGGACGGAAACTCAACAATTATTAAGTATTGGGCTTTAAATAATCAATCTTGCAATAGGTAGGTATCAATCTGTACCTAGGTATATCTATTATTTTTACCAGAAATACCTAAAAAAAATACTCTGTCAATCTATTGGCACATAAGCTCACACTGGGTACTATAGTTTTAGTGTATCTACTTGAAAGCTAATATAACTAAAAACTGAAGTATATTTTATTGAACTCCAGACTCAATTACCTTTCGTTTGATACCACACAAGCCATGTTTTGACTTAAACTCTAATTTTTCAAATCTACCCCCACCCTTTTTTAAAAAACTAAAATGTATTTTTTTTTAACTCCAGACTCAATTACCGTTCGTTTGATATCACACACGCCATATTTTCACTTAAACTCCAATTTTTGAAATATACCCCCACCCTTTTTTTTAAATAAATGAAAATGTATTTTGTTTAACTCCAGACTCAATTACCTTTCGTTTGATATCACACACGCCATATTTCCCCATAAACTCTAATTTTTGAAATCTACCCCCACCCTTTTATTTGGTTTGTGTTGGGTGGATTTTGTTCATTTTTAAATGGGACCATCTCGGCCCAAAACCCAGCCTAGGTACCAAATTTCATTAAAATCGGCCAAGCGGTTTTTGAGTTATGCGCGTTGGTCGTTACAGACAGACAGACAGACAGACAGACGGCGCAACAAAAAAGTTTCAAAATCATCTGAAACGCAAAGATATATAAAAAATTTTGAAATCGGAGCAACTTTTTTTTTCTCGAAAAAATTAGGATCACCATAGCTCACACTACTATAGTATAGTATATGTGTGAGCTAATAAAACATGAAAGTATTTACTTACTTCTGTTAGAACCCTTAAGGAAACAAGGTTTTATATGACCGCCTATTTAAATAATATTTAATATACAGCTATGGGTAACTATAAATACAAAAGAATTAAGTTTACATTTAAGCCTTCCTATAAAACCTTTATATTTACCACTCTTAAAAACCTTAAGGAACCCAGGTTCTATATGGCCGCCTATCTAATCATATTTACTTTTAAACTACTGGTAACTATAAAAAGAAAAGGATATAAGATAACCTTTTAGCTCTATTATAAAACACTATTGTGATGACCTAAAGTAATGAAAAAAACTAAATGACCAAAATTTATATTTATTTATTTTTAAAAACTTTAGGTAAAATGGTTTTATAAGACCATCCTTATAAATCAGAAATCAATAAAACCAAAAGTATTTAAAAGGAACAGAAAGAATATCAGTTTTATTATACCCCCTTTATAAATCACTTTTTGGTTGTGTTATACAACTTTAGGTAATTGGCAATATAAATTACCTTTATGTAGCCAAATTAATCCTAAAACCCATAACAGCACCCTCTAAATAACCTAGGAACCAAATTAATAAAACCTTGAGTGGTAATAATGTTACTTGGGTAGTTTAAAAAAAAACTCCCATTCAGCTAATGCTAAAACAACTTTTTACATACGATTTAATGCAAATTTTTCAAAGAACACTTTTCTCCTTATAAATCCTATCCACCCCTTAAAAAATACTTCTGCGAAAAGTCTAAACCGCCTGGAATAAAAATTGATCATCACGAAATTTCTTATACTGACCTCTCTGTTGAGAATGAATAGACAAATGCCTTCTGAGCTGTATTTGTCTCGAAAACGTTTTAGGACACTCCGTGCATTGAAACACTTGCAGCTCTCCTTTAACTTTTAGCAATTCGCAGTCCAATGGCGCGCTCTCTACGATCGTAGCTCCAGCAGTATCGGACTGTGCCGTGCTCTTGTTAGCTGCAAAATTAAAATTTTAAGAAAAAAGTCAACTAAAACCTCAATCGAATGCACCACGTTAAGGATCTCAAAACCAAAAACTCAAAAAATGCAAATTCAAATCAACCAGAACAAATAATTCAATTTAATTTTAAAACTATGTTAGGGTCACGACATTAGAAATAGCTATAGCCCGTGCCCACGGTGGAGACTGGAGAACAAGCCGAAGACATTGAACAGCCAAGTAAGTGCCTCTCTTGTCTTTGTTTGGCGTCGATTATTTTATATTAAAATATTACGTATTAAATTTTGGACTAACGCGGTTAACAGTCCACGCGTCGCTCTCTATCAAAGTTTCGCTTTTTAAAGCTAGCCAAATTAACACATATTAACCCAATCATTTTAGATATTTTCAAAGACAAAAATGTCGTAGTATTTTGACGCAGTCATGTAGCTGCGTTCGGTATTTACGTCGGATTAATCTTTTTGATCAAAATCGTTCGTTAATTTCATCTAGATCTAGGGGAGGTAGATCTGAATCATTCGGTAATTCTGCTGAGACTAGTCGGATGTAAATCTGATTGCTACGTACATTTTGATCGACGAAACAGATTAATCTGAGATTGTGACGTATGTTGTGTATTTGTTTTGTTTACAAAAAAAAAATTTTTATGTAAAAAGATTGAAATCGAATTCTTTGATGTTGAAGACAACAACTTATATAAATTTCCGACATCACAGGAAAATTTTGTTAAAATTATAGCTAGGCGTGAGTTGCAATATGTACATAATATTTTTGGTTATATTATTTAAGGTTATAACCATTTATAAAAATTTAATCGATTTGATCTGGATCGTTCGTTAATTCCAATTTGCTCACACTAATCTGTAATAACGTGAACAAAAATCCGTCACGTCTGAGATGCAAATACCGAACGCAGCTTGTGTCTCAGGATGTATAGATTATAAAATCACTTTCTTGGATTTTCGGTTATTATCGATTTTTACCTTTCTTATGCAATTCTTTAAAAAAAGAGAAAAAATCAAATTTGTAGATAATTTAATTCTCTACAATTTTTGTTCTACCAATATTTTGAACCATTTTCATACAAAATAACTGGCATATTTAAATGACAAAGTTGTTAAGGACTTAATTATCAACAATTTTTTTTCAACGTGTTTTTTTGTTAGTGTAGGACAAAATAAGATTTCGGACTTCCATTGTCTTTATTAATTTTAAACACGACGTTTCGGTTAATAAATATCTCTACCGTTTTCCAATGTAAATTACAATTACAATTTACACTTGAAAACAGTTAGAGATACTTACTAACTGAAACGTCGTGATTGAAACAAATAAAGGCAACCATGTATCACATAAAAATGTCGACTTATCGAGACTTCGACATAAAATAATAAACAAAAATTTTTGCGGCGTTTTCGTATTTTTGTAAATCAAAATTTACGTGTTTTTTAAAAAAAAAATTGGTATACTTGCAATAATTCTGATACAACCAAGTCTATATTAAAAACGATCATCTCTTTTACATGTGAATACATAATTTTTGTTCTTATACATATATATCAATGTACATATTTATTTTACAGAAAAAAAGGCGTTTTTTGTGACATAGTAACGTACACACAACCCCTAAACGTATAGCAAATCGAATATAAGTTACACTGAATTGCGTCCTTAAAACATTTTATTGCAAACAAACAAGTTAGCGATTCGTAATTAGGGGATTTCCCCAGAAAATTCGACTTATCGCCACACAAAATGTTCGAGTTATCAAGATTCGACTGTATTTCAAAAGCGAATGTCGGCTTTGTAACAACAATTCGTACCATCTGTTAACGTAATGTCCTATATTTATTTCCAAGTCACCTAGTGAGATGTATAATTATGTAATATAACAAAATGCTTGCATAAATTGCCTTAGGTTCAATCATAGAATACAAGGTTGCGTAAGTGCCAATAACTAATAATAAATTTATGTCGTTATTAACCATACATTTTCAAGAAGGTATATAGGCGCAGAATTGCCGCCATGAAGCTGCGAGCAGAACGCTCCCCACCCATCGGCAGTCAACTACAACCTCAATCGAATGCACCACGTTAAGGATCTCAAAACCAAAAACTCAAAAAATGCAAATTCAAATCAACCAGAACAAATAATTCAATATAATTTTAAAACTATGTTAGGGTCACGACATTAGAAATAGCTATAGCCCGTGGCCACGGTGGAGACTGGAGAACAAGCCGAAGACATTGAACAGCCAAGTAAGTGCCTCTCTTGTCTTTGTTTGGCGTCGATTATTTTATATTAAAATATTACGTATTAAATTTTGGACTAACGCGGTTAACAGTCCACGCGTCGCTCTTTATCAAGGTTTCGCTTTTTAAAGCTAGCCAAATTAACACCTATTAACCCAATCATTTTAGATATTTTCAAAGACAAAAATGTCGTAGTATTTTGACGCAGTCATGTAGCTGCGTTCGGTATTTACGTCGGATTAATCTTTTTGATCAAAATCGTTCGTTAATTTCATCTAGATCTACGGGAGGTAGATCTGAATCATTCGGTAATTCTGCTCAGACTAGTCGGATGTAAATCTGATTGCTACGTACATTTTGATCGACGAAACAGATTAATCTGAGATTGTGACGTATGTTGTGTATTTGTTTTGTTTACAAAAATAATTTTTTTATGTAAAAAGATTGAAATCGAATTCTTTGATGTTGAAGACAACAACTTATATAAATTTCCGACATCACAGGAAAATTTTGTTAAAATTATAGCTAGGCGTGAGTTGCAATATGTACATAATATTTTTGGTTATAATTATTTATAAAAATTTAATCGATTTAATCTGGATCGTTCGTTAATTCCAATTTGCTCAGACTAATCTGTAATAACGTGAACAAAAATCCGTCACGTCTGAGATGCAAATACCGAACGCAGCATGTGTCTCAGGATGTATAGATTATAAAATCACTTTCTTGGATTTTCGGTTATTATCGATTTTTACCTTTCTTATGCAATTCTTTAAAAAAACAGAAAAAATCAAATTTGTAGATAATTTAATTCTCTACAATTTTTGTTCTACCAATATTTTGAACCATTTTCATACAAAATAACTGGCATATTTAAATGACAAAGTTGTTAAGGATTTAATTATCAACAATTTTTGTTTCAACGTGTTTTTTTGTTAGTGTAGGACAAAATAAGATTTCGGACTTCCATTGTCTTTATTAATTTTAAACACGACGTTTCGGTTAATAAATATCTCTACCGTTTTCCAATGTAAATTACAATTACAATTTACACTTGAAAACAGTTCGAGATACTTACTAACTGAAACGTCGTGTTTGAAACAAATAAAGGCAATGGAAGTCAACCATGTATCACATAAAGAGGTCGACTTATCGAGACTTCGACATAAAATAATAAACAAAAATTTTTGCGGCGTTTGCGTATTTTTGTGAATCAAAATTTACGTGTATTTTTTTAAAAAATGGGTATACTTGCAATAATTCTGATACAACCAAGTCTATATTAAAAACGATCATCTCTTATACATGTGAATACATAATTTTTGTTCTTATACATATATATCAATGTACATATTTATTTTACAGAAAAAAAGGCGTTTTTTGTGACATAGTAACGTACACACAACCCCTAATGTATAGCAAATCGAATATAAGTTACACTGAATTGCGTCCTTAAAACATTTTATTGCAAACAAACAAGTTAGCGATTCGTAATTAGGGGATTTCCCCAGAAAATTCGACTTATCGCCACACACAATGTTCGAGTTATCAAGATTCGACTGTATTTCAAAAGCGAATGTCGGCTTTGTAACAACAATTCGTATCATCTGTTAACGTAATGTCCTATATTTATTTCCAGGTCACCTAGTGAGATGTATAATTATGTAATATAACAAAATGCTTGCATAAATTGCCTTAGGTTCAATCATAGAATACAAGGTTGCGTAAGTGCCAATAACTAATAATAAATTTATGTCGTTATTAACCATACATTTTCAAGAAGGTATATAGGCGCAGAATTGCCGCCATGAAGCTGCGAGCAGAACGCTCCCCACCCATCGGCAGTCAACTACAACCTCAATCGAATACACCACGTTAAGGATCTCAAAACCAAAAACTCAAAAAATGTAAATTCAAATCAACCAGAACAAATAATTCAATTTAATTTTAAAACCATGTTAGGGTCACGACATTAGAAATAGCTATAGCCCGTGGCCACGGTGGAGACTGGAGAACAAGCCGAAGACATTGAACAGCCAAGTAAGTGCCTCTCTTGTCTTTGTTTGGCGTCGATTATTTTATATTAAAATATTACGTATTAAATCTTGGACTAACGCGGTTAACAGTCCACGCGTCGCTCTTTATCAAGGTTTCGCTTTTTAAAGCTAGCCAAATTAACACCTATTAACCTAATCATTTTAGATATTTTCAAAGACAAAAATGTCGCAGTATTTTGACGCAGTCATGTAGCTGCGTTCGGTATTTACGTCGGATTAATCTTTTTGATCAAAATCGTTCGTTAATTTCATCTAGATCTAGGGGAGGTAGATCTGAATCATTCGGTAATTCTGCTCAGACTAGTCGGATGTAAATCTGATTGCTACGTACATTTTGATCGACGAAACAGTTTAATCTGAGATTGTGACGTATGTTGTGTATTTGTTTTGTTTACAAAAATAATTTTTTTATGTAAAAAGATTGAAATCGAATTCTTTGATGTTGAAGACAACAACTTATATAAATTTCCGACATCACAGGAAAATTTTGTTAAAATTATAGCTAGGCGTGAGTTGCAATATGTCATAATATTTTTGGTTATATTATTTAAGGTTATAACCATAGGGCTGTCTAACAAAACATATGATCAAATCCAAGATGTCTTCCATAGGACAAACAAACCGATTTCCCATAAGCCGTAATGTTAACAAAAACGTAAATTTTACAAAAACGACAAAAGCTTTAGTCTCAAAAATTAATCAGTTTTAAGAACAGATCCTTTGTGCATATGGGAAAAATGCGTTTTTCTTAAAAATATTAAACTAAAGCGAGAAAATCTGAAATAAAAGGGACCATGTTTTCTTCAAAAAAGTAGGTTATGTTTTTGTTTATTTTGTTTTTTTCAACTTTTTTCACTTATTTTGAATTATTACATGGGCGCACCAAGGGAGCGAGGGGCTAGGGGCCAGGACCCCCCCAAACCACATATTTTTTTAGATATTAATATTTCATGAATAAACAGAAAAAATAGCAAGTACAACATCATGAGACCTCTGGGGGCCCCCCAAAGGTATCGGGCCCCCAAAGGTTTTTGAAGTTTTTTAACCAATGAATCAATGAACTATCAGCCCAAGGTAGGGGAAAGTAGTGCTATTCAAAGAGCTCACTTAACAGAGACGAAATTGAAATAGACTAAACTTTTCTCATCAGATTCAGGTTTTCTATTAGGATCTTTTGTTGTACTTGACTAAATCTTTTGCTAAGTAATAGGCCTTCTATAGCGTTAAACTGTGAAAAATATTTTATATGATTCTTAGGTTTAGACAAAGTTTAATTGTTTTTCCAGTAGTGACATGAAAAAGAGGCACAACTTATAGGTAGGTCAGTCCAACAGATCAATATGCACATATGAGTTCCAACCGAGGTTGGTCAAGCAAACTTCTAATAAGTACTTTACAAAATATGTTTATTTAAAAAAATATAAGTAAACATTATATAAAAAAAAAACAACTTGCAATATAAAATACAGTTTTTCCATGTCATTGGCCTCCACACCGTACATCCCCATATGATTTTCCATGAACTATAAAACATAGGGCTTAAGTACGGTCAAACCTAAGGTTCATCAGCTCACAACAGTAAGTACTGTTCAAATTTTACAACAGTACAATATTCGTTGGTGTATTACTACTGTTACTATTACTTTTATTACTGTTTTTTTTGTAACAATATTTGCTCAATTATGTATCTAAAAGTTTATGCAAATAAATATATACTCTACTCTACAATTGGGCATAACAGCATATGACCCATTAGGAGTATTAGAACCCAAGTTTTTATGAGAGAAATTTAAAAAAATATCTGAGATAACTTATTTGTTTTTCTTGTGGTCATCAAAGTCAACAAAGATTACTTTTTTTTCCATCTATGATGAATAAAAAATTTTTTTTGGTCCAGTCAGATACTATACAAATTTTACGGTGTACGAGTTTTAGGTGTCAAAAAGCATGGGAATAAAGGAGCATTTGCACCCAAATAGTTTAAGATAAAAAGAGGTTTGAGTTAGGGAGATTGTCAAATTCACCAGTTTATTCTAAACTGTTTTGAGGTCTGTAAAATAAATATTTATTAAAGAAAAAGAAACTTTAATGATACAAGACGTCACTCGACACTATACAGGACGCTATACTACCAAAAGTTTATTTTAGAGTTCTGTAGGATGGTGTACAAATTTGGTTCAGCTCATTATTCACACTTTAACCTCATATTGTTTTCCTTTTCTTTCTTCTCTGGACCCTTTTTTCAACCATCATTTTTAAAATTTTTCAACCGTTTTGAAACAATAATCCATTCAGGAGAGACCCCAGTCTTGATCATTGCTGTATTCTAGTTTTAAAAGTTGCTTGCCTAGAATAGTAAAAAAATCATAGTGAAATATTTCTTACAGTTTAACACAATGTCACACTTCTGCAAAAGGTCCACTCAAGCACAAAAAAAGATCCCAATAGAAAATGTTGCCAAAATGGCAGTTACACATTTATCCAAAACAAACCTGACAAAAAACTTTCAAATATTTCAATTTATCCTCTGTTAAGTCAGGTAATAGAGCACTTATCCACTTTCTTTTCCCTTCTTTGAGCTGATACCTAGTTTATTTAAATCAAGATGATTTTTTAAGGTCAAAATACTTGGCATTCCATCAAAACTAACATTATCAAGCTCTCCCCAGCTGCCACAATTCATAACAGCACAGAAACTAATAATAATGATTCAAACTGAGTAAAAAACTGGAAAATAAGTAAAAAAAAACAAAAGTAAATAAAAACATAACCTGACTTTTGAACAAAACATGGTCCCTTTTAATTGAGATTTACTGGCTTCAATTGATTTTTTTTTAAGAAAAACGCATTTTTCCCATGTGTACAAAGGTCTAATACTTAAAACAGCATCTTTGTTGTAAATTAAATCGTTTTACTTTTTTTTAAAATTACGTTTTTGTTAACATTGCGGCTTATGGGAAAACGCTTTGTTTGTCCTATGGCGACCATCTTGGATCGAAAAACAGCTGATCGTGACAGTTCGTTAGACAAGCTAATTTATAAAAATTTAATCGATTTGATCTGGATCGTTCGTTAATTCCAATTTGCTCAGACTAATCTGTAATAACGTGAACAAAAATCCGTCACGTCTGAGATGCAAATACCGGACGCAGCTTGTGTCTCAGGATGTATAGATTATAAAATCACTTTCTTGGATTTTCGGTTATTATCGATTTTTACCTTTCTTATGCAATTCTTTAAAAAAAGAGAAAAAATCAAATTTGTAGATAATTTAATTCTCTACAATTTTTGTTCTACCAATATTTTGAACCATTTTCATACAAAATAACTGGCATATTTAAATGACAAAGTTGTTAAGGACTTAATTATCAACAATTTTTGTTTCAACGTGTTTTTTTGTTAGTGTAGGACAAAATAAGATTTCGGACTTCCATTGTCTTTATTAATTTTAAACACGACGTTTCGGTTAATAAATATCTCTACCGTTTTCCAATGTAAATTACAATTACAATTTACACTTGAAAACATTTAGAGATACTTACTAACTGAAACGTCGTGTTTGAAACAAATAAAGGCAATGGAAGTCAACCATGTATCACATAAAAATGTCGACTTATCGAGACTTCGACATAAAATAATAAACAAAAATTTTTGCGGCGTTTTCGTATTTTTGTGAATCAAAATTTACGTGTTTTTAAAAAAAAAATTGGTATACTTGCAATAATTCTGATATAACCAAGTCTATTTTAAAAACGATCATCTCTTATACATGTGAATACATAATTTTTGTTCTTATACATATATATCAATGTACATATTTATTTTACAGAAAAAAAGGCGTTTTTTGTGACATAGTAACGTACACACAACCCCTAAACGTATAGCAAATCGAATATAAGTTACACTGAATTGCGTCCTTAAAACATTTTATTGCAAACAAACAAGTTAGCGATTCGTAATTAGGGGATTTCCCCAGAAAATTCGACTTATCGCCACACACAATGTTCGAGTTATCAAGATTCGACTGTATTTCAAAAGCGAATGTCGGCTTTGTAACAACAATTCGTATCATCTGTTAACGTAGTGTCCTATATTTATTTCCAAGTCACCTAGTGAGATGTATAAGTATGTAATATAACAAAATGCTTGCATAAATTGCCTTAGGTTCAATCATAGAATACAAGGTTGCGCAAGTGCCAATAACTAATAATAAATTTATGTCGTAATTAACCATACATTTTCAAGAAGGTATATAGCTGCGAGCAGAACGCTCCCCACCCATCGGCAGTCAACTACAACCTCAATCGAATGCACCACGTTAAGGATCTCAAAACCAAAAACTCAAAAGATACAGATTCAAATCAACCAGAACAAATAATTCAATTTAATTTTAAAACTATGTTAGGGTCACGACATTAGAAATAGCTATAGCTCGTGGCCACGGTGGAGACTGGAGAACAAGCCGAAGACATTGAACAGCCAAGTAAGTGCCTTTCTTGTCTTTGTCTGGCGTCGATTATTTTATATTAAAATATTACGTATTAAATTTTGGACTAACGCTGTTAACAGTCCACGCGTCGCTCTCTATCAAGGTTTCGCTTTTTAAAGCTAGCCAAATTAACACCTATTTATTAACCCAATCATTTTAGATATTTTCAAAGACAAAAATGTCGTAGTATTTTGACGCAGTCATGTAGCTGCGTTCTGTATTTACGTCGGATTAATCTTTTTGATCAAAATCGTTCGTTAATTTCATCTAGATCTAGGCGAGGTAGATCTAAATCATTCGGTAATTCTGCTCAGACTAGTCGGATGTAAATCTGATTGCTACGTACATTTTGATCGACGAAACAGATTAATCTGAGATTGTGACGTATGTTGTGTATTTGTTTTGTTTACAAAAATAATTTTTTTATGTAAAAAGATTGAAATCGAATTCTTTGATGTTGAAGACAACACCTTATATAAATTTTCGACATCACAGGAAAATTTTGTTAAAATTATAGCTAGGCGTGAGTTGCAATATGTACATAATATTTTTGGTTATATTTAAGGTTATAACCATTTATAAAAATTTGATCAATGTACATATTTATTTTACAGAAAAAAAGGCGTTTTTTGTGACATCGTAACGTACACACAACCCCTAAACGTATAGCAAATCGAATATAAGTTACACTGAATTGCCATTTTATTGCAAACAAACAAGTTAGCGATTCGTAATTAGGGGATTTCCCCAGAAAATTCGACTTATCGCCACACAAAATGTTCGAGTTATCAAGATTCGACTGTATTTCAAAAGCGAATGTCGGCTTTGTAACAACAATTCGTATCATCTGTTAACGTAATGTCCTATATTTATTTCCAAGTCACCTAGTGAGATGTATAATTATGTAATATAACAAAATGCTTGCATAAATTGCCTTAGGTTCAATCATAGAATACAAGGTTGCGTAAGTGCCAATAACTAATAATAAATTTATGTCGTTATTAACCATACATTTTCAAGAAGGTTTATAGGCGCAGAATTGCCGCCATGAAGTTGCGAGCAGAACGCTCCCCACCCATCGGCAGTCAACTACAACCTCAATCGAATGCACCACGTTAATGATCTCAAAACCAAAAACTCAAAAAATGCAAATTCAAATCAACCAGAACAAATAATTCAATTTAATTTTAAAACTATGTTAGGGTCACGACATTAGAAAAAGCTATAACCCGTGGCCACGGTGGAGACTGGAGAACAAGCCGAAGACATTGAACAGCCAAGTAAGTGCCTTTCTTGTCTTTGTCTGGCGTCGATTATTTTATATTAAAATATTACGTATTAAATTTTGGACTAACGCGGTTAACAGTCCACGCGTCGCTCTCTATCAAGGTTTCGCTTTTTAAAGCTAGCCACATCAGCAACACCCATGGAAACAGTATCACGTGTCAAGGTTTTAAAAATCGGCACGCTTGGTATCTTTTAGGTTAAGAATTTCGCCGAATTTTTCAAATTATATTTTCGCAATTTTTAGGATAAAAACACGCAATTTTGACGAATTTTTTTTTCACTTCCGTCGCCAATTTAATATCCCTTAGTTGGGGATATCTTTAGAGCGAATACTCGCGCCCGTTAATTAATAAAATGCCGTTAATTACTTACACGATATGAACGCTGCGTTACTAAAAAGGACGAGTCATTAAATACCGAGATGAATTCCATCAAAGGAGCATGCGCCAAAATTAACGTCAAAATGTCTAATTTAAATTATTGGCGCGAATACCGGGATTGGCGCGAGATCGAAGAGCTTAACGTATAATACAAAATTCAAGGTATAAAATAATGGTCAATTCTAATTTTCAGGTATGATTTTATGGAGGTATCGGGTGGTTTTTTATAACCTCAGCACTCAGCAACTTTATCATTGAAAATAAAGGGCTATAATAAATTGTAGATTTTTTTGGTTAATTATGACAACTTTAAAAGCCAACATAATTTTTTTCTATCCGTCACCATGTACAGGGTGTCCCAAATTCGATGTTTTTGGGAGGTTTCGGGTATTTCTAGAGGGGCTAAAAAAACCTGATCCCCCTTTGCGACACTCAAATTTCAAAAGAAGCTTAAAGGTGAAAATCGCATTTTGATATAGCAAGCCGTTTTTAAACTACGGGGTGTTTCTAAAAAGTCTGCATTTTGGGAAGGGGTCTATAACTTGTTTATTTATTAATATTTTTTATTTCTGTGAAAACATTCCTAAGGCACTTTTTTAAGAGGAATTAAACTGTTAAATTAAATTTCATTTGTCACGTTTAGTTTTTGAGATATCACATAAAATTATTTTTTTTTATTTTTACCACATATTTTAGTTTGCTTAATGGGTTTAAAATATTTTAATATTATAAAATTATAAAAATAATAAAGAGGCGATTAAAAAATAAAAATAAAGAAAACAATAAAAAAAAATAAAAAATTAAAATATTGAGTGTGATACATACATCATTTTAAAGGAAATTTTAAGCTGATTTTAAAAATCGAATAAAAAGAGAGTTATTCTGTAAGAAAAATAACAACTTTATGCAATATTTTAAAAACCAAAACAAATAAATAAAAACCGTTTAAGTTGTCAATTCTTCAAGAAAAGATCTATAAGAAAGCTATTTACACAAAAGCAAAATGCAGACAAAAACACTCCGTAGCTTAAAAACGGCTTGCTATATCTAAATGTGGTTTTCACCTTTAGGCTTCTCTTAAAATTTAAGCGTCGCAAAGGGGGCTCAGTTTTTTTCTATTTCCCCTAGAAATACCCGACACCACAAAAAAACAACGAATTTGGGACACCCTGTACAGGGTGTGACAATGAAGTCGATTTTTTGAGAGGGAACACCCTGTATATTTTTGCATTTTAAGATTTGTCTTTTCTTTTTGATTTCAAAAATTTACAATATCTATGTGCTGCGATTAATATTTTTTGAGGTATATGCAGTATTTCTTCTATATTACATTTCAAGTTTATTTTGTTTTGCCATGGGAGTATTGACAAATTTAAATGCGCTAAATCTTAAAAAATGTTTATCGTAGCATAGACAAACAGTAGAACCCCGATGACAGTGTTTATTCAAATTAAATTGGGCACTAAATAATTTGTCACACAACTTGCACGTCACCGGCATTTTCACAGCACAAAAACGACGAATTTTCATCAAAAAGAACGGGGAATTATTAAAGTTTAGCTGTATAAAACCATACTGAAATATCTCTCAGTTGATTGGTTGGCAGAAGTGACAGATCAACGCTTGCGCACGTCTTGGAATTCATCTCGGTATTTAACGACTCGTCTAAAAAGGAAGAGAGGAATCCAACATGGCTGCTAGCATCAATTGTCATAATTTGAATTTTCGCGGGTTATTACAGAAATTAATGCAGACAGGATTGGCAATGCAATCGTATAATCTAACCTAATTTGGGATTACCAGCGAAAAAGATTTGGTGTTTTTGTATTTTTTGTCAATAAAAACTTTCGCAGGATTTTAACAAGAGTCAAAATAGTTGATATTTTTCGATTTATCATGGTGGCCTTAGAAATGGCTATCTGGGTTATTTAAATCAGCCAGATTACAATTTTTTACAGCTCATACAAGCGTACCTCTCATATATACCGGAATGTGCTTATAGTAAAAAATTTTGCTTACCGCATCCTCATTAACAAACTTAAATTTCATCCGAAAATCGCGGATAACCAATTTCCATTTAAGTACTGCTGACTCAAAAAATTCCTTAATTATTAATTATCATAATTTCTTTATGTTATGTTTGTTTTTATATTATGATTTGTTTACTGGGTTTAAAATATTTTAAATAGATCAAATTGAGAATTTCATCAAATCACCCCTTATTTATACTTATAATAATACTTATTTTTTTTAAATTCTTTCTTATGTTTTTAAAGCATTAATATACTTACACGAAAACGTTAAAATTTCCTCAGTCATGACTTCCATAACGATCACGTGACCATCGTCGGTTGTCACTTCAACTTCTGTCATTTTATCGCCGATGTTGTTGATTTTAAGTTGAAATTGACCATTAGGATTGATTCCTGTAAAATGAGAAAATTTGCAATCAGGCTTGTTTGCAATACAATATAACAAGAATTAACCGAACTGGCCATGTTGTATTTTTTACATTCCTAAGATCAACATCATCACATCCTAAATCCACATTTGAACATAAAGTTTTAAGTGAATTGATGAGTTAATAACTGGGATAGGGTCTTGATGAGTTCAGGATGATTCGCTACGGTCCGCGTTAAGTTAACTACGTTTGTTAAATGTGTGCTAAAATGAAAGTCTATTGATGTAAGGGCGAGTTTGTAAAGTAATCTAATTTTTCTCACCGATTACATCGGTTTTTTGACATATGACGTTTGACGTTCATTTGACATTTTCATTCGGTGAGTCCGATGAACACCAGAAAATAAAAAAGAACGCGATGAATCACATATCTAAACCTCGCTTTTTTCGATTTTGATTTATTTTGTAAAAAATTATCTGCATTAATACATGGAAACAACATTTTCAACGTAACCCTCAATCCTCGCATGCCGCGGTCTGATGATATCAAAATTTTAAAAACAAAATAAAAAACTGGATTTGTTTTTTCATATTTTATAAGTGTTTTAATGTTATTTAAAGTTTTTCTTAAGCTTTTGTTAAGGTAGGCTTTTGTGCCTTTGTATAGATTAGGTTAGGATTAGGATGAGGAATTTTACTTGAAAAATTTACTCTAATTTAAAACAACTAAAACTCATTTATTTTAAAAATTCATATTAGCATATAAACTTAGCATAAAATAATAATGGTAAAGGGCTCTCGAGATTAAGTTCTTCTGCTCTTTAGAATAAATTAATAATAAGTTTGTAAAATGTAAATGATTTTATAACAATTTTAACTCGTATATAAATAAAGACATTGAAATTAACGCCAGATCTTCATCATCCGAGTCTTGAGTCACTATTTATATCTTTTAAGATAACCATCGAAACTTTGTTTACCACACTGTGGAGCATTTAACAGAAAAAACAACAAAAAATATATAAAATTACACAGCCGAAAAAAAAAACACAAAAAACAGCTGATTTTGACGTAATTGACATTCATCGAAGATTGCTCACCGACTCTCAGGGTCGGTGAGCATTGATGCCATCAATTGGTGCCTTGGTGAAATTCATCAGATAATTTACGAACCCGATGGATTTCAACGAGTTGCACTGATTAATTTAAAAACTTGATTGTTGTCATCGATGAGCTCATCGATGCCTTTACGAACTCGCCCTAACTTTCGCACCGAAAACATTAGAATGTTAGAAATGGCGTAACCGCAGATCATCGAGTGACCTAATAACCCAGTAGCATTAGCTCAAAAATAGACCCTTAGGATAATTTATGCAATTAATAGTAGCCATTAATAGTAATCTATTAAAAAAGTTACGACAGTGATTGCTTTCCAAAAAGCGTTGAACTTTTATATACGAGGGTGGATCAAATATAAACAAGCTTTTTAAAATTACTAACGGAAAAGTCATTCAAGATAAACGTGACCGTTACAATT
The DNA here is from genome assembly GCA_963576565.1 of Aspidapion aeneum. Taxonomy (NCBI): domain Eukaryota; kingdom Metazoa; phylum Arthropoda; class Insecta; order Coleoptera; family Brentidae; genus Aspidapion; species Aspidapion aeneum. Next base: position 9,035,280 of record OY755040.1, read on the forward strand.
TTGGAGTAGGGATTTTCCGCAGCATGTAGGCGGCTGGTAGTGCCGCGATGCTCATTTAACAAGGAGGAATCGCAATGAGCGATAAGAAGGTATACAAAGCAGTGTTGCGCAAAGAATAATCATTAAAATTCTTACACACGAAAACGAGAAACCTGCTGAAATTCGATGCAGATTGCGAGCACAGTTCGGTAATAAGACGCTTTCGTGGGTACCTGTAAAAACTTGGTGCAAAGGAATTAACGACGGGCGTAAGCGTGTCGACAACGTGAGTCACCCACGTCGTCCGCGCACCATCATTTCTGCAGGCCAATTTTTAGCGACCGTTTTCTGGAACTGGAGAGGAGTTTTGTTGGTCGATTTTTTTCACGAGTGAATAACAATAAACGCGGCTTACTACTGCAACTTACTCGACCAGGTAAAGCTTGATTATCGCCAAGAGGAGAGCACACCGGATCCAAGACGTGTTGCTCCTGCATGACAACGCTAGACCTGATACGGCAGCTTTAACACAGGCCAAAATCAATAAACTGTGCTGCAATACCCTCCATACAGTCCAGATTTGTCACCTTGCGATTTTCATATGTTTGGCCCACTCAAAGATTCACTGGGAGGCGAGCAATTTCAGACCAATGAAGAGGTGGAGGCATTCATGCGCAACTGGTTAGATACCCGCCCAGCTTCCTTTTATAAAAACGCGATTAAGAAACTATCAAACCGTTGGGAAAAGTGTATTAACAGAAAAGGGGGATGTGTAGAAAAGTAGAAAAAATGTCTGTTTTGTGTCATGTTAACTAATTTATAAACAAAGGCTTGTTTATATTTGATCCACCCTCGTATTTTAAATATATTAGAACACATTTTTCTCAATATTTGCGTTAACTGTTTACAAAGCTGATATAGTATGGACTTCACATAGAGTCTGCTAATGGACTAGAAAGGTATTAGATCCATCATGGCTCAATTTATTTTAAAATAAAATAGAAACCCCTACTTTTGATCTTGGAATCGAAAAAAGGAGGAGATTTTGCGTTGAGATACAAGTTTAGGTCTCAGATTTGCGTGACCTCTGGTGGACAAATAAAGGTCGAAGTACGCTAACACAGATTCTTATAAAAATCTCGCAGGTGAACTCACTCCAAATAGCACCCCAAAAGTGAGCGGCAAGGGTAAATCAGTCTAAAAAAGCACCCCGAAGGAAAAAGAATCCTTTAACGTCCACGTCGTTCTTTCTGGTCTTTTTTTATAACTAACCCCGCGAGACTTCTGAGATTCTATGTAGCGTACTTTGACCTTTATTTGTCCGCCAGAGGTGACAAACCTTTAAGACTAAATTGTCTCTGAACATACAATATTCTGCAGTTTTTGATTCCCAGATCAAAAATAGGAGTTTCTATTTTTAAAAAAAAGTTTGCCCTCAAATAACCTTGAAATGGAGGTTAGGTCGAAGGTCACCATAAGATTCCTTGTTGAAAGTTATCTAGGGTACAATGCTAATAATAATTTTAAAAAAAAATTGTATTTTTGTATAGTAGTAGTAGTAGTGGTGAGAAGACCATTTTTGGTCTACCGACTAGGCGCGCCCTTTTCGCAAACCCCGATTTGTCCGTACATCATATATCAAACTGATGCACGTGCCCATTAGGATGCAAGTTTTCTTTCTCTAAGAGGACTTTTTGCCTGACACCTCTTTGTCGAGGGCAGGGATCTTTATACTGCGTAGCAAGTATACACAGTGGACCCACGCTTTTACACTTCTTCCGAAAGGTGGTCCTGCTACATGTTAGACTTGCATCTATCTAACATGGCTATCGTCCCAGCAGAACTTGTTTATAGACGATAGACTTCTTTGCCTTTTCAGTGCAACAGTCGTGGTCGTCGTGAGTTGACTGTAGGAGATTTATGCTGGCGCCGTCCTGGTTCCGACTATATAGCACTTATACCAGGCTCCTGGGTTATTATCCCTGGTTCCTCGGCTGGCTGGGTGTCGGCTCCTGGACTACATCTGCGTATATTCTCGATGTTCAATGTCGACTTATATTTTTTTGTTTTTGCATCGTTCGAGACGCGAGCCTGGTACCTTCTGCATGTGAAGCCGACGACCATACCACGGCACTACCCTGCCGCCTGGATTTTTGTATAATTAATTCTCCAAAATATTTTGGCGTTTCCGTACTTTTTGCTCACCCTGTATATTATACGTGTGAGAAAAAAAAAATACTCATGTAAGTCGCTTGAGATACGAGGGTGGATCAAATATAAACAAGCCTTTGTTTATAAACTAGTTATATAGAAACATGACCCAAAACACAAAATTTTTCTACTTTTCTACACATCCCCCTTCTCTGTTAATACACTTTTCCCAACGGGTTGACAGTTTCTTAATTCCGTTTTCATAAAAGGAAGCTGGGCGGGTATCTAACCAGTTGCGCACGAATGCCTCCACCTCTTTATTGGTCTGAAATTGCTCGCCTCCCAATAAATCTTTGAGTGGGCTAAACATATGAAATTCGCAAGGTGACAAATCTGGACGGTATGGAGGGTATCCAGCAGAGTCCAGTGCATTTCATTGATTTTGGCTTGTGTTAAAACTGCCGCATTAGGTCTAGCGTTGTCATGCAGGAGCAACACGTCTTGGATGGGATGTGCTCTCCTCTTTTGGTGATAATCAAGCTTTACCTGATCGAGTAAGTTGCAGTAGTAAGACGCGTTTACTGTTATTCGCTCGTGCAAAAAAAATCGACCAGTCCCAGAAAACGGTCGCTAAAACTTTGACTGCAGAAATGATGGTAAGGACGACGTGGTTGACTCACGTTGTCGACACGCTCACAGCCGTCGTTAATTTCTTTGCACCAAGTTTCTACAGGTACCCACGAAAGCGTCTTATCTCCGAACTGTGCTCGCAATCTGCATCGAATTTCAGCAGGTTTAAGGTTTTCGCGTTTAAGAAATTTAATGATTATTCTTTGCGCAACACTGCTGTGTATCTTCTTCTCGCTCATTGCGATTGCTCCTCGGCAAATGAGCATCGCGGCACTACCAGCCGCCTACATGCTGCTGAATATCCCTACTTCAAAATTATCACGGCCACGTTCATCTTGAATGACTTTTCCGTTAGTAAGTTTAAAAGGCTTGTTTATATTTGATCCACCCTCGTATATCATAGAGCAAATACCGCAGCCCACGAGAAAGGCGCGGAAATATCACATGACCGTAGGAGTCCCACAAAAAAACGCCTCACGGCCCGCTGTCATTATAAAACATGTGTGTGTTCAGTTTTGGTATGTTTGTTTACGTCGATTTTTTTTTAATTCGGGCACGAATTTTATGTGAATTTTATCAAAATTATTAAAATAACGCAGCCCACGAAAAAGACTGTAGAGGGCTGCGTTAAAATAATTAATGGCTAATGAGTAAATTATAAAGAAAATACCGATAAGATAAACAATGTCGCGAACGTGTAATTAGTGTTGTTCCTTCCCAAGTAACATTTCTTTTTCTATAGCAGAAGCTAAAAGGTTACCAGCGCCTTTCCTTAAAACCATTCGTTTCAATGTTTGGTCGCTAGCACGTTCCTATTACGCTTATATACCCCTTAGACCTCCTAAATGGGACTCCCCAATTGGTGGTGGCAACCTATGTATTAAACTCATTATAAAACCATAAGAAATAAACGCTAGCTTCGCCCTCTAGCGGTTCCACCAGTATAGAACCTTTTAGAGCCTAAAGCTATTATGCCAGGTTCTAAAAGCAACTCAGCAACGTCCTCTATCCTGTTATAAAACTAGATTTGGTAATTTGGTATCCTGGCAATTCTGTTGAATACCATAATACCTTTAGAGTAAAGAATTTTTCCTATAAAAGCTTTAGCGATATTTTAGATTCACAATGGCTATATAAATAAATTTAGGTCATAAAATTGCCAAAAATGTCAGAGTCCCAAAATGATTGTATCACATAAAAATATACCTATATATGAGGAGTTTGTCGTTTTGTGGATCATCAAATTGCCTGCCAGACTTATTTTTCTGATAAAATCGTATCTGAAAAGCTCTCAAAACAAGCGCGCCAGCTCACAAATGCTTTTTAATAGTTTTTTGATAACTAAATAACAAATATTTAAAATAAAAAAAAAATAATTTACACTATTCACCATTAAAAAAGTCTGTTTGGTTTACATAAATCAAAATTAAAGTAAAATTATTGTTAAAAAACACTGCTAAAACGACTAGATAAATATTTTCTGTTTACAATATTTTTAAAATAATTCTATATACGCCATTATCGTTTTATAGTGGTCACTTGGTTTTATTTGTTACTCTGTCGCAACAAGGATTTTTGAGTGCGCTTATGAAACCAATAAAAAAGAGAAGGTAAACATAGTGAACATAACCTCACTTAAATTTTTTGTATTTGTTTTTTAAACTGTTGTGTTAAATTTAAATGTTTTTTATCGTGCAATTTGCACACAATCAGGAGGGCCAGTGCAATAATATCCGTTATGCCTGCAGGTTGGAGGGAAACCTCTTATATTGGCCGTTTAAACAGGCCTTATCTAGGCTTGGGTGCCCTACCCAGGAGGATAATAAATAATCAATCTTGCAATAGGTAGGTACCAATCTGTACTAGCACTAGTAAAAACTAAATTACGAAAGTATTTATTTACTTCTGTTAAAACTCTTAAGGAAACAAAGTTTTATATGACCGCCTTTTTAAATAATATTTAATATGCAGCTATGGGTAACCAAAAATACAAAAGAATTAAGTTTACCTTTAAGCCTTCCAATAAAACCTGTTTAAAATGCCTAAAAGTAATGGCAAAAATCAAAAGTTTAAAATTTATATTTACCACTCTTAAAAACCTTAAGGAAACTAGGTTCTATATGGCCGCCTATATAATCATATTTACTATTAAACTACTGGTAACTACAAAAACAATAGGATATAAGGTAACCTTTTAGCTCTATTATAAAACACTTTTGTTATGACCTAAAGTAATGAAAAAAACTAAAAGACCAAAGTTATTATTTATTTCTTTTTAAAAACTTTAGGTAAAAGGGTTTTATAAGACCATCTTTATAAATCAGAAATCAATAAAACCAAAAGTATCTAAAAGGAACAGAAGAACACTTTTTGGTTGTATAACATCTCTTTAGGTAATTGGCAATATAAATTACCTTTTTGTAGCCAAATTGATCCTAAAAGCCATAACAGCACCCTCTAAATAACCTTGGAACCAAATTAATAAAACCTTGAGTGGTAATAATGTTACTTGGGTTGTCGGTCCAACTATAAAACTGAAACCTAATATGTTGCAAACGGGAAAGAAGTGGTAAAAGATAAGATCTTGAATAAGATTGATCAAGTAATAGACATCCTTAGTGACATTTTCGATAGTGAGAGTGAAAAATGTGTTCAGTTGTCATTTCTTACTGAACAATTAGGTCTCTTGAAAAGGTAACCTGAGAATCGAAGATATGGTGGAAACACTTTAATGTTGGCTTCATCTTTGTTTATCCAGTTATCCAGGGCATACACGTGTCAATTTACAATTCTAAGGTAATCCGCACCCTCGCAATATTAAAAAACTGATTTGTAAAATATTGTTAACAGATAGTAATCTCTCTAGTAGTGTGAAATATTTAAAAAGTAAGATACAGCTTTTAAAAGAACATGAGTTGGTAGTTAACTTACACTTTATTAAAATAGATATTAAACTTTGTGCTGGGTAATTTTTCAAAAAATTATTGACGACCACTACATTCAGTTCATTGAATGGGAAAACCATCTCACTTATTCACAAAATCACTTGTTTCTTTTTAATAAATGTAGAGTGGAAAGGCTAATTGATCTAAGTGCCAAAAAGCGTTTTTGTGGGATACTAAAAAAAACTGTACAATACATGCACGCGGACTTACGGATGACGTGATTTTAAACATGTTTGTTAGGGCATAAGGTGGGGAAATTGCACTTAGTTTTTATAGCCCCGTATTGGCCTTGACACATACATCATTTTAATCATCTAAAATTTGTATATTTTGGCACTTAGATCATTTAGTTTTTCTCCACAAAAACACTCTACAAATTATTGTGAAATGTTTTATATTGAAAATTTTTCTTCAGATAACTCTAGCGAGTGTTTTTGTGGAGAAAAACTATTGTCAAAGCTTGAAAAAATTAGTTTAAGAGCATGTAAAGTTTTTAAAAATAATTTCATTAAAAAGCACAATGATTTAGTGTCTGCTAATAAATCTTTGAATAAGAACTCAAAGATGATGATAGTCAAAGAAAAATTAAAAAACTAAAAGCTTAGGTTTGATATGTCCAATTTTGAAAGACTTGTATAGATTTGAAGTTACTAACGATATTATGTACCTAATATATGTACCTGAAGATATTAGAGTGCAAATTTTGTATAATTTTTTATTTTATAGATTCAGTTCTTTTATCCATAATAAACACATATATCAGCAAAATATTTTTTAAAAGTTTTGCCTATAAAAGAACAAAAATTTTTTGTTAATTTATTTAAATTGTGTAAAAACATATAATATATTAAGCAATACAATAAGAATCCTAGGACTCCCAAGATCACGTGACCGCCGACTTGCTTATAACGCGCCATGGCCGGTCTTTATCGTTGGCTGCGAGCAAATACGAAAAAAAATCGCGTCAACCTTATACTCGAACCGCGCTAAAAATAATTATTACTCACCAGGTTGTAAAGCCAGTGTATCCTTTACAGCGTTAATAATGGCGCCGGCACTAGCATCATCCAAGCAATGCTTTTCACTATCAATAATAAATATATCATTATCCGGTGGGTTGTCTGACATGTCCTCCTCCAGGTCCATTTCTCTTTTAAGCTGATCCTCTCTGTAAAACAAAGTTCAATTCAATTCAATTCAAATTCAATTCAAAATTCTCTTTATTCAGCAAAAAGCTAGACCAACAAATTACAAATTTATATAAAAACCAAAGAAAACCAGCACAGCTGGTGCAAAAGAAAAGAAGTAGTAGTCCAATTCAATGATGAAAGGAATAAAATTACACGAACATCACGAACTATTTAAAATTTATCACAGCAATTTTTAACACACAATATAATTCGATAAATTTAAAAGTCTGGCGTTAACCTGAAAAACTTTTTTAATTTGCTTTTAAAATGTAAAATCGTTCTACAGTTTTTAATGTCTGCGGGCAGTTTATTATAACAACTCATGCCTGCAAAAAATAGTGTCCGTTTTGTGGAAAATAACCTAGTTTGCTCAATATGGACGTCCTTACGTTGTCTGGTATTATAAGAATGAATGTTGAACCTAAATTGTAAGTTCTTAGATAAATATAAAGGTAACATATTATTAATTAACTTAAAAATAAATAGAAGGGTTCTAAATTTTATATTTACTTTTACTGACATCCAGTTTAATCGCTCTTGCATGTATATTATGCTGGTATATCTATTGCAACCCAAGACTAGTCGCATGCATCTATTTTGCAAAATCTGAAGTTTATACAGACGTTAAAGTTGTCTCGTAATTATTTCCCTAACAGAGTAAGAATGGTGATATTATAGCATTTCACGATAAAATGCCAAGGGCGGTCAAAATACTTTACGCACGTGTGTGTAGAGTGATAACCCTCGAGTAGTGACGTACGGTCTGAGAGACCGACAACCAAGACTAATCTTGTTTTAATCGCACGCCCAATTACATTAAATTTATCCATAGATGAGCATGCCACGATCCAGTCTTTTTCGAAGTCTCGTAAGCGTAGTACATGTATGTGTAGAAGAAAACAATCACTACTTACAGGCCGATATGCGTGCCAAATTTTATTACTTTAGCTTAAAGCAAAGAGAATCGAAAAAAATATTGTGATAATTATAAAATTAACAAAAGTTTTATTTGTATAATATTCACGTATAATTTTTTTTATAAACATATTTTTATAGTACAGCGTGTCTCATTTTCGATGGGATTAAATGGGAAACTCGGTTATTATTAAAGATATCGATTTTCTGATTGCACCTTACCGTGCTCTTTTTTGGAGCCGTTAAAAATGGTGTAATCAGATTTTTGCTATACCCCGTGGTTTCGCTAATACAGGGAGTTTTTGAAAAAATTGCATTTTAATTAATTCCTTGTATCGCGCTTATTTTGCAAGATATTTTTATTCTGTAAAAACCTTTCTATGGCAACTTTTTTAGTGGAAAATAATGACGTTGTCAATTTTTAAAAATATTGTTTAGTTTTTGAGATATGGTATTTATCATAAAAAAATTAAATACGGACCTGGATTTTTTTTATTACTACTTTGATTAGTTCCATGCTATTATTACCTTAAAATGATAAAACTTTAATATTTTTTTGATTTAAGGTTAAAAAAAGCTATTTAATATTTGAAATAAAAATTATAGTCCCAACCTGGAAATTTCCAACGTAATTATAAATTAAAAATTGCAAGACACACTAGTTAAACGATTTTTAGTTTATCTGTTTTGAAATGATAATTAAAAGATGTATAAATAAAGTAAAAAACGTTAAAAAGTTACAAAAATAATATCATATTAATTATTTGATAACCGAACAGCAGGTCGTGAAATTTACAAAACAAAAGCGTGGAATTGACATTGTCATTTTACTTGTCATTTTTGTAAATAGCTTACAATTATTTTAAACTGGCTAGAAATCGACCATATCCAGATTTTGAAAAATGTGATATGTTTGACTGCTTCATTCAAGCAACAAAATCCCAATATTTAAATGGCAGAAATATTTTTATGCAAAATGCGTTAAGAAAAATTACTCAAAAATGCCAACAATGTCTTACACATAATGGTAATCAGAAAGATTAGTTATTTTTTATAATTTGTTTTTATTTTTGTATTTTTCGTAGACTTTGTTTCAAATAAATCTGTAAATTAACGTAAAACCATTTTAATATGCTAAGTATCAAAACAGTTAAACTAAAAATTGTTTAAATAGCAATTTTTAGTTTATATTTATGTTGGAAATATCCAGGTTCGGACTAATTTTTTTTTAAATATTAAATATTTTTTTTTACCTTAAAACAAAAAATTTTTAAATTTTTATTATTTTATGATAATACTAGCATGAAACCAATCAAAAAAGTAATAAAAAAAATGCAGGTCCGAATTTAATTTTTTTATGATAAATACCATATCTCAAAAACTAAACAATATTTTAAAAAATTGACAACGTCATTATTTTCTTCTAAAAAAGTTGCCATAACAATGTTTTTACAGAATAAAAATATCTCGCAAAATAAGCGAGATACAAGGGATTATTAAAAATACAATTTTTTCAAAAACTCCCTGTATTAGCGAAACTACGGGGTATAGCAAAAATCTGTTTACGCTATTTTTAAGGGCTCAAAAAAAGAGTACAGTAAGGTGCAATCACAAAATCAATATCTTTAATAATAACCGAGTTTCCATGGGACACGCTGTACAGAGAAGCCTCCTATAAGCGGACACTCACGGTTCCGTCGACTTTGTCCGCTTATTGGAGGTGTCCGCTTAAGAGAGGTAACTGGGAAATTTTGATATATATTTATTAACAATTTCCGCTGCTTAAGATTTTCTGATATTAAATTTTTCGGCGATCTTTCGTGCTGATAGATGTTCCTTCTCCGAAACGTTAACAACTTCCATTTTTTCACGTAAATCAAGATTTTTTTTACTAGGCGCCATTTTAAAGAGATCTATTACTACCTAACTGCACAATGAAAATAAACGCAGCAGTCCGGCCGATTAAAATAATGTTGCAAATACGACAGAAGTGTTTAGTCTCCGCACTAAAACCGAAAGAGGTAATTTCCCGGCTGCAGAGTGCATTGTTGCCAACATACTACATAATATTTATGCCTATGTCGTGCAGCGCTCTGCCCGCTGTCAGAGGTTCGTCCGGTTAAGGGAGGTTTCAGAGTTTTTTAAACAAAAAAAATTGTCCGCGTCCGGTTATTAGAGTGTCCGGTTATAGGAGTGAATTTTAAATGTAAAGAAATAGGCAAAAGCTTGGTTCCAACAAATTTGTCCGCCTAAAGGGAGTGTCCGCTTAATAGAAGTGTTTTTTGATTAGTAAAATAATAAAATTGGCTAAATTTGTTATTCAATAAAGTTGGCTAAATTTGTTATTCAAAATAGTTGTTGGAACCTCGGTTGGAACCCATATGGAAATATCGGTCTGTTAGAAAGGCACATTAACACTGTGGAGAGACGACTCCCTCACAAACTATACTGGGTGGAAAGTTTTCAAATTGTTACCCTGTATATGTAAAAATATTAAAAACATTAATATACTTATTTATTCAACTTCAACTTTAAGACGTAGTGCGTAGTCAAATTCTAACATAGTTCCGAAATTTACCCATATGGAGTGCGAAGTCTTTTGAAAGGCAATTATTATTGATTATTATTGAATTGCCAAGGCGAGGAAATAGTCGAAAGACCAAACGAAATATTATATTACATAACAAGAGAAGAAACTGACAAATTTCACACGAGCGTGAATGTTGTGAACACAAGCCGAGTAAAACAACACGCAAGTGAACTAAACTAATTTTTGTAAAAATTGGTCTTCGCAACACATGTGCAGAAGCGTATGGTGACAGTTAACGTCATCGTATACTTTTCCATACATGTGCGCAATAATTTCTGCAAACTAGTGAAATTTAACGTTTTCTGATGATGCCAACCGTATGAAATCCATCATTTTCATATGTGGTCGTAGGAAAAAAGAGTTTGTGGGCAATTTCTCCAAAAACGGTCAGGGTAACTCACAACTAACTGTGAGAGGAACAGTCAGCAGAGCGATATGATGATGCAGATGAAGGCCACTCAGAGCAAAATTGACCAGAGTAATTTATACCCAATTATAATCATGTAAATGTTATTACATTGTATATTACTTTGGCAATATACAACGCAAAAAATCATGTATTTCGTATTATTAATTTCGCCTTGTTGAAGTTTACACATCTGCCGTGTGGTCTTAAGCACACACAATTTTTTTATTATAAGTTATATATAAGAAGATACCGAAATGAAACAAAAAATCGGGAAAATCGGAACAATTTGCATAAAACGCGGGACTTTCATAGGATTAACAAAAAGCGGGACCGAGCTACAAAAAGCGGGACCGTCCCCCCTACGGCGGGACGTCTGGCAACCCTGGCCTGATCGAGCGTAATTATAATATCTCAAAAACTATTACATAACTGTATGTTTTTACCTTTAAAACGAAGTGCCACTTGACCCACTTTCTAAAAATTGTTCTCTGATAAAGTTAAATCGACGGGTTTCGGCTTTTTTCAAAACTTTTTATTCAGGAACATACAAAAAATTTAATTCATAAGATATTATAAAGTATCTATTACCTCAGTGTGCAAGCGTCTTTGTTGACTCCATCTGGTGGTAAGCTGATTGATAAGGGGTTGTCAGAATCATGTTCGAGGTCATTTTGGATATATGACACTTTGGCAACATTCAAGAAATCTTCTTCGTTTTGCGGTTGAGAATTTGGGTTTGTTTCTTGACAATCGGAAATTTCGGGGACATTTTGGTCTGTGCTTGATGACTTTGTCATGAAGTCTAGAAAAACAAATGAGGAATAATGGCTGGTAAATTCATAGGGGTGTCTAGACATACAACGAATTAGGCGCTGACTCGTGACGTCACTAAAAAACTGCACCCCGACATAAATTGTAATTTTGGAACATACTCATTTTCATCTCTTTTTAAAGCACAGCTAATTTTTTTATTGTTTTCCAACTCATAGAGCTGCACAATGGGCTCCCGGACCTAATTTTTGACCACAATTAGAAAAATAGGTTTTGTAACAATATTTTGTTTTAAAATGACAAAAAAGTAATTATCAATCAAAATGCGGATCCAAAATGGCGAAGTTTCCTATTTATGAACCAATAAGTATAAAATTTAAAACTTTGGAGTGTTAATAGTCGCTAAATATTATTTTTGACTCAAATTAAAAAAAAAACTCATTTACCAAGAGGTATCAAATTTAGAACTTTGGCGTGTCTAAAGTCGCTGATTATAATTATGAACTCAAAACAGATCCAAAACGGCAGAGTTTTCTATTTATGAACCGATATGTATCAAAATTGGAACTTTGGAGTGTATAAAGCTGATAATTAAGATTTTTGGCCAAACCTAAAAAAAAATATCATGGCGGATCCGAAATGGAGTAGGTTTACATTTATGAACCAATATGTATTAAATTTGTATTTAACGTCGCTTATTATAATTTTTTATTCAAACAAAACTAGCACGGCGGACCCAAAATCCTTATTGAATAGACTATTCTATTTATAAACCGATTTGTGTCAAACTTGGTACTTAGGGTTGTTTAAGGTTAAATTGAGATAATCATGTAATGCGTAACAAAGCTGCATTGAAAAGGATAAAAAGTTTCCATAATAATAAATCGAAAAACCAAACTAAAAATTTAAAATATTAAAAACAGTGAAACAATATTATTCTAGGGCTGTATCAAAAACTAGAAAATAATACGAACGTAACCCTGACTTTGTAGAGGATAAGAACCTGCAAGATTAACGACTGCATAATTTATTAAGAAATATTTTTCTACAAAAATTTGCTTTTAAGTCCAGCAAAATAAATATTTTTAAAGCGTCTACGTTTTTATATTAGTTTATTAAATGTCAGGTTCGGTAAACTGCTGATGATTTAAAATAGAACCGTTTACCTTAAAAGTTTTTTACCTTTTTTTTTCATAAACAATCCACCTGTTAAAGTTAACTTCATCTATAATTTTTGGTTTTTGAGATTTTTTATTTGTGACCTTCATTTTATTTGATTTTTGAACATTTCAATTTTTTTCATTTTTAACTTTTTATTTTTTGAATATTCTTTACATAAAATATTGTCGCAAAATGGCTTTAAATCTGGGTCAAATCGCCATGGCCATGGCCAAATATGGTACTATAACGCGTTCCGTTGAAAGGAAACATGACACTTCTGAAAGTTGCGTCAATCAAATAATAGTTTTTTTAAGGACTACTGAACTATCTACTCTTTTTTAGTAAAGATGTTCAGTATGTATTTAATTTAACCATTTTTGACGAAAAATCAGGTCCGCGAGCCCACTGTGTGCGGATGGAAGAACGTCGATTGACATTGATTGTCAAAATGACATCTTATAAATACTTCTCTTTGCAAACTAATCCCAAGACTGTTTTAGATTGGGTGCGCTCGTCCCACTAATTTGAGTTAAAAAGAGATAGTAAGTAGCTCGATGACAATGTGTGAGTTTAGTTAAAACGAGTAGACCACTGTTTGTTTATTGATTATTATTGATCATGATTGTTTAATAGAATTAGGTGCCCTTACTAATACATTAATTTAAAAAAAGATGGTAAATAATCAGATAATAATGTGTAAGTTCAATCAATGACACGATTAGATTAGATGGTGGTACGTTAGAGAATCCTATTTTGTGTCGGGGTGCCGTGCTACGTCACAGTCAGCGCCTTATTGAAAGTGTAAACGGCAACTTCATAGGGGTATAGTCAACCACGGACACCGGTGTTTCGGAAAAAGCTATTTCCTTCCTCAGCGTGGCTTGCCTGACACAAGGTAGAACAAACTGACTACAAGATACAAGGTAAATCAAAAAGAATGAAAAAATAGGTGAAACCTATTTTTCATTCTACGAGTAAAACGACAGCGAACCAAGGAAACTAAGTCCATGGCGGGTCGAAAACGTCCACCGGTCTATAAGGAAGAAAGACATTTCGTCACAGTTTAACCAGATCATGCTAACTGTGGACGTTTTCGTCCCGCCATCGACTTAGTTTTCTTGGTTCGTTGTCGTTTCATTCGTAGAATGAAAAATAGTTTTTACCTGTTTTTTCACTATTTTTGATTTATACAACAAAAACTTAACAGAGGATTTTTCGGGTATTTTTTGTGGAATTTAGAAAAATCGGACACGTCGATTTTGTTTGCGAGGGGAACCCTTTTTGACTATCTTGACATTTTTAAAGAACGCCGCCTTCGAAGGGTAAACTTTATCCATATATTTTGAATAGATAAAATGGTTCAAGTGATAACTTGTTTGGACGGTCTCTTGAATGTCTTTACAACCGCGTAAAAAGTTCGAATTTTATCCCTGGAAGGGGGTGTATGCTACAAATATTTTATGCCAAAAAGTGCCTCCCTCACAAACAAGATTGACGTGCCCGAACGTATTTCCAAATTCCATAAAAAAAAATACCCGAAAAGGCCTCTGTTAGATGCTTCTTGAAACACACTGTATACAGGAGTTTTTAAAATATATTTTTCAAAGTTTCTCTCGCAAAATTGGAATATCGTCGCCATCTTGTAACAAGTTTCATAAAAATTTGCAACTTTGTATTAAAGATTACCCATGGAATCAAATAACGTTAACAATTTTTTTCTAGGCCTTCTTCTTTTTTACGGGACGGTTTCCAAAATCCCCATGTAGTAAGTTATCTAGTTTACCCTGTCTATAAAATGTATGCTATGTTACAATAAAAATTTTAAACAAATAAATTTATGAGTACTTGACTGAAAATTTTCGTTATAACATTTAATCAAAATTTAATATAATATTGTCATGTATGTAATTTGGGCATGCTACCCGGAACTTGGTTGGTTGACCTGATGTAAAAGTATTAGGACGTCAACCTAGGAAGTATGTGGTGCAAACGATTTATGTTTAAGATTAAGACACGTTTGTAATCGCATGCTTCCTAGGTTGACGTCCTAATACTTTTACATTAGGTCAACCAACCAAGTTCCGGGTAGCATGCCCAAATTACATACATGACAATATCATCTAGATTGGTGTCGAATAGCTACAAAGAATACCGCACCCGTTTACATAGGCCTTATAGGAAATTTTTGTCTCGGTGGAATTCACTATAATTTTATTATATTATAGTAGGCTATATAACTAAAAAAAGTAAAGTTAAGTTTTTCTATGCACAGTTTTTGAGATATAAGCGGTCAAAGTTCGTTAAATTGTCGTTTTTGTGGATGTTCTAATAATAATAACTCTTACATCTTGACCAAAAAAAATTTATTGATCATAAAAATAACTTATTTTTATATCTCAAAAACTGTACATAGAATAACTCAACTTTACTTAAATTTTTTTAGTAACATACCCTGCTATAACATACTAAAATTATAGTCAATTTCACTGAGACAAAAACTTCCTATAAGGCTTGTGTAAACGGATGCGGTGTTCTTTAAAAAATATTAGTTTGGGCACAAAATATTGTCGTGATTTATTTTATCCGCCGGGTTAAAACCTAATTTTTGCTCCTAAAAGGATTACAAAACAGATTTTATCCCTGATAAAACAAATCAACAACTATTTACGTTTGGGGGGTAACTCAGATGGAAGGTAAGCCAACAAGAGGTCGGATCAGTCTTCTTTAATGATGAGCGATTGTTATGACAAGGAAACTACAATCAATTCTACTTGCGTAAGTAACCCCGAAAACTGGTTTCCCTCCTTAATCAGTTTTTTTATATTTTAAAAGTTTTTATTTCAAGCAAGCGATAAATGTTGTACATGTTGGCATGAAAAATAATTAAAGCTAATCTAACCTTGGCTGTGTACCCTGAACTAATAATATTAAATATTACTTAAATTAATTAACTTGGAGGGAGCACTTTCGGCTCCCATTACATGAAACTTTCACAAACTCTACCGTCGAGGCTCCCATTTGCACTCTCCTCGATTTAGTTTTATTATTTAAACAATTACTGGTTTAACAAGCTTGCAAATTATTATTAAATTGATCATACAGGGTGCTTCATAACAATATACACTTAACGGATATGTATTCTCACCTCGAAAATTGTTGCCTTGACTCTGCACACTGTCCATTGACACGTCCAAGTTTTCACGACTGCCATTTAAGCCTTTTTCGCTTTCATCCTCAATATAATTTATATGATGTCTAAGTTTTAGATCGGATTGTTCACATTTTTTTCTAAACTGGTAGAATTTTTCAACTAGAAATTTGCAAGGACGACATATTTTATCAGGTAAGTTGTCAGCCTCAAAAATCTAAAAAAAATTATAAATTAACTCATAACGGGCGGTTTGATTTAGGCTCATCATTGATCTTTGGATTGACTGTTGCCATTCTAGTTTAGGACGCCCTCTTTTTCTGCGCCTTATTGGTTGCCATTCTAGGACCTGCTTTGGTTCATTTTTCTCTAGGTACGGGCCAGTGATAGGTAGGTAGACTAGGCACCTGTATACCATTGTATTTTCCTATTTTTTTACATTACAATTAGTAATTTTCACTTAAACTGAAGTTTATTTGTTTGCATTCCCCCTCCTTTGCCAAAAGCAAGACTTGGCTGGCGCCCTTTGTCTTGCCAAAAATAACATCAAATAAAATAAAAGTATCTCAGTAAAAAAGGAAAAAAGAATCATAGGAACTCCAATTTTTTTGAACCTGCGACTCGCTTCCGACAAATGAGCTGCCGTGCCAGATGCTATAAAATCTAGGATTGTATGTTATCAAACAAGTTTCATGGCTAATCTGTCAAAAAGGATTTTTTTGTTTCCCTTATATTTGGGTAGCCTGAAAGCTTAACCTCACGGGGGTCCAAGATCTAATGGACACCTAATAAGTGTTGACAATTAACCGTTTCGTCCTTATGGGACTCCTCAGAACACTGCTGGTCAATGTGACAAATCTTGCGAAGTTAATCAGACGGTTTTGTCTCTAATTAAATGTAATTAGTGAGAGAACTATAGCAAGAAGCGCCATCCACCGAGATACGAGAGAAACAAAAAACCAAAAGCAGGCGAAAACACTGCTATACAATATCGATCAATGAAAAGATCGAATGCAAAATAAAAGAAAACAACCATAGTCCGTGACCTACGGCAGCTCTTTGTCTTTCAGGCCGGATCAACACATATTGCATTTTTACCCGTCATCAAGACAGTGAGCGTTAATCAACGGAATTTTTAAGCCAAATAATACTAACAAACGTGGAATTTCGTACCCGTGAATTTAAAAATCAAACAAGTTTCGTGGCTAATCGGGCAAAAAGGAGTTTTTTGTTTCCCTTATATTTTTCCGTGGGTAGCCTAGTATGTTATATAACTTTGGCTTAGTCCTTTAAGTGAAGGTGAAACTGTTATAGTTTGGCACTTAAAAATACCATGAAATAGATGCATGTATGCATGTATCAAACACTTAAGAGATAAATAGACCGATACCAGTTCACTTTGCAAAATTCGTTTTATCCCTCATATACCTACAGGTCAAAACCCCCGATCCACGGAGCAAAGTGAGGCAAAAAGGTATAAACCTCAAAAAACAAGGAAGGATAGACTGAAAGGCTAAGTAAAATTGACAAAATCATAACCTGAAGAATTACAACCCAACAACAATAATAAAAAAATATGTGAAGTTAGCTTAATTGTGTCCCTAAAAAATTGAGATGCGGCATTATTTATAAATCCGAGATACGAGAAAAAGAGCTTTTATTAAAGCGTCTCAAACTTTTGGCAACGAATAGACGAACTTACCTCTAGGGCCACGCACGCCACAATTTTTAGCGATAAAGGCGCCACACTTTGTTCTGATTGCAACCCGTCCTCAGGATCATCAAATATGGAAATCAGTGGCTCCTCTTGGCCCATACAAAGTCGACAAACCTAATAAAAGAGGTACCATATTAATGTAAACCTTGATCCATATTCCACAATATAGCGTGCGCTAGAGATAGTTGAGTGTGCAGCATGTAAGCACCGCAGTTTAACATTGGATACTAGCTGAAAATAGCTGATAGATTAATGATCCGGGTGTAATCAGACCAATTTTTGGTTCCATTTTTGTTACCCTCCCTCTTATAGTCAAGGCGGGATTTCTAAAAAGTTAACTAGATTGATGCCGTAAAGCCCCAAAGACACAGGAATGCATTCAAAATATACAGTGTGTGAGGTTAAATCGCAAAATATCGAAAAAAGTTAATTGAAAAAAGTGTTTAGAATGCCATTTTAGGGACCTGTATGAAATTTGGAGCAATATATTACAAAATAAGAAATACCCTATTTGTGACCCTAGCCTTATTATGAATTAATTTTATACAGATTTTATTATTGAAATAGTTTAAGTAACGCATCATTTAATGGATAAAGGTAAAATGATTCCAAATTCTTAATTAAAGTCGTTCATAAAAAATTAAATAAAAATATCCGATTAGCACATGTACCTTTCTTGTTGCAATGGCCTTTCTTTAACAGTTTGTAAGGTTTCCGTGAACTTAGTATTAATACCACAATAGAAAAAAGCCTCATCATTGATATTATTTATCAAATACGTTGTTCTTTTCCATTGTGGTATTAATACTAAATTTACGGAAAGCTACAAACTGTCAAAACAAAAGGCCATTCCGACAAGAAACGTACATGTGCCAATCGGATATTTTTATTTAATTTTTTATGAATAACTTTAATAAAGAATTTGGAATTATTTTACCTTTGCCCATTAAATATTGCGTTACTTGAACTATTTCAATAATAAAATCTGTATAAAATTAATTCATAATAAGGCTAGGGCCAAAAATAGAGTATTTCTTATTTTTAATCATTATTGCTCCAAATTTCACAGAAGACCCTTAAATGACATTCTAAACACTTTTTTCAAATAACTTTTTTCGATATTTTGCCATCTAACCTCACTTTGTGGGTTTTCATTAGCTTGTCTAACGAACTGTCACGATCAGCTGTTTTTCGATCCAAGATGGTCGCCATAGGACAAACAAAGCGTTTTCCCATAAGCCGCAATGTTAACAAAAACGTAATTTTTAAAAAAAGTGAAACGATTTAACTTACAACAAAGATGCTGTTTTAAGTATTGAACCTTTGTACACATGGGAAAAATGCGTTTTTCTTTAAAAAAATCAATTGAAGCCAGTAAATCTCAAATAAAAGGGACCATGTTTTGTTCAAAAGTCAGGTTATGTTTTTATTTACTTTTGTTTTTTTTAACTTTTTTTCCAGTTTTTTACTCAGTTTGAATCATTATTATTAGTTTCTGTTCTGTTATGAATTGTGGCAGCTGGGGAGAGCTTGATAATGTTAGTTTTGATGGAATGCCAAGTATTTTGACCTTAAAAAATCATCTTGATTTAAATGAACTAGGTATCAGCTCAAAGAAGGGAAAAGAAAGTGGATAAGTGCTCTATTACTATAACCTGACTTAACAGAGGATAAATTGAAATATTCGAAAGTTTTTTGTCAGGTTTGTTTTGGATAAATGTGTAACTGCCATTTTGGCAACATTTTCTATTGGGATCTTTTTTTGTGCTTGAGTGGACCTTTTGCAGAAGTGTAACATAGAATTGTGTTAAATTGAACGAAATATTTCACTATGATTTTTTTACTATTCTAGGCAAGCAACTTTCAACTTTTGAAAAATTTTAAAAATTATGGTTGAAAAAAGGGTCCAGAGAAGAAAGAAAAGGAAAACAATATGAGGTTAAAGTGTGAATAATGAGCTGAACCAAATTTGTACACCATCCTATAGAACTCTTAAATAAACTTTTGGTAGTGTAGCATCCTGTATAGTGTCGAGTGAAGTCCTGTATCATCAAAGTTTCTTTTTCTTTAATAAATATTTATTTTACAGACCTCAAAACAGTTTAGAATAAACTGGTGAATTTGACAATCTCCCTAACTCAAACCTCTTTTTAACTTGTACACCGTAAAATTTGTATAGTATCTGACTGGACCTACTACAAGTCCTGTTGTGAAATTTCTACGGTACTGTTCTGAGCTTATTACCAAAAAAAATTTTTTATGGCATCATTAATAATAGATGAAAAAAAAAGTAATCTTGTTGACTTTGATGACCACAAGAAAAATAAATAAGTTCTCTCAGATATTTTTTTCAATTTCTCTCAAAAACACTTGGGTTCTACTATACTACTATACTACTAATGGGTCATATGCTGTTACACCCAATCGTAGAGTAGAGTATATATTTATTTGCATAAACTTTTAGATACATAATTGAGCAAATATTGTTACAAAAAACAGTAATAAAAGTAATAGTAACAGTAGTAATACAACAGCGAATATTGTACTGTTGTAAAATTTGAACAGTACTTACTGTTGTGAGCTGATGAACCTTAGGTTTGACCGTACTTAAGCCCTATGTATTATAGTTCATGGAAAATCATATGGTGATGTACGGTGTGTGAGGCCAATGACAAGGAAAAACTGTATTTTAATTTTGCAAGTTTTTTTTTATATAATGTTTACTTATATTTTTTTAAATAAACATATTTTGTACAGTACTTATTAGAAGTTTGCTTGACCAACCTCGGTTGGAACTCATATGTGCATATTGATCTGTTGGACTGACCTACCTATAAGTTGTGCCTCTTTTTCATGTCACTACTGGAGGGTTAAAACAATTAAACTTTGTCTAAACCTAAAAATCATAGTGAAATATTTTTTTCACAGTTTAATGCTATAGAAGGCCTATTACTTAGCAAAAGGTTTAGTCAAGTACAACAAAAGATCCTAATAGAAAACCTGAATCTGATGGGAAAAGTATAGTCTATTTCAATTTCGTCTCTGTTAAGTGAATAGAACTACTTTCCCCTACCTTGGGCTGATAGTTCATTGATTGATTGGTCAAAAAACTTCAAAAACCTTTGGGGGGCCCCCAGAGGTCTTATGATGTACTTTATGCTATTTTTTCTGTTTATTCATGAAATATATGGAAAATATCTAAAAAAATATGTGGTTTGGGGGGGTCCGGGCCCCTAGCCCCCCCGCCCCCTTGGTGCGCCCCTGTAATAATTCAAAATAAGTGAAAAAACTAGAAAAAAAGTTAAAAAAAAACAAAATAAACAAAAACATAACCTACTTTTTTGAAGAAAACATGGTCCCTTTTATTTCAGATTTTCTCGCTTTAGTTTAATATTTTTAAGAAAAACGCATTTTTCTCATATGCACAAAGGACCCGTTCTTAAAACTGATTAATTTTTGAGACTAAACTCTACGGTGTTTAACGTCGCTTATTATAATTTTTTACTCAAACAAACAAAACTAGCATGGCGGACCCAAAATCCTTATCCAATAGAATATCCCATTTATAAACCGATTTGTGTCAAACTTGGTACATAGGGTTGTTTAAGGTTAAATTGAGCTTATCGTGTAATGCGTAATAACGCTGCATTGGAAAGGATGAAAAGTTTCCGTAATAATAAATCTAAAAACCAAACTAAAAATTTTAAATATTAAAAAGAGTTAAACAATATTATTCTTTGGCTGTACCAAAAACTAGAAAATAATACGAACGTAACCCTGACTTTGTAGCGGATAAGAACCTGCAAGTTTAACGACTGCATAATTAATTAAAAATTATTTTCTAGAAAAATTTGTTTTTAAGTCCAACAAAATAAATATTTTTAAAGCGTCCACGTTTTTATATTAGTTTATTAAAAGTCAGGTTTGGTAAACTGCTGATGATTCAAAATAGAACCGTTTACCTTAAAAGTTTTTTACCTTTTTTTTCATAAACAATCCACCTGTTATAGTTAACTTCATCTGTAATTTTTGCTTTTTGAGAATTTTTGATTTGTATTTTTTATGGAGTGACCTTTTTATTTGATTTTTGAACATTTCAATTTTCTTTATTTTTAACTTTTTATTTTTTGAATATTCTTTACATTATTTGTATTTTTTATTAATATATAATTTTATTTTTATTTGTTTAAGTGTTTTAAAAATAATAAACAAGCACTTTTGTTAAGACTGTAAATGACTTGTGGCAGCAGATTTTAAAATATAATTTTTGAAAGATATGTACTCTTTGAGAAAATAAAAATTTCAAGAAAACGGTTGATAACTGAAGCAAAATTTTTGTCCAACATTTATAAGAAATCTATATTTTTATAGAATTTCAGAAATCCCAAGCAGAAACCATTACCATATCTGTCTATACATTAAAATTGAAACCAAAATGTACAGGGATAAAATCTACTTACCTCCCTCTACAAGATTTATTTTATGAGAATTTTGTACAATATAAAATATTGTCGCAAGATGACTTTAAATCTGGATCAAATTGCCATGCAAATATGGTACTTTAACGCGTTCCGTTGAAAGGAAACATGACACTTCTGAAAGCTGCCTTAATCAAATAATTTCAAGGCCTACTGGACTATCTACTCTGTTTTAGGTAAGATGTTCAGAAGTTTCAGTATGTATTTAATTTAACCCTTTTTGGCGAAAAATCAGGTCCGCGAGCCCACTGTGTGCTGATGGAAGAACCTCGATTGACATTGATTGTCAAAATGACATCTTATAAATATTTCTATTTGCAAACTAATCCCAAGACTGTTTTAGATTGGGTGTCGCACTAATTTGAGTTAAAAAAAGAGAGTAAGTAGCTGGATGACAATGTGTGAGTTTAGTAAATAAAACGAGTAGACCACTGTTTGTTTATTGTTATCATGATTGTTTAAGAGTATTAGGCGCCTTTACTAATACATTAATTTAAAAAGAGATGGTAAATAATCGGATAATAATGTGTAAGTTCAGTCAATGACACGATTAGATTAGATTGTGATACGTTCCAGAATCCTATTTTGTGTCGGGGTGCCGTGCTACGTCACAGTTAGCGCCTTATTGCACTTTGAGAGAAAAAAATTATTAACAGGACCTGAAGCATTAAAGATTGTAGAACGGCGAAAAACAAAGTAAAAAATAAATAAATGCGTGAGCAGGGGCATTGCGGGTTAGTTTTGGGGGTAAAAAGGGGCAAGGAATCGTATTATTGCGATTTCCGGTAAATATTGACTTCGTAGAAAAAGTGACATACATAACAGTCATAATGTCATAAAAATACCATAAGTCATAAAATAAAATCTATATTTTTTGTTAAAAAAAAATTTAGATAACCTCAAAATCTTCGAGAAAAATGAAAAAACCGTATTTTTAAACTTTTTATTTTTACAAAAATAATGTCAGTTTAACAAAACTAGATGAGAGTAGAGCTCTTCGGGTGCTAAATATCTACAATATTTTACAAACAAAAATACTCTGCCAATATATGGGCCCCTAAGCTCACACTAGGTACTAGGGTTATAGTGTACAGCATGTCCCATTTTCGATGGGATTAAATGGGAAACTCGGTTATTATTATATTGATTTTCTGATTGCACCTTACCGTGCTCTTTTTTTGAGCCCTTAAAAATAGCGTAATCAGATTTTTGCTATACCCCGTAGTTTCGCTAATACAGGGAGTTTTTGAAAATTGTATTTTTAATAATCCCTTGTATCTCGCTTATTTTGCGAGATACTTTTATTCTGTAAAAACATTGTTATGGCAACTTTTTTAGAAGAAAATAATGACGTTGTCAATTTTTTAAAATATTGTTTAGTTTTTGAGATATGGTATTTATCATAAAAAAATTAAATACGGACCTGGATTTTTTTTATTACTTTTTTGATTGGTTTCATGCTAGTATTATCATAAAATAATAAAAATTAAAAAAAATTTTGTTTTAAGGTAAAAAAAAAATATTTAATATTTAAAAAAAAAATTAGTCCGAACCTGGATATTTCCAACATAAATATAAACTAAAAATTGCTATTTAAACAATTTTTAGTTTAACTGTTTTGATACTTAGCATATTAAAATGGTTTTACGTTAATTTATAGATTTATTTGAAACAAAGTCTACGAAAAATACAAAAAAAAAACAAATTATAAAAAATAACTAATATTTCTGATTACCATTATGTGTAAGACATTGTTGGCATTTTTGAGTAATTTTTCTTAACGCATTTTGCATAAAAATATTTCTGCCATTTAAATATTGGGATTTTGTTGCTTGAATGAAGCAGTCAAACATATCACATTTTTCAAAATCTGGATATGGTCGATTTCTAGCCAGTTTAAAATAATTGTAAGCTAATTACAAAAATGACAAGTAAAATGACAATGTCAATTCCACGCTTTTGTTTTGTAAATTTCACGACCTGCTGTTCGGTTATCAAATAATTAGTATGATATTATTTTTGTAACTTTTTAACGTTTTTTACTTTATTTATAAATCTTTTAATTATCATTTCAAAACAGATAAACTAAAAATCGTTCAACTAGTGTGTCTTGCAATTTTTAATTTATAATTACGTTGAAAATTTCCAGGTTCGGACTATAATTTTTTTTTTCAAATATTAAATAGCTTTTTTTAACCTTAAATCAAAAAAATATTAAAGTTTTATCATTTTAAGGTAATAATAGCATGGAACTAATCAAAGTAGTAATAAAAAAAATCCAGGTCCGTATTTAATTTTTTTATGATAAATACCATATCTCAAAAACTAAACAATATCTTTAAAAATTGACAACGTCATTATTTTGTACTAAAAAAGTTGCCATAGAAAGGTTTTTACAGAATAAAAATATCTTGCAAAATAAGCGAGATACAAGGAATTAATTAAAATGCAATTTTTTCAAAAACTCCCTGTATTAGCGAAACCACGGGGTATAGCAAAAATCTGATTACACCATTTTTAAGGGCTCCAAAAAAGAGCACGGTAAGGTGCAATCAGAAAATCGATATCTTTAATAATAACCGAGTTTCCCATTTAATCCCATCGAAAATGGGACACGCTGTACGTGGGAACTAATATAACTAAAAACTGAAATATATTTTATTCAACTCCAGACTAAATTACCTTTTGTTTGATACCACACAAGCCATGTTTTGACTTAAACTCAAATTTTTGAAATCTACCCCCACCCTTAAAAAAAACAAAAACTATAATGTATTTTGTTAAACTACGCACTCAATTACCTTTCGTTTGATATCACACACGCCATATTTTCACTTAAACTCTAATTTTTGAAATATACCCCCACCTTTCTTTTTTAATAAATTAACATGTATTTTGTTTAACTCCAGACTCAATTACCTTTCGTTTGATATCACACACGCCATATTTGCACATAAACTCTAATTTTTTTAATCTACCCCCACCCTTTTATTTGGTTTGTGTTCGGTGGATTTTGTTCATTTTTAAATGGGACCATCTCGACCCAAAACCTAGCCTAGGTACCAAATTTCATTAAAATCGGCCAAGCGGTTTTTGAGTTATGCGCGTTGGTCGTTACAGACAGACAGACAGACAGACGGCGCAACAAAAAAATTTCAAAATCATCTGAAACGCAAAGATATATAAAAATTTTTGAAATCGGAGCAACTTTTTTTTTCTCGAAAAAATTAGGATCACCATAGCTCACACTACTATAGTATAGTATATGTGTGAGCTAAAATTAAGAAGTTTCTAAGAGATTTGTTTTTTTCACTCAAAAACACTTTTTTATGATATTTCTCCTTCAGAAATTCATTGTATCTAGTATATATTTATATATATATATATATATATATATATATATATATATATATATATATATATATATATATATATATATATATTTATGTTTAAATTCCGACCCAAAAATTTTTAAACCACATAAAAAATTATGAAACTTTTGTATTTATTATATTTTGATAGCTAGTCAAATAAACGTTTTAGATATGGTAAAAGTATACGGGAGATAATATAAAATTTACATAACTAAATAATACTAAACTAGTCTTGGGTCTTTTTGGTAAAATCTCAGCTTCTTCTTCGTGGTCTTAATCTCAGTCACACTGGGTTTCTCTATCTTCAAAATTTTGTTCTATATAACTTGACACCTCGGGTAACTGAGTTTCTGTAATTGAACAAAGGACTCGCCGTTCATTTGAGATATCAAATTCAACGTCTGAACCATGACATTTTGTACATAAATCTGTGCATCGTAGTATAGCCTATATTTTCTGTGATCGCAATCCATGTTTTCGGCACCCGCATCGACTCTCACAATTGGTTACCCAGCAGCCAGATATTGATTTCAATACATCAGGAATTACTAGGTCTTCAGTAAAGCGAGGCATAAGTATTTTTGAATTATTTCCAATCACTTCTTTCCAGCCTCACTTGGTTGGAGTTAGATTGGTTCCAAGCCACGCTTGAATCTGAAAGTACCTATGCTCTATAAGAGTACAAACTATATAGTTTATTAAAAAAAGCACCAAGTTGCTGTATTGTGGCGTCATACAGATACGAAAAAACCACTGAGTGAGTTGAGATTCCAAAAAACGTCATTTAGCGATTTTTAGTATGGGGAAACCCATAAGACCAAAATGGCAAAACTTTAAAAATTCATATTTTACAAACTATATAGTTTATCAAAGAAAGCACCGAGTTCCAGTATTGTGGCGTCATACAGATACAAAAAAACCACTGATTGAGTTGAGATTCCAAAAAACGTCATTTAGCGATTTTTAGTATAGGGAAACCCATAAGACCAAAATGGCAAAACTTTGAAAACTCATATTTTACAAACTATACAGTTTATCAAAAAAGCACTGAGTTGCAGTATTGTGGCGTCATACAGATACGAAAAAACAACTGAGTGAGTTGAGATTCCAAAAAACGTCATTTAGCGATTTTTAGTATAGGGAAACCCATAAGACCAAAATGGCAAAACTTTGAAAAATCATATTTTACAAACTATACAGTTTATCAAAAAAAGCATCGAGTTACAGTATTGTGGCGTCATACAGATACGAAAAAACCACTAAGTGAGTTGAGATTCCAAAAAACGTCATTTAGCGATTTTTAGTATAGGAAACCCATAAGACTAAAATGACAAAACTTTGAAAATTCATATTTTACAAATTATACAATTTATCAAAAAAAGCAATGAGTTACAGTATTGTGGCGTCATACAGATACAAAAAAACCACTGAGTGAGTTGAGATTCCAAAAAACGTCTTTTAGCGATTTTTAGTATAGGGAAACCCATAAGACCAAAATGGCAAAATTTGAATATTCATATTTTACAAACTACACAGTTTATCAAAAAAAGCACTGAGTTGCAGTATTGTGGCATCATCGAGGGGTGATCAGCTGGCCACAGTAGGTGTAGAAATTTTTCTACAGGACCCCACTGGACGCCACAGGTTCTACAAGACTCCACAGGACCCCACAGGACTATACAGAACTCCACAGGACTATACCAGACCCTGAGGGTACTGGCTCCTAAGAGAGCCCTAAGCATGATTAAGAAGTACTAAAGCCGGCAAAGGCAAATCGGCTCTCTAAGAAAAACGCGATTTAAGATGTGATGACCTTTTTTGGTCACGAATTTTTTATGGGTACTTTTTTAGCCACAGGAGTATACAGGACCCCACAGGCAGGACTATACAGGACTTGTTTAGGATTATACAGGACATGTACAGGACTATACAGGACCAAAAATTTATTAAAGTCCTGTAGGATGGTGTACAAATTTGGTTCAGCTGATCACCCCTCGGAAGCCATACATAAATTTTCGGAAAACTTTCATCTATGCAGGCTGCAGTGTCTCAATACAAGAACAAGAGATTCTCAGGGTATTAACTCGACCAAGTCATCAAACTGATTTCTATTATTCTTCCATCCCACTGTCAAAGGTACGAAAATTTAGAAGAATTTATTGATAGTTAATGGCAAATTATGAGCATATAATTTTTTTAAATTGTGAACGTTATTTTGCTAACTTTATATACATAAACAAAAATAATAATAAGAGTTTCCATAGAGGCGCGGCAGACCTAGGATTTGAACCCTCTTCTGAAACACAGATTAGGTTAAATCAAGGGTTAAATAAGATTCTCTGAACGCAAAGCAAATGTATGCACACTACCAAGACTTCCTTCAGGGTTCAGAGGTTCCTTAAAGCTAATAAAAACGAGAATTAAAACTTTGGATTTGAATAACCCTCTCCTAAATGGCGTTTACATTATTACATACCTCTTCCAAATCTACAACTTCTTCCCAGTTTTCCGGTCTCTTCTTACTGTAGGTTTTCATTTTACAATAAAAATATAATTCAGAAACGGCTAAAATGCAGAACACGGCCAAAATATAAAAAAATTTTAAAAAGTTATTTGCACCACAAAATACCAGTGATTTATTTTGTTTACGTTTTTCATCTGATTTACAGAAACAAATGTTAAAATCCAAAGCCAAATCCCATTTTTTCAGCTGCGCATTCGCTTTTCTCTCTCTTTTCTTCTCATGCAAACTGTTGCATGCACGGTGGATAGAATAGACCGGTGTTCGGATCTTATAAATATATGTCGAATATCACGTCACTGGTGCTCCCGCTGATTTTTAGAAACAAAAGTTAGATATGATATGAACAACTAATATTTTTTGAATTTTTTGAGGGAGTTTTCCTACTATTTTTTAGTATTTTCTTATAAAATAATATTTTTCCGACATTCCAGTCGTTATTTTTTTTAGCCGCTTCATTTCTCTTTACACAAAAACTAAAATTCGAAGAAAATAATGTGTTCGTTTCAGCTTCAAAAATTATCCGCTGACCTACCTCTCTGTTTACTACCCAATAGTCCTCGGGTCACCTTTGATACTAAACGATCACATTCTGTTTGACTTGTAGTTTAAGTTTTGTATAATAAAAAATAAAACGGGCTAAAAAAAAATAACGACAATACGTCACATACATTTTATAAGGATGTATTAGAAAACAGTAGGAAAATGGCCTTAGTTCAAAGGCGGATCCAGAGGTGCTTCTCGGGGGGGTGCACTTTCGGTAACATTCTCTGTTGGTAAAAAACGGCTACAAATTCAAGATAATTTAAAAGTGGTTCTAATTTCGATGATAATAACACTAGACACTTTCATGCGCCGCAAGCAAAAATGTTGAATTTTTATCAGCAAAAACCTTACTTTTTACAAATTTTTTGTATATTCAAAAAATTCTCGGGAGAGGCAAGTGCCCCTAGTGTCCCTTCCTGGATCCGTCACTGCCTTATAAGGCAGTTTTCAAAAAATTCAAAAAATATTAGTTGTTCCGTTGTTCATATCAGATCTAACTTTTGTTTACAAAAATCAGCTGGACCACCAGTGACGTGGAAAATTATATATATATATATATATATATATATATATATATATATATATATATATATATATATATATATATATATATATGTGCCTCCAAACCACGGTAAAACAAGCGAGCCGGTAAAACAATAAATAATTAAAAAACAAAACCTTTTTAACTTTTTTTGGAAGTTACCAAATTGTTAGGAGAAAATACAGATGGTAATGGGTTTCCAATTGTTTTTGAGCATTAATAACACAACATTTCAGAGTTGTGACGTCACCAATCGATGACGTATTTTATTGAACCAGTGTTTCAAAACAGTTGGGCGCGAGAAAATGATTATACCCTGTTTCCACCAATGCATGCCCACTCCGATTCAAAAAACACATCACGTGATGGCCCATGGAGTTGCACCGGTTTTAAAGGCAGCGTCACCAGTGGCGGATCCAGGGGGGGGGGCACTTGCCCCCCCTCCGAGAATTTTTTGAATTAACAAAAAATTAGTAAAAAGTATAATGTTTTTGCTAATAAAAATTTTTGCCTGCGGCGCATGAAAGTGTTATTATCATCGAAATTACAACCACTGACTAATTCAATAAAATGGTGCTTAAAAAAATATATACCGTTTTTTACCAACAGAGAATGTCACCTAAAGTGCAATCCCCCCCCCCCCATTAAAGCACCTCTGGATCCGCCCTTGCGTCACCTGATGCGTTTTTTGAATCGGGGTGGGCATGAATTGGTGGAAACAGGGTATTAGGGATTAGGGTATCAAGCTTCGCTCCACAGTACACCAATTCTTCGCTCGCTCTCTTCTTTTTCTAAGGCTCTACTCCGTGATCGAATAAACGAACGCAACTTGTGGTTAAGGACGTCCATGTACATCTTAAATATATCTCTACTGCTAAAGCGTATTAAAAACATTAATGCATAAGTGCATGCTACAAGTGTTGCCATATTGAATTCAATTGAACCCAAACGTATAGCTTGGATTAAAAAAGTAGAAGCTTTCAATAAAATTTGAATGGGATGTCTTTCAAATGAAGTTGACAATTTGTCTATGTCGTGATTTGACGTTGACAATTAAAGTTAATTTTAATTTTTTATTTAAATTTATGGACATTCTTTGTTTTTTGGAACTTTTGGACGATAAAGCCATTATCTTGTGTTGACGTTTCCGCTTACTTGGCATTTTTTAAAAGAAATTAAAACATATTTATTCCAACTGATAATAATTGTTTTGACGTTTAGAAAAAGATGGCGCTGAGAGCGCAGCTCTCATTATCAGTAGCCTGAATTTATCGAAGCCATACGTTTGGGCTCATTTAAAATCCAACATGCCGGCACGCTTGTAGCAGATATTTTTAGAGGTCCTTTTCCAGTACAGATATATTTAGTGATTTAGGATGTACATGGTTACGTCAAAGAATCCCGAATGATGTACACCAGGCAACGCCGCAATTAAATGTCAATGTCATTAGTGTCACTTTTTTTGTTGCGAGTGTTGTGTGTGTTTTGATTCGCCGCGAAAAAGTGGGACTGCGCCCCCCCTAAGAGACCGTACCGGTGCCCTTATTTGGCGTCAGGGGTGTAGATGAAGGTAAGAGGAAGATTTTGATGCCTATTATTGTGGGAAAGAATGGACAATACGGCTTAAAATAGGGCTAAATTTGTTTTTAGCGGCGTTGCCGGTTTGTTTTCAGTGTAAAAGTAGTAAACAAAGTTTGATTTTTAAGTTAAAAAAAAAAATTGATTGGTATTTTCCTAATTTGCATTAGGTACTTCTTATGGCAGTAGTATAAGCAGTCAAATAGCATTGGTATGCATGCTAAAGAACTCGAAAAGATGCCACTATCAAGACACACAATTTTTTGGAAAAAATAAAAATTACCTTACCTAGGTCTAGGATTTAAAAAAAATGCGGATTATCCAGTATTTAATCAATCAATCAGTATATTTTTTAATAATGTAGGATACATCTTAATATACAATCAAAAGTAAATGCAAAATAAATATAAAGGTAATTGTAACACAAAATTGCATATATTATTACATATCAGATATAGAACTTAATTAGCCAAATTTATTTATTTTCTTTAGTAGTGTTGAGCAGAGGAACTTAATCCTGTGTTGCTTGTACAACAAAGAAAATAAATTTACAGAAATGTAAATTAAAATCTTGTCTTGCCAAGTTCATGCTGAAACTGCTGTACCAAGTGCTGTACCATCTTTTCTTGAAACATTTCAGCCCATATTTGACCTATAAAAAAACTCTACTTCAGAATGAGCTACGAAACTCAAACTTTGGACAGTCGCAGATCTTTAGGAAGTTAACAACCCCTCCAAGTTTCATGGACTTCCCTAAAGTAGTAAAGTAGTTATGAAATTTCAAAAAACATCAAAATTGCCACTCACTCATATATAGATCATGAAAATTCTACTGTACTATAGAAAAAAATTTAAAAAACCCAAAATTTTAATTAACTTCCCTCCCCTATAAATGTAAAGTTATGTAAAAGCAACATTGCCCACTTCCAGAAACGCTAGAGAGCTGAGCTTTGGAAAACTGAAAGGAACTATGATAAAACTATAGAAAAAAATTTAAAAAAATCAAAATTTTAATTTATTTCCCTCTCTTATAAATGTAAAGTTATATAAAAGTAACATTGCCCGCTTCCAGGAACGCTAGAGAGCTGAGCTTTAACAAAACCATAGGAAAAAATTAAAAACCTCAAAATTTTCAATAAGGTATTGCAAAAGTTTTGAACAATATTCTACAGATTTTACTACTTTAAAACTTACATATTATCCAAATCCTTTAAAAAAGAAGTGAAATCATAACAAAAACATTTCATGTTAAAAAAAAGCCAAGTATGCAATAATGGTATTCCATTAAAAGAATTGAGATAAAAGTAAAGCCAAGTTCTCCAATACAAATTTCAAAATTAAACTTTTGAAAAGCTAAGTTTACATTTGTATTTGTTTCATCAACATTTTGCCAGGCTTTTTCTTGTACATCATTAATTAAGTTGGTATAGTTTATTTTTTTAACTGTAAATTTTTTGTTGTTATTATATGTTGCTTTATTTTAAAGTTTTATTGGTTACATTTTGAATTATTATTAAGGGTTGTATTTTATAATTATTTTGACATCTGAGCATGCAGTGATCCAAACAGGTGTTAGATATTGGTCGTGTTATTTCATTGATATCAATATAAAACAGTTTTTGCTGCATAGATTAATATATTCGTAGTCTGTAATTTTATTCTTTAGATTTTTCTTTATTAACAAGGATATCCCTCTGGCTGCTCTTCTTTCTTTTCACTCCAGTGAATATATGGACAAAATTACCGACACTATTCGTACCTGTTCCTTTTTTTTTGTCTCTGTGAATGCAATAATGTCGATCTTACAATTCACTTGCACTTTAGTTGCAATAATATCCAGCTTTTGATTCACTCCCTGTACATGCCATGTAGCTATATTCATAGTCCTTTGTCTTTGCTTTTTTCGTCTTCGAGAGTTTCCATCCATTGCTCCGAGGTTTTGTTTAGGCTTTTTGGTAATTGCTTTCTTTTACAAGTATTAGAGAACCAGTCTAATGCCTCAACCCCCTACTTGGAGGGCCAGGATTTTTAATCAAGGTTTTTCTCCTCTAGCCTTTGATGAACCAACATCATACTGTAAGGCAACAGCTGTAGTCTTTTATACTATCCCTAAAAGAAAGGGTTACCACCTACGCTATGATCACCGTACCAAGGTCCATTCTCTCTGCCTTTTATATTGATGTGGTCTTCTCCCGTAACCCTGGGAAAGTGACCCTATACAGGTGCTAACTCTCAGGGTCTGAGAGTACCTGGAATCTACAGAGGGCAGGGGTCAATTCATTTCCCCTGATAGACATCTGACGAGGTCTACCCATACCTAACTAACTACTAAATGTAGGTACTACTTTGTTTTTTTTAGTTTATTTATGTTATGTACTAAGTACAATTTTTTTTCTGTATTTTTATTTTGTACCTTTTTTAAAAAATGGGCATTTTGTCCATCAATAAATAATAAAAATAAAAAATAAAAAACAATTTATGCTAATGAGTACCTATATATGTGCTTTCAAATATCGTCTTAAGAATAAATGCTTTTTGTAGCTTATACAGTGTGTCCACGGATTGATTGCAGGTAAGCTATAATTGACCACAAATTTTCTATTTAGATTCTGATTTTCTGGGAATCCCTTCTGGTTGATCTTAAAATTAACATGTTAAGAAAATAAGCCAAATCAATCAATAAAAAATATGAAAAAAAGTTCATATGAACATGTGTCCTAAATTGCCTTGGTTTAAAAACGCAGGATGGTAAAGTTTTATAAAAAATATATATTTTTAAATATTTTAGCAAAGTGGTTTAGCAGATATTTAAAAAAATATTTATTTTTTTATAAAACTTTAACATCCTGTATTTTCAAAACGAGGCATTTTAGTACACATGTTCATGTTAACTTTTTTAAATATTTTCATGAGTGGAATCTACCTGAGCTTTTGGCAATACAACTCAGAAACGCTCTGTATATTTATGGTTTACTCCTATAATTCAATAACATGTAGAATTGGGCTCTGGTTCGAAATAGCGCTGTTCAAAATAGCGTCGTTCAAAATACCGATATTGTTTAAGTGCTGTGTTAAAATAGCGCTAGTAACGAAATAAGGTCTCTTTCTCACATATTAAAAAAAGAAAACTTCCCTGACTTCTTTCGCGGGATCCTAGCGGGTGTGAAACAAAACCGAACCGAACGAAACTAAACCGAACCGAACCGGTATCCTAGAGGTTGTGAAACCAATCAGAACTAAACTGATACTTCGATTGGGTTAAGTTCGGTTCAGTTTTGTTTCACACCCGCTAGGATTTAAATATATTAGAAAGAGACCCCTTAGTCAAACAGTTGCTGTTTTTAAGGATGCTATTTTTAATTTCGCTATTTTGATACTGGCGCTCTTTTGTTACGCGCTATTTTATTACACGCTATTTTAAAACAGCGCTATTTCATTAAGCGCTATTTTATTACGCGCTATTTTGATACTGGCGCTATTTTGTTACTAGCGCTATTTCATACCAGAGCTATTTCGTTACACGCTATTTTAAAACAGCGCTATTTTGTTACACGCTATTTTTAAACAGCGCTATTTCATTACTCGCTATTTTGAACGACGCTATTTTAAACAGCGCTATTTCGAACCAAAGCCGTAGAATTGATAACATAGTACATAGCTGAGCCGCTGAGCCTTTTCCCAACGCTACGTATTTTGTTTTGTTGTCAAAGTTTCCTAACCTAAAATATTAAAAACGTCAAAAAAATACCCAAACAACACAGGCAAAGAAATGCTTGTCTGTCCATTTACTAAAATCGGTTTTATGTGTAAAACTGGATTATGCCAAAAAGAGAGGGCATTATGACTTTCCCACCTCTGCAGGAAACATCCTTCAACTCTATTCAGGGCCTCTACTTATAACAAATTATTTGTAATAATATAAATTTTAGGATAAACAATGCCTCGACCAAAGGACAAGTACGAGGCAGGAACCCAAGACAAAAAGACAACTTTTATTTCAACAGACGAACCCGCCAATGGCAAGAAGCCAATGTGGGGTGAGCTGGAGATAACCGGTACCATAAGGAACCTGAGCCCGAACCTATTTCATATGACGCATTTGACTGCACTGTACCTTAAAAATAATTGTCTTCATAGGTAAGTAGTTTTATGTTTAACATGATTATAGTAAGATGAAGGGGTCAGTGGGAACTTGCTGTGGCTGTCAAATATTACAGATTCAGAGTGACGTGCTAATCAAAGCACGGTAGGCGCATTTATGAGTGCGTTCGAGTAGAAAACCCGTCGAGCGAGCGGGGCGTAGTGACGTCACGTACAGAACGCCCTGGTTTTCGTGGTTCAACTCGAACGGAAAAGGCATTCACTGGTTACAAACTTCTAACCCTAAATTTTCGGCAAAAAATTTTTGTTTATTTTTGCAATTTAAAACTGTTTGTAAATAAAAAACCCTAGATTAAAATCGCCTTTAAGTTTATACATGAGTGTAGCAAGGCTACAATTTGTTGAAGAATAAAAAGACACTTTGATCACGCGGTTTATTTATAGGGTATTTTTCGCACATTTGGACTCTTCTACGTTTTTCTTTTTTTATGGCGGTTTTATGCTTGGATTATACAGATAAAAATAAAATAATTTTCAGATTATTTTTTTATTATCTTTTATTTTTACCCTATATCTTGTAAGTAGTTCAAGATATCGATCTGCGGTTTTCGGCATTCATTTTTTACAAAATTCTGGCTCGTAACATATGTTAGTTTTTTTCTAGCTCCTCTGGAAATGGGCGTTTCCTATCAAAAGTCTCCAATTTGGATCACTATGTACATAAATGAAGAAAAGTGGTAAAAGTTTAAAAAATGAGTTTAAATAAAACGGGCTTTTTATGGAAGAATACAGTGATAATTTGCTCTGGTGCAAATTACCGATAATTTGTTTTAGTGCAAATTACCGATAATTTGCTCTAGTGCAAATTATCGCTGTAATTCGTTCCCTTTTCGCAAAGCTTCTCACTTTAGGTATAATTTTCCTGTGCGCTCTTTTAGTGTGTGTTTTTTATGTGAGTGCTCTTTTCCTGTGTGGATATTTTCTCTGCGCTTTTTTCCTTCGCGATTTTTTCCTGTACCCTTATTTATAGTCGCCGCTTTGCCATTACCCACCAGAATTTGGTTAGAGAGCCGCTGGCCGATGGTTAAAGCCTCACTGGGCAATCGCGGATAATTCTTAGCGCTCCGCATCGCGGCAAATTTGGAGCACCCTGGTAGTGTTTCTTCTTCTTTCTCCTCAGAATCTTGGAAACATAATTCTACAGCAAACTGAACTGCGTCCATGTATTTTATTTGACAAAAAAACAGTAAGAAAACAGTCGTAAAAAATGTAAACAAAAGTTTAAAAGTATAAAAAAGTAGGGTTATGTAATACGCCCGCTTTTCTCCATCCTCAAGCTCGGGTCATATCGAGCGTGCCCCGAGGTTTCGCTGGGTGTCATCTTGAACGCAAAAGGGCGTGCTCCGAGCGTCAACTCGAACGGAAAAATGAACCTCGGGGCGCCCGGGTTGCCTACTCGAACGCACTCTATATGGCGAAGTTACACGGTTCCAGTAGCTTGAAGAAGTACTAAAGCCAGTCAGTAACTAAAATGAATTTGGTTTTTGTTGGTTGGTTGTCTACACGGATTTTTGTATTTTGGAAGAGGTCAGCGCTGTGCTGCTATTCCTCATTAAAACCTTACTAATATACTTTCCTAAAATCGGCTAAACTATCCTGTGTACACGCGTCCAGTTTGCTTCCGCCAGTCGAAAAGCAAGAGTGGGGGGAAGCCATTTGCTCAAGTAATTAGAGCCTGCTTCTATTAACTTGATGAACATTGCATCAAATTTACAGCGATGATTTTTTTTGCAAACTTCAACCTTTTAAAACTATAAAATAAGAAAAGCTTACTACTTACCTTTCTTCAAATATTCAAATATATGTTAAAATAATATTAAATTTGGTAAGTAATTGAATGAAGACTGAGAAAAATCATTGGGTGTTGCTTGTAGAAATAAATGTGGTTGGTAAGAATGTCTTGATAGTATGCTACTTGGTGTCACAATTAACAAAAACTTAAACTGGGAGAGTCACATTGAGGGAGTGGCGGCACAGATGAGTAAATATTGTTATGCATTAAGGCTGGTTACTGAGAATATTGGCCTTGAGGCAGCACTGACATCTTTCCATGCTTATGTGCAGTCAAGGGTTAGATATAGGGTGATTTTTTGGGGAAATTCAGTGGGTGCAGTTCGAATACTAAAAATACAGAAAAGGTGTCTAAGAACTGTTCTAAAAATAAACATAAGACATAGTTGCAAAGAGCTCTTTATTAAACATAAAATACACACAATATACAACTTATATATTCTCGAATGTGTAAACTTTAAAATAAAAAATCCAGACCTGTTCCAACATCTAAAATGAACTCATGAATATAATACCAGACTTAAAGAAAATCTAAACACTGATATACCTACCTCATTTCTCGTACCTACAAAAAAACATTACTTTTAATATAGTAAAAATTTGGAACTGCCTACCTTTAAATTTGAGAATACAGAACAATCAAACAAACATTGAAAAATTTTTTGCAAAAAAAATCTTATTATAGTTTACAGGAATTCTTAAATGATGAAGAAATAGCCACATTATATCCCTAGCAGGTAAAGTAACTCAGCAACAAAATAAAACATAAAAAAATTCTGGGAGTTTTAATGTAGAATTAAACAAATAAATAATTAAATATATATATTTTTTTAAGGGGAATTGAAACACAAAATATTATTGTTTGTGAAAAAAATAAAAGTACTTCGTTTTATACTCGATTGTGATAAGATTTGTGTTAGAATTTAGGTTTTTTATACTTGACAAGTTCTACACCCTGATGGGTATCTGTATTAGAATTAGATTTTAATTACCGAACCGAACCGAACCGAAAGCTTATACATGGAGTACTTGGCACAGTAGTTCCATTAAAAACAATTAGAATTCAACCTCGTTTTAAAACCTTGGTGGAATGATAGAGCGAAAGTTGCAAAGAAAATGAGAGACGAAAGTTATAGGTATTAAAATAGTGTGCTGACAGAAGATAGTCATAATATGTCTATAGAAGAAATAGAAACAATGTAGTTAAAGTAATAAGACAACAAAAAGACTATACTTCGAGTGAAAAAAGGATCAGTGTAAGAATGACCCAATAAATATGTGGAAAACATTGACTCAAGTTCTTCCTAGGAATGAAACACGCGCAAGAATTAAAGAAGTTGATTTTGAGGGGCACATTGATACAGATGAAGCGTTGTTGCCTGATAAACCTAATCAATATTACATAGATAGTATTCAAAAAATCATAAATAATATCGAGGAAATTGGAGATTTTGAGCTTTCAGCTAAAACTACTCACACTCATAGAGATACACTCTTTGATTTTGGATTAATAGACACTCTAAAAACTATTATTTTTTTTCTTACAAATAAGGGTAGTCCAGACAACCTTGATGTGGGCTTTTTCAAAAAGGTTTATCCCATCATTAAAAACCCACTTTTAAATTTAATTAATAGTTCTCTGGAGCATGGAGTTTTTCCAGATATATTAAAATTATCTACCATTGTTCCCATTGAAGAAAAAGCCAAAAGCATCGAGGCAAGCGATTTCTGCCCAATAAATTCTCTTCCAGTCCTTGAAATTTTTAAAAAAAAGTTGATATGTGCAATGAAATAACTAAACGCCAGTCTGGATTTAGAAAGAGTCGAAATTGTGAAACGGCGATACAGTATGTACTGGATCAGTGGAAAACTGCATATGATGGTGGAAAATGCATAGCTGCAGTGTTCATGGACCTGCAAAGAGCATTCGAGACTATTGATCGCAATTACTTTAGAAATTAAAAAATATCAAAATATCAGAAAGAGTGTTAAGCTGGTTTCAAAGTTATTTGTCAGATAGAAAGTAGCAAGTAAGAGTGAATGAAATATTGTCAGAATGTTATTGGATGTATGTATGTATGTAGAATGTATTAAGGCCCCTGTTATTTTCAGTGTGGAAGGTGAAGACATAAAATATACACTTGCTGGTTGATGACACTTTGGCTTTTGGCTGTTTTGATAATATCAAACTTGCGATGCAAAATATCAATGTGGTTTTAGAAAGAATTGATATATATTGTCGGAAAAGCCTGTTAAATATTAATAAAACTAAAACAAAGTATATGATTGTCGCAAAGGACAATGTAAAACAGAGCCTTGCATTTAATAACCATAGTCTTAAAATTGGCGGTGTCATCTTGGAATGTGTTAGAAAATTGAAGTACCTTGATGTAATCTTAGATGAAAAAGTGACATTTAAAGATCACTGTAATTCAGTTATTTCCAAAATCAGCTACAATATCAATCATCTAAGTAGGTATGCATATAGTTTGCCTCAATGGTCAAGGTTGGTGGTTTTAAACACTCTGGTCCTAACGCATTTCAATTACTGTTCGACAATTTTGTACTTGCTGCAGCAAAATGAACTAAATCGTTTACAAAAAATGCAGAATAGGGCTATGGGAATAATTTTATCTTGTAATAGGTACACCCCCATCAAAGCAATGCTGAAGCAGTTGCACTGGCTACCAGTTATTGAATACCTCACTTTCAATGTTATGGTGTTTATATTTAAAAAAAGATAGGCAAAGCCCGGATCTATTTGCAGAATAAAGTAACAGTTAACAATGAAATTCACTTAAGAACTTAAGACTTGCTGCAAATTCTGTATTTTGTAAGGGTTTGGATAATTATAATAAACTTCCTGAAGATATAAACAATTGTTTGACAATTGAAGCTATTAAAAGAAAACTAAAGGTTTACCTACTAAAAAAATGTATATAACGTGTATGTATTATTTTTGATGTTTATCGTTTTGTTTTCTCTTTTGGTTTTTATCATTTGACTCTGTTTTTTATCATATTATCGTTTTAATGATATTTATTGTTATATATCTATTTGGTGACATATTATTTTATGTTACTTTTTATAAATTATTTTTTTTATTAATTTAAGTTTAAATTTAACTCCTACTATATTTTAGGCTTAGGTCATTTTCTTGATTTTGCATTGTAAACTAGCTGTTCATGTTAAATAAACGGATTATATTATATAAAAATAGCAGCAGCTAGAGTAACGTAGTTTTTATAAATTATGGCTTATGACCGGCTGTATGTGCCTACTGGCGCCAATGTTTTAAAATAAGATAATTTATACATACTACTTTCTGGCTGCCAACTCTTTAACTTTTTTAGGTTACCTCCAGATATATGTAATTTAGCCAATTTAAGAAGTCTCGATTTAAGCCATAACAAGTTGAGATCCCTTCCTGCCGAGCTAGGGGAACTAATACACTTGAGGTAAGTTCCAGATAGTGATTTATACAAAAGTTTTAATGAACCTTTGGTGCCGTATTTGCAGATAGCATGGCCGATGGCTACATTGTGATTCTAAAACATCTTAAACGTTTACATGAGCTAACGAAAATTATCATCTGCCCTCATTCTTGGGGGTAAGGTTAAATGCCTAGTGATTGATACATTGCGAATGATTAATACTCTAGAATATTTTTGCCCAAAAAAATACTTCTATAAGCGTTAAATGGTATATAAAGGCGTCAGAGTATTTCATAACGTGGATGCTAAACCTCTGCCAATTTTTCTTATTTTACTGCTTTTCCCTCCGGAAATGTTTAGTTTTTCTTTGACTGTTGACCTGTGGACACTTTTTTTCTGATAGTTGCCTAAGAAAAAAAATGGTGCAATTTTTAAACCGTATAACTTTTTTTGTTTATGTAGATATTATAGTAATTTGTACACAGAAAAATACGGAAAGGATTTACCAATAGTGTTGTTGCATTTCTATCTTAATTTTATTTTATAAAACCTAGTAAATGTGGTTATCAAATACTAGATAAATAAAACATACATTATAACAGCATGCAGCAACATGTTGACATTTTTGAAAAATATATTTTTTTAAGTATTGTCCTAATATAATTTTATTAAACGCAAAAAAAGTATCAATTGCTGGGATATCAATTACTCTAATTTCACAAAATTTCCCTATGAATAAATGGCAAAAAAAACTTTAATATTCATAAATTTTATTGCTTACAAGTTAGAAATGTATTTTTTTTTTTTATACTTGGACTTTTCCATCCATACTAGGATCCATCGCCCAGTTTTTACCAAAGTTTTTGCGTTGAACAATAGCTTTTTAGACATAGCAACACAACCATGCGTTAAGTGGGAGTCGAGCCCACAAGCTCGCAAAACGCCGTGATCGAGTCAGTCCGGTCAAATATAAGCTGCCATCATAGCAGCGATACATCCGAAGCAGGACCACTACACAAGCAGACACGAACTCACTCAAAAAAATCCAAAATGTAATTTTACTTCAAAACCAACAATTTTGTGATTTTTTTCAAAACTTAAATGGGTTTTTAGGCATAATTCGAACCCAAAGATTTAAGCTCATCAAGAAAAACATAGTGCAACTCGTATCTAGGAAAACTTATAGGTTCTAAGTAAAACTTATTTCTAACTCTGATATTAGCTACATCCCATGTGGAGAAAAAATGTCCAGCCTTAACCAGGAAAAAAATTGGTCCGTTATATCCAACGCCGTGCTGCCTACCAAATGGCGAAGCACGGTGTATAAGATTATTGATGAAGAGGTTCCGGTCGCAGAGAAAACAAAAGGCAAGGAATGAGCCAAAATGGCACTTAAACCCAGTGCAACTCTACTGATACTCTTGTACATTGCATAAAAAGTTGTGGGAATGGGATAATTATTCGGAACTGGGTAAAAAGTTTACTAAAAAGATTTAGAAATTGTCTCGCATTGTAGGGAAATACTACAAGTGATACTACGTGATAAAAAAGATTAAAATTTGTAGTTTTTGACTGTTGCGCCTTGCTGTTTTATAATATCGATGCGAAAAAACAGGAAAACAAAGTGCAACTGGTATCTAGGAACTGTGATATTAGCTATGTAGCATAAATTTATTGATTATAAAGTTATTTAAAAAAAATGGCAGAGTGAAGAAGATACCCGTAATATTTTTTGGTACTTAAATATGGATAAATAAAGAAAGAATCCTTTATAAGTTCTAAAATTAATAGAATTTAAACAAAAAAGGTTTTATTTTGTAGACCTGCCTAGTACCGATTTTTTTTTAATACACCTTAAAAATCGCCCACTGCGTTTTGTTTTGAACTTTTAGTCTCGCTTTTAGTACAAAATTTTTATTTTTTTTTTAGGTTATTTCCAAACCCCTGTGCCTACCTTCCAGATTTCCCTTCCTCTCCTGGCTAATTGGCATTCAGTAAGAAATTATATAAATTAATTTTTGAGCTCGCGGTAGCCGCTAAAATCGATGATAGTGTCTTATTAGGCGATGAACTAAAAAGGAAAAATAAAATGTGAAAACCTGTCAATTTGCAGTATCAGCTAACGTATCCTTGAGTCTGAGGCAAAAATCTAACATCACTACTGAGAAAAATTAAAATATTTTTTTTTTGAGGAGAGTGATCCAATAAATATGTTTACTAATTCTCCTCATTATTCCAAAAGACAAAGATCATAAATCGGTTTCCCTAAATTAGTAAAAATCTTAAAAGACATTATAAGTACACCAACAACCATAATAGTATGTAATATACGATATATTTTTATTATCTTACTTTATGAAAAATAAATATTTCTATTCCTATTTGTAATTTTATGTGTTATTTTTAAACAAACTCTTCCTCCTTTTTTAAAGAGTTTTTTCTACAACTGCAAAAAGAAGCAACTAAGCAAAGTACACTAAGGGCGGTCTGTAATCTGTGCAGCTAAGTATGTATACTGGATTACAGTACTCAAATATAAATAATTAATTAGTAGCGTACGAAAAGCTGTTGCACACGCTGTGTGCAAAACGCCATTTTCAGAGGTAGTTTTAGAGAAACATATTAACCTAAAGTAATTAATTCATTTGTTATCGGGATCCAACATAAACTCCATACAAATGTAACTTGCTGCTGGCCGACTACATTAAATATAAAAGTTTATATTAACAAACGTGAAATTTCGTACCCGTGAATTTAAAAATCAAACAAGTTTCATGGCTAATCGGGCAAAAAGGAGTTTTTTGTTTCCCTTATATTTTTCCGTGGGTAGCTTGAAAGCTTAACCTCACGGGGGTCCAAGATCTAATGGACACCTAATAAGTGTTGACAGTTAACCGTTTCGTCCTTATGGGACTCCTCAGAACACTGCTGGTCAAGTGACAAATCTTGCGAAGTTAATCAGAGGGTTTTGTCTCTAATTAAATGTAATTAGTGAGCGAACTATAGCAAGAGGCGCCATCTACCGAGATACGAGAGAAACAAAAAACCAAAAGCAGGGAAAAACACTGCTATACAATATCGATCAATGAAAAGATCGAATGCAAATAAAAGAAAACAACTATAGTCCGTGACCTACGACAGCTCTTTGTCTTTTCAGGCCGGATCAACGCATTTTGCATTTTTACCCGTCATCAAGACAGTGAGCGTCAATCAACGGAATTTTTAAGCCAAATAATACTAACAAACGTGAAATTTCGTACCCGTGAATTTAAAAATCAAACAAGTTTCATGGCTAATCGGGCAAAAAGAAGTTTTTTGTTTCCCTTATATTTTTATTTGCATTCGATCTTTTCATTAATCGATATTGTATAGCAGTGTTTTTCCCTGCTTTTGGTTTTTTGTTTCTCTCGTATCTCGGTAGATGGCGCCTCTTGCTATAGTTCGCTCACTAATTACATTTAATTAGAGACAAAACCCTCTGATTAACTTCGCAAGATTTGTCACTTGACCAGCAGTGTTCTGAGGAGTCCCATAAGGACGAAACGGTTAAGAGTCAACACTTATTAGGTGTCCATTAGATCTTGGACCCCCGTGAGGTTAAGCTTTCAAGCTACCCACGGAAAAATATAAGGGAAACAAAAAACTCCTTTTTGCCCGATTACCCATGAAATTTGTTTGATAAAAGTTTATATGTTTATCGGACAATCTAGGAATTACTTACAGCATAATACTGAGATAAATCGCATATGACGCCTTATTAAAACTGAATAAATCGCATATGACGCCTTATTAAAACTGATAGTTGGGAAATGTATCCGTATCCGACTTTTTTAAGGATAAATATTGTTATCAAATACCAAATTGCAAAGGACCTAAAACTATAAACAACAAGTAAAATTAAAGAAAGAAAAATAAGAAAAAAGTTTTCTGCTTCGGCCGGGACTCGAACCCGAGATCTCTTGCTCTCTAGGCAAACATTCTTAGCATTGAACTACCGAAGCCATCCATAAATTTTCGGAAAACTTCCATTTATGCAGGCTGCGGTCTCTCAATACAAGAACGAGAAACTCTCAGGGTATTAACTCGACCAAGTCATCCAACTGATCTATTTAATTCTTCTTTCCCACTGTCAAAGGTTTGATAACTCAAATTAGACGTAAAGAATCAACGTCTGAAAGCATGAGATCACCTTTTCGTGTGTTAAAATTTCTGATCGCAAATGGGCGATTGCCAATATAATTATCAAATATCAAATTGCAAATAATGCAAGGACCTAAAA
The DNA here is from genome assembly GCA_963576565.1 of Aspidapion aeneum. Lineage (NCBI taxonomy): Eukaryota > Metazoa > Arthropoda > Insecta > Coleoptera > Brentidae > Aspidapion > Aspidapion aeneum. Next base: position 9,079,589 of record OY755040.1, read on the forward strand.
CTATAAACAACAAGTGAAATTAAAGAAAGAAAAATAAGAAAAAAGTTTTCTGCTTCGGCCGGGACTCGAACCCGGGATCTCTTGCTCTCTAGGCAAACATTCTTAGCATTGAACTACCGAAGCCATCCATAAATTTTCGGAAAACTTCCATTTATGCAGGCTGCGATCTCTCAATACAAGAACGAGAAACTCTCAGGGTATTAACTCGACCAAGTCATCCAACTGATCTCTTTAATTCTTCTTTCCCACTGTCAAAGGTATGATAACTCAAATTAGACGTAAAGAATCAACGTCTGAAAGCATGAGATCACCTTTTCGTGTGTTAAAATTTCTGATCGCAAATGGGCGATTGCCAATATAATTATCAAATACCAAATTGCAGATAATGCAAGGACCTAAAACTATAAACAACAAGTGAAATTCACTTCATACATAATGTTAGCCGGCGGTTAGAAAAAACGATAACTGCAATGGACTGTAAATATTTTAATTAAATGAAGCGCGAACAAACATAAATATATTGATATGAAATTACGAAATAATCAAACGTCCATAGGTTAATTGTTGTGCCACACAACGGCAATCAGAAACAAAGGCACTCACCAGTTTGCAGCCAATTTATCCACTTCCAAGGGGCCCCTATCTGGATCTGATGATGTCACCACGTAGCTGAAGGACTGAAGTTTCTAGTTCTATGCTTCAGTACACCAAAATCGAGCACTTTCAGGTGTAGAAATTTGAAATAGTTGGACAACGAAATTAACACGCCATTTCTCGAGGCGATTGACAAAGGATCTCTTGATTGTTGGTGCGCATGTCCAAATGCGCGAAAATGCACTCTGTCCTTCATCCAATTGTGTGGTTTTAAAAAGTTAAAAACAACCGCGAAATTTAGCGGGAGCTAACACATAAATTTTTGGAAGTTTTCCAAAAATTTATGTATGGCTTCGGTAGTTCAATGCTAAGAATGTTTGCCTAGAGAGCAGGTGATCCCGGGTTCGAGTCCCGGCCGAAGCAGAAAACTTTTTTCTTATTTATCTTTCTTTAATTTCACTTGTTGTTGATAAATATTGTATTACGTGTCAAAGCAACTTGTTAAGTTTAAAAATACTTAAAGGCTCCATATTAGAGGGCGCCGTACCACATGGTGTAATTTAAAGTGTCAGCGAGTGCGAAATTTTAAATCATATCCAATTTCAGGGATCTTAACCTCAGCAACAACCACCTGCGTATTCTGCCGTATGAGCTGGGCAAATTGTTCAATCTCATCGTGCTGGGACTCGTCGGTAATCCGTTAAACAAGGACATCATGTCGATCTACAGCGAACCCAACGGCACCCAGAAGCTGCTCACGTTCATGCTGGATAATTTGCAAGGTAAGTGAGATATTTACATTATTTAAGCCGCGTAATTATTTAAGATTGCGAAAATATTTATGGATAAAAACAGATTTACTATAAAATACGTGTAGACCTGAAAATTGTTCCGTAACGAGAGGGCGTCCCATGTCACGTCATTCCAATGCTCATTTCTCATAGGTCAGCCGCGCGGCCATATTGCCTACGTCATTAGCACTTTGTCACGGCGCGGGAAATTTAAATTCGTGCGTTTGTCGTTTCTCTAATATGCAAACACTACATCAAATCTTCAGTTTTTTATTTTGAGAAATTACTTTCATCTTTAAATGCCATCATGAAAGCTAGTGTTAGCTAAAGAATAAAGATGAAGAGTTAGAACATGCAAATGGATCCGTGAAAATATTTTCGTCAGTTATGGCAGTATTTCTGTGGTTGGATATCATGACTTTACTTTTTTGTTTACTTATTATGATTACCTCAGTTGACGCTTAGCCTTTAGAGTTTTAAACATTTTTTATTTGGGCTATTATGACAAAGTAAGGTTTTAAAAAGAAGCCCTACTCATTAGCATTTTTAAACTTAATTAAAAAATAAATGGAAAATGAAAGCATAGAAATATCGGTTCTCTATACCATAGCATTGTTTAGAGAGAGACGCACCTTCTGTCCTAGAGAGAGACGCACCTTGTGTCCTTACTTATTCATAAACGTCTAAAACTAAAAATAAACGATTTTTTTACTCTTTGTTTGAACGGTACCGACCCGGAATCAAGAGGCTACGAGAAGACCAAAATTAAATTGATAAAGGAAGAAGAACACATTTCATTCTTGTGCGACGCGCGCGACAGTGGTGTCATTCCGGTTGGTTTCCGCCTAAAAGCCAACTTTCCGGGAGTGAGAACGAAGAAGATCTTAGAGAGGACCAGCCAAGCACTAATCCGATCCCAAATCAGTTACCATCTATGGAGAAAAGCCAACTTCAACACCGAAATGGTGGAACGTTTTGACGAAATTAGACGACACACATGGGAGGAAGACTACGAACCGATACTGAGTAAAATTGACAGTACGTGCAACAGAGAACGACAGAAGATAAGATCAATTCACCGAGAAAAACTTAAGAAACTACAGACACGTACTCAAGATAGAACAGACTCAACTACACCAAGCCCTATAGTGAATATCTCCAAAAGGACTCTGAGCACCAACGAAGAATTGGTACTCAGTAAGGGACTTAAGTTCGCTATTGCACCGGCACAGACAATAGAAACCGTTAGTCTACCTCAACCCGAAGCTGATGAGTTTCGCCATAAAGTAAGAACAACGTTGGAAAGAAAGAAACAACAAAAGACAAACATCACCAGTCAAGAACAACAGGCAATCAAGAACCTGCAGGCTGACAAATCAATCAAGATTCTACCGGCCGACAAAGGAAACGCGACGGTGATCATAGATGTCGAGACTTACGACAAAAAGATCCAAGAAGTTCTGGAGAAAGGAGACTACAAGCAACTACCCAAAGATCCAACCACCACCATAGAAGAACGCATCTACAGGACTTTGAAGAAGTATGCTGAAAATATCCCGGACGCTGTTAGATCCCGCCTGACTCCACACCACAGTAAGGCATCACATTTTTATGGATTACCAAAGATCCACTGCGACCAATCACCAGCTCCAGGAACTCACCGACCAGCACTTTGTCGAGGTTTTTGTTGGACATAATTGAACCACTACAGAGTAAGTCCGAATCTTTTGTAAAAAACTCGGAACATTTTGTTGAAGTTTTAAAAGGTATCGAATTAGATCCCGGCGATAGATTTGTAAGTTTTGATGTAGAAAGTCTCTACACCAACGTGCCAATAAATGAGTCACTCAGTATCATCAAAAACAAATTACAAACTGATGATACACTTCACGAGAGAACAACGCTATCGGTGGAGGGGGTGACGGATCTTTTGGAGCTCTGTCTGCGTAACTTTCAAGTGAAAGATAAGTTTTACGCGCAAAATGATGGACTCCCAATGGGTTCATCTCTTTCGCCAGTGGTAGCAAACATCTACATCGAGTGGTTCGAGGATCATGCGATCAACATAGCAAGAGTCAAACCAAAACTATGGCTACGATACATGGATGACACATTTATTATATGGCCGGAAAATGAAGACGAACTACAGATTTTTCTACACCATTTAAACGGTATTCGACCAACAATCAAGTGCACCATGGAAATTGAAAAAGATTCGGCCTTACCTTTTTTGGATGTTCTTGTCAAACGATTAGACAGAAACATTCAAACCACTGTATATAAGAAACCTACACACACGGGACAGTACCTAAATTTTAAGTCTAGTCATTCTGTTGCTACAAAACAAGGAGTTATAAGAAGTTTGTATTTAAGAGCCATAAATATTTGTAGTAATAATGAAGAATTAACCAAAGAAATTAACAACATTAAAAAGGACTTACAACAGAATGGTTATTCCGAGAAATTAATAAACTCAACGATATTTAAAATTAAAAACAAACTAAATGTACCAAATTCTCAAAATAATAATCCGTTAGGTGTTATTAACATTCCATATGTTCAAGGGATTTCAGAAAACATAAGACGAATAGCTAAACACTATAATATAAAAATAGTATTTTCTTTGGGAAATACGATAAGTAGTTTGGTCGTTTTTGTCACTAGAAGCCCATTTTTCTGCCGGCGGCCGCCCTGGGAATCTCGTAAATTTCAGGAGCTCAACACACATGTGCCGTTCTCTTGCACGGATGCTTAGCGAATGTCCCCCACTCCAACGGGGGAAACGGAAATTGCGCCCAATCTTATTTGTCAAAACAAAAGTCAAATGTGAGCGCAACAATGCGAAATTTAGCAACAAACAAAATTCAAATTTTAATTCATGAACACCAAGTAAAAAATTTAATATTTTGAAATAAAATTGGCAGTGTTTGTGCAAAAATTTGAATGTTTATATTTTTACCTAAAGTGACCCGAAATCATTTGGGATTACTGATCTTATGTACCTGTTTTAAAATGAATGCGCATTGGTAACAAAAAAAACCTCTTATTTACGCACAAAATCTACATTCCTTCATAGAAAACTCACAGCACATACACTACTAACTTTTACCATTTTTCTTGCTTTATTTTAAAGTTTTTATCAATATTTATCGATTTTTCATTCTCGGGTACTATATTTACCGCGTCTTACTCGTCTTACCGCTTACCTAGTTTGCAATTAATATTTACTTAGTGTACTGGTTATTAATGTTACCATTGTACAAATCAAACAAGTTTCATGGCTAATCGGGCAAAAAAGAATTTTTGTTTCTCTCATATTTTTCCGTGGGTAGCTTGAAAGCTTAACCTCGCGGGGGTCCAAGATCTAATGGACACCTAATAAGTGTTGACAGTTAACTGTTTCGTCCTTATGGGACTCCTCAGAACACTGCTAGCTCAATATGACAAATCTTGTGAAGTTAGTCAGACGGTTTTGTCTCTAATCATAAATAAATAGTGAGAAAACTATCGCAAGAAGCGCCATCTACCGAGATACGAGATAAACAAGAAACAAAAGCAGGCGAAAAACTGCTATATAGATCGATCAATTAAAAGATCGAATACAAATAAAAGAAAACAAACTATAGTCCGCGACCTTAGAGTAATAATAATATAAAGAGAAGAAGTAAACCGCGGCCCCGTGTAAATTTTCCCTATTCGTGGCGGTCATTCCTGAAAACTTAGAATTTGCAGAATCCCCGGCGATGGCAACATAGCTGCGTCACTGGAATCATCTCGAAAAAACCACACTGGGCTGAATTTTCACAGTATTTTCAGAAACATAGCACTTCTTGTTTATTTTTACGTCCAACTAAGTCCTTTTTTACAAAAATAAAACTCAGCACACAGAAAAAACACACCAAAAATTCAATATACCGAGCCGACGACCAAGACAACACTGCATTTAATACAAACACATGTTACTGTCAGTGTCGACCTTAGAGCTTAGGAATATCTGGGCTAACCGTTCACGACTTGAGGACCCACCTAATTAAACTTGTTGCCATTATATAAGTGAAAAAATAATCTTTTGTTTAAAACTCGTAGACAATGATTGAGTAGAAATAAAACTTTGGACTTCCATTGTCTTTATCTGAGGGCACGGCAGTGTCTCGCAAAGTTCGCGCTGCCGTACCATCTTTTCTTGAAACATTTCAGCCCATATTTGACCTATCAAAAGCTCTACTTCGGAAAGAGCTACGAATCTCATACTTTGCACAGTCGTAGAACTTCATAGAGTTAACAACCCCTCCAAGTTTCATGGACTTCTATAGAGTAGTAAAGTAGTTACGAATTTCAAAAAACGTCGAAATTGCCACTCACTCACTGACTCACTCACTCATGTATAGATCACCAAAATTCTACTGTACTTCCAGACCTACTATACAGCTGAAATTTGGCGGACTAATAGAAATTATGACCAAACCCCTGGAAAAAATCAAAAAGCCCCAAAATTCTAATTTACTCCCCTCCCCTATACAGGGTGTTCCTTAAAGGTTTGCGAATATTTAAGGAGATGATTCCACATTAAAAAATAATGATAATTTGTCGTATAAACTATGGTCGAAAAATACACCGTTATAAAAATACAGGGTGTTAAAGTTTTCAAAAAAAAATTGAAATTTATTAATAATTTCGAAATCATTGGGGATATTTTATTCAAATTTGGCACATAACCATAAATTTCTAAGGTGCATATTTTCCAAGAAGAAAATGATGGTTAACTTCGACAGTGGCGTGCGTACGAGCACTAGCTTTTTTATTTTTACAGAAAAAAATAGTACGCCACTGGTTTTTTTCAAAAAAGTTTTACTTTTTGAATTATCCACTTAATTCGAAAGAAAAAAGGTCTCTTAATTTTTTTCTTTACAGGGCGTCGTTCTTGAGTAAAAAAATAAAAACCGTTGTTCTGCAAAAGCAAAATAATGTGACCATTTAAAGAATACAATTGATCAAGTTGCCTTAGAAATATCTCGATTTAATTCAAATTTAGTACGTAATAATAGGCTATTAAGATGCGTTTTTCTCAACAAAAAATAATGTTTAGCTTCATCAGTGGCGTGCGTACGGGTACTAAATTTTAAATTTTTAAAGAAAAAATAGTACGCCACTGGTTTTTTTTTCAAAACATTTTTACTTTTTGAATAGTGCACTTAATTCTAAAGAAAAAAAGTCTCTTTATTTTTTTTTAAGTGTCATATTTTAAGTATTTCCAAGGCAACTAGATTAATGTATTCTTAAATAAATTACATTCTTTGGCAACACAACGGTTTTTATTTTTTTACTCAAAAACAACGCCCTGTATAAAAAAACTAAAAATACTTTTTTCTTTTAAATTAAACGAGGAATTCGAAAGAAGAAAAATGTTAAAAAAAAACCAGTGGCGTACTATTTTTTCTTTAAAAATTTAATATTTAGTACCCGTACGCACGCCACTGATGAAGCTAAACATTATTTTTTTATTGAGAAAAACGCATCTTAATAGCCTATTATTACGTACTAAATTTGAATTAAATCGAGATATCTCTAAGGCAACTTGATCAATTGTATTCTTTAAATTGTCACATTATTTTGCTTTTGGAGAACAACGGTTTTTATTTTTTTACTCAAGAACGACGCCCTGTAGAGAAAAAAATTAAGAGACCTTTTTTCTTTAGAATTAAGTGGATAATTCAAAAAGTAAAACTTTTTAAAAAAAAACCAGTGGCGTACTATTTTTTTCTAAAAAAATAAAAAAGCTAGTGGCCGTACGCACGCCACTGTCGAAGTTAAAAATCATTTTCTTCTTGGAAAATATGCGCCTGAGACATTTATAGTTATGTACCAAATTTAAATAAAATATCCCTAATGATTTCGAAATTATTAATAAATTTCAATTTTTTTTTTTAAAACTTTAACACCCTGTATTTTTATAACGGTGCATTTGTCGACCATAGCTTATACGACAAATTATCATTATTTTTTAATGTAAAATCACCTCCTTAAATATTCGCAAACCTTTAAGGAACACCCTGTATATGTAAAATTATTTAAATGTAACATTACCCACTTCTAGCAATGCTAGACAGCTGGCAGCCTGATAGGAACTATGATAAAACTATAGGAAAAAATTATAACACCCCAAAATTCTAATTTACTTCCCTCCCATATAAATGTAAAGTTATGTAAAAGTAACACTGCCCACTTCCAGAAACGCTAGAGAGCTGAGCTTTTTAAGACTGAAAGACACTATAATAAAACTATAGGAAAAAATTTTAAAACACCAATATTTTAATTTACTTCCCTCTCCTATAAATGCAAATTTATATAAAAGTAACATTGCCCACTTCCAGAAACGCTAGAGAGCTGAGCTTTGGAAGGCTGATAGAAACTATGATAAAACCATGGGAAAAAATTTAAAAACCCCAAAAATTTTCATTTACTCTCCTCCCCTATAAATGTAAAGTTATGTAAAAGTAACATTACCCACTTCCAAAAACGCTAGAGAGCTGAGCATTGGAAGACTGATAGGAACTATGATAAAACTATAGGAAAAAATTATAACACCCCAAAATTCTAATTTACTTACCTCCCATATAAATGTAAAGTTATGTAAAAGTAACACTGCCCACTTCCAGAAACGCTAGAGAGCTGAGCTTTTTAAGACTGAAAGACACTATGATAAAACTATAGGAAAAAATTTTAAAACCAATATTTTAATTTACTTCCCTCTCCTATAAATGCAAATTTATATAAAAGTAACATTGCCCACTTCCAGAAAAGCTAGAGAGCTGAGATTTGGAAGGCTGATAGAAACTATGATAAAACTATGGGAAAAAATTTAAAAACCCCAAAAATTTTCATTTACTCTCCTCCCTTATAAATGTAGTTATGTAAAAGTAACATTGTCCACTTTCAGAAACGCTAGAGAGCTGAGCTTTGGAAGGCTGATGGCAGCTATGATAAAACCATGGGAAAAAATTAAAAGACCTCAAAATTTTAAGTAAGGCATTGCAAAAGTTTTGAACAATATTCCGCATATTTTACTATTTTAAAAATTGAATATTGTCCAATTCCTTTAAAAAAGAAGTGAAATCATAACAAAAACATTTCATGTAAAAATAAGCCAAGTACGCGGCATTCCGTAAAAAGAATTGAGATAAAAATAAAGTCAAGTTCTTTAATACAAATTTCAAAATGAAAGTAAGAAACTAGTTTGGAAATGTTTTTCTAAACTTGGCTATTACGGCTGTAAATGACTCAGGCACAGTGCTTAATTGAACATAAAGAAGATTGGCTGTTATAGCAAAGTTTAGAAAAACATTTCCAACTAGTAAAAATCTTTCATTATGAAATTTGTATTGGAGAATACAATGGCCTTACTTTTATCTCAATTCTTTTTACGGAATGTCATTTTCGCGTACTTGGCTCTTTTTTACATGAAATGTTCTTGTGTTGGTTTATTTTAAACAGGACGTTTCAGTAAGTAAGTATATCTAACCGTTTTCAAGTGTAAACTAAACAGTCCAGTCTAAAGTCTACTACTTATACTACTTGTTGTGCAGTCGGCCCGCCCCTTTTTTACCTTCCTAGCCCGCACAGCAACGGCTAGAGAAGGTATTGTTTTCGACAAAAAAATTTTTTTGAGATAACATCGAAAATGTGTTATTTGGGTGTATTTTGACCTACCCTAGTAATATCGTCGTGATGTCTGTCTGTGTTGTGTGTGTATGTATATCTGTCCGTAACGCGATAGCTCCTAAACCGCTTAACCCATTTACATGAAATTTTCAGGTAAAATAGCACTCGATACTGCAACGAGCTGATTAGATTTTAGTCAAAATTCGTGAATGCTAATGACAGTTTTTTTGACAGTTAAAAAGTTAAAAAAATGCTAACTTTTTAATGGAACGTCGCATCAATATGCGGTTTTCGGAAAATAGTAGCGCGGGGATATAGTCCAAGTAGCTCAAAACGAAACCCGGCCCTGCTAACACGAAATCCGTAATATGATGTCATAAACCTGTTGCCACGTCCTGAAAAAATTGTGGGAAAAGGGGCCGTTCATAAATTATGTTGTCTAAATGAGTTTTTATCGCACATTGTAATAAGAAATACACAGCATAAAACGACGCGACGCAGACTAATAAGCGCATGACAAATTATCGCACGGTTTGAATAGCCTAACCAACTCAAAGCACTATATATTTTGGTAAGGTAAGAAGTTGAACCTTACTTATTATTTATAAAATTTTACAGAGGCAGAGGAGCCGGCAACAGCGGAAAAGCTACATTGTTTACCAACAAATGCATGAATGACCGCCGAAACCGGGGTTACTACTTCTCTTTATATGTTATTACTCTGAGTCCGCGACCTACGACAGATCTTCTGTCTTTCAGGCCGGATCAACGCATACTGCATTTTTACCCGTCATCAAGACGCGAGCGTCAATCAACGGAATTTTTAAGCCAAATAATACTAACAAACGTGGAATTTCGTACCCGTGAATTTAAAAATCAAACAAGTTTCGTGGCTAATCGGGCAAAAAAGAATTTTTGTTTCTCTCATATTTTTCCGTCGGTAGCTTGAAAGCTTAACCTCACGGGGGTCCAATATCTAATAGACACCTAATAAGTGTTGACAGTTAACTGTTTCGTCCTTATGGGACTCCTCAGAACACTGCTAGGTCAATGTGACAAATCTTGCGAAGTTAGTTAGACGGTTTTGTCTTTATTCATAAGTAAATAGTGAGAAAACTATCGCAAGAAGCGCCATCTTCCGAGATACGAGAGAAACAAAAGCAGGCGAAAAACTGCTTTACAGATCGATCAATGAAAAGATCGAATACAAATAAAAGAAAACAAACTATAGACCGCGACTTACGACAGCTCTTCTGTCTTTCAGGCCGGATCAACGCATATTGCATTTTTACCCGTCATCAAGACACGCGAGCGTCGATCAACGGAATTTTTAAGCCCAATAATACTAACAAACGTGGAATTGTACGTTTACTTTTCCATTTCTTGGATGGAGAATGCTTTCACACTATGTATTTATTATTATTTTGCATGTTTTTTTATATTTTCAAATTTTTTGTTTTATTCACATAACACCTGTTTACACGTTATCTTTTCCATTTGTTTAAGGGTGTTCGCTCGGGGTTATCACCGTCATTACCTGTTACTTTTAAAAAAAATTATTTAGAATATGTGTTAATTAAGATAGGTGAAAAATCACAAGGATGTGTAATTTAGCATATTCTACTTCGTTGCGTGTAAAACTATAAATAACCGTGTTTGTCGCGTCCATATGTTGAAGAACCCGATTTAGTCAGGTTAAGTCAAGGTGCTTAAATCAAAGTCGCGATAATCGATCTAGATGGAGGTAATTATTGGTTGTTAACACTCGATCAATAATTATGACAAAATGCCGGTGATCCTTAGCTAGGCATCCCGCACTTAATCGACGCAGTTTTCAAGAATTAACAGCTTTTTTCCGCGCGGATAATTTTTACACCGAATCTATTTTGCAGATCTAGTTTACTGTGATTTACAGCAGGTATGACATTCTGTTAATTGATGCTATTATACAGGGTGTATTATAACCGATGTGTCAAACTTTAAGGGATGGTGGGAATGGTCAAAAAAGAAAAGATTTCAAATCAATAATTTTTGTTTAGAAGTTTTTTATTTTTTAGTATAATCATTTTTCCAGTTTGAAGAGTGGAGGAATTTTTTCAATTTTAAGGAATTTATTTTTTTATAATTTATCAAATTTATTTACGAACCAATTTTAAGATAGATTTTTTTACGAACCGAACGGAACCGAACCAAGTGCAAATAGCCCAATCATTTTAGATTTAATTTAGCAAAAAAAAATTGGAAGAAATTTTTTGACGCATTGAAGTAGCCCCTGAGGAGTAGTGTATGAAATCACTTTAATATGGGAAGTGTCCGCCATCTTGAATTTTCTTTTTTTACCGATTTTTATTCTTATTACGCATTTATCAAAAAAAAATGGCAGGAGACTTTGTAGTTAATTTAATTCTCGACAATATTTGTCCAATCAATATTTTTAAATTTTTAACCATTTTCGTAAAAATTAGCTGCCACATTTATATTACAAAGTTATAGAAAACTAAATTTTTACAATTTTTATACCATCAAGTTTTTTGTATGACCCCGATGCGCCCAACACTACACATTTAAGTGTTATTTAAGTATGTGACCAAACTTCAATAGGCACTTCTTTAGATGATTTTAGGAAGATGAGTTTATATGAACATGGGTCCGGAAAGATACAGGATGTTAAATTTTAAAAAGAAAATCGGTTTTACGTAACTATCTTTTTAGTCGATTTTGTCGAGCCTTAATTAGATTAAAATTATTAAATCTAGCACCCTAACCAATATTTTTGACAAAAAAATTGTGCGTCACTGTCTTTTTTGCATTTTTTGCCAATTCAGCAACCACAACACAACTTTTTTGTTAATAAAGTTGCTTGCTTTGTTTTTGAGACAAAAAATAAAAACCACTATTGCATGACCTTGGAGAATTCTGCAAACATTTTGTTATAAATAATAAAACAAAGAGGCGTTCCTCACCGTGATCTACACGTTGTACAAAACCTTGTTGGAACAAAAACTATTGAGAATCAAGCCCTCAACAACTCTGTCATTTAAAAATGTCAGTTGTTTTTTATGAAAAACCCCACAAAATTTTGATTGTTAGTTGTAATTTGAAGTCACAATAAAAAATCGCAACAAAAAATCTTAATTTTGACCCTCTGTATCTTAAAATCAAAGAGTTTTGATGCAAAATTAATTAAAGAAATTCTTCTGACCAGCCATATATTTTACTAAAAATAATTCTACTGGCGTGCGCAAAGTACTTTGCGCATTCAAATTTCATTACTCATTTTACTACCTTGGGCCAGGAGATCTAAATTGATGTAGTAGTAGTAGTGGTAGTGTGGGGTAGGCTCTAGGCCTGGCGACTAGGCACATGAAGCGCCCTGTTAGCTCCCGCTAAATTTCGGGGTTGTTTATATATTTTTAAAACCGCACAATTGTATGAAGGACAGAGTGCATTTCGCGCATTTGGACATGCGCACCAACAACCAGAGAGATCCTTTGTCAATCGCCTCGAGAAATGGCGTGTTAATTTCGTTCTCCAACTATTTCAAATTTATACACCTGAAAGTGCTCGATTTTGGTGTACTGAAGCATAGAACTAGAAACTTCAGCCCTTCAGCTACGTGGTGACATCATTAGATCCAATCAGGGGCCCCTTGGAACGTGGAGAAATTGGCTGCAAACTGGTGAGTGCCTTTGTTTCTGATTGCCGTTGTGTGGCACAACAATTAACCTATGGACGTTTGACTATTTCGTAATTTCATATCAATATATTTATGTTTGTTCGCGCTTCATTTAATTAAAATATTTACAGTCCATTGCAGTTATCGTTTTTCTTTTCCACAGAACTGGAGTAATATTCCGATCCAAATATGTATTCACTCTCATTATGAATAATCTAACACGCCCTTTTCGCCAACCCCCGGGCATCCCCCTACTGCGTCCTTCTTTCGCTAAGGAATCTGCCCGTCTTCTGTACAAAGGCCAGAATATCGGGCCACCTCAGATTCAGAAGGTCCTTCGTCTCAAAGGCTTCCTCTTCGAATACCTCTCTTCTTGCCTCTTTGTATGCTTCACATGATGAGAGAAAATGCGCCGAGGTCTCGTCCTCGGCCCAACATCGCTCGCACGTCGCGTCCTCCTTCACTCTCATCTTTGCCAGGTGTTCTTGTAGGAACTCAGGACTCCCACTATGGCTCCCACCTCTCTTCGTGTTCTACGGAGCAGCCAGTCCCTACGGGATTTGCTGTAGCCTGTCACATACTCCTTCGCCTGTCTGGCGTTTCCTGTGTTGGTCCACTCCCTTTGTATCTCTTTCTGGGTCCACTCTGTTAGGGCCGACTTCATTTGCCCTCTTGTGAGCCTCAGGAACGGTTCTGGTCCTAAATTGATGTAACTGGCACAGCATTCAGTCTACAGTGGATAGAAAACCCCTAAAAGGTCTTTATTAACTAGTATCTAGGAAAGAACTGAATAGTACTATGGACTGAACAGTCACCAATCAATGTACTGACTTCGCCAGGCGATGTTTAGTCTGCACCATCAAAAGTGTATGCCTTTTAACATCCTGCTATACCTAAGGACACTTATCGTAAAGCAAGCTTTGTAGGAAGCGAAGCCTAACATTGATTTTTCATTTATTGTTTATAATTTTTGATGTTTTTCTCAGTTTGACAAAGATACACAGTTTCAATATCTATTTAAAAATAACACATTCTTAATGTAGTTTTTATCATAACTTTTTATTTCTAAATACACAAATACGAGGTCTGACAATCAAATTTTAAGACTGGCCTCCATACTAACGGGTTTTAAATCTCTACGCCTTGGGCGGTCGGTTTTATTCACCTTAATGTGTGTTCTACTACCGCGCACAATCTTGTTGCCTTTCTTCTACTAGTTTGGTTTACGCAGTGATTTGAAGCGGATCGTGCAGAGCTCATTTGCCGGAATTATGACAAACAAAAAATTGAGCAACTTATTAATTTAATGTAAAACTCAAAAAAACGGCTACTGAATGCTTTCAAATGCTAAAAAGTGTCTACGGAGAGCAATGATTTTTATTTGGCATAAGCTTTTTCGAGGTTCGTGAAGAAGTTAAAGATGATGAACGAGAAGGGCGCTCCAGCACATCCAAAACAGCAGTTTTTTTTCGATATTAGGGGTGTTCTTCTTATTGAATGGGCGCGTGAGGGTCAAACAGTTAACCAACATTTATGTTTGGAAGTATTGATGTAGCTAAGGGAACGTGTAAGGAAAAAACTTCCAGATTTGTGGAAAAACAACGCGTGGCTGCTCTACCAGGACAATGCACCGGCCCACAATGCCCTTTCCATTAAGCAGTTTTTATCTAATAAGAAGATCCCCGTCGTTAACCACCCTCCATATTCACCAGACTTGGCCCCTTGCGACTTGTACCTGTTTCCGAAAGTGAAGAAATCGTTAAAAGGAACCCATTTTGAAATATTAGAACACGTCATGGAAAAAACGGCAAGACTTCTTAACAGCCTCTCTTCTGATGATTTCCCAAATTGCTTCCAACATTGGAAAAAAAAACGCATGCAACGCTGAGTCGATAGAGAGGGGGATTACATTGATGGGGAACATCATTAAGTTTTATTAGTATTTACATAAAGTAGATTTTTTACAACAGTCTTATAATTTTATTGTCACACCTCGTATATATAGTTTAGGTACTTTTAGACTGTAAAAACATCTTTTAAATAATAACCAAAAAAATTAAAATCAATGACAGGCTTCACTTCACGACGAGTGTCCTTAGCTATACCTTATACCTACTTTAGGAATGATTTAACAACTTTGCCCTGTGACACATAGTAAACCCATATAATCAGAACACAGTCAGGACACCCTGTGCATAGTATTTTAAGTAGCCCAAAACAATGTACCTTCTAAACAATTGACACAAATACGCCAATCAACAGCACAAAAGTACTCAGCAATCAATGAATGCAAATTAATTAAAATAAAAAACTTTCACACGAATTTCGGCCAATTTTAGGCAATTCAAATCAACATACTTTTCAAAGCAGTCCATTTAAAAAAAATGTTTTTTTGTTTGGATGAAGTATTGTTAATGTACAGCGTGTCCCATTTTCGATGGGATTAAATAGAGAACTCGGTTATTATTAAAGGTATTGATTTTCTGATTGCACCTTACCGTGCTCTTTTTTCAAGACCTGAAAAGTGGTGTATTCAGATTTTTGCTATACCCCGTAGTTTCGCTAATACAGGGAGATTTTGAAAAAATTGCATTTTTAATAATTCCTTGTGTCTAGATATTTTTATTCTGTAAAAACTTTTATGTAGCAACTTTTTTAGAAGAAAATAATGACTTTGTCAATTTTTTAAAATATTGTTTAGTTTTTGAGATATGGTATTTATCATAAAAAAATTAAATACGGACCTGGATTTTTTTTATTATAATTTTGATTGGTTTTATGCTATTATTATCACAATATAATAAAAAATTAATATTTTTTTGTATTAAGGTAAAAAAAAATATTTAATATTTAAAAAAATTATTTTAGTCTGAACCTGGAAATTTTCAAAATAAATATAAATTAAAAATTGCTAGTTGAACGATTTTTAGTTTAAATGTTTTGAAACTTAGCAAATTAAAATGGTTTTACTTTAATTTAAAGATTTATATGAAACAAAGTCTACAACAAAAGCAAAAAAAATAATTAATAACAAAAGTTAATAACTAATTTTATTTAGTGATATAAATGTTTAAACTGATTGCGATTATGTGTAACACATTGTTGGCATTTTTGAGTAATTTTTCTTAAGGCATTAAAAAAATATTTCTGCCGTTTGGAGAATCAGTCAAACATATCACATTTTTCAAAATCTGGATATGGTCGATTTCTAGCCATTTTAGAATAATTTTTAGTGAATTGTTTACAAAAATGACAAGTAAAATGACAATGTCAATTCCACGGTTTTGTTTTTCCATGTTAAAGTAAATTTCATGAGTTGCTGTGCTATCAAATAATTACTATGATATTTTTGTAACTTCTTAACATTTTTAACTTTATTTATTAATCTTTCAATTAACGTTTCAAAACAGATAAACTAAAAATCGTTCAACTAGTGTATCTTGCAATTTTTAATTTATATTTACGTTGGAAATTTCCAGGTTCGGACTAAATTTTTTTTTGAAATATTAAATATTTTTTTTAACCTTAAATTAAAAAAAATATTAAAGTTTTATCATTTTAAGATAATAATAACATGAAATCAATCAAAATATTAATAAAAAAAATCCAGGTCCGCATTTAATTTTTTTATGATAAATACCATATCTTAAAAACTAAACAATATTTTAAAAAGTTGACGTCATTATTTTGCTCTAAAAAAGTTGCCATGTAAAGGTTTTTACAGAATAAAAATATTTTGGTAAATAAGCGAAATACAAGGAATTTTAAAAATGCAATTTTTTCAAAAACTCCCTGTATTAGCGAAACCACGGGGTATAGTAAAAATCTGATTACACCATTTTTACAGACTCAAAAAGCAGAAAATCGATATCTTTAATAATAACCGAGTTTCCCATTTAATCCCATCGAAAATGGGACACGCTGTACAGCTAATTTCAAAAAAATTTGATACGACTGGGAACATTAACATTTTACAGTAGTGCTATAACGTCCAATAAGAGGACTCATAATTATCTGTTACATGTTGATAAAATAAACAAAAACAATATATTTTTGGTCGTTTTTCTGTTAAATTGAGTTTAATTTTGAATTGAATATCTTTAGTAGCTTTGCTAAATAAGACATTTAAAAACTAAGTTCGGTCTTTTTTGCTGCTGTTCAGGACCTGAGGTTTGATAATTTAATTCTACGGCAAATGGGCGCTTGGCTACCTGGACACTGCGACAAAAATCTTGCAATCTTCGCTTGTTAAAATTTTTTTTAATTTATAGAAAAGTACTACTTTTCTGCCGTTTAACAAGGTACAAAGTAATAAATATCCGACATTTTAAATTCTATAATGACATCAAATTTTAATTTTTAAAGAGCAATCAATTCTCACCATAATTTTTATTTCACTAAAATCGCGTTAGTAATAACGAATTTATAAGGAAATTAATGCAGACAGAATTGGCAATGCAATCGTATAACCTGTAAAATAATGGTTGAAGCAAAAATAATTTTTTTAAGAACCACCATACCGATTTTACTAATTGGTAAAGTAGGTCTTTTCTAGAAATTAAAAAAAAACTAAAATATTTTTGCAAAATAAGAATAAACAAGCCATTTTGAAGAATCAATTATGATTCTGTCCGCCATCTTAAATTTTAAGATGGCGGTAAACTTTAACCATGATCTTTAAAAAGCCATCAATTTTAACGAGGATATTTTTTATTTCATTAAAATCTGTTCAGTAGTAATGAATTTATAAAGAAATAAATACAGACATGATTGGCAAGGCAATCGTATAATATGCAAAACAATGGTTGAAACAAAAATATATTTTTTTAGAACCACTGAACCGATTTTGCAAATTCGTACCTTGTTGGGCGTGGCAAGAATGCAGCTTTTTTACTAATTAAAAAAAAATATAAAAACATGTTTGCAACACAAGAATAAACGAGCACCTTTGAAAGGTACAATTTAATTTCGTGATGGAGGGCAAAAAAATAAATTTAGTCAAAACTCTGATTAATTAGCTGCCAAGTGCAGTTTGGCACATTAAAATCAATTTGATAATTCAAAAGTTATAATGAAAAAAAAATTAACCGGTTTTTTTTTTGGCCCACCCGGTATATAAGATGTTTTATGCAATGTACAGCGTGTTACATTTTCTATGTGCTTCAAAAGAAAATTTTGTTATTGTAAATTATAAAATGGTTTTCACTTGACTGCTCCTTTTTGGGTCTAAGACAGTTCGGTGCCGCATTGTAAAACGAGCCAATGTTAAATGTGGGACATCGCTTGATAAATAAAATTGTTAACTAAAACATTTTGCAAGCAACAACAGCGAGCATCTTTGAAGGGTACAATTTAATTTGAGATGTCGGCCAAAAAAATATATTTAGTCAAAACTCTGATTGATTCTCTGCCAAGTGCAGTTTGTCCCATTAAAATCGATTACATAGTTCAAAGTAGTAGTAATAGTGGGGGGGGGTTGACCCGCAGGTCTGACAAGTAGGCCAGAGTAGGCCCTTTTTGCCATGCCCCAAGTCTGTCCCTTAACCCACTCTCTGCACTTCCCTTTGATGGTCGGGTAACTCATTGGGCCTTCCTGTTCTCTTTACAAAGTCCAGTAAGTCTGCCCATTTGAGCATGTGCAGTTCTTCCTCGCTCAGAGTTGGCGCTCCGAGTGCCTGTTGTCTCATCCTTCCGTAGGCCTTGCATTCTGCCACGAGGTGTCTTGATGTCTCTTCTTCCTGTCCACAGGCTGGGCAGGTAGGGTCATTCTCGACTCCTATACGTGTCATGTGCTTCCTCAACCGGTTATGTCCGGTTAGAGTACCTATCAGCAGTCCGAGGTCTTTTCGTGTCCGTCCCAGCATCCATCTAATTCTGGTCGCTTTTGGACGGTCTACGAATTCTCTGGTCTGTCTGCAACCCGTTCCTGTTTCCCAGGAGTTTAATAGCGCGTCCTGGGCCCATTTGTTGAGTCCGCTTTGCACTTGTCTTTTTGTCACGCCCAAAAGTGGCTCTGGTCGTACATAGTTCAAAATTTATAATTTAAAAAAAATATCCGGTTTTTTTGGCCCACCCGGTAGGATTTGAAATAACTTTACATTAAATTAAAAATTGGAAAGCTAAAAACTTATTCGTGAGGGAACCAAATTTTTTTCGACACTTGACCGACGACTAGCGTGCCCAGCAATTCAGTTGAATCAATTCGTGTTTTCGACCAATTTACTAAAAAGTAAAACGCCATGTAGGTATAGAGCAAATTGCTAGTTTGGTTGTTCGTCGGAGAATAAGTCAGTCAATTGGCTCGACCAGAAAGAGTGACCAATTGACCCATGACTGACTGTCCGAGTTTCAGTTGTCTAACTAGCCGTGGCCAACCACGCCAATTTGATTATATAGGGCGTCCCAGATAAAAGTAACTACATGGGGATTTTAAAAACAGTCACAGATACAATTTTGGTTAATAATAATAACTCTTTATTTGTTTCTCTAGTAATGCCTAATACAACAAAGCTGAACAAATACAAATCCTCAATCGACTCTTATAAACTAATAAACATCTTTATTACGGTTAAATGTCAAATAAATAACTACTGTTAAATCTTAAATTGTAAAGGAAAAAACATTAAACCCAAACACATTTAAAAAAAAATCAACTAAATTCCTATGCAATACGCATTTCGAAATTTTGAACACTTCAAAATTAAGATTAACGCTTATTTAAAATTGTCTTATAAAACGTTTAAAAATTTCAAGACTTTCAGATTGTTTAATTTCTGATGGTAAGCTGTTGTATTCTTGAAGCCCCTTAACAAAAAGCGAATTTGAATATTTTTTTGTTTTTACTTTAGGAATATAGAAATTGTACCTGCTTCTTGTTGGATACCTATGAACATCCATATTAAATTTCAAAAATATATCAAAATATGGAGGATTGAAGTTATTAAAAATCTTATAAATAAAAATAAGTAAAAAATATTTATGCCGATTGCTCACACTTAGCCAATCTAATGTGCTTAACATAGTGTCTATAGGAGTCCTTCTGTTGCATTTAAGTATTATACGGATGCCTCGATTTTGTAGTTTTTGAAGAACTCCTTTGCAATTACTGTCTAAGAAGTATAAAACACTGGCACAGTAATCAAAGTGCGGTTGAACTATAGTTTTATATACTGTAACAGTTGACTTCATTGATAAGTGTCTCGATACACGTGAAAGAAAATATAATTTTTTTGCAATTTTTTTATAAACATATTCAAAATGTGTCTTTAAGTTCAATGTTCTTTCCAACATGAATCCCAAATATTTTGGGTCATCTACGCTTTCGATTTTTTCTCCATCGATAGATATATTTATTTGATTAAAATCAATTTTTTGATATAAATGCTGCTTACACAGAATCATTGCTTTAGTTTTAGAAGTATTAAGTTTAAGTTTATTTACCTTATTATAGTTCGAAATTATTTTAAGTTGATTGTTGATTCTACATATAGCTGAATTTAGATCTTTATCTTTTGTTCCTACATAAGTATCATCTGCAAATAAGTTAAGATAGTCGCATTCAAGTTTTAATGCAATATCGTTCACATATGTTATAAAAAACAGTGGTCCCAATACACTTCCCTGTGGTACACCCAAGTTATTAGACTCTATCGTTGATATGGAATTATTAATAACTGTAACCTGCGATCTATCATTTAAATATTCACCAACCCACTGCAGTACTTTTCCTCCAATCCCATAGTACTTCAACTTTTTTAACAAAATCTCCCTATCAATGGTCTCGAAAGCTCGCTTAAAGTCTAAGAAAACTACTACAACGTATTGACCATCCTCTATAGCTTGATGCCAATTGGTAAGCGTTAACTGCAGTGCAGTCTCACATGAGTGCTTTGCCCGAAATCCAGACTGGTTTTCGATAAATATATTGTTAGAAGAAAAGTAATGCATTAATTGATTATAAGCCGCTACTTCAATTATCTTTTCAATTGCTGGCAATGTATTAATGGGCCTAAAATCACTAGCATTTTTTGGATTGGGTACTTTGGGGATTGGAATAACTCTGCTTGTTTTGAGCAACTTTGGAAATCTACCAGTTTCGAATGAAGTATTAATTAAGTGAAGTAACACATGACCTATCACTTGGCTAACATTTTTAAGCAACTTTGAATTTAAATGAGAAGAGTTGCTTCGGAGCCCAATCAGATGCTGTATAGAAATTATAAATAATTACAAGAATGATGCGCTCAAATATTTTCTAGGTCTTTTGGTTTTTTTGAAACCATTTCCAACGTTGTTATTTCTTATATCCGCCATATTGGATTTACACGCCATTAAATAGAGAATAAAAAGAGCTTTTTAACCGTTTGTAACAAGCCTACCTTTGGATGACGAAAGATGTGAATTTTATGCTCTTAATAAAGAATCTTTTAAGGATTACTTTGGGACAGGCGGCATAAAAAAGTTGTTGTGTGAACAGTATGTAGTTAGGTAGCTATTACTTTTTATTTTTTAAATGCTAAAGTGGGCTAAGGGAAAACTTAAACACCAGTATTTACTAAGACCTTAAGACCGACCGGTTTAAGTATATTTTTTTAAAATTCACAGGTCAAATAACTGCAAAGATTTGGTTCACCCTAATGTGCAATATGATAGTAAGCATTTCTCAGTGAGTTTCATCTCACATACATTCAAATTACCTTTAGAAATAAAGAAAAACCACATAAAAATTTTGTAACGAAAAGTCATTTTTTGGAAATTTAGTCCGTGCAGTCGTAGGATTCCCTTTAAAAATAGTCTCAAATTGTAGTACCACCCCTGAGGGGTGGTTTAAAGTTCGAAAAACAATAGAAATAATCCATGATTGACAAAAAAACTTACATACAAAAATATTCAAAGCTAAATAATACATAAATAACTTAAAACTATATCTGTAGATGCATTACCGTATTAAATACGTATCAATATTTAAATACTGTAAAAAGCACAAGATATATTAGAATCCCTTGTCAATTACACATTCACTAAAACAATCGACCATCGGTTTAATCGTCGCTAACTTGTCTAAAAAATTAACATGTAAAATATAGCGGACAGCTGACACTGACTTACACCGTTTTTATTCGACATTTCCTAGTGACGTTTGGAGGTTTAAATATGGCTACCATTGTTAAACCAAAATATTTTATTATTTTTATTTATTTCTAACCTTTGTGTGGAAATAATGTCTTTGTTACAACGAAAAAAGATGACCCATATCCCAAGGTATTTATGAACAATTTAATAAATATTAAAACCTATTGCATTCGCGGGAAAGATAAGTTAAACCTTCAACCAAAATGTAGACTTTTAAACCTAGGATTGTAGCACTTAGCACTGTAGATCCTTTAGTAAATACTGGTAAAAGGGTCGTTGCTTCATAGAAAATTTCGAAAAAAACATAAAACTACGTTATTTCTTTCTCGGTGCATTTCGGTTTAAACACCATAATCATGAGAGTTTCTATAATAATAAACGATAAAATTTGAAAACACTTACTCAAAGTGTCGGAGCTGATATTTTACATGTAAAAAATTTTTAAACATAAATTTTTGAAAACCTTTTTTAAATTAAAATAGTTTGGTCAAACATAGCCCTTTTAAAAAACAGCTGACTGGCCTTAGATAAGAAAGTCGTTAGGTGGCAAGTAATTCTCATCTTCTGTGAACAAACTTTGTATGAATGGGGAGCATTCACAAACTAGAGTCAGTTCCAGGGAGGAGCTCTAACAAATATTAAAACACCTATACACTACATAATTAACTATTTTTAACAAACGAGTTTACCTAAATAATTAACAGTTTATATATAACTACAAAAAACAATACTTTTCGTCAACACTTAAAAAAAGTTGGAAATAACATTAAAAAGTTCAAAGATGTTATTTTAAAAAGCCTATTTTTAAAATGGTATAGAACTAAAGAATATTTTTTAATATTAGAGAGTTATTGAAATATAGCCAGGCTATAATGGTGCCAGGCACTATTTTGACATATTCACATTGAAAACTGACAGTTAATCCTTCAAAATTGACATACCAAAGTCGAATTTAAAACTTTCGTCGTTTATTTTTAATTAATAAAAGAAGGCACTATTTATTCCGGTTCATATAGTAAACAAAGGTCGTGTGTTGAAAGATCACAGCTGATATTACAATGTGAAGGTGTCAAAATTGTGCTTGGCACTATTATAGCCTGGCTACACTGTCCCCTACATGTTAGTTTTAAACTGCCCTGATTCTTTTCAAGGCTTTTTGATTTTTAATAAAAAATAATATATAGCTTGTCTCTTGGTACAAATAGTAGCATGACAATGCCACTAGGTCGTTTTAGTATGCGACTGAATCATAACAACCGTTTCCAGCCGCCCGTTTAATCCAGTTAGCTAATTGGACAGAACAACGAAAAACTAAAAAGATTAATAATATCTCGCAGGACCTTAATATTCACGTACAGGAAAAATTACGTGCCATAATAGCTAGTTAGTAAGCATCAAGGCGCTTTGGTTGCTTTATTACTACACTTGCTTAAGATGTTTAATATAAATTTGCCTCCTAATTGGCCCCATTTTAAAATTAATTGTGAGAAAATTATTATACTCATTCTTTGGGTCAAAAAATCATGATTCATCACAACAGATTTTGTATGTTTTGTGGACAAGTCTTCGAAAAGAGGGAATGGTGACTTTTATGCAAACAAAATGTGTCCTCTTTGAGATAGGTCTTATATAAATGGAGACAATTAGGAAAATAAAAGCAGCCGGATGGATCTTATATAGTTCGGAGCCTAAGCCACTTTTGTCTGCATTTTTGCGTACCGTAATGATACTTGGCACGATTATAGTACAACACTATAGTATTATTCTACGAAGTGTTGCTCATCCCGAACCCAGTGCAGAGCAAAGATACAGGGTGTTTTATTTTTAATTACATCTATCTCATTAAAATTCTGTGTAAAATTCAAATGTAAAGCTAGAGCAATGAAACTTGGCATCGATTATAAGGACATTTACACTTTTATTTTAAGCATTAAACAAAAATATATTGACTTATTTTCTTTCAAGAAATAAAAAATATATTTTTTTTTTCGAGAAAAAAAATTACAATAGCTTAGTTATGCAGGATACGGCGATAAAATTTAATGTGGTTATAAACAAATTGTTTCCCTTTAAAACAAAAATTGCTGGACGGGTGTGACATATAAAGGGTCGAAGTACAGGGTGGTTTTATTTACCAATTCTTAATTTAAAAAATCTAAAAAGATTGAAAAGTATGTGGATTTGTTAGACGTAACGATATTGTAAAATAATATATACCAAATAAAAGATACTTAGCTCTTATGTATATTTTATTAAAAGAAAAAAGAGCTAGGTTGAACTGTTCAAAATATGGGGTGATTTTTAAAAATAAGTATAATTTTTATGATCATTTTAAGTAGTTTTTTTGATGACGACGTTACAAATTACTATGTATAGAGTGTGAAAAAGTAACTACACAATAAAGTTTTTTCGTATTTTTTTATTTTAGTGCTAAAAATTTAAATAACCCTAGATATGTCAAACAAACATGTCATTGAAATCGTTATATTCTCCTTTATAAACCATTTATCGGATTACATTTTTGTATTAAGCGCTACATCATTACCATTTTCTGAAAGTATATACTGGGCCACAACTAAGTTTGCGTAATTTTGTAATATGCTATAAGATACAGGGTATTTTTAAAAAATCATGTAAAAAGTAGTAGTCTCAAACTTTTGTTCATACCGGTAACGCAGTTCAAGATACCTTCTTAATTTTTCTACTTGTTATAACTAGAGGCACGTCTTTTTAACGAGGTGTGCACTGTGTTACTTAGTTTTGTAATGGTAAGAAAATACAGGGTGTTTCTTTTGTCAATATATAAAAAATTTTAAACGCGTAAAATTTAGAATTTTTTTTGGCACCATTTAATTGCACTAAGATATAAAAAAAATGATTCCACCAACACATAAAATTTTAGAAATAAAGGAAAAGTAGAAAAACGCGTAAATGAGTTACAGTAAAAAGTAAAATTAAAAAAAAAAAAAATTTCGCTTTAACACCTGTTAGGCAGTACCTTCAAACGATAGAAAATTTAATTTTAAACAAAAGTTGTCCTTGGACTTTTTCTCCTAAAAGCAAAAATACAAAAAAATATTAACGATTTTCTAAACAAAGACAGCTTTCGATAAATTTAAATACCACAGCCCATATCCTGTATGATTAGGAAAGTTGTTAATAATTTCTTTATTTTTGACTTTAGGAGAAAGTCACAAAATAATTTTTGTTTAAAGCCAATTTTTTTTTTCTATCGGCTTACTGTATATCGGGTGTCCCATTCAAAAAATTAGTTTTTTTTTATCACAACTCACCTACTCGTCGTTTGATTTGAAAAAAAATACCACAACTTTGTCTATTTAACCGAACCTGTAGCTTTAATATTAACAAAATAAGTAATAGTGCTGACTTAACTCTGAATATCCTGAATATTAAAATTCAAAAAAATTTATTAAGTTAGGCTTAGTTAGGTGTTTGTGTCTCTTTCAGACAAAAAAAATATCTGAAATGGTTTTCTTGTGAAAAATATGTTTAAAAAAGAGCACAATAGTGCTAAAACTTTATTAATATTGTATTGTATCTCAAATGACAAAAGACAAAATGTCAGAGTAGCAAAAAAAGAGTTCTTATTACCCCTGTTTCTTATTCCTCTCTTCCCCTTACCCAATACTGCTGTGACCTGTGCAGCCAGCGCCAGCAAAATGGCGCGGAACGTAATAGAAGCTCGCTAAAACACAATCACACACGTTCGACGTACGTCAAAATTCTTATGTTAACCGTCCGTGAGTTTGCGGCGTTCCACGGAAGCCGTTAACGATATATTGTGGCGTTCAAATGTCAACAGTGTCAAATTGCGTTAGTCGTCGCGTCGGCCGTTTTTGGCACGATTCAATCTACATATTAACTTCTCTAAGTACAGCTAATTTTAAAAAAAAAACTGATACGACTCTTTAAGGTACTTTTTATTTGAGTAGTGTATGCTAAGCCACCATGTCAGCTTTATCAAAAACTCAGTATTTTAACAATATCAAAGCTGTCAATGCCAAGTCAAAAAATAATAAAATTGTCATCTGTTACCACGGTGGATAGAATATACCGGTGTTCGGATCTTATAAATATATGTCGAATTTTTCTGTCACTGATTTTTAGAAACGAAAGTTAAATATGATATGAACAACTAATATTTTTTGATTTTTTTTGAAAACTAAGGCAATTTTTGTACTATTTTTTAGTATATTCTTATAAAATAATATTTTTCCGACATACCAGTCGTTATTTTTTTTAGCCCGCTTCATTTCTCTTTACACAAAAACTAAAATTCGAAGAAATGAATGTGTTCGTTTCAGCTTCAAAAATTATCCGCTGACATACCTCTTTGTTTACTACCCAATAGTCCTCGGTTCACCTTTGATATTAAACGATCACATTCAGTTTGACTTGTAGTTTAAGTTTTGTGTAATAAAAAATAAAGCGGGCCAAAAAAAATAACGACAATACATCTAGAAAATTACATTTTATAAGGATGTACTAGAAAACAGTAGAAAAATGGCCTTAGTTTTCAAAAAATATTAGTTGTTCCGTTGTTCATAACAGATCTAACTTTTGTATACAAAAATCAGCTTGACCACCAGTGACGTGGAAAAGTCGACATATATATATGGATGATTCTCAAAATTTGGGACAATTTGATGTAACCATCCAATATTATTAAAACAAGAATACTCTTTATTAATCTATAATTTTTAGGTAATAATATAAAATGCCTTTTGTTAGGATCTTTTATTAAATTATTTGTTTTCAGTTTAAAAATATTTTTAAAAACAGCGCAAAGGCATCAAAATTCCGCTCCATGGACTGTAACCATCACGTTTTGCCTAAAATATTGCTTTATTTAAAAAAACCTATTTTTTTTCGGGTCATAACAGCCATTTACATCAAAAGATTAAATGTCAATAAGTCTTATACTATAGCCAAAAACAAATATTTACTAAAAATAGTTATTAAAAATTATTAAGAAAAGTGTGTACCTACATTTGAATTCTACTACGTGGACCTGGGAGAATTTTGCCGCCAAGGGTTGGTACTAGATTATTAACCGCGCCTGGACTATTTGACACTTGCGTTTTAGTTTGGTTTTGTCGTTCGATATGATAGCATTGCTCAATTTTGTGCGGATTGGTCGTCATGATTGTCGTAGTGCTCGTTGGCAGGTACGTATTTTTATTGTTTTCTACTCCATGGACGCGTTTAAAATTTTTTAGCAAAGTTAAATTTTTAAAAAAAATATGCGTTTAGTTGACTATTTGTTGGCATTTTAATCTTATGCGCCAATTAGTACAGCTTTTTTTGTTTCGCGAATATATAACTATTTTTTTCCAAAAAAATTCTACTCCATGGACTTCTGCTCCATGGACATTTATAAGTCCATGGAGTAGATTGGTGTCTATGGAGTAGAAATAATAAGTGTTTTTTAACCTTAGAAGACGCTTGAATTTAAGTTAATTGCTAGTATTTGTTAATTACTTGTACTGGGGTTGAAGAGTCATCAACTAGGGTGGGTTAATATTTAGCTATATGACTTTGTATTTATTTAAAAGAACAGTAAAAATAAACTTTAAAAACGTATACATTTTTGCATTAAATACAGGATTTCTGTTCTTGTTTTCGTGCTTGTGAGAAAATCAACAAATAATTTACTCATGCTGCATTCTGATTTTAGACTATAATAGTAAACCGGTCATAAAAATTAATTATTTTTACATAGATTTTTGTTTTCGCAAATATACGGCGAAACCAAAGGGGGACTTAGAAAAGCGAAGACAGCAAAAAAAAGATTGTCAGCAATATGAAATGGCAAAGCAGGAGAAAAGACAAAGATATTACAAGCGGCAAAAACAAGGCAAAATTAGGCTTATTGGGACAAAAAATTAACGCAGCGGTACAAAACAAGACTACATAGAATACTAATAATTATAATAGAAAAATTCCCCATTAACAAACACCAAAAATTTGTTAAAAGATCAAACCGTTTCTTCGGAAGTCAGAAGTTTTAAGAAAACAACTATTTACCAATTTTATGATAATGAACAAAAGCTATAAGGCTAAAAGACAGTTTATAAAATGCACATCCAGGTAAAAACGATGTGATTACCTCCAAAAAAAGTAAGAAACAAAAGTGATACTTAACAGACATAGACTAAATCTCGAAAAACTGATAAGCAACAACATAAAGAAGATAACTCAAAATATGATATAGTACTTAGCCCCCAAC
Source organism: Aspidapion aeneum (assembly GCA_963576565.1). Lineage (NCBI taxonomy): Eukaryota > Metazoa > Arthropoda > Insecta > Coleoptera > Brentidae > Aspidapion > Aspidapion aeneum. The sequence continues at coordinate 9,107,691 of OY755040.1, forward strand.
AGCAAATCTAAACATAATACTAATCTTGAATGGATTCAATGCCTAAATTGTCTTAAATGGATCTGTAGCAAGTGCAATAAGGGGAGCCAGAACGCGTTTTTTACTTGTTCTGTATGCGACGACAGCGACGACGGTTATGCATGCAAAATTATTAAAATAAATTATCCTCTGTTTAGCGTTTTTTTTATGTATTTCATACATTTTTAAACTAAGTTATTTAAAACCTGTTTTTTTTTTAAATACGGGTTTGTTGTTTCTTTGTTTATATACTAAAACAGAAAACCTTTCTTTTCTTTAAAAAAGTAAGCTTACCCCCATGTTTTATTTTCTCTCTCCTTAATACAGCATTTTTAGTAACATACCATGCGAAAATTTTAGTTTTGGATTTTTTTAAATATTAAATTAATTCTAAACTACATGAAATTTCAACTCCGTGGAGAAACCATTCCACTCCGTGGACACGAATTTTCAATAATATTTCAAATTTTGACATTGATTTTTGGCCACACACCTAAACATTATCAGAAAGCGATATCCCATGCAAGTAAATTAAAAAGAGTGTTAATATTCATAACTTTGGTCGATTACACTTTTACCCCTCATATTGTCCCAAATTTTTAGAATGACCCATATATAAGATCCGAACACCGGTCTATTCTATCCACCGTGATCTGTTACTGAATAATAAATACATAAAGATAGTATTTTAATTCTAAAATGGCTTTACATACGACCAAAAAGCTAAAAAAAGTTGGAAAATGGTTGTTCCTTTCCAGTGGTAGCCCAACATTTTAACGTAAGCCGAACAGCAGTTTATTCTATAAATAAATGATGATCCGGCAGGCCAAAAGTAAGTCAAGTTTACGAAGATCAGGCGATACTTCTAGAACTCTAAAATGATCTCTTCGACACAGCGAAGAATGCAAGAGTTTTTTCACAGTTTCCACGCAGCCAAGCACCCATTTGCCGTAGATATTCATCAAACCTCTGGTGCAATAAAGGGCATTAAAAAAGACGGAACTTACTTTTTAAATGTTTTATTTAGCAAAGCTACGAGGGTGGATCAAATATTAACGAGCCTTTGTTTATAAAGTAGTTATTTAGAAACATGACACAAAACAGAAATTTTTTCGACTTTTCTACAGATCCCCCTTCTCTGTTAATACACTTTTCCCAACGGCTTGACACTTTTCCCAACGGCTTGACAGTTTCTTAATCCCGTTTTCATAAAAGGAAGCTGGGCGGGTATCTAACCAGTTGCGCATGAATGTCTCCAACTCTTCATTGGTCTGAAATTGCTCGCCTCCCAGTGAATCTTTGAGTGGGCCAAACATATGAAAATCGCAAGGTGACAAGTTTGGACTCTATGGAGGGTATTCCAGCACAGTCCAGTGCATTTCATTGATTTTGACCTGTGTTAAAGCTGCCGTATCAGGTCCAGCGTTGTCATGCAGGAGTAACACGTCTTGGATGGGGTATGCTCTCCTATTTTGACGATAATCAAGCTTTACCTGGTCAAGTAAGTTGCAGTAGTAAGCCGCGTTTATTGTTATTCGCTCGTGCAAAAAATCGACCAACAAAACTCCTCTCCAGTGCCAGAAAACGGTCGCTAAAACTTTGCCTGCAGAAAAGAGGGTACACGGACGACGTGGTTGACTCACGTTATCGACACGCTTACGGCCGTCGTTAATTTCTTTGCATCAAGCTTTTACAGGTACCCACGAACGAGTTTTATTTCCGAACTGTGTTCGCAATCTGCGTCGAATTTCAGAAGGTTTCACGTTTCACATCTTCTAAACCGCTCAATCAAACTATGACATATGATACATCATTTTGAAAAGAATTCAATGACGAATTCGAAAATTAATTAAAATACAGGCCATTTAAAATATAATTTAGCGGGTGAATTCCTCGTGACAAAGTCTATAAAACTGCAGTTTACTCTAAATCAAAATTTCCACTAATAACGAAGTTATAGACCCCCTTCAAAAATGCAGACTTTTCAAAAAGCCCCCGTAGCTCAAAGACGAGACGATATTTCAAAATGCGGTTTTCACTATAAGTCTTCTCTTGAAATTTGAGCCTCGCAATGCGTGGTCAGTTTTTCTCTGTCTCCCCTAGAAGTACCTTAAACCCCCTAAAAGTGCCCAATTTGGGACACCCTGTATACTGCTTTAAATAAAAAACGGGGGCAGTTTTTTTTTTAAATTAGCTGTACATACTAAATAAGCTAAGCTATTAAAAATTTATTGTGACTTTTTTCTTGTATATTTGACTTTTCCTATAGCTTTGATTAAGTTAGATTTGTTTTATTTCGTGCTTTAATTCCGACACAAAGGTATAAAAAATTGTTAGTAGGCAATGTAAATAAAACATTCCGAAGCCGGCCCCATTAATTACACCATTTTTGTATTTATTGTGATTGAATTATGGTCAAGCCCTTGAAATCAAGACAACCACCTTGCATGCAACTTATGTTGTTGCTTGTGTGTCTTCACATATAAGGCAATAATCTGTTTAGTGAAAAATTGAGTCTTCTTAGTCTCAGGACGCGGTACGAGTATACATGTACAGGGTGGACCAAATTTACCAAGTTTTAGGTATTTCTAGCCGAGATACACAAAAACGAGTGGAGATGTCCTGGGCTCGATTTTCGAGACGTCTTCAAATATCAAAACCGCTTCTTGATAAACCTCGTAGTTTTTTAGCTACAAGGAGATTTTGACAAGTCTGCGTTTATGGAGGTGGCCTCTAACTTTTTCATTTATGAAAATTTCATTTTGGTGTAAGATGCGTTTTTGCAGGTTTTTTTATGGAAAATTCAACTGTCAAACTAAATTTTATGCGTCATTGTTAGTTTTTGAGATATTACAAAAAGTTTAATGTTTCTTACGGAATGACTCATTTTTTGTTTTTGTTTCGAAATCTGCGTCAAATTATCTGTTTAACGATATGTCGTAAATATCTTGAAAACTGCGTAACGAACTGTCATTTATGACATATCGTAAAACAGAAAATTTGACGTAGATTTCAAAACAAAAACAAAAAATGAGTCATTCCCAAAGAAAATTTAAACTTTTTGTAATATCTCAAAAACTAAAAGTGACAGATAAAAATTAGTTTGACAGTTGGATTCTCCATAAAAAACCTGCGAAAAAGCATCTTACACCAAAATGAAATTTGCATAAATAAAAAAGTTATAGGCCAACTCCATAAATGTAGACTTTTCAAAATCCAATTGTAGCTAAAAAACTACAAGGTTTATCAAGAAGCGGTTTTGATATTTGAAGACGTCTCGAAAATCGAGCCCAGGACACGTCCACTCGTTTTTGTGTATCTCGGCTAGAAATACCTAAAACCAACAAAAAACATCGAATTTGGCCCACCCTGTACAGGGTTTTCCAGACTTCTTTGCGTTTAACTTTTGTGAGTGTATTGTTTGTGATAGAGCAAAAGGGTTAGATGAGCACCTACTTATTTATAATATTTTTCTGCTAATATCTCCGTAACTGCAAAAGCTCGATGTGTGTGGTATCGCTGGGTTCATAAAAATAAGTATTATTTTCAAAAATCTATTTTTTTTTCCAAAAATCTATAAGAATAAACAAGTTTATATAAATTTTTGACATTGTTAAATTTGAATTGGCATATGTAATTCTTATAATTTTTTATGATTTTTTAAAAACATTTTTGTCTAGAGCCTTTTTTTACCCAACTGCAGCACTGCGAAAGGAAGGGTAATGTTTTTCGATTGGAATATGTAGGTAAGTATGTAAATATGTATGTTTGTGTCACGCTAGAGGCTAAACGGCTGAACCGATTTTGACAGAAAATGTGTCGTTAAATTGCCACTGATCTCGAAGGTGCTATAGGCTATATTTTTTTAAACAGGAATCAACATGGCGGTCTTCAGACGCCATTTTGTCACATGCTGTAGGCTTTAAGGCATACAAATTATCTAAATCCAGGCGATTTTAATGAAATTCCTTTGACCATCCAGTGCAAATGTCCTCTATTTTGCTGTAGTTACTTTGTAGTTCTCCCTGCTCCAACCCACCTCCCCTCCCGTCATTCCCCCACCCTATTCAAAAACCATATTCGCATAATTTTATCAAATATTCTTTCTGCATACGCTTTCAGATTTTTTATCCAACACCATTTTACTAGTTCCCGCCCCACCCCGTCTCTCCCTTTCTCCTCCCGGCTCTTCTTATTAGTAATAGTTATAGCTAAAATCTAGCTATAACTTTCACTAATATAATAGTTGGTTTACACATGCATGAATTTAGTGGCGCCAGTGTTCGCGCCAGTTCTATTTGCACGCCAGTATTGTGCGAAAATTAAAAAGACTGGCACGCTAGTTTCATTTTTAAAGTGTACACGATACGCGATATGTCGGCTGAACTCTCGGAAGCCTGCAAAATAGTCGCTAAAGTTTTATTGAAAAAAAAAAAAACAAAAGAGATTCAGGAAAAGGAACAACGAAAAGGCCGTATCTGCATGGGTTAAAGCATGGATTGCTAGTCGATCTACTTTGGGTGCTTCCGAAAAACTTTTAGGAGAACTTGCAGCAGAAGATCCTGCGAGCTATAAAAACCATCTTTGATTGACAAAGCAACATTTTGATATTCTTCTAGAGTTTCTCTTATTTAAACAACATTCTTTAAAATTTGGTCTGCTACTTTAAACCATGGTACTTTTGGGATGTATACTTCATTTGCACCGGCTCCGGAACGTTGGCTTTTTTTAATTTTTGTCAATTCCAAAGCATATGTGTTTCTTATGGATCACATTTTTGCTTTTACTTCTGCAACTTCAAAGCCTTCAATAGTCATTATTTTACTAATTTATTATCTCGACTGTCTTTGTTTTTATACGAACTACTGTGTACATCCCATAAACAAGGAAAACATTCATAGCCTTCAAGAAACTGTATGGTCAGTTCTGCTGACCACTTTTTTTAGCCATATTAAGCTATAAAAACAAAAATAAACAAAATTTTTAAGCTCAAACACAATGAAAATAAAAAATAATGTAAAATAATGAACTTAAAACTGGCGAGCCGACGTGCAAGCACTTGTTTACACATGAAAATTTTCCTTTTCTGCGCGCATGCGTCACCACTGGCGCCAGCAAATTCAGTCAGCTGCAGACTTTTTTGATACATGCATGCAAAAAAATAACTTGTGCGCAAGTCGGTGTTTACACTTGCAAATTTAACTTACTGGCGCGCCAGTTTTTATTGGCGTCAGCAAATCCATGCATGTGTAAACTCTCCTTAAAGCGATTTCAAAAGTTCTTTCTGCACACGATTTAAGACATGTTTCCAAAACCATTTTACTTCTTCTCTTCCTCCTTATTAGTAATAGTTGTAGCTATACCATTTACAAATATAGAGCGATCAAGCATTTATTATAAGTTCACTGACTCTGCGCTAGATGTCGCAAGGAGTTTCTTTTATTTTCAAATATTTATGAACTAAACAAAAGATTAGGAAATATTTTTCCGTAACACGGACCAAAGAATTTGGTCAAAACTCTAATTAATTATCTGCCAAGTGCAGTTTGTCCCATAAAAATCTATGGTGTAGTTCAAAAGTTATAATAAAAAAAATTGTTCGTTTTTTTTTAGCCCACCCGGTACGTACTGGCATCGTCACGTCACCGTATCGCCACCGAAACGTAATTTTTTCTTGCATTAAGAGCAATTTATACGCCTTTATACTACACCGTAACGGCACCGCAAACGGTGTAGTGTGAATACTTCCATTGATTTCAATGTAAGAATATTTCACGTCTCGATGACATGACGGTGCCGATACGTATAGTATGTACTGCGCTGTAATGTGATCGTATTAAAATTGTGACGTATACCATTTGCTGTATTTAGAAAAAAACGTGGATTCGTCCTTTTTACTAAAGTGTATATTACAGTGAAGTCCGGATATAACGAACCTCAAATGAACTAAATACGGCTCGTTATATCCGAGGTTCGTTATAAACAGTAATAAATAAATTTTGTTTAATTTTTTGTGTTTCTTTTTTTAATAGTATCCAAGATTAAGAAAACTAAAAATATTACAAAAAATACTATAAATTTTTATATTTTTAGAGAAAGGGTACGGGTAGACCTCGTCAGATGTCTATCAGGGGAAATGAATCGACCCCTGCCCTCCGTAGATTCCAGGTACTCTTCGACCCGGAGAGTTAGCACCTGTATGGGGTCCCTTTCCCAGGGTTACGGGAGAAGACCACATCGATATGAAAGGCGGAGAGAATGGACCTCGGTACGGTGATCATAGCGTAGGCGGCAACCCTTTCTTTTAGGGATAGTATAAAAGACTACTGCCTTGTAGTACCGGCGTTGGAATCGTCAAAGGCTAGGGGAAGAAAACCTCGATCAAAAATCACCTGGTCCTCCAGGTTGGGGGTTGGGGCATCAGACTAACTCTCTGATACCCGGAAAAAACGTACACTGTTAAAAAACCCAATCAAACGCCTCGGAAAGAAATGAAAAACCTAAGACGAACCAAGCAAAGAAACAGGAATATGATTTTTGGTACATGGAACGTACAAGGAATGAATCGAAAAATGAATGAAATAGTACATGAGTGCAGCAGAATGAAGGTAGACCTTGCTGTACTAACAGAAACGAAAAAGAAAGGAAAAGGATCTGAAAACCTAGGACAATATGACCATTTCTATAGCGGAGTGGCAAAAGAAAAACATGCCCAACAAGGAGTATCTATTTTGGTCAACAAAAGATTTAGAAAATTTATCACCAACTGGGAAGTAGTCAATGAAAGGCTAATTAAAATGAATATAACAATAAAAGGAATGAGACTTACGATTTTTGGAATCTATGCGTATAACGACGATGCAAATGTAGCCGTGAAAGACAATTTTTTTGAAGAAATACACAATGAAATATCAGCAGTAAGTGCATCTAGAGAAATTGTCATATTGGGAGATTTAAATAGTAGAACCGGTAACAGAGTTAATGATCTGACAGTTGGCCAATATGGAGAAAATCTTGTTAATGACAATGGAAACCGGCTAATTACAGTATGTGAGCAATTAAACCTAAAAATCCAAAACGGTTTTTTTCAACATAAGGAAATACACAAATATACCTGGACCAAACCCTCACAAAACCTGAAATCCATCATTGATTATCTTATCACTAAACAAAAGACAAAACTAAAAATTCAAGATGTCAGAACAAAGCGTGGATCAACATGCGGAAGTGATCACTATTTTCTGGAGTCCAAAATTCTCTTTCCTTATCAAGGCCGAAGCCTGCATCAACAACATCTTGATGATACAGTGATTGAAGAAATTGATCACTGTAAATATAATCTACTAAGCCTAGAACATGACAGCGTAAAAAACTTATACAAAAAGAGACTGAACGAAAAACTTAATACAAGTTCAGGTGAAACCCCAGATGAGGAATACGAATGTATTACATTAAGCATCCACCAAACTGCAAAAGAAGCACTAGGATTAGTGGAAGAAACTTCTAAAAGAAGAAAACCATACTGGTGGGATGCTGAGATTGAGAGAGAAATAGAGGAAAAAAGGAAATTATATCACACCTACTTATCCCAAAAGACAGATAGAAGCAGACAAGAATACAAAATCGCGCAATCAAAGGTGAGAAGAATGATCAGTGATAAGAAAAATCATTCGTGGACGCAAAAGTGTCAGAAAATAGATTCTTACTTAGGAGGTAGGAGAAGTACCGAAAGCTGGAAAACTATAAGATCGATTAAAAAAGAAACATGCAGAGATATCATTTCACCAATACCAGACAAAGAATGGGATGAGCATTTTAAAAAACTTTTAACTGAAGATAGAGCAGAATTCAAGGAAGACGCAAGAGACAATATAATTAGAACGATGGGATCTCCAGTACCCCTCACAATCTCTGAGGTCAAAAACGTGTGCACAACCTTAAAAAGCGGTAAATCTGCCGGACCCGGAAATATCCCAGCCGAACTTATTAAATATGGCACTGAAGAACTGTTTTGGAGATTACGGAATCTTTTCCAAAAATATTTAAATGGAACTGTAGTCCCAACTGAGTGGAAAACGTCATATATATCCACAATATACAAAAAAGGAAGGAAAGATATATGTGACAATTATAGAGGTATATCGGTGACTAGTACGCTAAGCAGAATATACGGTAAAATAATAAGAAATAAAGTAGAGAGCGAATATAAAGACATGGAGGCAGAAGAACAAGCTGGTTTCAGGGCGGGTAGATCGACTTCAGATCATCTCTTTTGTATAACCCAAGTTATTGAAAAGAAAATGGCATACGGTCAAGAGCTGCATCTGCTTTACGTGGATTTGCAGAAGGCATATGATAGTATACCACTAAATCTACTTTGGAAAGCGTTGGAAAACACAAACATAAGCGTACAACTAATTAAGGCCATCCAAGAGTTATACCGCAATAGTAAGGCAAAAGTTAAAATAAAAGCAAAACTAACCAAAGGCTTTCAAGTAAATAAAGGTCTTAAACAAGGTTGCTGTATCTCGCCTACGCTCTTCAAGATATACTTGGAACAAGTCCTTAAAGTATGGAAGAGAAAATGCCAAAACATGGGAATTCCGTTGGACGAAACCACCTTGTATACTTTATGTTTCGCCGATGATCAGATAGTAGTGGCTCAGGATTATGACGACCTCGAATATATGACACGAAAACTAATAGAAGAGTACAATAAGTGGGGACTAGAGGTTAATCTCAATAAGACAGAGTATATGTGTATCGGTGGAATGAAACAGGATCTAATCTTAAATACCGGGCAGCGAATTCACTCCTGTGATGAGTATAAATACTTAGGTCTAAAAATTACAGCTGACGGAACACTAGACAAAGCTATAAAAGATCGAAACGTACAAGGAAGAAAAGCAATAACTTTATTAAATGGAATAATTTGGGACCAAAGTATATCAAAACATAACAAAAAGCTTATATATAACACCATTATAAAAAGTATTATTACATACGGCTCAAAAGTATGGCCAATCAAGGATAGAACAGAAAAAATGCTTTCCGCTACGGAGATGGACTATTGGAGAAGAGCAGCAGGGAAATCAAAAAGAGAAAGAGTTACAAATGAAAGAATAAGAGAAATTATGACAGTAGGTGAACGTACTTTAGTGGATGATATAAGAACAAAACAACTGGTGTGGTACGGACATGTACAAAGAATGAATGACGAAAGACTACCTAAACAAATACTACAATGGAAACCAACTGGCCGAAGAAAACGAGGACGGCCAAGGAGAAGCTGGAGAGAAGGAATAGACAGTGAAATAAGAATAAGAGGCCTAGATGATGAATTATGGGCAAACAGAAACGAGTGGAGATTGGGTATCGGAAGACGTAGAACGTTGTGAAACCGATAAATATATATATATATAGAAAAAGGCACAATACATACGAATAAAGAAGTTTATTATTATTGTTCTACATATAAATATGTAAAGTACATAATATGGTGGTATGTAATACATATATAAAAGAAGCCTAAATCTTTTTTTTTATTATTATGACATCCATAATTTTTGTTTGTACATTTCTACTTGAAAAATATTCCCTGTTTATATAGCTTTCAAGGTTACAAAGTGCCCATATTTTATCAGGAACTTGGCGTGATTCCAAAAAATTACGAGTTTCCGAAATTTTGTTTTCCATTTCACGAATGGTTGGAACATAAACCTTAGTGATTTAAACAGAATTATCTTGAACAGGATCATCATTATCTTCCTAATTATCACTTGAAACCATGTTTGAGGTTACGGAGAGATTATAATTTGCTCATCAGTCAACGTTTCTCTTGCTACAATGTCTATCAATAGTCACATAATCGTTAAAATCGAAGTCACACATTTTTCTCTCAGCTTGTTTTTCTACTAAATCAAGCATATCATTATCGAATTCATACTCGTGATCATATTCTGTGTCTTGTGCATGTCTTTGCAACCATTCGTGTCTTTGCCGTATCGTCTAGTGTGAAAACGCCCATTGTCTGCTTATATAAAGTTCGTTTTAAAAGAAAAATACATATTCTAGATTATTAAAATTAGGTTCGCTATATCCGGAAGTTCGCTATAAGCGGGATCGTTATAACCAGTAAGACAATACATGAGTATTTATGGATGACTTTTCGTATAAAGAAAAAAGGTTCGTATTAACCAGAAGTTCGCTATAAGCGGGTTCGTTATAAGCGGACTTCACTGTATATTACAAATATTTTAGCAAAAACTTCTTTAAACTGGAGATCTGAAAAATGTATAATTTCCCTCAGAAAAAGTACTAATTTAGGAGTAGCTAGAAGGCAATTGAACGAACTGTCCATTCTCACTTTGAAGTATGCTAACGTAAACTCTGTTCGCTCTTTTATAAAATGCAATTTTGTCCTTCCATTTAAGGAGTAAATCGATAAAACGCCAATTTGGCGAGGTGGCGGGTTTTAATTTTGATTCCTAATTTGATTTACTGCAGCAGGTTGTCGCAGTCAGTCGCTTCGAAATAAGGTTAAGATAAAATAAGGTTTAAGCTTTCTGCATAAAAATGTTGTACTTTTTTTATTACCTTTTTGTTTCTTGCTTATTTTACAAGACATTCCAATTCTGTAAAAATGTTTCCTGTAAACTTTTGAAAGAAAAAGACCCTGTAAAAGGTGTGACATGTTTCGTTTTTGTCATCCCTTATTAAAAAACAAATATTTTAAAAAAGTGTTAATGGAACAAAATATTTAGAAAAATATTGTGTTAACATAATAATAATAGCTTCAAACCAATTTTTAGTTCAAAACACAATCCAGGTCCCTATTTATTTTTACCCAACTGAAGCATAGTGCAGGCGCTCTAGGTAGTTGAGTATGTACTTTGACAGTGAATTCTAGCTGAGAATAGGTCTCAGATTAACGATCTGAATGTTGCCAAGCCAGGTTTTGGTCCAATTTTTTTTATCCCCCTCCTCCTATAGTCGTGTTCGAATTTCTGAAAATTTAACTATGTTGATGCCCTAAAGCCACAATGACAGAGCAATAAATCAAAAATATGTAAGACCTAACCTAAAAATAAAATTATATTAGTTTTTTAAATCTTAGCTACAAAAACCCCCCAGACCCCCCAAAACCTAAAGTTTTTAGGTTTTCTTCAAATTTTGTCTAAAACTTATTACTTTATTGTAGAAAATAAAATTTCCTTTTCAACGATATATAAGTCAGTGGGGCACGACCAAAGACAAACTCTCCAGCGGCGTCCGTTTATTGAGGTAATCCAAAAAAAATTAAAAAAAGAAACATGCATATTACCAGTTTTCCCCGATTTTCTGGAAAACCCATCTCTATCAAAAATTGTGTCTTATAGTCGGTTGTAGACAATAAAATTTCCTTTTAAACGATGTACAATAGGGCAGGATTAGTTTTATTTATAACAATTTAGGGGCCTCCGTAAATTACATCAATTTTAAAAAATCACTAAACTTACTAATTTTTTTACAAGTTTTATCCAATTTTCTCACAAACTAAAAAGTATGAAACAATTTATTGTAGAAAATGAAATTCCCTTTTTAACAGTGTATAGGTTAGTGCAATCAGATTAACAGTAAACTCTCCAGCGGCGTCCGTTTTTTGAAAAATTAAAAAACCACATGTTTGTCACAAGTTCTGCCCGATTATCTTAAAAACCAAGTCCTCTATCAAAAATTGTGCCCTATAGTCGATTATAGGCAATAAAAATTACTTTTAAATGCTATACCATAAGGTAAGATTTGTCTTCAGAATAAAGCTTCAACTGCAAAATTTACTTGTAACTACTAGTCGCATTTGGGTACAAAACTACCCAATAACCTGATTCATAAAAATACAAAACTGTATAATTTCGTAAGTGTGTTTTGGGCATCAAAACTAAAAGCTGAAGCATGTCGTACATTCAATTTTGTACCCAACTGCGGCTAGTAGGATTTAGCAGTTGACTGTTTGTTTTTATTAATTAGTTCGTAAATCATTAATTCGAGTGGGAATTGTTTCTAAAAACCCATTGGTTTAGAAGGTGGAGAAGTAATAAGTTCATGTTTTCAAACCAAATTTTGCGATTCTGTTTATTACTTATAATAACGTGGCAGAAACAACGTTATGTCAAACTAATAATAACGCCAATATTTTTTCTTAAAAAAATTGGTACAAAAATATTTTTCCGATTAAAATATTTTTTAAAAGGAGGAAGAGATAACTAGCCATATTAAAACTATGGTACATGACAAATACTCTGCCAATATATGGGCCCCTAAGCTCACACTAGGTACTATAGTTATAGTGTACGTGTGAGCTAATATAACTAAAATCTAAAATATATTTTATTCAACTCCAGACTAAATTACCTTTTGTTTGATACCACACAACCCATGTTTTGACTTAAACTCAAATTTTTGAAATCTACCCCCACCCTTAAAAAAACAAAAACTAAAATGTATTTTGTTAAACTCCGGACTCAATTACCTTTCGTTTGATATCACACACGCCATATTTTCACTTAAACTCTAATTTTTGAAATATACCCCCACCCTTTTTTTAAAATAAATTAAAATGTATTTTGTTTAACTCCAGACTCAATTACCTTTCGTTTGATATCACACACGCCATATTTTCACTTAAACTCTAATTTTTGAAATCTACCCCCACCCTTTTATTTGGTTTGTGTTCGGTGGATTTTGTTCATTTTTAAATGGGACCATCTCGGCCCAAAACCCAGCCTAGGTACCAAATTTCATTAAAATCGGCCAAGCGGTTTTTGAGTTATGCGCGTTGGTCGTTACAGACATACAGACAGACAGACAGACAGACAGACAGACAGACAGACATACAGACAGACAGACAGACAGACAGACAGACGGCGCAACAAAAAAGTTTCAAAATCTTCTGAAACGCAAAGATATATAAAAATTTTTGAAATCGGAGCAACTTTTTTTTTCTCGAAAAAATTAGGATCACCATAGCTCACACTACTATAGTATAGTATATGTGTGAGCTAAAATCTGATTACAAAATTTATAGGGGCTCAGAAAATCACAGGATGCTATCTTTTTTATTTTTTGAAGTTTTTATTTCTGTTTTAGCTCACACATATACTATACTATAGTAGTGTGAGCTATGGTGATCCTAATTTTTTCGAGAAAAAAAGTTGCTCCGATTTCAAAAATTTTTATATATCTTTGCGTTTCAGATGATTTTGAAACTTTTTTGTTGCGCCGTCTGTATGTCTGTCTGTAACGACCAACGCGCATAACTCAAAAACCGCTTGGCCGATTTTAATGAAATTTAGTACCTAGGCTGGGTCTTAGGTCGAGATGGTCCCATTTAAAAATGAACAAAATCCACCGAACACAAACCAAATAAAAGGGTGGGGGTAGCTTTCAAAAATTAGAGTTTATGTGAAAATATGGCGTGTGTGATATCAAACGAAAGGTAATTGAGTATGCAGTTAAACAAAATACATTTTAATTTATTTTTAAAAAAGGGTGGGGGTATATTTTAAAAATTAGAGTTTAAGTGAAAATATGGCGTGTGTGATATCAAACGAAAGGTAATTGACTCCGGAGTTTAACAAAATACGTTTTAGTTTTTTGTTTTTTTTAAGGGGGGGTAGATTTCAAAAATTTGAGTTTAAGTCAAAACATGGCTTGTGTGGTATCAAACAAAAGGTAATTTAGTCTGGAGTTGAATAAAATATATTTCAGTTTTTAGTTATAATATCTCACACGTACACTATAACTATAGTACCTAGTGTGAGCTTAGGGGCCCATATATTGGCAGAGTATTTTTTTAATGTGATTATTAAATCAATGGGTTCGAACCACAATGCTCTTAGGTTTTTTGCTTTAAGATTAAGATTCAAACGTCCGTTCGTTGTTTTATTTTGTCTTCCGTCCAAACCAACGAACGCATTCGCGTGCATTATCTTTGATCTCTGTTTGAACTAGAGATGGGTAGTTCGCGAACGAACTGGAAAAATGAAGTAGTTCATTTGACAAGGAAAACGAAGTAGTTCACTTTTCTAAAATGAACTAGTTCAAAATGAACTATAAAGTAGCAACACACACTCTCGCGAGGCTTAAACCAATTGTTTCTTTCTGTACATTATATTGTGCATTAGGAACGATACCGCGGTGCTTTCTACGAGGAACGAACGAACTGATAGAAATTAACTATTAAGTTGAACTAATAGGGACCTATTGCAATAAAGCCAGGCACAAATTGTGCCGGGCACTATATTGACAGTTTCACCTTATAAGAACAGCTGTCTTCTTTCAAAATAAGGCCATTGTGTATTATAAGAGCCGGAATTAATAGTGACGACACAATTAATGGAACATAAACGACTGGATTTCTAAATTCGACTTTGGTATGTCAATTTTGAAAGATCAACTGTCAGTTTTTAATGCGAAACTGTCAATATAGTGCCTGGCACAATTTGTGCGTGGCTTTATTGCAATAGGTCCCTAATAAGTGAAATCCGGCGCTCGTTTAGTCGATTAGTTGAATCACCTGTTTCGTTGCATTGAGTGGCCAAGCTACAATGAACTGAACTATTTAGACGTCGGCAACACTGACAGGATAGCCATTCCGTTAATAGTTCAAACGCACTGGTTCAGGGAACTAGTTCATTTTGGTGAACTAGTTCATTAAAATGAACTACTAAGCACATCTCTTGTTTGAACAGTTCGTCGATTGGCTAGGATTCGCGGAATGGTTTGCGAGCGCGCTCATGGCCCCGTCCAAACTAGTTGGTTCGCCATTCGGCTCGTTACGCAGCTGAATGTTTGTCGAAATATTTAGATCTGTACGAGGCTTAAGATTTACTCAGATACTAAACACATAAAGTTTTTTGATTTTTAATTTTCCTGTAATATAAACTACACACAGTTAGACTTGGTTTTGAATAATTTAAATTTATTTATTTTCGATATTATGATTGCAAATTACCTGATATGCGGTTAGATTCGATTTTCTCCTCTGTAGGTAATGCGATGTTGATTAAATTCAGATAAGTTGTAAATTGCCATTGCAAATGTCATCCACTTGCCAATGCAAAAAACTATACTACGGTCTGTGCTCGCCTTGCGCAAGTCTATTTATGGTATGGTGCGATTTACAAATTGTTGTGATTTTCCAAAGATTTTTTTATTCGATCTGACTAGCTGCAACTACAGAGCCTGTACGCATGACATATTTAAAAGAAATAATTCCTTAAAATATGTCATACATACAGGGCGTCTAGTTGCAACAACAAAACAAATAGAGTGTATTTTAAGTTGAGACAAACTTATAGATTTAACATTAAAATTTACAAATTCAACATCATCAAACGATTTTGTGATTGATCAGAATATTTTCTATGAATTAAAAATTTTTTTAAAAGTTTACGAGGCTAAGGAAGGTGTTTATCAGGGAGTAAAAATCTGTTAGTTTTTTATGATATTATGTTCTGAAAAATTCCAAGATATGTTTTTATTGCGCAATTAATAAATACTTCTTTTTAATGAGATTTTTTTTAAAATTTATTTTAATTTTTTTTGCAAAAAATACATAAAGAGCTGCAGCACCTTATAAACCCACATAGCACAAAAATCACATCAACGTTAAATTAACGTGAACAAAAATAATAAAGTTTTTTTTTTGCTTGAAAACAACCTCATACCATGTAATATTTATTTTGTTAAATCTACATGCTTTTTGCTGAAATTTCTGGTGCTGTGTATATAACGTGTTTTTTACCCTCGTTATTTTCATGTACCAAATTCCCACTTGAAAAGTCCTCCACAACATGTTCTAAAACGCCACTAGATTAAGAGTTCTCAAACCTACTAACTTTCTGCGTCTTTTTTGGTCACGTTTTTTTAATAACATTTTTTTAACTTAAAAGAGACGCGCAAGGAAGTTATAAAAGTTCACTAGTTTAAGACTACAACACTTCAAGACAATTTTAAAGATGGCGCTCAAGGCAAGACAAAATATATATCTATCTATCAATATACATTATGTTTTTTTTTAAAGCTAAACAAGATTTTTTAACAATAAACACTTTCACAGAATATTAATGTGTCTTTATCAGGTTAATAATAGATGCGTCGTGATCGTGGATCAGGGATCAGTTCCTTAACAGGTTTTTGGAGTTTAGAGGCCAAAGCACTGCCTGATTCGTCAAACTGAAAAATCCTGACAATAGGTGGCGCTGCTGCTAGTAAAATCTCAAAACTATTCGGTAGAAAAGCCATGCAAGACGCGTTTTAAAATTCGTGTAGAAAAGGCGTGAATCTATTGTGATTTTAACGTTTATAAATATTACTTGAAACTAACGTAAAAACATTGCTGTTTTAATTTGATAATGGCGTTATTAAAACGCAGTTTTTAGCAACGGTATTTTTTATAACGTTAATGAATGACCTATTAAGCTTGTTTTCATATATGATATAAACGTTTTTTCTAGTAGCTTGTAAAATCAACGGTTTTTTCTCACCCCTTTTTTACGTGTTAAATACGTGATTGTGCTATGTGGGAAGAGGGGTCCTAAATATCAATTACAAACAAATATGGGTAATTCTTTCAATTATTTCATAAAAAAAATTAAAACTATAGGCCTAGATAGCAAAAGGTCGCTGGTTCGATCCCAGCCTGAGGTAAATCTTTTTACTCTCTTATTTTTCTTATTTTTCCTTGCCCTTATGCCACTAAATTCTCCTCATAGTAAAATTACTTAAAATTTATTGTGAACCATGTGGGAATTCGTAAACCTTACTGATTCTCATTAGAGTTTAAAATATACATTGTTAAATTTCATTGATATTTTAATATGTTTTTTGTCCATTTAAACTTCCCTTATTGAGTTCTGGATGCGTTAACGAAATGATTTGTCGGGTATAAAAAGAACAAAATTAAATCAGGGACGTATAACAATCTGAAAATAATGAGAAAACTGTAATTTACTACAGCTTTAACTAAGCAAATCCTCTCTAACTACACAAAAAAAAATAATTTTCAAATAAAAAAAACATTTATATTAGACAAGAGTGCGACAAACGTTTCCAATTCGGCTTATTCCGGCAATATTTGACCTGTATCCATCTGTAATAAATCCAGGTTGCGCGATACGATGATTGAAATGTTCAATGGCTAACATCGACGTGCCCTTGGCTTCACCTTTACTTGTGTTTACCCCTTGGCAAAAATAAAATAAATTCTCTGCATCAAGTGTAGCTAAGCGTATCACGAATTTTGTAACCCAAAATATATCTCTGTGTAGTGTAAAATTTGCGTAAATCTACGCTATAATATTGCTATACGCTATAGTAGTGTGAGCTATGGTGCGAGAAAAAAAAAGTTGCTCCGATTTCAAAATTTTTTATATATCTTTGCGTTTCAGATGATTTTGAAACTTTTTTGTTGCGCCGTCTGTCTGTCTGTATGTCTTTCTGTCTGTCTGTCTGTATGTCTGTAACGACCAACGCGCATAACTCAAAAACCGCTTGGCCGATTTTAATAAAATTTGGTACCTAGGCTAGGTCTTGCGTCGAGATGGTCCCATTTGAAAATGAACAAAATCCACCGAACACAAGCCAAATAAAAGGGTGGGGGTAGATTTCAAAAATTAGAGTTTATGTGAAAATATGGCGTGTGTGATATCAAACGAAAGGTAATTGAGTCTGCAGTTAAACAAAATACATTTTAATTTATTTAAAAAAAAGGGTGGGGATATATTTTAAAAATTAGAGTTTAAGTGAAAATATGGCGTGTGTGATATCAAACAAAAGGTAATTGAGTCCGGAGTTTAACAAAATACATTTTAGTTTTTTGTTTTTCTTAAGGGTGGGGGTAGATTCCAAAAATTTCAGTTTAAGTCAAAACATGGCTTGTGTGGTATCAAAGAAAAGGTAATTTAGTCTGGAGTTGAATAAAATATATTTCAGTTTTTAGTTATATTAGCTCACACGTACACTATAACTATAGTACCTAGTGTGAGCTTAGGGGCCCATATATTGGCAGAGTATACTATAGTAGTGTGAGCTATGGTGATCCTAATTTTTTCTAGAAAAAAAAAGTTGCACTGATTTCAAATAAATTTAGATATCCTTTCGTTTCAGATGATTGTGAAACTTTTGTCGCTCCGTCTGTCTGTCTGTCTGTCTGTATGTTTGTCTGTAACGACCAACGCGCATAACTCAAAAAGCGCTTGCCCGATTTCAATGAAATTTGATACCTAGACTGGGTCTTGGGTCGAGATGGTCCCATTTAAAAATGAACAAAATCCACCGAACACAAGCCGAATAAAAGGGTAGGGGTAGATTTCAAAAATTAGAGTTTATGTGAAAATATGGTGTGTGTGATATCAAACGAAAGGTAATTGAGTGTGGAGTTAAACAAAATAAATTTTAGTTAAAAAAAAAGGGTGGGGGTAGTTCAAAAACTAGAGTTTACGTGAAAATATGGCGTGTTTGATATCAAACGAAAGATAATTAAGTCTGGAGTTAAACAAAATACATTTTAATTTTTGTTTTTAAGGAGGGGGGGAGATTTCAAAAATTTAAGTTAAACATGGCTTGTGTGGTATTAAACGAGAGGTAATTTAGTCTGGAGTTAAATAACATATATTACAGTTTTTAGTTATATTAGCTCACACGTACACTATAACTATAGTACCTAGTGTGAACTTAGGGGCCCATATATTAGTTAGTTAGTTAGTTAGTTAGTTAGTTAGTTAGTTAGTTAGTTAGTTAGTTAGTTAGTTAGTTAGTTATTCTTTATTGCCAACAAAACATTTTTACAAATATTGGCAGAGTGTTTTAAACGGTAACTAGATTTTTTTTAAATTTTTTGCTTGAAGCGATATATCAAAACAAAACGACCATTAGATATACAAATATGAAATTTGGCATAGTATATAAAAACAATATTTTCTTCGATTTGACTGATGCCCTTTTTCAATTTATCACCAGGGTGTGCGGCCATTTTTTCAAAATGTAGGCCGAAAAATCATACAAATGTCAAGTTTTACAATCAGGTCTTGATTTTAGTCGTTCCTTTATAATTTGATATCAAGGATTTCAAGCAACATTTTTGCAAAAAATAATTATGGACTATTTTGTCAAAAAAATCAAAAAAATTCGAGGTTTTATACGAGGAATATTCTATATAGCTTAAACTGTTGCTAGGGCCCGCCGAAATCAGTCAGAAAAATTATATATTGCCTACTAATAAGGTCATTTTGTTAAAAAAATCTAAAAATATCGAGGTTTTATGTGAGAAATATTCTATACAGGGTGTCCCAGATATAAAAAACTACATTGGGATTTCGGAAACGGTAAGATATACGAGTTTGTTTAAATCAGAAAAAAGTTGCGCTATTCTAAGCCCAATTCCAATCAGGTGCTGTATCAATATTAAAGATATCTACAGGGGTTACTAAAATATCGAGCAAAAACTAAAAATTGTGTTTTTTTAAAAATTGAAATATCGCCGCCATCTTGCAAACAAATTTAATGAAATTTGGAAGTTTTGTATAAGCAACTACGGCCAATCGAATGACGTTAACAAATTTTTTCTAGGCCTATGTTTTTTTGAAACCATATGTTCGTGCAACTTTAATTTTAAATTCAAATTTTGCGCCAAATTCCCGTATTCGGAAAACCCACACAGTTTCAATTTGATTGGCACAAGCAAAACGCCAGCGCCATCTACAAAAATGAATCTGCGAAAAAAGGGCGTAACCAAAAAGAGATTCGTCTGTCGTATTCTATCGAGATCACCACGCAGCATGGTGATAAATTCTATTAACCAAAAAATCCAATAACATTCTTAGAAAATAAAACTAAACCATTACACAAACAAGTGATTCTAGTGTAGATCGCCTGCAACGACTGGGCCAGCGAGAGGAGCTCCTCTGGACGACGGAAACAGCTGAAAAGGTGAGTGCCAATCCTCTATATTGTCTTTGTGTGGCTCGGAAAAATTAGTATTTTTACATCGTCCTTTTAAGGATTTTTGCACCCAGATTTTAGAAAACGACCAGTGCGCGTACAGTCCCGCCGCTCAACCTCAAACCTCAAAACATCAACATTTTCTGGTCCCACGACCCAGATAGTTTTTTAAAATTTGTTTGCTAGAAATATTAGATTTTTTCGCCTCGCCATTTTGGTTCATTTGTTGCCGTGTGCGGTTTAGAAAGGAGGTTCCGTCCCCCCTTGCGTGGCTTAACGGTGGCTCCACCCACATTTCATTGCAGCCGAAATTGGCACTTCGTACGTCGTTTGTTTTGATTCAAAAATCGAAATTTGTTTAAATAATAGTTATTTGTTTAAATAATATGTTATAGTTATTCAAAACAACAAAAGTGCTTGTGAGTTGAATGCTTTATTCTTATTTAACAGGTAAACAAACACATCTGGTAGAATTAGTATTTACCTGTAAATTATAAGTAAACGGTAGTAGGTACAATTTGTTTTCTGTGCATTTATTTTGGGAGAAAAATCGCGACCTAGGATAACAGCGGATGATAAGTTTTTGCATTTATTCGAGAAATCGATAATAAAATATATGCTGTCGGACTCTTTTGGACTGATTAAAGTCAATAGGGGTCAAGTGTTAGTTTTATTCCTTTTAAATATTTTTTATTTTTTTAATTAACAATATGTCGTTAAAAAAGCTTGAGAATCAACGCAAAGTTTCAATATCTCGTATTACGGAAACGTATAACTTGGGAACAAAAGCTAAATCAGATAGTTCTTCCTTGCCAATTTTTAAGGCGTTTTACGAATCGTTAGATGATCACTATGAACAATTTAAAAACATTCATAATGACATCATAGGTCTCTTGAAAGACGACGACAATGATGAGTTCGAAGTACAAGACAAAATTAGGAAAGATACGGATCTATTCTACCACCAAGCTAAAGTTCTTTTTTCGAGTTTATGTTCCGATTCAGTTCATTCAAATTTCACCCCCGCAACTTCACACTATTCACGTAGCGATGATCTGGGCCCTTTAAAGGTACCTTGCTTTAATGGAAACGTAAAAAAGTGGCCAACCTTTTACGATGTTTATTCTTGTTTGGTTCACGAAAACTCTAATTATTCCGATATAAGGAAATTTCAACATTTGCTAACCTTCCTTGAGGGCGAACCACTTAATATTTTAAGCTCTATAAAATTAACGGCAAGTAATTACGCAATCGCCTGGAAGGTATTAACAGATCGCTATCAAAATAAAAGGCTTTTAGCCAGTACCTACTGGAACTCAATCTACTATGCAAATTCTTTAAAGGGAAACCAGTCAGCAAAGGATCTTAGAGTCTTGGTAGATACCTTTTCTGAGAATATTGCGGCGCTCGAAAATCTTGAATTTCCAGTAACGTCGTGGTGTTTTTGTTTATTTTCAATTTTATTATCAAAAATCGATCAAACCACAAGAACCGCTTTCGAATTAAAGTATAGTACTACCGAGATTCCAACATATCAAAATCTAATCCAGTTTCTTATTAACCAATGCCGTGCTCTTGAAACAGTACAGCTATCTCCCCAAAATACGCAAATGCAACCTTCGACTTCAAAACAACAAAAACCAAATTATTCGAATTCTAGTAACCACAAATATAATTCTTATTCAAATAATCAGTACAAATCAAGCCCTCCATCAAATTTTTTAGCGCATACGCACTCACAAGTAGCAAATAAACAATCCAATATTCAATTTCGACAAAACCAACAACCCTATAAGTGCAAATTATGCAATAATTCTTTTCATCCACTCTCGCAGTGTGGTGTTTTTATTTCCAAATCTCCTTCAGATCGTTTTACTTATGTAAAACAACAATCGTTATGTATCAACTGTTTACGTTCAAATCATCAAGTAATCGACTGCAGTAGTACCTACAACTGCAGGGTATGTCGACATAGACACCATAGTCTTATTCATCTATCGCAAATGACAGATTCAATCCGTCAGAATTCAAGTCAATCCTTTGTTAATTCAAGCCAAAATTCAAATCAAAATTCGAACTTAAATCAAAGTTTTAATTCAAATCAAGTGGCCGTGCCTAGCACAGGCACAAACTTATCGTATCAGAATTCAAATTCAAGTCTTAGCCAACAGAACCCTAGTTTTGTTCAACCCAGTTCAAATTCAATTCAAATCAATTCGAATCCAAATACATCTACAAATCAATACTCTTCGTTATCCACCTTGACGCCCCGTACGACAGTGCTTCTAGCGACTATAAAATTAGAGGTACTCGATAGTCGGGGTAACTACCAACCTGTCCGAGCACTTCTGGACAGCGGTAGCCAAGCTAACCTGATAAGCGAAGCTTGTCTTAACAGGTTAGGCTTGCCAAGAAACAAAATTTCGATCCCTGTTCTGGGACTAAATCAATCTTCGTCGGCCACTAACGGCATTTCTACTTGCACTATTCGAGCCCTAGGCCAACAAGAGCCTACCTTTTCTATTCAAGTCTTCGTTTTACCGAAACTCTGTTCGAATATGCCCTCAATACAGGTAGATTCATCCAATTGGAGTCATATTTCAAATCTAAAGCTTGCAGATAACCAATTTTACAACCCTGGTCCAATTGACTTACTCTTAGGTGCACAACTTTACACAGAAATCGTCCAATCAGGACGAATTCCAGGACCTCACGGCCTACCCTCCGCTTTTGAGACAGTTTTTGGGTGGGTCTTGATGGGCCAAACTCAAAGCATAAATATTTCACCTCAAGTCAATTCGTACTTTACTTCCTGTGAGCAGTCTCTCGACTTTAATATTCGCAGATTTTGGGAACTAGAATCAATTAAGTCAAAAACGTTTCTCTCACCCGAAGAAAAGAGATGTGAAGAGATTTTCCAAAAAACTACCACTAGAGATATTTCGGGCCGATTTACTGTAAATTTGCCTTTTCGTCACATTGACCCTCCTGACCTAGGAGACACATATTCAGTGGCCTACCGTCAATTTTTGTCTCTCGAATCTCGCTTAATAAAAAATTCAAATTTCTATAGTATGTACTCGGATTTTATGAGAGAATATCTCAAAAATGGGCACATGTCTTTAATCCCAAGATCCGAACCTAGATCTCAGTTATGTTCTTATTTACCACATCACGGAGTCCTTCGTCTTGACAAATCAACGACTAAACTCCGGGTGGTTTTTAACCCCTCGATTAAGGGTTCGAAAGGCCTAAGCATGAACGAAACTCTTTTAATAGGACCAAAATTACAAGCCGATATTTCCGAAATTCTATTAAAATTCAGATTTTATTCTATCGTATTTTTGACTGATATAAAACAGCACTTTTTACAAATTCAAATTAATCCAATTCATCGGGACTACCAAAGGCTACTTTGGCGATTTGATCCCAACGAACCCCTGCAGGAATACAGGCTTAATACAGTGACGTTTGGTGTTAGTTCAAGTCCCTATTTAGCTATTAGAACTCTTAGAGAACTAGCCATCCTGGAGGCTAAGAATTATCCTGAAGCATCCCAGGTCCTTTTGAATAACATTTTCATGGACGATATTTGCTGTGGAGCTAACTCTCTAGAAGGTGCTTTATCGCTTCAAAAGAATCTCATAGCGTTGCTTAAATTGGGAAAATTTGAATTAAGAAAATGGGCATCAAATAATCCGAAACTTCTTTCACATTTGTCGCCCGCTGATTGTCAGATCCCTGTTACCTTTGAAGACGATTCTTCAACATCGATTAAGGTGTTGGGCCTTCAATGGCACCCTTCTACAGATACTTTTACCTATTCTTGTACCCCTTGTGAAAAACCTTGCACCAAAAGGAATATTTTATCGGCTATCGCTAAAATTTGGGATCCTATAGGTTTCTTATCGCCTGTTTCATTTGTAGCCAAAGTGATTATGCAAAAACTTTGGTTATGCAAAACTGATTGGGATGAAATACCCCCCGATCCAATCAAAACTCTTTGGAATCAATTCAATAATCAATTAACCACTCTTTCGAATCTTTGTATACCTAGACATATTTTTTCGAATAATATTCAACGATGTCAATTGCTAGGTTTCTGCGATGCATCCGAGCTAGGATACGCTTCTTGCGTATACGTTCGTGTCGAATTACCAAATAAAATTATCAAAACTGCTCTAGTCATGGGCAAGTCAAGGGTTGCTCCCTTACACACTATTTCAATCCCACGTTTGGAACTACTTGGAGCTACTCTATTAGCTGATTTACTCGAACTAGTTATTCGCACCTATTCATCATTACTCGTAATCGATGAAATTCTTGCGTTCTCGGACTCACAGGTCACGCTTCATTGGGTCACATCTTCACCTCACAAGTGGAAGACCTTTGTGGCAAACCGCGTAAGTCGTATTCAAGAAACAATCCCCGAAGTCCCATGGTATCACATTACTTCGCTCGAAAACCCTGCCGACTGCGCTAGCAGAGGGTTGTCGCCTAATAACTTAATCAATCACCCTCTTTGGTTTCACGGCCCTCCATGGATTACCTTGCCCACTACGGAGTGGCAAATTCAAAGGTTTATAAATGAACGTTCTTTGGGAGTTCCGGACGAGGTTCTCAAAGAAGAAAAACCGGAAAATTCAGTGGTGCTGACGGCAGAAATTCAAAATCAAAACTTTTTTGATAGATTAATCGATAAAATATCCAATTTAAATACCATTCAAAAAATCATTTGTCATTTTTTAAGACTTATTCACAATCGAAAAAACTCAGTGTACCCTTTATCCGGCGTTTTTTCCGCTTTTGAACTACACAAGGCTCTACTTGTTTTAGTTAAAAGGGTCCAAGAAGAGTGTTTTTCGGATATCATTCAAAAAATTCAAAATACTCAGCTATTACCTAAGCCGTTTCGTAAACTCGCGCCCTTTTTGGACGAATTGGGTTTCCTTAGAGTGGGCGGACGCTTACGGCATTCTCAACTCTCCTTTGAGGCAAAACATCCCTTATTATTGCCGAAATCTCATAGATTAACCCAATTGATCATTATTCAAACTCATAACGAAAATTTACATCCCGGAATAAACACAGTCCAATACTTAATTCGTCAAAAGTTTTGGATTATGTCATCACGTCGAGCTATTCAGAGGGTTTTATTGAAATGTATTCCCTGCTTTCGCTTAAAACCAAAACCGTATACTCCGTACATGTCGGATTTACCTTCTTTTAGAACGTCACAATTAAAATGTTTTTCACACGTTTGCTTAGACTATGCAGGCCCAATCAAAACCTTTGTAGGTCAGAGACGTCGTGGAGCACAAGTTGGTAAATCATATATCGCAGTCTTTGTCGATACTTCTGTCAAGGCAATCCATGTCGAGCTTGTTTCGGATTTAACCACAGAGGCGTGCATCGCTGCTTTACGACGCTTTGTCGCTAGACGTGGCACTTGTGTCCAAATCACAAGTGATAGAGGCTCAAACTTTGTTGGGGCTATTAAGGAGCTCCATAATCTTTCGAAATTAGCTTCTGAGAGCTTAAAAATCAAATGGTGTCTTAATAGTCCGGGAGCCCCCCACCTAAATGGTCTAGCAGAAGCAGGAGTCAAATCTATAAAAACACATTTGTATCGGGTCATCGGTGACCAGATACTAACCTTCGAAGAGCTCTATACTCTCCTCGCCCAAATAGAGGCATTACTCAATTCTCGACCCCTTTGTGAGCAAAGCTCTGACCCAAACGATCTTACGTCTTTGACTCCGGGTCATTTCCTC
The DNA here is from genome assembly GCA_963576565.1 of Aspidapion aeneum. Classification (NCBI taxonomy): domain Eukaryota; kingdom Metazoa; phylum Arthropoda; class Insecta; order Coleoptera; family Brentidae; genus Aspidapion; species Aspidapion aeneum. Next base: position 9,133,463 of record OY755040.1, read on the forward strand.
ACAATGGAACCCCTTAATTCGTGTCCTGATCCTGACCTTTCTACCCTTAAAGTTAATACCCTTAAGCGTTGGCAACTTATCCAACGAATTCATGCCGATTTCTGGAAGCGTTGGAAACTCGAGTACTTAAATACTTTACAACAGCGTTCTAAGTGGTCGGACCCTTCGGTTGAAATCAAGCTAGATACGCTTGTATTAATTAAGGATGAAACTAGGCCGCCATTACACTGGTTGCTGGGTAGAATAGTATCTGTACATCCTGGTCGGGATAATCACATTCGAGTTGCTACTGTTAAAACACAACACGGACTTTTCACTCGTCCCGTGGTCAAGTTGTGCCCACTACCTTTAGATGCGCACTAAACTCCCAAGCAACTTCTTTTGTTTCGTGTGTCGTTATCTAGAATATATATATATATTTTTTTTTCATTTTTTTCCTTTTGATCTATAAACCTAAAACGGATTTTAATAACCTACCCTTTAAGGTTTTGAATTAACTTATATTTTTTTTTATATAGCCATTTGTTTATTCAATTAATCTCAATGTAAAACTTCGTTTTAAGTGGGCGGAAAATGTTCGTGCAACTTTAATTTTAAATTCAAATTTTGCGCCAAATTCCCGTATTCGGAAAACCCACACAGTTTCAATTTGATTGGCACAAGCAAAACGCCAGCGCCATCTACAAAAATGAATCTGCGAAAAAAGGGCGTAACCAAAAAGAGATTCGTCTGTCGTATTCTATCGAGATCACCACGCAGCATGGTGATAAATTCTATTAACCAAAAAATCCAATAACATTCTTAGAAAATAAAACTAAACCATTACACAAACAAGTGATTCTAGTGTAGATCGCCTGCAACGACTGGGCCAGCGAGAGGAGCTCCTCTGGACGACGGAAACAGCTGAAAAGGTGAGTGCCAATCCTCTATATTGTCTTTGTGTGGCTCGGAAAAATTAGTATTTTTACATCGTCCTTTTAAGGATTTTTGCACCCAGATTTTAGAAAACGACCAGTGCGCGTACAGTCCCGCCGCTCAACCTCAAACCTCAAAACATCAACACCATAGTCAACTTTGTTATTTCTTATGACCGCCATATTGAATTTATACGTCATTAAATAGAGTATTAAAAGAGCTTTTCAACCATGTATGCTTATCTTTGAATGACGGAAAATGTGAATTTATTTAAAAAACTGTTTTTCACTTGGTTGGCTGTGAAACAAAGGCCGCAGTTGCGTTTGTTGTCATACCTATGTAACTATCTGTTAAAACTGTGTCATTTACAGTCGAACCTCTCTAACTCGAACCTCTATAACTCGAACCTCTCTATAACTCGAACCTTTTAAGTGGTCCCTGCATTGTTTACATGTATTTTAACCTGTGTAACTCGAGTTTCTATAACTCGAACTCTCCATAACTCGAACTGTTTTGGTTGTCCCTTCAGGTTCGAGTTATAGAGGTTCGACTGTATTTGATTTATTTGTTGGAGTTTTAAAATTTCTGAATTACTTAAGAGTTTTTTTGAGTCTTATTATCAATCAAATTTAACATGGAAAGATTTCCAAATTGGGAGAAAGTAGATATGTATGAATGTTATATTTTGTGAAGACGACAACCAGGTTTGACAATCTTTAGAATACTTAGATAATTTAATTGAATATGGTTCTTAAAAAAACAAAATCGTAATCGACAACCTGATGAAAATTTTGAAGCTCTGGTTTTACAAAGTGTCGTTGACAATCCTTGCATCTCCCTTCGTCAACTGGAAAATAATGTTAAAGAAACGAAATCAACTGCCCAAAGAATTCTTAAAAAATTTAAGTATCATCCATATGCAACACATATTAGTCAAGCACTCCGAGATGGTGACTTAGAAAGCAGAACCTTGTTTTGCAATTGGTTCATACAAAAATCGCAAGAAAACTCTAAATTTCCGCTTAAGGTTCTGTGGTCCGATGAAGGCAGCTTTACAAACTGCGGGGTGTTTAACAGACATAACTACGTTTACTGGGCCGGTGAAAATTCGTTCTTAAATCGTGAGGTGCACCATCAAGTTAGGTGGGATTTGAATTTATGGCTAGGAAACGGACACATACTATTTAACATTTTCCACAATAATTTGACGGCACCTCGATATCTAGAAATTCTACAAAATTACGTTGACCAAATTTTAGGAAATTTGCCTCTTCAAGATGTAGCAATATTAAATTTTGTTGCTATATGTAAGTACTGCGTTAGCGTACCGCACACCTCGGCTAACTGCTCGTGCGACAATAATTTTTCATTAAATTATTAATTTTAAGAATAAAAATGCGTTTATAAACAATTTCAATAAACATGCATATGCATATAGAATTTTTGGTAACTTTTATGTGTCCCGGCCCCACTGTGCGTCGTAAACAAGCTATATGGACTAGTGTATCCCTTAAAGAAAGAAAAATAAAATGCACTGACACACTGAGCCATAGTTAGGGATTTAACCAGTGCAAACTTTCCAGTCTGTTAAAGGCAACATTTAATCAGGCAAAATAATACGTTGAGATCAGAGCACTACAAATTAAAGATATTGGTACGTCGCGTATACCACCCACAGTGGCGCACCCAGGAATGTGTCTTGGGGGGGGGGGGGGGCCCGAGGCCTCTTGGGGGCCGACAGCTAAAAAGGGCGCCTCTCAAAAATCGTGCGACCAAAAAAAAAGGTCAAGATGTTTTTAGGATTAGCGGGGACGCCACGAAATACACCGCTGCTTCTTGGGGGGACCCAAGTCCTCATTATGTCAAATTTTAAGCTATTTTTTGTATTTTATCATGAAATATGTAGAAAATATGTAAAAAAATCTAAGGCTTGGGGGGGGCGGGCCCCGGCCCCCCCCTGGGTGCGCCCATGCCACCCATAAATATCACAAATAAATACATCAGGCTCACGACTTGTCTATAAAATGTGTAGCAATCTTGAAATTATTTAAAATTGGATTTCGCTGAGTGAGGAAACACCTTCAAATTGTTTTAAAATGCTTTAGATAGCCTGAGAGTAATGTTTAGATTTGTAGATAGATTTATTTTTTGCTTCAAGGTTTTGAAGCAAGCTAGTCAAGATTTACTTCTTATTGCCACATTCATGAATTATTATCCTCTTTTTTCTATTAAGGTTTGGTTTCACAGATCTTGAACTTTTGATACAGATGCTTATTGCTATATATAGAATAAACCAAAGCATGGGACCGCATGCAACACAAGGGGTGACTGCTGTCAATTTTTGGACCATTTTGTCTAGAGTCTCTGTATGTTGACATATTTGGAATATGTCAACATACAGAGACCCTAGCCTAAGCAGAAATGGCCGCAATGTTTCAGGAATTCCCGAAATGCCGAATATGTTGCTTGGATCTTAACAATTTTTTACATGTCAGCTTGCCTATCTTGCCACGGTGAACAAATTAATTAATCTTCAGGTATCTGTATCTAATGGTTAGGTTAGTTTAGGATAAGTCGTTTTGTGGTCGCCTTCTGTTTTTGTTTATTTATTATCACGTTTAAAATTTATAAGCTGTGAACTTTGTTGGAAAACGTCATATATATCCACAATACACAAAAAAGGAAGGAAAGATATATGTGACAATTATAGAAATATATCTGTGACTAGTACGCTAAGCAGAATATACGGTAAAATAATAAGAAATAAAGTAGAGAGCGAATATAAAGACATGGAGGCAGAAGAACAAGCTGGTTTCAGGGCGGGTAGATCGACTTCAGATCATCTCTTTTGTATAACCCAAGTTATTGAAAAGAAAATGGCATACGGACAAGAGCTGCATCTGCTTTACGTGGATTTGCAGAAGGCATATGATAGTATACCACTAAATCTACTTTGGAAAGCGTTGGAAAACACAAACATAAGCGTACAACTAATTAAGGCCATCAAAGAGTTATACCGCAATAGTAAGGCAAAAGTTAAAATAAAAGCAAAACTAACCAAAGGCTTTCAAGTAAATAAAGGTCTTAAACAAGGTTGCTGTATCTCGCCTACGCTCTTCAAGATATACTTGGAACAAGTCCTTAAAGTATGGAAGAGAAAATGCCAAAACATGGGAATTCCGTTGGACGAAACCACCTTGTATACTTTATGTTTCGCCGATGATCAGATAGTAGTGGCTCAGGATTATGACGACCTCGAATATATGACACGAAAACTAATAGAAGAGTACAATAAGTGGGGACTAGAGGTTAATCTCAATAAGACAGAGTATATGTGTATCGGTGGAATGAAACAGGATTTAATCTTATATACCGGGCAGCGAATTCACTCCTGTGATGAGTATAAATACTTAGGTCTAAAAATTACAGCTGACGGAACACTAGACAAAGCTATAAAAGATCGAAACGTACAAGGAAGAAAAGCAATAACTTTATTAAATGGAATAATTTGGGACCAAAGTATATCAAAACATAACAAAAAGCTTATATATAACACCATTGTAAAAAGTATTATTACATAGGGCTCAGAAGTATGGCCAATCAAGGATAGAACAGAAAAAATGCTTTCCGCTACGGAGATGGACTATTGGAGAAGAGCAGCAGGTAAATCAAAAAGAGAAAGAGTTACAAATCAAAGAATAAGAGAAATTATGACAGTGGGTGAACGTACTTTAGTGGATGATATAAGAACAAAACAACTGGTGTGGTACGGACATGTACAAAGAATGAATGATGAAAGACTACCTAAACAAATACTACAATGGAAACCAACTGGCCGAAGAAAACGAGGACGGCCATGGAGAAGCTGGAGAGAAGGAATAGACAGTGAAATAAGAATAACAGGCCTAGATGATGAATTATGGGCAAACAGAAACGAGTGGAGATTGGGTATCGGAAGACGTAGAACGTTGTGAAACCGATAAATATATATATAACTTTGTTGTAAAGTTTTTTTAAGGTAAATAAATTCTCTAGGGTGTTAATAAGAGAAATATAGAGACGGAACAACAGATCTTTACCCACCAAGGCGGGGATTGAGAAGGCATGAGGACATATCGAAAGGCTCTGAACGTCGAAATAGTAGCTCAATATCGCTCACGCTCGTGAAATTTTCGATTTTCCCGGTCCTGCCCATAAAACAGCCCTGGAACCTGGAATAAGAATCAGGTGTTTTTATTTACCTAGTGTACCAGCAACGATTTACTGGCTTTGTTTATTGGAGAATTTTTTTTGTTTTATCTAGTTAAAAACTTGTTATAACTGTAAATTTTCTGTTATCAGCACGAATATCTCTTAAACGAGACATCCGTGATTAGCACGTGTGTAAATAGTTTTATGAAGTCTGTGGTGCAAAACAAATAAAGACTTAAAACTATTTAAAAACAAGTGACAATACCTCTTTTATAGAAGTTTAATGTCTTTTGGTCCAGAAGGTGAGAAGTTACATCTTAAACGGTGGGATGCACAAAGTTTTAGGGCCGTTTTTCGTCTATAATGTCATGTCATAATTTGTGTTTTGTGATGAGTGACGACCGAGAATGAACCCCCCCCTATATTAAAATTGACGAGCCGCTACTGCAAACAATGATTAAAAATGCGTATTATTCTTTCTGTGTTACATCACGATTATCTAACTGTTCTTTCAACATCAGACGCCCTTCATTGCCTAGTATCTTCCAGTTAGAAGAAAAAAAAATGTTGCTCCGATTTCAAAAATTTTTATATATCTTTGCGTTTCAGATGATTGTATGTCTGTCTGTCTGTCTGTATGTCTGTCTGTATGTCTGTATGTCTGTAACGACCAACGCGCATAACTCAAAAACCGCTTGGCCGTGTTTAATGAAACTTGGTACCTAGGCTGGGTCTTGGGTCGAGATGGTCCCATTTAAAAATGAACAAAATCCACCAAACACAAGCCACATAAAAGATTTCAGAAATTAGAGTTTATGTGAAAATATGGCGTGTGTGATATCAAACGAAAGGTAATTGAGTATGGAGTTAAACAAAATACATTTAAGTTTTTTTTTTCAAAAGGGGTGGGGGTAGATTTCAAAAATTAGAGTTTACGTGAAAATATGGCGTGTGTGATATCAAACGAAAGGTAATTGAGTCCGGAGTTAAACAAAATACATTTTAGTTTTTGTTTTTTTAAGGGTGGGGGTAGATTTCAAAAATTTGAGTTTAAGTCAAAACATGGCTTGTGTGGTATCAAACAAAAGGTAATTTAGTCTGGAGTTGAATAAGATATATTTCAAGTTTTAGTTTTATTAGCTCGCACGTACACTATAACTATAGTACCTAGTGTGAGCTTAGGGGCCCATATATTGGCAGAGTATTTTATTTTGTAATGTTACCTTTTTACAATTATTTGCTCCTACCTTCTTACCACACGATTTGTCCTATAACTGTCTAGCAAAGTAAAAATTTAATGAGTTAAAAATGTCCTAGGAACGATAAAGTTTTTTGTTAAAACGGTATAACCTGTGAACGCATATGCATATTCTTTAACTGTTTCATTAGATATACAAACCTTAGAAAATAATTAACTAGAATTGCAACCTTACAAAAATAAATTTAGTATATCGCTCATTGTAAGTCTTGTGTTATAGGTTCTCTTTGCATTTTCCGTGGTCTCGAATAAGCTGTAGGGTGTTTTTTACAAACGCACAAATTCGCACTTGTCTAGCGTCCTTTTCCCAGGGATACGGGAGAAGACCACACCGGTATGAAAGGCGGAGAGGAAGGACTTTGGAATGGGGAACATAGCGTACGTAGCAACCCTTCTTTTAGAGAAAATATAAAAAATTTAACACAGCAGCGTCTGACTCAGAAGGAGCGGCTGCAAACAGCGTCTCTCCCAGAATAAGCGGCTGCCACTACCTCCCAATGAAGAAATCATGGCGAATTTGAAAACGGAAGGAAATGGTCCCCAGGTGGGAAGAAAACACTACAAATCCCACACCTCTATAGTTTGACTCACGGAATCTGGAAGAGGCGAAAATTCACTTCTGACAAAAACAAGAAAAAAACTAGTAAAACTAACAATAGGAACATATAATATTAGGTCTATTAACACCGACAAAGAAATAAATAAACTGAAGGAAGAGGTAACAAGAATAAAATGGGACATTATAGGCTTCTCAGAAACCCTTCGAAAATCAGAAAACCGAATAAAACTGAACTCCGGTAATCTACTATAACATAAAGGTATCGAAGATAACAGCAACTTCGGAGTAGAATTCAGAATAAATAAATCTATAAGTAAAAAAGTCACTCTCAGCACATAGAAGAAACTAAAATAGGGGATTTTGGACATGGCGAAAAAAATGACGGGGCACAACCTTATCTTTAACTGTTTCATTAGATATACAAACCTTAGAAAATAATTAACTAGAATTGCAACCTTACAAAAATAAATTTAGTATATCGCTCTTGTGTTCTCTTTGCATTGTCCGTGGGCTCGAATAAGCTATAGGGTGTTACAAACGCACAAATTCGCACTTTTCTAGGGGACTTTGGTGTGGGGAACATAGCGTACGTCGCAACCCTTCTTTTAGAGAAAATATAAAACATTAAACACAGCAGCGTCTGACTCAGAAGGAGCGGCTGCAAACAGCGTCTCTCCCAGAATAAGCGGCTGCCACTACCTCCCAATGAAGAAATCATGGCGAATTTGAAAACGAAAGGAAATGGTCCCCAGGTGGGAAGAAAACACTACAAATCCCACACCTCTATAGTTTGACTCACGGAATCTGGAAGAGGCGAAAATTCACTTCTGACAAAAAGGATCAAACATTCAAAAACAAGAAAAAAACTAGTAATACTAACAATAGGAACATAGAATATTAGGTCTATTAACACCGACAAAGAAATAAATGAACTGAAGGAAGAGCTAACAAGAATAAAATGGGACATTATAGGCTTCTCAGAAAGCCTTCGAAAATCAGAAAACCGAATAAAACTAAACTCCGGTAATCTACTATAACATAAAGGTATCGAAGATAACAGCAACTTCGGAGTAGGATTTAGAATAAATAAATCTATAAGTAAAAACGTCCAAACTATTAAAGGAATCTCAGATCGCGTTGCCTGTCTTACACACACTTATTATGAAAAGAACCTGACTTAAAGTTATCCAAGTATACGCCCCCAATTCTACCTACGATGACGAGTACATCGAAGCATTCTATCAAGATATCTCAAAAGATATAGAAGAGCACAAATCCATATTACACCAGTAATGGGACATTTTAATGGCAAATTAGGTAATAAAATTCACATAGAAGAAACTAAAATAGGGGATTTTGGACATCGCAAAAAAAAATGACGGGGCACAACCTTAATGAATTATCTAGACGAAAGATTCCTTTATGCAATGAATTCGTTCTATTGAAAGAAACTGCAACGAAAGTGGACATTCTCAAATTGCAAATAATGCAAGGACCTAAAACTATAAACAACAAGAGAAATTAAAGAAAGAAAAATAAGAAAAGAGTTTTTCTGCTTCGACCGGGACTCGAACCCGGGATCTCTTGCTCTGTACGCAAACATTCTAAACATTGAACTACCGAAATCATACATAAATTTTCGGAAAACTTTCATCTAAGCAGGCTGCGGTGTCTCAATACAAGAACGAAACACTCTCAGGGTATTAACTCACCAAATCATCAAACTGATTTCTATAATTGTTTCTTCCCACTGTCAAAAGTATGAAAATTCAAAAGTTAGACGTAAACTATCAACGTCTGAAAACATGAGATCACCTTTTCGTGTGTTAAAATTTCTGATCGCCAATATATTTATTATATTGGCCCATTGCGATCAGAAATTTTAACACACGAAAAGGTGATCTCATGTTTTCAGACGTTGATAGTTTACGTCTAACTTTTGAGTTTTCATACCTTTGACAGTGGGAAGGAAGAATTATAGAAATCAGTTTGATGACTTGGTCAAGTTAATACCCTGAGAGTCACTCGTTCTTCGCATAGATGAAAGTTTTCCGAAAATTTATGTATGGCTTCGGTAGTTCAATGTTAGAATGTTTGCGTACAGAGCAAGAGATCCCGGGTTCGAGTCCCGGCTGAAGCAGAAAAACTTTTTTCTTATTTTTCTTTCTTTAATTTCACTTGAAAGTGAACATGTTTTAGCCCTAATAGAATATCAAAAGACGAAATTTTTTACGCACTAAATACTGAGAAAAACATCTTTGGAGATGTAACGTTCCTAAACAGGTTTACAATAGGCAGTGATCACATGATGTTTGGAACAAAAATCTGCATTGATAGAAATCGAGCCATCAGCTTTTAAAATTGGTCCCAAAATAAACTTAAATCCCTACGAAATACATTCTAGCTGTCGTTTTTATTCCAAGTATCAAGAAAATGAAGCAACGCATTAACTTTTAGACACATTCATGCGATTATTTAGTAAAATGTAAGTAAAGGGACACAGTTAGGTGAATGGTTGACACGATACGTGACTATAATGCTCATAAAATAGTGTCTCAGCTCTTTCACAACATCAACGTTCTACGAAATAAGAATGGAGCGTGGAAAAAAGAAGATTGTGTGTGTGTCTAGAAAATAACCAGAATAATGTCATAACAATTTTCATTCGTTACCATTGGCTATACCTACACTTTTCAATATGAATTTCAATTTATGTATAGAATACTGATAAAAGTACCAAAGTACCGTTTTATATGATTTTGGGCAACCTCATTATACCTTGTTTTGAGTCTTACTCTCATCTGTTAGTAGCGAAGGTGCTGTCAATAGAGTATACACAAAATTAAATAAATGGATCCTTGAAGAACCTTACAACATCCTAGCTTACAAGTTAGAAGCAAGAACCCATGCACCCCCCATGAGCCAATTAATTTTGACATTACATAAATTATCAATGAAAAATATGGTATAATTTCCCGGGAACCACATTTCAAATGTTTTAGAATTTTCTAAACTAAAACTAGCCTTAGAAATATAAAATTCATAATATTACTCCAAATAAGTGTCCACCGTTGCTAATTTTGTTGTTATGAAAGAATCTTTCGAGTTTTAAGAAAGTTTTACGTTTTTAATATTTTTAATATTAGGATGGTTCTTATCCATTCACCAAGTTCCAACTGGTATTTCAATTTCTTTTAAGAATTCCGGTACGTATTTTGAAAATTAGATACACCATCGTTCTTTTAAGCTTTTTCGTTCATAATTTGAATATCTTCCTAAAGCTCCTTTGATTTTTTTTTGTTCTGCGTTTTGCTTTTTTTACATTGACATTGATCAAAGTTATAATTCTATGATAACACAAAATAGGAAGTTCATATGACAATCTGTAATAATTGAGGATAAAACGAAGTTGCTCATTAGTCTACTGTTACTAGATTGTAATTAAAGTAACATTGGGTGTTTCAATGAAAAATAAATTATAACCAAACCATTTCATGTATTTTAAAATGAAAGCTTCTTAATAGTTTGGAAATGTTTTTTTTAAACTTTGATATTACAGCCATACTACTTTATATTCAATTTAGCATTTGCAGCCGTAATAGCCAAGTTTAGAAAAAAAAAATTTTAACTTTGATATTACAGCCAAACTACTTTACGTTCAATTTAGCATTTGGAGCCACAATAGCCAAGTTTAGAAAAACATTTCCAAACTATTAAGAATCTTTCATTTTAAAATTTGTATTGGAGTAAAGTGGTATTAAAATATGCTGAATATTGTTCAAAACTTTTGCAATGCCTTATTAAAAATTTTAAGGTTTTTAATTTTTTCCTATGGTTTTATCCTTCTAAAGCTCAGCTCCCTAGCATTCCTGGAATTTTACATAACTTTACATTTATAGGGGAGGAAGTAAATTAAAATGTTGGTATTTTTCCTATGGTTTTATCAGTCTTCTAAGCTCAGCTCTCTAGCGTTTCTGGAATATTACTTTTACTTAACTTTACATGTATAGGGGAGGGGAGCAAATTAGAATTTTGGGGTTTTTTAGTTTTTTTCCAAGGGTTTGTTCATAATTTCTAACAGTCTGGCAAATTTCAGCTTTGTAGCATGTCTGGAAGTACAGTAGAATTTTAATGACTTGAGTGAGTGAGTGACAATTTCGAGGTTTTTTGAAATTTCGTAACTACTTTACTACTTTCTGGAACTCCATCAAACTTGGAGGGGTTGTTAACTCTATGAAGATCAAGAAAAGATGGTACAGCAGCTTCCGCGCGAACTTGGCGGGGCACTGCCGTGCTCCCAGATTTTTTTCATAAACAGCCCCCGCGCGGTGTATTAAAATGCCAAAATATCCACTGTCAAGGGTCGTTACTAGACATTCGGTGAAGTTAATCGTCAAAAATAAGACCCGTCTGGTGTTACTTGACTGGTTGACATACTCTTATTTTTGTATCTTATGTTCATGACATATTACGTTTTAATGCGATTTATATTAGCCTTTGGTTGAAGGTGTAGGATTATTTGATGTTGTTGCAACAAGTTCATGTCGGTACTCTAACATGCCCTACCTAAAATTCTTGTTTGTCATTAGGAAAGTACTATCATCTACTAGCAACACAAGTCGCAAGTAACCATCTACTATCACCATATATAGTATGGGGAACACAAGCATATAGATGTACATAGGTATTAAGCTACTTATCATGAAAATTAATATTTTAGCGTTGTTAATAAGCAATTTAAAACTTTAAAATTACACTAAACATCTTTAGAGGTTATTATAGTCCGATTTATTGTATACGTATATTTGACCCATGAATGGTGAAAAGCACGCTGTTGTATGGAATAGAGGCTTGTCGCGTAACAGAAAAATACAAAGCAAAAATGGAAAGTGTCGAAATGGATGCAATAAGAAGATCAATGAGAATATCCAGAACAGATCATATAAGAAATGAGATCATAAAAGAAAGAATGGGAATCGAGGGAAGCATAACTGATGACATCACTAAAAGGCAACTGATATGGTACGGCCATGTACAACGGATGAGCAACGAAAAATTACCAAAGCAGGTCCTAGAATGGCAACCAATAGGGCGCAGAAAAAGAGGGCGTCCTAAACTGGAATGGCAACAGCCAATCCAAAGATCAATGAGTCAAAAAAACCTGACGGAAGATGACTGTCAGGATCGAATGAGGTGGAGAATAGGCGTCGGACAACGTAGAAAAACGTTTTAATCCGACATAGTAATAGTAGTGGTTGAAGATGCAAGATTATTTGATGTTGTTGCAACAAGTTCATTTCGGTACTCTAACATGCCCTACCTAAAATTCTTGTTTGTCATTAGGAAAGTACTATCATCTACTAGCAACACAAGTCACACATAACCATCTACTATCACCATATATTGTATGGGGAACACAAGCTTATAGATGTACATAGGTATTAAGCTACTTATCATGAAAATTAATATTTTAGTGTTGTTAATAAGCAATTTAAAACTTTAAAATTACACTAAACATGTTTAGAGGTTATTTTAGTCCGATTATAATTTTCCACCCTTAATAAAACACAATTCTGTTCCATTTATTTTGTCTAAACCCCTTTGTCACATTTAAGTTTAGTCAAACATTATTTTTTATAAAATTTTATAAAAATTACTTAAAAAACTTGTTAAGCTGGAATTTTAAATAAAATAAAAGTGTGTGCATTTGCGCGTGTTTTAACACTGTTTCTAACCAGAAGTTGAATATTTTCAATCTTACGCTTTTTTTCTAGCACAGTTCCTAATTGTATAAAAATTAAATTTTCAAAATCCCATTAGTGGTCCGGATTGTATTAACCATTTTCCTAACCTTTACTTTAGTAAATGGTGTTTATTACAAGTGGGGATCAAGCTTAATATTATAAAGTATTAACATTTTAAAACAAGTTACCTACAGAGTGTAAAAAATTTAAATGAAAAAAAAATCATTTTTTCAAAAAAAATTTTTTTTTAATGTTAGTATAGGCTTTTTTCTTAATTTTTTAGTATAGACCGAATGATTTTGCGTATTTTTTCTCTCTAAGTTTTTTTTGAAAAATTATTAGTTTTCGAGAAAATCGCAAAAAACTGAAACACCTATTTTTTTCCAGGTGAATTCATATAATATTTAAGACTGTAATTAACCCTAGGATACAAGCATAGTAAATTTTACGATAACGGATTGTATCTTTTGATATCACTTGAAATCGTGAAGTAGGGCGGGCTAGTATGAACAGATCACCAGTATTTTTGAGCCTCTGAGTTTGTGTATATAAAAATTGTGAGAGCTCTGTTTTATTTTTTTATTTATTTACCAAAGCTTATCAGTTTCTTTTTCTCGCTCGTTCGTATAAAGTATACCTTTGAATATATCGTCAAATTAAAAAAAAATACACCGCTTCGGTCAGACGAGCTGAAAGAGTTAGCTTGCAATTTTAGTTTTTTATCTGATAATGATGCTGATAAAATCATTGAAATATGTAATAGGAGCAGTAAAGAAGATGATAACCAGGAAGAAGAAGTATTTCTGGTTTCCGGAAGTAAGTATGGTCCATCTGAGGATAATGGTTAAGCAAGGGGGATTTTTTGCCCAAGAGTAGATTGTCGATTTGTAGATTACACAAGGAGTCGTATGGGCTACTTAGCCGCTCAGCACCTTTACATTCAAGACATTTTGTGCATGCCTCTGCATCTCATTTTGTCTTCACGATTTGCAAGCTTCTGCCGAAGTAAGCTGTTTTTTTTGGGTCGCTTTTTAAGGCAACAGGCATCTTCTTCGAGGTACTGGCGCTTTCTAAGAAGTAAGAGAGAGCATTCGCAGAGCAGTTGTTCAGCTGTCTCTGGTGCGGTACTGCAGAGTACCAAATTTGTACACCGTCCTACAGGACTTTAACAATTTTTGGTTCTGTATAGTCCTGTATAGTCCGGCCTGTGGGGTCCTGTATAGTCCTGTGGCTGAAAAGGCGCCCATCAAAAAATTTGCGACCAAAAAAAAAAGGTCATTACGTCTTAACTCTCGTTCTTCTTAGGAGCCAATTTGCCTTTGCCTGCCTTAGTAATCATGCTTAGGGCACCCCTTAGGCGCCAGTACCCTCGGGGTCCTGTATAGTCCTGTGGAAGTCCTGTGGAAGTCCGGTATAGTCCTGTATAGTCCTGTGGGGTCCTGCGGGTCCTGTAGAAAAATTTGTATACCTACTGTCGGCAGCTGATCACCCCTAGGACTTTAGTGAGTCGTGCCAAATCGATTCGTAAACATATTGGAACTATGTTAGCAGAACTCATAGAGAACGTAGCTTTGGGTCTTCGACGTTCCCTAGAACTATTACCTGCCCTGCCAAAAAAGTGCAATGTGAAACAATACTCTGCCAATTTATGGGCACCTAAGCTCACACGATTAATGTATAATGTAATTTTTACCTGTTTTGGTTCGTGAAAAATAACCCCCTATCTGCGACTCGGGGACTTGTCTAATTAAAAATTACCTACCTCCCTCAGTGTAACACCACTGAACAAAACAAACTATAATGTTTTTTTTTCTCTTCACAGTACCTTTAATATAATTTTGGTTCGCGAAAATAACCCCCTATGTGCCATAAATTAAAAAACTGTCCTAAGGAGTAGAGGGTAGAAATTTTCTAGGTACTTCGCCTTTTCGTAGGTAAGTCTATGGTCGCTGGCTTTTCTTTGAGACTAATGGCGAATTCTTTTGGGAAAAAAGTGCAGCACTGGTGCGCCACTAGTGCAGTTTTCGTATTTTTTTGGGAAAACTAGTGCAGTTTTTTGTATTCTTTTGACCCACTGACAAGCCCAGTGTTGCACTCAGTGCATATTTTTTGGCACGGGCTCTCCGAGCTCGTGTTGCACTAGTGCACTTTTGTATTCTTTTGAAACTGCACTGGGGCAATTTTTTGACAGCACCAAAACAATGTCAGTGGACCACGAATGGCCCACTAATTTTCTCAAAAGAATTCGCTATTAAGTTTTATGTTTGTATTTGATAGGTGTCATTTTTTTTGAAAGCTGCTTATGCTGACTGATGCAGTAGACATTAATAGATCTGTCGAAACTTTATCCTACACACTTTTAAAAAGCCAACACCTGCATAATTTTGTATTTGTTTTTTTTTTATAGATATATGAGTTACCTATGTAAATAAATTTGTATTATTAAATAAAAAAAAATCCGAATTACAGAGTACTTCAAGATGTCAAAAATGCACTGCGGTTTTCAAAATAGTATCAGAACTTTTTCTTACGAATTAGCGGAGTCTTTTAGGTTACCAATGTTTGCCAGTGTGTGTTATCTTTTGTTAGTTGCCGATTACAGTGATTATATTTAGTGGCGGCTGGTGACGTTATAAATTGGGGGGGGGGGGACAGAAATTTATATTGCATGGAAAAGGAGATAAAAAAACTTACCTAAACAATTTTATTTTAGCATTTTACAAACAAGCAGCTACTTGGTGTAGTTTTTACGCCCTTCTTTTACACGCGCAAAGTGCTCGAATTAGCACCAGTTTCAGACTAATCATGACCCTGTAGAGCAACCTCAAAAATTCCACAGAATTTTAAACAGTCTAGTAACCTACTAAGTATATGTCTATTTTTTATCAGATTTTCATTATGTTCGGTAATGTTTTGACTATAGGCACTATTCAATTGGCACCTAATATCAGTCTTGCCTAGCATAGAAAATTCAGTGTGGTTATTTAAATAAGTAGCACTTACTTTGTGTCTTTCACTTTTCACTAAAGTGCTTAATATCACACATTTCCTTTGGCACCCACGCAGGATTGTTCGTGAATTGTTCATAATAAGACAAATAAAGCAAAAAAAACATTTCGTTTTTCACAACCGTACAACCAGTTTTCAGCATCGTATAATTTTTTATTACTTGCACTAAAATTTTGGTTATTTTTTAGGATTTTTGAGTCCGGTCTATGTGGCCCTAAAGATGTTATTTGTAATCGAAGTTTATATGTCAACGTATTTAAATTTGCACAGTTAATTATTTAATCGACGGTATTTATTTCCATTTTGAAAAAAAAACAATGGACACGCGACCGCCAAGGATTTTAACTACTGACCCTGACGAACCCCAAATCAAAACAAATTCATACGTCTTCACTAAGGATAGAACTGGCAACACGTAGGAAGGGCAACGAACGGTTTAGCACGATGAATATCGCCGACTTCAACTAAAACAAACATTCCTCCCGCCCCCGCGCGAGAACAGCCACCCATACACCGCTGAAAAACAGGTGACATTGAAATCTTGTCCCGCGCGGTGCTGCCGGCTTGTAAGTTTTTACGCTAAAAAAGTTTACCCAGTTAACCACAGACTAAAAAAAAACTAGACACCTTCGTAAGGAGAGATTTAACTTTTTTAAAATAAATCAATTAAAAATACTGGTTATTGTCTAGTTTTGGGAGCGGAGGATTATATTACTCTGTTGGATTTTCTGGGCTGCCAGGGCTATCCGGCTACCGCCGGTAGACAATGCCAAACGAGGATCCAAGAGGAAGAGATTGAGCTGGCAATTTACAAACGAAGACACAAAATAAACTGAATAGAGTATACCCTCGCTGCTGCGATTTAAGATTATAAAATTGCAGTTTCATAGCACGATACCAAGATAATTAATAGATATAGAATATTACCGGCTTTTTAAAACCGGTAGGTATTCAATAAAGAATACCAGAATGAGTCTAGGTATGCTATGCCATACCTACCTACCTACAGTGCGTCCAGGTGTGCCTCTTTTGCGGATTATTTTATCGATTTACTTAAGTTTGTCTTGATTATAAATTATTTGAGATTTGCTATTTATGGAATATCATTATTTTACAAGAAATTGTAAAAGTTAATTCCATAACGCAACGTTCGAGTAGCACACCTTCTGACCCTCTTTCTGATCTTTATCTACTGAAAAATCGAAAACCCATTAATAATAATCAATTACTCGTATATTTAATGATCCTTTCTTACCTACTACAAAAAAATTAAAGAAAAACATTAATCCAGGAATAATAATAATAGTAATTAGGTCCATAATATGTCTCATCTGCTATTCCGTCCCTTTACTCGTAAATGACTGAACCGGAATAAACTAGAGTGTTGCAATCCCCACCATCAGGCTTGTAAACGCTAACAAGCCGGATACAGTACTTGACAAAAATGACAAAACTATACTGGATTCAGGTTAAAGTAGAGTGGGCAGATGTCAGTTACGGTAAATCAAATTTCCCTAGCAATTTCAAATAAATATTAAGAAAATTAACTGATTTATTTGTATTATTCGAGAAAATATTCCAGTTTGCACACATTTTTGAATATTTTTAAGTCAAATGATTAAAAACAAAAATATTTAAATTGAATTGTTAGCAAACGCGGAACATTTTTAAATGAGTTAATATTAGTTCAGTTTGATAAAACCACTAAAAATCATCATCACTTGCCAGTATGACATGTTGCAAACTCACCCCCCAATAAAGAAACGTAAAAAACTATTTGACAAGTATTAGACTGTTTCTAGTAAACGCGGAACATTTTTAAATGAGTTAATATTAGTTCAGTTTGATAAAACCACTAAAAATCTTCATCACTTACCCCCCAATAAAGAAACGTAAAAATCTATTTGACAAGTATTAGACTGTTTCTCGCAGCCCACGAGAAAGACCGGCCCGGGCGCGGAAATATCACGTGACCGTAGGAGTCCCATAAAAAAACGCCTCACGGCCCGCTGTCATTATAAAACATGTGTGTGTTCAGTTTTGGTATGTTTGTTTACGTCGATTTTTTTTTTAATTCGGGCACGAATTTTATGTGAATTTTATCTAAGTTATTAAAATAACGCAGCCCACGAAAAAGACTGTAGTGGGCTGCGTTAAAATAATTAATGGCTAATGAGTAAATTATAAAGAAAATACCTATAAGATAAACAATGGCGTGAACGTGTAATTAGTGTTGTTCCTTGTCGGTCCAACTATAAAACTGAAACCTAATATGTTGCAAACGGGAAAGAAGTGGTAAAAGATAAGATCTTGGATAAGATTGATCAAGTAATAGGCATCCTTAGTGACATTTTCTTTAGTGAGAGTGAAAAATGTGTTCAGTTGTCATTTCTTATTGAACAATTAGGTCTCTTGAAAAGGTAACCTGATAATCGAAGATATGGTGGATACACTTTAATGTTGGCTTCATCTTTGTTTATCCAGTTATCCAGTGCATACACGTTAATTTACAATTCTAAGGTAATATGTCTTTCGCACTTAATTAACAGATCGTAATCTCTCTGGTAGTGTGAAATATTTAAAAAGTAAGATACAGCTTTTAAAAGAACATGAGTTAGTATTTAACTTGCACTTTATTGAAATAGATATTAAACTTTGTGCTGGGTAATTTTTCAAAAAATTATTGACGACCACTACATTCAGTTCATTGAATGGGAAAACCATCTCACTTGTTCACAAAATCACTTGTTTCTTTTTAATAAATTATTGTGTAATGTTTTATATTGAAAATTTTTCTTCAGATAACTCTAGCGAGTGTTTTTGTGGAGAAAAACTATTGTCAAAGCTTGACAAAATTGGTTTAAGGGCATGTAAAGTTTTTTTAAATAATTTTATTAAAAAGCACAATGATTTAGTGTCTGCTAATAAATCTTTGATTAAGAACTCAAAGATGATGACAGTCAAAGAAAAATTAAAAAACTAAAAGCTTAGGTTTGATATGTCCAATTTTGAAAGACTTGTATAGATTTGAAGTTACTAACGATATTATGTACCTAATAAATGTACCTGAAGATATTAGAGTGCAAATTTTGTATAATTTTTTATTTTATAGATTCAGTTCTTTTATCTATAATAAACACATATATCAGCAAAATATTTTTTAAAATTTTTGCCTATAAAAGAACAAATTTTTTTGTTAATTTATTTAAATTGTGTAAAAACATATAACATATTAAGCAATACAATAAGAATCCTGGGACTCCTAAGATCACGTGACCGCCGACTTGCTTATAACGCGCCATGGCCGGTCTTTATCGTTGGCTGCGCTGTTTCTGTATACCGGGGATCGCTTTTGTTTGTCAATGAGGGCCGTCTTTCAATAACGAAGTTTTATTTAAATCTCGCGATTGCTATTTCAAACTTGCTTATGAGCCAGACGCTTAAAATTCGGTAGGGTTATGGCATTCTGCTAATATTGCAATACAACGTAATTTTTATTACAAAAAAAATCAAAATGACGGATATTTTATTTAAAAACCGATTTGCTTTAATATTGAAACTTCGCGGTGCTTATGATCACTTAATATATTTTTAATGAAACCTAAAATAATCAAAATGGTGGATCCAAAATGGCAGAACCGATTTATGGATTAATATGTATGTATCAAATTCGGAACTTTAAGGTGTTTAAGGACACTGGTTATAATTTTAAAATGAAATCAACATGGCCTATCAAAAATTACTAACTTTCTTATTTATAAATCAATTTTCGTCAAACTTAAAACTTTGTCGTGCTTACGGTCACTCAATATAATTTTTTACGCAAACTTAAAAAAATAAATAAATATCAAACGGATTTTATGTATGTTAATATGTCTCTTCTCTTTCTCTATAGCACCTAAACCTCTGAGCCGATTTCCATGAAATTTTCAGAAAAAATATTGCTTCATCTTGTAATAAGTTGGTTGATGTTTATTTAACTCACTGTTACCTAGAGTAGTTTTCTTGGGCAATTTTTGAATTTCGCGGATTGTCAATATGAGGCTTTTGGATTTTAATAAAATATTTTCAGGAAAAAAAGTAAAACAATAGAAAACTAATGTTTTAAGATGATAGTGCAACATGGAACTAGCAACCAGCATTGGTATATTCTTTTCGATCATAATCGATTTTCTGTAAGCTTAGCACCACCATGCCGCATCGGTCGTGGGTTGTACCAAACCACAGCCTTCATCTAAATTCTAACAGGTACATCCACTCCAGTGATTAAATCTTTACACTTGCACAATATTCCCAAGTAACATTTCATTAAAACAGCGGTATGACCCCCTCCGCTCCCGCCCTGTTTTTATCGTAACACCCGGTTCCCACCTACGACTTTCTCGTGGGTGCCCGCTCACACGTCACATGATCTCATTATGAAATGTTATGACATTCATGTGACGCGTGCGCGGGTGCGCACGAGAAAGTCGTAGGTGGGAACCGGGCTTAACGCGGGCCGCGAGATGGCTTGCGTCCCGAGAAAGCCGAGCCTCAGGCCGAGCGGCTAATGATTGATCGATTCGTACCTAATCGTGTGGGCAGGCGGTCCGAGTCAGTGTCGGAGCTGAACTTTAGTCAATATATGCGTCGAGGCGAACGCGAAAATTATAGAATAAGCAAATATAAAAAACATTTTTAATAAATACACACCTATAAAGTAAGTTTGGATATTTATTTATAGTCAATTTATTATGACATTTAAATTCTCCCTGTAGTACTCATCACAGCTATAAAACATTTTTACAACAATTATGGTCTGCTCTTTTAAATAATTTTAAAGTTTGCATTTGTCTAATAGTTAATAGCTTTCATAGATCAATGAGTGTTTTGTCAATGTTAATCTTGGTATCGGTAGTGGTAGGTTCTCAGATTGCCGAGTATTATAGTGTCTTGAATTGATTTGGTCCTCCTGTTGGAGTTTTCTTTTTATGAACCAGGCTAACAGTTTCCAGTATAAACAGACACGGCAATGTTAAAATGTTTGAAGTAATGAAAAGGGGTCTGCAGTGTTCGCGAGGCGCAGCATTAAACAACCTCCTTATGGCCCGTTTTTGAAGAATAAACACTGATTCAAAAAGGGTGGCAGAACACATGCCCCAGAAAGCCAAACCATATCTTAGGTTTTCTTTGTATGTATGTTAAATATAATTTTTTAAAATTAATCTTCACTTTTTGTGTCCTTGGGTTATGAGGCGGTGGACTGAGAGAGAGAGAGAGAAAAATAATTTTGAGAATATTCTTGTGCTCAGCGGCGTAGTGTGCCCGAAAGGGCGGGGGGGGGCGACAGCTAAAAAGGGCGCCTCTGAAAACTGATGAAAATTCTTGTGCCAAAAAAAAAACAAAATGGTCAAAAGAGCGCCTCTCACAAATCTGCCGACCAAAAAAAAAAAAAAAAGGTCATCATGTGTGAGGGGGCGGCCGATAAGTCACAAGGGCGCCTCACACGAATCTTGCGACCAAAAAAAAAGGTCTTCATGTCGTTAGTTTCCTTTGGCACCCACTCAATTGGCCGTTACCAGCCCGAAAGCTGAGAGCGCTTCGGCCACCTATGGGGCGCCTCTACCCTCGGAGGGGGGGGGGGGGGCGAAGAACCCCCTGCGCCCCCCCACGCTACGCCGCTGCTTGTGCTTAATTGTCGCGAACGCAACTGTGGAGAGGGGCAACCTTTCTCCCAGAAATAAAACCTATTTATTTCCGTTTAAAAAAATAACAAATGCATGAACCGCAAATTTCTTATAAACTGTATCTGCAGCGACAGTTTTTTACAAAAAATACAAATTAATATTTTCGCAAATTTCAAAGTTCAGGTGTATTAGATATAGCAAAGATGAAATATTTTTGCTTTTGCTGCCACTTTGGCGCTTTCCCCTCAGAAATCCTGAATTCGCCACATATCTTGAGTACAATGCAAGTCGTTTTGATTAAAAAAATTCCATTAGCCTTGTTGTAGTTTTGCATTTGTGTAAAATATACTCCCCTATTTATTCCCGCGCCGGCGCTGGTTTACAGTTTGCCATGCATTCGTGAAAGGGTTAAGGATATAGGCCTGTAGGCGCGGTTTGTGACGAAATATAAAATAATAAATATCCCAAACCTAACGCTGTCAAAATGTTGTGATTAACTAAACCACTCATATTAAATTATTATTTACACTGTGGTTGCACCAAGCCGTAATAAGTATTGCCATAACTTTTACGCACCAGATCGAGCTTTGTTGGTACCGAACCGAAAAGGTATAAAAATCGGGCCCATAGTATTACCGATCCTATACATATCCGCGAGATTCTACCCAGACAGAATTAGACACTGTTCAGACAAGGAATAAGGTATAGTTCAGGCAAGATTCGGGAAAATCCACTTTCTAGAAGCATTTTATATTACTTTTTGGCAAATGGGTAATTCCCCCTATTTTGACCCCGCTGAATCCGAATATCCCTGTTGCCAACTCGAAATATTGACAGGGGCTGAGATATTCAAGATGGCGGCCAAAATGGCGGTGGAATTTTAAATTGCCGCTGGAAAGCCTAAATTGTCACAGGTGTACATTCAAAATATATATTTGTATAATTAAAAAATAATAACATTTTATTTTTTTTTAATGGCTGCAAAAACCTCCAAAAACCCCTCCAGAGCCCCCAAAATCTGAAAGTTTGAGGTTTTTTCAAATTTTCTTAAAAACTAAGCTTCTAAGAGAAAAATGTATAATATACTTTATTGTAGACAATAAAATTCCCTTTTTAACATGATATAACTTAATAAAGTTAGACTAATAACAAGCTCTCCAGCGGCGTCCGTTAATTGAAGTAATTAAAAAAAGTTGAAAAAATACCTATGTTTTTTCCAAGATTTATTCAATTTTTTTAAAATCTAATATCTAGAGAAAACCATGTATTACATTTTGGTATACTCAATAAAATTTCTTTTACGTATAACATGATTAAATCGGTTTTATAAATAAAACTTCAGGGGCATCCGTAAATTAAATTAATTTTGAAAAAACAGAAAATAAACCATTTTTGTTACACGTTTTATCTAGTTTTCTCAAAAACTAAACTTAACATGAAAAAACTTGTTCTACACTTTTTTGTAGACAGGGAAATTCTCTTTTTAAAACTGTGAAACTCGGTGGGGTTTGACTTATAGCAAACTCTCCAGCGACGTCCGTCAATGGGGGTGATTTCAACAAATCATTAAAAAAAACATGTTTTTCATACGTTTTATTCAATTTTCTTAAAAACCAAGCTCTTTATCAAAAAATGTGTTTTATACTTCTTCATAGCCAATAAAATTTCCTTTGAAACAATGTATAACAAAGTGAAAGTTATTTTTTATTTACCGCTCCAGTGGTGTTTATAATTTAAAGAAATTATTTAAGATCAATCCAAACTAATCAATTTTGTGTCTTATTAGCTTTTCGGTGGATAATAAAGAGCGGCGGATAAAAGGTCGAAAGTACAAAAGGTTGAAAAAATAAGGTCGAAAGTACAAAAGGTCGAAAATACAAAAGGTCGAAAGTACAAAAGATCAAAAAACAAAAGGTCGAAAGTTCAAAAGGTCGAAAGTACAAAACGTCGAAAGTACAAAAGATTGAAAGTACGGCCGCGGGTCCACATCGACTGGACAGGTCAATTCGACTTGATACGGTAAATTTGTATTTTTAATAGTTTGTTTTGTCGATTTTTTTTCGACCTTTTGTATTTTCGACCTTTTATGGCTTCGGCGGCGGGCCCGATAAATAAAATGTCCTTTTAAACAGTGTGTAACAAAATGTGACCCAAAGTATAGAAAACTCTCCAGGGCCGTCCGTAAATTGCAAAAATTTATATATTTATGAGTACTTATTATGATTATGCCCCCCCCCCCCCCAAACCGTTGCATAAGATTCACCACTTTATTTTTAGTTCCATATGCTTAAAAAAATAACCAAAAACACCTGTGTCAAAGTTACTACTGTTACTTTCTGCACAAAAATATTGCTTAGGGGGGGGCCATGGCCCCTATGCCCCCTCCCCTTATAACCACCGGTGTTTTTTTGCTTTAATAATCTTATTTAGATAAATCAAAATATCTAATCTAATCAAAAAACAGTTTATTTTAATTTGGAAACATTTTATTTTAGTAGGTATAAATTACGAACCTTTTTAAAGTATTTATCATAACATTAACCTCACTTTGTAATATATCATTTAAAAAGAAATTGTCTTATCCTCAAAAAAGAATAAAGGCACATTTTTTTCTGAAAATCTTTGTTCGTGCAACTTTAATTTTAAATTCAAATTTTGCGCCAAATTCCCGTATTCGGAAAACCCACACAATTTCAATTTGATTGGCACAAGCGAAACGCCAGCGCCATCTACGGAAAATGAATCTGCGCAAAAAGGCGTAACCAAAAAAAAGATTCGTCTGTCTGTATTCTGTCGAGATCACCACGCAGCATGGTGATAAATTCTATTAACCAAAAAATCCAATAAAATTCTTAGAAAATCAAACTAAACCATTACACAAACAAGTGATTCTAGTGTGGAGCGACTGCAACGACTGGGCCAGCGAGAGGAGCTCCTCTGGACGACGGAAACAGCTGAAAAGGTGAGTGCCAATCCTCTATATTGTCTTTGTGTGGCTCGGAAAAATTAATATTTTTACATCGTCCTTTTAAGGATTTTTGCACCCAGATTTTATAAAACAACCAGTGCGCTTACAGTCCCGCAGCTCTCAACCCTCAAAACATCAACATTTTCTGGTCCCACGACCCAGATAGTTTTTTAAAATTTGTTTGCTAGAAATATTAGATTTTTTCGCCTCGCCATTTTGGTTCATTTGTTGCCGTGTCCGGTTTAGAAAGGAGGTTCCGTCCCCCCTTGCGTGGCTTAACGGTGGCTCCACCCACATTTCATTACAGCCGAAATTGGCACTTCGTACGTCGTTTGTTTGGATTCAAAAATCGAAATTTGTTTAAATAATAGTTATTTGTTTAAATAATATGTTATAGTTATTCAAAACAACAAAAGTGCTTGTGAGTTGAATGCTTTATTCTTATTTAACAGGTAAACAAACACATCTAGTAGAATTAGTATTTACCTGTAAATAATAAGAGAAACGGTAGTAGGTACAATTTGTTTTCTGTGCATTTATTTTGGGAGAAAAATCGCGACCTAGGATAACAGCTGATGATAAGTTTTTGCATTTATTCGAGAAATCGATAATAAAATATATGCTGTCGGACTCTTTTGGACTGATTAAAGTCAATAGGGGTCAAGTGTTAGTTTTATTCCTTTTAAATATTTTTTATTTTTTTAATTAACAATATGTCGTTAAAAAAGCTTGAGAATCAACGCAAAGTTTCAATATCTCGTATTACGGAAACGTATAACTTGGGAACAAAAGCTAAATCAGATAGTTCTTCCTTGCCAATTTTTAAGGCGTTTTACGAATCGTTAGATGATCACTATGAACAATTTAAAAACATTCATAATGACATCATAGGTCTCTTGAAAGACGACGACGAGGATGCATTCGAAGTACAGGACAAAATTAGGAAAGATACGGATCTATTCTACCACCAAGCTAAAGTTCTTTTTTCGAGTTTATGTTCCGATTCAGTTCATTCAAATTTTACCCCCGCAACTTCACACTATTCACGTAGCGATGATCTGGGCCCTTTAAAGGTACCTTGCTTTAATGGAAACGTAAAAAAGTGGCCAACCTTTTACGATGTTTATTCTTGTTTGGTTCACGAAAACTCGAATTATTCCGATATAAGGAAATTTCAACATTTGCTAACCTTCCTTGAGGGCGAACCACTTAATATTTTAAGTTCTATAAAATTAACGGCAAGTAATTACGCAATCGCCTGGAAGGTATTAACAGATCGCTATCAAAATAAAAGACTTTTAGCCAGTACCTACTGGAACTCAATCTACTATGCAAATTCTTTAAAGGGAAACCAGTCAGCAAAGGATCTTAGAGTCTTGGTAGATACCTTTTCCGAGAATATTGCCGCGCTCGAAAATCTTGAATTTCCAGTAACGTCGTGGTGTTTTTGTTTATTTTCAATTTTATTATCAAAAATCGATCAAACCACAAGAACCGCTTTCGAATTAAAGTATAGTACTACCGAGATTCCAACATATCAAAATCTAATTCAGTTTCTTATTAACCAATGCCGTGCTCTTGAAACAGTACAGCTATCTCCCCAAAATACGCAAATGCAACCTTCGACTTCAAAACAGCAAAAACCAAATTATTCGAATTCTAGTAACCACAAATATAATTCTTATTCAAATAATCAGTACAAATCAAGCCCTCCATCAAATTTTTTAGCGCATACGCACTCACAAGTATCAAATAAACAATCCAATACTCAATTTCGACAAAACCAACAACCCTATAAGTGCAAATTATGCAATAATTCTTTTCATCCACTCTCGCAGTGTGGTGTTTTTATTTCCAAATCTCCTTCAGATCGTTTTACTTATGTAAAACAACAATCGTTATGTATCAACTGTTTACGTTCAAATCATCAAGTAATCGACTGCAGTAGTACCTACAACTGCAGGGTATGTCGACATAGGCACCATAGTCTTATTCATCTATCGCAAACGACAGATTCAATCCGTCAGAATTCAAGTCAATCCTTTGTTAATTCAAGCCAAAATTCAAATCAAAATTCGAACTTAAATCAAAGTTTTAATTCAAATCAAGTGGCCGTGCCTAGCACAGGCACAAACTTATCGTATCAGAATTCAAATTCAAGTCTTAGCCAACAGAACCCTAGTTTTGTTCAACCCAGTTCAAATTCAATTCAAATCAATTCGAATCCAAATACATCTACAAATCAATACTCTTCGTTATCCACCTTGACGCCCCGGACGACAGTGCTTCTAGCGACTATAAAATTAGAGGTACTGGATAGTCGGGGTAACTACCAACCTGTCCGAGCACTTCTGGACAGCGGTAGCCAAGCTAACCTGATAAGCGAAGCTTGTCTTAACAGGTTAGGCTTGCCAAGAAACAAAATTTCGATCCCTGTTCTGGGACTAAATCAATCTTCATCGGCCACTAACGGCATTTCTACTTGCACTATTCGAGCCCTAGGCCAACAAGAGCCTACCTTTTCTATTCAAGTCTTCGTTTTACCGAAACTCTGTTCGAATATGCCCTCAGTACAGGTAGATTCATCCAATTGGAGTCATATTTCAAATCTAAAGCTTGCAGATAACCAATTTTACAACCCTGGTCCAATTGACTTACTCTTAGGTGCACAACTTTACACAGAAATCGTCCAATCAGGACGAATTCCAGGACCTCACGGCCTACCCTCCGCTTTTGAGACAGTTTTTGGGTGGGTCTTGATGGGCCAAACTCAAAACATAAATATTTCACCTCAAGTCAATTCTTACTTTACTTCCTGTGAGCAGTCTCTCGACTTTAATATTCGCAGATTTTGGGAACTAGAATCAATTAAGTCAAAAACGTTTCTCTCACCCGAAGAAAAAAGATGTGAAGAGATTTTCCAAAAAACTACCACTAGAGATATTTCGGGCCGATTTACTGTAAATTTGCCTTTTCGTCACATTGACCCTCCTGACCTAGGAGACACATATTCAGTGGCCTACCGTCAATTTTTGTCTCTCGAATCTCGCTTAATAAAAAATTCAAATTTCTATAGTATGTACTCGGATTTTATGAGAGAATATCTCAAAAACGGGCACATGTCTTTAATTCCAAGATCCGAACCTAGACCTCAGTTATGTTCTTATTTACCACATCACGGAGTCCTTCGTCTTGACAAATCAACGACTAAACTCCGGGTGGTTTTTAACCCCTCGATTAAGGGTTCGAAAGGCCTAAGCATGAACGAAACTCTTTTAATAGGACCAAAATTACAAGCCGATATTTCCGAAATTCTATTAAAATTCAGATTTTATTCTATCGTATTTTTGACTGATATAAAACAGCACTTTTTACAAATTCAAATCAATCCAATTCATCGGGACTACCAAAGGCTACTTTGGCGATTTGATCCCAATGAACCCCTGCAGGAATACAGGCTTAATACAGTGACGTTTGGTGTTAGTTCAAGTCCCTATTTAGCTATTAGAACTCTTAGAGAACTAGCCATCCTGGAGGCTAAGAATTATCCTGAAGCATCCCAGGTCCTTTTGAATAACATTTTCATGGACGATATTTGCTGTGGAGCTAACTCTCTAGAAGGTGCTTTATCACTTCAAAAGGATCTCATAGCGTTGCTTAAATTGGGGACATTTGAATTAAGAAAATGGGCATCAAATAATCCGAAACTTCTTTCACATTTGTCGCCCGCCGATTGTCAGATCCCTGTTACCTTTGAAGACGATTCTTCAACATCGATTAAGGTGTTGGGCCTTCAATGGCACCCTTCTACAGATACTTTTACCTATTCTTGTACCCCTTGTGAAAAACCTTGCACCAAAAGGAATATTTTATCGGCTATCGCTAAAATTTGGGATCCTATAGGTTTCTTATCGCCTGTTTCATTTTTAGCCAAAGTGATTATGCAAAAACTTTGGTTATGCAAAACTGATTGGGATGAAATACCCCCCGATCCAATCAAAACTCTTTGGAATCAATTCAATAATCAATTAACCACTCTTTCGAATCTTTGTATACCTAGACATATTTTTTCGAATAATATTCAACGATGTCAATTGCTAGGTTTCTGCGATGCATCCGAGCTAGGATACGCTTCTTGCGTATACGTTCGCGTCGAATTACCAAATAAAATTATCAAAACTGCTCTAGTCATGGGCAAGTCAAGGGTTGCTCCCTTACACACTATTTCAATCCCACGTTTGGAACTACTTGGAGCTACTCTATTAGCTGATTTACTCGAACTAGTTATTCGCACCTATTCATCATTACTCGTAATCGATGAAATTCTTGCGTTCTCGGACTCACAGGTCACGCTTCATTGGGTCACATCTTCACCTCACAAGTGGAAGACCTTTGTAGCCAACCGCGTAAGTCGTATTCAAGAAACAATCCCCGAAGTCCCATGGTATCACATTACTTCACTCGAGAACCCTGCCGACTGCGCTAGCAGAGGGTTGTCGCCCAATAACTTAATAAATCACCCTCTTTGGTTTCACGGCCCTCCATGGATTACCTTGCCCACTACGGAGTGGCAAATTCAAAGGTTTATAAATGAACGTTCTTTGGGAGTTCCAGACGAGGTTCTCAAAGAGGAAAAACCGGAAAATTCAGTAGTGCTGACGGCAGAAATTCAAAATCAAAACTTTTTTGATAGATTAATCGATAAAATATCCAATTTAAATACCATTCAAAAAATCATTTGTCATTTTCTAAGACTTATTCACAATCGAAAAACCTCAGTTGACCCTTTATCCGGCGTTTTTTCCGCTTTTGAACTACACAAGGCTCTACTTGTTTTAGTTAAAAGGGTCCAAGAAGAGTGTTTTTCGGATATCATTCAAAAAATTCAAAATACTCAGCTATTACCTAAGCCGTTTCGCAAACTCGCGCCCTTTTTCGACGAATTGGGTTTCCTTAGAGTGGGCGGACGCTTACGGCATTCTCAACTCTCCTTTGAGGCAAAACATCCCTTATTATTACCGAAATCTCATAGATTAACCCAATTGATCATTATTCAAACTCATAACGAAAATTTACATCCCGGAATAAACACAGTCCAATACTTAATTCGTCAAAAGTTTTGGATTATGTCATCACGTCGAGCTATTCAGAGGGTTTTATTGAAATGTATTCCCTGCTTTCGCTTAAAACCAAAACCGTATACTCCGTACATGTCGGATTTACCTTCTTTTAGAACGTCACAATTAAAATGTTTTTCACACGTTTGCTTAGACTATGCAGGCCCAATCAAAACCTTTGTAGGTCAGAGACGTCGTGGAGCACAAGTTGGTAAATCATATATCGCAGTCTTTGTCGATACTTCTGTCAAGGCAATCCATATCGAGCTTGTTTCGGATTTAACCACAGAGGCGTGCATCGCTGCTTTACGACGCTTTGTCGCTAGACGTGGCACTTGTGTCCAAATCACAAGTGATAGAGGCTCAAACTTTGTTGGGGCTATTAAGGAGCTCCATAATCTTTCGAAATTAGCTTCTGAGAGCTTAAAAATCAAATGGTGTCTTAATAGTCCGGGAGCCCCCCACCTAAATGGTCTAGCAGAAGCAGGAGTCAAATCCATAAAAACACATTTGTATCGGGTCATCGGTGACCAGATACTAACCTTCGAAGAGCTCTATACTCTCCTCGCCCAAATAGAGGCATTACTCAATTCTCGACCCCTTTGTGAGCAAAGCTCTGACCCAAACGATCTTACGTCTTTGACTCCGGGTCATTTCCTCACAATGGAACCCCTTAATTCGTGTCCTGATCCTGACCTTTCTACCCTTAAAGTTAATACCCTTAAGCGTTGGCAACTTATCCAACGAATTCATGCCGATTTCTGGAAGCGTTGGAAACTCGAGTACTTAAATACTTTACAACAGCGTTCTAAGTGGTCGGACCCTTCGGTTGAAATCAAGCTAGATACGCTTGTATTAATTAAGGATGAAACTAGGCCGCCATTACACTGGTTGCTGGGTAGAATAGTATCTGTACATCCTGGTCGGGATAATCACATTCGAGTTGCTACTGTTAAAACACAACACGGACTTTTCACTCGTCCCGTGATCAAGTTGTGCCCACTACCTTTAGATGCGCACTAAACTCCCAAGCAACTTCTTTTGTTTCGTGTGTCGTTATCTATAATATATATATATTTTTTTTTCCATTTTTTTTTCCTTTTGATCTATAAACCTAAAATGGATTTAACTACCTACCTACTTAAGGTTTTGAATTAACTTATATTCTTTTTATATAGCCATTTGTTTATTCAATTAATCTCAATGTAAAACTTCGTTTTAAGTGGGCGGAAAATGTTCGTGCAACTTTAATTTTAAATTCAAATTTTGCGCCAAATTCCCGTATTCGGAAAACCCACACAATTTCAATTTGATTGGCACAAGCGAAACGCCAGCGCCATCTACGGAAAATGAATCTGCGCAAAAAGGCGTAACCAAAAAAAAGATTCGTCTGTCTGTATTCTGTCGAGATCACCACGCAGCATGGTGATAAATTCTATTAACCAAAAAATCCAATAAAATTCTTAGAAAATCAAACTAAACCATTACACAAACAAGTGATTCTAGTGTGGAGCGACTGCAACGACTGGGCCAGCGAGAGGAGCTCCTCTGGACGACGGAAACAGCTGAAAAGGTGAGTGCCAATCCTCTATATTGTCTTTGTGTGGCTCGGAAAAATTAATATTTTTACATCGTCCTTTTAAGGATTTTTGCACCCAGATTTTATAAAACAACCAGTGCGCTTACAGTCCCGCAGCTCTCAACCCTCAAAACATCAACAATCTTAGATAGAAAAGATATTTAAATATGCAAGAGAAACTGATTATTTCAGTTATTTTTGAAAATAAGTTTATATTAGTACGCCCCTGAAGCCTTAAATATGGCAACAACCCGACATTTTAATAAAAGAAAATGTTATGTTCTACAATAAAGTATACTACATATTTTTTCCTAAAAAGTGTAGTTTTTCAGAAAATTTTAAAAAACCTATAATAAACATGTATTTTCTAAATAATCCCAATTTACGTACGCCACTGAAGAGCTACTTGCTTTTCCTAACCTTATTGACCAATACATCGTTGGAAAGGGAATTTTATTCTCCACAAAAAACTGTTCTTTGCAATTTTTAATTAAAAGGTTAGTTTTCGAGAAAATTGCATAAAACTTTTGGGGGTTTGGGAGGGATTTTCTCCGTCCCTGTCGATTTTTCGAGTTGGCAACAGAGATATTCGGATTCCGCGGGGTCAAATTAGGGGGAAATGGTCTGTTGCCAAAAAGTAATATGATTTGCCTCTAGACCGAAAACGGATTAGCCTATTAAAATAATATGCTCTGATTAGTATACCTTTGAGCATATAGAGAGAGACGGGGAATGTGCCGCCCTCCCCCCGCTTTTTTGCTCACCACTGCAAGTTTTTGTGCCAGCGACTTAGCTCAGAAATGTAATTTAAACCAAACAAAGTAATAATTGTAAAAAGAATGATTTTCGGCATAAAAAAGTAAACTATTTTTTTATTAAATCGAGTTTTTAGGGCACCTTCGCCTACTTTTTTTTACGTGACTCATAGTAAAGCCAGTCCTATTAAAAAACGATAAACAAAAGATCGGTTTCGTGGTTTTCGAGATAACAGCGGTTAACCTAAAAACTTTGAGTATCTCAGAAAATTTTCAATTTTTGTTTTCGGTAAGGTACTTGACAGAGTCGAGTCGGTTCAAACTCATTTCTTCTGAAAAAACTTAAGATTGTCATTCCTCTTGTGTTTTTAAAAACGCATTTTTAAAATTTTCAGTTTTTGCTGTTAGTCTCGAAATCTCGAGAGCAAAATAAGTAATACCTAGCTAATTTGGTAAACGTTATCAGATATCAAATGCAAAAGAAAGAATTATGATCGGTTCTTTATTTTTTGAGTTTTTGTGAAAAAACATCAAAATTTGGCAAAAAGTTGTGCTATTTTAAAAGTTACATTTTATGCCAAGTTGTTATAGTATTTAAAGTGCTTGACACTCGAACAGAAATCCTCCATTTATTAGATAACGTTTCAAAACTTTTTATATTGCTTGTAAATCGCATCTTCAAATTGTCAAAAACGACATGTCAAATGCAACGTTTTAACAAATTTATGGCAGAGTGCATTTCAATTTATTTTGGCAATGTCTATTAGACTTGAATCTCGAAGCAAAGGACTAAATCTAACCCTCCACATTTATTCAATTTAAAAAATAGGTAGTTGTAAACATATTATGATGACCGTTTATAGCAAAAAAAAATTGGGCCTTATTAGAACTTTGTTTTATCCCATATTTTTAACTTTTTATCCGAATGTCTTAAAGTCATTAATAAACGAGATAGTGGGGGTTACTTTTATAATGGATACCCCTGTACTGTGAGATCATCTATTCCTGCATACACAACTGGAGCCCTTATTTTAAGATTTAAAAATTTTAAACAACGAACCCATAAAATAAGATTGCCTAAAATTCTTTGGGCACAAAACTTTTTTCCCCATGTCAAGAATTAACCAAATATTTTTTTATGTCCTTCATTTTCTTAACGACCCCTTCTTAAGTCACACCCGCAAATCCAGTGATACGTGAAACTTCTGTTTTGTGTCCTTCTTTGACTAACTTGAGTTTGGTTTACAATCGGTAAGGTCCTACCCAGGTGTTTAATTTTGATTTTATCTTCCAAAGAAAGACTGGTGAAGAGAATAGGTAATTTCAAGAAAATCAGGGTCAATTTTGACGCTATACGATCTATATTTTGTTGTAAATAATTAATCCATTAATTAATTAGTGTTTTGGTTTCCCTACTGACCGAATAATAGGGTGGTCCTTCATTTCTTTAACCTATAATCTATCATCGTTCGAAACACCCGCTACGCATCGTTCTATCAACGGCATTTGCGAGCCTAAATATTGATTTTCTGCACTTGTCAGAAAAATAGCTACTTTCTACGAGCGTGCGGAAAGTGCCATTTCTCCGCACGCAGTTTAATTTTTAAAGTGCCACTTTCCCGCACTACTTTTCCGCACTCACCTAAAAGCCTAAGAATCGGTACTTTAATACTTACTTTTTTCGTTGTCCTTAAAACACAACCTTCAACCATGCTTCAACCTATGAATTCAATAACTTTTTTGTATTATTTTTGTTTTTTTTTGTTTTCCGCACACTCAAATAAAAATAGTGTTCCTAACTCTTGCGGAAACACTGTTCCGCACTTGATTGCTGGCCGAACTCCGTTATGCATCTTTCGGCCAACTGCGTGCGTAAAAGTGACACTTTCCGCACTAAATAAACAAGATAACTTAATTTGGCAAAAACTTTTTAAAATTTAATTCTGTGTCGGTTCTAGGCTTGGCTATATGAGTTTTAGATAACATTTACGGCCAGTTTTTATTAAAACCAGAGAATAATTATCCGATAATCATCTTCAAAGTGGTGCATCGCGCAAACTGTAAGGAGGTGGATACCTAGTTGTACCTTAAACTCGAAGTAGTTATATATACAATGTTGCAGACCTTTGCAACTTTGGTATTTGACCTTTTCATATTACTTTTTTCTTTCTGAAGAGATTTGAGCTATTCACTTCTAATTGTTGAAATTAAGTCATAAAAAGATATTTTACCCAAGGATCAGCCTTCAAATTTGATTATTAATCCCAACTTTTATGTTCAATGGAAAAACTTGGTGTATTAACACACAATACAGGGTTGGTTGCAGCCAGGAGTGCTGAGATCAAAGGTCGTATATCGCTTGGTTGTACCCATAGCAGTGTCACCTAAGTCCTGTATCTCTATACCCTTTTCATAACTTCTTAAACCCAACCTCAAGTAAGGCTTGGCATGTATGAAAATTACTAAACCTATCAGTGACCTGTACATACAAGTGCGGTGGCCAACATGGTTGACTCAGTTTGTTTGATTATAAAAAAACTAAAAGCAGTAGCATTAATGAATTTTGACCAAAATCTAATCAGCTCGTAAGAGTGTCAAACACTATTTTACCTGAAAATTTTATGAAAATCGGTAAATAATCCTACTTGTCTTATCAATGATAATACTTTTCACGTCATGCCAGCGTTTTTTTCTGTGTATATTTTTGCATCGCTGGTGCGTAACTAGCCAGAAAAAAATTAATGATTGACGTTTAGGTATCGTTTAAGAACTCATAAAACAATCTTCGTGGCCATGTTTTAGTGACTAAAGTGTTATTAACTATTGAAAAACAACATTGTTGTTTCTAATTGTTAATGAACTATCATGCAGTAAAATGTCACAAACGACGCAAAAAGAATACCTATTATTAGTTTTTCTGAAGCCTTGAGACTTACCCAACCTTTAGATGCAGGAAAATTGCAGGATTTATAGTTTTTCCTGGTCGATTTGCATACAAGTTACCGCAGTCATAGTCATCGTGAAGAAATCTGATTTTATATTATTGCAAATGTCAAATAACTATGTAGTTTATTTTAATTAGGTATTATTTACTTACAGATTTTATGGAAATACGCTGTTTATTAATAATCATTAATTAGTGAACAACAGTACACCGACCAAGTACATATCTAAACCAGTAAAATTAAATAAGTATCTAGTATATTATACAACAAGAGATAAAATACACTTTTTCGCATACAATAAAAAGGTCAGTTTTATACAGTTTTCTGTAGTAAACGATCTGTAATTAATTAGTATTTGTGGCGCTTTACAGACGCCAAAAAAATTAAAAACAATATAAAAAAATTCCGAAAAACCAGTCATTCAAAAGGCCGACACGGAGAGGCCAACAAATTATTTTTACTTTGTTGGCATCTTTTTACTTTATTGGCATTACCAACCCTTTTTCTGATCTATTTTTAATAAATTACTGACAGGAGCCCTGATCATGACTTGTATATACATGGCGACAGAAATTCCAGTAAAGGAAAGTGAAAGCTTCCCCTTATAGCCTACCTGTTTTAACTTATCCTTTTTTCTCTATCCCATTTAATTCATTTCCTCAACTTTTTTTCAATTTGCCCTCTTTTTGGGGTATCAAATTACAAGATATGCCATTTTGATAATTTTGGGTACTACTACTACTATGTCGGTTTAAAACGTTTTTCTACGTTGTCCGACGCCTATTCTCCACCTCCTTCGATCCTGACAATCATCTTCTGTCAGGTATTTTTAACTCATTGATCTTTGGATTGACTGTTGCCATTCTAGTTTAGGACACCCTCTTTTTCTGCGCCCTATTGATTTCCATTCTAGGACCTGCTTAGGTAATATTTCGTCGTTTATCCGTTGTGGCCATACCATATCAGTTGTCTTTTAGTGATGTCATCGGTTATGCTTCCCTCAGTTCCCATTCTTTCTTTTATGATCTCATTTCTTATGTGATCTGTTCTAGATATTCTCATTGATCTTCTTAGTGCATCCATTTCGACACTTTCCATTTTTGTTTTGGATTTTTCTGTTACGCGACAAGTCTTTATTCCATACCACAGTGTGCTTTTCACCATTGTTTGATATATGTTAAATTTTACATTCTTTTTATCTCTCTGCTCCATAAAATACTGTTAAGACATCCTTGCTCTTACTATTCTTTTTTCCAGTTCTTTACAGTCTTTTCCTGTCTTATTAAATGTGACACCCAAGTATACATACTCATTGCCTGTAGATATTGTTTGTCCATTGTCTGGTTCTAACTCACTTGATTCGTTTCTAATACATAAGTACTGTGTCTTGTCCACGTTCACTATTAATCCCCACACGGTAATGTGTACTTTATGTTTCCAGTTTCTAGAGCTACTGCGATATATAGTCCCCTTAAATTGGAATCATATGGAAAACTTTTTTATTATTAATTTTAGGAAAAAAAGTTATACTTTATAAAAAGTTCTGCATAATCTAAAACCTAGAATACAGTCATCAAATATCAAATTTTTTCAGTGGTATACGAGGTTTGTCAAAAAATATGAGTTTTGCTCAAGAGTAAAGTACCTTTAAATTTGACAATATCGAAAAATGTTACTAAAAAAAGTTGATCAGAATTAAAAATTACGTTTAAATATGCAAGTACAAGGAATTCTTAAGACGATTCCCAATTTTAATTTTAGATTTTGACCCTTTGTGTAGTTATTTTATCGCTTTTATCTATGTATGCTTGATATTAGTTTGCTCAAACACTGTTCATAATTTTTCTACTGGAACGGTATGATATGCTTTTTGTAGGTCCACATAGGTAACGTGAGTCTATATTTCTGGCACTCCTTTTCTCAATTACTTGTTTAAGACAAAAACATTATCACTACAAGATCTGCCTGCACGAAACCCACTTTGCTCTTCTTCTTGTTCATGAAAATCATTCTCTATTAGATCTCTAAGAATCCTACCGTACAATCTACTTAGAGTACTGGTTACTGAAATTCCTCTGTAATTGTTGCAATCCAGCTTGTTTCCTTTTTTATGTCTTGAGAATATGAATGCAATTTTCCAATCATCAGGTACTGGATGTCCATTTATGCATTTTTTGATAATATATATGTGAGATTTTCGGTATAACATACCTTTTTTATTTTATTCCTTCCCAAAATGCAGACTTTTCAGACGGTTCTTCATATCAAAATTATCATTATTGAAATTTAAGCTTAGCGTTAGATGCAGCCAGTTTTTTTTTCGACCCTTGAAAAAGCCAAAACTGTAAAATGGAATACCGTACAGAGTGTGTGGCAGTATATTTTGATACTAAACGGAACTCTTAAAATTAATGCCACTTTTTCGGGCCATAATTAATGTTAAAAATATCGTTTCGGACTTTAATTTAAGAAATAATGGCACATACATACTTTAACTACTTAAGAGAAGTAAGTAAGTATGATCTGGTGTGTTTTGTTTATATCGAGAAAGTCGTCACTTGTGAACTACTTATGAGACCTTTTTTGTTGACTCAGCTTAAATTTAAAACGCAGCAACGTGTACATTCAATTGTCCTGTGGACAAAATTCATAAATCGATTTTCGAGTTCATGAAACTTTTTTTGTAAAAAATATGAGTCCAATAATTCCTATGATAACTGGTTTACCTAGTTAAATGTCGTTCACCCCCTACACCCCCACCATTTTGGTATTTCCGCGTGCGATGTTTTATATACCTATTTGTCCTCCGAACTCTGCGTGTTCTTGAAGTTGGTATAAAGTTTACAGACCCGACCCAGGTATGTAATTTAATGATATTGTATAATCATGTTCTTGATTCGAGTTTTTCATGTCTCCAACTTTCATTGAGTTTTAAAAAAACTCCAAATATCTCGTCGTTTGAAACCAACAGAGACAACTACTTCGAGGAAAAATACCCCTACCGGCATTGAATTATACTGATGGTTTGATGCTTTCATGGGGAACTTGTTAAAACTATTTGGTTTTCACTCTCGCCAACGTGGATCACAAGGATACGAATGATCCCTGTTTGGAATACGTCCTGATAATCTGCAGGAACAGTGATCCATGCCAATCCACGACCGGTTTCGGCCTTTTTGAGCTATCCTCATGTGAATGCAGGCGATAGCTCCGTGTAGAGCATAAGTTGTGTCAAACAAACAGGAACAACTACTCCGAGGGAAAATACCCCTACCGGCATTAGCTGGCCATACACACAGAGGTTGATCTGTCGGTTTGGAAGGGCACAAATAAGTCTGACCGTTTTGTCCGCAACGGTTTAAAACTGCTGCAGTCCACTAACACAAAAAAAAATCTGTCGAATCGATCCTTCATATCGGTCTGTGGCAGACATAACCGCGCGTTAGTGGGCGAAAACTCAAGATTTATCTGCCGGTTAAACCAAAACTGTGGAATTTCGTCAAGTCGAAAGTTTTATGCGGCACGGTATTTTAAGCATAGTGTATGTAAAATGGGAATGATTATTAATATGGAAATAATGCATGGTGGTGTAAAAAAGAGACGTTCCAAGTGGGTTAAAAGTTATTTGCTTAAGAGGAAACTATTTAGCCATGACCTTCTATTAAAAGAGATAAGAGAAAATGATCTAGACGATTTTAAAAATTATTTAAGAATGGATATTAACACGTATGACCTTTTATTAAATTTGGTAAGAGAGGATCTTACGAAACAAGATAACCAAATGAGAGATGCCATTGGACCAGAACAGCGATTAAATGCTGCCCTTTGTTTCCTTGCCACGGGAAAATCATATGAAGATCTGAAATTTTCAGTGGGAATTTCTGCACAGGCACTTGGTTATATCATTCCGGAAACATGTGCCATAATATTCAATAAATAAATTAATAAATTAAAATATGAACGGTATGTTATTCCTGGCACAGTGCAAACCGACAGACAAGTCTGCGCCGGTTAAAAAATCGAGCGCGACATCCACAAGTTTCGCCCGCCGGTCTGAACTCACAGATAAATCTATAACTGGCGCGTGGAATGTCCACTAATTGAAAGACAAATCCGCCAGTTTGAACCGCGCCGTTCCAAACCGGCGGATCAACCTCTGTGTGTATGGCCACCTATTGAATTATGCTGATGGTTTGATGCTTTCGCTGGGAACTTGTTAAAACTATTTGGTTTTCACTCTCTCCAACGTCGATCACAAGGATACGAATGATCCCTGTTTGGAACACGCCCTGACAATCTGCAGGAACAGTGATCCATGACAATCCACGACCGGTTTCGGCCTTTTTCGGCCATTCTCAGGTAAATGCAGGTGTTAGCTCGATCACAAAGATATGAATGATCCCTGTTTGGAACACGTCCTGCAGATTGTCAGGACAATTTAGCTAAAATCTGCTACTTCCAAAATAATTTAAACAAACTCTACTCCTTTTCAATTCCTTAAGTACCAGCGATCCAATTCCTAGTAGCACCAATTATGGCTAAAAGACCAGTTATGGTTTGTTTTTTTTATTTTGGCGGTTACGTCATAACATATTCCATAAGTTTAAATGATAAAATGCCAATGACGAACCGCCATTATAAAAAAAAACCGGCTATAACAGTATTGCCAAGTTTCATTAAAATCCGTTCAGCGGTTCTGGAGATACGGTTTTTGTCCCGGAATCCCATATACTTAATTCACTGTGCGATGATAGGGTATGAGAGTGTAAGGGGTCAACTTTTTTTTTTTTTTAATTTTGAAATTCCATAACTACATTGTGGTCGTTTGAATGAAAAGGAAAATTAAATGTTTAAATTAGAGAGAAACGAAAAATCTCCCTCGAATACACGCACCCGATTGGTGTGGGCATTGTATTCAAGTGGTCGCAGGGCCTACTGGACCTGCATACACCTAGACCCTTATGGGCCGATTGTGCCCACGTCACAGAAAAAAAGAAGTTCTTCAGTTAAGAAAAGTAGTTTTCTTGAAAGAATTATCTTGACCCAAAAGCAAAAGTCTCCGAACAAAATGTTTTCTTTTCATCTAAGCAAACCGCTTGTTTTGGGGGAAAAAAAACAGTTGTCTTGGTAAATTGTTTTGGTTTAAAACAAACTGCCTTTAGCGAAGAAAAAGTGGTTTTGAAGTAAGATATAAAATGTCTTACTAATATCTTCTACGTGTCCACCCAGATAGATAAACTACCACCTAAAGACAATCAGAGCTACAATGGTCGAAACCTTGTGTATAAAATCAAATAATGCGAATGGAAGTCCAAAAATGATCTTTATTTTCAACAAATAATTATTTTGCATTAAAAAAATGTATCTAAAAGTTTTTTTGAATCAAAAGATTCTTTCTGTAATTTCGTCTTGACTTGAGACATTAAAATCCTTTTGACTCGATGCATTTAATTGTTTTCTTGAAAAAAAAAGATTATTCAAAGCAAAACCAACTATAATTCAATGAAGAAAACTTATTTTTCTAATTTTGTTCGGATGAAAAATTATATATTAAAACAAGATAACAATGTTTTTAGTGCAAGATGTTATCGCAAACCCATTGTTTTAAACCAAGATATATTTTTATCAATTATGTCTTGGTATAATACTAGTAGGTATAAAACAAAAAGGTTGCCGCTTCCATTCAAAACAAATCAATTTTCTTGGATAAAGGCAACTTTTATTTTCAACGGAAACCAGCAGTTGAAGATAATAGTTTTTTTTTGTTAAGAAAATATTGTCTTCGTGCATAGGAAAGCAGATTTTTTCTTGGATCAAAGCAATTTGCATGACTGAAGAGTTTTTTTTTTCTGTGTACCTTTTGAGTTTGACTAAGGTTTTGTTCTTTTTTTGTCACCCAGTACATAGAAAAACTCTGCAGACTACAACAAAAAATGATTTAGGCTTAACACTTTAGCTTAAAGATATTATACTAAAAGCCTAAATTCCCATGGGTCTGGGCATGCAATATCTTTCAAAACTAATGACATCATTTTTAATGGAAAATATTTTTTATAATCCCATTTGTGGCAAAACTAAGAAAGCTTCGTCACCCAATCAGATAGGTGTATTCGAGGGAGATATGCATTGATGTGATTTTTTAGGCAAGACCATATTCTTAACAAATTTAAAAAGAATGATAAAGTGCTGAGGTACTAAGGTATGTCCGCATGAAAAAAGAGTACTCACATAAATCAAGAAAAGGATTTTAAATTATTGTATCCCCTTAGGGCTTCTTGGCAATATTTTTTTAAAGCACTAATATTTATCTTGTTTAAATCCGTATGTTGAATTGAGAAAAATTGGTTAATAGACTGTAGTTGATATTGTATTAAAGTGACACCGCGTCATCAAAACCTTGATGGGCGGGAAGGGAGTAGAGGGGTACATACAGTGGCACGCACTTCCTTTAATTTTTTTATTAATATTGATT
Organism: Aspidapion aeneum; assembly: GCA_963576565.1. Classification (NCBI taxonomy): domain Eukaryota; kingdom Metazoa; phylum Arthropoda; class Insecta; order Coleoptera; family Brentidae; genus Aspidapion; species Aspidapion aeneum. The sequence continues at coordinate 9,174,641 of OY755040.1, forward strand.
CCCAAAATAAGGCACTGCACTAATTATTAGTCATTAGCTTACTATTTTACTTGCTTTTTATTGATGCCTTCTTCTAAACGATTTTGTTAGAAAGGAACATATATACTCTTATCTGGTTGTTACGAACATATTGATTTAAAGCCGACAAAAAAATAGAGGCCACGACCCTGAATAAATCAGCTATTCTCTGGGGGCTGACTTTTACATTGGGTCTTGCGAGGGTCAGACGTTTTTTTATGATATTTTCAAAATGGCACTACAGATATCCGCGAAATTTCAGAAAAATTCTCAAGCACAATCCCGATAATACACCAAACTTATGTAAGGATGCAAGATGATTAAAAGGTTAAAATCTTCAAGATTTAGCATTCCTTATTTTGAATTCAAATTACCCGCCATGTACTGCATGCCAACTGTTATATTTGACATGTATTTGACTTTGTCATCTGTGTTTGTCATCTTCGCTTCTGTTTTAAATTTAATTTTAGTGTGAGCTAATGAAGCGGCTCTGAAAAATTAAGGATAACCATACATTAAAAAAAATTGTTCTGCAAGAATATAGTAAAAACAATCTCAAAACCGGCTTTATTTTTGAAAAAATAAAATACTCATGAACCGTTATTCCAACTTCAATATTTTAAAGACAAACAAAGCTGTATTTTCTATTCGTTGCTGTTTTGACTGTTTATGTCAAACAAATTACGACGAAGCTTTTTACGAAACAAATTACCGTTTTTGCAACTAAATCAATATCTGCACACATTTTAATATAGTTTTGGATCCTTTTTTATGTTTCGGATCTTTATTTATTAGGTAAGTACCTATTTGATCTCTCCTTTAAAAGATTTTAGAGTTTTATCCTTCGAACATTAAACCCCGAGCGGCACACTGCATGTACAAAGTGAAACACACAATTTTTTAAGGCTTCTTTACTTAGATTTTGCCGCAAAATTTGGTTTACCATAGCTATGACGCACTGCCACTATACAATATCAACTATAGTTTCGATAAATCAAAGGATTGTTTGGTGTTTGGATATATTCCATTTTTAACAAATAAACTAAACCACATAAAGTGATGCACTTGAATTTTTTACTCAAATTTGTGAGTTTACTACTGCTTGCTAAACCAGTAGTCCGAATTACATAAAACGTTTTATTAACAAATGTATATTTTAGTAGATACTAGTGAATTAAAAATCAAAAAAGTTTTTGTGGCTAAGCGGGTAGAAAAGGTTTTGTTTCTTTTGTATTTTTTGTGGGTAGCTGGGAAGCTTAACCTCACGGGGGTCCTAAATCAAATGGACATCTAATAAGTGTTGACAGTTAAGTGTTTCGTCCTTATAGGACTCCACAGAACCCTGCTTGGTCGATTTAAGCCCCTGCTTAGTTACGTAGACGGTTTTGTCTTTCATATTTTTTATAGTGGGAAAACAAAACCATATACACCGCAAGTAGCGCCGATTACCAAAAATTCAAGGGAAACTAGAATAACAGGCGAGTAATGGTTTTATCGATCCAATAAAAGAGAGAATCCATCACGTGATCTACAACACATTTTTTTTTAGGCCAAATTAACGCTGATTGCGTTTTTTCGCCTTTAAGGCAATATCCATACTAGAAACTTGTCCCATCATTTTGGATGCTGCAGCATAGTGGCGTATCCAGCCCAAAAGAGGAAGGGGGCAGGTTTCTGAATTCCATGGCCCTCTTAACTTAAGGAGGGCCAAATTCATAATTTATTTGAATGCAGCTGCCCCCCATGCCACCCCTTGTTAGTCTGGGCCAAACTTTAGAAAGGGGGGGGGGTAATGGACGGCGGAAATACTATTTATGTAATTATGTTTTTTATCTAGGGGAGGGTTTATTTTTGTTATCAACAAAATTGCAGTTACAAAATGGTGTGGCCATAGAGATGCGAAGAAACCACACCCTGAGTTAAGATTCGGAAAAACGTCATTTAGCGAATTTTAGGGTACGGAATCCCATAAGACCAAAATGGCCAAACTTTGAAAATTCATATTTTTAAAACTATACAGTTTACCAACAAAAGCACCGAGTTGCAGTATGGTGGGGCCATAGAGATGTGAAAAACGTCATTTAGCGAATTTTAGGGTACGGAATCCCACAAGACCAAAATGGCCAAACTATGAAAATTCATATTTTTAAACTATCCAGTTTATCAAGAAAAGCACCGAGTTAGAGTATGGGCCATAGAGATGCGAAAAAACCACACCCTGAGGTAAGATTCGGAAAAACGTCATTTAGTGAATTTTAGGGTACGGAATAATAATACCAAAATGGCCAAACTTTGAAAATTAATATTTTTAAAACTATACAGTTTATCAACAAAAGCACCGAGTTGCGGTATGGTGGGGCCATAGAGATGCACAAAAACCACACCCTGAGTTAAGATTCGGAAAAACATCATTTAGCGAATTTTAGGGGAATCCCATAAAACCAAAATGACCAAACTTTGAAAATTCATATTTTCAAAACTATACAGTTTATCAACAAAAGCACCGAGTTGCTGTATGGTGGGGCCTTATAGATGGGCAAAAACCACACCCTGAGTTAAGATTTAGTGAAAATTTTTTCCTCTTGGGTACCCAACAGCGAATTTTTTGACGTTAATGGCAATAGGTACTGGTTTTAATTTATTTATTCAATTTTTATCCATTTCAATTACATAGTTAAGCTAGCTTCTGTATTCTTCGGACACGCCCTTTCTTCTTAAAGACACTTTCAATTTTCTGACGCTGCATAAGCGTTGCATGAGTATGAATGATATACAAATAAAGCAAGTATAAAAAATTGACAAAACGCAAAAACGCAATTTTCCACATTTGCAGTTACACAAAACTTATGTAAAATTGAAGAACGTACTATGTTGAGTCTTAAAATGTTAGTTCTGTGAAACTTTGACACGAGGGGCGATCAGCTGAACCAAATTTGTACACCGTCCTACAGGACTTTATAGTCCTGTGGCTGAAAAAGCGCCCATAAGAAAAATAGCGACCAAAAAAAAAAAAGGTCATCACGTCTTAACTCGCGTTTTTTTTAGAGAGCCGATTTGCCTTTGCCGGCCTTAGTACTTAATCATTCGTCGGGCACCCTTTAGGCGCCAGTATCCTCGGGGTCCTGTATAGTCCTGTGGAAGTCCTGTGGAGTCCTGTAGAGTCCTGTGGAGTCCTATAGAGTCCTGTTCACTCACGTACCTTTATGAAAAATCGTACAAATTATAATTTTCTACCAATTGTAGTAACCACAACTTACTATAAAATCGAAGATATAATATTTTTCATCCTAAAATGGTATTTGCGTGTTACTACAATAAGTAGAAAATAACAATTTATAGGCTGACAATCCATTGGTGACGAAACTGCGAGAAAACATGAACACTGTAACTATATGAAAAACTAATGCATTTTTTATTTTTTACTACCTGTAGTAGCCCAAAAAAAATTAAACATTATAATATTATAACTTATAAAATTGTATTTTCGTGTAACTACAATAAGTAGAAACTAACATCTAAAAGGCTGAAGAACTCTAAAGCACACTAAATTTATCTATGAACCTATATGAAAAATTGATAAAATTATAATTTGCTACCACTTGTAGCAACCCAATATTGATATAAAATAAAATAATAAAATACTGTTAAATTTATGAAATGAAATTTTTAAATATTTTCAATTTTTAAACAAAATTTGGTGTGGGGTTTTCTTACCACTCGAGATTAAATTAAAACCGTAAATTTTTTCTCGCTAATGAATATTTTTAGAAAATTATCCCTTGTCTTCGACGAAAATATTGATTAGCTCAAAAAAATTTCCGGAAATAATTTAACCTCTTGTGGCATTTCTAGTGAAAATAATAGCATACGTGTCAAAACCGATATAAATTAGATGTGTGCATTATTTTGCCAACAAAAAGTTCCCGCCCTATTTTATTTAAAAGTAAAATTGCAAAACACCAGAAAATAATTTATGTTTTGCTGAAGATTAATTAAAAGTCTGGTTTTTGAAGAAATAATGTTGCAGAATTGCCCTAGTTGCTAATTTTATTTTTGTTTTTATTGCAGGTAAGCGAATAACTGGGATCAACCATCCGTATTTTGTTAAATCAACCGTAAGTATGCACAAAACCAAAAATGGTCCAAGCCCAAAACTACTGAACTATTTCTGGATCAGTACTTTTTAACTCAAATAGCAGCGTTTGGTCATATTTGCATTCCATGTGACATACGAATACGTTTAGTTAACACTAGCTAGGCTAGGCTTTACACTAAGCCTTGAATAAAATAATAATAGAGAATTATTGAAACAAAGCCAGGCTATAATAGTGCCAGGCACAATTTTGACACCTTCACATTGTAATATCAGCTGTGTTCTTTCAACACACGGCCTTTGTTTACTATATGAACCGGAATAAATAGTACCTTCTTTTATTAATTGAAAATAAACGACGAAAGTTTTAAATTCGACTTTGGTATGTCCATTTTAAAGGATCAAGTGTCAGTTTTCAATGGGAATGTGTCAAAATAGTGCCTGGCACAATTATAGCCTGACTGTATTTTAATAATTATCTAATTAATCGAGTTTGATTTCTTTGGTTAGATTTACTTTGACTTTCTATCGTTTTAATGTGATCTCATTTGGGTTGTTCGTGCGTAACGGATAACGCTTTATATTATGTTACCTCTCATTAGTGAGGACTACCTTTGTAAGCAAGTTCTGAAAATATACCGCCGGTTTTTTCTATACAAAATGTTTGACCTTACAACAGTCCGAGATCCATTAAATCTAAAATATCTCTATTTTTTATAGCGTCTCGATCTCTGCGATCACGATACACGAACAATAAGGTATTTGACAAATTTTAGAAAAGAGTTTAGAATAATACATAGATCTCTAATTTGCTACGCAAAATGATTAAAATAGGATATTTTATCATGACTACATTTAAAATCAAGTTTTCTAATTTCCGATTTGGATTTGCCGCTAAAACGCTCATTTCTAGCATGGCGTTGCAATGACGTCACAGCGCAGTTTATTTGTTTTTGGTCTGTATTTTTACTGTTTTTTATGTAAAAAAATGTCCTATAAGTGGTATGTAGTGTCTCAGTGTTCGAATACTAGCATAAAAACACCTGAAAAGCTATGTATTCATGTGCCTACAGCAGTAAAAGAACGAAAAAAGTGGCTAGAACTTGCTCGAAGACACCCAAGGCCCTTATTCAGTGGCGCACCCAGGAATGTGTCTTGGGGGGGGGGGGGGGCCGACAGCTAAAAAGAGCGCCTCTCAAAAATCCTGCCGACCAAAAAAAAAAAAAAGAAAAGGTCATCATGTGTGGGGAGGCCGACAGCTACAAAGGGCGCCCTCAAAAAGCTTGCGACCAAAAAAAAAAAAAAGGTCATTCTTTTCGTAACTACACCGCTGCTTGTGGTTGGGGGGGGGGGGACCCGAAGCCTCCTGATGGCAAATTTTAAGGTATTTTTCGTGTTTTATCATCACATATGTAGCAAATATATTAAAAAATCTAAGGCTTGGGGGGGGCCCGGGCCCCGGGGCCCCCCCCCCTGGGTGCGCCCATGCCTTATTTAATACATCTTCACTTTACATTTATGAAGATCACTTTGATGTGAGTATAACTTAATTGTTTCTATGAATTTTTCTCACTTTGTCTATATTATATATAACTATTTCGTAAATGACGATGAAATTTTTAAGGTTATGTTTATTACAAGGGGTGAACAACTATAATAGGCAGAAAGGTGTACAAATTATTAGGCGGTGCTAGGCAGTTATTAGGCAGGACTAGGGAGTACCTCTAAATGCAGGATTAGGCAGTGCACGTGCAGGCTAAATGTAGGACTGAGCAGTGCATATGCAAGACTAGGCAGTGCATAAGCAGGACTAGGCAGTACCTACTCAGGACTATGCAATGTAACCTATGCAGTACTTCAAGTATTGCTGGTCGTTGTATACTTTTTGCATCCCTGTTCTGCAATTTTTTGATTGTTTCCTAATGCTTAAAATAATAATGATTGGATATTTACTTGAATCTATTGTAAGTGGCATATTAAACAAAAAAGCAAAACTTATAACCTAACCTCAAAATCTAAATGAGTAAAGTAGGCGAAGAATATCATAAAAGAACTTTCAGTTATATACAAAACAACTCATCGAATACTTACATCAACATTTTAACGTTTATGAGAGTTAATTATCGTCCTTAAGGTTAGATCCAGGTCTAGAGGTGTTTTATCAAGCGGCAAGACTAAGGATTAGCTCTGATTAAAAATATAGTCGAAACGTCAGCAAAATTCAATTGTCTTTTGAATACGCTCAGTCCTAAACCTATTAACCTCTAGACCTGGATTTTAACGTTTCTAAATTCCGCAGTTGAAAAATCACTGTTGTTGGCAAAGAAGCCTGCCACCATAAAGGAATGGAGCATTGGCAAGTTGGAGCTATCGGCTTTGGAGAATCCGTTTTCCATTGAAAATGTTTTTTATAAGCAAAACACAAAATAAAATCTAATTTAGGACGATAATTCGCACTTTAAACCAAAGCAAACATTACCATCCATAAGAAAATAACACAGAAAATAGGTTCGTTCGAGGTGTTTACTGTTTTGTGACGTCACTCGCAGCTGATTGGTAGACCGCCTGTTTTGAATCACATGGCTAATTGTTTTAATTCAATAAATTTATTTAATTAAAAGAACTATGAATTTGAGAAAAAATTAAACAAAAAAGTTTGTTTTTAGCATTCCCAAGACCTAAAGAGATATCTAAAAATAAATATATATTTACTTTTTACTACTGTCAAACACCCTATTGTAGGTCGAAGCATTTTATCGATTATTATTAGAAGTATTGTTGTATCTTTTGCGATTTTTGAAAAAGAAATCAGTTTATACAATACTTTACTGTTCAGCTAGCTTGTCAGAGCTAGGAGGCTAAAAAAATTATTTAAAAAATCGCACTTAAGGCTCTAAAAGCGTAGATTTTCAAAACACCTGCGAGGCATACGTGTGGGATGTGGTAAATCCTTCCTACAGAAGTGTAGCCAGATCCAGAACTATATCCGCCAGATATTAAACCACTAATTTTTACAAAAAATCCTAAGTGAAAGTCTTGAGCAAAGTACAGTAGAACATTATCCGTGCTCCACGGAACCGGACGAGGCACGGATAAGTGAAAAGCACGGATAATCCGAACATTCATTTATTACATGTTACATACATATTATGTATATATACTCAAAATATGACAGAAAAAAAAAGATCCTATAAGTTCAAACTAAGTTTATATGTATATATTGCATAAAAAGATAACAGAACAAAAAATATAATTCTACATAAGGTTTTGGTCGAGTGTTTTCCGGTAACGCTATTTCGATAGAACTTCAAAAACACAATTTCGATTATGGGAAATCATAGCACGGATAATCCGCAGCCCGGATAATCCGCACACGGATAATCGGGGTTCTACTGTATTGGTAATTAAATAAACACATGTTGAAATTAAATTAAAATGACGTATTATTTCTTTTTTGTTTTTTAAAACCTAACCATTATAATCTCCAAAACTCTTAGTCTCGCTGAGATTTAAATTAACTTTAACCATGATTTTATTTTCGATGCGTAGACAGACTGATCCACTTTCGATTTGGTTTAGATTTTTTTCTATTTTATTATTCAGTGGGTGAGCCGTGAAGAAACACAATGGTGACTAAATAGTGCGTGTAACCTTTTTCGGCTTTTAATTTGATCTTTTATACTGTCACCTTACCTCAGTGTTGCCAAACGATAATAATTATCGGAATCTACCGTAATTTTTACTGGTTTCCTGTAATCAATAATTACCCACTATCGAGCTTACCTTCCAAAATTTTAAAAAATTCGTTCAAAAACAAACAGGACTTCTATACATATTGTAAAACAGTAGGTATTAAAAAGAAAATACGTACCTAAATTATTTTTAAATGAAACACAAAATTTTAAAGTGACAATGGAACCAAACTCTTATACTATACCCAATCATAATTATCTTTTGTTGTAACATTTCAGCCCATACAAATTGTGAAAGGCTTTCGCGGCCATTGTCCAATGGTGGGTGTGCTTTCGGGCTGTTCGGCCGTCGTCGTTGGAAATTCGTTCTCGACGTTTCGCCATCTCGAGTGGATGGCATCTTCAGGAGATGTTGACTGTTTGTCGGCTTCTCGAAGACTGGTGGTTAGTCTGTCGCGGTCGCAGGTTATATACGCTATGGTGGGCGGGGCGTATATCAGCGCTGGTCGGTGATTGGTCACATTCCCTTGATTCAGTTTTGTTATTGTAAGCGAGCCGTTTAGTGTCCCTCTTTCCTTGTCTTAGCATTCCTTGACATACTAGTAACGAGGAAAGAGGGACGACTAGGACATACCGTATACAGAAAACCTACTCACACAGACCGCTACCTAAACAACACATCTAACCACCACCCGTGCCAACGAAAAGGGGTAATAAGAACATTGGTAGAAAGGGCGAAAAGAATCTGCGAACCAGAACATCTAGACAAAGAATTAAACCATCTTAAAAAGGCCCTCGTAGCAAATGGATACACTCAAAGCGACATAGATAAATGTATACGACCAAAGCCGAGCACTAGAAGTAACAGTAGCGGTGGACTGAGCAGCCGGAAGTTACTTCAAGAGCCTTTCTGCCCTACATCCCTAGAGTGACAGATAGGATCGGACGTATTCTGGGAAAACACAACATAAAAACGATCTTCAAGCCATCTAAGAAGATTGAGAACCACCTCAGATCTGCGAAGAATATAAGGAACCCACTAAGTTCTTCGGGGGTATACCGCATTCCCTGTACCTGTGGAAGTGTCTACATCGGAACAACCAAACGGTCCGTAAACACAAGAATCAAAGAACACAAAGCCAACTGTCGACTCGAACATACGGAAAAATCCGCAGTTGCAGACCACACACTAAACAATGAAGACCACCGAATAAAATTCGAAGACACACAAGTTCTTTGCGCTTCCTCTTCATACTATCCAAGACTCTATAGAGAAACAATCGAAATTCATAAACACCAGCAGAACTTCAACAGATCTGAAGAAACTCTTAAAATTAACAGAACATGGGTACCGGTTCTTAAAAACACTAAACGGCTCGCTTACAATAACAAAACTAAATCAAGGGAATGTGACCAATCACCGACCAGCGCTGATATACGCCCCGCCCACCATAGCTTATATAACCTGCAACCGCGACAGACAAACCACCAGTCTTCGAGAAGCCGACAAACAGTCAACATCTCCTGAAGATGCCATCCACTCGAGATGGCGAAACGTCGAGAACGAATTTCCAACGACGACGGCCGAACAGCCCGAAAGCACACCCACCATTTCAGCCCATATTTGCACAGTCGTAGATCTTCATAGAGTTAACAACCCCTCGAACTTTCATGGACTTCCAAAAAGTAGTAAAGTAGTTACAAAATTTCAAAAAACGTCGAAATTGCCACTCACTCATGTACATATCATCAAAATTCTTCTATATTTCTAGACATGCTAGAAAGCTGAAATTCAGCAGACTATATAGAAATTATGACCAAACCCTTGGAAAAAATCAAAAAACCCAAAAATTTTAATTTACTTCCCTCCGCTATACATGTAAAATTATGTACAGTCGGGGACTTAATAAATGGCCGCTGCCGTTTTCAGAAGAGCTTGGATGAGAATCCCAATACCGGGCGAGGTTTATGAATGAATGAATTATTGAACATCGTATCGCGCGCTTTCATTTCTTCGACTCCACGTCGATCGGCTGTCGCTGTGCACTTTTGTGCAATGCAATTTTTGCTATTGAAATTAATAACTATTTGGAATATTGGCCGATAAACGGGCTAAGCCATACACGTTTTTTGGATACACACATTTCTTTTTTTAGCTGATTTCTTGTTTATTAGCATTGGATGTGTGGCCGGCCGCCCCCAAGGTCGAAAACTCAAGTTTATTTTTAGGACTCCAATGTCAACAACATATGTCAAAATCGCGACTACACCACCTTTTGCAACCTAAAATTCTATAATGACTGGACTATTTAGCCACCCCCAAAAATAGTGTTCTTGTGCATCCAGAAGTCGGGGTAGTTACACATTTAAAACAATTCAAATTTTAAAGTAAAGGCCGTCTTCACAGCTGTTTTCGAATCGCCCTTACTCAAATAACCAGTTTTTGCTTGTATTAATTTTTTTTAGATTTACACTTTTAAAACTTACCATTTTAAAAATAGCTATGTACGTATGTAATAATAAACAATAAATTAAAATCCTGAAAAATCACTATTATGCTATTGGATATGCGTCAAAACAATTTTTATATTTTTATTGCTTGCCTCACAAAGTAATAAAAAAGATCCCAAAAGTTGGTCTAAAGGTGTGTGTTTGTAAGAAATAAATAAAAGTAAATTGCCAAAACTCAAAACTGAAGTGACTTTGGGGCCTCTCGCAACATTATTATAAACACTTATCCCTAACCTTTTGTATGGTGATAGAGAGAGACCCGAGAAGTTTAATTTAATGTATTATAATATATATTTTTACAAAGTCAACAATTTAAAAAAATTAAAAAACTGCACTTTTTGGGTACCCCTTTGGTCAGGAAAATTTTCATCAAAAATTTCAAAAAAAAACATTTAGTTAATACTGTGCCACCAAAGAAGCTACCGAGTCCCTTATACTAACCTGAAAATATTACAGTTGTAGATGTAATGGTTATCGAGAAAAATAGAATCAAAAGTTGATCATTTTCAAAAAATTCAAAATTTTGAAAAAAAAAGTCAACTTTTTTGATATTGGATATACGTCAAAACAATTGTTATATTTTTATTACTTGCCTCACAAAAAAGTAAAAAATACCCCAAAAGTTGGTCTAATGTTTGAATTTGTAAGAAATAAATAAAAGTTTAAATTGCCAAAACTCAAAACTGAAGTGACTTTGGCGGTCTCTCTCGGCATTATTATAAATACCTGTCCTTTAACTTTTACATCGTTATATAGAGGGGCCCAAGAAGCTTAATTTAATGTATTATAATATATATTTTTACAAAGTTAACAATTTAAAAAAATTAAAAAACTGCACTTTTTGGGTACCCCTTTGGTCAGGAAAATTTTCACCAAAAATTAAAAAAAAATTGTTGATACTGTGTCACGAAGAAGCTACCGAGTCCCTTATACTAACCTGAAAATATTATAGTTGTAGATGTAATGGTGTTCGAGAAAAATAAAATCAAAAGTTGTCAATTTTCAAAAAATTAAAAATTTTGTAAAAAAAAGTCAACTTTTTTGCTATTGGATATACGTCAAAACAATTGTTATATTTTTATTACTTGCCTCACGAAGAAATAAAAACTACCCCAAAAGTTGGTCTAATGGTTTGAATTTGTAAGAAATAACTAAAAGTTTAAATGCCAAATCAAAACTGAAGTGACTTTGGCGGTCTCTCTCGGCATTATTATAAATACCTGTCCTTTAACTTTTACATCGTTATATAGAGGGGCCCGAGAAGCTTAATTTAATGTATTATAATATATATTTTTACAAAGTTAACATTTAAAAAAAAATTAAAAACTGCACTTTTTGGGTACCCCTTTGGTCAGGAAAATTTTCATCAAAAATTAAAAAATATTTTTTTGTTGATACTGTGCCACGAAGAAGCTACCGAGTCCCTTATACTAACCTGAAAATATTACAGTTGTAGTTGAAATGGTGTTCGAGAAAAATAAAATCACAAGTTGTATATTTTCAAAAAATTTAAATGTTGTCAAAAAAAGTAAATTTTTTTGCTATTGGATATACGTCAAAAGAATTGTTATATTTTTATGGCTTGCCTCACAAAGTAATATGAAAGACTCCAAAAGTTGGCCTAAAGGTTTGTGCTTGTAAGAAATAAATAAAAGTTTAAATTGCCAAAACTCAAAACTGTAGTGACTTTGGTGGCCTCTCGCGGCAATATTTTAAACTCTTGGCCTTAACCTTTTTTATGGTGATATAGAGGGCCCCGAGAAGTTTAATTTAATGTATTATAATATATATTTTTACAAAGTTAGCAATTTAAAAAAATTAAAAAACTGCACTTTTTGGGTACCCCTTTGGTCAGGAAAATTTTCACCAAAAATTAAAAAAAAAAATTGTTGATACTGTGTCACGAAGAAGCTACCGAGTCCCTTATACTAACCTGAAAATATTATAGTTGTAGATGTAATGGTGTTCGAGAAAAATAAAATCAAAAGTTGTCAATTTTCAAAAAATTAAAAATTTTGTAAAAAAAAGTCAACTTTTTTGCTATTGGATATACGTCAAAACAATTGTTATATTTTTATTACTTGCCTCACAAAGAAATAAAAAATACCCCAAAAGTTGGTCTAATGGTTTGAATTTGTAAGAAATAAATAAAAGTTTAAATTGCCAAAACTCAAAACTGAAGTGATTTTGGCGGTCTCTCTCGGCCTTATTATAAATACCTGTCCTTTAACTTTTACATCGTTATATAGAGGGGCCCGAGAAGCTTAATTTAATGTATTATAATATATATTTTTACAAAGTCAACAATTTAAAAAAATTAAAAAACTGCACTTTTGGGTACCCCTTTGGTCAGGAAAATTTTCATGAAAAATTTCAAAAATTAAAAAATATTTTTTTGTTGATACTGTGCCACGAAGAAGCTACCGAGTCCCTTATACTAACCTGAAAATATTACAGTTGTAGTTGAAATGGTGTTCGAGAAAAATAAAATCACAAGTTGTATATTTTCAAAAAATTTAAATGTTGTCAAAAAAAGTCAATTTTTTTGCTATTGGATATACGTCAAAAGAATTGTTATATTTTTATGGCTTGCCTCACAAAGTAATATGAAAGACTCCAAAAGTTGGCCTAAAGGTTTGTGCTTGTAAGAAATAAATAAAAGTTTAAATTGCCAAAACTCAAAACTGTAGTGACTTTGGTGGCCTCTCGCGGCAATATTTTAAACTCTTGGCCTTAACCTTTTTTATGGTGATATAGAGGGCCCCGAGAAGTTTAATTTAATGTATTATAATATATATTTTTACAAAGTTAGCAATTTAAAAAAATTAAAAAACTGCACTTTTTGGGTACCCCTTTGGTCAGGAAAATTTTCACCAAAAATTAAAAAAAAAATTGTTGATACTGTGTCACGAAGAAGCTACCGAGTCCCTTATACTAACCTGAAAATATTATAGTTGTAGATGTAATGGTGTTCGAGAAAAATAAAATCAAAAGTTGTCAATTTTCAAAAAATTAAAAATTTTGTAAAAAAAAGTCAACTTTTTTGCTATTGGATATACGTCAAAACAATTGTTATATTTTTATTACTTGCCTCACAAAGAAATAAAAAATACCCCAAAAGTTGGTCTAATGGTTTGAATTTGTAAGAAATAAATAAAAGTTTAAATTGCCAAAACTCAAAACTGAAGTGATTTTGGCGGTCTCTCTCGGCCTTATTATAAATACCTGTCCTTTAACTTTTACATCGTTATATAGAGGGGCCCAAGAAGCTTAATTTAATGTATTATAATATATATTTTTACAAAGTTAACAATTTAAAAAAATTAAAAAACTGCACTTTTTGGGTACCCCTTTGGTCAGGAAAATTTTCACCAAAAATTAAAAAAAAAATTGTTGATACTGTGTCACGAAGAAGCTACCGAGTCCCTTATACTAACCTGAAAATATTATAGTTGTAGATGTAATGGTGTTCGAGAAAAATAAAATCAAAAGTTGTCAATTTTCAAAAAATTAAAAATTTTGTAAAAAAAAGTCAACTTTTTTGCTATTGGATATACGTCAAAACAATTGTTATATTTTTATTACTTGCCTCACGAAGAAATAAAAACTACCCCAAAAGTTGGTCTAATGGTTTGAATTTGTAAGAAATAACTAAAAGTTTAAATGCCAAATCAAAACTGAAGTGACTTTGGCGGTCTCTCTCGGCATTATTATAAATACCTGTCCTTTAACTTTTACATCGTTATATAGAGGGGCCCGAGAAGCTTAATTTAATGTATTATAATATATATTTTTACAAAGTTAACATTTAAAAAAAAATTAAAAACTGCACTTTTTGGGTACCCCTTTGGTCAGGAAAATTTTCATCAAAAATTAAAAAATATTTTTTTGTTGATACTGTGCCACGAAGAAGCTACCGAGTCCCTTATATTAACCTGAAAATATTACAGTTGTAGTTGAAATGGTGTTCGAGAAAAATAAAATCACAAGTTGTATATTTTCAAAAAATTTAAATGTTGTCAAAAAAAGTCAATTTTTTTGCTATTGGATATACGTCAAAAGAATTGTTATATTTTTATGGCTTGCCTCACAAAGTAATATGAAAGACTCCAAAAGTTGGCCTAAAGGTTTGTGCTTGTAAGAAATAAATAAAAGTTTAAATTGCCAAAACTCAAAACTGTAGTGACTTTGGTGGCCTCTCGCGGCAATATTTTAAACTCTTGGCCTTAACCTTTTTTATGGTGATATAGAGGGCCCCGAGAAGTTTAATTTAATGTATTATAATATATATTTTTACAAAGTTAGCAATTTAAAAAAATTAAAAAACTGCACTTTTTGGGTACCCCTTTGGTCAGGAAAATTTTCACCAAAAATTAAAAAAAAAAATTGTTGATACTGTGTCACGAAGAAGCTACCGAGTCCCTTATACTAACCTGAAAATATTATAGTTGTAGATGTAATGGTGTTCGAGAAAAATAAAATCAAAAGTTGTCAATTTTCAAAAAATTAAAAATTTTGTAAAAAAAAGTCAACTTTTTTGCTATTGGATATACGTCAAAACAATTGTTATATTTTTATTACTTGCCTCACAAAGAAATAAAAAATACCCCAAAAGTTGGTCTAATGGTTTGAATTTGTAAGAAATAAATAAAAGTTTAAATTGCCAAAACTCAAAACTGAAGTGATTTTGGCGGTCTCTCTCGGCCTTATTATAAATACCTGTCCTTTAACTTTTACATCGTTATATAGAGGGGCCCGAGAAGCTTAATTTAATGTATTATAATATATATTTTTACAAAGTCAACAATTTAAAAAAATTAAAAAACTGCACTTTTGGGTACCCCTTTGGTCAGGAAAATTTTCATGAAAAATTTCAAAAATTAAAAAATATTTTTTTGTTGATACTGTGCCACGAAGAAGCTACCGAGTCCCTTATACTAACCTGAAAATATTACAGTTGTAGTTGAAATGGTGTTCGAGAAAAATAAAATCACAAGTTGTATATTTTCAAAAAATTTAAATGTTGTCAAAAAAAGTCAATTTTTTTGCTATTGGATATACGTCAAAAGAATTGTTATATTTTTATGGCTTGCCTCACAAAGTAATATGAAAGACTCCAAAAGTTGGCCTAAAGGTTTGTGCTTGTAAGAAATAAATAAAAGTTTAAATTGCCAAAACTCAAAACTGTAGTGACTTTGGTGGCCTCTCGCGGCAATATTTTAAACTCTTGGCCTTAACCTTTTTTATGGTGATATAGAGGGCCCCGAGAAGTTTAATTTAATGTATTATAATATATATTTTTACAAAGTTAGCAATTTAAAAAAATTAAAAAACTGCACTTTTTGGGTACCCCTTTGGTCAGGAAAATTTTCACCAAAAATTAAAAAAAAAATTGTTGATACTGTGTCACGAAGAAGCTACCGAGTCCCTTATACTAACCTGAAAATATTATAGTTGTAGATGTAATGGTGTTCGAGAAAAATAAAATCAAAAGTTGTCAATTTTCAAAAAATTAAAAATTTTGTAAAAAAAAGTCAACTTTTTTGCTATTGGATATACGTCAAAACAATTGTTATATTTTTATTACTTGCCTCACAAAGAAATAAAAAATACCCCAAAAGTTGGTCTAATGGTTTGAATTTGTAAGAAATAAATAAAAGTTTAAATTGCCAAAACTCAAAACTGAAGTGATTTTGGCGGTCTCTCTCGGCCTTATTATAAATACCTGTCCTTTAACTTTTACATCGTTATATAGAGGGGCCCGAGAAGCTTAATTTAATGTATTATAATATATATTTTTACAAAGTCAACAATTTAAAAAAATTAAAAAACTGCACTTTTGGGTACCCCTTTGGTCAGGAAAATTTTCATGAAAAATTTCAAAAATTAAAAAATATTTTTTTGTTGATACTGTGCCACGAAGAAGCTACCGAGTCCCTTATACTAACCTGAAAATATTACAGTTGTAGTTGAAATGGTGTTCGAGAAAAATAAAATCACAAGTTGTATATTTTCAAAAAATTTAAATGTTGTCAAAAAAAGTCAATTTTTTTGCTATTGGATATACGTCAAAAGAATTGTTATATTTTTATGGCTTGCCTCACAAAGTAATATGAAAGACTCCAAAAGTTGGCCTAAAGGTTTGTGCTTGTAAGAAATAAATAAAAGTTTAAATTGCCAAAACTCAAAACTGTAGTGACTTTGGTGGCCTCTCGCGGCAATATTTTAAACTCTTGGCCTTAACCTTTTTTATGGTGATATAGAGGGCCCCGAGAAGTTTAATTTAATGTATTATAATATATATTTTTACAAAGTTAGCAATTTAAAAAAATTAAAAAACTGCACTTTTTGGGTACCCCTTTGGTCAGGAAAATTTTCACCAAAAATTAAAAAAAAAATTGTTGATACTGTGTCACGAAGAAGCTACCGAGTCCCTTATACTAACCTGAAAATATTATAGTTGTAGATGTAATGGTGTTCGAGAAAAATAAAATCAAAAGTTGTCAATTTTCAAAAAATTAAAAATTTTGTAAAAAAAAGTCAACTTTTTTGCTATTGGATATACGTCAAAACAATTGTTATATTTTTATTACTTGCCTCACAAAGAAATAAAAAATACCCCAAAAGTTGGTCTAATGGTTTGAATTTGTAAGAAATAAATAAAAGTTTAAATTGCCAAAACTCAAAACTGAAGTGATTTTGGCGGTCTCTCTCGGCCTTATTATAAATACCTGTCCTTTAACTTTTACATCGTTATATAGAGGGGCCCGAGAAGCTTAATTTAATGTATTATAATATATATTTTTACAAAGTCAACAATTTAAAAAAATTAAAAAACTGCACTTTTGGGTACCCCTTTGGTCAGGAAAATTTTCATGAAAAATTTCAAAAAAAACATTTAGTTGATACTGTGCCACAAAGAAGCTACCGAGTCCCTTATACTAACCTGAAAATATTACAGTTGTAGATGTAATGGTGTTCGAGAAAAATAAAATCAAAAGTTATAACAAATAAAATATTTTCTCAAAAAAAAGTCATTTTTTTTGCTATTGGATATACGTCAATACAATTGTTATATTTTTATTGCTTGCCTCACAAAGTAATAAAAAAGACCCCAAAAGTTGGTCTAAAGGTTTGTGTTTGTAAGAAATAAATAAAAGTTTAAATTGACAAAACTCAAAACTGAAGTGACTTTGGCGGCCTCTCGCGACATTATTATAAACACTTGTCCTTTACCTTTTATATTGGTGATATAGAGGGCACCGGGAAGTTTAATTTAGTGTATTATAAAACATATTTTTATAAAGTTAAGTTTTTTAACCGAACATTCAAACGGACTACTGTCCAAAGCTAATTTTTTCTGCAATTATGTGTATTTTTTTAACCGAACATTCAAACGGAATACAGACCTAAGCGAAATTTTTCATTTCATGATTAAATTTAACCCAGGAATGCGAATAAATTATATGTGTTGAACGACGCGCTACGAAATCCGGTCAATAACCTCGGCCGTTATTGGGATTCTTATCCAAGCTCTTCTGAAAACGGCAGCGGCCATTTATTAAGTCCCCGACTTTACAAGTAACATTGCCCACTTCCAGAAACGCTAGAGAGCTAAGCTTTGGAAGGCTGATAGGAGCTATGATAAAACTATACTTCCCTCCCCTATAAATAGGAACTATGATAAAAATATACTTCCCTCCCCTATAAATAAATAAATTATGTAAGAGTAACATTGCCTACTTCCAGAAACGCTAGAGAGCTGAGCTTTGGAAGGCCGATAGGAACTATGATAAAACTATAGGAAAAAATTTAAAAACACCAAAATTTTAATTTACTTGCCTCCCCTATAAATCCATAATTATGTACAAGTAACATTACCCACTTCCAGAAACGTTAGAGAGCTGAGCTTTGGAAAGATGATACTAACTATGATAAAACCATGGGAAAAAATTAAAAAACCTCAAAATTTTAAATAAGGCATTGCACAAGTTTTGAACAATATTCTGCATATTTTTCTACTTCAAAACTTAAATATCATAACAAATACTCTGCCAATCTATGGGCACCTAAGCTCACACTAGGTACTATAGTTATAGTGTGAGCTAATATAATCAAAAACTGAAATATATTTTATTCAACTCCAGACTCAATTACCTTTCGTTTGATACCACACAAGCCATGTTTTGACTTAAACTCAAATTTTTTTAATCTACCCCCCACCATTTAAAAAAAAACTAAAATGTATTTTGTTTAACTCCAGATTCAATAACCTTTCGTTTGATATCACACACGCCATATTTTCACTTAAACTCTAATTTTTGACATCTACCCCCACCCTTTTTTTAAAAATAAACTAAAATTCATTTTTTTTAACTCCAGACTTAATTACCTTTCGTTTGATATCACACACGCCATATTTTCACGTAAACTCTAATTTTTGGAATCTACCCCACCCTTTTATTTGGCTTGCGTTCGGTGGATTTTGTTCATTTTTAAATGGGACCATCACGGCCCAAGACTTAACTTAGGTACCAAATTTCATTAAAATCGGACAAGCGGTTTTTGAGTTATGCGGGTTGGTCGTTACAGACATACAGACAGACAGACAGACAGCAAAACAAAAAAGTTCCAAAATCATCTGAAACGCGAAGATATATAAAAAATTTTGAAATCGGAGCAACTTTTTTTTTTCGAAAAAATTAGGATCACCATAGCTCACACTACTTATAGTAGTAGTGTGAGCTAAAACATTTCATGTAAAAAAAGCCAAGTATGCGAAAATTATATTCCGTAAAAACAATTGAAATAAAAGTAAAGCCAAGTCCTTCAATACAAATTTTAAAATGAAAGGTAAGGTAAACTTGGCTATTTTGGTTTTTGTTATGATAAATTATAGAATTTATTACAAATTTAATAAAATTTGCTAAAGTAGCAACATTTAAAATAATTGACAGGCTTTTACAAACTTTATGTTGGAGTTTCACAAGGAAGCAAATTTTAAACTTGCTTTTAATAGATAGTTTAAGTTGTGCTACGTATTTTTACGTAAAACTGCACGTTAAGCGCTCTACGTTTTGTTCCAAATTTGAGTTTAAGTTGAATGTTTTTATGTTACCATAACAAGTCTACTAATAGCAGAGAATATGGAATGCGGCACTGTTTTTTTGATGTTACATTTTTGTTTTTTGTCTTTTCAACTACAGTAGGAATATATTTGCAAAGAATCGTTTGTACTGGAAGCGGAAATTATTGTCTAGGCCTCATTTTTCAATTGGTCAATCAACCAATTCTATTATTTGGTAACGTTAAGGTGCCCGCAGACTGCCGTAAGCTAACGTTAATACGTAAGCTCCTAACGTGACCTTGACGACGGTGTGACGAAGTGCGCTTGCGTATCTGTCAAATCCCATGTTTACGTAAAAATACGTCACAACTTAAACTATCTAATATCAAACTTGATGAAATGGAAGACGCATAAATCTGTATACAAATTAATAAGTTACGTAAAAATTGTTAGCTTAAGATGGACTAACCCAAACCCTTGGAATTGTAAAAGCATTTTAAAAGTTCCAAAAACAATTGATTATTTTTCATGCATTGGATCGTGGCTAATAATATATTAATCAAGTTGACGTTTCTCTTTTGGTGAAAGTAATTTTTGTTTGTCATGCCGTGCCCTTGATTTTGAAAGAAACGATTAAAGATTTTATAATTGTTTGTCATGACTGATTAACTCGGATCAACACGGCTGAGCAACTTGAAAAAAAAACTGATCATGCGGGTAGATAGTGAGTTTAACATACTCGGGACAGGATTTTCAAAATGTATCAAACTAATTCCAAAAATAGTAGTTTACCTAACTAGTGCGGAAAGTGCCTCTTTTCCGCACGCGATTGCAGATGGCCAAACGACGCGATAACGGAGTTTGGCCAGCAATCAAGTGCGGAAAAGATACTTTTCGCACGAGTTAGGTACACTATTTTTTCTATAAGCGTGAGGAAAAAACTAAAAATTAATCAGAAAATTATTTATATTCAAAACGTTTTAATCAAATCAATTATTATTATTCACATTCTAGCGGCTTCTAGAACTGACTAGGGTAGATCTTCGTCCGAAGAATCCATTGAAAATCTGATTTTTTTGTTTGAAAAATTCAAAAGACGCTTGTATCTGCAAAATTGGCTTTGTTTTGACAGTTTGTTTGTACTTTGTTGCTATGGTGATTTAAGATGCCAAATCTAAAACCACTAGTGTTCATTGTTGTTTGACATTGGCAATGACGATATTTATACCGGGGAGGTTTAAAACTTATAATTTGAACCTATTTTACTGAAAACTTTATTTTATCGAAAATATTGAAAATATAGCAGAATTTTAGTCAATTTGAATATTTTTAGGATATTTCGTGTGCTAGGAAAGATACAAATGTATTTTAAACGGTCTAAATGTTATAGAACACCTCAAAATCGTAACAAATTTACTTTTCCGCACTAGTGCGGAAAAAATATTTTTCCGCACTAGTGCGGAAAAGTGGCACTTTCCACACTAAAATGCGTGCGGAAAAGTGGACTTTTCCGCACGCTTATAGAAAAAATATTTTTTAGCATTTTTATTTGCCACAGAAAAAAGCCAACCAAAATTCAAGGAACGGATTTATAGATTGATGTCTGAGTACACTGTATTAATGTTATCCATCGTTGGCTGAAAACTAATATTCACGGTCTTTGATTTGATTTAGTTTTTATCAGTATTAGGTACCTTTTTCAATGCGTGCAGCGCAATAAAGTCCTCTATTAAGCGAATAATCCCAAATAAATCCGGCTACCTTTAGTTCAAAAGAATACCCTTTAAGTGCACATCAGAAATTGCTCTTGGACAAAAGTGCGTTGAGCAGAGGCAGATCCAGGGGGTGTAGAGGATATAAAATTTGACGGATTTGATACTTTCCTAGCTAGCCTATTAGCAAATATTCCAATACCCACGGTAACTGCCCGTTCGTGATGCAAACATGAGGGCCTTGGGGTCTTTAAGCAAAAAGACCTGATTGGTTGCTTTCAAAGACATATGCATATTATTTCCATTTAGTACGTATTATTGCAATACCTACGGTACCTTACGATGCAGAATGCAAATATATTTGAAATAGCACTATCAATGGGTATAAGTCTATCCTCTTTGTGGCCCTTACGATAAAATGTCCTGATTGGTTATAATACCTTTACGCATGAATATTATTTTATTCTTGTATTCGTTACGTCAAATCATCGGCGTACAGTTGACAAAAACTCTATCTATGTAAATTTGGTATCTGTGCATTTTTCGTACTTTTATCTGAATGTTTGCATCAAACGCCAACCATTGTGTAATAGTTTACAGGTAGTATTGGAATTTTACGTATATGATTAGTACACTTCAAGTAAAGCCATATCAGCCTTAAAAACAAACAGTTTTTTGTAAATCTCAGTCTCAGAGACTAAAGCTCCTACGAAGTTTTTGACTAGAACGCAAATTATTAAGCAAAATGCAATCTACTATATTCCGTACACCGCATATTGATGCGATACTCCGTTAAAAAGTTAGCATTTTAAAAAAATTTTAATTGTCAAAAACATTAGCATTTATGGATTTTGGACCAAACAGCGTCAAACACTATTTTACCTGCAAATTTTATGAAAATCGGTTCACCGGTTTAGGAGCTATAGTGTTACGGACAGACACACACATACATACATCACGACGATATTGCTAAGATAGTTTAAAATATACCCAAATAACACATTTTCGGCGTTATCAGAAACAAATAATTCGTCGAAAATAATACCTTTTCTAGCCATTGCTACGCCGCGCCGGCTAGGAAGGTAAAAATCTTGTGAGAAAACGACAGTTCCAGTTGTTCAATTTTGCTGGACTTTTTTGTGTAGATAAGTAAACATTTTAGTGACAAAAACTACATTAATACTTTTTGTTGGAATTCTCTTGAGGTCAAAACACATTTTTATCGTAATATTTCACTGCCTTAGGATTACAACGTTCTATCAACATAAGCTTTTAACGTAGAACCTTGTAATTCTCAGGCAACGATTTCTCTCTATAGTTTAAATAACTAAATTCTAAGGTAAGTATTTCAATTTGCCTACGGTCCCTTAACGGAATCGTTTTTATTGGTCCCAAGTTTCCTTAGTAATTTTTATGTACCGAGAAATAATAAATAAACATGCAAACAGCCTCTTAAAATTAAATCCTGTATTAAATCTACTTTCACTTTATACAAAATACACAATGAGCATCGTTGTTTCTTTTTTCTCGCACTATCTTTACTTTCTCCATTTAGCTGATGCTTTTGGTTCTTCTGGTTTCTGTATGGCATATTATTTGTAATATAAAAATTTTACTAAACATTTATTTTATGGAGGAAAGCGTCGGCGTCGCGTCATGTTAAAGTGATTTAAATTCACTTTTAGAAAAGCAGTTTGTTAGGGTTTTTTTAAATTGTATTAACATCTAAATACGAGGTGACAATTTAAAAAGGAAACACCTGGATTTGCTCGAAAATTATCAAGAAATTAAAAAAACGCCGAAACACGTTGATTTTTTTTGCAAAGGGGACACTTTTTGGCTATCTTGAAATTTTTGTAGCACGAACCCCCTTCGAGGGGTATACCTTACCCCTATATTTTGAATAGAGAAAGTGGGTCAAGTTTCTGATTTTTGTAAAAGTTATAAAGAAAAAAATATAAGAAGTTTTAAGCTAAAAAATAATATAATAAATTAAATTAACAAAAGTTTAAAAAGCGAAAAAAAAACTTTAATTATATTTATTATATTTATTATATTAAATTCAAATTCACTAAGAAAATGCGAAATAATGTATTTAAAATAAATGGAACCATGACGGATCTGATACCTTCCTAGCCTTAGCACACTCCAAGTAAACTCCATGCTATATCAACCATGAAAACAGTTTTTTGTTAATATCTCAGAAACGAAAGCTCCCATTAAGTTTTTGGTTAATATACAAATTGTTGAGAAAAATATGTTGTACTATATTCCGAAAACCAGCAATAATGGAGGATTGTATGACAATGCGGAATATAGTAGAACATATTTTTCTCAATAATTTTCCCTATAAACAAAACTTCACAGGAGCTTTCATTTTAGTTTACTTGGAGTGTGCTAGGCTAGGAAGGTATCAGATACGTCATGGATCCATTTATTTTTATTTTAGTAGGTATGGACTTGCTAGGTAGGTTTTATAAAAGGTTCTTATGGATTGAAGTGATTAAACTCTCGATCAACATTTAATTTAAAAATATTATAAGATATCCACTTTATATTTATATTTACTGAAAAACTCACAGTAATTTATTGATACATCTAGAAAGCGTAACGCGCACATGACCAAAAACCTCGTTGCGCAAAAATAATTATAAAACAATAAATGTACCTACTGATTTTGAAATCTAAATAAAATTTGATATATATTAAATGGACTAATAAGTTATGTTTTATAGAAATCCTTGCGACCATAATACTGTGTACTTTATTGAGGCAGTTTTAGCTCACACATATACTATACTATAGTAGTGGTGATCCTAATTTTTTCGAGAAAAAAAAAGTTGCTCCGATTTCAAAATTTTAGCTCACACATATACTATACTATAGTAGTGTGAGCTATGGTGATCCTAATTTTTTCGAGAAAAAAAAAGTTGCTCAGATTTCAAAAATTTTTATATATCTTTGCGTTTCAGATGATTTTGAAACTTTTTTGTTGCGCCGTCTGTCTGTCTGTCTGTCTGTCTGTATGTCTGTCTGTCTGTCTGTCTGTCTGTCTGTCTGTCTGTGTGTCTGTATGTCTGTCTGTAACGACCAACGCGCATAACTCAAAAACGGCTTGCTCGATTTTAATGAAATTTGGTACCCAGGCTGGGTTTTGGGTCGAGATGGTCCCATTTAAAAATAAAGAAAATCCACCGAACACAAGCCAAATAAAAGGGTGGGGGTAGATTTCAAAAATTAGAGTTTATGTAAAAATATAGCGTGTGTGATATCAAACGAAAGGTAATTGAGTCTGGAGTTAAAAAAAATACATTTTAGTTTATTTAAAAAAAAAGGGTGGGGGTAAATTTCAAAAATTAGTGTTTAAGTGGAAATATGGCGTGTGTGATATCAAACGAAAGGTAATTGAGTCTGGAGTTAAACAAAATACATTTTAGTTTTTAAAAAAAGGGTGGGGGTAGATTTGAAAAATTAGAGTTTAAGTCAAAACATGGCTTGTGTGGTATCAAACGAAAGGTAATTGAGTCTGGAGTTCAATAAAATATACTTCAGTTTTTAGTTATATTAGCTTTCACGTAGATACACTATAACTATAGTATCCAGTGTGAGCTTAGGTGCCCATAGATTGGCAGAGTATTTTATATATCTTTGCGTTTCAGATGATTTTGAAACCTTTTTGTTGCGCCGTCTGTCTGTCTGTATGTCTGTAACGACCAACGCGCATAACTCAAAAACCGCTTGGCCGACTTTAATGAAATTTGGTACCTAGGTTGGGTCTTGGGTCGAGATGGTCCCATTTAAAAATGAACAAAATCCACCGTACAGAAACCAAATAAAAGGGTGGGGGTAGATTTCAAAAATTAAAGTTTATGTGAAAATATGGCGTGTGTGGTATCAAACGAAAGGTAATTGAGTCCGGAGTTTAACAAAATACATTTTAGTTTTTTGTTTTTTTTAAGGGTGGGGGTAGATTTCAAAAATTTGAGTTTAAGTCAAAACATGGCTTGTGTGGTATCAAACAAAAGGTAATTTAGTCTGGAGGTAAATAAAATATATTTCAGTTTTTAGTTATATTAGCTCACACGTACACTATAACTATAGTACCTAGTGTGAGCTTAGGGGCCCATACATTGGCAGAGTATTCTAAAGGCTCGGCAGTAGGTCTCATGCTGTCGAGGCGGTGATTTCGCACTGTTACAGTTGACTCGATAGTTTTGAATACTTTCGTGATTAATTAAGATATCAAAACTTATTTTGTTATAATGAGCATGCAGCGATTTGGCGTAATAAAATCTTTGAAAAAATATGAAAGGTTATGTCTATCGAAAAAAGCTTCTCAAAAGCAGAGTAAAGAGGGATTATGCTGAATAAATTATCCTGCACTTATCAGGACTTTCTATAATTTAAAAACTTAGACAAAAAATTAGAAGAATTCGATGTATTTATAATAAAGAAGTAACCTAATGAAATCCTTATTAGCCATCTTGCAACTGAGAACTCACGATTTTTTAGACTCTTCACGTTTAGAGAAAGATTATCCAGGTAACAATCACGAGTGTACTTTCACCATGAAAACAACCCTTAAGGGAAGAGTATGTAAAAAAAAAGAAAATGTTGTCACGAAGTTTGGGAGCTTAGCACGATTGTAGTGTTTGCAACCTGGGAAAACCAGTGCCGTCCCGTAACGCGTCATCTTGAAAATATTGCACTCTTAAAACAGTTTTTTGTGAATAATTATACGATTACAAGGCCAAACAATTTGCTGCAATTTTGGATTTTGAAGATTTTTTCTTTAGTAGCATTTAACTTAGAACTTACTAATTTTTGAAAAAATGTGTGAAAAGATTGATAACAAAACCCACAAACAAAATCACATTGTCTTGTAAATGATGTGTCATCCAATCGAATCGAACATAAAAAAACTAAATAAAAACTAAAAAATAAATACAAAATTTATCATAAAACATAAAACATAGATCAACTACTTTAAATCTTATATCTATGACTCAATTATTGGCTGACTGTCTGGACAATAATGGCCAGGTTGACGTTATTTACACGGACTTTTCTAAGGCCTTTGACAGGCTCGATCATGGCATTCTGCTGAGTAAGCTTTTAACTTATCTGATAATTTAATCAACCTTTTTTCTTTAATGCTTTCCGAAAGAAAACAATATGTGGAGTGCTATGGTCGGTCATTGTTGGAGCTCTTGGCATACTCAGGGGTGCCCCAAGGTTCAATCCCGGGTCCACTTTTCGTTAACTGTTTTATTAACGATATTTCTTCTAATTTGGAGGATGGTGTTGAGGGGCTTTTGTAGGCAGACGACAAAAAGCTTTATCTCTCAATAAACAGCGTCGATGACTGCCTTAAATTGCAAGGTGTGCTTGATAAAGTGAACAGCTAGTGTATTGATAATCGCTTGCCTCTGAATCCCTTAAAATGTAATGTAGTATCGTTTACTGTAAAACTCTAAAATATATGTGGTACAGAAACGAAGGAGTCTACCCGGTAATCGGTTTTCCCAATGATATCCTGTTGGAAAGGTTCTCCCTGCAGTCTTTAGAAGCTCGACGTAAAGTAGCTGAAATTGATTTTATTTTCAAACTTGTTCACAATAAAATTGACTCGCCTGATCTCTTAAATTACATCAATTTTTCTGTGCCCAGGTTTTCAGCTCGTGAGAGGCCGACTTTTTATATTAAAAGATCGAAAACCAATATTAAAATATTCACCTATTAACACAGTTTGTAGTTGTTATAATGATGTACAAAGCCAGTGTGATCTATTTAACTGCAGTAAACAGTCTATTAAGAGAAATGTTTTATAATGTTTTTATTTTTTTTTACTTACTTGAATCTTATGTTATGTGTCTGTTCGTGTGTCTGCATGTGTATGTTTATTTTTAGTGTAACTTTAAGATTATTTTAAGATTTTGTAATTAATTTTTATTAACGATTTTATTATTAATAATATTGTTATTTGTTGATACTCTTGTTCCCACTCTGTAAATGGAGCTCTCTGTTGAGTGGGTAAATAAATAAATAAATAAATAAAATAAACATTTGACATCTATTCAATATAATATTTATATGAGGCTTAAAAGTATGCCGAGATGATATTCATTAATTTCATAAAACGGGAGGCTGTCAAAATTTACCTAAAATATATTCCCCCCCTAAACTTGATAACAAAAATCAAGGAAGTTTCGACCAAAAGTATTTTTTTCTTTTGACCTTCTCGCAAAAGCTATAACCCTTTATTTAAAGTTATATTGGATTTACCTTGACTATTATAATCAAGCCGAAAAACTTTAATAAACGGGAATAAAATAAACTAAACAACCTAAAAATGCATGTCTAATTACAGTAAGAGCACGGTACATTTAACGTTACTCAACGATAAAATAAAAATGTTAGTTTTTTTACCACCTTACTCAATGTAATGTGTATGTAATAATGTAATGCAGAAGAAACAGTAATTCCGTGTTTTTTCTACTTTCAAGGATAATAATATATTTAAACATACCTATTACAAGTAGTAGTATTAGATAAGATGCATACATATAAAACAGCATTGGATACTTAAATTGAATTTGCGCTTTCTATAGCGTTGTGCCGTATAAATCAGAAGCAGATTGACAGTTTATTCATTTTTGTCCTATTGCCATTTTCAATGCGCCTAAATTATTTTACGGTGGATTCTAAAATACATACAAAAATATTATACTATTTTTCTAAGAGATTTTTTGGTTTCTGGATTTTTTTGTATCTGATATAGCTGTGGAGAAATAAATTAAAACTAAATTATTTTAGCTCACACATATACTATACTATAGTAGTGTGAGCTATGGTGATCCTAATTTTTTCGAGAAAAAAAAAGTTGCTCCGATTTCAAAAATTTTTATATATCTTTGCGTTTCAGATGATTTTGAAACTTTTTTATTGCGCCGTCTGTCTGTCTGTCTGTATGTCTGTATGTCTGTCTGTCTGTCTGTCTGTCTGTCTGTCTGTCTGTCTGTCTGTCTGTCTGTCTGTCTGTCTGTCTGTCTGTCTGTCTGTCTGTCTGTCTGTCTGTCTGTCTGTCTGTCTGTCTGTCTGTCTGTCTGTATGTCTGTCTGTAACGACCAACGTGCATAACTCAAAAACCACTTGGCCGATTTTAATGAAATTTGGTACCTAGGCTGGGTCTTGGGTCGAGATGGTCCCATTTAAAAATGAACAAAATCCACCGAACATAAACCATATAAAAGGGTGGGGGTAAATTTTAAAAATTAGAGTTTATGTGAAAATATGGCGTGTGTGTTATCAAACGAAAGGTAATTGAGTCAGGAGTTTAACAAAATACATTTTAGTTTTTGTTTTTTTTAAGGGTGGGGGTAGATTTTAAAAATTTGAGTTTAAGTCAAAACATAGCTTGTGTGGTATCAAACAAAAGGTAATTTACTCTGGAATTGAATAAAATATATTTCAGTTTTTAGTTATATTAGGTCACACGTAAACTATAACTATAGTACCTAGTGTGAGCTTAGGGGCCCATATATTGGCAGAGTATTTTTTTTGATGCAGCAAGTTCGAAAAACCTACAATATAGCAAAAAGTTTTTGGATAAAACACAGAGTTAATTTTGTCTTTTAGAATTTAGGGGAAGAAAAATATTGACCCTTAAAAAAATATCATCTTGTAGATTTTACTTACCAGTTATCTTGTTTAATCATGTTAACTCCAGCGTAATCTGTGTCAAACTTAAGCTAAATATCTACAAACTGCTAAAAAATTATTTAAAAAAGGACTAAAAATCTTTCAAAGTTAAACCCCTCGTAGCTGGGTAACAAAGCGATCTTTTTTAGCTCACACATATACTATACTATAGTAGTGTGAGCTATGGTGATCCTAATTTTTTCGAGAAAAAAAAAGTTGCTTCGATTTCAAAATTTTTTATATATCTTTGCGTTTCAGATGATTTTGAAACTTTTTTGTTGCGCCGTCTGTCTGTCTGTCTGTATAGACAGACAGACTGTCTGTATGTCTGTCTGTAACGACCAACGCGCATAACTCAAAAACCGCTTGGCCGATTTTAACGAAATTTGGCACCTAGGCTGGGTCTTGGGTCAAGACGGTCCCATTTAAAAATGAACAAAATCCACCAAACACAAACCAAATAAAAGGGTGGGGGTAGATTTAAAAAATGAGAGTTTATGTGAAAATATGGCGTGTGTGATATCAAACGAAACGTAATTGAGTCTAGAGTTAAACAAAATACATTTTAATTTATTTTAAAAAAAGGGTGGGGGTATATTTCAAAAATTAGAGTTTAAGTGAAAATATGGCGTGTGTGATATCAAACGAAAGGTAATTGAGTCCGGAGTTTAACAAATAACATTTTAGTTTTTGCTTTTTTTAAGGGTGGGGGTAAATTTTAAAAATTTGAGTTTATGTCAAAACATGGCTTGTGTGGTATCAAACAAAAGGTAATTTAGTCTGGAGTTGGATAAAATATATTTCAGTTTTTAGTTATATTAGCTCACACGTAAACTATAACTATAGTACCTAGTGTGAGCTTACGGCCCATATATTGGCAGAGTATTTTAATTGTCAAAAAACAAAAATGTCTTAAATAGATGCAAGGAATTAATTAGTACATTTTTTACCAATTGGAAAGTATGTATTAATATCCATTGTGACGTCACGATGAAAACCTGTAAAACCATATTTATTTCACAATAAATATTCTTAGCAGAGTAAAGTAAGTTTGGGAGTTGTGACAGTCACCTACTTACTCTGCGAAATGAGGTGATGGTATTTTTTATTGACTCTTTATTTCAATTGTCATCAACAATAACTGATATCAAGTGGTGACAATGTTTGGCATATCTTGCCGATACCTTGAATGACCTGAACTTATCACTTCAGTGAACTTCTGTCACAATTATCTCACTACATGACAAAATCCAGGCTATGTTAAATAAAATACAGTTTTGGGAATCTTGTCTAAATAGGGGCGTACTTTCCTACACTGCACGATTTTGTGTCAGATCTTTAGAACCTGCAAGTTTTAATCAAAAAATATTTTCAAAGGCAAGAAGAGGATCTTGATTGGATTCGCAATCCGTTCTCAGTCTGCCGAAAAAGCTTATCAAACTCTAACTGTAAAACCACCTGAACAGCTAATTGATGTTGCAGCCGATGGAAACCTTAAAACTACTTTTAATTTGGCTAGTTTGTTGGAGTTTTGGGCCCAGCTTAGAAGTGAATATCCAGAATTAGCTAATTTTGCTGTTAAAAAATTGTTGCTTTTTGCTACAACTTACCGTTGTGAAGTAGGGTTTTCAAGGTATACTCTTACAAAAACCGACTTAAGAAACAAACTAGATCCTGAACATGCGCATACAACTTTCAAACATTAAACTCGATTTTACTTTTCTCCAACAAATAGGCCCATCCATCGCATTAAGTTTTTAAAAAAAATAATAACAAAATATTTTTAATATTTATTTTAGTGTTTTTACTGTTTCCGAGTTATTAATATGCCTACTTTAATTCTTAAATTTTTTTAGGTACTCTTTATTTGGAAGTTTAAAAAGTAGGTAGTGTTGATTGATTGGAATTAACGAACGATCCAGATCAAATCGATCAAATTTTTATAAATGGTTATAACCAAAAATATTATGTACATATTGCAACTCACGCCCAGCTATAATTTTAACAAAATTTTCCTGTGATGTCGGAAATTTATATAATTTGTTGTCTTCAACATCAAATAATTCGATTTCAATCTTTTTACATAAAAAAATTATTTTTGTAAACAAAACAAATACACAACATACGTCACAATCTCGGATTAATCTGTTTCGTCGATCAAAATGTACGGAGCAACCAGATTTACGTCCGACTAGTCTGAGCAGAATTACAGAACGATTCAGATCTACCTCCCCTAGATCTAGATGGAATTAACGAACGATTTCGATCAAAAAGATTAATCCGATGTAAATACCTAACGCAGCTACGTTTCTGGTCACCAGTATGACGTCATTAGAAGGCTATCTTAAAAAGACTAAAACAAGCCAACAAGTAGACCACTGGAGGACTGAAGCACAGCCTACCTAACAACAGGTAGGCTGTGACTGAAGTGGGAATGAATGAGAGTTAAACCTTGAGGTATGGCAGAAAAGGTTGTATAGTTTTGGCAAAGTCACCCGAAATGCTCCTAATACGTGGTTCTATCGATTTCATGAAATTTTGCTTCAATCTGCCCTTCAAAAGTTATCCAAATTCATATATAATCTTCCTGGTATAATTTCAACCCTACCGACAGAGAAAAGGCGCGCTCTTTGCGGGCCGAGCACAAAGTATTTGTTTCCTGACCGACCCAGTACAGGTGGATAGACGGCACCTGATTGGCAGATTTTTTTGAGATGCGCTTTTAATTGCTTTCAGGTGTTCTTTGCGGGACCCTTTTAGTCGGCGGTATGCAGAGTTTGAAAATAAATCAGTGTCGTTTCTGTAGGTATAGGAATAGAAAGTTTTATTATCTATTTTTATTTCTTGAGTTTACGCCATAATCAAATGAAATAATTTTCATGAGTATATCTACCGCCGCCCATGTCACTTTCTTTAAAGGATATGCCGATGGTCGGCTTTAACCTTTGTGCAACTGACTTTGCAAAAACTCTATACTTGCCCGGGCCGACGCTACAACGTCACTACTATTTAAAAGAGTATCTAATTGACAAATAGTCTAAATAATTGCCTTTTTAAATTTTATAGCAAAAACTTGTAATGTGCGTGGAGTATGACATTTAAAAAAAAGTCGTGATACACAATTCAGATCAGCCTCAGCATCGGTCGTGACGGTGCAAAATGTAATTTCACTGTCATTTTCTAAAAATATCCCTATCCGGAAAAAAAATCTAGGTCACAATCATTTTAATGTTTCTTGGCTGGTTAAATCATTTCCGCAAGAACCGAAACCGCAGCCGTTCGTAAAGCAAAACTTTCACTTCTTGATTGTAGGCAGAATTGGACTGAATCGTACTGTCTGAATAATAATGATTTTACTTAGTTTTGCATCAAATTTTATTTCAAGTTATATTGTTGCGTAGTATTTGATGGTTGATAATAGATAGTTTAAGTTGTGCTACGTATTTTTACGTAAAACTGCACGTTAACGCTCTACGTTTTGTTCCAAATTTGAGTTTAACTTGAATGTTTTTACGTTACCATAACAAGTCTACTAATAGCCGAGAATATGGAATTCGGCACTGTGTTTTTTGATGTTATAATTTTGTTTTTTGTCTTTTCAACTACAGTAGGAATATATTTGCAAAGAATCGTTTGTACTGGAAGCGGAAATTATCGTCTAGGCCTCATTTTTCGATCGATCAATCAACCAATTCTATTCTTTGGTAACGTTAAGGTGCCCGCAGACTGCCGTAAGCTAACATAAATACGTAAGCTCCAAACGTGACCTTGACGACAATGTGACGAAGTGCGCTTGCGCAACTGTCAAATCTCATGCTTACGTAAAAATACGTAGCACAACTTAAACTATCTAATGATAGTGTGTAAGTTATGCGCAAGTGGGCTATAATCAGAACTCTATCACGTAATCCACCAGCGGCTTTTTAGTAGCTCACTTTTGAATGTATTGACACCACGGGATGTCAAATCTTTTAAAAACTCTAGAAATCTGTTCATGCACATAGTATTATACAGGGCTCGACTTCGAACGTTTAGCCTTTATGAAAAGCGTATAAAAAAGGACGAACTTATGGAAAACAAGAAGTCAGGAACGTTTGCCGCTGTACTAACTAAACAGGAGCAATCAAAGTAAGATTTTCACTTTTAAGAGAAGAAGAAATAGTCATTATTATTTATTTCGTTATTTTAGCTTTCATCAGGAAACATTAAATTGAGAAAAATTCAATTTTTTAATATTTTTTTCTTACACAATAACCTTGCTCTTTTATTAAAGTCGCGCTTAAATGCCGCTCAAGTGTTCGATCTTCTGGCGGCGGCTCACGAAGTCAAGTTGCTAAAAGTCACCATACACTATCCAGGAAACAGAATGGGGGACATTTTTGGGGTTAGGGATGTACGACAGCCTTAAATCTCTTGCCCCTCTACTGGTTTCAGTCTGCAGAAAAAAATGTTTGTCACGTTTTACATCTCCTTTTAAAATTTTGTTTTTGCCCCTTAAATGGAGGGGCCATTCCTCTTGAAAAAAAAACAATAAGTTGAAATGCAGTGTTATGGTAATTGCAATTATTTAAGTTTTAAAAATAATTTAAAAATTATTTTACAATTATAATGAAATTACAAAAATGCAATTGAATTACTAAAGTGATTGTTATTATTTGTAAAAAGCTATTTTGCTTTTATTATTTAAAGCAATCCACGTTTCTTACTGAATTTAAGGGGTATTTTCGGAATGTATTACGAAGGAAGAGGGCTCTTAAATTAAGCATTTAGGAGGAGAGGAGAAATTAAAAATAATTGTCAACTACTTTTTTTTATTTTGCAAGTAGGAAATCTATAATTAAGTTTTTGTTGTAATTAATTACACAGTTTTCTAAGTACATTCCTGTAAAGTAATTTGTAATGTAATAGTTACTTTTCAAAGTATTGGTTTCTGACTGGTTCGGTTCCTAACTTTTTAATGGAGCACCAGATCCAGTTCGGTTCGGTACCCTAAGTGTCCAGTGCTCAAATGTTTGTGTTTCTGTTTTGCATAATTGGTGTAACTCCGGAAAAAAAAATATTTATAATGTATATAATATTTATAATAACAGATAGTTCCGGTAGCTCTCTCCGGTACTGTTGCAACACAAAGCTCGATGCAATTAATGATGCTGCTTCCTTAGCAAGCTGGTCTTAATTTAAGTAGATAAGTTGTGTGACTATGTTTTTATAACACCTTGTATACTGAAGGCGTTGTGGCCGACTCCTACCCGTGGAATAAGTTTGAATTTTTTAATGGTAAAACATTTGAATAGTCAATTCATTTATTAGCGATCAACAGCAATATAATAAATTTAAAGGCATTTCTTGATCCGATCGATCGTTAATCTGTGTAAAATTATCCCGATAAGTGTAGGTGTTGTTTGTATTTTGCTACAGTGCATGCTCTAGTTTTTTATTCTTTCTTTTTGCTTTGTTGGTTTCGTCTCGACTATTTTTAGATCAATGCACATTGGTAAGAATACCACCAGAAATAGTCTTTAATGTGGTTCACGCGTTCGCCTGCAGTTGTCAAAGCCGCTTAAGTCCAAACCCGCTCTTTGATGTGAATAAATATGTAGCAAATAATTGTTTTTACTTCATAAAATGATTGTGTGATAAATTGATATCTTTTTGGTATAAAATTAGTTATCTCGAGTCTCAACCAAAATACCAACTGTTTAAATTAAGTATATCTAGCTTAATAAAATGCGATAATATAATTTAAATTTGTTTTTATGCGAAAGAAACGGAACTGGTTCGAAGTAGCGCCGTTTTAAAATAGCGCTGTTTTAAGATTGTGCCAATATAAAAAAAAAGAAAACCTGTCCTGACACCCACCTGATGTCGTAAAGTGACTTGATCTAACCTAACCTGAGAAACCAACCTGACCTAATCAAATTTTGCAAGCACTTATAACGGGTTGCTTGCGTCGCAATCCGCAAGCCAAGCGAGGTTAGGTTGGTTTGGTAGGTTAGGATAGGTTATCAGGTTAAGTTAGGTTAGGTTAGATCAAGTCAAGGTATTACAGGTTCGGTTCGGTT
This sequence comes from Aspidapion aeneum, assembly GCA_963576565.1. NCBI lineage: Eukaryota > Metazoa > Arthropoda > Insecta > Coleoptera > Brentidae > Aspidapion > Aspidapion aeneum. The sequence goes on from OY755040.1 coordinate 9,209,497, forward strand.
AAGGTTTAGGTTCAGGAGCGTAAAACAGCGCTGTTTTAAAACAGCGGTATTTTAAAACAGAACTTTTTTAAAACAGCGGTATTTTGAACTAGAGCCAAAAGAAAGTAGTGGACTAGGATTCTAGAGCAAAAACAAGACTTTGTTTTTGAAAGAATTTTAAAGAAAGGCTTAAAACAGAAAACATAATTTGACAAAAAAGCACAAACAAAAAATTGAAGTAACAAGGATCTTTAAGAATGTTAAAACAGTTTGATAAAAGTATTCAGCAATAAAAATGAACCCATGATAGATCTGATAACTTCCCACTTAACTTTTTTAAAATATTTTTGAAACTAAAGTTGTTGTTCAGTGAATTTACAGAGATTTCTGGCAAATAATTTTTATGACATCTTCTGATTTGACAATACCAATATTTATTATATTTTTTTGTGCTCTTTCCAAAAAATATTACAAATAAAATGTATCTTTTAGATTTTTTGCAATATAATGACCTATTGAAAAAAAAATTAACTTACAAGCTTGAAATTTAAAAAAAAAATGTCCAGCTGGGTAGGGAACGAAGTTCTAATAACTTACTTTTACACAAGATAAAATATTAAACTTTTACATAAAATTGACAAAATCCCAAAAGTATTCTTTCAACGTTATTGTACAATATTAATAGAAATTTTGTAATATTTTTGTAAATATAAGAAGTGTTTCATTTAAATGAAGTTTGCAAGCAAATTTTTTATTAAATTTAATTTGCGAAGCAAATTTTAAATGATACTAATTTCCGAAGCAAATTTCAATCAACACAAATATATAATTCTTGTCAGACCCTTGGTTTTAAAGACATTGCTTTTAATAAAAATATAGCAGTACAAGAACTGTCAAAAAATATAAGGGCAAAAATTTTTCTCGATTCTGCATTTTTAACTGCAAAAATCTTGCATAGTTTTTGAAAAATCCTCACTCAAAAAAGAAAAACTATTCTTTAAAAACTAAATAGACAGTGACCTAGCATTCCTTTGGGTCTACAAACGTACAAAATATGATTAAAATCAGTTAAATAGTTTTCGAATAATGACGTAAGATATTTAAAAATACGACAAAATAATAGTCAAATTCGGACCATTTTTACCGTATGGTGAAAATGTGGCCCTGCAAGGGCTGGCTGAAAATCAATAGGGTTCTTAACCACACATGCGATTATGTGTTTGCGAAATCTTACGTTTATAGAATAATCTCCTGAACACTTATGGTGTGCCAACGGAGCTATACCAAAAAAAAGCAATTTTTTACGGTTTTTCCCTAAAATTTTTGAATTTTTTCCAAAATTAACATTTTTGTTCTCCCATATATCCTAAATAATCGTGCTGAGTTTTATCGTTCTAGGTCAAAGCGTTTACGAGTAATCGTAAAAAGAAACGGACGCGGTCTATAAGGGCAGTGAGTGAAAAATAATAATGTTATGGCCTTAAAGGCGGCAAAAAGCTTTTCACGCACTCATTTGCGTGCGGAAAGTACCACTTTACCGCACTGCGTGCGTGGACATTTTTCTATACGCTCGTAGGAAAAATGTTGTAACTAACTCGTGCGAAAAGTATCTTTACTGCCCTTAAGCTTGCCCAAACTCCGCTGACGCGTCGTTCAGGCAAGTATCACTTTCCGGACTTGTTAGGTGAATAACTATGATGAATTAGTTCACCATATAAATTTCTAAAATAGAGAATATGTCACTAAATTTACTAACGCATCCCACTGTACAAAAATTACATATCGAAAGTAGGTTAGTGCAGCGCCCAGTCACTCGGTACCATACCTTCTCGCGGTACGCTCCCCACAAAACATTTTGTACACTAGCACACATCTGCAGTGGGGTCCCACTCTACTAAGAGCAAGGTGTCTGAAATTTAAACTTAAAGTTTAGTACCCGTGAATAGAGAAAACAACAATTTTTTGTGACTAAGCGGGCATAGAAAGATTTTGTTTCTCTTGTATTTTTCCGTGGGCAGTTCGAAAGCTGTACACCACGGGACACCTACAATATTTACTAAGACCTTAAGACTTAGCATTGTAGACCAGGTTTAAATATCAAGTCTATAGACTTGATACCGACCGGTTTAAGTGTATTTTTTTAATACTCACAGGTCAAATAACTGCAAACATTTGGTTCACCCTAATGTGCAATATGATAGAAAGCATTTCTCAGTGAGTTTTATCTCATATAAATTCAAATTAACTTTAGAAATAAAGAAAAACCACATAAAAATTTTGTAACCAAATGTCATTTTTTGGAAACTTAGTCCGTGCAGTCGTAGGATTCCCGTTAAAAATAGTCTCAAATTGTAGTACCACCCCTGAGGGGTGGTTTAAAGTTCGAAAAACAATAGAAATAATCCATGATTGACAAAAAAAAACGTATATACAAAAATATTCAAAGCTAAATAATACATAAATAACTTAAAACTATATCTGTAGATGCATTACCGTATTAAATACGTATCAATATTTAAAGACTGTAAAAAGCACAAGATATATTAGAATCCCTTTTCAATTACTCATTCAATAAAACAATCGACCATCGGTTTAATCGTCGCTAACTTGTCTAAAAAATTAACATGTAAAATATAGCGGACAGCTGACACTGACTTACACCGTTTTTATTCGACATTTCCTAGTGACATTTGGAGGTTTAAATATGGCTACCATTGTTAAACCAGAATATTTGATTATTTTTATTTATTTATAACTTTTGTGTGGAAATAATGTCTTTGTAACCACAAAAAAAGATGACCCATATGTCAAGGTATTTATGAACAATTTATATAAATATTAAAAACTATTGCATTTACGGGAAAAATGAGTTAAACCTTCAGACAAAATGTAGACTTTTAAACGTAGGATTGTAGGACTTAGCACTTAGCACCCTTTAGTAAATACTGGTGTTAATGTCCATTAGACACCTATTAAATGTTAACACTTTATGTCCATCTTCGACCTCTGTGGGTGTACAGCATTCGAGTTGCCCACGGAAAAATACAAGAAAAACAAAATCTTTCTTTGCCCGCTTAGCCACGAAAAAGTGTTGTTTTTTCTATTTACGGGTACTAAACTTTACGTTTGTAATATTTTTGGCTCACACTCCGCTGACTCGACATAAAAAGTTGCAAAGGCGAAAAAACGGCATTATTCATTGACCCGACCAGAGGAACAAATTATGTCACGGTCATGAGTACTGTTTTTCGTTTCATCTGCCTGCCTTTTATCTTTACTCTGGTAGTTTCTTTTGTATTTGTAGATGTAGCCCCTTATGTGAAAGCATCGGTATCGCAGGTATTATTTATTTATTTCTCTTACCAATATCGTAAGATGAGATTCATATACCTGCTCTATAGCTTTACAAAAATGTCACATTCGCCATGCAGTGTTCTGAAGAGTCCCTTAATGACGAAACAGTTAACTGTCAACACTTAATAGGTGTCCATTAGATCTTGGACCCCTGTGGGTGTACAGCTTTCGAGCTGCCCACGGAAAAATTCAAGAGAAACAAAATCTTTCTATGCCCGCTTAGCCACGAAAAATTGTTGTTTTCTTTATTCACGGGTGCTAGACTTTACGTTTGTATTATTTTTGGCTCACACTCGGCTGACTCGTCATAAAAATTTGCGAAGGCGAAAAAACGGCATTATGCATTGACCCGACCTGAGGAACAAATTATGTCACGGTCATGAGTACTGTTTTTTATCTTTACTCTGGGAGTTTCTTTTATACTTGTAGATGTCGCCACTTATGTGAATGCATACGGTATCGCATTCATTAGTTATTTATTTCTCTTATAAATAAGATGAGATTCATATACCGTCTCTCTCTATAGCTTTACAAAAGTATCACATTGACCATGCAGTGTTCTGAAAAGTCCCTTAAGGACGAAACAGTTAACTGTCAACACTTAATAAGTATCCATTAGATCATGGACCCCCGTGGGTGTACAGCTTTCGAGCTGCCCACGGAAAAACAAAAGAAAACCAAATTAAACAAGGAAGCTAATCTACTGCCTGGCGACCGTCGAAATAAAGAAATTAAAATGCGAACTAAAACTAAAAAAAAATACTTTACTTATCACCTTTTTTTAAATTTATTGACTATCTTTGACTTTTTATTAACAAAACGCTATTTTTTTTTACTTTTATTGGTAAAATCTTTATGTAGAGATAAAACAATTTTTATTTTTTAGTTAAAAACGACGCATCGTAGAAAAAAAAGTAAGGAGACATTTTTTAACTAAAATTAGACTGTGAATTCAAAATAAAATTGAAAGCAAAAAAAAATCATTGGCGTATCATTTTTTCTTCAAAAATCTGACAGTCACCGCCCGTGCGCACGCCCCTGGCAAACCAAAATTGTTGCTTTATGAAGAAAAGTATACAGCTAAATTAACCTTTATTCTGTACCAAATTTAGCTTTATTGTCCCAAGTAGTTTTCTAGATAATAATTTTTTTCGTTTTTTTTAAAGAAAACTTTAACACACGTATTTTCCTAACCAAGCATTTTTCGACCTATGTTGTATAGATTTTTTTTCATATTTTTCAACGTACAATACGCTGGTGAAGTTTGGCTTGTTAAAATCGACTCACTGTATATATATATATATATATATATATATATATATATATATATATATATATATATATATATATATATATATATAAATTAGCAGAACTTTCAGAAGATTCATCTAAAAAAAATTGTGCACAATTTGCCGTTAATTATCCGCAAATAAGTTGTGAAAACAAAAAAATTGCTGTGACCGTTTTTTTAAAAATTTTGCTAACTTTATATAAAGTATTTTGCACCATCGCACCTTTATTTTCGACTTTTCTACGGTTCGATCTTTTTGCGTTTCTAGAAAACTACGTTTCGATGATTTTGCGTCTCTTCTCCATTGCGTTTAATTTGCGACTAAATTATTTTCGACATTTTTACGAATCGACGAAATTACGATTCGTTTAATTTATTTTCGACAATTTTAAGATCGACAAAAATACGTTTTGCGATTGCTTTCCTCTCTTTTATTTTTCGATTTTTTTATTTTTCGACTTTTCACTGTTCAACCTTTGTACGATTCGATTTGTTTACCGTTCGATCATTCTGCAAATCTATTTAAATTCTCTTTGATAATTTTACGTTTCGATGAATTTACGTTTCGACATTTTAACGGATCGACGAAACTACGTTTCGTTTAAATTATTTTCGTCTATTTTATTTTCGATTGTTATGTCCACCATTTAACGCTTTGACTAAACTTTTTTCGATGTTTTGTGGCGACCCATTGTAGAACTATTTACAGGAAGTTGCAGAAAACGAGTATTAAAAAATATATCTACAATGATAAGGAAGCGGCTATCAAAAAGTAGTGTCAATCAAATAGGTATCATTTGATTCACCATACAACAAGAAATACTAGATAGAAAGTTAAAAAACTTCTGATATGTTTGTTGGATTTTCTATTTTTTATCAAAAATCACATAAAAATACATAGGCATTCAGTGATATTACTCTTAATACGCGCCTCACCTCTGCTCGCGAGACGAAGCATTGTAAACTGGCTTCGCTCGCCACGGTACAACCAGCGACGAAATTGCCGTCACAAGAAAGTATTGCCAAGTAAATGGTGCTTTTAGTCAACAAGCTAAGACTCCTCAGTCGCGTACCGGCAGACAGCCTGACCGACACGACGCGGTTAGGTAAGGCTCTGACAAACTGTTTACGCACGTTTCAGTACGACACGGATGACGAAGTCGCGCTCTGAAAAACGAGACTAATAATTCTTTCGTTGCAAAAGTTAAAATAAAATTGTGAATTTTCCCGGTATCAGTTAATGTGTATGCGATAATTTGACCGTCACAAAATTATCGTTATCTGAAAAGGACCTTTTTTCGGTACCATTATTTAATCAAATGGATTTTTTGTGTATATTGCTGTAAATGTAATTTCAGCATTTTGCGTTTTTATAGTTTAAAGCGGAAGAGTGATATAAAGGAGTGATCGACGGTAATTCTCAAGTAGAAAAGAATGTTGCATAACCTTTGACGACTGTTCCGAAGAATTTAATTTCTTATAGTGGCTAATGGTTTACTCAATAAAGTAGGAAGGTCTAGCCTTTCAAAAATGTAGTGTTGGATTGGGATAACGTTTATAATGAGCCCAACGAGCGCAGGGCCCTTTCAAGTCGAGCAGTATATTGGCGCTTGTTTGATTTCTCAAAATCGTCCAAAAAACATTAAAAGTCGTGCTGATTTTTACACAAGCAATCCCCACAACAATGTTTATCAAGGAAATCCTTATGGAAACGCATATCCTCACGATGGTTGGGCAGGTGGAGTACCTTTAATTTCATATGCCAACCACCAAAGACGTGGTTCGACTAACAGAAGAGATTTGGAGGAACAAAACAATAATTTATCTAGATTGGCTGTACATACACAAGGCGCCCCTTTAATTGTCACCAAAAGTTATCAACATAGAAAAAATAAACCTCAAAGAACAGATGGCGTTCAACAAACGAAAATCTTTGAAAATTCGAATAACAAAAAACACAACAATTTATTACCAACAAAATTTGACGTGATAGAAAGTAACAATGCTAAAAATGTTGATACTATTTCAGTAACAAGCGATGAAAGTTCAGGTTCGCAAAATTCTGTTGAGATGTGCCTACCTCGGATTATTAAGCCCAGGAAAAGACGGAAAAAAGATCGAAAACCTGGTCATTTGAGAAGTACACAAAGTCAACAAATAAATGATTTTGATTACAACAATGTTAACGAACCATGTTTAGATTCGCCGACGATTCAACATTTTTCTGCTTTTAACAGCAATCACAACATGCCAAATATTGATTATTTTAATAGTAACCTAGTAGATAATATAAACAGGTTTCATTTTAGCAATAAAGTTCTTAATAACATTGATAAAAAAGTTCCTGAAAACGTTATTAATACAGCAAATACAATTTTTGAAATATTGAATACCGATATCTCGGAAACGCCTAAGCTACACCACAATTTTGAAGATGTAAAAGAAGAGCTTAATTGTAATCAGACATCTATTAATTGTCAGTGTCGATATTGCGAACCTTCGGGCAAAAACATTTGGGATGTTGATAGATCATGCTATTCTCCATTTTTAACGCCACCAAAAGTTTTTGATTTCGGCAATTTAGAAGCTGTCTTATCGCAAATATCGTCAAATATAGACGGTGAAAATTTGTATAACAATAGCATAAACGATTTTGATAAGTTCATAGAAAAGCCAACGAGAAAAACTTCATTTTCTCGATCATGGAGTAGTTTCAGCGGATCTAGTGACCTTGAGGTTTCCACGGAAATTGTGACGTCCCTAAATGGACACCGCGATTTAGAAATTAAATTTTTTAATCCTAGTGCTGTGGCGGTAGAAAACAGAAATAACAATAATAAAAGCACTGTGAAAAGTGAAAGTTTGACTAGCAAAAGTGGTACGATTGAAAATAAAAAAATTGATGCTATTGGTGAAAATTTAGTGTTGTCTTCGTTTTTGACAGATACAAAAGAAAGCGGCGTAACTACTCCAAGGTGTGATCACGATGGATTAAGTGAACAAAACACTAGTTTTTTCTCTAATGGAACCATAGTATTTTGACGATATTTGTCATGGTAAAACGTATTTTTTTCTAAATATATATCTTAGTATAAGTAAATTGAGAAAAATGCATAATAGGCGCTCTAGAGTTTAATTTTTCTGTTTAATTGTTGTGTTATTTTTTTGGAAAAAATATCGGTCTTGTTTTTATACCAAATGTTTGCTAAGTATCTACAAAACAGTTTATAGAGTATACTTTGGTTGAAAATATGCCAGTTTATCTAATAAACTTGAAGTTTTGCTGTATGAGATACAAAGCGGTCAAATTATTGAAACTTTTTAATGTTTATGTCTTTTGACTTTTACGTCGATCTTTGCCTGGCCCAAAAGCGAAAGACTTAATACAAAAATATATATCATTATAAAAAGGTTTTACACATTTACATTGCAGTGTGCCCTGGGTTTTAAATTAAAAAATTATTGTTTTATCGTTTATTTCGTTTATAGCAAATGATTCTTTTTATGTCTTTTACTTTATCTCTAATCGATTAGTGGTAAATAATAACTAATTTTTACATAGACGGCTGGCAAACTAACAAAAACTACCTTCTTTTGTATGCTTGATGATGACTCACAGTTTATTTGACAAAGTACCAATAATTTTTACTATAGAAAGCTCTTAAATGTTTGTATTTGATTTGCCTTAAGAAACACTCTGTCCTCTCCAAAATTTAGCGTAGTTGGACTATTTTTGATTAAACCAAATAAATGCCGGAATTATGCATACTACAAATTGTATAATTTTTTGCATATGTTTATTTAAATTGGCTGACCTAACTCAACATACCATTAAAATGTTTCAAAGGTTGTCATCATACTTAATATTTTTCTATTTAAATTTTTTAAACTAAATTTTAATCAAAACCGTGGGTGCTATTTATTTAATTTATTTTGTTTTGTGAAATATAGTTAGCATTTTTCTCAATTCGTTACAAGCGGTAAACATTTTCTGACTTGGTTAGGAACTGTATGCTCCTTAAATTAAAGATAAAAACGACGGATTTTTAGTACTTAACATAGTAATCTTTGGTTATCTTGTAAACCTTAAACTACTGAAAGAAATGATCTCATACCCAAATAGTTGTTTCACAAGGAAAGTCAAAAAGCTAGTTTTTTAGATCTCAAGGCAACCGGTTTTGTTATCCATAATAAAAAAAAGGAGTTAAAAACCTAATATATATTTGGAAACAATTTGTTGCCAATAAATAAGACCCCACCGGGTGACGCGGCCAGATAACAAGAATTGGTGAGTACCCACATTGGGTACTCATGCAGTTTTAATAAACAACTGAATTACAACCATAAATTGTTTTCTTTTTTGTTCTCGTTTGTCTTTTTTGATTGATTGTCAACAAAAACTAATAACAATGGATTTGAGAAAAAATAAAAATATGATGGATATGTCATTGTGGCGTAGCGTCTCTAAATTGTTTTTTACAACATTTCAATATTTTCTGACGTGTAATGTCCTTTTCCGTAATAAGGGTTGATCTTTAATATATTCTAAGAGATTCTGTAGTGTTTTGGACCACCCGAAAATAATAATTTAAGTTGTAGGAGTTATCAGCAAGATCCACATCAAAATTTAAAGAAAACATAGTTAATGCTTAAACTTTGGGTAGGCCGATGCATTGCATTGTTTTTATAATAATATGGATGATGGGGAAGGAATTAAAATAAGAAAAAGTTTAAGATAACATTTGCCCAAAAACCCATGGCATTTTGTAATAAAATGGCGAATAATTGTCCCCATTGCCAGATCTTTTCAAATAATTGCTAATTGTCCACACAAAAGTAATTTTTGAAAATTCATTTTTAAAAACGTTTTTTTAGAATTTTTAGCATTAAAGAAATTAAAAAAAATATATTTGTTTAGTTTAATGTAGTGTTACTATTTTTTACTATTAAAAAAAGGCCTTAATATAATATGTATTTTTCGATATGGTACCCATTGCATATTTTTCAAAAAAACAAACAATTACAAATCTTGATATTTTTAAAAACGGCAGTTTATATTTGGTACCCATTGCATTAACATGTATAAGTATATTTAAAAAAAAAAAACAAGCAAAAAATTACAAATGTTGATATTTTTAATAACACGTTTATTGCAAATTTAGCCGCCCATAAAATTGAGGAACCCTGGTTTAGGCCTAAAAACCTGTCATAGTTATTGCTTAGATAACTGAGTAAATAAAAGACAACTTTCTTTTTAAATCTCATCAAACAAAATTCGTTCTTTGCATTTAATTTATGTTTGAATAGGAGAAAGATTAGCTGTCTTCGTTTCTCGCCAGTCTGTTTGATTTTAAAATTGACACACTTTCGAACATCAATTTTAACAGTATCTGTTTGTTGGTTTTATATTTCTAATTAGTTTTGACGTTTTGGAGTGCTGTGAGAGGTTAATTGATTTTGGCGGTTATGTGAGTGAGGATAGGATGCCAGTTATCAAATAGAAAATGTATTTTTCTGCTATTGCGTTAGAATATGAAACATAGATTGTACAAAATATCATAGTTAAAATTGGCGATAAAAAATTATAATGAAAATGTCTTTTACATGTTGCGTTAATTGTTAAGGTAACATAATTCTACCATATAATATATTTTCCAATAAATCAGCAGCAATGTGGTTTTTTAAGGGTTTTCCTTGTGTTGAAACATCTAAACTTTCTTTAAGGGTTTAGAAAGCTTCCTCATTTTCAGGTTCTTAAATACTTTTTTTTCATTATTTGCAATATCAATACTTTCTGATTTTATCAAATTTTCATGGTTGATTATTTTAATGAAAATACCTGCTCGTAAACTTGGATAATGGCTTATTGTGTTAAAAAAGTCATCTTTAGATTTTAGTCCCATGCGAAAGTTATGATTCTTCTTGTTTTATGACAAGCCTGTATTATAACCTCTGATTAGGATCAGATTTATTAATAAAAAATTAAGTATTTTTTTAAACTTGAGAGGAAACGAACTGTCGTAATTTTTTTCTATATCAAACTTTTGTAAAACGTCCTTAAACAACTTACGTTTGCACACAAGAAGTGAAAGGTATTCCAATCTATCTGAGATTTGTGTTGTTGGTATGCAAAGGTCGACATCAAGTTTATAGCACTTGTGCAAGACTCAAGAAGGTATAAATTTGTATCTGTTTTATGTAATTTATTTGCATTCTAGGTTGTAATTTTGCACCTCCTATTGAAGGATGGATGTATTCAAGAAGATTTCGAAAGTGTAAGGTTACAATTATTACAACTGTGGGATTACAAAGTTATAAAATTTCCTTTCTCTTGGTTCTTAATAATCAATTAAGATTTCTAACTGCCTGCGAAAGTTGTAGTCCAAAATGTAAATATATTTTTAAAAGCTATGGAGTTGCACAGACTTGAGATAAAACAAAACAAAACTAAATAAAAACGTTAACCTCATGGAAAACAAACCGACCGTCATCATACGGATCTGCGGCTAATTTTTATATGATATATCTTCTTTTTAAAAAAATATAAAAAAAATCAAAAAATACAATTATTGATGCCGCTTCTGCTTACTAGCCAATATTTTTTAGATTTTATTTTATTTTGTTTTATAAGAAATGTAAAACTTTATTCGATTTTGTTTTGTTTTGTGTCTGCGTCCTATTATTTATTATTGTTTGGACACTCGGTAGAGTTTGGCAAGCATCTGGTCTAATCAGTCTATAGTGTAGTAAAATAATTCTCATTTTATTTTTTTTTAAAAAGCGTGGGTTTGTCTCAAGACCTAAGTTTGAGTTTTAGTTAAAGCAAACGCTCTTGATGGCTAGATCGTACGTATTTATTATACAGGGTGTTGCAACTAAAAGGTAACAGAGGGGTTTTTGTGTATTTTTCGTGCGAATTTGGAGAAACGCTCGGACACGTCGATTTAGTTTGCGAGGGGGATACTTTTTGGCTATCTTGAAATTTTTGTAGCACACACCATCTTCGAGGGGTATACTTTGCCTCTATATTTTGAATAGGGCAAGTGTGTCTAGTGATACCTTGTTTTGAAGTTCTCTTGAATATCTTTAAAACGGTGTAAAAATTTTGAAAATCCATCGATTAGTTTTTGAGATATTTGCTTTCAAATTTTAAAATTTAACATGAAATGATAAAATAAAAATTAAATCCGAAAAATATAATATTTCAATTAAATTTTTATTTTATCAGTCCATCTTAAATTTGAAAGTGTGAAGGCAATTATCTTGAAAACTAATTTTTACACGGTTGTAAAGATATTCAAGAGAACTTCAAAACGAGGTATCACTAGACCCACTTTCCTTATTCAAAATATAGGGGTAAAGTATACCCCTCGAAGATGGTGTGTGCTACGAAAATTTCAAGATAGCTAAAAAGTGTCCCCCTCGCAAATAAAATCGACGTGTCCGAGCGTTTCTCTAAATTCGCGCGAAAAATACCCAAAAACCGCTCTGTTACCTTTTAGTTGGGACACCCTGTATATTTCTTGGACTCATAAGGGATAAAAAGGAAACCAAATTAGTTATTTTTCAACATTTCTTTTTTCGCCAGTGGTAATGTGAAAAATGTGTTATTTTATCAAATTTAGAGTTTTTAGTTTTAAAATTACATTTTATGTAAAGTGTAAAGCAAATTTGTGTCGAGTCGCATCTAGTTTTTGTTCTTAATGGTTGAAGACACACAATTTTTTTTAGTTCAATTAAAATTTAATGTTAAAATTTAAAGCTGTAAATTTGCTAAAAGGACATAAACACGTTTCAAATTACCACTGCCGATATTTTTAAATTGCTTTAGCACGTTTTTTTTTGCGTGTAATAAAACCGTGTACGTATTGTGTGGGCTATTTAAAAGTCCCGTCGTTACTTTTGAGGGTCAATTATTTTTTTACTATCGCAAAAACAATATGTTTTCAACCCATTAATGGTAAAAGGTGCGTAAACAAACCTTTTTATAAATAATTTTTGGGCACTAAAAGTATTATTTTTAAAGTGAATTTTAATTATAAATATAATATAAATTGTTTTAACTTGTCTTGGCTCTGAGTTAATAATAAGTTGAAAATTTTAATTAAATCAAGAAAAGGAGTCTATCTAGTATCAATTTTTTTTGTAAAATATGTTTTAGCAGTCACACACATTTTTCAAAACTTTTTCATTATAATAAATAACTTTATATTGAGATAATAATTTCTTAACCATGTCAGATTTTGTATAAAATACTTATGTATATGTAATTTACTTTTTTTATTTTTAAAAAATACTTTTTCAGTTTTTAAAGATTGTATTACTTTCATTCCCTTTGGGAAGTTTCGAACCTTTAGGAAAGAAGAAAACCAGTGAAGCTTAAATTTTAAAAGCAGACCCCATTTTGGTATTTTATATCGATACTGAGCTTTTCGAAACAATTTTAATAGCGATTCAAAAACCTTTTTATAATCAAGTGCGTTTTTGTACTAGATTTTTTTTATAGAAATTAATATACCAAATTGTATCTACAAATTTTACTTCTTAAAAGCTGTAACATGTTCTTCTAAGGAAAAATTACCTGTTTATTTGTTTTTGTAATAAATTGCTACATTAAGAAAAACCTTTTTATTCGTCAATTCAATAGACGACAAGTTTACTATTCGTTTGTCAAAACTTGATTGTAAGACGCTAGCGCTACCAAGTCCACTTTCAATCCCTGGCTTCGCAAGCGCAGATCTACCAATATTATTTACCTCATGTCTTAGAATAGATGCATACAGGGTGATTTTCACTTGAATGATTCTAACCACATGAAAATAGAAAGTTTCAAAAACCTAACCTAACAAAACCTAATCAAATCTAACCGAACCGAAGGAAACTTAACCAATAATTTTTTTCAAAAAAAAACTTTCCTGATTTCCTGCCCGGGATCCTAGAGGATGTGAATCCGAACCGAACCTAACTAAACTGAACCAAACCTAACCTAACCAAACTAAACTACAACACGTACTGCTAATTAGGTTTAGTTGGGTAGGGTTAGGTTTGGATAGGTTCGGTTCGGTACGGTCCGGTTCGGATTCACATCCTCTAGCATCCCAGGTAGGAAGTCAGAAAAGTTTTTTTTTTGAAAAAAAATATTGGTTTAGTTTGCTTTGGTTCGGTTCGGTTAGATCTGATTAGGTTTCGTTAGGTTAGGTTTTTGAAACTTTCTATTTTCATGTGGTTAGAGTCATTCAAGTGAAAATCACCCTGTACATCGATTCTAATACATGAGGTAAATAATATTGGTAGATCTACGCATGCGAAGCCAGGGATTGGAAGTGGACTTGGTAGCGCTAGCGTCTTGTGATTGTAAATACTAAAAAGGTGTCTATAGAACACACGATACAGTGTGTTTTGACTAGTTTAAAATTTTTGTAGCACGTGCCCCCTTCGAGGGTTAAATTCTACCTCTATTTTATGAATGGGAAAAGTTGGCCAAAAAGTTTCCCACTCGTAAACAAAATTGTATCCTGTGTGTGTCCGAGGGTTTTTCCAAGTTTCATAAAAAAAAAAACACCCGAAAAGGTATCTGTTAAGTTTTTGTTGACACACTGTATGTATAGTAAGTATTCTTATAAATAAATAAGAATTAATAAATAGATATTTCTTTACCAAAAAATTATAACAAGCGGACAGTTGGAATATCTATGGATCTCTGTAAATATCTATATGATCAATATTTTTTTTTTACCCCAGTTCTGTTGTAGTGTAAGTTTTTTTAGTATTCATTTTCAAATTTCTTGTTCTGAAAAGAGAATAGTATACTTTACGCATATTCTTTAAAAAAATAATCAATAATTGACGTTGAAAATTTTGAAAATCAAGTTTAAGATTAGTTGCCTGAATGTGGTCAACTAAATTTTTATTTTAACAGATTCGGGAACTTCTGTGTTTTTAACTTTAAGGGTATGTTCAAATTTTTTTAAGTTTGAAACTGCAATTTTGATCTTTTGGCTATTAACGTGAATAGGTAAAGCCAACATCGCAAAATTTCCCAATGCCGTCCTATTAATTTAAAAATATTTAGCTATCTGCCCACTTCTCTAGATAAACTGAAAATTCTCAAAAGTACCCAGGAAGAACTTCTCTTCTCTTAAGTGTATATCTTTCACTGCGTGTTTTTTTATATTTATATTTTGTTATATTAACAAAGAAAATTGTCTTATTTTTAAGTTACGACTATTTTTATTTTTGTAGATAAGTTTTACTTTTGTCTCGTCTATATTTATTTATTTTATAACTAACTAATTACGATCTTAAGACTATTTACACGCCTCGAACATTGTTTGTAACTTTTAAGTGTGTTTAGAAACTCAAATAATTTCTAAAATGTTGCTGTTTTAAGTAAAAGTTTATAAAAAATATAAGACTTGTATAAAAATAAAAAATCTTTATCCCCAAAAATAGGTTTTTTTTAATTTAAGATCCAAATCCTTTTAAGAATCTGTTACATAACGATTATATAGTATGTTCACGGATGGAACTAACGATAAGGAAAAATTAGTTAATATAGACAATAGATAATTATTGAAATAAAGCCAGGCTATAATAGTACCACGCACAATTTTGACACCTTCACAATGTAATATCAGCTGTGATCTTTCAACACACGGCCTTTGTTTACTATATGAACCGGAATAAATAGTGCCTTCTTTTATTAATTGAAAATAAACGACGAAAGTTTTAAATTCGACTTTGGTATGTCAATTTTGAAGGATCAACTGTCAGTTTTCAATGTGAATGTGTCAAAATAGTGCCTGGCACAATTATAGCCTGGCTATATTTTAATAGTTCTCTAAATGTTATGTTTCTTGAGAAAATAGGTTTAGCATATAAACATTTTTGTCCAAATATACCGGGTAATAATAACAAAATATATAATACTTTAGTTAGATCAGCTCCTTGAGAAAATAAGTTTATCATTAAATTAAAATAGTACAAGAGAGAAACAAACCTAAAAATAAATATTATTAAACGAAATGTTTTACAGAGGTTTTCATTCTTTTAGTATAACTTTACACTGGTTTAATAAAAATATGGACACAATTTTGCAATAAAGTATACTTTTAATTATTTGGCGACGTTTACAAAAGAAATTTGTCTTTCTTAGACCTCGAATTGAACTAGTTTATAATTCTGATTGTTAAGAAAGTGATATACACGGTGTGATCTAAAGTTTGAAAGCATTTACACCTAAAGTTCAAAGGCATTCCGTTTGCGTTGTCGTTGTCGTAACCAGGGGAGTCCTACATAGTAGAGTAAATTTGTAAAATAAAGCTGCAAAAAAGGTATATTTTTTATATTTGGCATAGTAGTACCTAACACCAAAAGCTACATTTTCATTCGAGGATCCCCGATTTTCCGTCTTCAGAATCCAAGATGGCGGTTGCCAAAGTTAAGAAAAAAATTCCTTCCTCAATTTAAAAACGTTGAAAAAAAATTACACCTGTCATTTTAATTCTTGGATATTTTCTTTATTTTTTGTGCGATATTTATTTTTAATACCTCATATTATGCTTAATTTGTAATCTGTCATTTTTGACATCAGATTCTGATGATCAAGGAAAAGTTATTTAAATTTGCTTATTTAAACGTTACTGTTAGATCAATATTAACGGAGATAGCTATTAAGTAAAATATGGTCGGTACGCAACATGTCAACTTTCTTCACATATTTAAAATATCTGTGTTTTTTTTTGTTAAATTTCGAAAAAAAACATAAAAATGCTTTTTTTTACATTTTCAGCCGCCATCTTTAAAAAATAAGTAAATTATATTTTTTTGTACATTACAATTTAAAACTAATTAATTGTAATATAAAACTACATATCTTGGTAAAAAAATTACCAAACCAAAAAGATACTGTTGTTTTTATATTTTGAACGCCGCCATTTTGGATAATAATAGGCGACCCCTATTTAGTAAAATTCGATATGTTACACGGCAACACTAGCTGTGTCAAAGAAGAACAAAAAAATAACTTTTTTATCTGAACTTTTTATAAATTTTTACAAAATTTGGCTGACTTGATAAAATCCAAAAATGTTTTTTCTTAAAATTTAATTTGGTCTGCAGGTTATTTTTGACATATTAAGTGCCATCTTTGTGTCGCCTGGGAAACCTATTATTTTTTGTCGGTACGTTTAAATAATTGGTCAGTAGCTTTAATATGAGTTATTAAAAATAAATATCGCAGAAATATTAAAGAAAATATGGAAGAAAAACGATTTTTTAAAAAATATAGCCGCCATTTTGTTTTGAAGTGACAGGTGTAAATTTTTTACATTTTTGATTTGGGTGGGTCCCACTTAAAGTAAATTTATCAAAATTAATTTAATTTCTCTTAAAACAGGAATTCATTTTTTTCTTAACTTTGGTAGCCGCCATCTTGGATTCTAATGCCGGAAAATAGAGGATCCTCGAATGAAAATTTAGCTTTTGGTGTCAGCTACTACCATGCCAAATATAAAAAATATACCCTTTTTGCAGCTTTTTCTTGAAATACCCTACAAATTTACTCTACTAACAATCTCATTGGTCAAGTTTTAGGTGTGTTAATTCTGTACGTTCCTGCTTTACATATGCACAGGTTGGTTCACGTAAAGCTACCTAACCTAACCTATGAAATTGCAATATTTCTCTAGCTACGAAAATGACAACGATATCCGAAGTACGTATCAAATTTAAAAGTCTTCGTGACTAACGAGCAAAATTGAAAAATATCCGAAAAATCGAACCATACCGTAGTGAATCATTTTTCGTGCTACAGTGCCGAGTGGAAACATTTTTAAGTAGGGTAGAACTAAATTTATCCGGGCAAAGTTTATTATTTAATTGTGTATACAGTGTGTTAACTTCATATGAATATATGTCCTATACCTCTTAACTTTTGAGATACAATGTTAAAGATTTTCAAAACATCTTCTTTATTATTATTATCTGTGATACTAAAACAATTTTTTAAATCCTAAATTTTTGTTGGGCTAATATTGTCTTTTGCTTTTTTTTCGTTTGACGTACAGATTTTGTATCAAAAATGTCGCTAGAGCCCTTGAAATAACAAAATGTTTGCGTCAGAAAATTCTCTTAATGAATAAATTGTGTTTTACCAACTTCCACGAAAATATCTAGACCACTATTACAGATATTATTAAAAAAGATTTTTTTAAAATCTTTTAATTCCTATATCTCAAAAGTTAACATGTTTGGACAAAGTGGACCCAAGCACGTTATGAAATAACACTATGTACGAGTATTACTAGATGTACTTGGGTAGATCTAGGTAGTGTTACTTTCCATCCATCCATAACATATCCACTTTTAACAATGCCAATTATTTTTTATTCCAATATACTTTATATAAATTATAGTTTTTTTACAATTTTCGTAAAATCTAATCATTTTAAGAAAACAACTTCCTTTTCAATAATTTAGGATGTATAGGTTTGTACCTAACGGCCCAGTTAGCCTTGGCATTCATAAATTTCTTAGTATTATAGAAATCGTCTTAATTTTTTTTTACAAATAAAGCTCTTAGAAAAAAAGGTTTTATGCGCTTTACTTAGATGGTAAAATTCCTTTTCCGATTATATGCAAGATAATTTGACCACCATTACGGTTCATTAAGTTGGGATAATTTTTAAAATCACAAAAAATCATTGTTTTTTTGCAATTTTTCTAAAAACTAATCCCTTTATAAAAACATTTGTAATATGAATTTATTTGGAGGAAAATATTTCCTTTTCAACGATGTATTGCTTAGTGGGGTTTAGTTTATTAGGACGGTACTGTGACGCCTAGAAATGTGGGTGATTTGCATTATGTTGAAAATATATTTTTACTAAGTTTGATTCACTTTTATTAAAAATGGTAGTTCGAAAATAGTCTGCCAATCTATGGGCACCTAAGCTCACACTAGGTACTATAGTTATAGTGTACGTGTGACCTAATATAACTAAAAACGGAAAAATATTTTATTGAACTCCAGACTCAATTACCTTTCGTTTGATACCACACAAGCCATGTTTTGACTTAAACTTTAATTTTTCAAATCTACCCCCACCTTTTTTTTAAACTAAAATGTATTTTGTTTAACTCCAGACTCAATTACCTTTCATTTGATATCACACACGCCATATTTCCACATAAACACTAATTTTTTTAATTTACCCCCACCCTTTTTTTTAAAGTAAAATGTATTTTATTTAACTCCAGACGCAATTACCTTTCATTTGATATCACACACGCCATATTTTTACATAAACTCTAATTTTTGATATATACCCCCACCCTTTTATTTGGCTTGTGTTCGGTGGATTTTGTTCATTTTTAAATGGGACCATCTCGACCCAAAGCCCAGCGTAGGTACCAAATTTCATTAAAATCGGGCAAGCGGTTTTTGAGTTATGCGCGTTGGTCGTTACAGACAGACAGACAGACGACGCAACAAAAAAGTTTCAAAATCATCTGAAACGCAAAGATATATAAAAATTTTTAAAATCGGAGCAACTTTTTTTTTTCGAAAAAATTAGGATCACTATAGCTCACACTACTATAGTATAAGTAGTGTGAGCTAAAAAGGGTGATTTTTCGTTATATATAATAAAATTTAATTTTAAATGATGTATAACGTGCTTGGGTTTAGGTTAAAGTTTTGAAGAAATTTAAATAAAATATCAAATAGATTTTGGCCGCGAAGGCTTATAATTTGCTACACATACAAAGTGATTTAACAGAGATAAAAAAAGTAATTTTTGAGGGCGTACATTGGAGTTTTACAGAACACGGTGCTTGGTATATATATAAATGAATTACTTTTTTGTAGTTCCAATGGAATCATAATATCGTTTTCAAACAATTTCTGTTCGAAGAAAATTAACCACCAAAAATCGAAATAAATTCAAAATCGAATAAATCAGTGTCACAGTGTCAGTGTATTTTTAAATTCTTTATTATAATTACAGAAAAAAATACTCTGCCAATATATGGGCCCCTAAGCTCACACTAGGTACTATAGTTATAGTGTACGTGTGAGCTAATATAACTAAAAACTGAAATATATTTTATTTAACTCCAGACTAAATTACCTTTTGTTTGATACCACACAAGCCATGTTTTGACTTAAACTCAAATTTTTGAAATCTACCCCCACCCTTAAAAAAAACAAAAAACTAAAATATATTTTATTAAACTCCGGACTCAATTACCTTTCGTTTGATATCACACACGCCATATTTTCACTTAAACTCTAATTTTTAAAATATACCCCCACCCTTTTTTTTAAATAAGTTAAAATGTAGTTTGTTTAACTGCAGACTCAATTACCTTTCGTTTGATATCACACACGCCATATTTTCACATAAACTCTAATTTTTGAAATCTACCCCCACCCTTTTATTTGGTTTCTGTTCGGTGGATTTTGTTCATTTTTAAATGGGACCATCTCGACCCAAGACCCAGCCTAGGTACCAAATTTCATTAAAATCAGCCAAGCGGTTTTTGAGTTATGCGCGTTGGTCGTTACAGACAGACAGACAGACAGACATACAGACAGACCGACAGACAGACGGCGCAACAAAAAAGTTTCAAAATCATCTGAAACGCAAAGATATATAAAAATTTTTTAAATCGGAGCAACTTTTTTTTTTTTGAAAAAATTAGGATCACCATAGCTCACACTACTATAGTATAGTATATGTGTGAGCTAATACGTTTGCGATCAATTGAGAAACGTTAGAAAAACTCCGATTTTGACCTTTCAAAGAAATGATAAAAAATGTAATTCGAAAATTTTTTTTCGACAAAATGTTTTTTATAAAATGTTTTCGATCAGATTTCCGTCCGAGAAAACTAACCACCAAAAATCAAAACAGATTTAAAATCTAACAAATCAGTGTCAGTTCTTTTTAAATTCTTTATTCTAACTAGAGAAAACCATATACGTAATATTCCATATTCGGAATATTACGTATATGGAGAAAACACGGCATGTCTTACACGTCTTGAGATCTCCAGACACATAAATAATGAGCTTTCTTTTAACAAAGCCGAAAGAAAGTTCTTTCTTTATCGAATTCAATTAGCATTAAATCAAGGTGGAGTATAACAGGCGTATATGGGTAATAATTGACAATATTTTTAAAATATATAACGGTGTTCACATAATTAAATTCATTTTTGAAAGCGATAATCGAAAGCCATAATTATCGATAAATAAAAAAATTGAGTTATCTATTACTAATCTAGTCGCTTAGAGACCTTTATGCACTCTTCGTGTTATTGTAAATTGGACTCCAGAAGTTAAAAGCCTATGGGATCATAACTCCACTTATAAAAACAGGATAATTTTGGAACATTCACAACGTTTTCATGTGTGAACCGATGTGAATATACAAGAAAATACTCTGCCAATTTATGGGCACCTAAGCTCACACTAGGTACTATAGTTATAGTGTACGTGTGAGCTAATATAACTAAAAACTGAAATATATTTTAATCAACTACAGACTCATTTACCTTTCGTTTGATACCACACAAGCCATGTTTTAACTTAAACTCTAATTTTTGACATCTACCCCCACCCTTTTTTTAAATAACTTGAAATTCATTTTGTTTAACTCCAGACTTAATTACCTTTTTACACGCCATATTTTCACATAAACTCTCATTTTTTAAATCTACTCCCACCCTTTTATTTGGCTTGCGTCCGGTGGATTTCGTTCATTTTTAAATGGGACCACCACAGCCCAAGACCCAGCCTGGGTACCAAATTTCATTTAAATCGGACAAGCGGTTTTTAAGTTATGCGGGTTGGTCGTTACAGACAGACAGACGGCGAGACAAAAAAGTTTCAAAATCATCTGAAACGCAAAGATATATAAAAATTTTTGAAATCGGAGCAACTTTTTTTTTCTCGAAAAAATTAGGATCACTATAGCTCACACTACTATAGTATAGTAGTAGTGTGAGCTAATACTCGACCTGACAGTACTAATCATTTGCACTACAGCAAATTACCGGGGGTATTCAACGTGTTTTTATACAAATTGCAATCGTTTGTTTTTAAATTTTACGAAAAAGCCCTCCTCCTCCTTTTTCGCGAAAATATGAAAACAAACTGCAAGTATAAAAAAACACGTTTCATGCAAAAAGTTATCGATAATTTTGATAGCACGGGTGCAATTTATTTGAATCTTTTCCGACTAATATGGTTGTTAAATTTATGACAATAAACTTTTTTATTTGGTTGTCACATAGCTGACATCGACCGGTGAACAGCTCTCACAATCGGTGTACACATTTCTCACAATCTTTACACAATCCCTCCCAATCACTCATAATCTGTCACAATCTTACCACAATCCTTCACAATCCCTCACAATCTTACCACAATCCCCCACAATCCCTCACAATTTTTACACAATCCATCCCAATCACTCACAATCCTTCATCCCACAATCCTTCACAATGTTTACACAGTCTGTCCCAATCACTCACAATCTTACTACAACCCCTCACAATCGTACCACAGTCCTTCACAATCCCCGGCAAAGGAAACTATATCCATGATGACCTTTTTTTTTTTGGTCACAAGAATTTTTGATGGGGTGTCGCCCCCCCCCCCCCGCCCCTTCAGGCACGCTACACCACTGCACAGTCCTCCACAATCCCTTGCAATTCCTCACAATCTTTCACAATCTTAGCAAAAGATTGTGGATTTTCACAATGGGTGTACACATTTTGGGTTAGCTGTTCACCCCTCGGCTGACATATAGATACCTGCATTGCAATGTTCGCTTTAATTTGTCTACTGTGCAATTACCGCTATAATTTTGCGAAAATTGCATTTCTCTGATGGGAACTTTAACACATAGGAGGAAAATATTCGCTGTAATTTGTTTTCTGTTGGTGTAGTTGCCAGCCGCTTCGAGTTTTATTGATCAAAATTTTTTGAGGGAAATAGTCTCGTTTATTTTATCAAATTAGTTTTTGAATATGTGGTTGATACATTTTTAAATAACGCGTGAACAGGTCCACGTCTGGGGGCTTGATTTTCATAAAAGGACAGAAAACAGATTATTAACTACAGGCGCAGACGGTTGCAGTCGTCAAGGGGCGTACAACTTGAAACATTCGTTTGGGGTGAGAGTTGGTACTTGACTTGATTTTTGCTCCACTATACAAAAGGTGGACTTTTAAAAACGTGAAAATTTAATTTTTTAAATTTTATTAAATGTGAGTTATTTAGACCCTTAAACACCTAAATCGGCGAATAAAATAAAATGTCTGTCTGAGTACACGATACCCCAAGAACACCTCAAACGATTTTAATCCAATATGATACAACAAGTTTTTTGTCGGCAGTAGATTTAGGTTAAAAAAACGGATTCAAAGTAATAATTAACCATTTTTACCGTAAAACTACCAGTTATGTAACTTTTCTTGTTGTATCGATTTTGGTTTCAAAATGTGGCGCATGTCGCTCTTTGACAAAAAGAACAGCATTGTTCTGGAATGATAAAAAACTCCAAGGTGTCTATTTAAGGAGAAAAGGTTTTTTCTACTTGCGACTTATTTTACCGATTTTAAACTTTTTTCAGTTAAGTATTAAAAAAGTTGTATCTATTTTCGAACCGCGCATTTAAAGTAAAATTGCTTCAGTATTTTCTGAAAATTTAGTCTCCAAGCTCACCAGACCTACTTTTGAGGCTTAATACCACGTCTGCCCCTTATGCGATCCCTACCCACGTTGCGTTAATGTGGTCCTTACCTTTGTTATGGTTGGACTAAAAATTCATTAAAAAAAACCTAAAATTAAATAGCAGTTAGCTTACCTGTAGATTGGTAAACCGTGGTAAGTTATCTTTCAAACAAAATTGACTTTCGTCAATAAAAAAATCAGTAACCAGAATAACACAATGCTGCATGTTTCTAAAAGTAAGTGAATTATTTACTTTTAGGAACAAGCAAAATTTTAAGTTATTATTCTGGTTGTGTACCACCCCGTTTAATAAATGTACAAAGGCAATGTTTTCGCGAAACTGGCAACGTTGGTTTTACGCTTTTCTGTATTCCCATGCAAAACCCCTAAATAAAAGGCTGGCCACGCTGTATATCTTTCTGATGGATGCTGGTGAATTAATTTTTTAATTACTAACCTATCGTAATAACCCAAGCCAATTGCAATCGGGTATTTGACAAATTTTAGAAAATAGTTTAAAATGATATATAGATCCCTAATTTGCTACGCAAAATTATTGAAATAGTATATTTTATCATAACTACATTTAAAATCAAGTTTTCTAATTTCCGATTTAAATTTGCAGCTAAAACGCTCATTTCTAGCATGGCGTTGCAATGACGTCACAGCGCAGTAAACTCGCGGACAGATACACGGCATTCAACTGTTTATTTGTTTTTGGTCTGTGTTTTTACTATTTTTTATGTAAAAAAATGTCCTATAAGTGGTGTGTAGTGCCTCAGTGTTCGAATACTAGCATAAAAACCCCTGAAAACCATTTATTCATGTGCCTACAGCAGTAGAAGAACGAAAAAAGTGGCTAGAACTAGCTCGAAGAGACCCAAGGGCCTTATCTAATACATCTTCACTTTACATTTGTAAAGATCACTTTGATTTGAGTATAACTAAATTGTTTCTATTAATTTTTCTCACGTTGTCTATAATATATATAACTATTTCGTAAATGACGATGAAATTTTTGAGGTTATGTTTATTACAAGGGCTAAACAACTATATTAGGCAGAAAGATGTACAAATTTTTAGGTGGTGCTAGGCAGTTATTAGGCAGAACTACGGAGTACCTCTAAATGCAGGATTAGGCAGTGCACATGCAGGCTAAATGTAGGACTGAGCAGTGCATATGCAAGACTAGGCAGTGCATATTTGTTATGAAGGGTCATAAGAATTCTTTGAAACAAAATGTATTTAGAAAATTTTGTTTTAAAAAAGCAATTTTTGATTGTTTCTTAATGCTTAAAATAATAATGATTGGGTATTTAATTGAACCTTTGTAAGTGGCATATTAAACAAAAAAGCAAAACATACAACCTAACCTCAAAATCTAAATGAGTAAAAGTAGGCAAAGAATATCGTAAAAAAACTTTCAGTTATATACAAAACAACTCATCGAATACTTACATCAACATTTTAACGTTTCTAAATTCCGCAGAACAAAAATCACTGTTATTGGCAAAGAAGCCTGCCACCATAAAGGAATTCAGCATTGGCAAGTTGGAGCTATCGGTTTTGGAAAATCCGTTTTCCATTGAAAATGTTTATTATTAGCAAAACACAAAATAAAATCTAATTTAGGACGATAATTCGCTCTTTAAACCAAAGCAAACATTACCATCCATAAGAAAATAACACAGAAAATAGGTTTGTTCGAGGCGTTTACTGTTTTGTGACGTCACTCGCAGCTGACTGGTAGACCGCCTGTTTTGAATCACGTGGCTAATTGTTTTAATTCAATAAATTTATTTAATTAAAAGAACTATGAACTTGAGAAAAAATTAAACAAAAAAGTTTGTTTTTAGCATTCCCAAGACCTAAAGAGATGTCTAAAAATAAATATATATTTATTTTTTACTACTGTCAAACACCCTATTATACATGGTTTCCTCAGACAATAATCACCCTGTCCCTAGTTTGAAACTATCTAGGTATAAGTTAGTAAAATATTCGATCTTAAAGGATTCCTTGTAGGTCTCCTTTATCACAAAATAAATACAAACTTAGACTTTCACTTAATTATCTGAATACATTAATATCTAACTATCACTAATAGGAGAAATTTAAAACTTAATAACTTTAATGAGTTCTCTATTTCGTTACAAACATTCAAGTACCACACCGTGGCACCACTTAATAACACATGCACATAAAATTACACAAAAGGAGGCTTATGATAATAATATAATACAACAGCAGACGGGTGGTTCTTGCACGCTAGTGAAAGTGGACTGTTCGTACCGTCGTCAGTTGGTCGATGGTACTGTTTTAAGCCGCACGCGCACGCCGTTCACTGGTATATTTAATCTTCACGAATTTGTGTCAAAGCCCATAACTTAAAACTCGAGGGCGTAATTTAGGGGCCGTTCCGCCAGCCTTTTGACCCTATGCATGCCTATACGAGTACCAAGATTACTAACAACAAAAATAAGTTATCAAAATAATTTATAAATTATCGGATTCTAGAGAAAGCTGTTAATAGCTAATAATGGACCAGAAGGCCCACGCAAAATCAGCTGACGTTGCGAGTTTGCCAACCAAGTAAACTCCACCTATATGACGCTATTTGATTAAAGATGTAAAAATTTCATGCATCTATTCATAATCTAATCTAATCTAAACCTATAGTTCAGGCCCTATAAAAGAAGCAACACGCTTGATATGGATAGACGTAAGACTCGCCCGAACATTTTACGAAAGGGAACCACCCTCCCCCCCAACCCTGGCAGTGCCCACCCCCCTTAAACGTGCTTTTTGATAGGTTTTTGCTAATAACTCGAAAACAGTCGAC
Organism: Aspidapion aeneum; assembly: GCA_963576565.1. Classification (NCBI taxonomy): domain Eukaryota; kingdom Metazoa; phylum Arthropoda; class Insecta; order Coleoptera; family Brentidae; genus Aspidapion; species Aspidapion aeneum. Next base: position 9,235,708 of record OY755040.1, read on the forward strand.
TTTTCCAAAAATATTCTAGATCAGTTTTCAAGCGGATACAATTTCCCTTTTAAGGATATACCTTAGTGCCCTCTGACGGCAGTGGTGTACGTTCCATTAGCGTACGAAAAAGGGGAATATTTTTAAAATATTTTTTTAGTGGTATTTTTTATCCTTACACTATTTTTTTCTCAAAGATATATTTTTGGTAAAAGCCCATTTTGTACAGTTAAATACTTATTAAGCGAGACATACTTTTTTTAATACCCGCCTTAAAATAAAAATAAGTGTGTTTGTAGAAATCCTTAAATCAAACAAAAATGTTGAACATTCATTTTTGTAACTCAGTAAATAATAGAGTGAGTAAAAAATTATTTTTGGTTAGTAATAACTTAAAACTGACGTTTTCTAGTTGACCTTCTTTAAAGTGATAGTGGGGGCATCACCCCTCTCATCCCCCTCAAAAGTGCTCTCTTACAGTATTTTCCCAATTATTTGCAAACTTTTAACTTGGCAAAAAACAACTAAGTAACAATTATTGAGGCTCTAACGATGTATAACACTTACATCATAAATGAGAGGTGTGCAAAAACTGTTTTTTTTAATTTTCTTAAATTTTACTGTCCTACATGTCTGGTTTTAAAACTTATTTTTAAAGCTGAAGAAATTTCCTTTCCAACGACGTACATCACTCCCCCCTCAACGCAGCAGTAGATCTTGCATAGACGCCCCAAAAATTGTCAAATATGATATACACTTGAATTTTTATTTAAGACAAGCATGTTGGAACATTACTAATACACATCTGCGTTCAATGAGAGAAGCAACACACTTGGTATGGATATACAGTATACTCAACCAAAAATATAACGGGGGGGATCCACCCGCCTACTCTTGGCGAGGGGGAACCATCCCCCCCTTAAATATTTTTTTAACATTTTTTCTAATAAACCGAAAATAGATAGAAACCATTTTTGGAGCAGACAAAATTTTCTTTATAGCAATATTTTTGGCCCCCTCTGGAAGCAGGGGTGCAGGTTCCATAGGAAAGAAGAGGTACATTTTTCAAATTAAAATTTTTGTATTTTTTTGTGGTATTTTTTTAGGGGGAGGATCACCCCCCCCCCCCCACCAAGAGTGGGCGGATGGTTCCCCCTCGTTATATTTTCGGGGGAGTGTCCTGTATATTCATACCAAGTGTGTTGCTTCTCTAATTGAACGCAGTGTGTATATTAGTACTGTTCCAACATGGTTGTCTTAAATGAAGATTCAAGTGTATACCAAATTTGACCATTTTTAGTGCGTCTATGCTAGATCTAACTGCTGTCTTGAGGGGGAAGTGATATACATCGTTGGAAAGGAAATTTCTTCAGGTGCGCCAATGATGTAAGCGGGCGTGTTATGTATCGTTAGAGAGGACTTTTGGTCAGCCTCTATAACGATTACTTAGTTGTTTTTGGCCAAGTTAAAAGTTTGCAAATAATTAGAAAAATACTATCTTTAATATTTTTAGAAAAGTTGACCGTTTTCCACCCCTCTGCCAGGGTTGGGGGGTGGTTCCCTTTCGTTAAATGTTCGATCGAGTCTTATGACCATCCATACCAAGTGTGTTGCTTCCAGCATTAACGAACAGTTAATGCCCCGTAGGGTCTGAACTACAAGGCTTAAGAGACATTCCTAGATTTTTGTTTTAAGCAAGAAGTTAAACTGAAAATCCAAATAAAAAAAAAATCGAATATTTTTTTGAAGAAATTAACTCATTTTTTTAAACCTTTTATTCGATTTTTTTTGACGAAGGATATTAAATTTCGTACACATTTTATTTAAACAAATAAAAGATAACGGGTACCAAAAAGCTTAAATTACTTAATTATTTTTATTTTTGAAAAATATATATTTTTAAAAACTATTAACCAGAAATATTTTAAAAAGTAAATATATCATGTTGGTATAAAATTAAAGTCATTGTCTCTGAATAGAAAGATGCTGACTGTAGATTGACAAAAAAATGCACGGATAAAAACAACTCAAAGACATACCATTTTTCAGATTATTTTTTGTTGCTCTCAATATGCATATGCACAAAAGTGTAAAACTGCTTATGGCAAGGACTATAGAAAGGAGGGTTCTCTGTTAACAAATTTTTATTTGCACAAATTGATTAATTCCTTGGCAAAGAGAGCTTAAACCTAAACGACTGAAAATAAACCGTATGCGTGTTTTATCAAATTACCAGTTATTTTTAATTTGTTAGGAAGATTGAATTTTGAGACAAGTCAACAAGTAAGTAATTGACCAACTTACAAGTTTTTCTCTAGGCTACAATATCTCGCACATCTCAACTCTCGTGATGGTGTGCCTCCATCAAGTCTAGCCTTCTTGTAAAAGTAAGTTGTTACTGTAAAATTATGACTGTATATCTTGTTAGTTAGTCGTAGTCGAGCGTACCTACTACTCTTTTATCTCAGTTGTAACTGACTGAGCCGGTCGTGCCATTTAAACCTAGAGATTGTTGTCCAAATGACATGAATAACATAAAACCATATACATAGTATTCCAATACCCACGGTAATAATTGCCAATGCATGATGCAAACATAAGTCCTCGCGGTCCTCAAGAAAAAATGACCTGATTGGTTGCTTTCAGTCACATATGCATATTATTTCCATATAGTACATGTTATTCCAATGCCATATTTGAAAAAGCAATATCAATGGACGTAAGTCCATCTTTTTGCGGTCCTTGAAAAAAAAAATGTCCTAATTAGTTATACTTTTACACATGCATATTATTTAGTTGGTTGATGTATGTTGGTTTTGAAACGGTTCAGGTTGTAATCTGTAGGGAAAACTGTCGCAGTGAGTCCATTCCACAGCGATGCTGTTCTCCAAAGATATGAATTCTGATATAATGAGTTTCTTAGTGCCTCTATTTTGACAGTAAATTGATGGTTACCGTCTTTGACGTGTTCGCCTAGTAGGTGCTACTCCCGCGAGGATCATACGTGCCAGCTCTTCAGAGCATTTTCCGTGATAATACCTGTAGAAGAGAGATAGATCCCGCACAGTTCTTGGATGTTCGAGACTATCCAAGTTACGGGTAAGTGCGGGGTCATTGATCAGCTTGATAGCTCGTTTTTGCACGGTGTTCAAAAGCATTAAGGTATGTTTGGGTGCCGTACTCCATATATGTGAGCAGTACTCCATAGTTGGTCGAATCTGGGCTTTGTAGAGTGTCAGCAGTTGGCTTGGTGTATACAGATGTCTTGTACGAAATAGCACCCCAAGCTTTTGGGACGCCCTTTTAGCTATATCTGCCACGTGACTGTGCCAAGACATGTTGGTCTCTGCAGTGACTCCTAAGATGTTCAACTGGCTCTGCAATGTGACAGGACTTCCAAATAGCATGATGTTTGGCTTACCGGTGCTGATCTTTTTTGAAAACAGGGCTGCTTGGGTTTTCTGCGCGTTGAACTGTACAAGATTTATTTTTGCCCCAGTCCTCTATTTTCTCCAGGTTGCTATTTATCTGCGATATTTGAGTTAGTCTAACATGATGGAATTCACGTGCGGAGAGACATGTGGGTGGTATGATTGAGGAGACTACATTGCCATCATCTGCAAAGCAATAAAGTTGATTTACTGTTTTATCTATGAGGTCATTTATGTAAATCAGAAAAAGTGTTGGCGAAAGGATTACTCCCTGTGGCACACCAGCATTTATTTGGTAAGAGTTGGAGTGCAACATAAATGGATCTATCCTTAAGGTAACTAAGTGCAAAGTTTCGGCGACAATCCCATTGCTTTGAGCTTGTTAAGCAGATTTTCATGCCAGACTTTATCGAATGCTTTAGATATATCTAAGGCAATTGTTCTTGTTTCACCCTGCAACTCAATCGCTTTTTGCCATAAGTGAGTGACGTATGTAAGTAAATCGCCAGTTGACCTATATTTTCGAAATCCATATTGCTTGTCGTTGATAATTTTGTACTTTTCCAAGTACTTGGTTAGGTGATTGTTCACAACTCTTTCCATTACTTTTGATATCACCGGAAGTAGAGCAATTGGTCTATAGTTTAACGGATCTTTCTTTTTCCTTTCTTTGGAATGGGCTGTACTGCGGCAGACTTCCATGATGATGGATATACTCCTTGCCTGTAAGATAAATTGAATAATTTAGCGAAAGTTGAGGTGAGTTCATTAGCACATTTTTTAAGTAGTATCGCGGGAATGGCATCTGGACCCATTGCTTTGTTTGTATCCAACTTTTTAAGGGATTTTCGTATTTCTCTGTGACAAAACGGTACCTCTGGCATACTGGGGGAAACCCTTTCAATGAACGGTGGAGTTTTTCCGTTTGGCACTATTAGGTTTAAGTTGGAGGAATAAATTTTGGCCAGCATATTGGCTTTTTCCTCTCTCTGATGTTGTGGCAAAGTGATTATTTTTATCTGTAAGTGGTGGTATGGATGACTTGGTAAGTTTGATCCAACAGCTTTTGCAAGAGACCAAAAGGACCTAGAACTACTTGGACAATTCAGCAACCTGTTTTTTTTTCTTTGATTGTATATTTCTTTGGTGGCGTCAATAGTAATTTTGCAACTATTTCTGGCTTCTATAAATTCTGTGTGGTTTTGAGCGGTTTGTTGTCGTTTCCAAAGGTTATATGCTCTGTGTTTTTTCTGTACAGCCGTTTGACAGTGGCTGTTGAACCAAGGTTTTGCATTAGCTCTGCGTTTTGTTGTATGTGGGATATATGCATCCATTCCAGATAAGATTACTTTTGTTATTTTATTACAGCAAATAGTGGGACCAGCTGTTTTAAAGCAAACCTCTTGCTATGGAAAATCCAGGTAAAACTGTTTAAGCTCATTCCATTTTGCCGATCTATAGTGACACATTTTACGAGGAAGTGATTGTTGGCTTGGTGGTATGAGCATTTCGCACTTTGTTATTATAAGTTTATGATAGAATGAACCAAGTGGGGAATCTACTTGAATTGTGTACGAGTCAGGATTTGTAGTTAGAAACAATTCTAAAAGCGCTGCAAATTCACCCCTTTCTGAGATACGGGTAGGTTCATCGACAAGCTGCGTTAGGCCACAACTTATGGCAAAAGCTTCTGCTTCCCTGGCTTCATTGTCTGTTTTATTATGGTGTTTTAGCCAGGGTATATTGTGGACGTTGAAATCGCCTAAAAAGACAATTTTCGCATGTGGAAGTTTGACTGTATACTATCACAGTTTTCGGATTGTTAATATAGATCAGTCTAGAACATTGGCAGACCACCAATGTTGTCCATAATGTTTGGGGCCATCATCAGTGCCTCTGAAATAGAGAGAGCATGTTTTTGATCTTTGTCTGGTTCCTGAAGTCATAAAATTGATTAAAAATTGTCATACAAACACAAAACACGTTAAAATACAATACAAAAATTAAAATTTCCTATTACTATAAGGATTTAAATTTCGGTCCTGTTTTAAAAAGTTAGTTGTTATTGGAAAATAGTTTATAAAAATTTCTTAAAATCTAGGTTAGAAACTTTATGTTTTATAACACAGTGTTCTTTACCACCCTTGACCGCACTTGTTAGGTAAATAACTATAAAGATCAATATATCACTATATTCAAAAGTTAGAAGTGGAGAGTATTACTATATTTACGCCTGTAGTGTGTTTTTGTATAGTTATGTGCTGTTTCCTCCTGAACTACTCCTCATCTTAGCACTAGGTCAGCAAGAAAGAAGAAACAAGAAAACGAAGAAGTTAAGAGAATTTTATCTGTGTCTGTGTACCGAACAAGCATCAATAAGCCCGTGTAATAATTGGCCAACTAAACTATTAGAGATATACGCGAGCCAACTTTTTTATTCTGATGTCAGGTTTTTAGCGCTCGACCCCGATTGACTGGTGAACAGATATATACAAATTGATAAAATGTATGATAAATTACCTTCCATGATGAATAATATGTGACCTGTTAGCATATTTTATCACTAACATCTTATCGAACCATTTCTTTAAACTGATGTTATTATCAATTGGACCCAGTTTTGTAAAAAGCATCTAACCCACACGAAGTGTGTTTTGCAGAAAATTAGAAGATATATTTTTTAAATAAATTAATTGTTTTAGCCAATATATTGATAAACCGCTACATTTAAACCCTTTTTTTCGTTTGAATACTTACAAAAAACAAGTATTTTTCATATAACTTGCTTTTTTAAGTGTGGCATTGATTTTTTGGGGCTTAAATGCTTTCTGCAAAATTGAAAATTAGGACCCAGTTTTGTAAAAAGCATCGAACTCACACGAAGTGTGTTTTGCAGAAAATTAGAAAATATATTTTTTAAATAAATTAATTGTTTTAGCCAATATATAGATAAACCGCTACATTTAACCCCTTTTTTTTCGTTTGAATACTTACAAAAAACAAGTATTTTTCAAAAAACTTGCTTTTTTAAGTGTGGCATTAATTTTTTGGGGCTTAAATGCTTTCTGCAAAACTGAAAATTAGGACCCAGTTTTGTAAAAAGCATCGAACTCACACGAAGTGTGTTTTGCAGAAAATTAGAAAAAATATTTTTTAAATAAATTAATTGTTTTAGCCAATATATTGATAAACTGCTACATTTAAACCCTTTTTTTCGTTTGAATACTTACAAAAAACAAGTATTTTTCAAAAAACTTGCTTTTTTAAGTGTGGCATTGATTTTTTGGGGCTTAAATGCTTTCCGCAAAATTGAAAATTAGGACCCAGTTTTGTAAAAAGCATCGAACTCACACGAAGTGTGTTTTGCAGAAAATTAGAAAATATATTTTTTAAATAAATTAATTGTTTTAGCCAATATATTAATAAACCGCTACATTTAAACTCTTTTTTTCGTTTGAATACTTACAAAAAACAAGTATTTTTCAAAAAACTTGCTTTTTTAAGTGTGGCATTAATTTTTTGGGGCTTAAATGCTTTCTACAAAACTGAAAATTAGGACCCAGTTTTGTAAAAAGCATCGAACTCACACGAAGTGTGTTTTGCAGAAAATTAGAAAATATATTTTTTAAATAAATTAATTGTTTTAGCCAATATATTAATAAACCGCTACATTTAAACTCTTTTTTTCGTTTGAATACTTACAAAAAACAAGTATTTTTCAAAAAACTTGCTTTTTTAAGTGTGGCATTGATTTTTTGGGGCTTGAGCTTTCTGCAATACTGAAAATTAGGACCCAGTTTTGTAAAAAGCATCGAACTCACACGAAGTGTGTTTTGCAGAAAATTAGAAAATATATTTTTTAAATAAATTAATTGTTTTAGCCAATATATTGATAAACCGCTACATTTAAACCCTTTTTTTCGTTTGAATACTTACAAAAAACAAGTATTTTTCAAAAAACTTGCTTTTTTAAGTGTGGCATTAATTTTTTGGGGCTTGAATGCTTTCTGCAAAACTGAAAATTAGGACCCAGTTTTGTAAAAAGCATCGAACTCACACGAAGTGTGGCTTGGATGCTTTCTTCAAAACAGAAATTTTGTAATCAACAGCAAAACACAAATGATTAAAAAAAAACAAGTAATTTGTCGGCCAAGTGGTTTGGATTGTTTCTGCAGAAAAATAATTCAAGATTAATAAATAGTTCGCTCTAATTTTACTATTATGTGGGTTGGTCGCTTTCTGCAAAACTGGGCCCAATTGCAGCATTGATTGGCAGTCCTAAAATTCTTAAGCCCGGTCTAGACATACCATTTTACCTTAAGTCTTGCCTGTACAGTCAACACGCATAAAGTAAAACTTTGTGTGTAGACTGAAAAACGGACGTTTTACTTGAACTGATTTAAGACGGAAGACCGCCTAGAGAACAGACCGGATCACGCATTGTTTTCCAATAAAACGACCGTTTTGTATCAAAAACTGATCTAAAAACATACGTTAAACTATCAAGTGTTTACGCTAGTCTTTCAACCGTCATACTTGACCCGTTTGACTGACAGGCAAGACGTAAGGTAAAATGTTATGTCTAGACCAGGCTTTAGTTTCATTCCTTCTTTGCTTTATAGTTTTTTTAAATGTTGGCTATAGTAATTTACTTCCTGTAAACAGTTAGATGATATTTTTTATAAACCGTCCGGGTATTCTTCAGGGCCAGGCCCGGACTAAGTCATTGGGTAATTGCTTGGTGGGCCGGACCCAAAAGTGGGTTGGTCCGTTTGAAAATTCTAAAAAAGCTTTAGATCTGCAGATTAGATCTTCCTACAATCCAAGTTACATACAGGAGCGTCGCCTGCCTGAAGGGGGGGGGGGGGGGGAGCGACAGCTAGAAAGGGCGCCCCTCAAAAATTCTCAATCTACAATGAAAATCCGCGTTTTTCTAGATGCTGTAGTTATGAATTAAGATTTTTTAAAATCTTTCCACCTCCCCTTCTACCCTCTTGCATCCCCTCACCCTGAACAAAAACTTATTGACGGGTACCACAAAATATTATTGCTAAAGTTGGTTAAAATCGGTTTTTGAGTTATTGTGTCCAAGAAGGATGGCTACAAAAATAAATTGATATTACAGCGATCGGCAGTGGTACAAAATAGCGCAGGCGAAAGTAGCGCAGGCCTTAATAAAGCGGATTAAATAGCTCAGGCCATAATAGCGTGATCAAAATAGCGCAAGTCAAAATAGCGCAGGCCAAAATAGCGCATGCACAAAATAGAGAGTGTCAATCCGACCGAACCGAAATATTAAAAAAAAAAAAACTTTTCTGACTGACCGAGATCGATTCGGTTCGGTTTGGATTCACACCCTCTAGGATCCCGGGAAAGAATTCAGGAAAGTTTTTTTTTTTGAAAAAAATGTGTTGGTTTGGTTCGGTTTGGATTGGATTCGTACCCTCTAGGATCTGGAGAAAGAAGTCAGAAACGTTTTTTTTTAATATGTTGGTTTGGTTCGGTTTGGTTCGGTTCAGATTCGCACCCTCTAGCATCCCGGGAAAGAAGTTTTTGGGGATGCGCTATTTGGACTTGCGCTTTTATGGCTATGCGCTATTTTGGCCATGCGCTATTTTTTGCGCGCTATTATGGCTTGTGCTATTTTGTACCACTGCCCAACTTAACAGCTGAATCCAACTGACCAATTTAAGAACACTTGAACATCGAGCTAATGTTAAAAACTCGAATCGTATTGAGTTTTACATGGAAACGTAGTAAACATTTCTTCGAATCGAATATTCTTGTTCTCTTATACTAACCACAACGAAGAATACTGGTGAGCAATTACGTTTGCAATTGGCAGATTATTATTATTAATTGCGATGTGTCAAAATGCCATTTTGGTTTGATTCGACGATAAAATTCAACGTTTACCGTATATTTTGCTTGAATTCATTGTGATTATGTCTTAATAAGTTCTTTGAAATACGTTCTAATCTTTTTATATATGTTACGTATTTCCTGCATTTGAAATATAGACTAAAAAACTACAGTTTTTCTTAAAGGTTGTTGTTGAAAGTTGGGCCATTTTCGTCAACAACAAAAAGCAATACATATTTCTGAAGTAGCACATTTGTGTCCCACCCTTCTTAGATTCAAGTTTTGAAACTTGGCACGATTATAGGGTTGATTTCCCTAATATTCCAGTAAGTTTGCGACCTCGATAGATGTCCGCTTGCGCCGCCATCTTGAAAAAATGGCGCACGAATTCAAAATACCTTGGGTCGTTAAATACCGAGATGAATTCCAAGACGTGCGCAAGCGTTGTTCTGTCACTTCTGCCAACCAATCAACTGAGAGATATTTCAGTATGGTTTTATACAGCAAAACTTTAATAATTTCCAGTTCTTTTTTATGAAAATTCGTCGTTTTTGTGCTGTGAAAATGCCGGTGACGTGCAAGTTGTGTGACAAATTATTTAGTGCCCAATTTAATTTGAATAAACACTGTCATCGGGGTTCTACTGTATGTCTATGCTACGATAAACATTTTTTAAGATTTAGCGCATTTAAATTTGTCAATACTCCCATGGCAAAACAAAATAAACGTGAAATGCAATATAGAAGAAATACTGCATATACCTGAAAAAATATTAATCGCAGCACATAGATATTGTAAATTTTTGAAATTAAAAAGAAAAGGCGAATCTTAAAATGCAAAAATATACAGGGTGTTCCCTCTCAAAAAATCGACTTCATTGTCACGCCCTGTACAGGGTGTCCCAAATTCGTTGTTTTTTTGTGGTGTCGGGTATTTCTAGTGGAAATAGAAAAAAACTGAGCCCCCTTTGCGACGCTTAAATTTTAAGAGAAGCCTAAAGGTGAAAACCACATTTAGATATAGCAAGCCGTTTTTAAGCTACGGAGTGTTTTTGTCTGCATTTTGCTTTTGTGTAAATAGCTTTCTTATAGATCTTTTCTTGAGGAACTGACAGATGTAAACGGTTTTTATTTATTTGTTTTGGTTTTTAAAATATTGCATAAATTTGTTATTTTTCTTACAGAATAACTCTCTTTTTATTCGATTTTTAAAATCAGCTTAAAATTTCCTTTAAAATGATGTATCACACCCAATATTTTAATATTTTAATTTTTAATTTTTTTTATTGTTTTCTTTATTTTTATTTTTGAATCACCTCTTTATTATTTTTTTATTTTTATGATTTTATAATATTAAAATATTTTAAACCCATTAAGCAAACTAAAATATGTGGAAAAAATAAAAAAAATAATTTTATGTGATATCTCAAAAACTAAACGTGACAAATGAAATTTAATTTAACAGTTTAATTCCTCTTAAAAAAGTGTCTTAGAATTGTTTTCACATAAATAAAAAATATTAATAAATAAACAAGTTATAGACCCCTTCCCAAAATGCAGACTTTTTAGAAACACCCCGTAGTTTAAAAACGGCTTGCTATATCAAAATGCGATTTTCACCTTTAAGCTTCTTTTGAAATTTGAGTGTCGCAAAGGGGGATCACGTTTTTTTAGCCCCTCTAGAAATACCCGAAACCTCCCAAAAACATCGAATTTGGGACACCCTGTACATGGTGACAAACAGAAAAAAATTATGTTGGCTTTTAACCAAAAAAATCTACAATTTATTATAGCCCTTTATTTTCAATGATAAAGGTTATAATAAACCACCCGATACCTACATAAAATCATACCTAAAAATTAGAATTGACCATTATTTTATACCTTGAATTTTTTATTATACGTTAAGCTCTTCGATCTCGCGCCAATCCCGGTATTCGCGCCAATAATTTAAATTAGACATTTTGATGTTAATTTTGGCGCATGCTCCTTTGATGGAATTCATCTCGGTATTTAACGACTCGTGGTTTCTGTAGGTTGTACAAAATAAGTTTAAAACAAAAGTTAAATCCAACAAAGTTTCCTACAAAAACGCCGCTAATATATGTTTTTTTGTCAGACTAATAGTCAACATCACGACGATATTGCTAAGACAGTTCAAAATACTCCCAATTAACACGTTTTAGGAGTTATCTAAAAAAAAAAAAATTTGCCGAAAATAATACTTTTTCTAGCCATTGCTGTGCCGGCTAGGAAGGTAAAAATATCATATCTCTCTATCTGGCGCGATGGCGCTCTATATGCAATTATATATTACATTGTTACAAGTAAAAATACCATATCGATTCCGGCCTGTTTCGACGAAAAATCCATTTTTCCAAACTAATGCATATTTAAACTTCTACCTTCTAGAGTTTAAAGATAAACCAAAACTTAGGCTTAAATTTAGGCCTAAGTAAATATCTATGGGCAAGTTTTTTTTGCGCGAATGCATTTTGTCGTCGGCTCATTTGGTTAATTACTTGTTTATTAGCCACTATTATTTTGCTTATTACCAATCACATATCATTTAATTGGAAATAATTCAATGAGCATAACAAGAAAATTAAATTTTTCTACTTGATACTAATTAATAATGTTCATTTGAAAAACATCACGCAATGTGAATATGTATGTATTTTGTTTTTCCTTTTAAGTCTCAGTCCTTGTTTTTTTCTCTTTAAATTACTGTGCTTAAAAGGATAATAATATTTTGTCTGAAAACCAATTAGGTATACTAAGGGGGCTGAACAATAAATAGAGAAACTACCAGTAATTTATAATATATAAGTTCTTCTGGTGTGCCCCAAGGGTCAAATCTCGGACCACTTCTTTTTATTATTGCCTTCAACAAAATTATTTCTAAGGCAAAAAATGTGGAATCATTGGCATTTGCCGATGATTTTAAATTAATTGTTGAAGTTTTCTCATTGGAGGACTGTGAAACACTTCAAAGTGAATTTCAGGACACAGCTCTATATTGCGAGGAAAATGGTTTTAACTTAAATTTGGGTAAATGCTTTTGTTTGTCTTTTAGTCGTAACAAAAACTTAATTGAATTTGTTGATTATACAATAAATAATGAGAGCCTAGAGCGTGTATCTGAACAAAAAGACCTAGGTGTAACCTTCGATGCTAATCTTTCATTCTCATCACATATTATTTCTAAAATTAGGAGTGCCCAGAAAGTTGCTGGGTTTATTTGTAGAAATACTAAAAGTTTTACCATTGACGTAAGCATATACTTATTTGACAGTCTGGTATTGCCGTTATTGGAATATGGAAGTGTTATCTGGTCCCCCCAATATGACATTTGGATTGGTCTGATTGAGGGAGTTCAACGAAAATTTTTAAAAGCCATGCACTTTAGAAAGTTTGGGATTTATCCACAAAGAGGTTGTGACAACAAGATCTTATTAAAAATATTTGATAGATTATCACTAAACCAAAGAAGAACTAAAATTTTTCTAACAACAATGTATAGAATTCTCAAAGGGGATGTTGACTGTCCTAATATAGTTGAACAACTTCCTTTTGCCATCAATCGAATCAATTCAAGGTCGAAAAATATGTTTTATTTAGCTTATCCACGAACAAATCTATTTAAAAGCTCTCCTATCTACAATTTATGCAACTTATTTAACAAGTATGCATCAGATGTTGATATTGACAATGTTAGCTATAAGAAATTTAAAAAAATTATAGATCTAAAAGTGCGCAGCAGTTAATTAATAAGTAATTATGTAATTTGATTTGTTTTTTATCATGTGTAATGTAAGTGACGTATTGTATAAAATCTTCTTTTTAATGTAAAAAAGTATGTGTAATTGGCTTTTTGCTGTAGATACTGTTGACATAAGTAAATAAATAAATAATGTAGAGTGAAACCTCCTATAAGCGGACACTCACGGTTTCGTCGTTAAGTTCAAATACAAAAATTGGCTTTATTAGTCAGTTTACCAAAGTAGACATTGACAAAAGCCTCATTTATCCAATTATAGTCTATTGAACACTAAATAATTATTAATGATTTAAAATTATTTAAATGAAAAAAAGTCAAACAGTCAAACTTAAAACTATATAAAAATCGGTTAAAATAAGAAAAAATCTAAAATTTGATTAAAACATAACGACGCCAAAATTTAAATTCAATGAAAATTATTGATTTAAAATTATTTAAATAATAAAAGTAAGTCAAACTTAAAACTATAGATAAAAATTGGTAAAAACAATAAAAAGCTAAAACTTGATTAAAACAAAACGACGTCAAAATTTACATTCAATAAAATCAAAACCCCACGATCTGTGTCAGATTTTGTCAGATAAACCTAAATATAAAAATAAATAGTTTCAGTCAGCAAAGTATTCTTCCAAAGTATAGTAAGCTTTGCTCGCTAAAAAATCTTTTGTTTTTCTTCTAAATTTCCCTAGATTTTTTATTTCTCGAAACTCAACTGGCAAATGATTAAAAAGCTTTTTTCCATTGTAAATAAATGAGTTTTTCACCAAAGTTGAGCGAGGTATAGGAAGATTAAGAGTAAAAGTATTACGAGTGTTATACTGTCTAGGTAATAATAATTCATGACGATACTTTTTAAACATTAAACATACAGTTTCTAAAATAAAAATACAACACAAAGTTAAAATTCTATGCCTCAAAAAAAGAGGCCTGCAAGAAACGCGCTTTTTGACTCCACACAAATTCCTTATTGCCCTTTTTTGGAGGACAAAAACTGAATTTATTAAAAACTGCGAACAGGATCCCCAAAAGCAAATGCCATATCGAAGATGCGATTCTACCAACGAGTGATAAACATTTTTGGCAACATCCAAGCCAAGGTTATCACCAATCACTCTCACAGCATAACAGTTTGAAGCAATTTTACTTTGAAGGTTTGCAATATGCTTATCGAACTTTAGACATCGATCGATTGTTAGACCTAAAAATCTGTTTATTTCTGGATTTGGGGATTTATGGGTCTCGCCTTATGGAAGGTATAAGTTAAATACAGATTATGATCAAAAAACTGAGTTGCTCTTAAATGAATGACACGAACCATGAGCTATCAACTAGCAATTTTGTTTGGTTCAATAGAATATTTTTGTTCTGTACATTCCTCAGTTCGATTCTGGTTATCGTTATTATAAGTCGACGCAGTAGCGACCTTTCACACCATTGTGGTCACACCATTGTGTTTAATAACCTTAACGAACGTTCTTATCTACGGAGGTGTAGCGCTAACTTTATATGAGCAATAACCAAATCTTGAATCGTGTATATTATGGAATCCGTCATGCTGTCATAAAAAAAAACATTTACTTTAGCATTCAGATGGGCGCACCAGTGGCGGCGCGTGAGGTTTAAAAGTGGCGGTTCTGCAAAGTGGGGAATAAGACCATTTTTAAAAAATCCGGTAAATGGTTCAAATCGTCAACATCGGAAATAGTCCACTTTGTTTTTTACACTGCACCCACAAATCCATTTAAAACGCTTATAAACATCGCGAGAGAATTTTCTTGTATAGTTTTTGCCGCAACTTTTTCCCCCATGGGTACGTTATTTCTAAATCTGGTAAAGGAATTAACGTCCTTAAATTTCGTAACGCAAAAATTCAGGATTTTTGACCCCCTCCCCCCTCATAACGCATTTTCAAGAAAAAAACACATTAAAAAACCATTAAGTGTAACGCAAAGCCAAACCCCCCTCCCCCCTTAAGCGTTACGTAATTTAAGGGATAGGCCCTAAAGGACGACCTTTTTGTTTGATTTTTAACTTTTTGTTAAAAAAAGGTAAACTTTTCGTTAAAAAAAAGGTAAACTTTTCGTTAAAAGAAAGGTAAACTTTTCGTTAAAAAAAAGGTAAACTTTTAAAATCCCGGAGAGTAATGGTTATATCCTCGGTAGTTTCCATGATAACTTAAAGTTTTTTGTACCTACCACACACCGCACTTATAAAACTAATTATTACAAATGCTTTTGCTTTGGCAAACACTAAAATAAATATTCATTCATAAAAGTACCCTAATGCCGTAAATTATGTCAACACTCAACTAGGTACAAATTTGCAGTTTCTATCTGTTCTTAATATAAACGGGAAACTACCCCGATTTTCTAAAATTTTGCATAGCTGAGACGTCAGTTGAATAGTTCTATCCTTTTTAATGTGTGCGACAATCTGTATTCATCCGTCCTTTATTCGAGGGAGTTTGGTTAACAGACCCGGCAAAATCCACCGCGCATCTATACAGCGCACAACCCGAGAAGAGCGAAGCTCAGCGCCCACCAGACCCAAGAGCCCAAATAGCAACAGGCTTGCCCCTCGTACCAATTAAACAATTGTTGTAGGCATGTGCCTTCCTAATTCGTGAGAATTCGTGAGAAAAAAGAACAACAAAATTCTATATTAAAAGAATATATTACTGTACTCAAAATCAGCCAGTGCTGCAGCCCCGCAGCCCTTATTGAATAACCGCCACTGGGGCGCACCCAGGAGGTGCTTCGCGCCCTCCTAAAAATAAGATGTTTTTTAGATATTTTCCACATAAATCATATAAAATAGCATAAAATACGGCAACATGAAGTCTCGTCCCCTCCCCGAACCCCAAGACATAATCCAGGTTGCGCTACTGGCATTCATATAAACAAGAAACTCTAAATTTATTTATTACCAACGTTCTATGAACTTATGTATGTAAATATCGGACCTTACTTCCTGAGTGTCGTTATACATACGCATAAAGATGAAATATCTTCTAGGAGTTTAAGCAGTAATTTTACCACAATAATTGATGGAAAAATGATTTAAGTCTATGCTAAATACACCGCATATCATTTCTAATTGGACAGAAAATTATGCCGAAAGATTTATAGTGGGATATTTTCAATATTATACTCTCCTTAAAGATTTACGATAGACCCGCGGATTCTTCTTGCAAAGAGAACCCGCCAGATTTTCATACGAGTTGCGGCTTTATACGGTTATGGTGCAAGAAAGTCAATTAGCGTTAACGTGGTGTTAACCACGTGTCAACTTAGTTCACCAAGGCAATTCAAATTGTTATAAATGGTTATGTTGCCACAGTGTGCCTGAATAAAGTATAGGTTATATAAAAATGGTTCCGAAAACTAATCGCACATTTTAAATTTGGACTCTTTCCTGACCTCAGAGCCATATTCATATAAATCCTAGCTCCTAGATTCTCTTCGCGAAATTTTATAATTTTTTAGCCATTTTTCTAGTAAGTCTAGGCACTGGCTCTTAATATGTGCGCTTAGTTTGACTGCGGGGCTTTGTTAATCACCCATAGGAGGATCTGATACCTTCCTAGCTAGCCTATTAGCACACTTCAAGTGAAGCCATGATAATATATCAGCCTTGAAAACAGTTTTTTGTAAATATTTCAGAAACTAAAGCTCTTACGAAGTTTTTGGTTATAACACCATTTATTGAGCAAATAGTAGTCTACTATATTCCGAAAAATGTATATTGATACTATACTCCGTCAAAAAGTTTGCATTTTTTTCAGTTTTCAATTGTCAAAAAACTGTCACTAGCATTAATGGATTTTGACCAAAATCTAATCAGCTGGTAAGAGTATCCAGCACTATTTTACCTGAAAATTTTATGAAAATCGGTCTAGCGGTTTAGGAGCTATCGTGTTACAGATAGAAATAATACACACACACACACAGACAGACATCACGACAATATTGCTAGGTTAGATCAAAATACACCCAAATAACACATTTTCGGCGTTATCTCAAAAAAAGAATTTTCGTCCAAAATAATACCTTCTCTAGCCATTGCTACGCGGGCTAGGAAGGTAAAAAGTTTGGTCATTTTTTTAATCTTGTTTTGGTCCTTTTTTAAAGGCAAACAAATTTTGTCATTACACATTTTTTGAGAAATCAAGTAGGTTTTGAGATATACCAAGATTATTAGAATTTCCGCTGGCAAAAAATTTAAATAATACCCATGCTCATTTTATTGTAGCTACAATATTATTGACTTTTGTTTTTTTTTTGTTACATAGAAGGCTTTAAACCATTGACTTCTATACCCTACGGGTAGACCCGGCATGGGCCAAAATTGCCATTATATCAAGCTTTTATCGCAATTGACCAAATACAAGTAAGAATTTAATGAGCAAAATAGGGATGAAAATAGAATTTCGGTTTGGTGAGTCCGGAAACATGCAACATCGCAAAAATATTCTATTTGCTTGTCTTGGATAACAAAGGGCAGTGGCGGCGCAAAATAAAAATTTTGAATTCCACTAGAATGTTTTTATCAACAATTTTCTGTTTGAATAATAAATAATTCATGAATACTTACTTGTGTGTGTTTACAAAATTCTCTTCAGTAAAAAAAAAGAGTAAAAAGAATTTCTAAGCATGCTAAGTGCAGTGGATGTATTAAAATTATTGTTTTCATTTTAGAACTTTACAAATGTTGTACCTTCCAGGTAAAATATTTTCTTTCTTTGAACAAGGGTCTTCCTCAACTCTTCTTTTCTTGGGTGGACTACAAGTTATGCTCGAGTCAGATGAAATTTCGGAACTAAAAATTTCAATTCGAAATGGGACAACCGGGCGCCGGGCCAACTCGGCGCCGCCAACAGGGCGCCACGCCGGGCCTAATGGGCGCCGGGCCATCTCAGCGCCGGACTATTTTTTTTTTCGATAAAATGTGCAGATAAAAACAAAATAAATATGTTATTTATACAAAACTTTCAACATCTATTAAGTCGAGTGTTGAAATTTGGTAGGTATAGTGTTCTGCGACTTGAAACACCGCCAAGTTCCATATTCGATACATATCGATGCATAAATAAGAAAGTCCGCCATTTTGGATCCGCCACTTTAATTTTTTTAAGGTTGTTTTTCATCTGCACATTTTATCAAGAAAAAATATTTTAGTCCGGCGCCCAGTTGGCTCGGCGTCAAGTTGGCCCGGCGCCCAGTTGGCCTGCCGCCCAGTTGGTGGCGCCGAGTTGGCGGCGCCCAGTTGTCCTAGACTGCAACACATTTCAGGGGTCTGGTACGTTTTACCACCTTTCTTAAAACTACGAAGTTTTTTGAAAAATGATAATTTTAGACCATTTTATAGTGAATTCTAAAAAAAAAATTGCGGACTATCGTTGATTTTGTTAAAAAAATTGAAATTGAAACATTCTTAAAACCCCATTAAAACCCATACAAATTGCTACAAAAGAAGCATTTTCTCATTTCAAACTGAAACAAAACGGTCCCTGACGTCTATCAGCTGTCAACAAAAACTTGAAATAACTAAGGTCACTGATCCAAATCGGGTCAGTTTTTTTGGTCCTTTTATGAAAATGCACAATTTTTAAAAAAGCATGAAATTCAAAACAAAATCAAGAAAATTATGATTCCTACATTTTTACAAATAAAAATTAGTTTAATTGAACATTATATCAATTTTTATTCCTTAAAACACTAAAAATTAATAATTATTTACTTTTTTAAAATTTATCGAAGGTCTAACTGAACAAAAGCAAACTGAACCCATCCGTATCGAAATGAACCAAATCAAACCGAATCTAACGGTTCGGTTTGATTCGGTTCGATTTGCTTAAACTGAACCGAACCTAACCGAATATAGCTAAACCTAACCTAAACAATCCTAGCGGAACCTAACCGAACATACTCAAACTGAACCAACCTAACCCAACCTAACCCAACCTAACCCAACCTAACCCAACCTAACCCAACCTAACCCAACCTAACCCAACCTAACCCAACCTAACCCAACCTAACCCAACCTAACCCAACCTAACCCAACCTAACCCAACCTAACCCAACCTAACCCAACCTAACCCGACCTAACCCGACCTAACCCAACCTAACCCAACCTAACCCAACCTAACCCAACCTAACCCAACCTAACCCAACCTAACCCAACCTAACCCAACCTAACCCAACCTAACCCAACCTAACCCAACCTATCCCAACCTAACCCAACCTAACCCAACCTAACCCAACCTAACCCAACCTAACCCAACCTAACCCAACCTAACCCAACCTAACCCAACCTAACCCAACCTAACCCAACCTAACCCAACCTAACATAATCTAACATAACCTAACCCAACCTAACCCAACCTAACCCAACCTAACCCAACCTAACCCAACCTAACCCAACCTAACCCAACCTAACCCAACCTAACCCAACCTAACCCAACCTAACCCAACCTAACCCAACCTAACCCAACCTAACCCAACCTAACCCAACCTAACCCAACCTAACCCAACCTAACCCAACCTAACCCAACCTAACCCAACCTAACCCAACCTAACCCAACCTAACCCAACCTAACCCAACCTAACCCAACCTAACCCAACCTAACCCAACCTAACCCAACCTAACCCAACCTAACCCAACCTAACATAACCTAACCCAACCTAACCCAACCTAACCCAACCTAACCCAACCTAACCCAACCTAACCCAACCTAACCCAACCTAACCCAACCTAACCCAACCTAACCCAACCTAACCCAACCTAACCCAACCTAACCCAACCTAACCCAACCTAACCCAACCTAACCCAACCTAACCCAACCTAACCCAACCTAACCCAACCTAACCCAACCTAACCCAACCTAACCCAACCTAACCCAACCTAACCCAACCTAACCCAACCTAACCCAACCTAACCCAACCTAACCCAACCTAACCCAACCTAACCCAACCTAACCCAACCTAACATAACCTAACCCAACCTAACCCAACCTAACCCAACCTAACCCAACCTAACCCAACCTAACCCAACCTAACCCAACCTAACCCAACCTAACCCAACCTAACCCAACCTAACCCAACCTAACCCAACCTAACCCAACCTAACCCAACCTAACCCAACCTAACCCAACCTAACCCAACGTAACCCAACCTAACCCAACCTAACCCAACCTAACCCAACCTAACCCAACCCAGCCCAACCCAGCCCAACCCAGCCCAACCTAACCCAACCTAACCCAACCTAACCCAACCTAACCAAACCTAACCTACCTATTGTTAATAAATATAGTAAAAGTTGTTAGGTTTATGTCCAGGGGGTAACCATTGTCCATAATCGTCGGAAATCGAGTTAGGATTAGTGTATGCGACCATAAACATTGAGTGGCGAGTGAGTGTTTGGTCTTCAATTTTTTTAGGGAAATTTTTCAAAATCTTTTTTTGCGCACTCTGGGCACCCTAATAAACCGTAATCTGGTCACCCTAATCCATCGCAATCAAAGAAAATGGGTAATCGAAGTGTCACAAATTTTTTGTTGGTTTCTATTCTTCTTTTATATTATGTAGGACAAAATTAATAATTAAACTAAGTGACCTTATTAAGTAAGACAGCATGATAGTCAAATGACATTAGAAGGACATAAACATATGATAACGGCCTGTAGACCGGTCGCGGTGGTCATATAATAATAAATATATACTTTCGCGATGAAAGACCAAAATTTAACTTAAAATTACTGTAAAGTCCGCAAAAAACATTAAATTTATCGAAATTTATAAAAACATAGATCAGTGTGTGTAACAATTCATCAAGATGTATGAAACTCGACCGTGACATGTCAAAAGTTTGGTTCGAAAAAACAAAAACAACTGGATAAAAATCGGTATGTAAGAATTTAAAAAGAAATCATTTTTAAGAAAATCAAATACTTTTTGTTAATTTTCATGCAATGCAAAAAAAAGTGACACTTTCTGAATCAAAATGTGTGAGGGTAAAATCGCACGGTCGCAGAAAAAACTATCTATCGTGACGCTACTGAACTTTCTCGTGTTTTAGGAAAAACTATATGTCAAGACGACTTACCCATGAAATGTTGTTTTTTTTATGGATTTTTTTTCTTCTTTTGCACAAAAAACAATTTTGGACCATGTTTAAACTCAAATAGTTACTTCTAAACTTGTTTTTAAACGTTTTAAGATTTCTTTTTGTAATATTCCCGCACAAAATTCAAAAAAAATCATTTCCGTACTTAGACAACATTGTCTATCAGTTTTCCCTGTATACACGGACTAACAGGTAGAATCACTCAAAATACGGCAGGTGGATTAAAGGTAGCCAGCTGCTTTTCTGTCGCACTTATGCCGTCAGTGTGAAAGAGATAAAAGTACCCTTATATTATCTAGGGTATTATTAGCATGCAAAATCACCCTATCTTTGTCCGTTTCACATGTTCAATAATGTCTATCTCTGTTTTTATTGTAAAAGAAATACCCGACCATAGTAACCAAATTGGATAGGGTCAATAAAAAATGCCTTGTCTTTCCGTCTCTAACGCCCTTTTAGGGCGTTATACAACTCAATGCTTTAAACCTTTCACAAAGAGGATATTGACTTGTTGGCGCGTTGACTGTTTTTAAAGTTCGATGGATGGTACTCCTAAAGACTGCCTTAAGGGGGTGGTTTCTAAAACTGTCTACAAGCAATGAATACACGATAGTTTGTATTCATTGCTACAAGATTGTTGAAAAAGAAGAAGCAAGAATGTGCAGCGAAACGAGGCATCCTAGCGATTTTTAGTATAGGGAAACCCATAATTCCAAAATGGCAAAACTTTGAAAATTCACATTTTACAAACTATACAGTTTTTTTACCCATAAGACCAAAATGGCAAAACTTTAAAAATTCATATTTTACAAACTATACAGTTTATCAAAAAAAGCACCAAGTTGCAATATTGTAGCGTCATACAGATACGAAAAAACCACTGAGTGAGTTGAGATTCAAAAAACGTCATTTAGCTATTTTTAGTATAGGGAAACCCATAAGACCAAAATGGCAAAAGTTTGAAAATTCATATTTTACAAACTATACAGTTTATCAAAGAAAGCACCGAGTTCCAGTATTGTGGCGTTATACAAGTACGAAAAAACCACTGAGTGAGTTGATTCCAAAAAACGTCCTTTAGCGATTTTTAGTATAGGGAAACCCATAAGACCAAAATGGCAAAAGTTTGATAATTCATATTTTACAAACTATACAGTTTATCAAAAAAAGCACCGAGTTGCAGTGTTGTGGCGTCATACAGATACGAAAAATCCACTGAGTGAGTTGAGATTTCAAAAAACGTCATTTAGCGATTTTTAGTATAGGGAAACCCATAGGACCAAAATGGCAAAAGTTTGAAAATTAATATTTTACAAACTATACAGTTTATCAAAAAAAGCACCGAGTTGCAGTGTTGTAGCGTCATACAGATACGAAAAATCCACTGAGTGAGTTGAGATTTCAAAAAACGTCATTTAGCGATTTTTAGTATAGGGAAACCCATAAGACCAAAATAGCAAAACTTTGAAAATTTATATTTTACAAACTATACAGTTTATCAAAAAAGCACCGAGTATTGTAGCGTCATACAGATACGAAAAAACCACTGAGTTGAGATTCCAAAAAACGTCATTTAGCTATTTTTAGTATAGGGAAATCCATAAGACCAAAATGGCAAAAGTTTGAAAATTCATATTGTACAAACTATACAGTTTATCAAAAAAAGCACCGAGTTGCAGTATTGTGGCATCATACAGATACAAAAAAACCACTGAGTGAGTTGAGAATCCAAAAAACATCATTTAGCAATTTTTAGTATTATATAGGGAAACCCATAAGACCAAAATGGCAAAACTTTGAAAATTCATATTTTACAAACTATAGGTAGGACCAAATGGCAAAATTTTCAAAATTCATATTTTACAAACTATACAGTTTATCAAAAAAAGCACCGAGCTGCAGTATTCTGGCTTCATACAGATAGAAAAAAAAAACACTGATTGAGTTGAGATTCCACAAAACGTCATTTAGCGATTTTAAGTATAGGGAAACCCATAAGACCAAAATGGCAAAACTTTAAAAATTCATATTTTACAAACTATACAGTTTATCAAAAAAATCACCGAGTTGCAGTATTGTGGCGTCATACAGGTACGAAAAATCCACTGAATGAGTTGAGATTCCAAAAAACGTCATTTAGCGATTTTTAGTATAGGGAAACCAATAAGACCAAAATGGCAAAAGTTTGAAAATGCATGTTTTACAAACTATACAGTTTATCAAAAAAAGCACCGAGTTGCAGTATTGTAGCGTCATACAGATACAAAAAATCCACTGAGTGAGTTGAGATTCCAAAAAACGTCATTTAGCGATTTTTAGTATAGGGAAACCCATAAGACCAAAATGGCAAAACTTTGAAAATTCATATTTTACAAACTATACAGTTTATCAAAAAAAGCACCGAGTTGCAGTATTGTGACGTCGAACAGATACGAAAAATCCACTGAGTGAGTTGAGATTCCAAAAAACGTCATTTAGCGATTTTTAGTATAGGGAAACCCATAAGACCAAAATGGCAAAACTTTGAAAATTCATATTTTACAAACTATAGGTAGGACCAAATGGCAAAATTTTCAAAATTCATATTTTACAAACTATACAGTTTATCAAAGAAAGCACCGAGTTCCAGTATTGTGGCGTTATACAAGTACGAAAAAACCACTGAGTGAGTTGATTCCAAAAAACGTCATTTAGCGATTTTTAGTATAGGGAAACCCATAAGACCAAAATGGCAAAAGTTTGATAATTCATATTTTACAAACTATACAGTTTATCAAAAAAAGCACCGAGTTGCAGTGTTGTGGCGTCATACAGATACGAAAAATCCACTGAGTGAGTTGAGATTTCAAAAAACGTCATTTAGCGATTTTTAGTATAGGGAAACCCATAGGACCAAAATGGCAAAAGTTTGAAAATTAATATTTTACAAACTATACAGTTTATCAAAAAAAGCACCGAGTTGCAGTGTTGTAGCGTCTACAGATACGAAAAATCCACTGAGTGAGTTGAGATTTCAAAAAACGTCATTTAGCGATTTTTAGTATAGGGAAACCCATAAGACCAAAATAGCAAAACTTTGAAAATTTATATTTTACAAACTATACAGTTTATCAAAAAAAGCACCGAGTATTGTAGCGTCATACAGATACGAAAAAACCACTGAGTTGAGATTCCAAAAAACGTCATTTAGCTATTTTTAGTATAGGGAAATCCATAAGACCAAAATGGCAAAAGTTTGAAAATTCATATTGTACAAACTATACAGTTTATTAAAAAAAGCACCGAGTTGCAGTATTGTGGCATCATACAGATACAAAAAAACCACTGAGTGAGTTGAGAATCCAAAAAACATCATTTAGCAATTTTTAGTATTATATAGGGAAACCCATAAGACCAAAATGGCAAAACTTTGAAAATTCATATTTTACAAACTATAGGTAGGACCAAATGGCAAAATTTTCAAAATTCATATTTTACAAACTATACAGTTTATCAAAAAAAGCACCGAGCTGCAGTATTCTGGCTTCATACAGATAGAAAAAAAAACACTGATTGAGTTGAGATTCCACAAAACGTCATTTAGCGATTTTAAGTATAGGGAAACCCATAAGACCAAAATGGCAAAACTTTAAAAATTCATATTTTACAAACTATACAGTTTATCAAAAAAAGCACCGAGTTGCAGTATTGTAGCGTCATACAGATACGAAAAAACCACTGAGTGAGTTGAGATTCCAAAAAACGTGGTTTAGCGATTTTTAGTATAGGGAAACCCATAAGACCAAAATGGCTAAACTTTGAAAATTCATATTTTACAAACTATACAGTTTATCAAAAAAATCACCGAGTTGCAGTATTGTGGCGTCCTACAGGTACGAAAAATCCACTGAATGAGTTGAGATTCCAAAAAACGTCATTTACCGATTTTTAGTATAGGGAAACCAATAAGACCAAAATGGCAAAAGTTTGAAAATGCATGTTTTACAAACTATACAGTTTATCAAAAAAAGCACCGAGTTGCAGTATTGTAGCGTCATACAGATACAAAAAATCCACTGAGTGAGTTGAGATTCCAAAAAACGTCATTTAGCGATTTTTAGTATAGGGAAACCCATAAGACCAAAATGGCAAAACTTTGAAAATTCATATTTTACAAACTATACAGTTTATCAAAAAAAGCACCGAGTTGCAGTATTGTGACGTCGAACAGATACGAAAAATCCACTGAGTGAGTTGAGATTCCAAAAAACGTCATTTAGCGATTTTTAGTATAGGGAAACCCATAAGACCAAAATGGCAAAACTTTGAAAATTCATATTTTACAAACTATAGGTAGGACCAAATGGCAAAATTTTCAAAATTCATATTTTACAAACTATACAGTTTATCAAAGAAAGCACCGAGTTCCAGTATTGTGGCGTTATACAAGTACGAAAAAACCACTGAGTGAGTTGATTCCAAAAAACGTCATTTAGCGATTTTTAGTATAGGGAAACCCATAAGACCAAAATGGCAAAAGTTTGATAATTCATATTTTACAAACTATACAGTTTATCAAAAAAAGCACCGAGTTGCGGTGTTGTGGCGTCATACAGATACGAAAAATCCACTGAGTGAGTTGAGATTTCAAAAAACGTCATTTAGCGATTTTTAGTATAGGGAAACCCATAGGACCAAAATGGCAAAAGTTTGAAAATTAATATTTTACAAACTATACAGTTTATCAAAAAAAGCACCGAGTTGCAGTGTTGTAGCGTCATACAGATACGAAAAATCCACTGAGTGAGTTGAGATTTCAAAAAACGTCATTTAGCGATTTTTAGTATAGGGAAACCCATAAGACCAAAATAGCAAAACTTTGAAAATTTATATTTTACAAACTATACAGTTTATCAAAAAAAGCACCGAGTATTGTAGCGTCATACAGATACGAAAAAACCACTGAGTTGAGATTCCAAAAAACGTCATTTAGCTATTTTTAGTATAGGGAAATCCATAAGACCAAAATGGCAAAAGTTTGAAAATTCATATTGTACAAACTATACAGTTTATTAAAAAAAGCACCGAGTTGCAGTATTGTGGCATCATACAGATACAAAAAAACCACTGAGTGAGTTGAGAATCCAAAAAACATCATTTAGCAATTTTTAGTATTATATAGGGAAACCCATAAGACCAAAATGGCAAAACTTTGAAAATTCATATTTTACAAACTATTGGTAGGACCAAATGGCAAAATTTTCAAAATTCATATTTTACAAACTATACAGTTTATCAAAAAAAGCACCGAGCTGCAGTATTCTGGCTTCATACAGATAGAAAAAAAAACACTGATTGAGTTGAGATTCCACAAAACGTCATTTAGCGATTTTAAGTATAGGGAAACCCATAAGACCAAAATGGCAAAACTTTAAAAATTCATATTTTACAAACTATACAGTTTATCAAAAAAAGCACCGAGTTGCAGTATTGTAGCGTCATACAGATACGAAAAAACCACTGAGTGAGTTGAGATTCCAAAAAACGTGGTTTAGCGATTTTTAGTATAGGGAAACCCATAAGACCAAAATGGCTAAACTTTGAAAATTCATATTTTACAAACTATACAGTTTATCAAAAAAATCACCGAGTTGCAGTATTGTGGCGTCCTACAGGTACGAAAAATCCACTGAATGAGTTGAGATTCCAAAAAACGTCATTTACCGATTTTTAGTATAGGGAAACCAATAAGACCAAAATGGCAAAAGTTTGAAAATGCATGTTTTACAAACTATACAGTTTATCAAAAAAAGCACCGAGTTGCAGTATTGTAGCGTCATACAGATACAAAAAATCCACTGAGTGAGTTGAGATTCCAAAAAACGTCATTTAGCGATTTTTAGTATAGGGAAACCCATAAGACCAAAATGGCAAAACTTTGAAAATTCATATTTTACAAACTATACAGTTTATCAAAAAAAGCACCGAGTTGCAGTATTGTGACGTCGAACAGATACGAAAAATCCACTGAGTGAGTTGAGATTCCAAAAAACGTCATTTAGCGATTTTTAGTATAGGGAAACCCATAAGACCAAAATGGCAAAACTTTGAAAATTCATATTTTACAAACTATAGGTAGGACCAAATGGCAAAATTTTCAAAATTCATATTTTACAAACTATACAGTTTATCAAAGAAAGCACCGAGTTCCAGTATTGTGGCGTTATACAAGTACGAAAAAACCACTGAGTGAGTTGATTCCAAAAAACGTCCTTTAGCGATTTTTAGTATAGGGAAACCCATAAGACCAAAATGGCAAAAGTTTGATAATTCATATTTTACAAACTATACAGTTTATCAAAAAAAGCACCGAGTTGCAGTGTTGTGGCGTCATACAGATACGAAAAATCCACTGAGTGAGTTGAGATTTCAAAAAACGTCATTTAGCGATTTTTAGTATAGGGAAACCCATAGGACCAAAATGGCAAAAGTTTGAAAATTAATATTTTACAAACTATACAGTTTATCAAAAAAAGCACCGAGTTGCAGTGTTGTAGCGTCATACAGATACGAAAAATCCACTGAGTGAGTTGAGATTTCAAAAAACGTCATTTAGCGATTTTTAGTATAGGGAAACCCATAAGACCAAAATAGCAAAACTTTGAAAATTTATATTTTACAAACTATACAGTTTATCAAAAAAAGCACCGAGTATTGTAGCGTCATACAGATACGAAAAAACCACTGAGTTGAGATTCCAAAAAACGTCATTTAGCTATTTTTAGTATAGGGAAATCCATAAGACCAAAATGGCAAAAGTTTGAAAATTCATATTGTACAAACTATACAGTTTATTAAAAAAAGCACCGAGTTGCAGTATTGTGGCATCATACAGATACAAAAAAACCACTGAGTGAGTTGAGAATCCAAAAAACATCATTTAGCAATTTTTAGTATTATATAGGGAAACCCATAAGACCAAAATGGCAAAACTTTGAAAATTCATATTTTACAAACTATAGGTAGGACCAAATGGCAAAATTTTCAAAATTCATATTTTACAAACTATACAGTTTATCAAAAAAAGCACCGAGCTGCAGTATTCTGGCTTCATACAGATAGAAAAAAAAACACTGATTGAGTTGAGATTCCACAAAACGTCATTTAGCGATTTTAAGTATAGGGAAACCCATAAGACCAAAATGGCAAAACTTTAAAAATTCATATTTTACAAACTATACAGTTTATCAAAAAAAGCACCGAGTTGCAGTATTGTAGCGTCATACAGATACGAAAAAACCACTGAGTGAGTTGAGATTCCAAAAAACGTGGTTTAGCGATTTTTAGTATAGGGAAACCCATAAGACCAAAATGGCTAAACTTTGAAAATTCATATTTTACAAACTATACAGTTTATCAAAAAAATCACCGAGTTGCAGTATTGTGGCGTCATACAGGTACGAAAAATCCACTGAATGAGTTGAGATTCCAAAAAACGTCATTTACCGATTTTTAGTATAGGGAAACCAATAAGACCAAAATGGCAAAAGTTTGAAAATGCATGTTTTACAAACTATACAGTTTATCAAAAAAAGCACCGAGTTGCAGTATTGTAGCGTCATACAGATACAAAAAATCCACTGAGTGAGTTGAGATTCCAAAAAACGTCATTTAGCGATTTTTAGTATAGGGAAACCCATAAGACCAAAATGGCAAAACTTTGAAAATTCATATTTTACAAACTATACAGTTTATCAAAAAAAGCACCGAGTTGCAGTATTGTGACGTCGAACAGATACGAAAAATCCACTGAGTGAGTTGAGATTCCAAAAAACGTCATTTAGCGATTTTTAGTATAGGGAAACCCATAAGACCAAAATGGCAAAACTTTGAAAATTCATATTTTACAAACTATAGGTAGGACCAAATGGCAAAATTTTCAAAATTCATATTTTACAAACTATACAGTTTATCAAAAAAAGCACCGAGCTGCAGTATTCTGGCTTCATACAGATAGAAAAAAAAAACACTGATTGAGTTGAGATTCCAAAAAACGTCATTTAGCGATTTTAAGTATAGGGAAACCCATAAGACCAAAATGGCAAAACTTTAAAAATTCATATTTTACAAACTATACAGGTTATCAAAGAAAGCACCGAGTTCCAGTATTGTGGCGTCATACAGATACGAAAAAACCACTGAGTTAGTTGAGATTCCAAAAAACGTTCTTTAGCGATTTGAATTTCACGTTCCACGAAATAATGAAGGTGCGTGCAAATAATTAAGCCTATAGGCTTATAGGATAAGTGTGTACCTAATATTACGATTTTTTGGGCGTAAAATTAAGACGTACCTATCAAGGCTGCTAAAATACCGGACTTTCCTGCCAAGTTGATAAAAAAACCGGACAGGTGGCAACCCTGAGGTTACCACTTGTCTTCGGCGCATTAAAGTTATATTTCACCTATATCTACGTTGTACTTCAATAATATTTTAATGTTGGTACTTGAAGTACTTGTACTTATAATGTACTTGAAATACTTATAATGTACTTGAAGTACTTTACTTGACAAAATAAAGTACATTGTTAAAAGAACTTCAAGTACCAAGTACAATTACCGGATTGTAGATGTACTTCAAGTACTTGTAAGTACTTGAAGTACAATTTGAAGTACTGTACTTGAAGTACCTGACAGCTCTGATCGCACTTTATACCTTTCAATGTTCGTCAAACCCCCTGTATACTACGCAGGAGTAGGAAAAAGTTATTAGTTTTTTTTTAATTGTTTTCATTGGTAATTAATTGGTGCCTAATTTTGTGTTTTGAACTTTGGCTACATATCTCGAACATGAATTCCATGTTTTACTTTTAAGTACGTTAAAGATTACATATAGGTATGTGCGAGTCATCCCATTAATTGGTGAACAACTAAAGTAATACTATCATAATACCTATAAAACCTATTTTATACGTGCTTATTAATTTTGCTGACTTAATGGTCTTCAAACTTGCATAAAAGACTTGAACAATTTATTAATCCAGACAGTACCTGTCAGTAGTAGCTATACTCACTCGAGGCCTATGAAAATTAAATAGCTTGGGCCGCTTCAAATTCCAACTTGCTTTCAGATGGAGTGGTTTTTTACAGGCTAATTTTTATATTTGCTTAACCTTTCACAGGGGTTTAATGCAATACTTTAAATACAAAAGTTGCATTATTGTTTCGGCATTATCTTTTAAACTCTCAGGAATGTCAAGTGTCATTCTTGTTGTCAAATTTCCCCAGCAACTTTCTTTAGTTTTTTTTGCCAGAACAAAATACATATTTCCCCTGATTTAAAAATATTTCGGTTGTTTCTTAGTTAAACTGTTTTTGAGTTTTTTTAATTTACAAATTTATATTTATTTATACGTTACGGAACTCTGTGTCAAGTCGATTAATTATAGTATAAGAGCCCAGTAGGATTTTGGGCTTGAATTGCAAACCGATACTCATATATTTTAGCCATCTTTGTTTAAACATGGCGAAAAGGAGTATGAATCAAATGTACGTAACTTTTTTATTATGACATCGATTTTGCTCAAACAAATTGTGATTAGCTTCTACTATAATTGTCTCTCCAAAAAATCCACTAATCACAAAAATTTTTGGGATTTTCTTTAATTTCCTTGCTGAATATATATATATATATATATATATATATATATATGAATATACCAAAAATTATGAAAATCGACCACATTGGTTGATTTCATAGCTGCCCTAATACCAAAGATATGACGAATTTTTAGAATTCCGAATTTTTTAATTTTCTCTCGTTGCTTCAAAACATTATACTATACAAGGGCTAGAAAAAAACTTTTGACATATTTTTTCGTAGCTCAAAATTTAAGGACAGCAATTTTTCGCCAGATCTTTTATAATAAATAAGTTTCCCATTCAATACGACAATTGACGAAATATTGCTCCACAATATTTACCTTCCACCGATCATAAAATCATAATAAGTCATAAAATTTTTAGAAAAAAGTCATTCAAAGAAATTGAGAAACAAAATTTTGAAAATTTTTATAAAGTTATGCACCTTCAGTTGATGGCCACCCTGTATTTAAAATATTTGGTAAAATATGGACGTTGCACGTAATTCTTAGAATAATATAAGGATACTCCATAGTCCATCTGCATCAAATCATAAACTTTTGAAGTAATTTAAACCTTACTGGTCCCGATTATCCCAACATAGTGTCTTCTGCAACTAGTGGTAGTAAATAGCTATAGAATTCAATTCCAAGATTTATCTTACGATAGTGCACACAAAATCTTTATTATCTTATTATTTATGCCAATTTATATACCGATTGCTTAGTTGTTAGGTCGTGATTTGTAATAACATTATATTTTTTATTTTTCAGGTAAGATGTTGTTTACTGCTATCTACAGATTATGGAATTTTGGTAAGCTATATAATAATTTTTGTCAAAAAATACAATTGCTTGTATTTAAAGATGTTAAACCAACGTATGGATTTACTGCCATGTATAAATCGCTTTCTTGTCACATACTGTTGCTGCTAGTAGACTTTTTAAAGCCGCTTGACATACAGCAATAAACATGCAGTTGTATGCAAGAACAGTGTCCCTGATATGACAGATTTGTTTGTTCATACAACAGATGTTATGTCAGGGATCTGAACTTGCATGCAACTGCCAGTTTATTGCTGCATGCCAAGGGGCCTTTATGAATATGTAATGTCGTCATTTTTAGGCAGTTCTGAAATAATGTGTTTCTTACCTATTTGTGATACAACACTGGGTGACACCAAAATTTTTAGAAAACAATTATAGATTACGAATTTCTGGTGGAGATGTAGCATGTGGTGCAGAAGCCCTCTCTCTGCACTCCCTCCAATTGGGTGTTTTTTCAAAAAAATTATCGAGTTAGTTTTACCTTGGTTTTTAAAATCCACTATTTTACAGCATTTTTATAGAGGTTCTGCTAACTTTATATATATTTTATATTATCCGTAAGTTAGTTTGCTAAAAATATATTTATATAAAGGTAATATATATACGGATAATTAGGGGCAAATCGTGCACTAATTTTTTTTTAGATAAATCCATTATTTTTATGGGTGTTGTTCTGCTAACTTTATATAAAGTTAGCAGAACGCCATTCTTAACAGAAAAACGGGCACGGTAAATTTTTTGATTTCACGACTCATGAACATCATATATCATAAACCGATGTAATCGGTGAACAAAATTAGGTTACTTTACGAACTCTCCCTATTATATAATTTACTGACGTTAGTAGTAGACGTAGATATGTATGTCATTGTCTGTTACATTACTGAAATGTAGACATAAAAATTTAGAATACCGCGGCCCTAAAGTTAGATCTAGAAGTAGGATCTTCATAAGCCAAAAAGAAATGCTGTTATAGATTTTGTTCGGTAAAAGGAAAACACATACTTATGTTTTGCAATGTTGCCAGTTGTTGCATAACGACCAAAAATACTCCGAAAAACGGCATGTCCTTGAAATGTTTATACCTGTGCCTTATACAGTGACAGGTTTATCTTTAATTTTATATAAACATGACATATTATTTCATGAAAAAAAATAGCAGGAAATGCTACATCTTGGGGTCTTAGGCCCCCCAAGACATATCCCTGGGTGTGCTACTGTAATTGTTGATATATTTATGGTTGGGAAAGATGTTTATGTCATGTCATAGTCACGAAAATGTAACTGCCTATGACAAGGACGATACTCTACTTTTAATCTGTAATGGCAACCCTGTACTTTTCTTATAAGACTGAAATAGTAAGGAAACACCGAGGGGTGGCTCGATAATTCCTTTTGGTATACAGGTTAGGGGAAATACCAGGAAATACTTGGGAAGTACTAGGAAATACCGGGAAGTGCTTGGAAAATACCATTGAAATTTGAGGAAATACCATAGGTAGCCACTCCTCGGGAAACACTGACCAGAATCAAGTACATATCGATCAATGTAATAGGGTATAGGTTAGTTGTGTTACTATATTAAAGCTATTCTGTGACTTCTCTCTGATTGCTGACATTAGAACTACCGTCTGACAGGCGGTCGTTCCATCTGGTTCCATCGAAAATACCTCAAGATCAACCTCTGTTCTCTCTAAAGAATAAACAGGTTCTCTTTTGTAAACGGAATAATGGTGTGATCATTAAGGTTGTACGAATTACGCGGCACATATATAGTCATACATTACCTACTTGCCCGTGATTTTACAATAGTTATTTTGTACCAAGGCACAGTGGGCTCCTCGACCTGACCCATACAAAAATCCTACCCCTAGATGGAAGGCCACGCTGTATATTTATACAGTTCAGCTTGAGCTCTTATTATACCATTTAAGTTAATAGAAATTTAGTTTTAACAAACAATGTATTTCACGCTTCCCCTCCTAGTTTGGTCGTAAATTTTGATAAAATTTTAAGACAAGGTAGCAGTAGTTCGAATTAGGATCTTTAAGCAGTTTCATTACTTAATAAAACTAACTTTTAAACCTACAAAATATCTACATAAAGGTTTAGCGTTTGACAAAATAACTTAAACTTAAAGAAACACAGTTTCTCAAATCTGCAGAAAATATCTCATTCCTTCATAAAATAAAGGGAATAGTGTCTCTAGATATCTGACACATTTGAAAATAAGAATCCCTATCCATCCAAGGATAGAAAATATCGTCAGGAATGTAAATTTCCCCTGACTGTGCTACTGTACGAAACCATCTTGTAAAAACGAAAAACGCAATTATGGTTCTGTTGAGATAAGAAAATGGTAAACAGTTGGTTACCGCTTACCTATACAGCAGGTAGTTGATGGGAGAAAAACTACTAAAAAGTGAAGAGTGAGAGTTGTAATGGTTAAACGTTAGGATACAGCAAGTAGCGAGAGGGTTTTCCCTTCAAAGTGATTGGACATGGAAAAATGTGAGATAAGAAAATGTTGTCTATAAAATGTATTTTATCTCTGTTTTTGTTTAGGTTATCTTGTTTAGCTCATTAGCTAGAATGTAAAGTAAACTAGGATTATCAGCAACGCCACTGATTTGGTTCCTCCAAGCTCTTCAAAGAGGGGATAATGGATTATTTAGGTCCAACCTACCGTTTACATATAGCGACAAGCGAAAATCAATAAAAATGAGATACGCTACGAACATGTTTCCCATAAGTACGACTTTTTGCTCACAAAGAGGCGTAACCGTATCTCTAGCGATAGCACGGCAGTAGAGTTGTTTGTGTACGACGTATCTACCAATCACTGCAAAGTTGTTCTCACGTACTGGCGTAACTGCACAAAGAAAATTGTCATGTACAAAATGAATATGGTAGTACAACCCTAAAAATATTTCAAGGTACTTTGTCGGTTTCTTCCTTAAAGAATGAGCCCCCAAATATTGCGAAAAATAAGTACGAAGACTTAGTAGCTCTTTGCTTAGAACCCACTCCTGTTATAAGGAATCCTGAATTTCAGCAGTTTTTTGTGTCATTAACTCATTATAATATTTAATACAGCATTTAGGAGATATTGTATTTAATTCTTGCATCAGGATTTTTACTTTAGTTTACTGATAATATTCATTTGTTGAATTATTGGTTGACAATGTTAGATTTTTGTGACAGTGACGTCATTTTTTGCCACGAGAAACGCAATGTCTTTAATTTTGTTACCACTTTTACCTTTTTGTGGGAGGGCTCTACCATTTTTACTTAACAAGTAGTATATATAATATCCTATCCAACATAGCAGTAAAAAAAATGTCACAAAATGACGTATATACGTATTTTTTTAAAAATTAAAAAAAAACTCTGCCAATCTATGGGCACCTAAGCTCACACTAAGTACTGTAGTTATAGTGTACGTGTGAGCGAATATAACTAAAAACTGATATATATTTTCTTCAACTCGAGACTCAATTACCTTTCGTTTGATACCACACAAGCCATGTTTTGCATTAAACTCTAATTTTTAAAATCTACCCCCACCCTTTTTTTAAAACTAAAATGTATTTTGTTTAACTCCAGACTCATTTACCTTTTGTTTGATATCATACACGCCATATTTTCACTTAAACTCTAATTTTTGACATCTACCCCCACCCTTTTTTTTAAATAACTTAAAATTTATTTTGTTTAACTCCAGACTTAATTACCTTTTGTTTGATACCACACACGCCATATTTTCACATAAACTCTCATTTTTGAAATATACCCCCACCCTTTTATGTGACTTGCGTTCGGTGGATTTCGTTCATTTTTTAATGGGACCACCACGGCCCAAGACTCAGCCTAGGTACCAAATTTCATTTAAATCGGACAAGCGGTTTTTGAGTTATGCGGGTTGGTCGTTACAGACAGACATACAGACAGACATACAGACAGACATACAGACAGACATACAGACAGACATACAGACAGACATACAGACAGACATACAGACAGACATACAGACAGACATACAGACATACAGACAGACATACAGACAGACATACAGACAGACATACAGACAGACATACAGACAGACATACAGACAGACATACAGACAGACATACAGACAGACATACAGACAGACATACAGACAGACATACAGACAGACATACAGACAGACATACAGACAGACATACAGACAGACATACAGACAGACATACAGACAGACATACAGACAGACATACAGACAGACATACAGACAGACATACAGACAGACATACAGACAGACATACAGACAGACATACAGACAGACATACAGACAGACATACAGACAGACATACAGACAGACATACAGACAGACATACAGACAGACATACAGACAGACATACAGACAGACATACAGACAGACATACAGACAGACATACAGACAGACAGACATACAGACAGACATACAGACAGACATACAGACAGACATACAGACAGACATACAGACAGACATACAGACAGACATACAGACAGACATACAGACAGACATACAGACAGACATACAGACAGACATACAGACAGACATACAGACAGACATACAGACAGACATACAGACAGACATACAGACAGACATACAGACAGACATACAGACAGACATACAGACAGACATACAGACAGACATACAGACAGACATACAGACAGACATACAGACAGACATACAGACAGACATACAGACAGACATACAGACAGACATACAGACAGACATACAGACAGACATACAGACAGACATACAGACAGACATACAGACAGACATACAGACAGACATACAGACAGACATACAGACAGACATACAGACAGACATACAGACAGACATACAGACAGACATACAGACAGACATACAGACAGACATACAGACAGACATACAGACAGACATACAGACAGACATACAGACAGACATACAGACAGACATACAGACAGACATACAGACAGACATACAGACAGACATACAGACAGACATACAGACAGACATACAGACAGACATACAGACAGACATACAGACAGACATACAGACAGACATACAGACAGACATACAGACAGACATACAGACAGACATACAGACAGACATACAGACAGACATACAGACAGACATACAGACAGACATACAGACAGACATACAGACAGACATACAGACAGACAGACAGACAGACGGCAAGACAAAAATGTTTCAAAACCATCTGAAACGCAAAGATATATAAAAAATTTTGAAATCGGAGCAACTTTTTTTTTCTCGAAAAAATTAGGATCACCATAGCTTACACTACTATAGTATAGTAGTAGTGTGAGCTAAAAACAAAAAAAAACTGAGTTTTTAAGTAATGTTGTTAAGTTTTACAACATAAATTCAACATCCTCTAAAAATTTCGCATCTTTTGGATCAGAGGTACAAAATCTGCGACAATATAACATAACCAAGATGGATGGAAAGGCGATGAAATGAAGGTGATAAAACCTGAAAAGGAAAAATGAAATGTGGATACTTGTTCTGAAGACCAGCCCGTAAATTAATCTATTTAGTCTATGACCACACCTCAAAAAATTCCTTTCATATTTTAAATTTTCGTTCTCTTGAGAAATTCATTAAATGCTAGTTACGTCGCACAGAGGGGCAAAATCAAGAAAACATGCGATTTAGTGCAGAACTCATTTATCTAATATGGAAGATATTTTTACTGAAAACTATTTATTAATAATCGCTTTACCATAGCAAGTTAGCTTCGGATAGTCAAAAGTCAAACAAATGAATAAAACGCCTTGTCAAAGTTAGCGTGTTTTGAAAACTGACGTTGCGTAGTTGTTTTAAGAAAACAAATGAATCAACTTTGCCACAATTTTTAATGTTGATAAAGTTTGGTTAAAATAATTTGAATTATGTCAGATAATCACTATTGTGAGTACATTATTCTCGTATAAAAAAAACTCAAAATTTTTTGTTGTTTTTTTTTAAACTGCCATTTTTGTAAAATCTTTCAAAAATTTATTATTTTCTTTAATTTTAAAAATATACGTGGACACAAAGTAACTTGTCGCCCGCTGTCGCGGGCGAATTTTCACATGTCATTTTTTATTGAACCTTCCTTTTTAAAATGATGCCACATTTAGCTGCTAGTTTTTGCTAATAAGGCCGGAATTAATTTTTAAATATTAACATTTTTCTCCAAACTTAGCGAAATTTGTGTTTAAATTGTAGTATAGATATTTAAAATATAACGTACTAAATACATATACATCTACACATACTATTATTATACTCATTATATATTAAGGAATAAAAGTCACACCTTATCCAGAGGCAAAAAGTTTGTAGCCTGAGCGTAGCGAGGTATATAATTGGCCAATAGCTAACAAGACACTAATTACGAATTTTAGGAGATATTTTTTAGTTTTCGATTTCTGCCCTAAAATTAAATTATAATTATAATTATGTGGTTTTCAGCTACTTTACTAAAAACATAATGTCTGATAGAGCCTTTTATTTTGAATTTTAAGGATAAAAAGTGAGAGTTTTATCGCTAAAATAAGGATTAAAGAGGGCCCTTTCTTATAATATATACCAAGGGATAAAAGTGACACTTTTTATTTCAAGGTAAAAAGTTTTTAGCACGAGCGTAGCGAAAGCTACAATTCGTTAAAGGATAAAAATACTCTTTTATAACGAGGTTTATACGTTAATTTTACGCTTTCAGACCGATCTTTTTTTTAACTTATTTGATTTATTAATATAGTTAAGTTATTTTTTGTTCTGTTTAGTATAATATATAAACATGAT
The DNA here is from genome assembly GCA_963576565.1 of Aspidapion aeneum. Lineage (NCBI taxonomy): Eukaryota > Metazoa > Arthropoda > Insecta > Coleoptera > Brentidae > Aspidapion > Aspidapion aeneum. Next base: position 9,274,151 of record OY755040.1, read on the forward strand.
TATTTATAAACAAAGAAAGCTTCCAGTGGCGTATATAGAAAAATGTCTCGGGGTGGGTCCGAGACAGTTTGAGGGGGGGGGGGTCGAGACCCCGTATTTTATGCTGTTTTATGTTTGTATTTATAAAATATGTGGAAAATATCTAGAAAAATCTTAGCTTCCAGGGGTGCCCCGGCCCCCAGGCCCCCCTTATATACGCCACTGAAAGCTTCTGTCAAGTCGTTTTAAAAATGGCGAAAGTCAGACAGAAGAAAAGTGTGTAAAAATTTACTGTCGGTTCTGTAATCTTTTTTTGGGGGGGGGGGGCATAGGTGTTTTCATTTTTCAGGGGGACGATTAGTTATTGGCGATGGGGCAAACTTGGCCTTTCCGTTTCTGTAGGGTCGACAACATAATATAACATTTTGTAAACATTGCCGTCGTACATAGTATTTTAGGAAATATTTTGAAGCTTATTCGACCACTTATACCTCGACTAACAGCTCGGAGTCAATTTTTTTTTATTTTGGGTCACTAATTAATTAATTTTAAACATTCCTGACTACAACGGAATACATCCATTGCATTGTGGGACTTTATCGCACCTTTTTGTGCTTCTGCCCCATTGTGCGTCGGTACGTGAGATACGGGACGATATGAACCGCAAAATTCTGAACCACATGATGAAATATCAATTTGGGGGTGAGATATTCCCATTTAATTTCCTGCCCCAAATTTGTTTTCATGAATAACGATTCCACAAAAAGAATGCGAATTTTTTTTGTCTTACTTCTCATTTTCTCGACGGACGCGTATAGGATGTCTTGCCTGTCGACACACATGAGATGTTAATCTTAAACGCAAGTCAACTTTATCTAAGTTAACAGCAAACGGTTAGGAAGGTCATGAGAACCACTGAGTACCTGTTCTTTTTATGGGCTAAATGTTGCTAAATACTCCCACATGCCAATCAAGGCTCGCTTCATTAATGTTTTTTGTTACTTTTTAGGTCTAGTCTCCAAGCCCTCCATACCTTGTATTGGTAATGTGTGGGTAAATTTATATAAAATCAACAAAAAGTAAATGAATCCATTACGGATCTGATACCTTCCTAGCTATCAGCCTTGAAAACAGTTTTTTGTAAATATCTCAGAATCTAAAGCTCTCACGAAGTTTTGTTATTATTGAGCAAAATGTAGTCTACTATATTCCGAAAACCGCATATTTATACGATGCTCTAGTAAAAAGTTATAATTAAAAAAAAATTATTGTCAAAAAACTGTCATTAGCATTAATGGATTTTGACCTAATATCTAATCAACTCGTTAGAGTGTCGAACACCTGAATTTTATGAAAATCTGTACAGCGGCTTAGCAGCTATCGTGTTAAGGACACAAATATTATACACACTTTTTTGTCCTCGGGCAAAAATGTTATTCTTTGCACCATTGGTACAAAAATGTTATTCTTTGCACCCTTGGTACAAAAATAACTGTATAATTTATATTTTCAGGTCAAAGCTAAAACTTTTGGTTTATACTTGAATCCATATTGGGACACACGCGGTTTTTTGTGAGTTTTAGCAAGTTTCTCTATTTTTATTGTCAGAAAATTAAGATATGTTTTGGTTCTTTAGTGGTCACTTTAAAAAAGCTTGTAACTATTAAATAAAAAGAACCATAATAGTAGCTTTTATGAAAAAAAGTTTATGGTAAAAGAAAAACTGCTTTCCTTCTATAAAATTCACCGCACCCCACTGAAAAATATGGCTCTGGAACGAAATAGCGATGTACAAAATAGCGAGTATTAAAATAGCGGTATCGAAATAGCGACAATCAAAATAGCGATGTAATGAAAGGGCGACTATCAAAATAGCGATGTAACAAAATAGCGATTGTAACGAAATAGCGATGTAACAAAATAGCGATTATCAAAATAGCGATGTAACAAAATAGCGACTATCAAAATGGCGATGTAACAAAATAGCGACTATCAAAATAGTGATGTAACAAAATAGCGACTTTCAAAATAGCGATAGTTCTTGGCGTATAGCTCGACTAAAATAGCTAAAAAAAAAACTTTCCTGACTTCTTTTCCGGGATCGTAGAGGGTGTGAATGCAAACCGAACCGAACCGAACTGAACCGAACCGAACCAGCATATTTTTTCAAAAAAAACTCTCCAGACTTCTTTTCCGGAATCCTAGAGAGTATGAATCCGAACCGAACCGAATTCGGTTCAGATCGGTTCGGTTCGGTTCGGATTCACACCCTCTAGGATCCCGGAAAAGTCTGTCTGTATTTCTGTCTGTCTGTTTGTCTGTCTGTATGTCTGTCTGTAACGACCAACGCGCATAACTCAAAAACCGCTTGGCCGATTTTAATGAAATTTGGTACCTAGGCTGAGTCTTGGGTCAAGATGGTCCCATTTAAAAATAAACCAAATCCACCGAACACAAACCAAATAAAAGGGTGGGGGTAGATTTCAGAAATTAGAGTTTATGTGAAAATATGGCGTGTGTGATATCAAACGAAAGGTAATTGAGTCTGCAGTTAAACAAAATAGATTTTAATTTATTTAAAAAAAAGGGTGGGGGTATATTTTAAAAATTAGAGTTTCAGTGAAAATATGGCGTTTATGATATCAAACGAAAGGTAATTGAGTCCGGAGTTTAACAAAATACATTTTAGTTTTTTGTTTTTTTTAAGGATTTCAAAAATTTGAGTTTAAGTCAAAACAGGGCTTGTGTGGTATCAAACAAAAGGTAATTTAGTCTGGAGTTGAATAAAATATATTTCAGTTTTCAGTTATATTAGCTCACACGTATACTATAACTATAGTACCTAGTGTGAGCTTAGGGGCCCATATATTGGCCGAGTATTTTTTTTTTTTTAATAAGCTGGTATAGTCAAAATACCGCAGGAAATAATAGCGCATTTCGGTTCGTTTCGGTTTGGATTGGTTTGATTAGTTTCGGTTGGGTTTGATTCGGTATTTTGATACATCGCCATTGTGATACATCGCTATTCTGATACATCGCTATTTTGATACATCGCTATTTTGATACATCGCTATTTTGATTGTCGCTATTTTGGTTGTCGCCATTTTGATATATCGCTATTTTAATTGTCGCTATTTTGATACATCGCTATTTCAATATGTAGCTGTTTTGTTACAAACGCTATTTTGATACATCGCTATTTTGATAGTCGCTCTTTCATTACATCGCTATTTTGATAGTCGCTATTTCATTACTCGCTATTTCGTACGTCGCTATTTTTTACATACATCGCTATTTCGTTCCAGAGCCGAAAAATATATATTACATACTGTTACATCTTCTCTAAAATTAAGTGTTCCTACGAATAGAAATCAAGTCAAGAAAAATATTTTTTTAAAAAGGAATCTAAAATCTAAGTCAGTGGAATGATACGAAAGTGCATCATTCGGCGAATCATCTTAGTCGTTGGCTGTAAAGTTTTAAATGACAACCACGAGAATGCAATTTGTATGCTCATCTTATACTTAAGCTGGATGTCAAAAAGTTCATCATGTTTTCACGTGTAATAATCTCTCTAGTGCTTGAATTATTTCCGGAATATTTTCTACCGTGACTGTAGTACACTTCGTAACTGCATGAAATGCTGTTAGTTTGGCATGAATTATGTTATATTTTTACAAAAAAAACTATATAACTCGTTTGGAAATAGTTCAGGCCACACATCCGAGATTCAAGCGATATGCTGCGTTAAATGAAAGAAGCAACACACTTGGTATGGATAGACATAAGACTCGCACGAACATTTTACGAAAGAACCCCTCCAACCCTTGCAGGGGGGTGGTTCCCTCTCTTAAACGTACTTTTTGATAGTTTTTTGCTAATAACTCAAGTTTTCCAGGAATCTTCTGGAAATCATTTTTCAAGCGCATACAATTTCCTTTTCAACAGAGTACATAGTACCTTCTGACGGCAGTGGTGCACGTTCCATTAGCGTACGAAAAAAGGGGAACATTTTTAAATTTTGCTTTTTATATTTTTTTGTGGTATCCTTAACACTATTTTTTTCTCAAAAAAATATTTTGGTTAAAAGCCTATTATATAAAGTTAAATACTTATTAAGCTAGATATACTTTTTTTTTAAATAACCGCCTTGAAATAAAAATAAATGTGTTTGTAGAAATCCTTAAATCAAACAAAAATGTTGCACATTAATTTTTGTAACTCAGTAAATAATAATGAGAGTGAGTAAAAAATTATTTTTAGATAGTAATAACTTAAAACTGACTTTTTCTAGTTGACCCTCTTTAAAGTCGGGGTGGGTGGCATCACCCCTCTCATCCCCCTCAAAAGTGCTCTATTACAGTATTTTTCCAATTATTTGCAAATTTCTAACTTGGCAAAAAACAACTAAGTAACTATTATTAAGGCTGATTAAAAGTCCCCTCTAACGATGTATAACACGCCCCCCTTACATCAGTGGCGCACCTTTTATAGGCATTTAAATAAATTAGAGGTGTGGAAAAAACAATATTTTTTTAATCAATAATACTTTTTTCTACAGTCTACAAATAACTGGTTTCTTAACAATTATTGCAAAATAAAGTACCTACGTGCTGCCTTAATATCCATGTTGACACCGTCTAAATTTGACATCCGACAACAAATAACAAATAAAAGTTTTTCTGTCACATTTTTAAAAGCACCTAAGCAGCGTGCAAGCAAAGCCAACTTTGCGCCAATGCTAATACATTTGGGTGAGTTTAAAAAATTAAATTCTTATGTTGCCTTGCGGCCGTATCTATAGGTAACATTTTAAAGATATGTGTGATTAGTTTGAACTAAATGTGTTTTACTATTATTGGCGCCCTAATGTAGCTATTTGTCTTTATGTGCGATGGCGACCATATTTTTAGTACGTAATGCTGTTGGTGATTGTTCTTTCTCGCACCCATACCTGCTGAAAAAACATGCAGCCGCAAGGTGTGCTCTACTCTTTCAATTTGAAGAGACCAACTTTGCCGATGCGATGTTTATCTGTTAAATGGTTCGCGGAACCAAGCACTAATAAAGTCGCTATTCCTGATATAATTACACTGGATGTCTGTAGCTTTGTGGACTGTTAGTTCCGTACTGGGTTTCGCAAAAAAATATATTAAAAAGTATTCCATATAAAATTTCGCTAGGTAAAAACTTTGTTTATTTTAAATAATCATTATCATAACAAAAATATTTCATGTAAAAAAAAGCCAAGTACGCGAAAATGGCATTCCGTAAAAAGAATTGAGATAAAAGTAAAGCCAAGTGCTCCTATACAAATTTCAAAATGAAAGGTTCTTACTAGTTTGGAAATGTTTTTTTTTTAACTTTGCTATTACAGCGAAACTTCTTTAATTTTTAAAGTGGTAAAATATGCGGAATATTGTTCAAAACTTTCTAAAATTTTTCCCATGGTTTTATCATAGTTATTATCAGCCTTCCAAAGCTTAGCTCTCTAGCGTTTCTGAAAGTAGACAATGTTACATACTTTACATGCATAGGGGAGAAAAGTGAATTAAAATTTTCGTGTTTTTAAATTTTTTCTCATAGTTTTATCATAGTTCCTATTAGTCTTCCAATGCTCCAAAAATTCCAGATTGACATACCTCATTTGACACCACGTAACATAGGATATTGGGAGATAGAACTTTTAAAGTTAAACTGGTAACTGATGGATATAAAAATCTCAAAGTGAGCAAAAATGTACATACCTGGTTTTGTCAACTGGCCACTGGTAGTGCGGTTCGGTTCGGTTCGGTTGCGTTGGAAAGATACCAGGTTGCTCAAGAGTCTCTTGAGATTACAAAATTAAGAAAATGTCCCCAATTTTTTGAAGTTATTTTGAGTTATGGGGCCTGACAGCGTTTAAATGGATTAGAATTTGTAGCCAAAAAGCTAGGACGGTATTTATTAGAGTACAGCGTGTCCCATTTTCGATGGGATTAAATGGGAAACTCGGTTATTATTAAAGATATTGATTTTCTGATTGCACCTTACCGTGCTCTTTTTTTGAGTCCTTAAAAATGGTGTAATCAGATTTTTGCTATACCCCGTAGTTTCGCTAATACAGGGAGTTTTTGAAAAAATTGTATTTTTAATAATCCCTTATATCTCGCTTATTTTGCGAGATATTTTTATTCTGTAGAAACCTTTTCATGGCAACTTTTTTAGAAGAAAATAATGACGTTGTCAACTTTTTAAAATATTGTTTAGTTTTTGAGATATGGTATTTATCATAAAAAAATTAAATATGGACCTGGATTTTTTTAATTACTATTTTGATTGGTTTCACAAAAATTTTTGTTTTAAGGTAAAAAAAAATATTTAATATTTAAAAAAAAATTAGTCCGAACCTGGATATTTCCAACATAAATATAAATTAAAAATTGCTAGTTAAACAATTTTTAGTTTAACTGTTTTGATAATTTACAGATTTATTTGAAACAAAGTTCTCGAAAAATAGAAAAAAAAAACAAATTACAAAAAATTACTAATTTTTCTGATTACCATCATGTGTAAGACATTGTTGGAATTTTTGAGTAATTTTTCTTAACACATTTTGCATAAAAATATTTCTGCCATTTAAATATTGGGATTTTGTTGCTAGAATGTAGCAGTCAAACATATCACATTTTTCAAAATCTGGATATGGTCGATTTCTAGCCAGTTTAAAATAATTGTAAGCCATTCACAAAAATGACAAGTAAAATGACAATGTCAATTCCACGCTTTTGTTTTGTAAATTTCACGACCTGCTGTGGTACCATCAAATAATTAGTATGATATTATTTTTGTAACTTTTTACCGTTTTTTACTTTATTTATAAATCTTTTAATTATCATTTCAAAACAGATAAACTAAAAATTGTTCAACTAGTGTGTCTTGCAATTTTTAATTTATAATTACGTTGGAAATTTCCAGGTTCGGACTATAATTTTTTTTTCAAATATTAAATAGTTTTTTTTAACGAAGCGAAACCACGGGGTATAGCAAAAATCTGATTGCACCATTTTTAAGGGCTCCAAAAAAGAATACGGTAAGGTGCAATCAGAAAATCGATATCTTTATTAATAAGCGAGTTTCCCATTTAATCCCATCGAAAATGGGATACGCTGTACTTTTGGATCGCTTTATTGTATATTGCAATTTTAAAGTATGTATAATTCTTTATTATTTTATGCATCATTTGTAATTTTTTGCGGTTTTAATAGAATTTGGTTTTTTCTTATGGATTAAAAATTTACAGATTACACGTTTCTTGCCCGTAATAACATTAAAATGTATTGCTATTATTATAATAATAACTATATACTGTTTTAACAATGCCTCCAAAATGTGTATACATAAGTGCTTAGTCAGCAACTTCTTTTGTTATTCTATTTGTTACAAATTGACAATGTTTTTCCAATCTCGTTTTTTTTTGCGAAAAAAAGCGGTTTCACTTTTATTATATCCACCACAAGCAAACATAATTAAAATCTTTGAGTTTAAAATTACCTTTGTCTGTTCTAAGTCTAATTTCGTACTTAATGTCATTTGCCTACGCATTTGTATTTGTTCTTATTAAAAAATATTGTTTTTAAGGCAATTGTCATATTTGGAGAAAGTGATTCTCACATAACCCAGTGTCTTGTCCTAACTATAAAATCACATGTTCAAATTGTTTTTGTGAGTTATTATAGAATTAAAATTAAATTAAAGAAAAATATGGTAAATTACTATGTTTAATCTTTCTTTGGATTTTCTATTTTTTCCTGCGAGTTATCATTGGCGGAGCCGATTAAAAAACTTCGCACTACACGTTCCAACATTGCTATAGTTTTTTAATTTTTTTTATTTTGGCGGTTTTCCATAATAAAAACCGACCATAGTGAAATTTGGGCTATTTCTTGAGATCCCATGTTATAGCTGAAGAAGAGTTTTGGAACGGAATGTCACCTTGAGTTGCCCGGCGAACATCACCTTTGCAATTTTCACTAAAACATGGTAGTCTGTCAAAGATATGTATGTATGTATTAAAAAAATAAAAATATGTAGAACCTCTTAAAAAATGTTACAAGTACTGCCATTGTATTCTTTTTTTGGATGGGTCGCCCGTTATGATAAAGTCATCAGTGTACAAACAGTATGTATTTAGAAAAATAAAGGTATCTCCTTTACGCTTGGCAATATTTGGTATTGTGATCCATCGTTGGAAAGCTCTAAAAAATACTCTGCCAATATATGGACCCCTAAGCTCACACTAGGTACTATAGTTATAGTTTACGTGTGAGCTAATATAACTAAAAACTGTAATATATTTTATTCAACTCCAGACTAAATTACCTTTTGTTTGATACCACACAAGCCATGTTTAGACTTAAACTCAAATTTTTAAAATCTACCCCCACCCTTAAAAAAAGCAAAAACTAAAATGTTATTTGTTAAACTCCGGACTCAATTACCTTTGAGATTTGAGATCACACACGCCATATTTTCACTTAAACTCTAATTTTTCAAATATACCCCCACCCTTCTTTTAAAATAAATTAAAATGTATTTTGTTTAACTCCAGACTCAATTACCTTTCCTTTGATATCACACACGCCATATTTTCACATAAACTCTAATTTTTGAAATCTACCCCCACCCTTTTATTTGGTTTGTGTTCGGTGGATTTTGTTCATTTTTAAATGGGACCATCTCGACCCAAGACCCAGCCTAGGTACCAAATTTCATTAAAATCGGCCAAGCGGTTTTTGAGTTATGCGCGTTGGTCGTTACAGACAGACATACAGACAGACAGACATACATACAGACAGACAGACAGACAGACGGCGCAACAAAAAAGTTTCAAAATCATCTGAAACGCAAAGATATATAAAAATTTTTGAAATCGGAGCAACTTTTTTTTTCTCGAAAAAATTAGCTCCATAGCTCACACTACTATACTATAGTATATGTGTGAGCTAAAAATGCCACAAGTGATATACAAACATTTTTAGCTCACACATATACTATACTATAGTAGTGTGAGCTATGGTGATCCTAATTTTTTGTAGAAAAAATAAGTTGCTCCGATTTCAAAATTTTTTATATATCTTTGCGTTTCAGATGATTTTGAAACTTTTTTGTTGCGCCGTCTGTCTGTCTGTCTGTCTGTCTGTCTGTCTGTCTGTCTGTATGTCTGTCTGTCTGTCTGTCTGTGTGTCTGTATGTCTGTCTGTAACGACCAACGCGCATAACTCAAAAACCGCTTGCCCGATTTTAATGAAATTTGGTACCCAGGCTGGGTTTTGGGTCGAGATGGTCCCATTTAAAAATGAACAAAATCCACCGAACACAAGCCAAATAAAAGGGTGGGGGTAGATTTCAAAAATTAGAGTTTATGAAAAAATATGGCGTGTGTGATATCAAACGAAAGGTAATTGAGTCTGGAGTTAAACAAAATACATTTTAGTTTATTTAAAAGAAAAGGGGGGGGGGTAAATTCCAAAAATTAGTGTTTAAGTGGAAATATGGCGTGTGTGATATCAAACAAAAGGTAATTGAGTCTGGAGTTAAACAAAATACATTTTAGTTTAAAAAAAAAGGGTGGGGGTAGATTTGAAAAATTAGAGTTTAAGTCAAAACATGGCTTGTGTGGTATCAAACGAAAGGTAATTGAGTCTGGAGTTCAATAAAACATACTTCAGTTTTTAGTTATATTAGCTTTCACGTAGATACACTATAACTATAGTACCCAGTGTGAGCTTAGGTGCCCATAGATTGGCAGAATATTTTTCTTGTGAAGGTTTTCCCCCTTTGATGTCATCATCAATGTACAAATGATGGGTGTATTTTAAGAAAAATAAAAAATATCTTCAGCGCGAATGATTATATTGCATGTTCAGATACATCATCGGAAAGCCTAAAATAAATGCTGTCCTAGCAGTTTTTGCAGAAATGTCACTCGTAATAGTGATTTTATATTTTTCATAATACATGTACCCTTTGTATTATCATGACGTCATCAAAAGGGGCGGAACCTGTCTTATCAAAAAATTATTGTTGCATTTTTGGAGACCTTTCCAGCGATATATCACAATATCCAATTTTTCCAAACGTAATGAGCATGCATTTTATTGTTCTTTAAACTTACCGTTTGTACATTGATGACACCATCAGAGAAGGAAGAACTGGCTCAAGAAAAAATAATTCGGATATTACTTGTAGCATTTTTGTAAGAGATCCAATCCTGCTAACACATTCCGAACCGAACCAAACCTAATCTGTCGATATTATTAAATTATCGATACCCTAATTCTGATCGTCGTAACCCACAAAAACAATAAAATTCATATTTTTGCGTCAAAGGGTAGTAATTATGGATAGCTACATGCTGCTAAATCCTCGCAACCAACAAAAAAATATAAAATGATCATTCCCATTCGTTTCTTACAAGTAGTATCCTAGTTACGCTCTGTAATTTGCATTTAACTTGTCATATTTCTGTAAAATTTAGGTTACAACGTATCAGAATTAGGGTATCGTTATAGGGTTTAAAAGTACATAAATTATGATTTTTTATATGCCAAAATTGCATCAATCTTTTATATCAAAAGCTACAACAGTTCAGAGTGACAATAATTAGTATGTTTTATCTTACATGATAAAAACAGGCAATAATTAATGTGCTCCATATTACAAATTAGCTTTTATTCAATCATCTAAATAAAGGAAAATAGTACAAAATGTCGTCTGAAACACATCAGTAACCGTCCGAAACACCTAAAATATCTGTTTCGGACGATTACATTTTGTTTCGGACAATTACGTTTTTAACATTTTAGGCTGCTACAATTTTGCTAATTGTAATTACGGGAATTTTTTTAAATTTTGTTAATTTGCTTGCCGACACCTATTGCCAGAATTGCGATATTTTGTTTATTTCGCACCCTATCGAAGAAATTTCACGTTTCGGCCATTTCACTTGTCTTTTTTATTATTTTTAAAACTAAGTATTAACAATACAAAAAAGGCAGCCACTTCCTAGCAAAATTTACCACCACCACTAAAGATTTAATTTCTTTAGAGAAAACTGTGTTTACAAAACCTTGGTGACAAAATATTTATTTATATACTGAAGCTAGTTTTAAGACATCAAGTAAAAATTTTAGAAACTTCAAGGTTTAATTGAATGTACCTATATTACCTTCTTGTTAAAGCAGTTAACAAGATATACATGTTTAAAATTTAAAATAAACCCGAGTGACACCGTTTCATACGTTGTTCTTAAAGGTTTCTTCATAATTAAAAGAGTAACGCCAACCAAATTTTGCTCCTGAAATTGGAACAAGTACTTTTTTTACTGGAGTGACATAAAATTTCGTGTTTCGGCTATTTAAAAAAAAAACTTCCATATTTTTCTAAATACATACTGTTTGTCCGACGTCATAAGGGAGGGACTTGTCATTTTACAAAATGTTTTCTTACTAGAGGTACAGCGGTCTCTGTCAACCTATAAGTTGGCGTCTCACCTGACTTTACCCTACCTTAAATACCGATAGTACGTACGTTCTAATCATAGCCAATCCTCTTACACTTTACAAAATGTTTTCCTACTAGAGGTACAGCGGTCTCTGTCAACCTATAAGTTGACGTCTTAATCATTTCTTCGGCATGGCCATCTCACCTGACTTTACGCTACCTTAAATACCGATAGTACGTACGTTCTAATCATAGCCAATCCTCTTTCTATTGAACTTAGTTTTTTATAAGATCGATCTGAATTTTGTAGTAATTGCAATAATAATTGGGGGACTTGCCACTTTACAAAACGTTTTCTTACTAGAGGACAGCGGTCTCTGTCAATCTGTAAGTTGGCGTCTTAATCATCTCTTCGACATGGCCATCTCACCTGATTTTACCTTAAATACCGAAAGTACGTACGTTCTAACCATAGCCAATCCTGTTTCTATTAAACGTAGTTTTTTATAAGATCGATCTGACTTTTGTAGTAATTGCAATAATCATTAAGGGACTTGTCACTTTACAAAATGTTTTCCTACTAGAGGTACAGCGGTCTCTGTCAATCTATAAGTTGGCATCTTAATCATCTCTTCGGCATGGCCATCTCACCTGACTTTACGCTACCTTAAATACCGATAGTACGTACGTTCTAATCATAGCCAATTCTCTTTCTATTGAACTTAGTTTTTTATAAGATCGATCTGACTTATAGAGGACAACGGTCTCTGTCAACCTATAAGTTGGCGTCTTAATCATTTCTTCGGCTTGGTCATCTCACCTGACTTTACCAAACCTTAAATACCGAATGTACGTACCTTCTAATCATAGCCAATCCTCTTTCTATTGAACTTAGTTTTTTATAAGATCGATCTGACTTTTGTAGTAATTGCAATAATAATTATAATCTATCTTGACAATGGGGCTAATAAGTTCACGCCTTTCTCGCTCACAATCGTTGCAGCAATCAGCTCAAAGCAGAAGGTACTTTCTGCACGAGTTGGTTTTGAGACATAGTGCCCCAAATATTAACTTTTCTTTAGACTCTTATTCTCTCATCCGTCAGAATTCATATCGTTTTGCCAATTCCTTGGTATAAACAAATAAGTTATACTACTGAGATGCAACAGGGATTCGTTACAGTGGTGTGCAGTGCAGGTCAAAGCAGTGTCGGCACAAAATGTCATTATTTTGCCACTTATATGCTTATTGCAAACACATACTAGACTAGAAGTTAAAAATTTTAAAAAAAACTGTCTTTAAAAGTTCATTATCAAGTATCAAAATAAAATGAGCTAACACAAAACATCAAAAAAAAATATCTTGACTGGTTTCCAGTATGACGGTTGATATGAAAAATAGCGACATATTACCACTTTATATTTTCTTTTTCTCAAACAATTTTTGCCTCAAAATACGTCACAAATGTTTGGTTGATACGAGACGTTGCAAATACCCAAAACATCTTGTTTTGTTTTTTCTAAACCTAATTTATGTTTTTTATATGAAATGAACTTAATCTAAAAGTACCCTGTGGTTTTCTATCTGCAAACTGTAGTCTGGGTGTAATTCCCCAGTAGAAATAGCTTTAATTTGATTTTCGTTTAAAGGGCTAGATTACGTTACAAAGGATAATCTAAACTCGTGGTCGAAGAATATTCGTAGTGTTATTAACTTATGTTGCGAAACTTCCGGGGGTAATTCATTGAGTGACTTTAAAAAGAAAAGTTCATGTAAATATGGGTCTGAAATACATGGTTTTTAAAAGAAACTTTGAGAAGCCAATCGGTGGCTGACTGACTTTTTTTAGAATTAAGCAACTACAAAATACAACTTTATGGTTTATTAAATTTTTTGTATCTTGCTTTTCTTTCGAGATAAAATAAAATTAAAGTTACTTAAATACAAGAAACCTGAGAAACAAAAAATTTGGTTGTTGATTGATTAAAAAAAGATACCTTTGAAAATAGGTAGTGGCGCTTAAATTTGGTTTCAAAAATATTGAAGGGTGGCATGTGGGACGCCTCTGGACTTTATAATTTCAGTCTAATAGTAATTATTATATATGTAATTATATTTTCTTAAAATCACTCAAAAAATCACTCCCTGCAGTTTGGCGATGTACTTTATCGATACCCTGTATACCAAAATTTTAAGATAAATAGATTAATATTTTTAAATTAAAATCTTGTGAAGAACCTTATTGGCCTTATTATTTTTGATAAGGGCATTTTTATATAAGTTTAGGCTACGTGCGATATAGATGACTTAATTAAAATGGCTTTAAAAGTTGCATGTTTTATCAAGAAAATATACAAACGACGACTTTTAAAAACACATTATATAAAAACATATTTACTTTGTACATGCCTATGCCTTTATAACCTACGTAAAGAGTACTAACTTACTCACAAATCCCTTAATTTAATGTGTTACAAAATGGTCGTACTGAATAGAAACGGCTTCCGTATAACTGACCATTGCGTTTGTCTTCGTTTTTAGTTAATTTTATCAGCCAATTATACGTAACTTATTTATTATATAACTATTGTAATTTTCTTCATTTCCTAATTTAATGATACTTACATAATAAAATACACTATCTACAGCGTGTCCCATTTTTAATGGAATTTAATGAAAAACTCGGATATTAATAAAGATTGCGATCCTGTTTTTTAACTTACTTGCAATAAAGGGCCTGTAAAGCTTGCAAGCACTTTAGAGAGCTTGCAAGCACTTTAAAGAGCTTACAAGCACTTTAGAGAGCTTTCAAGCACTTTAGAGAGCTCGCAAGCACTTTAGAGAGCTTGCAAGCACTTTAGAGAGCTTGCAAGCACTTTAGAGAGCTTGCAAGCACTTTAGAGAGCTTGCAAGCACTTTAGAGAGCTTGCAAGCACTTTAGAGAGCTTGCAAGCACTTTAGAGAGCTTGCAAGCACTTTAGAGAGCTTGCAAGCACTTTAGAGAGCTCGCAAGCACTTTAGAGAGCTTACAAGCACTTTAGAGAGCTCGCAAGCACTTTAGAGAGCTCGCAAGCACTTTAGAGAGCTTACAAGCACTTTAGAGAGCTTGCAAGCACTTTAGAGAGCTCGCAAGCACTTTAGAGAGCTTGCAAGCACTTTAGAGAGCTTGGTACTTGCTGCTTGCAATTAGTATTTCAAAACTGGGTGCATGGAGCACTTTTTTTAAATGTTTTGCCTAGCTCTGTGCAAAAACCTTTCACTAAATCGTAGTTTTTTTCGAAAGTATAAGTTAAGCTCAAACTTTTTATTTCAAGGGGTCGCAGAAATTTGTTCAAACGGAAAATTGTTTAAAAACATTTTCTTCGAAGTTCACTTTTTGAACTACCTTTATCTCTGAGGATTTACCCACGCTTAGCGGTTTAGGTTTATCCGTAATGAATTTATTTTTAATTGTAAAACTACTGTTGCGTTCTGGCGCCAATTTTTTCAACAAAGTGATCTTATCGAAATTATTTCTATCCTAAAATTAAAATCCTATATGTAAATCGACCGAAACACATAAGAGCATAATATGGTTCAACCGCTCACACGTACTCATATCAAAAAGGCAGATTGGTATCATAGTAATAGACCGAGATACAGCATCAAATTCTACATCAGACTCACTTAAAGAAAGTTAGTTTTTTAATGACCACCTTTATGCAAAGAATTCGTTATATAGAAAGAAACCGGAACGAAAGTGGACATGGCTCAGCCCTAATGGAATAACAAAAAACGAAATTGTTTAGATACTGACTACTGAGAAAAACATCGTAACAGTCCTAAACAGCTTTACAACAGGCAGTGATCACAGGATGGTCAGCACAAAAATCTGCATTGATTTGACGTATATCAATTAAAAGAACAAGCAGCCTTTAGAAAAGGTTTCAGTACCTATCAACCATGAAAATCCTATTAGAACGAGCCAACGAATACAACATTCGACTATATATTACGTTTAAAGACTTTGAAAAAGCTTTCGATAGCATAGAGCACTGGGCAGTAAAAGCATCTTTAATTCATAGCCGAATAAATCACAGATTTAATAGCCATTATATATATATATATATATATATATATATATAGCAAAGCAACAACATCAATCAAAATCCACGAAGGGACCAAGCCAAACCGCATAAGAAGGGGTGTCAGCCAGAGACACAATATCCCCTAAACTATTTAACCAGGCTCTAAAAGATTTTTAAAAACTTAGATTGGGAAGAAGTAGGCATCAAAGTAAACGGACAATACCTGAACCACTTAAGATATGCTGATGATATCGCTTTAATAACAGATAAGAAAGAAGAACTGATAAAAATGGTGAAAGAACTGGATACAGCAACTAAAAATATATGCTTGAGTATAAACTACACCTAAACTAAAATCATAACAAACACAGATGAAGATATCACGATCACAATAAACCAAAAGACAATAAAACAAGTAGAAGAATATATAAACCTGGGACAAATTATTAAACTAAAAAAACCAAACAGCTGAAATCAAGAGACGAGTAAGATTGGACTGGGCAGCATTCGGTAAATTAAGCGACACAGTAATTAAAACATATCCTCAGTACTCACAACGAAATTGTATAACCAATGTATCCTTCCTGTACTTACCTATGGATCCCAGACCTGGACACCTATAAATTTAAACTTAGATAAGGTAACAAAAGCCCAAAGATCCATGGAAAGGCAATTTTTTACATGTGAAGCTAACATATAGAAAAATGAATAAATGGATAAGAAATAAAACAAAAGTAAGGTATGTCAAAGGAGAAGTAGCAAAATTAAAATGGAAATTCTCCGGTCATAATATCAGACAGAAAGACGATCGATGAAACAAATGTATCCTAAAGTGGAGACCTTGGGAAAATAGATGAAGTAGGGGAAGACCCCAAATGAGATGAGCGGATGATTTAAGGAGACATGCGGAAATTAGATGGATGAACACGGCGACAGACAGGGAAGAGTGAAAGATCTTGGGGAGGCCTATGTCCAAGGATGGATCGAAAAAGTCTAAATAGATAGAACAAATATATCAAAATACCTAATTTTGATTAATAAAAAATACTGCTAATTTTATCTACGTATTTTTGCACCCTTTCTAAACATTTTAGTCTTTGATCTGCGGAAGAGAAATAGTAGTATTTTAGTGTCAATAATATCAGAGCATTTTAAATTCCCAAATTTAGTTTTTCGGGAGCGTTACCAATCTAAATGGGCAAAGTTGTACTATTTTTTCTACTGATAACGGTGGTGGCGAAAAGAAAATTCTAACAACGCATACGTGCGTAAAAGTAAAAACCGCGCTGTTTTTAAATAGACACGGAAATGTTGCAACATATTTGGTTACAAATGCGTGTTGATTTTAAGGCGCCGAGGCTCGAACAAGGCACGGATTTGTATTGAATTACGCAGCGTAGGGGTTTACTTATTAGTGCACATTTGAAACTTAAATTTGGATTCACGTTGTTTATTAGTTTGATTTTGAGGTTATATGTTTGTTAATATGAAAATTATGGAACAGTTTAAAAGTATTTGTACTAATATTACTCAAGATTTTGAAATTCTTTGAAGTTTGAAGAACCCTCTTCCATTAAATATACCTGCAAAGTTCAGTGTTTATTGTCTTACACCGGCAACTACGACGACAGATGTTGTTCTGTTATTAAGAAATTTTAATGATTTAAATGATTTTCACTTGATTTCTAACCACATAAAAATAGAAAGTTTCAAAAACCTAACCTAACGAAAGCTAATCAATCAAATCTAACCGAACCGAACCAAAGCAAACTGAACCATTAATTTTTTTCAAAAAAAAAACTTTCCTGAGTTCCTACTCGGGATCCTAGAGGATGTGAATCCGAACCGAACCGGTCCTAACTAAACCGAACCAAACCTAACCTAACCAAACTAAACTACAACACTATTCACACCCTCTAGGATCCCGGGAAAGAAGTCAGGAAAGTTTTTTTTTAATTGTTGCTTCAGTTTGCTTTGGTTCGGTTCGGTTTGGTTCAATTCGGTTCATTTCGGTTCGGATTCACATCCTTTAGGATCCCGGGTAGGAAGTCAGGAAAGTTTTTTTTTTTAATTATTGGTTCAGTTTGCTTTGGTTCGGTTCGGTTAGATTTGATTGATTAGCTTTCGTTATGTTAGCGTTTTAACCTGACAGTTGAATACGCTTTTGTAATAGTTTAATGAGCGATGTTCTCTTACAGATCCGTGCTCATTTCGACATCAGAACTCTTAAAATCAACACGTATTTGAACCCAAATATATTGTAACATTTCCGTGTCTTTTTCAAAACCGCGCCGACGTGAAATGAGCACGGAAACGTAAATACGCCACCCGGTCTGCAGTACCTCCAATCGATAGAAAATTTAATTTTTAAACAGTTCACGTAGACGTTTTGTAAGGCTAAAGTAAAAAAGATATTAATAATTTTCTAAACAAAGGTTTTTCGATAAATTTAAATTCAAAGCTCTCGTTAAAGCTCATATCCCCTATGCTTAGGAAAGTTAATAACTTTTTTTATATGTATGTGTTTTTTTCCATAACTTACTTACGCGTCATTTGATTTTCTTTCTGTCACCATCGTAATCAGCGAAAAAATACAACAACTTTGTCTATTTAAGCGAGCTTGTAGCTCTAATATTAACGAAGTTAGTAATAGTGCTGACTTAACTTTAACCACCATGTTTCCTCTTTAAGTTATACCTATAATTGATTCTTTGGGTCTGCATATTGCACTATTGCCTCACAAAAAACAGCATATTTTGGTGATAATCGAAGTGCATAAGAAATGATCACTGTAACTGAAGTTGTATTTACGTTAATCAATAGTTCAGTATCAACTGCTTCAGCTACACAATAGGGTGTTTGACAGTAGTAAAAAATAAATATATATGTATTTTTAGATATCTCTTTAGGTCTTGGGAATGCTAAAAATAAACTTTTTTGTTTAATTTTTTCTCAAATTCATAGTTAATTAAATAAATTCATTGAATTAAAACAATTAGCCACGTGATTCAAAACAGGCGGTCTACCAATCAGCTGCGAGTGACGTCACAAAACAGTAAACGCCTCGAACAAACCTATTTTCTGTGTTATTTTCTTATGGATGGTAATGTTTGCTTTGGTTTAAAGTGCGAATTATCGTCCAAAATTAGATTTGTTTTTGTGTTTTGCTTATAAAAAACATTTTGAATGGAAAACGGATTCTCCAAAGCCGATAGCTCCAACTTGCCAATGCTGAACTCCTTTATAGTGGCAGGCTTCTTTGCCAACAACAGTGATTTTTGTTCTGCGGAATTTAGAAACGTTAAAATGTTGATGTAAGTATTCGATGAGTTGTTTTGTATATAACTAATAGTTTTTTTACTCTTCGCCTACTTTTACTCATTTAGATTTTGAGGTTAAGTTATATGTTTTGCTTTTTTGTTTAATATGCCACTTACAATAGATTCATTATCTGAAAAAAACAAAAATAAAAATCATGTAATAAACCGAGGGAGGGACAGGTAGGCAAAAAGTATACAAGTACTGCATAGATTACACTGCATAGTCCTGCGTAGGTACTGCCTATGCACTGCCTACTCTTGCATATGCAGTGCTCAGTCCTACATTTAGCCTGCATGTGCACTGCCTAATCCTGCATTTAGAGGTACTTCCTCGTCCTGCCTAATAACTGCCTAGCACCGCCTAAAAATTTGTACACCTTTCTGCCTATTATAGTTGTTCACCCCTTGTAATAAACATAACCTCAAAAATTTCATCGTCATTTACGAAATAGTTATATATATATATATTATAGACAACGTGAGAAAAATTAATAGAAACAATTTAGTTATACTCACATCAAAGTGATCTTCACAAATGTAAAGTGAAGATGTATTAGATAAGGCCCTTGGATCTCTTCGAACAAGTTTTAGTCACTTTTTCCGTTATTTTACTGCTGTAGGCACATGAATAAATAGTTTTTTAGGTGTTTTTAGGCTAGTAATCGAACACTCAGGCACTACACACCACTTATAGGACATTTTTTTACATAAAAAACAGTAAAAACACAGACCAAATACAAATAAACACTTGAGTGCCGTGTATCTGTCCGCGAGTTTACTTTACAAATTCAAATCGGAAATTAGAAAACTTGATTTTAAATGTGTTCCATGATAAAATATACTATTTTAACAATTTTGCATAGCAAATTTGGGATCTATGTATCATTCTAAAATTTGTCAAATATCCTATTGAGAACCTCGCTTAAAGTAGCGAGGTTTTCTTCTAATTTAAACAATTTAGTTTCTCTAGAAAATACTTAATGTTTTGTTTAAAACTACTGTCACTGCATTACGAGTGCGACACCAAATTTCCAAAATAAATGCCCTATCAGTAACTTCCCGAATATTTTCAATAAATCAAACATACGAAATTTGATGCTGTATCTAGGACTAATAGAAATGCATCCATAATGTAAAATGCAACTTCCTGGTTTGGGATTTGAGCTATGTGCCGTTGCATATATAGGGAGGCGTTCATTGTATGTTAAAATGATCTCATCTATGATTTAGAACGTTTACTTAATCGCATAGGGTGCGCCTGGTAATGGTTTTAATTGGCATTGTTTAGATTCTAAGTGATTATTATGGTCCATAACCCATTATACAAATCCTGCTTTATATCGTCATCCACAAATAGGTGAGCCTTAACGACGTGCTTAGAAAGAACTTATTTTTTTTATTATTTTAAACACATCTTTCCTAAAATTGAAACGTTATATTTTGCATTCAAACGTAGGCTATTACTGCAATTCGAGAGTTAATCCTTTTTTTCAGTAAATACCCACATTTTATGATTCCTGTTTAGGTGTCATTATTAATATCATCTATCTATCTATTTAGCCTTCTTCGATCCATCTTTGGACATAGGCCTCCCTCAATATCTTCCACTCTTCTCTGTCTGTCGCCGTGTTCATCCATCTAAACCCCGTATGTTTCTTCAAATCGTGCGTCCATCTCATTTGGGGTCTTCCCCTACTCCTTTTATTTTCCCAAGATCTCCAGTTTACAATACATTTGTTCCATCGATCGTCTTTCTGTCTAATATTATGACCGGAAAATTTCCATTTTACTTTTGCTACCTCTCCTCTGACATCCCTTACTTTTGTTTTATTTCTTATCTATTCATTCCTTTTTCTATCTGTTAGCTTTAGATTTATCATTTGTCTTTCTATTGATCTTTGATCTTTTGTTACTTTATCCATGTTTGATTTTATGAGCGTCCAGGTCTGGAATCCATAGGTAAGTACAGGAAGGATACATTCGTTATACACTTTTGTTTTAAGGTACTGATGATATTTTTTATTTCTTAATATGTAGCTTAATTTACAGAATGCTGCCCAGGGCAATCTTACTCGTCTCTTGATTTTAGCCGTTTGGTTTTCTCTTTTCAGTTTAATAATTTGTTCCAGATATATATTCCTCTACTTGTTCTATTTTTTCTTGGTTTATTCTGATCGTGATATCTTCATCTGTGTTTGTTATGATTTTAGTTTTAGTGTAGTTGAAACTCAAGTCTATAGTTTTAGCTGCTGTATCCAGTTCTTCCAGCATTTTTATGAGTTCTTATTTCTTATGTAATTTATGTGTTATTAAGCCGATATCGTTAGCATATCTTAGGTGGTTCAAATATTGTCCGCTTACTTTGATGCCTATTTTTTCCCAATCTAAGAACTCTTCTTATGCGGATTGGCTTGTTTCCTTCGTGGATTTTGATTGATGTTGTTGCTTCGCTATATATATATTGGCTATTAAATCTGTGTATCTGTGATCTATTCGGCTATTAATTAATTATGCTTTTACTGCCAAGTGCTGAATGCTATCGAAAGCCAAAGTCTATAAATGCAATATATATATATAGTGGAATGTTGTATTCGTTGGCTCGCTCTATCAGGATTTTTATGGTTAATAGGTGGTGAACTGTACTGAAACCTTTTCCGAAGCCTGCTTGTTCTTTTAATTGATATCCGTCCAATTTTGTTGTTAGTCTTTCTGTTAATATTTTCGTGTAAAGCCTATAAATTACATTGAGGAGTGTTATAGGTCGATAGTTTTTTAGGTCTGCTCTATCGCCTTTCTTGTGTAGAATAATGGTTACTGATTCTTTCTAGTTGTTTTGGATTATTTTTTCTTTTAGTATTTTATTGAGGAGAATATGGAGGGTATTAACTACAGTTTTACCACTGTAATTTAGCATTTCTGCTGTTACTCCGTATTTTCCAGGTGATTTGTTGTTTTTCATTTTCTTTAATGCTGTCTTTATTTCTTTATAGTTTATGTTCTTTATTTTTGTTTGGAGTTTCTTTATGGTTTCTCGCGATGGTTCCCTTTTTGTTTGGTATAATTCTGTATAGAATAGCTGTGTGATATTTATATTATCCTCTTTAACGTTAGTTTCTTTAGTTTATCCTTTATTTTAATTATTTCATATCTACCTAGAGTCGGTCTTAAACATTTCATATTCCTGTTATTTTCTATAACTCTCTCAACTTTTATTTCTTGGCTCTTTCTTTTATTTTCTTTTATCATTCTTTTTATATTTTTATTTATTTGCAATCTACTTTCCATAATTGAAGTGTCTTAAATTGCTAATCAAAATTAATCACTTAAAATATAAAAATTATTTTTTTTTATCTGTCTGGCAGGGTAATATTTTTTAAATAATTTTCTTGCAGATTCAGCAAATAAAAAGTTTCTTAAAAAAGTGTCTGTAAAATTAGAAATGTACTCTAAAAGGTGTCTAAAAGAGTTTTTGCCTATATTGATAAGGAGGTCAAACGTAAAACTATAAATGCGAAAAACCGGTAAAAACTATGACTGTAACTGGACCTGGAATTTTGGCACAAAAAACTTGCAAAAATTAAATAGGCAAAATCAAACTATTTTGAAAAATTTTATATATACCTCAAATCCAGGCAGTGGCGTATATAGAAAAATATTTCGGGGGGGCCCGAACAGTTACGGGGGGGGGGGGGGGCCGAGACCCCATGAGTCCGTATTTTATGTCGATACTCATTTCGAGTGGAGTTTACACATAAGTAGTGTATGCTCAAAACTTAATACATGCTACTTCATGATCAAGTCACTTAAAAACTCTCTCAGTATAAAAAATCTCATTACTGTGTATTATGCTAATGCATACTCGGCTCTAGCCTATGGTGTGTCAATATGGGGTAGTGCTCAGGATGTGGAAAGAGTATTGGTAGGTCAAAAGAGACTTATAAGATTAATTTTCAGTATACCTTACAACGGTACTTGTCGCTCTGCATTTAAGGATAATAAAATTATGACAATAACAAGTATTTACATATATAAACTACTCATTTTCATTTTTCAACACCAAAATATTTTTACATTAAATAGTTCTTATCACAACTATCCAACTAGAAGTCGTAACCACTTCAGCATCTATAAACACAACCATGAGTATATAAAAAAAAGTACTCATTATCTTGGATGCAAATTCTTTAACTTGTTGCCAAACAAAATCAAACAAACTACGTCGCTGCCAAGATTCAAAAAAGAAATCAAAAATCTTTTATTAAAAGAAACTTTTTATAGTTTAATTGAATTTGAAAACTACATGTTGGGCAGAAGGTAAATTTTTGTTCTCAATATTTATATACATATATATACAAATCTTGTAAATGTGTTTTCGTTTTTATTTTTTTAAATATTTACACTATTATTATTTACACTTAATGTTATATTTTTTGTATTTGACGTATGTTATCTACATTATTGTAGCTGAAAAGATTAATAAAGTTGTCTATTGTCTATGCTATTTTATGTTTGTATCATGAAATATGTGGAAAATACTCAAAAAAACCTTAGCTTCGGGGGGGCCCGGGCCTCCCCAGGCCCCCCTCGTATATACGCCACTGAATCCAGGTAAGGCCCGATATTGCCAACTATCTTCCCGACTACTACTACAATATCACATACAAGAGTAGTAATACCAATTACTCGTTTACTATATAAAACATTGTATGCTATATCGTATAGACTATAAACCGCAGACAAGATGTCGTGAGCTATTTTATTACTGTCATTCCTGATTTTTATGGCGATATTTATGTAAATGCAATTTCTCGTAACTTACGTGTAACAGCTCTTGATGTGTAATGCCTGCTGTTATTACAATAGGAAATGACTTTATAGAAAATATCAAGAGTATGCAGTAACCAACGAAATTTTAAAATAATTTTTGCATCTTAGCCAATAGCTCAAGCCGTACACTGCGATTTTCCCTAAAAACGTGGGGAATGAGAGTAAAAGTGGGAAACTTGCTAGATGTTGCATTGCAGGGTACCTCTAAATAACTTTGGAATTATGGATAATTTGGAAACCCTTAATATAACACCTATATAATCTGTGAGTCCTCGTAGAATAGCGGATAACGATACTGCTTCCTAAAAATAAAATATAAGAAAATCTATTTAATTTTTTTAATAAATTAATAAATTTTTTAGAAATTCCTAATTGGAAGTGGAATCTTAGGGGTTTCAAATTTATTAATTCTCTTAGCATTCCTAATAACACTTTTCTCTTTTTTTTTAGGTAAGACTACTTTGCCTCCAGTGGATTGAATTTGGGTAAGCGCGAATGTTTTAATACCTCCTGTTCCTTGTTTTTTTTTTGCATTTGCATTGAACTTAATTGACAAAACTGGCCTAAACCTGGAAACTTGGTAGACAGATATTCAAGGACATCGGTATGACTAAGGCCTCTTACACGATACCACTGATGAATGTTTTGAAACAATAATAGAAAATTCTCTAAAAAATGCATCCCAGTCGAAAATTTAGGATCATTAATTAAAAATTGTGACGAAAATGATAATAATCGAAAAGTATGAGATTTTGAAAGAGACACACGGGGATATTCTTAAACAATAAAATATATATTTACAAAATGCGCCGCAGGCAAAATTTTCCAAACGTAAACCGGAAATTTTTGAACAAAAGCGCCACAGATAAAAATGTCGATACAACAAAAAAAAATAGGAAGATGCACGGGATGCAAAAATGTTTAAACGTGAAAACTGATATTAACAACAGCAACTTTTTTCAAATCGTAAAAATACGTTTTTAGCTCACACATATACTATACTATAGTAGTGTGAGCTATGGTGATCCTAATTTTTTCGAGAAAAAAAAAGTTGCTCCGATTTCAAAATTTTTTATATATCTTTGCGTTTCAGATGATTTTGAAACTTTTTTGTTGCGTCGTCTGTCTGTCTGTCTGTCTGTCTGTCTGTCTGTCTGTCTGTCTGTCTGTCTGTCTGTATGTCTGTCTGTCTGTCTGTCTGTCTGTCTGTCTGTCTGTCTGTGTGTCTGTATGTCTGTCTGTAACGACCAACGCGCATAACTCAAAAACCGCTTGGCCGATTTTAATGAAATTTGGTACCTAGGCTGGGTCTTGGGTCGAGATGGTCCCATTTAAAAATGAACAAAATCCACCGAACACAAACCAAATAAAAGGGTGGGGGTAGATTTCAAAAATTAGAGTTTATGTGAAAATATGGCGTGTGCGATATTAAACGAAAGGTAATTGAGTCTGCAGTTAAACAAAATACATTTTAATTTATTTAAAAAAAAGGGTGGGGGTAGATTTCAAAAATTTGTGTTTAAGTCAAAACATGGCTTGTGTGGTATCAAACAAAAGGTAATTTAGTCTGGAGTTAAATAAAATATATTTCAGTTTTTAGTTATATTAGCTCATACGTACACTATAACTATAGTACCTAGTGTGAGCTTAGGGGCCCATATATTGGCAGAGTATTTTTTATTATTGAGCCAGTCCACACCTAATTTGTCACGCTTAGGTGGTAAAATCTAACTTTCTGGATCTTACCAATATAAATTGACGGGACGACAACATTAGAGCCTTTTTAATTTTAATATTAGAAGCTTATCAACCTACATGTTTAAAATATGAAGGTGTACAGTTTGGCTAAAAAAAATTGAGAGCCAAATTATTAACGGGTGTAAAGTTCAAGTTAGGTACCTAGGTATCTACCTACACTGCCTTTTATCTTAGTGTAGAATCACAGATACCTACGTAAATAACTATAGTGACTAAAAAATTTAGATCTCCCTGTACAATTTTAAAACTTTAATCTTAGAAAAACATTTTGAATATTAAAAGAAGTTCATGAAGGTGTAAAGTTAAACGACTAAACAAAAAGTTTAACGGGCAAATAATCCTCATCTGGGAGACTCTGCGTTTCTGATTTTTAAGGCTTGATTGGGCCTGAGCATAAGCATGCATTGTTAAGTTCGGCGTTTGGCTGCATTGTATTAAGTTAAAAAAAAACGTCGATTTTGGCATCTTAACGAGAAAAAATGGCGATATTTTGACATGTGTGCAAAATTTCAGGTAATTATATAAGTCGTCAATCATAATATTTTTGTCAATTGTACCAAATTTCATAAATGTTTCCCGATCAGAAGCTTGATTGATATTTTTGAAACGTTGAAAACAGTAAAAAAGTATATTTTTTTAAACATGGCCTGCTAAAAGAACTTTTTTTTTGAGAAATATATAAGAAACGGAAAAAATATTACCAGATAAAATCCCCAGTAGAAATGGCAATGTTATGAGGTAAAAACAGACAAAATTGAATTAAAATCAAAAGACACCATAACAATAAGCATTTTTAATATTTCTGATTATTGTGTGGTTTATCCTTGTATCTAGAATGTTTTTATTTTTTTTGTGAAATCATCATAAACGTGATATAAACTGGTGCTTATTTCATTTAAATAAATGAAACGGTTTTAAAGAAAATTTAATTAATCCGGGTTAATCTGAGGGCACGGCAGTGCCTCGCCAAGTTCGCGCGCCGTAACCATCTTTTCTGGAAACATTTCAGCCGATATTTGACCTACCTAAAAATCTACTTTGGAATGAGCTACGAATCTCAAACTTTGCACAGTCGTAGATCTCCATGGAGTTAACAACTACTCCAAGTTTCATGGAATTCCATAAAGTAGTTACGAAACATTGAGTTGTATAACGCCCTAAAAGGGCGTTAGAGACGGAAAGACAAGGCATTTTTTATTGACCCTATCCAATTTGGTTCCTATGGTCGGGTATTTCTTTTACAATAAAAACAGAGATAGACATTATTGAACATGTGAAACGGACAAAGATAGGGTGATTTTGCATGCTAATAATACCCTAGATAATATAAGGGTACTTTTATCTCTTTCACACTGACGGCATAAGTGCGACAGAAAAGCAGCTGACTACCTTTAATCCACCTGCCGTATTTTGAGTGATTCTACCTGTTAGTCCGTGTATACAGGGAAAACTGATAGACAATGTTGTCTAAGTACGGAAATGATTTTTTTTTAATTTTGTGCGGGAATATTACAAAAAGAAATCTTAAAACGTTTAAAAACAAGTTTAGAAGTAACTATTTGAGTTTAAACATGGTCCAAAATTGTTTTTTGTGCAATAGAAGAAAAAAAATCCATAAAAAAACAACATTTCATGGGTAAGTCGTCTTGACGGATAGTTTTTCCTAAAACACGAGAAAGTTCAGTAGCGTCACGATAGATAGTTTTTTCTGCGACCGTGCGATTTTACCCTCACACATTTTGATTCAGAAAGTGTCACTTCCCCGCACTTTTTTTTGCATTGCATGAAAATTAACAAAAAGTATTTGATTTTCTTAAAAATGATTTCTTTTTAAATGCTTACATACCGATTTTTATCCAGTTGTTTTTGTTTTTTCGAACCAAACTTTTGACATGTCACGGTCGAGTTTCATACATCTTGATGAATTGTTACACACACTGATCTATGTTTTTATAAATTTCGATAAATTTAATGTTTTTTGCGGACTTTACAGTAATTTTAAGTTAAATTTTGGTCTTTCATCGCGAAAGTATATATTTATTATTATATGACCACCGCAACCGGTCTACAGGCCGGTATCATATGTTTATGTCCTTCTAATGTCATTTGACTATCATGCTGTCTTACTTATTAAGGTCACTTAGTTTAATTAATAATTTTGTCCTACATAATATAAAAGAAGAATAGAAACCAACAAAAAATTTGTGACACTTCGATTACCCATTTTCTTTGATTGCGATGGATTAGGGTGACCAGATTACGGTTTATTAGGGTGCCCAGAGTGCGCAAAAAAAGATTTTGAAAAATTTCCCTAAAAAAATTGAAGACCAAACACTCACTCGCCACTCAATGTTTATGGTCGCATACACTAATCCTAACTCGATTTCCGACGATTATGGACAATGGTTACCTCCTGGACATAAACCTAACAACTTTTACTATATTTATTAACAATAGGTAGGTTAGGTTTGGTTAGGTTGGGTTAGGTTGGCCTGGGTTGGGTTAGGTTGGGTTAGGTTGGGTTAGGTTGGGTTAGGTTGGGTTAGGTTGGGTTAGGTTGGGTTAGGTTGGGTTAGGTTGGGTTAGGTTGGGTTAGGTTGGGTTAGGTTGGGTTAGGTTGGGTTAGGTTGGGTTAGGTTGGGTTAGGTTGGGTTAGGTTGGGTTAGGTTGGGTTAGATTGGGTTAGGTTGGGTTAGGTTGGGTTAGGTTGGGTTAGGTTGGGTTAGGTTGGGTTAGGTTGGGTTAGGTTGGGTTAGGTTGGGTTAGGTTGGGTTAGGTTGGGTTAGGTTGGGTTAGGTTGGGTTAGGTTGGGTTAGGTTGGGTTAGGTTGGGTTAGGTTGGGTTAGGTTGGGTTAGGTTGGGTTAGGTTGGGTTAGGTTGGTTCAGTTTGAGTATGTTCGGTTAGGTTCCGCTAGGATTGTTTAGGTTAGGTTTAGCTATATTCGGTTAGGTTCGGTTCAGTTTAAGCAAATCGAACCGAACCAAACCGGATCGTTAGATTCGGTTTGATTTGGTTCATTTCGATACGGATGGGTTCAGTTTGCTTTTGTTCAGTTAGACCTTCGATAAATTTTAAAAAAGTAAATAATTATTAATTTTTAGTGTTTTAAGGAATAAAAATTGATATAATGTTCAATTAAACTAATTTTTATTTGTAAAAATGTAGGAATCATAATTTTCTTGATTTTGTTTTGAATTTCATGCTTTTTTAAAAATTGTGCATTTTCATAAAAGGACCAAAAAAACTGACCCGATTTCGATCAGTGACCTTAGTTATTTCAAGTTTTTGTTGACAGCTGATAGACGTCAGGGACCGTTTTGTTTCAGTTTGAAATGAGAAAATGCTTCTTTTGTAGCAATTTGTATGGGTTTTAATGGGGTTTTAAGAATGTTTCAATTTCAATTTTTTTAACAAAATCAACGATAGTCCGCAATTTTTTTTTTAGAAATCACTATAAAATGGTCTAAAATTATCATTTTTCAAAAAACTTCGTAGTTTTAAGAAAGGTGGTAAAACGTACCAGACTCCTGAAATGTGTTGCAGTCTAGGACAACTGGGCGCCGCCAACTCGGCGCCACCAACTGGGCGGCAGGCCAACTGGGCGCCGGGCCAACTTGACGCCGAGCCAACTGGGCGCCGGACTAAAATATTTTTTCTTAATAAAATGTGCAGATGAAAAACAAACTTAAAAAAATTAAAATGGCGCATCCAAAATGGCGGACTTTCTTATTTATGCATCGATATGTATCGAATATGGAACTTGGCGGTGTTTCAAGTCGCAGAATACTACACCTACCAAATTTCAACACTCGACTTAATAGATGTTGAAAGTTTTGCATAAATAACATATTTATTTTTTTTTTATCTGCACATTTTATCGAAAAAAAAATAGTCCGGCGCTGAGTTGGCCCGGCGCCCATTAGGCCCGGCGTGGCGC
The DNA here is from genome assembly GCA_963576565.1 of Aspidapion aeneum. NCBI lineage: Eukaryota > Metazoa > Arthropoda > Insecta > Coleoptera > Brentidae > Aspidapion > Aspidapion aeneum. The sequence goes on from OY755040.1 coordinate 9,303,524, forward strand.
CCTGTTGGCGGCGCCGAGTTGGCCCGGCGCCCGGTTGTCCCATTCCGAATTGAAATTTTTAGTTCCGAAATTTCATCTGACTCGAGCATAACTTGTAGTCCACCCAAGAAAAGAAGAGTTGAAGAAGACCCTTGTTCAAAGAAAGAAAATATTTTACCTGGAAGGTACAACATTTGTAAAGTTCTAAGATGAAAACAATAATTTTAATACATCCACTGCACTTAGCATGCTTAGAAATTCTTTTTACTCTTTTTTTTTTACTGAAGAGAATTTTGTAAACACACACAAGTAAGTATTCATGAATTATTTATTATTCAAACAGAAAATTGTTGATAAAAAAATTCTAGTGGAATTCAAAATTTTTATTTTGCGCCGCCACTGCCCTTTTTTATCCAAGACAAGCAAATAGAATATTTTTGCGATGTTGCATGTTTCCGGACTCACCAAACCGAAATTCTATTTTCATCCCTATTTTGCTCATTAAATTCTTACTTGTATTTGGTCAATTGCGATAAAAGCTTGATATAATGGCAATTTTGGCCCATGCCGGGTCTACCCGTAGGGTATAGAAGTCAATGTTACGAAATTTCAAAAAACGTCAAAATTGCCACTCACTCATGTATAGATCATCAATATTCTACTGTACTTCCAGACATGCTACAAAGCTGAAATTTGGCAAACTGATAGAAATTATGACCAAACCCCTGGAAAAAATCAAAAAACCCCAAAATTTTAATATACTCCTCTCCCCTATACATTTAAAGTTATGTAAAATTAGCATCGCCCACTTCCAGAAATGCTAGAGAGTTGAGCTTAGGCAGACTGATAGGAACTATGATAAAACTATAGGAAAAAATCAAAAAACTCCAATATTTTCATTTACTCTCCTCCCCTATAAATGTAAAGTTATGTAAAAGTAACATTACCCACTTCCAGAAACGCTAGAGAGCTGAGCATTGGAAGACTGATAGGAACTATGATAAAACTATAGGACAAAATTTAAAAACACGACAATTTTAATTTATTTCCCTCCCCTATACATGTAAAGTTATGTAAAAGTAACATTGCGCACTTTCAGAAACGCTAGAGAGTTGAGCTTTGGAGGGCTGATAGGAACTACGATGAAACCATGGAAAAAAATTTAAAAATCTCAAAAATTTATGTAAGGCATTGCAAAAGTTTTGAACAATATTCCGCATATTTTACTACTTTAAAAATTAAGTATTATCCAATTCCTTTAAAAAAGAAGTGAATCCATAACAAAAACATTTCATGTAAAAAAAGCCAAGTACGCGAAAATGGCATTCCGTAAAAAGAATTGAGATAAAAGTAAAGCCAAGTTTTCCAATACAAATTTCAAAATGAAAGGTTCTTACTAGTTTGGAAATATTTTTCTAAACTTGGCTATTACGGCTGTAAATGACTCTTAGGCACAGTGCTAAATTGAACATAAAGAAGTTTGGCTGTAATAGCAAAGTTTAAAAAAACATTTCCAAACTAGTAAGAACCTTTCATTTTGAAATTTGTATTGGAAAACTTGGCTTTACTTTTATCTCAATTCTTTTTACGGAATGCCATTTTCGCGTACTTGGCTTTTTTTACATGAAATGTTTTTGTTATGATACAATATATACTATAATTATCTTCAAGAAAATGTGATTTTGTGTTCTAAATACTTACATATATTTTTCCTTAACTTAAAAAAACAAATTATTTCGTTAGAAATCTTAACAGCTTTTAAAAAATGTTGGTAGTATATACAGGGTGGTCCCGGTTGTGAAGAAATATCATAAATAAGAAACTTATGTTTGTACAAATCTCGTATATCAGTAATCGCCTTTGCACCACAGAAAAAACTTAACAAATTAGGTTCTTGGAACCGTGAAAGAGCACTGACATGTGTATAAAATTTGGTAAAGAGGTACGATTGTAAGGAAAGCTTAAATTTTTGCCTGATCTATTAAAAAAATCCGATAACCAAAAGTCTATCTGAAGGGGCCCCAAATATAGTGCCTACTTTTGGATCCCTTCGAGTCCCTAAACACAATCCGCTTTTTAAAGGCCCAGAAGTATATTTTGGGCACCTTCGGGACCTCTTGGGCCCGGGCCCTCGACGATCGCCAACTAGCCGTCCTGGCCAGCCCGGGCCTGACATCAAGATACATTTGCAATGTTCTTCAATGTTAACCCAGACAATTTAACTTTACTGGGATGTCCTTTTTCTGAAAATAAAATAAAACTTATTTTTGACAAAATTCAAGAAAATTTCGGAAAAACTTTCCGAAGCTGATTCACATATTGCTTCTTATCTTTTTAGACATTCATTCGCCATTTCTAGAAAAACATATTTTCTTTGCTGTGTGCCCTGTTTTTGCTAGTTTTAAGAATTTTGATCTTCTATTAAAACAATCTTTAGAAACTGTAATCAATAATAATATAAAATAATAAAAATGCTTGGATTCAATCTTCTTTGCCAATTAAATGAGGAAGGCTTGGAATCAGAGATTTTTCAAACCTTTTCTGCCTTTCTTGGGTCAACAAATTACGATTTAAAACTTTTTCCATCTCTTTTACCAAAACAAATTTTAAAAATGAATGATAACCCATACGAAGAAGCTTTATGTCTTTCAAATCAATAGCTCATATTAATAAAGAAGACCTCCAAAAAGCGACGGATGCAGCCAAAAATGACATGCCTAAAAAGTAGCAATAGGATTCTTTAAAATCCTACTAGCTACTGTTATAATAAAATGAAAGATTTAACAAAAATGGAAAGTGTCGAAATGGATGCAATAATGAGATCATAAAAGAAAGAATGGGAATCGAAGGAAGCATAACTGATGACATCACTAAAAGACAACTGATATGGTACGGCCATGTACAACGGCTGAACGACGAAATATTACCAAAGCAGGTCCTAGAATGGCAACCAACAGGGCGCAGAAAAAGAGGGCGTCATAAACTAAAATGGCAACAGTCAATCCAAAGATCAATGAGTCAAAAAAATCTGACAGAAGATGATTGTCAGGATCGAAGGAGGTGGAGAATAGGCAGCGGACAATGTAGAAAAACGTTCTAAACCGACTAAATAATAATAAAATAAATAACAAAAATTGCGATCGCCTCACTGTTTTGTCTAAGCCGGAACAACAAGTGGCATTATCCCATTAGTTTTTTTTAAATTTTATACCAAATAATGAATACAAAGACACAACGTAGGTACCTAGTATTTTATGTCAAATTTTTCACTGGGACCAATTTGTTGCTAATCTAAAACAGTACGCGATTTTTTCGCTTGCCTCCCGGTCTTGTAGTAGCATTGTCACTTATATTTTTTAAGTTAAGTGCTGACTGCACCATTTGAGTTGCCCACTTGATATATCAAAATTTATTTGAAGCGATTACCATAATAAATAAGGTGGCTATAGCAAAAAATCGCACCTTTAAGTATTATTTACGCAACAGTGATACTTTGGTTCATTGTCAAGGCCATCTAGGTTTGTTTAATTTAAAAATATTAACATTTAGTACCTGGAATTTCAAACCACAAAGTGCCTGGTAATTCTAACATTTTTTGCGATTAAAGTAAATTTCCAAGCCTAAAAACATTTTTATATCCTCGTGTCGTATCCATTTTATTATAGAAAAAATAAATGGATCCATGATGGATCTGATACCTTCCCAGCCCATTAGCACACTCTACTATATTTCGAAAACCATATTAATGCAATGCTTCGTTAAGAAGTTAGCATATTTTCAATGTTTGAAACTGTAAAAGAACTCTTATTAGCATTAACGGATTTTGACGAAAATAAGCTCTTTATAATAGTATTGTATATTATTTTACCTGAAAATTTCATGAAAATCGGTTTAGCGGTTTAGGAGCTATCGTGTTACGGACAGACATAGACACACACACATACGCGCGGACAGACGTCATGCTAATATTGCTAAGATACACCAAAATAACAAATTAATCATGCTTACTAAATGAAACAGCTTATGCTTAACCACTTTTGCACAATTTTAGATTTTTTAATCCAATTAGTCTGTTGTACACGCATTTGAAAAGTCTAAAAACGGGCAAAATGGAACTTTAAAGAAAAAAATTATGCTCATAGTAAACAGCACCTAAAAAAAATTAACCTATAATTTTGAAAACATGCATAAAAGTAGTTTTCAAAAAAATGTGATGTTTAGCAAAATCTTTTATACTGGCTTAATTAGAGCAACTTAGAGAATATCCAAAAAACGCAGACATTTTTGAAGTTTTCATATTTTTTTGGGGTATAAATGTAATGTTTTCTTAAATTTTTGATACAGTGTTGGAAAGCTATACTCAAGGACTATATCTTCCTTGTAAAAACATATTTAAAAAGTAGACGTTACCTTGGAGTTCCACGAAGAAGTGTGAATGGGAAATCCCTCAACTTCAGCATCAAAAATGACCCTGTCTATCGAGGTGCTGGTGGTAATCAAGTAGGGTAAATTTTTCACTGTATCATATACTTTTAAAAAATCTGGGTCTGTAATCCTTAAGGTCACTACACATTTTAGCTCACACATATACTATACTATAGTAGTGTGAGCTATGGTGATCCTAATTTTTTCGAGAAAAAAAAAGTTGCTCCGATTTCAAAAATTTTTATATATCTTTGCGTTTCAGATGATTTTGAAACTTTTTTGTTGCGCCGTCTGTCTGTCTGTCTGTCTGTATGTCTGTCTGTCTGTCTGTCTGTCTGTCTGTCTGTCTGTATGTCTGTAACGACCAACGCGCATAACTCAAAAACCGCTTAGCCGATTTTAATGAAATTTGGTACCTAGGCTGGGACTTGGGTCGAGATGGTTCCATTTAAAAATGAAGAAAATCCACCGAACACAAACCAAATAAAAGGGTGGGGGTAGATTTCAAAAATTAGAGTTTATGTGAAAATATGGCGTGTGTGATATCAAACGAAAGGGAATTGAGTCCGGAGTTTAACAACATCATTTTAGTTTTTTGTTATTTTTAAGGGTGGGGGTAGATTTCAAAAATTTGAGTTTAAGTCAAAACATGGCTTGTGTGGTATCAAACAAAAGGTAATTTAGTGTGGAGTTGAATAAAATATATTTCAGTTTTTAGTTATATTAGCTCACACGTACACTATAACTATAGTACCTAGTGTGAGCTTAGGGGCCCATATATTGGCAGAGTATTTTTGTTATTTTAATATATTTAGTGATGTTAAATTGCATCAAAAATTACAGGCGTGGATCTACGGGTCTGAAACTTTACTCAGTTTTGACACATAGAATACACCTCCTGGGCACTATGCAAAATAGTTTTGTGTCCCCCAAAATAAAGTTTCTGGATCCGCCCCTGCAAATTAAGGTTTATCAGAAGGTAAAGTTTATTTATATGAGCAAAGTTTATTTACTTTTTTAGTAGTTACCTACTGTCATATTTAAATAATCGGAAAAGAAGTTGAGTTCTATATATTCAGAAATCGAACAAATTTTTTTGCTGAGCTTGTAGTAAATTTAGCATCTATAGCTAAATCATCCAGTGGAGTGAAAAATGGTGTCCAGTTGTTGTTTGTTTGAGATTTTAATGTAAAACAAATCGTTTCACAGTACCTCCAAATGCATCACATGGGCTTTTACCATGCGTTAGTTTTGTACTTAGTTTTTTTAATGCCCAGTGGCGTATGCAGAAATTTTCCAAGGGGATTGGGAGAGGGGGTTGAGTAAAAGCAAAGTCCTGGAAAACCATTTATTTCTTTCAGAAAAATTCAATCTTTAGGAGAAGTTATTTAATGGTTTTGGAAAGATTAGGCATCCAACCCCCCTCTCTCCTGCGTACGCCACTATTAAACCTGAACCATTTCATTAACCAAAGAAACAAACTAATTAATGTCCGTGTCTCACCAAAAATGTATTCTTAAAACTAAAAAAAAATTTCCGACAGTGTACGAAGATGGGACTTGAACCCACAAACTAGGATCTCACGCAAAACAGTATGTGGCTATAAATAAGATCCCCTAACGATGATTTTTATACATAATTTTTTTCCTTTTGCGACTCAATAAAAAAAAACTCTGCCAATTTATGGGCACTTGAGCTCACACTAGATACTATATTTATAGTGTACGTGTGAGCTAATATAACTAAAAACTGAAATATATTTTATTCAACTCTAGACTCAATTACCTGTCGTTTGATACTACACAAGCCATGTTATTACTTAAACTCAAATTTGTGAAATCTACCACCAAAAAAAAACTAAAATGTATTTTGTTTAACTCCAGACTCAATTACCTTTCGTTTGATATCACACATGCCATATTTTCACATAAATTCAAATTTTTGAAATTTACCCCCACCCTTTTTTTGTTAAATAAACTAAAATGTATTTTGTTTAACTCCAGACTCAATTACCTTTCGTTTGATATCACACAAGCCATATTTTTACATAAACTTAATTTTTGAAATCTACCCCCACCCTTTTATTTGGCTTGTGTTTGGTGGATTTTGTTCATTTTTAAATGGGACCATCTCGAGCCAAAACCCAGCTTAGGTACCAAATTTCATTAGAATCGGGCTAGCGGTTTTTGAGTTATGCGCGTTGGTCGTTACAGACAGACATACAGACAGACAGACAGACAGACAGACAGACGGACAGACAGACAGACAACACAACAAAAAAGTTTCGAAATCCTCTGAAACGCAAAGATATATAAAAATTTTTGAAATCGGAGCAACTTTTTTTTTTCTCGAAAAAATTAGGATCACTATAGCTCACACTACTATAGTATAGTATGTGTGAGCTAATTTGATTTTTTACATGCTTTAACCAAATAGCTTAAAAGTTGATGTTAAAATGACAGACCCAGATTTTAGCTCACACATATACTATACTATAGTAGTGTGAGCTATGGTGATCCTAATTTTTTCGAGAAAAAATAAGTTGCTCCGATTTCAAAATTTTTTATATATCTTTGCGTTTCAGATGATTTTGAAACTTTTTTGTTGCGCCGTCTGTCTGTTTGTCTGTCTGTCTGTCTGTATGTCTGTCTGTCTGTCTGTCTGTCTGTCTGTCTGTCTGTCTGTGTGTCTGTATGTCTGTCTGTAACGACCAACGCGCATAACTCAAAAACCGCTTGCCCGATTTTAATGAAATTTGGTACCCAGGCTGGGTTTTGGGTCGAGATGGTCCCATTTAAAAATGAACAAAATCCACCGAACACAAGCCAAATAAAAGGGTGGGGGTAGATTTCAAAAATTAGAGTTTATGAAAAAATATGGCGTGTGTGATATCAAACGAAAGGTAATTGAGTCTGGAGTTAAACAAAATACATTTTAGTTTATTTAAAAAAAGGGGGGGGTAAATTTCAAAAATTAGTGTTTAAGTGGAAATATGGCGTGTGTGATATCAAACGAAAGGTAATTGAGTCTGGAGTTAAACAAAATACATTTTAGTTTTTAAAAAAAGGGTGGGGGTAGATTTGAAAAATTAGAGTTTAAGTCAAAACATGGCTTGTGTGGTATCAAACGATAGGTAATTGAGTCTGGAGTTTAATAAAACATAGTTCAGTTTTTAGTTATATTAGCTTTCACGTAGATACACTATAACTATAGTACCCAGTGTGAGCTTAGGTGCCCATAGATTGGCAGAGTATTTTATTTTACTTTTATTTAGACGATACATTATCAAATAAAACAACGCACAAGCGAAGTTTTAATAAACAGATAGACATGACAATTTTTTTAGTCAAAAGTTGCCAATTCTGAGGTTTTTGCGGTTTTTCCAATTTTAAAAAAATTAGTTTTCTGAAAGCAATAGACCTAGAAATTTTTCTTTTGCCTTGTATGATAGTCACGCCACTGAGCTTTAATGTGCGTATAGACTTTTTTTTGATGGACTATTCCACACCGGTGTAAATAATTAAAAATCGAAAAAATCAAAAAATTTACTATTTTTTTAAAACTATGTCAAAAAGGTGAGGTTAATTTTTTTTTCTGTATAGGATTATCCAACCTATATTAAAGATTTCTTTTGTCAAATTTGTTTTTACATAAGATTTAATACAATAGAAATTAAAAAAATAAGGCCACAACTGATTTTCTTCTTTTTTTACTTTTAAAGTGGTCTGTAAAATACGGGAGGCGACATTAAAAATTAAAATTTGTTAATTTGGTATTCCTAAGGACACTAATACATGTTATCAAAATTTGGATTTTTTTCATGACATGGTAGCTACCCCCATTGGATGATTTGGCGTGGAATTACTCTATAGCCAAGTTCTCCAACACACAATTCAAGCACAATGAAAAGTTGTCACTAGTTTTGAGTTTCGTGAAACTAGTAGTAAACTCCTAAAACTAGACAACAAACAGAATTTTTAATTGATTTGTTTAAAAAAAAGTTAAATCTTCCCTTACGACATAACTGTCTAGTTCTTTTCATTGGGTAAGCGTTTTAGCGTAAATAATAATTACACCCGTTTTTCAGCGGGGTATGGGTGAATGTTCTCGAGCGAGGGCGGGAGAAATGTGTGTTTTAGTTGAAGTCGGCCATCATCATCGTGCGAAAACGTCCGTTGCCCTTCTACACGATGCCGGTTCTATCCTTAGTGAAGACGTATTAGTTTGTTTTGATTTCGGCTGTCAGTAGTAAAAAGCATTGCCGGTCGCGTGTCATTGTATAATAGCACCTTTAGGGCCACATAGACCGGATCTAAAAATCCTAAAAATTAACTAAAATTTTAGTGGAAATAATAAAAAATTATACGATGCTAAAAAGTGGTAAAAAACGAAATGCTTTTTTTTGCTTTATTTGTCTTATTAGTAATAGTTTTTTGGGGTAATTCAGTTGAAGTCATTAGAATTTTAACACTGCAAATAAGGGGTCTAAGAATTATTTTTCAAATGAAAAAATCCGATAGCTGTAGGCAAGTTTTTATGGAAAATAGAATACTCATAGTATTTTCTTTATACATACTGGAGTGTGTAAGTTTTATGGTCGCCAATCCAGACCTTTTCAGTGGCTTGGAACAAGAACATGTATATAACACAAGACATAAAAGTAATTTAAAAACTGAAATGGCACATTATACTTATGTCCAAAAAAATTGTAAATATTCTATCGTAAAAGTGTGGAATAAATTGCCATCAAAAATCAAAGATTTACTTCCCAAAACTTTAAAAATTAAACTGAGAAACTACTTACTAAGAAAAGCATACTATTCCGTTGATGAGTTTTTTGGTGACAGTTTGAGTGACATTTTTTAGATGTTATAGGTATTTGTATCTTTTGTGTTGTATCTTTTGTGTCATATTTTTTTAATGTTACCTGTTTAATTTTATGCTACACTTGTAAATACTACAAGTAATTTATTTCCTTACTGTTTTATTTTGTATTTTTAGCTCACACATATACTATACTATAAGTAGTGTGAGCTATGGTGATCCTAATTTTTTCGAGAAAAAAAAAGTTGCTCCGATTTCAAAAAATTTTATATATCTTTGCGTTTCAGATGATTTTGAAACTTTTTTGTCGCGCCGTCTGTCTGTCTGTCTGTCTGTATGTCTGTCTGTCTGTCTGTCTGTCTGTCTGTCTGTCTGTATGTCTGTCTGTAACGACCAACGCGCATAACTCAAAAACCGCTAAGCCGATTTTAATAAAATTTGGTACCTAGGCTGGGACTTGGGTCGAGATGGTCCCATTTAAAAATGAACAAAATCCACCCAACACAAGCCAAATAAAAGGGTGGGGGAAGATTTCAAAAATTAGAGTTTATGTGAAAATATGGCGTGTGTGATTTCAAACGAAAGGTAATTGAGTATGGAGTTAAACAAAATACATTTTAGTTTTTTTTCTTCAAAAAGGGTGGGGGTAGATTTCAAAAATTAGAGTTTAGGTGAAAATATGGCGTGTGTGATATCAAACGAAAGGTAATTAAGTCCGGAGTTAAACAAAATACATTTTAGTTTTTGTTTTTTTAAGGGTGGAGGTAGATTTCAAAAATTTGAGTTTAAGTCAAAACATGGCTTGTGTGGTATCAAACAAAAGGTAATTTAGTCTGGAGTTGAATAAGATATATTTCAGGTTTTAGTTTTATTAGATCGCACGTACACTATAACTATAGTACCTAGTGTGAGCTTAGGGGCCCATATATTGGCAGAGTATTTTATTATTATTTATTTTATTTTAACAATCATACTTTATATTGACTAAATAAAACTATGTTTATTTTAAATGCCTACTTTAGGTAAATAAACAATAAATAATAATGAAACATTTATATTGTTAGGCTTAATAAGATGCTTAAAAATGTTGATGTAAAATTGTAATATATATTTTAACTGGATCCACGCTCATCTGGGTAATACGGGTTTAATAAAGAATTTACTTACTTACTTACACTTACTTACTAGCACTTTAGTGAAAAGTTAAAGAAACAAAGTAAGAGCTACTTATTTAAATCACCACATAGAATTTTCTATGCTACGCAAGACTGATATTAGGTGCCAATTGAATAGTGCCTATAGGCAAAACATTACCGAACATAATGAAAATGTGGCAAAAAATAGACATATACTTAGTAGATTTATAGACTGGATTTTTAAGGTTGCTCTACGGGGCCATGATGAGTAGCAAAATGGCAGTCCAACAAATTTTTGTATGAAACCTCAAAAGAAATACTAATCTATTTTCTTCTTCTCTTGCGTCTATGGTTTACCATTAATTACTAGCCCATATTGCTTCACCACTATATCTGCATGCAAGTACTTTTCTGTCAACGATATACATAAATAATAACTTGGGACTCTTTAAAAAATGATTCCCATAAAGAATCACCGCAAACGTGTCCTACTATTAAACACGGTTTTCTCATTCTGCGGGCATACTTTTTGCAAACCGACCCATATACTTATCAAGCAGATTACGGGCAGCTTAATTGTAAATAATTTCTATAGCAAGTGTAACAGGGGCCTGTGTGTGTCAGTGGTACTGTCACCTCAAGTGGCCAAGGCTTAAATGTTGTAAGCTACCAACTTAGGCTACAACTTATATAAATTATAAAAAGATTAAATGTTACTATATGTTATTAAATTTTCACGATCTCGAAAGGGAATTTGACGGTTCTTGGAGGAAAAGTATGCTATAAACGTTTTTCTCAAATGTATAACTAATGTAGGATAATCATACATACCTTTTCAATTTTCTTCTTGTAGCTTCACACTTTCACTTCTTATATTTATTAGTTGAATATCGACTTTTTACTACTATTAAACTTTTGTATTCAAATATTTACACTTCTTAAACTTTTAGGTTTTATAAACCTTTTATATATTTGTTGTAAATATATATATTTATCAACATCTTAAACGTTGATTGAATGAGTGAAACTATTCAATCAACTGTTTAATTTACTTAATATTACTGTTTAGGTTTGGGATATATTGTTGAAGAAAAATGCCGATTTTAGGGCAACTAATGGTTTGTATTTTGATGTTAAAAAAACCATAAAACAGTTAAACACATTATTTTAAAACACTGGAAACAGTAATAATTAATAGTTTTCAAATTAATAAACTCCAAAAGAAAAGACTAAAATAATTATGAATAATAAAGATAATAGCTTATACAAAGTTAAAATAATTGATAAATTTCCCCAGTTGAAATAAAACCCCCCTTAAGAAGTGTGAACGGAAGCGTAACGATACAAGCAAAGGCGAACTAAAGAGTAAAGTAAAATCCGACTTTCGAAAGTTTCAGTACCCCGCTCTCTAGACATTTTCAGTTTGCCGCTAGCTGATTGGTCTAAATCTAAGCTTTCTTTAACGGATTTCTTCCACCACTCTTCTCTACAGACACTCTTGGTTGCCGTGGTCTGAATCTTAAGCTCTCTCGCATTGGCAAGAAAGACAAAGAGACAAAATACCACCGCAATTCAAAGATGCGTGGATTTAGAAATTCGGTAAAGTTTAAATCTTACAGTGTGTTTCTTAAAAGTTGAAAATAGTTTACCAAATATGTTTCCAGTTACAAAATATGAATTATTTTGATGTTAGTGGCTCAAAGGACATATTAGCCGAATACAACTTTTATTAAAATACGGCGAACCTGAAAATATGCCTAAAAACAAGTCGCCAAATTGCCATACATTTTACTTAATCTTAACCTAGTCTTGCATATAATTAATGCTTGTTAATGTCAAAACAATATTTAATTAAAAATCTTTAAAAACTTATAAATGGCAAAAATACCATTTATGCTCAAATCCCGTTTTGTTACACAAGCAAGTAATTAAGATTAGAAATATACACTTATTTAAAGCAATCAATAAATAAAGTTCATAACAACCCCCACTCCAACAAGAACTCCGTTTCGTTTTCGTTTTTACTTATTGGCTCTGTACGGTTATTGCAGACAATTTTAGCAGCTCAATTCGATGGACACCAAGATAATCGGAGTCGAAGTCACTTGGTGCCCGGGACGCGTATTTACGTTTCCGTGCTGATTTCACGGCAGCGCTGTTTTGAAATAGACACGGAAATGTTGCAACATATTTGGTTACAAATGCGTGTTGATTTTAAGGCGCCGAGGCTCGAACAAGGCACGAATTTGTATTGAATTACGCAGCGCAGGGGTTTACTTATTAGTACACATTTGAAACTTAAATTGGATTCACGTTGTTTATTAGTTTGATTTTGAGGTTATATGTTTGTTAATATGAAAATTATGGAGCAGTTTAAAAGTATTTGTACTAATATTACTCAAGATTTTGAAATTCTTTGAAGTTTGAAGAACACTCTTCCATTAACTACATCTGCAAAGTTCAGTGTTCATTGTCTTACACCGGCAACTACGACGACAGATGTTGTTCTGTTATTAATAAATTTTAATGATTTAAATGATTTTCACTTGATTTCTAACCACATGAAAATAGAAAGTTTCAAAAACCTAACCTAACGAAAGCTAATCAATCAAATCTAACCGAACCGAATTAAAGCAAACTGAACTAATAATTTTTTTCAAAAGAAAAACTTTCCGAACCGAACCGATCCTAACTAAACCGAACCAAACCTAACCTAACCAAACTAAACTACAACACTATTCACACGCTCTAGGATCCCGGGAAAGAAGTCAGGAAAGTTTTTTTTAATTGTTGTTTCAGTTTGCTTTCGTTCGGTTCGGTTCGGTTTGGTTCAATTCGGTTCGTTTCGGTTCGGATTCACATCCTCTAGGATCCCGGGTAGGAAGTCAGGAAAGTTTTTTTTTTGAAAAAAATTATTGGTTCAGTTTGCTTTGGTTCGGTTCGGTTAGATTTGATTGATTAGCTTTCGTGATGTTAGCTTTTTAACCTGACAGTTGAATTCGCTTTTGTAATAGTTTAATGAGCGATGTTCTCTTACAGATCCGTGCTCATTTCGAGATCAAAACTTAAAATCAAGACGTATTTGAACCCAAATATATTGTAACATTTCCGTGTCTATTTCAAAACCGCGCCGACGTGAAATAAGCACGGAAACGTAAATACGCGCCCGGGACAATCACAATTCATTCTCTCTCACATTCATACTACCTGAAGACCCAACGGGCCGGCCCGTCAAGCACCCCCACGGTAGGCAATTTTTCTTTTCTCAAGGAGGATTTAATGTTAATAAAGTTTGCTAAAACCATGAAAGCCGCCAATTGGGTCAGCGGCAGGTTTTTCCGGCGGCAGGTTGTTTCGGCGGCGAGTTGGTTCTGCGGCGTGTTGAATCGGCGGCAGCGAATCGTTCTAGACCTTGTTTATTATATTGTTTTTTTGTGTAACTTTTGCGCATTGGGTATATTGTTATAGTCAATACCTAAATTCTAGGCTAATTTTTGCGTTTCGGTCTGAAAATTACCATTGTATTCAGACTAATCTTTGATAATAAGCTTTTTTAGCTTTTTAAGAGCAATAGCGCTGGCTGATGATTTCTAAATTTTCGCTCACACGATTCGACGACGATGACTTGTAGTAGTAAAAAATCAACTCGATTTCAATCTGCCGTTTTAGGGCACGACAGTGTTCTTAATATCTGAAATTCATTGACTTTTTTAAAATCTTGATATAGTGTGAATTTACCAAAATAATTTTTTTAATTATTAGTAAAAAAAATTACCGCTATTTGACAAGAACTAATTTGGTTAATTCTAGGTCATATTAAACAAATTTACGACATTTAACTCTTTTAAAAAGTTTGATTTTCGGCAAGATAATACTTTTTCAAATCTGAGACACAGAAATGATTAAAACACTTTTCTGGGCTCCGGCCAAAAACGAATTGCAAGAAAAATATTGTTCTCTAAAAATCTCAACTGACTTGTTTTTGGATTTTTCCAAAAAACTTTTATTTAACTCACTAGCGAATTTATTCCAACCGGCTCGTTCTCACTGTATATACAATGCCATAAAATATTTCCACTTAAAAACAATTTTTTACAAATCGGTTACAAAGCAAAAAGTTAGGTTAAGGTAGGTTTTCTTAATATTGTATAAAAAGTTTGGCCAACATATGTTGTGTTTTTGAAAAGTCCAATACGCAGTTCATTTGTCCTGAGGACAAGTGGCGGATCTAGACCCTAAAAATTGGGGTCACTCACTCTATTTCTTAGTTTTTACAATTCCAGTAGATGACCACACAAAAAAATATATGTTTTTAAGGGTATGTAAAAAATACAACCTAAAAAATACTTGAACATCCTTTCATGCATGCATCTATAATAATTTTTGCCCTGTGCTTCGCTTACCTCATTATTTTTATACCAACTTTTTAGTAAATACAAATAGCTGTACTTTTGATTGACATTTTTAAACCACTGTTTGTTATGCAGGGTTGTACTTGATAATACAAAAAACAGTACAGGGTGGTCATTCACTGGTAGGTGGTCATTCACTGGTCGGTTCCCCTACCTTAGACTTATTTCAGATAAGCTTAAATCTTTTATAATCTTGCCCTATTTTTTTCCCCACAGTTGCTTATCTAGTCTTATAAATAAGTACCTTCTAAGTTATTGGTTTGTAGCATTCTCGATTATTATTTTTTTTGAAGTTTTATCTCCTCTTGAAGGTTGGAAATTATCATGGCAATGCGCGTCTTATATCCTGTTGCTCTAAACAGTTGATTCGACGTCATGTCGTGTCAGTCCTTTAAAGTTTTGGTTTTCTTCCCTGGCTTATCTCTCCTTTAATTTTTCCATCCATTGTATTTCGTACTAGATTATATCGGTTAAGATTAATTTAGTCTATTATGTGCTGTAACACAAATATAGTATTTTGGTCAAAATAATCAAAAAAGTATAAATTAATTTTTCTTCAGAATATAAAGTTAAAAAGTTGTTCTGTCGCAAAATTCCTAATATTTATGCTCTTAATATTATTCCATCCAAATATAATATGACATTAAATTATTTTTAGTTTTAAATTGATACGGTTAGTAATCGACCTCAAAAATCGCATGAATAATAATTGGCCGCTAAATTTACCTAAAATTCAAATAAAAGCGAAAATTTATGTAGCCTACCGTAAAGGTAACCCTAATAATTTTGACTAGTTTTAACCTCATTTTAGGATAAAATAAAAAGCTAATAATGAAGTCAAGGATATGTTTTTATTTAAAAGGTGCTGCTGCATCTTAATAAACTCAATTTAACGAAAAAGGAGGTACTTAATAAAAAATCTATACAGGGTTTCCCAACTAAAAGGTACCAAAGGCGTTTTTGGGTATTTTTTGTGCGAATTTGGAGAAACGCTCGGACACGTCAATTTTGTTTGCGAGCGGGACACTTCTTGGCTATCTTGAAATTTTTTTAGCACGCACCATCTTTGAGGGGTATACTTTACCCCTATATTTTGAATAGGGAAAGTGGGTCTCGTAATACCTTGTTTTTAAGGCCTTTTGAATGTCTTTACAACCGGGATAATTGCCTTCAAACTTTCAAATTAAAAAATAAAACAAAAATTGAATTAAACTTTTATATTTTTCGGATTTAAGTTTAATTTTATCATGCCATGTTAAATTTTAAAGCAAATATCTCCAAAACTAATCAATGAATTTTCGAAATTTTTACACGGTTGTAAAGATATTCAAGAGAACTTCAAAACAAGATATCACTAGACCCACTTTCCCTATTAAGAATATAGGGGTAAAGTATATCCCTCGAAGTCGGTGAGTGCTACAAAAATTTCAAGATAGCCAAAAAGTGTCCACCTCCCAAACAAAATCGACGTATCCGAGTGTTTCTCCAAATTCGCACGAAAAGTACACAAAAATACCTCTGTTACCTTTTAGTTGGGACATCCTGCATAGTGTTCCTGTTGGTACTTTGATGTTGAGGTTGACGATTGGCAGAGACGCGGGACTGTAATCGCGATGGTCGTTTTTATAAAATCTTGTGTCAAATCGGTGTAAGCAAAATAGGTTAAAAATCGGTGTAAAAATATTACATTTTCAGAGCCACACAGACTTTCAGTTGGTTTTCGTCGTCCGGAGGAGCTCCTCTTGCTGGCCCATTCGTTGAATCGCTTGACACTAAAATCTCACTTATAATTTAAAGCAGAAAAATTTATAATATTTTATGTTTTATTTTCGTAAGAAAGTTGTTGAGTTTTACCGAATCTTTGGTCGATTGAATTTTATCACCCTGCTGCGAGGTGATTTTCGATAGAATGACACTTCTTAAGTCCGCCTTTTTTTTGGCGCTGAATTCGAATTAAAAATCAAAGTTTCAAAGTTGAAAATTTCCCGCCCACTTAAAACGAAGTATTACATTGAGATTAATTTGTAGCAACAAATGACTATAATTAAAATTGAATAAGTAAATTCAAATCCTTTACAAGGCAGGTACTATAAATCATTTTAGGTTTATAGCTTAAAAGGAAAAAAAATCTATTCTAGATAACGACGCACAAAACAAAAAGGAGTTGCTTAGGAGTTTAGTGCGCATCTAGCACGGGGGATAGAATAGACCGGTGTTCGGATCTTATATATATATTATTATCATGCCATGTTAAACTTGAAAGCAAATATCTCAAAAACTAATCGATGGATTCAAGAGAACTTCAAAACAAGATATCACTAGACCCACTTTCCCTGTTCAGAATATAGGGGTAAAGTATACCCCTCAAAGATGGTGAGTGCTACAAAAATTTCAAGATAGCCAAAAAGTGCCCCCTCGCAAACAAAATCGACGTGTCCGAACGTTTCTCCAAATTCGCATGAAAAGTACCTCTGTTATCTTTTAGTTGGGACACCCTGCATAATGTTCCTGTTGGTACTTTGATGTTGAGATTGAGGATTGGCAGAGACGCGGGACTGTAATAGGGCGATTCCATGATTACTGACGGGACAAATCGCACATATTTACAGGCATTTATACCATTTTTTCTATAGTAGAAGTAATCATTAATCAATAATTTTTTAAAGTGTGATTACTGACGGGACAGAAATTCGGGCAGAGATTTTTTGCAAAAGTTTGATTCTATAGTTCTCTGACATTAAACATGTAACAAAATGTTTCTAAATTATAGTCAATAACTGTACTCTAAACAAGTTTATTAAACATAATAGTAATTATATTTAATTACTTGTTTAGCTTATAAAAATTGATATAATGATTACTGATGGGAGATTACTGACGGGACAATTTTTGTCAACTTTTCAAAAAATGTATTTTAAATATTTAACAACAAATAACTAACTAAATACAAAAAACATATTAACTTTATCGAAAACAACTGAATAATATTGATTTCTGTGATTGACACGTCTTTCTAATTTCAATAGACTTGCCCTCAATGTATTTAAAATGATGTGACCTGCTTATTTCTGGAATGGCTTTTCCAGTTTCCCCCATTTTATTTAAGAAAGGTTTTACGTAGTTTATTTCATCTGCTTCTACCATAAGAATGATTGAAATCGATATCTTCAAAGACGTTTGGTTCCAAATAGTATTGGATGCAAAAAATCATCATCAGATTTTGCAATTTTTAAATTGGGGTCTATTGATGTTAAAATGCTTGGAAATAACAGCCATTTTCTTTTCTGTCTGCTGCGGTAAAGATTTGTTAACTCTTTTCAGAGGTTTACCTAAAGATTGGGCAGATTTAAACGGAATTTGATCCAGTGCGGCCATTTAGTTAGGTAGCTTTGCTTCGTCGTTTCATTTGCAAACATTTTTTTGCGGTAGTTTCTAACATTCTCTCTAACTTTTTCTCTGCGACGAGTGTTTAATTTTCCCATCCTAAAAGCGGACAAGGTAATTTTAGTAAACTATGTATAAAATAACGCGAAATGGTTTAGAATTATTACACAGGAATAATTAACAAGAAACTAAGCTATATGGTTATTTCTATAATTTTGATTACTGACGGGACAAAATTGAAAAAGATTTTTTTAAAAATTGTGAAGCTTATTGAGGAAAACAAAACTGGCAAATAACAGAGTAACAGATGAGTTTACAGTTAACGTTTATGTAGAAGTATGTAGTCAGGAGTGCACGCGTTATTAGAAGATTCTGTATTGTTTGATTACTGACGGGACATAAAATCCTAAATACTAAAAAATAAAATAAATTTGTGCTAACTTACCTGACAGAAAAACCACGATACACGATATGTCACCAAAAGCGACGCCATCAATAATAAATCAATTTTGACAGCGCTAGTAATTTGTTTAAATCACAGTCAACTTGTTAAAACTAGGAAATTCTTATACAAATATACACGGAGGAAAAGTAAAAGTTTTACTAATTATTTTCTTTACAAAAATAGTACCGTCAAATGGCTTTTTTAGTTTATATGGTAAAAATGGTCCTTAATTAAAAATATAAGCATACTTTTTATTCAAAATTTTTAAGTTAATTTTTATAAGAAAATTTTCAATGTGCATGGAATCGCCCAATAGTTGTTTTTATAAAATCTTGCCGCAATATAGGTTAACAAATCGGTGTAAACAAAATAGGTTAAAAAATTGGTGTAAAAATATTACATTTTCCGAGCCACACAAAGACATTGGCACTCACCTTTCAGTTGGTTTTCGTCGTCCGGAGGAGCTTCTCTTGCTGGCCCATCCGTTGAATCGCTTGACACTAAAATCTCACTTATAATTTAAAGCAGAAAAATTTTAAATGTTTTAGGTTTTATTTTCGTAAGAATGTTGTTGAGATTTACTGAATCTTTGGTCGATGGAATTTTATCACCCTGCTGCGAGGTGATTTTCGATAGAATGACACTTCTTGAGTCCGCCTTTTTTTGGCGCAGAATTCGAATTAAAAATCAAAGTTTCAAAGCTGCACATTTCCCGCCCACTTAAAACGAAGTATTACATTGAGATTAATTTGTAGCAACAAATGACTATAATTAAAATTGAATAATAGTGGGTTTACACATACATGAATTTAGTGGCGCCAGTGTTCGCGCCAGTTCTATTTGCACGCCAGTAAAGGTTTACACTATTGTGCGAAAAGTAAAAAGACTGGCAAGCCAGTTTCATTTTTAAAGTGTACACGATACGCGATATGTCGGCTGAACTCTCGGAAGCCTGCAAAATAGTCGCTAAACTTTTATTGAAAAAAAAATAAAAGAGATTCAGAAAAAGGAACAACGAAAAGGCCGTATCTGGGTTAAAGCATGGATTGCTCTTCGATCTACTTTGGGTGCTTCCGAAAAACTTTTAGGAGAACTTGCAGCAGAAGATCCTGCGAGCTATAAAAACCATCTTTGAATGACAAAGCAACATTTTGATATTCTTCTAGAGTGTGTGACGCCACGAATTATAAAAATGGATACCCACATGAGAGATGCGTTAACCCCAAAATTGAAATGGGAAGTGACATTAAGATATCTTGCAACATGAGATTCTTTTGCATCATTGCAATTTCTTGATTGTGTACCAAAATGTATAATTCCAAAATTTATCCCTGAAGTTAGCCAGGCCAAACATTCATAGCCTTCAAGAAACTGTATGGTCAGTTCTGCTGACCACTTTTTTTTAGCCATAATAAGCTATAAAAACAACAATAAGCAAAATTTTGAAGCTCAAACACAATGAAAATTAAAAATAATGTAAAATAATGAACTTAAAACTGGCGAGCCGACGTGCAAGCACTTGTTTACACATGAAAATTTTCTTTTTCTGCGCGCATGCGTCACCACTGTCAGTCAGCTGCAGACTTTTTTGATACATGCATGCAAAAAAATAACTTGTGTGCAAGTCGGTGTTTACACTTGCAAATTTAACTTACTAGCGCGCCAGTTTTTATTGGCGCCAGCAAATCCATGCATGTGTAAACTCTCCTTAAGTAAATTCCAATCCTTTACAAGGCAGGTACTATAAATCATTTTAAGTTTATAGCTTAAAAGGAAAAAAAAAATTATTCTAGATAACGACACACAAAACAAAAAGGAGTTGCTTGGGAGTTTAGTGCGCATGTTCAATATAGTGGATAGAATAGACCGGTTTTCGGATCTAATATTTTTTGAATTTTTTGAAAACTAAGGCAATTTTCCTACTGGTTTCTAGTACATCCTTATAAAATATAATTTTCTAGACGTATTGTCATTATTGTTTTTTAGCCCGCTTTATATTTTATTACACAAAACTTAAACTACAAGTCAAACTGAATGTGATCGTTTAGTCTCAAAGGTGAACCGAGGACTTGGGAAATAAACAACAATGTAAGTAAGCGGATTATTTTTGAAGCTGAAACGAAAACATTATTTTCTTCGAATTTTAATTTTTGTGTAAAGAGAAATGAAGCGGGCTAAAAAAAATAACGACTGGAATAACTGAATAATATTATTTTATAAGAATATACTAAAAAATAGTAGGAAAATTGCCTTAGTTTGATTGATTTCAACCGAAGGGAACGACCACGTAGAACGCTGCTGTAAAGTATTTAAATACTCGAGTTTCCAGCGATTCCAAAATCAGCATGAAAGCGTTGGATAAGTTGTTAACAATTAAGGGTGTTAACTTTAAGGGTAGAGAGGTTAGGACCAGAACACGAATTAAGGGGTTCCATTGTAAGTGCCCCGGAGTCAAAAACGTTTTCGTCAGAGCTTTGCTCACTAAGGGGTCGAGAATTGAGTTAGGCCTCTATTTGCGTGAGAGCAGTATTATAGCTCTTCGAAAAATAGTATTTGATCTACAATGAGCCGATTGTTCCCACCTACGACTTTCTCGTGCGTGCCCGCACGCGCGTCACATGACTATCATAACATTTCATATTGAGGTCATGAGACGCGTGAGCGGGCGCCCACGAGAAAGTCGTAGGTGGGAACCGTAACATTGATAGGAAAGGAAGGGAGAAAGTCATAAGTTCGTTTAAGGAAATCTACAACCGCTTATTTCTAGGGCACTTACGGAGTCGATTTTCTTGCTTCTTCTCTACACCAATTTCTATTACATCGTGGAAATTTATTTTTATTAAAAGTTTATGATTTAAGTTTGCCAATTTTTTGTAAATTTTGGTGTTCTTCCTTGTTTGCTATTTCATAATAAATGGTACATTTTCTATTTAAAAATTGAATTTGTCTGATGCGATTATTTTCCTTTTTTTTTTAAATAATCTTCCAATTTATTTAAAAGATCAGTGGTTCATAAATTGGTATATTTTGGAATTTTTCAAATCAGTCTTGCTATATCTATTGTATCCTGATTTAAAAAAATTGATATAAAAAAATTATTGTGTGTGCTTAAGACCGGCGAAATTAATAATACTGGCCAATAACATATTCTACAAAGCGGACCGAACCAAACTCTTCTGTGTACTGGCCTTCATCTGCATCATCATATCGCTCGTTGAACGTTTCTCACAGTTAGTCGACTCGAGCCGATTTCACCCGAATAAACGTTACATAGCCGAGCCTGACGGGTCAGTTCAATTCACTACCCACAAAAACTGCTAAACGCGCCGGTTTACACTTCAAAAAAATATGCCACTTTAGTCAAACTCAGTAGGCACGTGGGCACAATAGATCCATATGTGGTCGCAGTGCATGGAGGTCCAGTAGGGCCTGCCACCACTTTCGAATACATACATACATACGAATACATACTGCTGTACAGTAACTGAGCTTACTATAGCACAGTAAAGAATGCATTTTCACTTCCGGGACCCAGTTTTTAAATTTTAAAATTTCTGCGTAACTAGATTTTTTTGGACGTCCTAGTGATTACCCAGGACAGGCGCTGAGAGGAGTTTAGTTTGTATTGTTAATAAACTTGTTCGAAAATCTTGGTATAAAATTTTTATAGTCGGACATTTTATAATTTAAAATAACCCCACCCCTCACCACTGATTTGCTGGCGTTATGCTACTGACTCAGGAACTTAATTTAGACGTTTATTTAGCACAATATTTGATACAGTTTTAAGTAGTAATTTAATATAAGATAACACAAAATAAACGTTCTTAGCTATATCGTTTAAATCTAAATCGTTGTTATATGCACTTGATTTTACCTTTCAGATTTTCATTTCATTTGAAAGCTTTTGGACTGCACCGCGCATTCGTAATTTAAGGCCGTTTTTTACTATTTTTTTAAAATACAATTTTAAAAGACTGATAATTTAACTCCGTAGACAGGTGCAATAAACAGATCTGAACCATATGAGCCTTACCGCTCGCGTTACCGTGCTATACGAAAAATTTACCATGTAATATCGAAATATTATTCTAATTAAAAGTATTTTATAAACTTTGGTGCTCATAAATTAACAGACATTTTTTCGTATACGTATGACCTGCCTAATGAATCACAACAAAATGTTTGGTTCCCAATGCGATACCATCAAAGTCAGGTAGACGCAACTCTACATACCAACAAATACCATATCATATCATACTACAATGTCATACCAACAACACTTTTGAGTAATGACTTAGTTTTAACTGGCTGTCACGAATGTGAATTAAAAAATGCCCACGTACCAAAACAAAAATGTAATCTAATGCGTCATATCTTGTTATTTTTTTATTTTTCGTTTTACGTCTGAGATTCGCTATCATCCTAGATTTGCTCACTTGACACAGAACAAGTCTGTCAAAAATTTCCAGCTTAAAAAAAACCGATTTTCGATATTTCGATTAAAACAGTTATTTTTGTACCAAGGGCGTGAAGAATAACATTTATGATTAAATAAGTAATCCATATCTCTACATGGAGGTTCAAGTCAAGAAAATTAAAAATTTTAAGTCGTCCTCCACTAAATTTATTTGACAAAGCAGCACATTCTTTTAGTGTGAGTAGAATAAAAATATACAATAAAATAAAATTAAAATACATAAATGGAATAAAATAAAATATTTAAATAAAATAAAATAAAAACAAAACAAAATAAATTAAAATCAAATCAAATAAAATAAAATAATACAAAATAAAACAAAATAACACAAAATAACACAAAATAAAAATAAAAGGAAGTTAGATAAAATAAACAAAATAACCAGCGCCAAACTAACTTATGGTGGATCATCATTATCATTATTGATTGCTACCATTAAACATTTTAAAGTTGATTTGGATGAAACACTAAAGAGTTAAAGAACTCTGTGGATTTGTGTTGTAATTGTTGGTTAAGGCAAACTGAAGGGTGTTGTTTTTGTAATTTGTTGATTTCGGGAGTTTCTAGCAAATCTTTTATTTTTATTTTGTGTTATTTTGTTTTATTTTATTTTATTTGATTTGATTTTATTTTGTTTTGTTTGTATTTTATTTTATTAAAATCTTTTCTTTTATTCCATTTATTTTAATTTTATTTTATTGTATATTTTTATTCTATTCACACTAAAAGAATGTGCTGCTTTGTCAGGTGTTCGGTTCGGTTAGCCTTAAATTTCAAACTTATTTTTTATTTTTATGTAGTCGTCAACCTTTATTTATATATAAGCAGGCCTTAACTTAAGTCTTACTTAAATGATTGCTTGCAACCCATCATTCGTTAGATTTTGTAAACATAACCTGACTGATTAATTTGGACAAATGATTTTAAACTAAATGTTTCTGTATCTTAACTGTGACCATTGTTTTATGTTTTGGTATACCAATAGATAAGATAGATTTATAAGTCGAGTTTTTTAACATGTTAGGTAGTTTACTAGGTAGTACTCTTTATGTATTTTGTTTGTAGATCACTGATGATGGCCGTATAAGCCGAAACTAGTATGATCTAAATCAATTTAGTGGAGGACGTAGTCACAAATTGAAGCTGTTTTGGACAGCTACAAATTGAAACTAAGAAGCTAATTTTTATAGTGTTTTGTAGGCAGTTTTCATCTCTACAAGACAAGTTTTTTGAAAAATCTTTTGGTTTTTGAGAAAAAATTGTTTATTTAAAAAATCACTTTACTTTTGAGAAACTATCCCTAATTTGACACCCTCTAGGGGTGTTATTTTTAAAACTCCAATCATGTACTATTGAATGCGCCTACTAAGTTTAATCAGCATCCATTTTCAAAGGTGTTTTTTGCCGAAATTAAAAAAAATAATAAAAAAATCACGTTTAGACCTAGTTTGTTGATGGTCAAATTATGTTCAAAAATGCTGAAAAATAGTGGATCAAAAAACCAAAGTAAAACTAAACCGAGTTTTCATTTTTTGAAAAAACACCACACCAGTGGATTTGCACCATGTGACAGATCTCCCCAATAGAAATTCATATTTTATTTGAAAATTTTTTCTGAAAATTTTTACAGATAAGCAACAAACCATTTTAGAACTGACTTTAGTAGTTTTTTTTTCTTTCTATATAAGTTGACTGCTTATTTTTAAATGTTGAAACTTAAGTATAATCAAAACCGCCAGATTTCTCTTTTCTCTCCGAGAAATCGTGAAACAAATACTAAAACCGATCAATAAATAAATATAAGAAGCGAAAATACTTAATTCAACCAACTTTTACTTCTGCAATATTTCGTTCAACAACCTTTTGGTTTAAAAACGTGAAAATCCACTTTCTCATTTTCACTTACAGTCAGTCGGTGTAATTTTTTTATTTTTAAATTCACACCATAATTTATGTAAGATTATCTTTTTGGTCTGATCAAAAATTCAATGCAGGTACCTACTGACCATATAATTATAAGAATATAGTAGGTTTTATAATGGCTCTGCTTTCATCAGGTAACCCGAAATTTCCTTATCCATAAATATATATATATATATATATATATATATATATATATATATATATATATTTCTCGAATAAAATATAAAATATAAGAAACAAATTTGTAGCGAATTTAATTTTCTACAATTTTTAATAAATTAATAGTTTAAAAAATATTTATTTATTGCAATTATTATAAGCAAAATGTATAAAATAGAAGACCACTAACACAGTTTTTATTAATTTTTAAACAATTTTCATAAAAAATAGCTGACATATTTAAATTACAAAGTTATAGAGGGCTTAGTTTTCAACAATGTTTGTATTAAAAACTTTTTTAAGGTACATACACAACTGTATTTTATAAATATAGGACACAATAAACATCAACTGTTGAAATAAGTGAGTTATGGTATTCTTGTCTTTGTCTTACTGCCTGCCTGTGCTTTGGGTTCGCTTGTGAGAAAATACAATGTTTCCTAAGGTTAGATTTTTAGATAGCCTTAATAGTTGCAATAAAAGTTTTTTTATTGTTTTTGACAAAACCTAAATAGCAAATAATTTAGTTAGTCCTGGCTAAAGACAGGAATTTTTCCTAAAAAATTGTCCCGCGGCGAACTGGCAAGTGGCGGATTTTCCACGCGGGCCCGCGGCGAATCGGCGGCGGCGAAACGGCCGCGGCGAATTGTCCCGTGGGGTCTCGACTATCCTAACATCGAAACACTTATAATTTTCAATAGAAAACAGGACGCACGCTTTTTCTACCGAAAATTTATTATAGGTTCAAGTCTTATTACAACTTTCCGAAAGCCGGACGTAATAGTTATTTACCTAACTAGTGCGGAAAGTGATACTTTTACGAGTTTATAAATGGGTCAATAAGTCTAATTAGGCCTCATTTTTAATTTAATTGAGTTTATAAATGGGTCAATAAGTCTAATTAGGCCTAAAATTCACGGCGTGCGGAAAGTGCAACTTTCCGCACGTAAATGCGTGCGTAAAAGTGCACTTTTACGCACGCAAGTAGGAAAAATAATTTTTCTGCAGCAGCCTTACAGTAATAGGAAGATAAAAATAGTAAATTGGTATTTATGTATTATTAATATTTAACTATTTTTAGTTAATTTATACATAGTTTTTGAGATAACTCTTTGACGGGGATGGCACAATTCGCCGCAGGGACAATTCACCACCGGCCTATTCGCCGTCGGGACAATTCGCCGCGAGATTTTTTGTTTAATTGGCAATTGTTTAAACGGTTTTATTTAGTTTGACTTCGTATAATATATTTGTTTATTTGTTTTATTATAACTTTGTTTCAAACTTTCTAACAAACATACTTTTCTCAAATTTGACACTTTGCGGTGATTAAGTTCATTCAATACAGATTTTTACTCTAATAAAAAAAAAATAAATGGTGGATTTTTCCATTTATGAACTGATATGCATCAAATTCCGAACTTTAGGGTGTTTCAGGTCGCTGATTATGATTTTTAATTTAAACTACAAATAAATCAAAATGGCGATTCCACAATGGCGCACATTTTTATTTATAAACCGATTTGGCTCAAACTTGTAGCATCGCAGCGCTTAAGGTAACTCAATAAAATTTTTAACTCAAATTTAAAAACAAAAAGATGGCGGATTATTAATATTTAACTATTTTTAGTTAATTTATACATAGTTTTTGAGATAACTCTTTGACGGGGATGGCACAATTCGCCGCAGGGACAATTCACCACCGGCCTATTCGCCGTCGGGACAATTCGCCGCGAGAGGTTTTGTTTAATTGGCAATTGGTTTTATTTAGTTTGAATTCGTATAATTTATTTGTTTATTTGTTTCATTATAACTTTGTTTCAAACTTTCTAACAAACATACTTTTCTCAAATTTGACACTTTGCGGTGATTAAAGTCACTCAATACAGATTTTTACTCTAATAAAAAAATAAAAATAAATGGTGGATTTTTCCATTTATGAACCGATATGCATCAAATTCCGAACTTTAGGGTGTTTCAGGTCGCTGATTCTGATTTTTAACTTAAACTACAAATAAATCAAAATGGCGATTCCACAGTGGCACACATTTTTATTTATAAACCGATTTGGCTCAAACTTGTAGCATCGCAGCGCTTAAGGTAACTCAATAAAATTTTTAACTCAAATTTAAAAACAAAAAGATGGCGGATTATTAATATTTAACTATTTTTAGTTAATTTATACATAGTTTTTGAGATAACTCTTTGACGGGG
Source organism: Aspidapion aeneum (assembly GCA_963576565.1). Taxonomy (NCBI): domain Eukaryota; kingdom Metazoa; phylum Arthropoda; class Insecta; order Coleoptera; family Brentidae; genus Aspidapion; species Aspidapion aeneum. Next base: position 9,330,905 of record OY755040.1, read on the forward strand.
ATGGCACAATTCGCCGCAGGGACAATTCACCACCGGCCTATTCGCCGTCGAGACAATTCGCCGCGAGATTTTTTGTTTAATTGGCAATTGTTTAAACGGTTTTATTTAGTTTAACTTCGTATAATATATTTGTTTATTTGTTTCATTATAACTTTGTTTCAAACTTTCTAACAAACATACTTTTCTCAAATTTGACACTTTGCGGTGATTAAGTTCATTCAATACAGATTTTTACTCTAATAAAAAAAAAATAAATGGTGGATTTTTCCATTTATGAACTGATATGCATCAAATTCCGAACTTTAGGGTGTTTCAGGTCGCTGATTATGATTTTTAATTTAAACTACAAATAAATCAAAATGGCGATTCCACAATGGCGCACATTTTTATTTATAAACCGATTTGGCTCAAACTTGTAGCATCGCAGCGCTTAAGGTAACTCAATAAAATTTTTAACTCAAATTTAAAAACAAAAAGATGGCGGATTATTAATATTTAACTATTTTTAGTTAATTTATACATAGTTTTTGAGATAACTCTTTGACGGGGATGGCACAATTCGCCGCAGGGACAATTCACCACCGGCCTATTCGCCGTCGGGACAATTCGCCGCGAGAGGTTTTGTTTAATTGGCAATTGGTTTTATTTAGTTTGAATTCGTATAATTTATTTGTTTATTTGTTTCATTATAACTTTGTTTCAAACTTTCTAACAAACATACTTTTCTCAAATTTGACACTTTGCGGTGATTAAAGTCACTCAATACAGATTTTTACTCTAATAAAAAAATAAAAATAAATGGTGGATTTTTCCATTTATGAACCGATATGCATCAAATTCCGAACTTTAGGGTGTTTCAGGTCGCTGATTCTGATTTTTAACTTAAACTACAAATAAATCAAAATGGCGATTCCACAGTGGCACACATTTTTATTTATAAACCGATTTGGCTCAAACTTGTAGCATCGCAGCGCTTAAGGTAACTCAATAAAATTTTTAACTCAAATTTAAAAACAAAAAGATGGCGGATTATTAATATTTAACTATTTTTAGTTAATTTATACATAGTTTTTGAGATAACTCTTTGACGGGGATGGCACAATTCGCCGCAGGGACAATTCACCACCGGCCTATTCGCCGTCGAGACAATTCGCCGCGAGATTTTTTGTTTAATTGGCAATTGTTTAAACGGTTTTATTTAGTTTAACTTCGTATAATATATTTGTTTATTTGTTTCATTATAACTTTGTTTCAAACTTTCTAACAAACATACTTTTCTCAAATTTGACACTTTGCGGTGATTAAGGTCACTCAATACAATACTCTAATAAAAAAAATAAATAAATGGTTGATTTTTCCATTTATGAACCGATATCCATCAAATTCCGAACTTTAGGGTGTTTCAGGTCGCTGATTATGATTTTTAACTTAAACTACAAATAAATCAAAATGGCGATTCCACAATGGCGCACATTTTTATTTATTAACCGATTTGGCTCAAACTTGTAGCATCACAGCGCTTAAGGTAACTCAATAAAATTTTTAACTCAAATTTAAAAACAAAAAGATGGCGGATTATTAATATTTAACTATTTTTAGTTAATTTATACATAGTTTTTGACATAACTCTTTGACGAGGATGGCACAATTCGCCGCAGGGACAATTCACCACCGGCCTATTCGCCGTCGGGACAATTCGCCGCGAGATTTTTTGTTTAATTGGCAATTGTTTAAACGGTTTTATTTAGTTTGACTTCGTATAATATATTTGTTTATTTGTTTCATTATAACTTTGTTTCAAACTTTCTAATAAACATACTTTTCTCAAATTTGACACTTTGCGGTGATTAAGGTCACTCAAGACAGATTTTTACTCTAATAAAAAAAAATAAATAAATTGTGGATTTTTCCATTTATGAACCGATATGCATCAAATTCCGAACTTTAGGGTATTTCAGGTCGCTGATTATGATTTTTAACTTAAACTACAAATAAATCAAAATGGCGATTCCACAATGGCGCACATTTTTGTTTATAAACCGATTTGGCTCAAACTTGTAGCATCGCAGCGCTTAAGGTAACTCAATAAAATTTTTAACTCAAATTTAAAAACAAAAAGATGGCGGATTATTAATATTTAACTATTTTTAGTTAATTTATACATAGTTTTTGAGATAACTCTTTGACACAATTCGCCGCAGGGACAATTCACCACCGGCCTTTCGCCGTCGAGACAATTCGCCGCGAGATTTTTTGTTTAATTGGCAATTGTTTAAACGGTTTTATTTAGTTTGACTTCGTATAATATATTTGTTTATTTGTTTCATTATAACTTTGTTTCAAACTTTCTAACAAACATACTTTTCTCAAATTTGACACTTTGCGGTGATTAAGGTCACTTAATACAGATTTTTACTCTAATAAAAAAATAAATAAATGGTGGATTTTTCCATTTATGAACCGATATGCATCAAATTCCGAACTTTAGGGTGTTTCAGGTCGCTGATTATGATTTTTAACTTAAACTACAAATAAATCAAAATGGCGATTCCACAATGGCGCACATTTTTATTTATAAACCGATTTGGCTCAAACTTGTAGCATCGCAGCGCCCAAGGTAACTCAATAAATTTTTTAACTAAAATTTAAAAACAAAAAGATGGCGGATCCAAACTGGCGGATTTTTTTTCCAAAACTTTTGGAATTTCGTCGACCTAATTCCAACCAACATAAATAAAAACTTGAGCTATGCTTTTATAAAAATGTTTTTAATTAAGAAACTTATGTTGTTTTTGTCTAAAACTGCAACATGATTTTATTTTTAATAAAAAACATTTTTAAAAGCTTTCTAGCTTATATATTATAGTATTTGTTTAAGTGGCTTCGGGCAACTCACAACCTAGGGAGATAATTTATATTTGTATTTTATCAGTGGTTTGGTCGTTTGACTCCTGAAACTCCAAGCCACCCGTGGCGCGGGCTTGCCCTTCACGCCACTGCTATGCGAGTGTCCTGCACTCGCTGCGACAAGACAGTCGCTTTTGGAAAGACGTGTGCTTAGAAAAGGCGACAGTGCCAGTACTTTTTTAGCAAACCCGAGACATGAAAATAATTAAAACAAAATATTTAAGTAAGACAGTAACTAAAAACAAAAAGTTTTTTTAAGTTAAAGCGAAATAAACAAAAACAACCAAAAGTAGCAGCTATAGTAACTATCAATAGCTATGTTATTTCAAATTAACTAAAGAAACCTAAGCACGATCAAAAATTTAAATATTATTTTTAAAAATTATAAAAATATTTGTTATTGAAACACTTTTAGTTACAATCTATTCACATTAGACCATTTAGCAATTTTGTTTTCTCCCAAATTATATTAGAGATTATCATATGAACTAATGAATAACACAACTGCACCTTCAATTTTGCTTTATTAAAAAATCACAATTTTGATTTGTTAATGTAACTGTTTTTATTTTGATTTCTATTTGTAAATTTTCACGAACGTGCCTAACTGCCGTAACGGCTGAAAATTGTTTCACTCGTTTAAGTCATTGTATTACAAATTATTATCTAGGAGGTTGTATTGCTTCTATGATGCCGTTCTTCGTGACTTTTGACAAATCTTTTGATTGTTTCGTCAACAACTTCTATTTTTAAGTCTCGGTGAAGATCACTATTCCCTATGTACTAAGGAGCATTTATACTGTTTCTTGGTACCTACATTATTTTGAAATCTTTAATGTCAGCATTGAATTTTTTAGTATAGCCCCAAAGCTGAATACCGTAAGCTCATACCGGTTAGATCACTTGTTTATATAACAAAATCTAATTATGTATGTTTTCTGTGTTTCAGTTCAGTTTCCTCTTTCCTTCTTTTAACGTTCCCTTCCAGCGTAATTTTGTATCAAGGGTCTTACCGAGGTATTTAGCCTGTTTTTGTTACTAGAATGGTAAATAGTCATATTAATAAAGTAAACATGAATCGATTTTGTTTGGTTTAGTCTGATGCGCTATTTTTTGTCCACGCCTGAATTCAGGTAATTACATATTGTAGATTCTTCGTTAGATTTTCCTAGTACATCTCGTCTGTGGCATCCGCATGTGTCAGTTTTCTGGTGTCGGGATATCGCAGGTCTTCAACAGATAGAAGAAAAGGCCCAGCACACTACCCTGTGGTACTCCTGCTTTAATTTCTTTTACACTGGAATAAGTTTTTTTTGGAATACTGGAATAATGCTTTTAATAGTTTTCATACTTTTTTAAAATCTTCGGCTATCTAGAAAGACAAAGAAGCACATATTTTTCTCTTCTAATGCTTTTTCTATAAAGTTTGTTATCCTATGGACTTTATTGTTTAATGCTTGTCTCGAAATCAAAATTGGTGTTCTATGATTGGTTTAAAACTTTCGAGCATATTTTTCCAAAGAGTGTGGATCATCCATTTGGTAAAAGTAATATTGAACTGTTATACCTCATTTGGCGATTTTCCTGGTTTTGGCATCAAATGACTTCTGCAGGTTTCCACAGATGCTGTGTTGTTGAGATGACAAAGCTTTACTTTAGCATTTTTAGATTGTTCTGTTAACCATCCTGAGACTCATTTGGAGTAAAGGTGGATTTTAAGTATTTGGCAAATATTTTTGCTTTTTGTTCGTTAGTTCTTGCCCATTTTCCATCTAGCATATAAATTGGCGGGATTGAGTTTTTTGTTGCTTTCCATAGAGAATAGTCAGTGCTACGGTCCTCTGTTACTTCACGCAGATGAGTTAAAAGATAAATTTTTAATTTGTTGAAATTTCCGCGATACTTGCTGAGTGGTGTTATTAAGAATTGTTTTATCTTGGGAAGCTGGGTTGCTGCCACTTGTGCCTTAATTGCCCTTTTTTCCTATAAGGTCTCTGATCTCTCTAGAATAATTATTTTCTTTTACTCTATTTCTTATTTGAGAACTATTTTCCCATGTTCAATATTGTTGTATTTGTTTAATAAATTGTTTTACTTCATCGTGAATTTTTTTTGTAGTTTGAAGGAGTATTGATGGTTCCATTTTAGACTTTATTTAAAGTTCTTCCAATCCGTTAGCCTAGTTACTAATGTTGCTCTAGGTTCAGTTTTTATTGTGTTTTTACTCAAGGTTAGTTTAATAGGAGAATGGTCTGAATTTAAATCCTAACTTTAACTGAATGATTGATTTGTAAAATCTGTTTCTGATATATATATATATATATATATATATATATATATATATATATATATATATATATATATAAGACACATTGCAACTTGCAACTCTTTTTGGTTTTTTTTTTCATGCCATTATTCTAAGATCGCTGGCCATTTCAATGGTTTAAGATAGCGTATCTGTTGCTATGATCTAACGTGGTTAGTCGTCCATCGAGCATGTTTAATTTTTCCAGAATCATTTGATGTTTGTGCTGTTTGGTTTCCAACTTGTTGATTGTTAGTTTCATTTGATACGCCCGCTGCTGCCTGGCTCTAGATTCTTGATGTTTTGTTTTCTGGATTTGAGTTAGTCTTGGGATTTTCCTTGGTGGTTTGTCTTTTTATATACTGGCTTTTCAATTGGTCTGTTCTTAATTTTGACATGTTATTTTTTAATTTGAGACGGGAATGATTTAAACTAGATCAAATTTTTATTTTTTTATGTTTAGCCGTCATAATACGCATGTGCTCCGCCCATTTAGGGCGGCAAGAAAAAACTTGTTAAGAGATTGTGGCGCGAATAGGGGGAATGGGAAAATATATTAATAATAACTAGTACCTACTTTAAATTAAAATCTATATTTTTTGCATGTTAATATTGACAAAGATGTTTTTTAAAAATAGATAAAACATTATTTTTTAACTTGATTTTTTTAGGTCAAAACTTTTGCTTTTAACTTGAAGATACAATGAGACACACATACAAGAATTTTGCAAGGTATTTATTTTTTATTTGTTTTTGTTGTAAACAAATAAAGCTGCGTTTTATTTTTTTGCTTCCCCCTTTTAAACAGCTTGTAACTATAAACTCGAATTTACTATTCGTATTTTATTTTAGAGTGGAAATATCAAATTACGCCCCTTTCTTGGAAAAATGGTTTGTGTTAGTCATGAGATATGGATGCGTATAGGTGTTCCTGTCATTAGAAAACTCAAACACGTCCTCGTTGCCAAGCAACCAACCTAAATAATCCATTACAGATAATGTGTTGTGGTCAGGTTATGTCTCAAACTAATGGTATTGTCACGTCGGACACTAAAAGAGGCATTTGACCCCATCATTTATTATTTTGGAGATCATTGTTTAACTAGTTTTTTTGTCAACCAATAACAATCCATAATTTTTTGTTAAACCTTGCTTGTTTATGTCTACACAACCCAAAAAGTCATCGCACAATGTCAAGGCAACGTTTTTTGAATATTAATTCGATATTTTATGGTTTGCAAAATTGGACACGAATTGGTAATTGAAGTGGGTCCGTCTCTTTTTACTTCCCTCGCTAGACGGGAGTATTGTGAACGGCAAAAATTCAACATCGAGATTTTGATAGATCTCCACAAATTAGGTCCTCTAGATTCCGAAAAAAACGCATTCCCGCATTTTCGACGGTTTCACGCTTTTTTTGTCGTACATTAAAACAACAAAAAGCAAGAATTTAAGCACATAAGGAAAACAAACGGCACAAAATTAAAAACGAAACCCAACATTAATTTGCTAAATATTTATATTTTCCCAAAATTAATGTTGGGTTTCGTTTTCAATTTTGGGAAAATATAAATATTTAACAAATTAATGTTGGGTTTCGTTTTCAATTTTGTGTTGTTTGTTTTCGTTATGTGCTTAAATTCCTGTTTTTTTTTTTGTTTCAATGTACTATCTAGTCTGAAGGTCTGATGAAGACAAAAACCATTGTCGAAATGTTACCGATGGATTGAAGCGTATATGTTCCAGAACAACAGTGTCCTTATTTCCACTAAATCTAGTGTAGTTAAAGTTTTATGTTTCCTTTTGATTGGACCCATTCTAGGTACGACCGTGTCCTATAACCTTGCCCTTGCCCGAAAAGCTGGTTGAGAACTTCTGAATGCGGCCTTTGACACCACACCCCGCATCGAACCAACCAAATGACATGTTAAAACCTGCATTATTATGTGAATTATAAAGCATTTGCTGGAATAAACGCTAGTCCGGATTATTAAATCAAGTAAAATCCGGGTTACCGAATACCTCTATGGACTGCTGAGGCTATCCGGACTACCGAAGCATCCGGAATATCGCGTGTACGGATTATTAAGTCACCACTGTACTATTAAATATATTGCTATAAGCCTGCGACAAAATATGTTAATCGATAAAATAATAATGGGATGTGAATCTGTAGGATTTATTTATTTATTTATTTATTTGGTGGACATAGGGAATACAACAGGTTAACACCCAAAAAGTATTCACAGCATTATTTAACTAATGATTTCACTAATAAAAAATAATTACATACTAAAATAAATTGGTAAAATTTTTTTTAAGTCACAAGCTTTTATAAAATGCACTAAAAATTAAAAAATAATCTTCTAACATTCTAATATTATCATAATAATAAAAGCGATGGCCGAATGATGGAAATTTTGACGATGTTAGCACGATAAGATATCCGTATCAATTAAATATCACTATTTGCAAGAATCAATCTAGCAGAAAAATGCAGAGGTACCAAAGCCACCCAACCCGACCCAAGATACCCCAGAATTTCTCTGACATAGGTATAGCAATGACATAACATTGCGGCACATCAAACATATCTTTGATGACCTCCTATGTTGAATATTCTTTAAGTGTTTAGATCACAAGTTTAGATTAACTTATGCTTTGATTTCCGGCCATCGCTTGTATTATTATGATAATATTAGAATGTTAGAAAATTATTTTTTATTTTTAGTGCATTTTATAAAAGCTTGTGACTTAAAAAATTTTTTTTACCAATTTATTTTCTACTTTTTAGTCTCAGCTATCTACTGTATTAAATGAAAATATTTGTTCAATAACAGAACAGAAGAGTTTATTCTAGATTATAATGAAATCGCTGATCGTGAGTTGTTTGGAAACTCATTTTTCTATTGGGGCAAGGAGAGGGTGGGGGTAGAGGTAGAAATATATTTTTTGTTTGGGCTGTATTGCCATCGGACCTTTATGCATATACCAAATTTTATAAAAGTCATTTTATGGAAGGGGGTAGGGGTGGGAGGACATTTTTTCATTATTGTTGTATTGTCATCGGACCACTATATGTATACCAAATTTCATCCAAATCGGATAATGGGAAGTGTGTCAAAAACGCATTTTTCTATAGATGGGGTAGGAGTGGTAGGATTTTTTTTTCAATGTTGTATTGTCATCGGACCACTATATGTATACCAAATTTCATTTAAATCGGATAATGGGAAGGGTGTCAAAAACTCATTTTTCTATGAAACGGGGTGGGGGTAAGGGTGGGAGGACATTTTTTAATTATTGTTGTATTGTCATCGGACCACTATATGTATACCAAATTTCATCCAAATCGGATAACGGGAAGTGTGTCAAAAACGCTTCACACGATTTGATAGATAGTTACATAGTTAGATAGTTAGATAGTTAGACACTTTGAATTTTTTGACAATCCTCAATACTTTCGACCATTTTATAGAGTTTTAGGTCGTCCGCGAACTTTCCAAACTCACTGTATTGGAAACAGGTTTTAATTTTATTAATATAGATGACAAACAACAGAGGTCCGAGATGGGAGCCCTGAGGAACACCGGAAGAAGGGGTAAAAGACTCAGATCGAAATCCCTGCAGTGAAACATACACTTTCCAATCTTTAATGTAGGATGCAATCCATCTCAAGAAGACGCCACCAACACCGACCTCCGCTACTCTATTAAGAAGGATATTATGACTTATCTTATCGAAGGCTTTGCTGAAATCTGTGTAGATGGCATCGACCTGAATCTGTTTGTCCATATACTTATGTAGGTAATGCGTAAATGTGAAAAGATTTGTGTCAATTGAGCGACCCTTAAAAAATCCATGTTGCTCAACAACAATTACATTTTTTACCAAATTAAATAGGTATTGATAAACTATCCTTTCGAATAACTTAGCAACTGCTGATAATTTGCTTATGGGTCTATAATTAGTAACATCCTTTTTAGGGCCACTTTTAAATATAGGAACGATCATGGCGGTTTTCCAACTGGTTGGAAACTCGCCTATTGTTAGGGATTGGTTATAAATTAGAGGTTCACAGATCACATCGGCTGTGTTTTTTAGAAATATTTGAGGGATTTCGTCTGGGCCTGCCCCCTTATTGGTATCCAGTGCTAAAAGCGTCTCTCTTACTTGTGACTTAGTTAAAATTATATTTTGAAGGTTGATGTTATTTTGAGATGTAGGTACTGATGAATGATCGAAAGCATTAGAGAAGTAAGCTTAAAACAAGTTGCTTATATCTTTACCCGTGTTAGCTGTGTTTCTATCCCAACGGACTTCATTAGGTATTTTACTAACATTTAATTTCTTTGTTGAGGCATAATTCCAGAAGCGATTGGGGTTATTAATGAGGTCCTTTTCCACAGATCCAACATATGTTTTATAATCTAGGTCAATTAATTTTTTTGATTGCGTTCTTTGATTGCGGATCTAGAGGAACTGAGCCCGTAGCTCCTGCAAGATTTATAAACAGCTGTAGCTGGTTTAATTGAGCATTCAAGCTCTCTGTCCTTCATATCCACACAAAAAGAGTGTTATTTTAAGAATGAGCATCTTTCCACGTCAGGACCAGTAGAGATGCAGAAATCAAGTGAGATCGCATGTGCAGTTTGACTTTGACCCGATTTTGAGGGAGTACTCCTTCTCACCCATTTAAGAATTTATACACACCTGCCGTTTCTAGTTAGTGATCTGCTACCTCCCTAACCTATGTCAATCGAAAGCTCAGCAGTCTACAAGACGCTAGCCCTACCAAGTTCACTTTCAGTCCTTGACTTCGCATGCGCAGATCTACCAATATTATTTACCTCATGTATCAGAAGAGATGAACAAGGTGATTTTCACTTGAATGATTCTAACCACATGAAAATAGAAAGTTTCAAAAACCTAACCTAACGAAACCTAATCAAATCTAACCGAACCGAACCAAAGCAAACTAAACCAATAATTTAAAAAAAAAACTTTCCTGAATTTCTACCCGGGATCCTAGAGGATGTGAATCCGAACCGGACCGTACCGAACCTATCCAAACCTAACCATACCCAACTAAACCTAATTAGCAGTGTTGTTGTGTTTGGTTAGGTTCGGTTTAGTTAGGTTCGGTTCAGTTCGGTTTGGTTCGGATTCACATCCTCTAGGATCCCGGGTAGGAAGTCAGGAAGGTTTTTTTTTGAAAAAAATTATTGGTTCACTTTGCTTTGGTTCGGGTCGGTTAGATTTGATTAGGTTTCGTAAGGTTAGGTTTTTGAAACTTTCTATTTTCATGTGGTTAGAATCATTTAAGTGAAAATCACCCTGTATTCATCTATTCTAATACATGAGGTAAATAATATTGGCGCATGCGAAGTCAAGGATTGAAAGTGGACTTGGTAGGGCTAGCGTCTTGTCAGCAGTCTTTAGTAACATTATTCTATGTCCGTATATTGGCTAGGTCAGTAGTGGTAGTACCTAGTATTAAGGCATAACGCCGAACAAATTCTCAATATTTTATGTCATTAAAAGGCGGAGATTGAGCCGTTATTACTACTTTTACTACGACTCTTTCCGGTGATAACTATAATTTGTATTCTATCATTTATTAGATGATTAACCCACAATAAGTACATACTAAGACATACTTACTTTCTTCGGATATTAGAAAAATATATTTGATATGTTGGTAATGTATTTTATAGGCAGCAATTAAATTTTCTCTTTAATTTTTTAGCGTTTTTGTATTTGTACTTCTTCTTTTACTTCAACTTCTTATATTGTTTTAAATAGAAAGGGATATCGGGGGGATAAAGTATTTGTAATTCAAAGAGGTAAGGGAAAATAACCCAAGTTTGCACAGGTCTACAGGACATGTATTTTTTAAAACCGATCCGAACCGAATCAACCTTACACATAGTGACGCACCCAGAAATAGGGGAAAAGGGGGCAAAATGGGGTACGGGGGTAAAACTTATGACTGGTTCAACTCTCTGCGATATGATTGGTGCCGGTCGGCTGAGCTTAAGTTGGTTTTTGCTCAACATGTGGTGTTGTGCGTTGTTTATTGTAAAAATAGCTTGCGCATTTTGTGACGGTAAGTACATTTTTTACAGACTTTTAAAAATTTTGTTTAAATTGAACAATTAATGGGTTTATGTATTAGTCATAATTAAACGCATTGCCCGTAAAACTAGCTTTTTACTGTGTATGATTTTTGTTTGAATTTAACTGATGGTTTGGTGCAAAATGGGTTTTTTTTTATCGATCAATAGCATGGATGTTTCAATTTACGCCCTTTACAATACATTTCAATTTTTTTAGCAGAATTTTTTGATAAATTTTGAGTCATTTCATGGCGGAATTTGGGTGGGTATGGGTCCGTTTCTTTAAAAAATAATAGGAATTAGCAACCCCAAATATAGTAGTAGTAGTTTTTTTTAGCTTGTGGGAAAATATTTGGTAGCAACACCCCGATTTTTTTTTACTGGCTTAAAATTCTGGCACTACCTTGTTTTATTGACACAAGCCGCCGCTGATTTTAACACGCCATAAATGCACATCTTAAACACACGCACAAACAATAAAATAACCAATTCAGAACCTCTAAAACATAAATATAAACGCGTATTGTGGTTGTTCGAAATTTAACCGCAAAGTTACCGTAGCAAAAACGGACCAAAAGTTAATACCAATATTTTACGAGATATGAGGAAGTACTTAACTTCAACACACTCACAATAGGATTAGATACTAAAAGGTATTTCGTGTGTTGTTGTTGGCTCAAAGAAATAAGTATATAAAGTACGTACTTCTGGCTACTTATCTGGTGCGACTTTGGGCATAATTTACTCGTAACCGCTCATTTGTCCCAGCTGCATGCATTTGCTATATTGTATGTACAGGGTCTGTCAATATAAACATTCCCTGTAGAAACGATTTTTATTATTAGTCTTATTTAACAGCCAGGGGGGCCACATGTGACATCTGTAGTTTACACACTGAGTACAAATCATATGTTTTTTTAAAAGAAACACCCTATATATTTTATTATATAATTTACTCAGAATTTCCTTTCTAACAATACCACCACTTAAGGTACTACATTATGTGTAGCTTTTTTTTCACTTTTAGTGTATAAATTTAATTCATTTAACAGCTACAGTCGAACCTCTGTAACTCGAACCTCTATAACTCGAACCCCTCTATAACTCGAACCTTTTAAGCGGTCCCTGCACTTTTTACATGTATTTTAACCTATGTAACTCGCGTTTCTATAACTCGAACTCTCCATAACTCGAACTGTTTTGGTTGTCCCTTCAGGTTCTAGTTATAGAGGTTCGACTGTATTTCAAATATAAAATCATTTATCATCCCTGTAAAGACAATATTTTTAAATGTACAATGCCTCAATTTTGCATAAAATTTAATTTGCATAAAGAAAATAGCTCTAAAATCACCTAAAATCCAATATAACGATGGGCGCGCTTTCTGCCCAGCACAAGTGGTGACGTAACAGCGAGTTTGACCTTGAACATCGATTGCAGACAGATTCGGCAAACTGAGCAATCCTGTCTAGTGTATAATCGTTGGTCTAAATAGGCCTTATCTAGGTCTGGGTGTCCTACACAGGAGGACGGAAACTCAACAATTATTAATTATTGGGCTTTAAATAATCAATCTTGCAATAGGTAGGTACCAATCTGTACCTAGGTATATCTATTATTTTTACCAGAAATACCGAAAAAAATAAAACACAAAAGTATTTACTTACTTCTGTTAGAACCCTTAGGGAAACAAAGTTTTATATGACCGCCTATTTAAATAATAATTAATATACAGCTATGAGTAACTATAAATACAAAAGAATTAAGTTTACCTTTAAGCCTTCCAATAAAACCTTTTTAAAATGTTTAAAAGTAATGGTAAAAACCAAAAGTCTAAAGTTTATATTTACCACTCTTAAAAACCTTAAGGAAACTAGGCTCTATATGGCCGCCTATCTATTCATATTTACTTTTAAACTACTGGTAACTATAAAAACAAAAGGATATAAGGTAACCTTTTAGCTCTATTATAAAACACTTTTGTGATGACCTAAAGTAATGAAAAATACTAAATGACCAAAGTTTATATTTATTTCTTTTTAAAAACTTAGGTAAAAGAATTTTATAAGACCATCTTTATAAATCAGAAATCAATACAACCAAAAGTATCTAAAAGGAACAGAAGGAATATCAGTTTTATTACTCCCTTTATAAATCACTTTTTGGTGGTATAACACCTCTTTAGGTAATTGGCAATATAAATTACCTTAATGTAGCCAAATTGATCCTAAAACCCATAACAGCACCCTCTAAATAACCTAGGAACCAAATTAATAAAACCTTGAGTGGTAATAATGTTACTTGGGTAATCTTATTTGGCGCCCGGACCGATTTTTATGCCCCCGGCCCTGCTGACCTTCCTTAAAAAGATGCAGGAAGAATCGAATAGCTCTTAAAGAATTTGTAGCCTGATTAGAACCTGGTTGCGCAAAGATTCTTTTAATTCCTTTTCGCAATCTATCCGTTCGATTCGATCGCTGCCAGGCGAGATTTTAATCTTTTGGCCGATCGATCACTTCAAAGAGAAAGAGAGATCGTGAGCCCCGGGTACTTTACTGAATGGCGGAAAAGTGCACTTTTCTGCACAATAGTACCAACATGGTGCAAAATGTCTTCCCGATAAGGTGTACTGCAATTGACATTTGAAAAGGATAAACATTGCTCTGAGAACTTTGGCGTGAACTCCTACAATTTTGCATTTATAGAAAGTTCATTTATTTAATTTTAATTTGGCTTTCTAATCAATACTTGTTTCTTTCTCTAGTCACTTTGGTGACGGGTAATTTTTTGATCATCCTGTGTTTAAAAAAAAAAAAAATTCGATTAGAACGAATTTGTCATTTTTTTCAAATAAATTTAACTAGGTATTCTTTTTTAAAAGTGCAGATGTGCAATTATATAAGTTTTACTAAAAACCATAAATTATTTATTTATCTAATTAGCCTTCTTCGATCCATCTTTGGACATAGGCCTCCCCCAATATCTTCCACTCTTCTCTGTCTGTCGCCGTGTTGGTCATCTAATCCCCGCATGTTTCTTCAAATCGCCCGCTCATCTCATTTGGGGTCTTCCCCTACTTCTTTTATTTTCCCAAGGTCTCCAGTTTACAATACATTCGTTCCATCGTTTGTGTTTTTGTCTGATATTATGACCGGCAAATTTTAATTTTGCTACCTCTCCTCTGACATCCCTTACTTTTGTTTTATTTCTTATCCATTAATTCCTTTTTCTATCTTTCCATTGATCTTTGGGCTTTTGTTACCTTATCCATGTTTGATTTTGTAAGCGTCCAGGTCTGAGACCCAATCAAAAAAAAACGACCAAATTTATAAGCCAACAAAAATCAATATGATAGAATATTTTGCGTGTTTAATAACGCGTTTTATTAGAGACAACAAACGCACCTCACCAGCGCGTAGCGGACTAATTTCTTGTACGCGATTACGCGATAAAAATTACTGCACGGAATCAAAAGAGACATACAAAGAGTCGTGGTTGCTTTCGATCGCTCGCTGTCTCGAAAATCACATGGCACTAGTAAATTGGGCGTATTCCACTGTATTTGCCTATTCAATGGATAGAGGCCAAAATAGGGGGGTTACCCTACAAAAGGTCCGGTAGTTCTGAATTTTGGAAGTGTTGTTAAGCTCAGGAGGGTAGTTAAAAATCTGAGTTTTCGTCACCCCCACCCCTGTGCTCCCTCCGCCATCTTGAAAAAACCATCAAAAATTGGCACTTTTTTTAGTTTTTTGCCTTTAATTTCGTTCCAGTACACTAAATCGCAAAAAGAGTTATATGAAATTTTTTAGAGGATATAATTATCTACAATTGGGTGGTACCTTGGTTGTTCTGAGAGCAGTAGTAACGGAACTAGGTAATTTCCAAAAATGACTAAAATCACGTGCTTGTACAAATGTTCAGATTTGTTCTACTTTAGACGGCATAAGCTCCGAAATACTTTGTTCTAGGGTAAAAGTTCTAACATATCTTGTAGAGAATTTTGTCAGCTACAAAATCCATTCTTTAACTGTATTTTTAAATATTGTAATGGAGTGGGAGTAACTTTTAACTTAAAGTAAGTAAGTTAGAAAATAATAATTTTTTTAAATTTAGTGCTTTAAACGGCACGTTTTTTATTTATTTTTATTTTTTTGTGTAAATTTAGTGACGTACAAAAAGGTAAGAGAGCTAAGGGGTCAAACATCTCCTTAAACTAACTACCTCTTCAAAAATCCCCCCCCCCCAGACCCCCCAAAATCTAACATATTTAGGTTTTCTCAAATTTTCTCAAAAAATACGCTTCTAAGAGAAAAATGTGTAATATACTTTATTGTAGACAATGAAATTTCCTTTTGAAAAAGGTACAACTCAATGGGGGTCAACTATTTATAAACTCTTCAGCGGCGTCCGTTAATTGAAGTAATTTAAAAAAGTAAAAAAATATCCATGTTTTTTCCATGATTTATTCGATTTTTTTTTAAACCAAGGTTTATAGAACAAAATGTGTTATACACTATTGTAGCAAATAAAATTTCCTTTAAAATGCTGTACAAGAAAGTCGGATTGGTTTCATGGTTATAAATTCAGAAGCGCCCGTAAATTTAACCAATTTTAAAAAATCACAAATTAAAATATTTTTGTAACAAGTTTTTTCTAATTTTTTCAAAGCCTAATATAAAAAAATGCTATGATGCACTTTAGTGACAGTAAAATTCTCTTTTCAACGGTGTATAAGTCGATGGGGTTTGACTTACAACGAACCCGCCAGCGACGTCCGTAAATGGGAGCCATTTAATTTGTACCGGACCTTTTGTAGGGTAAAACTCCTCTATTCATTGTACTATATGTTGCTGAAATATAAACTATACATTTAGCCTGCCCAACGAGGCTTGTACATAGTATTGTAGTATCATAGGACCGGCCGGTCGGCATCGACATGTAAGTACGTAATTAAAAACCCATCTAGATGAAACGGATATCACCTTACTCAGTCAATCAAAATTAAATTAAAATAGGTGAGGCTGTTTACGAGAAAACACCAATTTTCTCACACATATTAAATGACCAAAACGTTCTATCTCTTTTCTTTCTCTCTCTCTCTATCCTATTTATTTGACTAGAGAAAATACTCTGCCAATATATGGGCCCCTAAGCTCACACTAGGTACTATAGTTATAGTGTACGTGTGAGCTAATATAACTAAAAACTGAAATATATTTTATTTAACTCCAGACTAAATTACCTTTTGTTTGATACCACACAAGCCATGTTTTGACTTAAACTCAAATTTTTGAAATCTACCCCACCCTTAAAAAAACAAAAAACTAAAATGTATTTTGTTAAACTCCGGACTCAATTACCTTTCGTTTGATATCACACACGCCATATTTTCACTTAAACTCTAATTTTTAAAATATACCCCCACCCTTTTTTTTTAAATAAATTAAAATGTATTTTGTTTAACTGCAGACTCAATTACCTTTCGTTTGATATCACACACGCCATATTTTCACATAAACTCTAATTTTTGAAATCTACCCCCACCCTTTTATTTGGTTTCTGTTCGGTGGATTTTGTTCATTTTTAAATGGGACCATCTCGACCCAAGACCCAGCCTAGGTACCAAATTTCATTAAAATCGGCCAAGCGGTTTTTGAGTTATGCGCGTTGGTCGTTACAGACATACAGACAGACAGACATACAGACAGACAGACAGACGGCGCAACAAAAAAGTTTCAAAATCATCTGAAACGCAAAGATATATAAACATTTTTGAAATCGGAGCAACTTTTTTTTTCTCGAAAAAATTAGGATCACCATAGCTCACACTACTATAGTATAGTATATGTGTGAGCTAAAACTGCACTACCTTAAGTTCTATATGAGCTATTCTGTCTGGTTAAGGCAATTTTTTTTAAGCTACGACGTGACGCGTACGTGTTCAGGTCGGCCTATCCGGTTATTTTTAGGCTAGTTATAAATAAACGGTGGAGTGAAACCACGAAAATTGATACGTAGAAAAAATTTAAAACACCCGATATACGAGAATATTTAACTTTTTCTACTTTCAAAGAGTAGGGCGGGGAGAGTTTTTTATTGGCGCTTGTTATTTGGACCTTCAATAATCAAGATTTGCGTAGGGGGCAATTCGGCGCAAGCCTATTCGCCGCGCGGCAAATCGCCGCGGAGCGATTCGCCACGGGACGATTCGCCGCAGGGCAATTCGCCACGGAGGGAATTCGCCGCGAGAATTTTTGTTTGATTTTAATTTTAATCTAACTTAACTTATTTTGTCCTAAATCATAGATAGCTCCCCTGTCCTCTTGTTGGGAGATCAAAATCTGAGTTAAACCTTACCTTGAACACCAACATTTTGCAAAATCCCCCTAATAGTTTCTTGAAAAAAAAATGCTTTTTCAATAAATAGTTTTGCAAAGAACTACTTATTTAAAAAACAGAAATTTTAGATATTTTTTTTAAACTATACTTTTTTAAAAAGTAGTTTTTTCAAAATGGTACCCTGGTTCCATGTGAACATTCACGCCCGGGAGAGACTTTACAGAATAAGCTAGGGCGCTTGTTCTGTAAAACTTCAATCCACGGTCAGCGGCGTAGCGTGCCTGAAGGGGCGGGGGGAGAGGGGAGGGGGCCGACAGCTCATAAGGGCGCCCATCAAAAAAAAAATCATCATGTCTTTTGTTTCCTTTGCCGCCCTCTCAATTTGCCGTTGCCGGCCCTGCTACTTAATAAAGCTTAGGGCGCTTCGGGCACTCATCGGGAGGGGCGACAAACTCCCCGCGCCCCCACTACTACTACGCCACTGTTCCCTACCCTAAAATTCGCTAAATTACGTTTTTTCGAATCTTAACCCAGGGTGTGGGTTTTTTACATCTCTATGGCCTCACCATACCGCAACTCGGTGCTTTTGTTGATAAACTGTATAGTTTTTGAAATATGAATTTTCAAAATTTGGTCTTATGGGATTCCCTACCCTAAAATTCGCTAAATGACGTTTTTCCGAATCTTAACCCAGGGTGTGGGATTTTCGCATCTCTATGGCCCCACCATACTATAACTCGGTGCTTTTGTTGATAAACTGTATAGTTTTTGACATAAATTTTCAAATTTTTCCGTTTTGGTCTTATGGGATTCCCTACCCTAAAATTCGCTAAATGACGTTTTTCCGAATCTTAACCCAGGGTGTGGATTCATCGCATCTCTATGGCCCCAACCTACTGCAACTCGGTGCTTTTGTTGATAAACTGTATAATTTTTGAAATATGAATTTTCAAAATTTTGCCATTTTGGTCTTATGGGATTCCCTACCCTAAAATTCGCTAAATGACGTTTTTCCGAATCTTAACCCAGGTCGTGGGTTTTTCGCATATTTGTGGCCCTACCATACTGTAACTCGGTGCTTTTGCTGATAAACTGTATAGTTTTTGAAATATTAATTTTCAAAATTTTGCCATTTTGGTCTTATGAGATTCCCTACCAGCGGCGAAGCGTGCCTGAAGGGGCGGGGGGGGGCCGACAGCTCAAAAAGGCGCCCATCAAAATCTTGCGACCAAAAAAAAAAGGTCATCATGTCTTTAGTTTCCTTTGCCATTGCCGGTCCTGCTACTTAATAAAGCTTAGGGCGCTTCGGGCACCCATGGGGCGCCAGTACCCTCGGGGCGGGCGACAAATCCCCCCCCTCCACGCTACGCCACAGTACCACGGTTACCATTGTAGTCCAATCATTAGAGACATAAAAAAGCCGTTTTGATGCAAAAGGTCCGAAAGTTTTGAAACTTGGCACGAACTTGGAAAAATGGTGCCCAAATTCAGTTTTTTAAATAACTTGATTTCTGTAAATTGTGGAATAAACTTTTAAACAAAAATTGAAGACAACAAAATTTCCTACAAAAATGTAAAAATATGTTTTTCCTACTTGCGTGCGTAAAAGTGCACTTTTACGCACGCATTTGCGTGCGGAAAGTTGAACTTTCCGCACGCCGTGAATTTTAGGCCTAATTAGACTTATTGACCCATTTATAAACTCAATTAAATTAAAAATGAGGCCTAATTAGACTTATTGACCCATTTATAAACTCAATTAAATTAAAAATGAAAACAGAATTTGTTTTTTGCTGATTTAGTGTAAAAAATACCAAATATATTAAAATGTAAAACCAAGCTTTTAATGCAACTAGGAAAAATTTTGTACCTAACTCTTGCGGAAAGTGCCTTTTCCGCCCTTGACGGCGTGCCCGAACTCCGCAAAGCGTCGTTCGGGCAACTGCCGTCGCGTGCGTAAAAGTATCACTTTCCGCACTAGTTAGGTAAATAACTATTTCTGTCAGACTAATAGTTTTCGATTATATATATATATATATATATATATATATATATATATATATATATATCTATATATATATATATTATAGACATTTTTAACTAATAAGGATATTATGGTGATCAAGAAAGTCGCTCCGATTTCAAAAATGTTTATATATCTGCGTTTCAGATGATTTTGAAACTTTTTTGTCGCGCCATATGTCTGTCTGTCTGTCTGTCTGTATGTCTGTCTGTAACGACCAACGCGCATAAATCAAAAACTACTTGCCAGCTTTTAATGAAATTTAGTACCTAGGTTGTGTTTTGGCTCTAGATGGTTCCATAACGGATCTTATTAGATACCTTTCTAGCTAGCCTAGATTACATTTTGCTCAATATATTGTGTTATAACCAAAAACTTGGTAGGAGCTGTAGTTTTCGAGATATTTACAAAAACTGTTTTCAAGGCTGATATATTATGGCTTCACTTGAAGTGTGCTAACACACTTATACCAGACAATTTTTTATATATTATGTATAATTATGTTAAACCCAAGTTAGTTTTCTCCAAGAAAAATATATTCTCATGGTACCACAGCACCACAACACAGTCCTTCTCAACTTACTTTTTACAATAATATTTTTACATGAGAACGGGGTTAGTGGCATGTTTTTTTTACAAAACAATACACTTGAAATTTCCCCCTTTACAAGAAAAAATATAATAATTAATAGGTAAATAAATTTCATCACGTGTCAGAAAGATATTCAAGAAACAAAAGAGTATTATAATTATCAGAAACATTAATATTTATGAAAGACAAGTGAATATAATACTCTTAGATATGTATACTCGTCTGAAAAAAAAACTTTTTAACAAAATGTTGCCATATTATATTCGACAGATATATGTTGCTATTGTGGATTTGTTATTGACTCATTATAACTCTTAACTTTTGAGATACCTATAGAGTCTTATTTATTAATATCTGTTATAGTGCTCTAGTTATTTTTGTGAAATTTGGTACACACTTTCACCCAGAGAAATTTTCAAATGTATTACCTACATGTAAAGTGCACGGCATAGGAATAAAACTTAACGACCGATTTACCATATACACACTACAGTTTGCAGACGACCAAGTAATTGTGGCTAATGATAAAGAAGACATGGAGTATATGATGAGAAAGTTAACAGAAGAATACCAAAAGTGGGGATTAACAGTGAACGTGGACAAGACACAGTACTTATGTATTGGAAACGAATCCAGTGAGTTAGTACTAGAAAATGGACAAACAATATCTCCATGCAATGAGTATGTATACTTGGGTGTCACATTTGATAAGACAGGTACAGTATGTAAAGAATTGGAAAAAAGAATAGTAAAAGCAAAAAAAGTTATTGGATGTCTTAACAGTATTTTATGGAGCAGAGAGATAAAAAAGAATGTAAAATTTAACATATATGAAACAATGGTCAAAAGCACGCTGTTGTATGGAATAGAGACTTGTCGCGTAACAGAAAAATACAAAACAAAAATGGAAAGTGTCGAAATGGATGCAATAAGAAGATCAATGAGAATATCTAGAATAGATCACATAAGAAATCAGATCATAAAAGAAAGAATGGGAATCGAGGGAAGCATAATGGATGACATCACTAGAAGGCAACTGATATGGTACGGCCATGTACAACGGATGAACGACGAAAGATTACCAAAGCAGGTCCTAGAATGGCAACCGATAGGGCGCAGAAAAAGAGGGCGTCCTAAACTAGAATGGCAACAGTCAATCCAAAGATAAATGATCGAAGGAGGTGGAGAATAGGCGTCGGACAACGTTGAAAAACGTTCTAAACCGACATAGTAGTAGTAGTATTACCTACATGTTTTGTTTTTATTTCGACTAGTGGAGTTCCTTCGGGAATAGCCCTTGGTATTTTTGTAAAAAATTTTAAAAATTTTTTAGAAAGGTGTCTAGCAAGATGCAAATTAATAAGTTTAATTTTTATATACGAAAGCTGTGGATTCGTAAAACAATTAAAATTTCAATAATAATGTTTATTTAAAATAAATGGATCCGGGACAGATCTTTGTTTCTCTTGGGACTCCAGTGAATATATGGACAAAATTACCGACACTATTCGTACCTGTTCCTTTCTTTTTTGTCTCTGTGAGTGTAATAATATCGATCTTACAATTTTGCACTTCGGTTGCAATAATATCAATTGTTTATCCCTTGCGAATAGTTTAAAAAAACTATCTTTATTTATATTTTTTCGTTTTTTTATAGGATAAACTTTCAATTCAATTTTCGGTTTTGATCTTTTCATCCGTAAAAGCCTGGATGCTCGATCCAGACGCGATCAACGTACTTTATGCCGAAGCCCATGTTGTAATAAGAATATTAATAATACTTTAGCAAATGACTGTACAAAGTCTGTTCGGTAGGAAATAAGCGAGAGAAAAAATGACATGTCTAATGATCTGTGAGAAAGTGGAACGAGGTTCACTTACAAAATTTCGACTGAATTCATAATTTGCACATCGAATCAGACTTCGTTTTACATGAAAAAAGATAGCTTAACTACAAAGAATAGCAGCAAAATGTCAGCGATTGTATTCTTTTAACGCTAGTTATTGAGTTTTTAACAGTTGCTTCCGCTGCAACATTGCAAATCTAGGCCAAAACCATGCTACTAATCAATGGATAATTTACTTAACTTTTACAAAAAGTTTGTCTTTTTGGATTGGTAACCAGAAATAAATATATCTGCTAGGCTTCGATTTTCGATTTATTTTTAAGATAAACAATAATTTTAGTTAGTTTAGTTTCGAGATACACAAATTTTAAAAAACGAGCCCGTAGTGCAGGCGGAACTACGGAAGGTAGTTGACTGCAAAATATGAGGACCGCAGTTTGGCAATGGATTGTAGCTGATAATAGGTCACGTTCTGGATGTTGCCAAGCCAGGTTTTGGTACAATTTCTTTTTAACCCCCCTCCTCTTATAGTCGTGTTTGAATGCTAAAACCTACAAAAACCCTCCAGACCCCCCAAAACCCGAGATTTTGAGGTTTTCTTAAAAACTAAGCTTAGGGAAAATATGTAATTACCTTTATTTTAGAAAATAAAATTTCCTTGTCGACGTCGACAATATAAGTCAGTATAACCAATGACAAACTCTCCAGCGTCGTCCGTTTATTGAGGTAATGTAAAAAAAAAATGTTTTTTACATGTTCTACCCAATTTTCATAAAAACTAAGCTCTCTATCAAACATTGTACCCTTTAGTCGATTGTAGACAATAAAATTTTCTTTTAAATGATGTATAATAAGGCTAGATTAGTTTTATTTAGACCAATTTAGGGGCGTCCGTAATCTACATCAATTTAAAAAAATTACCAAACTTGTCAACTTTTTTACAAGTTAAATCTAATTTTCTCAAAACCTGAGGTTGTTGGGAACACTTTACTGTAGAAAATTAAATTCACAATGTATATTTTTTTGTTGTCGAGATACAGAGCATCAAAGTTGACCATATTTTAAACTTCCTTAAAGATAAGCAGTAAAGTGTTTAATTTGGTGAAGTCGTCTATTAAGGAGCCTACAGACAGGCGAACATTTCCAGAGATTAGTACGCGCGTACAAGTTTGCGCATACTAATCTCTTCGTGTGTAGACAATATCCGCCTAAAATATCTCTCGAAGATTAGTTCGCGCGCACAATGTACGCGAGCAAATCTCTCGGTGTCTAGGCAAAACGCATTGATAATATCGTGTTTATGTTTAGAACGTTTAATTTTGTCTTCGTGTGTGTAGGCAATTCCACCAAACGTACATGTATGCAGAGATTAGTTCGCGTACTAATCTCAAGAACTGCTCGCGTGTCTGTAGGCCCCTTTAGAAGAACAATAATTATTAGAGCCAAAAATTGTTATGGAAAAAATTATGCGGAGAATTTTTTTCAGAAAATCATTTTGATTAAACTTCTATAAATGTAAAATATCAAACGCAATATTTGTGTTAATGTTTTCTGATATTAAAAAGAAGTCTTTAGGTATACATAATAATAAAATATTATTAATAAATGTGTTTTTAAAAATTTTAAGTAATTCAGAAATTATTCAGAAATTATGTTTTACCAAATTTTGGAGGTACTGTTGACAGCTTGTACTTACCTCGTTAACTTGTCGTTTTATGAAAAAAAAAAGGAATACTTTATTTTTAAATCATAATTTGGCTGTGGCAGTTATTTTATACCCTTTTCCCTCACTCTGAAAATTTTAAAAATCCTATATGTTAAAAACTGGAGAGTGTTGACCCCCTATGTTGCATGAACTTTTTTTCTTATCTTCGCCTTCTCTATCACCCACTTACAATATTTTAATGGATGATAGAGAACAATATTCTTTTTAATTCTTACAATTTATTTGTCCTTACATTACAAGATAGCTTAGTGTATTATAAGGTAGCTTAGTGCACTAAAAAAATATCTTTGGATTCTTTTCGATTTGATATTATCTAAGGGGCGATTCATACTATACGTACCTGCGCCGTCACGTCACCGTACCGTCACACGTAACATATTCTTAAATTGAAAGAAGTGGACGTATTCACCCTACACCCTTTACGGTGCCGTTACAGCAGTGGCGGCTCGTGAAGTATAAGAATGGGTGTGCGCTATAATAAGTGAGTCGAAATAAATTTAAAATAAAGTTAAAAAAATTTGCATATTTATTTGTAGCCAAATAAAAGAACTTATGGTGCCCACTAGTTAATAAGATTGTCAAAGTAAAAAAAGCAGGTCTCCAATAAATAAAAATATGCCTACAAAAAAAAATTACCTACAGTATACATACATATTAGTTTTTAGCCAACGATGGATAACATTAATTCAATGTACAAAACCGTTTTATCTTAGCTTTTGATTCAAATACCATTTCATATTGTAATGTTCGTCTACGTTGATTCAAAAATTCATGCTTTTTAATTTTTGCCTGTAGATGATTTTAGTCAGTTACCCCTATGCGGCTCCAGCTTTTATCCATGCTTGCATTGAAAAATAATAAGCAACCAAACAAAATAACGAGTTTGTAACATCACATCCACAAATCCAGTTGTTTTTTTGGTAAATATCTTTTCTAAATCATTTAAAATTCCTACCTTCTTTTCTTTTAGAGGATAATTCTAGTTCTGGAGTCGGCCTTCCTAATCTTTTAATTTCAATTTTTTGATTTAAATTAAAGGAGGAAAAGCTTCCTATAATGTTTTGTACACAATTAAGTCTTGAATTACTTCCAAGATTACCCGAACCCGAACTTATAACTGCCTCAGACATATTCGACACTTGTAGATAATAAATAACCCAAAAATTACAAACAAGAAGCCGAAAACAATATAAAATTCACTTAAAAACTGCGTAAATAAATTTT
This sequence comes from Aspidapion aeneum, assembly GCA_963576565.1. Lineage (NCBI taxonomy): Eukaryota > Metazoa > Arthropoda > Insecta > Coleoptera > Brentidae > Aspidapion > Aspidapion aeneum. The sequence continues at coordinate 9,355,987 of OY755040.1, forward strand.
AATTACGCCCAATACACGCATACTAACGATAATATAAACAGTAATCAGCTGAGAACTATAAAAAAACGATGCAAGTGTGTATTGATTTAGCGCACCACCTCGCCCTTTTCTCGGCCGATATCCCGAGCATTTCCGATCCAATTGCGTGGCAAAAATTGGATTAAAGAGAAACGCCGAATCCACGCGCACCTCCAGATTCAAGCCCGCCCTCTCATATCTCTAGATTCAAGCGAGGCGAGGCGATCGAAGGCCACCGTATGCGGCAGCAAGCGTCAAGTCCAAAAGATATTAATTACTTCCGTTAATGGCCGATAGATGCCACTAGCGGGATCGGGATCATTAAAAAATAAATAAAAAACAACAGTAATTATTTAATAATAGTTTGTATTTATTTTTTTTCTTGTTTTTGCTGGGGGTGCGCGCGCCTCAACGCTCCTATGGACGAGCCGCCCCTGCGTTACAGTGTAGTGTGAATGCGTTCATTGCTTTCAATGTAAGACTATTTTACGTGTCGGTGCATGACGGTACGGTGACGTGACGGTGTCGGTACGTAGTATGAATTGCGCCTAACACGTAACAGCTCGTGTGTTGTGATTTAACTCATTTCACTGACTGCTACAATATTTTATTATTTTTTAGGTAAGACTACGTTCCCGGCAATGCACCAAATTTGGGTAAGCTCCCTATTAGTTTGTATTATTATTATGTTAAAATAATAAAATTGCTTGAAAATATTCAGTTATATTTTAAAAGAATAAATATGAGCAATGAGGACCACTTTAAAAAAGTAGCTTGTGATTTTTATTGCTTTAATTGTAGCTTTTGTCTCTAAAATTTAACCCTTAACTTTTTATCCGGTTTGACCCAACCAATTTTTTGCTATTTTAATTTAAAATTACAAAGTTGAAGGTTTCAATTTAAAATATAAGACGGGTATTTTGGTGAGAAGACTATGGTTTATATAATTATGTCTTATGTTTTCTCAGAATTTACATTTTCTGTTCGTTGTTGTTTTGACTGTTTTATGTCAAAGAAATTACGACCGAGCTTTTTACAAAACAAATTACGTTTTTTGCAAATACATCAATATTTGCAGACATTTTAATAAAAATTTGGGTTTGCTTTTATGTTTTGGATCTTTATTTATTAGGTAAGTGCCTAATTTATTGCTAGTTTAAAATGTCTCGGCATTTCATCATACACATATGAAGCGGCACACTGCATGCACAAAGTGAAATACTAATTTTTTTAAGAAAAGTTGTGGCTTCTTCGATTTTGTTTACCATAGCTATGACGCGGTGCCACTTTTACACATCCTGAACTACACTCCATATCATAATCTTTGAGATAACTTTTTGACACTTATCAGCTTTTTGCCATAACAAATAGCATAGGCCAACGAAAAAAAGTAGTAAAAAGTTGTCTCAAAAATAATGATATGAACTTTACAAATACGTATTGATTTTAAAGGACTTTAGAATTATTTAGATTAGGCAAATTTGACAAGATTTACACAGATTATTTATAAATAACCATTGTAAAAAATCAAATAAACATTACAACATTAACTTTTAGCTTTTTGCGATCGTATTTTGGTAAAAACTTTGTAACATATTGGTTTTTGGTCAGTTATTTGCCGAAAAGGGAAAAACGTGATAATAATTTTTGCCGTAGAAAATATATGGTTTGTCAAACCATTCAAGAGTTGTCTATCTAGATTTAGGACTCCTTGACCTTTGACTCTCTGAGAAGGAGCTTTAAGGTTGCATTGTCAAGTAAAATGAAAATCTTTTAAAAACTTATGTCATTGTTGTCTTCTTGAACCAAGTTTATTGCATATTTTCTTATTTGACGGTCTAAAAATATGTTGGAGTTGTCTACTTGAATGTTGATTGTCACTCAAAACGTACCTCACATACCGAAAATGTGTGAAGAAGGCTCTTAATGATTTTGAAAAATACTTCTATAAAAGTTGAATATTGCATGACCACTTCCTTAATTTAACCAAGATACCCTATCTCGAAATGGGTCAAACGCTGGGTCAGAAATAAATCATTTAGATTATGACCATAATGGGTAAATTGCGTTTACGCTAAGTAGTAGCCATTTTCGTATATTTCAAATAAATAGATAGGTACTACCTACCTACCTATATTATGGCAAAAAACAAAATAGCATAGCGGTACTATTTATAATATAATATAAATAGTACTGGAGGAAAGAATTACTGTTTCGAACCTATTTTCGATCGTGCTGTTATGATTAAAGAGCAGTACAGCACAACTTCGTTGTTAAGTTCCTCCTTATTGCATTTTACATTATGCCTTCGGGAGCAAGTAAGTTATTTTAGAATATTTAATACAACGGTCTTTCACTCACACTTTAATAGTAGGAGAGGTCGTGAAGATTTTGGGAACTTATTCTCTTAGTTAGCAAACATTGATAGAATTGTTTATTGATTAATTTTTCCCATGGGCTTAGGCGCAAAATCCAAAATAAGATATGAATACCAGGAACTTATTTTTTTAGTAATAAAACTAGTTGTACTAGTTAAGGGTATACTTAATTTAACTAAAACAAAATATTCTGGCTAAAAATCTCCAAGGATGATCGAAAAATGATACTATCTGGCTGTTATTCAAAAAACCCCAAACCCTTGCCAGAATTCTGATTCCCGTCAGTTTAACACATTCGATTATGTTATTAGACGCTTATTGGAATAAAACCTGACCTTATTTAAACATCGACCCTATGGTGACAAAATTGCATATAAAAAGCAGCTGCTCTGCTTCAAAATTCGGCCTTTTTGTATTTAAAAACTGGATTTATTAGTGTCGGTATTTATTAATTGAAAGCTAGCGTCTTTATTATTAAATTTGGCTTTGGAATGTCAATTTTGAGAGGTCAGCTGTTAGTTTTCTGTGTAAATGTGTCAAAATAAAGTCGACTCTAAAATAAAGTCAGGTTTTATTCCAATAAGTCCCTATTGTTTCTTAGACGTACAAATGAGCAGTGATTATTTGACTTTAAGACTAAAAGTTCTCATGCACATAGGTCCGAAAACGCTTTGTTGACGATCTATTTCCATCCAATACTCCTCTAGCGCGGGAGTTGGTTTCCTACAAAACTGTCGTTATTCGATTGGCCGTAGCCGCTAATACAAAGCTACCAAATTTTTTTAAACTTTTTTAAGATGGCGATGACATTTCAATTTTTTGGAAAAATAACAGTTTTTAGTTTTTGCTTATTTTTAAGTGTTAACAAAATTAGTTTATTTAATGAAATGTCTTTTTTGGAAATACCAACGTTTGACATCAAATTCCACCAATTGAAAGATTTACCTTTTAGTCCTAGATATTTTTAATTTCGATACATGTGATTGTGCTCGGAATAGCGCCACTTTTTTGTCATTTAATCAAAATTGTATGTCTTGCCGTTTGTGAAATCCTTATAAAGCCCCAACTTCTTTTTAAATTCTTCAATTATTGTTAATTGAAGTGTGAAAGGAAAAACAGGAGAAAATGACCCATTTAAAAGGTATAATGCGTATCTACTATTTGCAAGACACTGGTAGATAATAATTAAAACCGTGCAATAAATAAACGTATTGAAAAATGCAGTGCGAAAGTTAAAAACAAGAACTGTCACTGATAAATCTCGAAATTTCTCAAAACAAAGACATTTCTTGTTTTTCCCCGTTGTGCTGTACAATGTATAAACCCTTTGTTTCTTAACTAGCAAGATACACATTTATACGCTTATATCTAATTGGTTTGTAAGATTGTAAGTGTAGGGATTATGACTGAGAGGTTTCTTTTGGCGACGCGAACTTTCGTTTCTTTTAAAACTTCCTCAGACTCAAATGAAATAATGTGATTGTTTAAAAGGATTTAACCTTGCACTTACTTTGCGAAACTGGGCGATTGGTCCTGATCAGTGTTGTAAAATTTCCAGAAATATATTTTCGGAAATATTTCCTGAAACATTGGAAATATATGGAAATATTGGAAATATATGAAATATTAAAAAAATAAGAAACAAGGGAATATTTATTTATAAAATCATAACAAAACACCGGAAAACGCAGAAGGCTTATACATGAACACAAATCAGGAGTTATTCTTTAAACAAATATTCAGAAATAAGGTCAAATTTGTACAACAAAAATCTCATTCTTGACACACTACACTATTTACTATAGTCCTTGCAATACCCCAAGTCCCTTTGCTATCCTTTTTTATTTTTCTGCTATAAAGAAGACAGAAAATAGCTTCGAAAATCATTGTTGGCCCCAGATTGCAGTTGGCAGTTGCAAGCCTGTCTGTCTATCAAAGCTTAAATTGACAATGAAAGTAAACTTTCAAAACAAAAATTTTTTGTCAAGTATTCAAAATATTTTGTAAAGTATATATTTAGAAGTATTCACATATTCTCAGAAAAATAGTCAAGAAAGTTGGCGACAAAGATAAACTGTTCATTCGAAAATTCCACGCGTTTTTCAATCTTCAGTCCCATCCGTGATAACTATAGAGCAGAATTTCAAGAAACACAGTAATGACAAAAAGTATGAAGACTCTTTGATGCCCTTCAAAACAACGCCTTTAAAAAAGTAATTCAAAAAGTTTGTAAAACTACTGTTAAAAAAGATTTATAAAACAAAAGAAAATGAGCTAAATTGGTGTCGTTCCTCTCGTCATAACTGAAGATGGCAGTTCACAAGATGGAGTTTTTTGGACGATGAGAATAAATTATTTTTGCGTAGTTAGTTTTTTAGTTAGATTTTTAGTTTTTCGATTGGTTTTATTTTATTTTAAGAAAATAAATTTACAAAACCATACAAATAAAGCTTAGTATAATAATTTTCATCTTTTGATTTGAACCTAATCCTATGAGCAGTTCTACTGCAACATTTTAAACTTAGTAATTAGTAATACCCTCGATATAGCTATTTCTAGTTTAAATATTGTGTCTAAAATATATTTTTTAATTCACTCACAAAGAGTCTGTCTGAATACTTTTTTTGTTGAAATTCCCAAAGCCTCTGCGGTTAAATCAGTTAGGAACTTTATATAAAAAATGTGAGATTTTCATATGAACAACTTTTTTATTAAAAAGTATAATATAATACTGTTTTAATTTCAAAAAATATTAATGCTTATATACTTATTGTAACAAAGAAATGAGTATGTACTACATTAATATGAGTCGAGAAGTTCATTTGTAGAAACTACAAATAATATTAATTTAACTTTTATTAAGTCATTTTGCTTAGGTAATTTAAAAACTTCATTTTACAAAAAATATAATATAAACAGAGCCTAATCCTATTTTTAAAGAATAATTTTTACCAAAACAAATTGCAAAGCTTAGCTCAAATCCAACTCAAAATACATTGTAGAAAATAACATTTTTGAAAAAATTAAATAATCACTAATTTATCGTTTGTTCATGGTTTCTAGTTCTATGGTCAGTCGCACTGAAAATCTTCCAATGTAGAAACTTTGGCGGCAGGGCACCCCAATTGTTCATAAATTTTTCACTTCATAAAATCATTTTGGGACAGAAACTTTTCTCAAAAAACTATTCCAAATCAGAATCACAATTTAAATATAAAATAAGCGATAATGTTTCAAAGTCAGAAATTTCAAAACAATTGACAGTTTAAACACCGATCCATCACCCTTATTATAAAGGGTGGTGACCGATTATATTAACCTTAAGGTAACTGATAATTAGTTTTGCAGCGTCCATTATCAGTTACCTTAGGAACCTATGGTTTAAAACTGAATTAAGAATACACGTGCGTTTTGTTACCAGAATTACGGGGTGATTAAACAAAAGGAGTCGAGCAGAGACATATCTTCATCGCTGTCATCAGCATCACACTTAATAACATCGTCTTGCCAGTCTACTTCCTCAAAATCTTCAATAGTATCGAAAATAAAAATTGTTGTATAGTAAGTTTATTGCTTATAAGGGCCTATCCTGAAATTACGTAACGCTCAAGGGGGGGAGAAGGGGTTTTGGCCTTGCGTTACACTCAATGTTATTTTAATCTGTTTTTTCTTGAAAATGCGTTACGAGAGGGAGTGGGGGTCAAAAATCCTGAATTTTTCCGAATTTTCCAATATTTGCATTTCCAACGAAAATATTTCCATTTACATCACTAGTCCTGGTTGAATGAAAAGTCCCAGTCAAAATTTTTTAAAAATATGAGATAAAAACAAAAACCTTAAAAGTACCAGAAAATATTTTTTTTCTACTTTTATTATATACTGGGACTATGAGAATTTGGTATGTTTCCCAGTCATTTAAAATTAAACTTGGGTAAGACCTTAAAGAATCAGAAATTTATATTCTGCTCAAAGGCCTTCATTATATGCAATGACTCACGTTGCTAAGGTTTGTTTGAGTCATAGTGGTTGAGATTTCACTATCTTCCTAGAAATTTATTCGACATCCAATTACGGTTGATGGTTTCCTCACGAATTTTTCATAAAAATTATTTATATTTCTGGATATTGTTGAAATAATAAGAAAAAATAAATAAAAATAACCTAAAGCTTTTTGTGTTTTACACTATTGAATTTGTTGGCTTTTTATAGGTCCAATCAATTACCTGATAAGAGCACCCTTGAAGATGTTTTTTTATTTATTTTAAGAGCACTCGTGAAGAAGATGGTTTTTATTCTTTTTTTATTGTCTTCAATCAAGTGAAATAATTTTTCAATTTTGGGTCATAGAAATGAAATACTCTGCCAATCTATGGGCACCTAAGCTCCAGTGGCGGATCCAGGGGGGGGGGCACTAGGGGCACTTGCCCCCCCCCCCGAGAATTTTTTGAATATACAAAAAATGAGTAAAAAGCAATGTTTTTGCTAATAAAAACTCAAAATTTTTGCCTGCGGCGCATGAAAGTGTCTATTGTTGTTATCATCGAAATTACAACCACTGACTAATTCAATAAAATGCTGCTTAAAAAAATATACACCGTTTTTTACCAACAGAGAATGTCACCTAAAGTGCCCCCCCCCCCCCCCCCCCCCGAGAAGCACCTCTGGATCCGCCCTTGCTAAGCTCACACTAGGTACTATAGTTATAGTGTACGCGTGAGCTAATATAACTAAAAACTGAAAAATATTTTATTGAACTCCAGACTCAATTACCTTTCGTTTGATACCACACAAGCCATGTTTTGACTTAAACTCTAATTTTTGAAATCTACCCCCACCCTTTTATTTGGCTTGTGCTCGGTGGATTTTGATCATTTTTAAATGGGACCATCTCGGCCCAAGACTCACAGACAGACAGACAGATAGACGGCGCAACAAAAAAGTTTCAAAATCATCTGAAACGCAAAGATATATAAAAATTTTTGAAATCGGAGCAATTTTTTTTTCTTGAAAAAATTAGGATTACTAAAGCTCACACTACTATAGTATAGTATATGTGTGAGCTAAAATATAACATAGATCAGTGCAGTGACGTATTTACAAAATAGTTTTGCCGGAGGAGTATTAATGACATATGTGGAAAATATCTAAAAAAATCTTCGCTTCGGTTCGGTTCATTACAATGTTAAACTTTTAAACTAGTTCTAATTAAATTTTGGCGAATGCGTTTAAACTGCTTATCATAATTTCTGAGATAACTTTTTGACAGTTATCAGCTGTTTAATAATGATACAGGGTGTATATTATAATATTTAACCAACGCCAACAAAGATAACGAGCGTCTGTGTAGAGGAAAAATCAGTACGGGTTGCAAAGGATTTCAATAGATGGCGTCAATAGCCAAGCTTTAAAAACATTTCCTTAAATAACTTCATATACCTGTTCTGCCCTCAACTAGAAATTTTACGTTTTGAGAATAGATAGTTTAAGTTGTGCTACGTATTTTTACGTAAGCATGAGATTTGACAGTTTCGCAAGCGCACTTCGTCACACCGTCGTCAAGGTCACGTTAGGAGCTTACGTATTTAAGTTGGCTTACCGCAGTCTGCGGGCACCTTAACGTTACCAAAGAATAGAATTGGTTGATTGACCGATCGAAAAATGAGGCCTAGACGACAATTTCCGCTTCCAGTACAAACGATTCTTTGCAAATATATTCCTACTGTAGTTGAAAAGATAAAAAACAAAATTGTAACATCAAAAAAACACAGTGCCGAATTCCATAGTCTCTGCTATTAGTAGACTTGTTATGGTAACGTAAAAACATTCAACTTAAACTCAAATTTGGAACAAAAAGTAGAGCGCTTAACGTGCAGTTTTACGTAAAAATACGTAGCACAACTTAAACTATCTATTAGCGGATTTAAAGTTTGATACTTTATTATGTATTAGGAATTTATTGGAATAAAACCAGACTTTATTTTAGAGTCGGCTTTATTCTGACAGATTTACAAAGAAAACTGACAGCAGTCAAATTTAAAAGCAAAGTCGCTGACTTTAATTTAATTACAACCGGATCATTTGTCACAAGTACATTATGAAAGTACTTCAAGTACAAGTACCAAGTACATTAAGATTTGTAAAAGTACTTGAAGTACTAAGTACATTTTCTTTTCAAATGTACTTCAAGTACCAAGTACATTAAAAAAGTACTTGATTTTCCCCAAGTCTTACTTTTACAATAGAAGTACTTCAAGTACTTTAAATATGTCAAAAAATGAGTAAAATGCCAAACATATAATTTTGAATGTACTTGAAGTACTTATGATGTACTTGAACTACTTTACTTGACAAAAAAAAGTACATTTCCAAGTACATTGTTAAAAGTACTTCAAGTACCAAGTACAATTATCGGAGTGTAGATGTACAGCGTGTCCCATTTTCGATGGGATTAAATGGGAAACTCGGTTATTATTAAAGATATCGATTTTCTGATTGCACCTTACCGTGCTCTTTTTTGGAGCCCTTTAAAATGGTGCAATCAGATTTTTGCTATACCCCGTGGTTTCGCTAATACAGGGAGTTTTTGAAAAAGTTGCATTTTAATTAATTCCTTGTATCTCGCTTATTTTGCAAGATATTTTTATTCTGCAAAAACCTTTCTATGGCAACTTTTTTAGAAGAAAATAATGACGTTGTCAATTTTTTAAAATATTGTTTAGTTTTTGAGATATGGTATTTATCATAAAAAAATTAAATACGGACCTGGATTTTTTTTATTACTACTTTCATTGGTTCCATGCTATTATTACCTTAAAATGATAAAAGTTTAATATTTTTTTGATTTAAGGTTAAAAAAAACTATTTTTTATTTGAAAAAAAAATTATAGTCCGAACCTGGAAATTTCCAACGTAATTATAAATTAAAAATTGCAAGACACACTAGTTGAACGATTTTTAGTTTATCTGTTTTGAAATGATAATTAAACGATTTATAAATAAAGTAAAAAACGTTAAAAAGTTACAAAAATAATATCCTACTAATTATTTGTTGGTAGCACAGCAGGTCGTGAAATTTACAAAACAAAAGCGTGGAATTGACATTGTCATTTTACTTGTCATTTTTGTGAATAGCTTACAATTATTTTAAACTGGCTAGAAATCGACCATATCCAGATTTTGAAAAATGTGATATGTTTGACTGCTTCATTCAAGCAACAAAATCCCAATATTTAAATGGCAGAAATATTTTTATGCAAAATGCATTAAGAAAAATTACTCAAAAATGCCAACAATGTCTTTCACATAATGGTAATCAGAAAAATTAGTTATTTTTTATAATTTGTTTTTTTTTGTATTTTTCGTAGACTTTGTTATATAGTAAGTAAATCTGTAAATTAACGTAAAACCATTTTAATATGCTAAGTATCAAAACAGTTAAACTAAAAATTGTTTATCTAGCAATTTTTAATTTATATTTATGTTAAAAATATCCAGGTTCGGACTAATTTTTTTTTTTTAATATTAAATATTTTTTTTTACGTTAAAACAAAAAATTTTAAAATTTTTATTATTTTATGATAATACTAACATGAAACCAATCAAAATAGTAATAAAAAAAATCCAGGTCCGTATTTAATTTTTTTATGATAAATACCATATCTCAAAAACTAAACAATATTTTAAAAAGTTGACAACGTCATTATTTTCTTCTAAAAAAGTTGACATGAAAAGGTTTTTACAGAATAAAAATATCTCGCAAAATAAGCGAGATACAAGGGATTATTAAAAATACAATTTTTTCAAAAACTCCCTGTAGTAGCGAAACTACGGGGTATAGCAAAAATCTGATTACGCCATTTTTAAGGGCTCAAAAAAAGAGCACGGTAAGGTGCAATCAGAAAATTAATATCTTTAATAATAAACGAGTTTCCCATTTAATCCCATCGAAAATGGGACACGCTGTACTTCAAGTACAGTACTTAAAGTACATGTAAGTACTTGAAGTACAATTTCAAGTGCTGTACTTAAAGTACCTGACAGCTCTGATTACAATACACTAATAAATTCTTTTCTTAAAGACACAAAGGCCGAATTTTAAAAAGAAAGCAGCTGCTTCTAATATATATATATATATATATATATATATATATATATATATATATATATATATATATCTGTCAGAATACTGCCGATTTTAAAATAAGGTCAGGCTTAATACCAATAACTATCACTGTCTTATAATTTTAAAATAAAAATTATGTCCTTTTTATTTTTACCTTCCTAGCCCGCGCAGCAATGGCTAGTAGTCCAGTCATTATAGAATTTTAGCTTGCAAAAGGTGGTGTAGGAATCCTAAAAAAAGTTATTTTTCGACCTTGGGGGGGGGGGGCAATTTCTCCATCATCTTAAATCAAGTAACACCATGTTGGAAATACTTTTTAAAATATTTTATATTGTTTAACATTCAAAACACCATTTTGTATTTTTAAAATGAAAATACTTCAAAAATAAATTAACAAGTTTTAATTAAAAGTTTAAAATGCGACTCAAAAAATCTATGTTGCTGTTCTATTTAAGTGGCACCGCGTCATAGCTATAGTAAACCAAATTCTGCGGCAAAATCTAAGTAAAGAAGCCTTAAAAAATTAGTGTTTCACTTTGTACATGCAGTGTGCCGCTCGGGGCTTAATGTTCGAAGGATAAAACACTACGACCTTTTAAAGGAGAAATCAAAGAGGTACTTACCTGATAAATAAAGATCCGAAACATAAAAGAGGATCCAAAATTATATTAAAATGTGCGCAAATATTGATTTAGTTGCAAAGACGGTAATTTGTTTTGTGAAAAGCTCCGTCATAATTGTTTGACATACAGTCAAAATAACAACGAATAGAAAACGTCAAAGCCCTGTTAAATCAATAATATGTTCGTAACAACCAGATAATAGTATATATGTTCCTTTCTAATGAAATCGTTTAGAAGAAGACATCAATAAAAAGCAAGTAAAATAGTAAGCTAATGACTAATTAGTGCAGTGCCTCATTTTGGGAATCAATATCAATAAAAAAATTAAAGGAAGTGCGTGCCACTGTATGTACCCCTCTACTCCCTTCCCGCCCATCAAGGTTTTGATGACGCGGTGTCACTTTAGTACAACATCAACTATAGTTTGAGCATTCCTACTACTTTATCTAATGTTAATCTCTCGAACCGAACCGAACCCAAGTCTTATTTACAAGGGCCGTACCGTGGTGTACCGCTCCATAACTCTTTGAGATGCATATATCTATGGTTCCGATTTTATAAAATTAAAATCATAGGAGGACGGAACACCTGTGTTGTGTGGCTACACACGTATCTACCTCACTATATTGTAATAACTTAAACTGAAAACTAACTTAGCCCACAGAAAAAACAAAATTGTTAAATTTACATTTTTGATATTGTAAATGTTCATATATTTTAATTAAATAAATTTAAATCATCGTAACAAAGTTGGTATTTGTAATTTAACGCTTTGGTTTTTTTAATGTTCATGTTTTTAAATTAACAATTGGTATATACAGGGTGTCCCATAACTTAGGGGCCATAGGCCAACAGGTGATAGAGGAGGATATAAGTCTGATAAAAAAGTTCCTTTAATGCATGGGTCTTTGTCGAGATACAGAGCATCAAAATTGGCGATTTTTTAAACTTTTTTGATAATAACTTTTTAAAAAAGCGCAGTAAAAATATGAAATTGAGTAAAGTCATGTATTAGAACAAGGGCAATAAATTGAATTTAAAATAATTTTTAAAAAGATTAGTCGGTCAATTTTTTTTAGAAAGAACTATTTTTTTGTTATAAATTACAGTCATGGTATAAACTTTTTATTGTGTATTTACTCTTAAATTTTTATCAAGTACCTACCTTAAATCTCTATGCCATCACTGTTTGGTAGATACTCGGTATACGATATTTTGATGAGGGGTGGTGGGGAAGTTCGAAGGGTACGAAGACTATCAATGCGAGTTGCGGCTATAGTGTGGTGCTTCATTTAGTGATTTTACGAAATTTATTTTATTTAAAGACGCCCCCGAACTTTTAAAAATGAAATTAATCTTACCGTATTACACATCATTTAAAAGGAAATTTTATTTTCTACAATCAACTATAGGGCAACTTTCTTATAAAGAGCTTGGTTTTTAGGAAAATCGGGTCAAACATGTGACAAAAAATGTTTTTATTTATATTATGTTAAAAATGAACCCCATTTACGGACGTCGCTGGAGAGTTTGTCATTAATCAAACCCCACTAACTTATAAATCGTTAAAAAGGAAATTTTATTTTCTACAATACAGTACAAAAGAGATTTTTGTCAATTGAGCTTACTTTCTAAGAAAAGTGGAAAAAACCTATAGTTTGCTAATTTATTTTACGGCCGCCTGTAAAGTTTTTATCGGCAGATAAACATTACTTTGTTATACAGCGTTTAAAAGAAAATTTCATTCTCTACAATCGACTATTAAAAATAATTTTGGATAGAAGATTTGGTTTTTAAAATAATCGGTGTTTTACATTTTTAACATTTTCTCAATTAACGGACACCGCTGGAGAGTTTGCCATTAGTCGAACCCCACTGACGTATATATTATTAAAAAGGAAATTTCATTGTCTACAATAAAGATACTAACATATTCTTGCCTTAAGAAACTTAGTTTTGATAAAAATCTAAAAATTTCAGGTTTTGAGGGGTTTTTGTAGCTAAAATTTAAAAAACTGATATAATTTTATTTTTTGGTTAGATTTGACACATTTTTATGCATTTTTTAGAGTCATTGTCGCTTTAGGGCGTCAACTAAAATTGGACCAAAAACTGTTCCGGCAACATCCGAATCATTAACAGCTGTACTCATATTTTGTATACTCAACCACCTCTAGCGCCTGCACTATTATTTGTTCGATAAAATATTTATCACAAAATATCCCAGTCTAGTAAAATATAGCGATAAACTCATCCTTAAAATAGAATGAACCTCTGAGTAGCTGAGAAATTTATGAACGAAATGTGTGAGCAGAAACCATTGGCTGTTTTACAATTTTTACATAATTTATGTAACCTTTGACTCCAAGATGGAATGATGATTTCTAAACATAAATGTAAACAAATGTTTCTAAATCATTAAATGAGTCGTCACATATATTGCTTTGCAAATTACCTTGATTTAGACGTGGTACTATACCTAAGGTGCAAGTGTAAGGTGTTTTCAGCTATTAATTTTAAAATTATCTTATATTATATCTGTAGATACATTTAGTTTCATTTAAAATTATTCTATCAGAGACACATGCAATAATAGAGGCTTAAAGCCCATAAAACAATGTATTCCTTTAACTTTTTCGTAACTTAAGTACCCAAAATAAAAGAAGAATATTTATTTTAAAAAAAGGAGTGAAACCGAGGGGTGATCAGCCGGGCCAAATTTGTACACAATCCTACAGGACTTTAAAATACAATTTTGGTACTGTAGTGTATTTTAGGGTTCTGTATAGTGTCCTGTAGAGTCCTGTATGGTCCTGTAGACAAAATTTGGGCAGCTGATCATCTCTCGACTGAAACTCATCTGTGATTTGATAAATCTTGTTCGGTTAATGCTTAAAAAATGACTAGTTACTAATATGTTGCAGGTACGTCAGTAAAATTCGCTGTGCAAATTGGCTATAACTATCTAATATTTATGAATTATTTGCGTTTTTATGATAGTAAATGTTAATACACCCATATGACCTTTAACAAATTATTGTAACAGAAAGAGAAAACGCTCGTTGAAGATTGTTTTATTTATTCCTAGAACATTACTTTTGATTTTACGTAAAGATAATTTTTTTGTTTTAGCATGCGAAAGGAAACAAAATCGCAGTTTAAGTGAGTTTTCTTTTGATAACTTTTGCACTGGATGTGCATAAATAATTTTGGTCAAAAAAGTTTTTTGCAGTCGTTTGTTAATCGGGTTAAAAAAATAGGAAACTGTTATTACTTTAATACTCCATTTGCTTAGAGCCGTTCATGCACTTTTCGTGTTAATGCAAAGTTGACTACAGGGGCTGAAAGCCCTTACCTTTGAGAACACAATTCCACTTATTGGACATCTGTCAAACTCATGCCAAATACAATATGTCGGCTCAAACATGAAAAACAGAAGAATTTCATAACTTAACAAATTTTTCTTAAATTAATTTTGTTTTATTTGGATTATAGTGCACTTCTATAAAAACTATTAATCCCTTGCACCTTTAATATTTCTGTATCTCAAAAAAAAATTCCTCAACATTATGTTTCTTTTTCGTGTTTTTTGCGTTTTATAAAGAAACTGATGATTTTACAAAAAAATTACAAGATGCAAAAAAGATGTCCATTTTGCATCCATTTTTTGACGCTTTGGAGGAGTTTAAAATCTTTAAGAGCTTATGATAAAAGATTGGCCATGATACCTCAGGAGACATTTAGAATGAGAGGATTGTTTGATGCTAAAAAAAAAAATATTATTTTTGTGTGACAAACCCCAAATGTTGCTTTAAATAAAATTATATTGGTGTAAATTAATTTACGAAAAAATGTCATCATTTAAAAAAAATCCTCTAGACATTTCCGATGTGACTAAGTGATCAAATACCGTACTTCCTAACATCTATAACAAAATTCCCATGTGCTGTGTTGAAGGTTTTCAAATCTTTAATTAAGTTTTGATCCAACTTGACATCACAGCAAGCAACTCAACTTAAGTTAATTATAAATGACGCTTTATTTAAAGATTATAGGAAAGGTGTTAATTGGCGTCGCTTATTAAAACGCTTTGAATATAAATTCAGGAAACATCAAGCTGAGTTTGTCTGATAGATCAAAAAAAGGTAGTAGAAATTACGAGTAAGAGCAAGGACCTCAATATTTAGCTAACCGACAACAATTTTGTTCTATTCAATTCTAAGATAATTTCCTAATTAGTAGAACATGCTTTATTGTCCAAGAATCAAAGCAACTGGACAAAGCTAAGTACCTACTTAAATCTAATCAGTAAAATTGGAATTATAAATTCTTAATTAATTTTAAAATTAAAATAAAAAATCTTGAGTAATTGATTTATATTAATTGAATTGACAAGATAAACCGATTGTTTGCAAGAAATTGAATGCGAAAGCCAAAATAACTTCTAATTCAAATCATCTAATGATTGTGTCAAACTTGGTACTTGGGGTTGTTTAAGGTTAAATTGAGCTCACCGCGTAATGCGTAACAAAGCTGCGTTGGAAAGGATCATGAGTTTGCATAATAATATCAGGTAAAACCCAAACTAAAAATTAAAAATATTAAAAAGAGTTAAACGGTATTATTCTTTGGCTGTACCAAAAACTAGCAAATAATACAAACGTAATCCTGCCTTTGTAGCGGATAAGAGCTTGCAAGTTTAACGACTGCATAATCCAATAAGAATGAGTTTTGTAGAAAAAATAGTTTTTAAGTCCAACAAAATAAATATTTTTAAAGCGTCCACTTTTTATATTAGTTTGTTAAGTCAGGTTTGGTAAACTGCTGATGAAAATAGAACCTATAACCTAAAAGTTTTTTTACCTATTTTTTTTTCATTAACAATCCACCTGTCAAAGTTAACTTTAAATGTTTTTTAGTTGTGTGTGTTGTGTGTATTTTTTTCTGTCCGTAACACAATAGCTCCTAAACTGCTGAACCGATTTTCATAAAATTTTCAGGAAAATTAGTGTTCGACACTCCAACGAGCTGATTAGATTTTGGTCAAAATCCATTAATGCTAATGACAGGTTTTTGATAATTAAAAAATTTTAAAAATGCTAAATTTTTAACGGAGCATCGCATCATTATCAGGTTTTCGGAATATAGTAGACTACATAATGAAAACTTCGTAGGAGCTTTAGGTTCTGAGATTTTAACAAAAAATTGTTTTCAAGGCCGATTATCATAGCTTCAATTGAATTGTGCTAATAGGCTAGCTAGGAAGGTATCAGATCTGTCATAGATCCATTTATTTATTTTTAACTTGAATGAATCCGCTCTCAACTATTTTTAGTTGCTTGATGATGGTTTTATGAGTTTATGCGTCTTAAGTGTCACTTATTTTTTTTTTCGAATCATAAAACGGAGTTATAAAATATGGATTTTGCCTCCTTTAGCAAGGAAACTCGACAAACTGATATATTGCGATCATTCGCGCGTGGCGGATTGCAAAATTATTATAAAATTCCTTTTTAGGACTCATGTCAACATGCTCACATACCTACATAAATTTTTATTTATTATATTTTATTAGATGAAGAACTTGCTATCCAGATAAAAAATAAAAAAATAGTTTTTATACATATGGGTGAATCCACGGAAAGTGTGCCTTTTAAAAGTAATTTTTGACTTCTTATAAAGTAATTCCTGTACTAAAACAAATAGATTATTTTTAGTTGTTTATATGTACCTTGTTGATATCTATTAATGAGCAAGCTCATTAATGTATATTTTTTTAAATATAGCAGTTTTTCAAACTAAGTAAGGAAGCGGAATGAGGATGCATGCAGCGGAACGATAAAAAGGCCTTGTTATGTTTTATTCTAATAATTTTTTTTAGCAAAAATAAGAATAATAAAGTCTTTGTTCCCGTGGAGTTAAATCCTTTATGCTTTTTTTGATTTTGGCTTCCTTCTGTCTTAAATATTTTTTCTTCTATTTTTCTAGGATTTTCTTTAATTTTTTTCATCCTTTCTTTATGGCTTTCTCTTTTTTTTTCTCAAAATATTCTCTTTTGATTGTTGAGACTTGTGTTTAGTCTAATTAAAATAATTAATATCATTTCGCTGAATTTTTCTTATTTTCCTGTCACATTTCGACAGCGTAATAGGAAGACAGCTAGGGTTACCAGACGTCCGGATTAATCCGGACATGTCCGGATTTTTACTACGTCCAGGTGGGTCCGGGCGGATTTTTCATAAACGTCCGGATTTTAAAGTAGCCGCCTTTATCAACATCAAATAACGCAAAATAATAAACTAGTTTCAAAAAATGTAATTAAACAATAATAATCGTCGATAAATTTAGCAGTGTGAATTTACCTTTAGAGGAACAAAACGGCGCAACGTCAGTGTGTCAATCGGTTGCCTAATCAGTAGTGATGTGCAACGACTACTTTTCGAGTAGATACTGATACTTCCTATTCTAGTATCAGATATTTTGTATTCGGTACTAAGTAATCATTATATTATCGGTAAATCCATAAATACTGAGATTTTCTATGTTGTCAATCGTATACGTATACGCAATAGTTGATTTAATTCACTATGTCTAGACGGAAAGCCCAACCACACAAGAACCGGAACTCGCTTTCACTTTAGTCGGTCACTGGTGCCGTCCACCAGTTTCCAACTTCTCTTTATTTTGAATTCAATTTTTGAAGGCCAATCTTTGAAAACGGTCGCGACGATCGCAAAAAATGGCAACCACGGGGCTGAAAGGGAAAAAGATTAGAGAAATTGCTACCAAAATCGTATATCCACACTGCCAATTCAGGATCCGGCTCGAAGGACCATTTAATGAACGCAACTGTTCACTAAACACATTTATTTAATGCTAAAATTCACAAAAAATCCCGAACCTTTATAATCCCATTTTTCCTATTCTATGCCCTACAAAAAGTGCTCAACTCACCCATTATCCAACAAATCTCGGCACATGAGACAAATTCGAGGGCGTCGGAGCTCCGGGGCCACGTGTGGTCTCTCTGCTGGTCAAAGATAGAAGGGGCGAAATCTCGCCTGTTTAGTGTTTTTGACGTATGTCACGTCAACACATGTCAAAGTTTTGACAACAATTTCAATTTGGACCCCTATTCCTGAGAAATCTATGACCCACATTCTGTTTGAACACACCTTCTTAAAATTAAGATCCAACAATTATGTTATTTATTATTTATTAGGACGAAAAATTATTGTTTAATTTTCTAACTTTTTAGTTTTTTTGTAAGTTTTGAATTTCGTAAGTTTGAATAAATATTGTTTTATTTTTTAAGCGCTCTTGTTTCATTAAAAAAAAGTTGATTTTTTGTGTGTGGCATCGAAAAAATTTTGACGTCCGGATTTTCTTGACGGCTGGTCCTGGTTAGAGACGTTTTCATATGGTAACCCTAAAGACAGCGGAATGAGAATTGAACGGTTTTTCTTTATTTATCAGATCAAATATTAGAAACACATAAAAAAGAGTAAATCGCGAGATACTTTCCGTTTTAGCCTATCACAAGACCCTTAAAACATTTAGACACAATTAAAGGTTTAATCATATTTTACTTACCATGGGAATGATAAATCAGCTTGCTACAGCCGTTTGCACGTATTCTTTAAGCAAATTTGAAGAAAAAAAATTAATAAACACCTCTTTTAAAACTCTTAATCAAGAAGAACACAAAAAACTTAACCTATACACTGACAGGTCGGTTTCGAGCAGGACTGTGATTCCCCTGAATTTCGTTTAGTAATATGTACAGTTGCAAACAGAAGTGATGATATTTAAGATACTTAATTTTTTAGGAATTTCGCAAAGTCCATACAAGATGTTTTTAAAGTTATTTGATAAATGTTTAGTTTGATTGTGTAATAGTACACCAAAACGTTTTTTTAAAGTTTTTTCGAATCTTATGTACTTAAAAATGTCAATCAAGTGATAAAATTTGTGTTTGGGACAGCCAGCGGAATGAGAATTTTAGTCATTTTTTGGGGTTTGAAGTTGATTTATTTGAAAACTGTATGCCCAAAAAAAAAATTGTATTGTCAGTTAAGTTGTAATTTCATGAGCTTTGAAGAAATATAATCTTTACCACTACATCTATTTTATACAAGTAGTTGCAGGTTGTCTTCGTTAAAAGGCACACTTTCCACGGATTCACCCATATGCAAAATGTTTTATGGGCCAATCCTCAGTGGTAAAGGTGGCACGACGACCGACGCTGCGTTTTGGCCGCATTCGCATCCCCGAAAGAGACCTTTACCTCTGACCTTAAGGAACTAGCAAAATTAACATGACTACAACTTTGAATTAAAATATGTATATTTTTTTGCATGGATATAAAAGAAACATGTATTTTTTTTAAGTTGCAGTTGGCGGAATTCCCCCATAGTACAGGGCAATACCGCCACATCCTTGAGGTATTACCGCCATATTAGTTTTTGTTCATACCTGATACTTTCTACTGGTTTAGAAACTTTTTCTAACCTTAATCTAAAATTTAAAAAACGGTAATCTAACCCCCAGTTGAAGACAACTTAAAAATTAAAAGCAAAACAGGATAATCTACTTATACCACAGCCGAAATCAAACTAAGGTGGCGACACTTTGTAACTGGAATGCTTTAGCTTCTGGCACCACTGCTGCTCTGTTTGTGGTAACTGGCAGCTATCTTGTGTTTCTGGTTGCCTAGAGACTTGGGGTGGCGGTAATACCCCTTTACACCATGATGTTTTTTATAATGCAGACAGGATTGGTAATGCAGACAGGATTGGCAATGCAATTGTATAATTTGTAAAACAACGGTTAAAACAAAATCAGATTTTGTGAGAATCACTTAACCGATTTTATTACGTTGTAGCTTGTTGAGCGGGAGATAAGTAGTGCTTTTCTACAGATTAAAAAAAACTAAAAGATTTTTCAGAAAATAAGAATAAACACGTCATTTTGAAGAATAAAGTATGATTCTGTCCGCCATCTTAAATTTTAAGATGGCGATAAATTTTGATCATGATCTTTTAAAAGTAATCAATTCTCACCAGGATGTTTTTTATTTAATCAAAATCGGTTTAGTAGTAATGAATTTATAAGAAAATAAATGCAGACATGATTGACAAGGCAATCGTATAATATGCAAAAGAATGGTTGAAACAAAAATATTTTTTTTAAGAACCATCGAACCGATTTTGCTGATTCGTATCTTGTCGTGTGTGCCAAGAATCCAGCTTTTTTAATTATTTAAATAAATAATTAAAACATGTTCGCAACACAAGAATAAACGAGTATCTTTGAAGAGTACAATTTAATTTCACAAAAAATATATTTAGTCAAAACTCTGATTAATTATCTGTCAAGTGCAGTTTGTCCCATTAAAATCGATGGTATAGTTCAAAAGTTATAATGAAAAAAAAATTACCGGGTTTTTTTTGGCCCACCCGGTACGTGTTAATTTACAGTTTATGAATTATATTTTTGTGAAGTTAAACAGCAAATCTAATAAGTATATAAATTTAATATAACGGCGCGCCTTTGCAAACTCAATACATCATTCCATATCAGCATACATTACTCGACCATAAATGGTGCAATATAAATTTCTAATGGGGGGATCATCAATAACCTACAAGGATCGTGAGCCAGAAATCAAAATCATGAACAATAAAATTATTAAAAATTTTAATATTGAAAATCGACAAAATATTGAAAATTCAAATCTTGAAACTACCACGCACATATAGAAAAATACAAATATAGAAAAAAAATTTGAAGTGTCCAATTTTGATCTTTTTTAAATCATTTTGAGGTTTAATCCTAATTAATCAAAACACACCCGACCTCCCAACCGAACCAACCAGCCTAACTAACCTAACCAACCAACCTAAATAAATAACATAACCAACCAACCTAACCAAATCAACCAACCTAATCCAACCAATTTTGAATATTTGAGCTTTTGATTTTTTTGATAATATATAGTTTCAACATTTTGATCTTTTGATATTTTAAAATTCAATATTTTAATTGTTATTCCACATTTTTTAATTAGACATTTTGACTATCATGATATCATATTATTTCGTGTTAGCAGGGCCAGGTTTGCCTTTGGGCTACTTGGACGAAATCCCCAGAGAAAAAAAACTATTACTCATTGTTCCAACAATTTTAAACGGTATTAAGAATATTCTACTTTATTTTAAAACGCGGCTTTTCTGTTTGGAGAGTTGAAACACTACTTACGAACTATCCAAACGAAAATTTTATAACATTGTTTTAAATTTCTCCAACTAAGTAGGTACTTAGTGGGTTTATAGTGTTTTTGTGGTGACTATACAATTCCGCATTTTTTTGTCATTGGAAAATAAAATAGCGGACTTATTAATGCCTCTAACTTGAAACTCCGTGGTGCTTAAGATTTTCTCAATACAATTTAAGACTCAAATTTTAAAAAATTCCTTAATCCAATCTTTCTTTGGCACTAATTTAAAAAAATCAAATTGGCAACCTAAAAATGGCGGGCTTTCTTATTTATCGACCTGCAATGCATATAATTTTGAACTTAAACCTAAATAGTTTAAAATACTTTCTTATTTGTAAACCTATGTGAATCAAATTTGAAACTTTGCGGTGCTTAAGGTCACTTAAACACCAATAAGCTATTACCTTACCACTGCACCAAAGAACTTATTTATAACTTTAAAGAAATGTTCGGTCTTGTCTGAAAAGATAAAAAGCCTTTCCTTAAAAAAATATATTATAAAACAACTTTTTTAATTTTTTTTTAAGAATTAGCACATTTTAAACAATTTACACATTTTACCTGCCTAAGAGCAAAATTTCGGAAATTTGCCTTCCAAAAAATTATTTTGATTTTTGCTGCTCCTTCAAATGTTGGGAGTTACGCACAGCAAAGTTTCAAGTTTGAGGTAAATCGGTTTATGAATTTTTTAGGTTGAGTTTACAAATTTTTTGATTTTTTCAAGTTTGAGTCAAAAATTGTATTGAGATCTGCAAAGTTTCAAGTTTAAGGCAAATCGATTTATAAAGAAGAAAGTCATAGCATCCTGAAACAGCCCAATGTCGAATTTGATAGGTTCATAAATAAGAAAATCAGCTATTTTGTATCCGCCATTTTGATTTTTTTAAAATTTGAGTCAAAGATTGTATTGTAGTAAAGTTACGATCGGTCGGCGTCGTTTTGAATTTTTTAGATAAAGTTAAAAATCTTATTCAGCGATTTGAAACAGCATAGTTTTGATTTTGATATCTTAGTTTTTTATAATACAGATTTGTAATCACTTTATACGGGTGACCACAAACGTATCATTTTTTTTACTATTCTTAAAATATTGGTTATTTTAAAGAACTCAGTAGAAAATCAAAATATTCGTTAATTTGATTTTCTTAATAATTATTGTTAATATTCTTTTTGTGCATAGATGGAATAAATTATATCTCTTTTGTTTTTTATGTAATGATTTATTTTTGTTTTTAATAATTTGTATGAGTGAGTCTTCACTAGGTTTTATTTAATTTTTACTGATGTTGCAAATTATTGTATGGAATCGGTTGGGTCGTTAGATCACATTTTCAATATAAATGGAAATTTCATTCTTCAAATATCGGTTTTTAAATTAAAAACTCCGCTATTTTGGTTCCGCCGTTTTAGATTCGCTATTTTACCTTTTATTTTAAGTTTAATTCAAAAATTATAATTAGCGATCTTAAGCTGCAATTATATTTTTACCGTATTTTAAATTTGATACAAATAGGTTTATCAATAAAAACTCCTCCAATTTGGATTCGCCAGTTTATAATTTTTGAGTTAAAAAATAATAAACTGCACTGCACCGGAACTCTATACACCTGTTAAATAAAAATCTATAGCTCATCGGAAAGTAGTTAAAAAAACTATGCGTCGCAAGATTTTAAACAAAAGCATAAATAAATCGTTTAATATACAAAGTTGCAAAGAAAACTACGGCGGCGCGCGGCGGCTAGTTGGCCCGGCGGCTGATAAAGTAGGCGGCGAATTGTCCTTGAGCCTGGCGAGAGGGTGTATTCTGTGTGTCAAAACTAAATATATTTTGGGATTTGGGGGGGGGGACGTATACATAAATAGTGTGGGCTATGGTGATCAAGTCAAAAATTAGAAAAAAAAAGTTGCTCCGATTTCAAACATTTTTATATATTTGTGCGTTTCAGATGATTTTGAAACTTTTTTGTCGTGCCGCCTGTCTGTCTGTCCGTCTGTAACGACCAACGCGCATAACTCTTTAGCTCTAGACGGTCTCATTTAAAAATGAATAAAATCCACCGGACATAAGCCGAAAAAAAGGGTGGGGGTAGGTTAAAAAAATTAGAATTCTGGTATAAAAATATTATTTGTGGGCTACTATATTACCGGTAACTGTATATAACAGTCACAAAAACAAAAATTTATTATCAAAATGTATGCTGTTTATGTTACACAGGGTATAAGTTGGATAGTAAATTTTCCAACTTCTAGATTTCACTAGCTTATGATTTTCAAGAAAATTTTGGACCTTTTAGGAAATAAAAACAAGGCGTTCAATACAAAGGAAAATTTTAGTTTTGACCGGTAAACATTTCATTATTTTATATTGTATGCCTTATATCATGACTAAAATCGATCACCCTGTTTCTAAATAGAGTTGCAACAAGAAAAGCCAAATGTTTTTAAAATTAGCATAGCAAAATTAATTGAAATCAGTTCTTTATTTTTGTATATTTCGGCCTCGAATTCTCATAGGCTGGTACTCGCGAGAACTTCCTCTTTAAAAAAGAGATTTTCAATGTTTTTGTGAATCTTTAGAGAGATGAAAGTTATGGTTTGTACTTTAAACGTTATGAATTCCATATTTCTATATTTGGAGTAAAATTTCATGATATATTTTTTTCAAGTACTGTTGTTTAATTCCCAAAGGTTAGTTACACATAATAAATAGGAAGTACTGACTTAAACTCAGTACAGTGAAACCTCTCCATGAGACACCTCTATTAAGCGGACACTCCCTTTAAGCGGACACATTTGTTGGAACCAAGCTTTTGCCTATGTCTTCACATGTAAAATTCCCTCCTATAACCGGACACTCTAATAATCGGACGCGGACAATTTTTTTTTGGTTAAATAATTCTGAAACCTCCCTTAACCGGACGCGAACTTCGGGACGGAGACGGAGCGCTGCACGGCATGGGAATAAATATTATGAAGTATGTTGGCAACAATACACTCTGCAGCCGGGAAATTACCTATTTCCGTTTTAATGCGGAGACGAAATACACCTGTCGTATTTACAACATTATTTTATTTGGTGGGACTGCTGTGTTTATTTTTATTGTTCAGTTGGGTAATAATAGATCTCTTTGAAATGGCGCTTAGTGAAAAACTTCTTAGTTTATGTGGAAAAATGGAAGTTATTAACGTTTCGGAGAAGGAACATCTATCAGCACGAAAGATCGCTGAAAAATTTAATATCGGATAATCTCAAGCAGCGGAAATTGTTAATAAATATATATCAAAATTTCGCAGTTCCCTCTCTTAAGCGGACACCTCCAATAAGCGGACAAAATCGACGGAACCGTGAGTGTCCGCTTATAGGAGGTTTCGCTGTAAATCCAAATAGGCCCTGGTCTGGCGGTTATTTAAATTAAGGTTTTGTCAGAAAGTTAACTTGGGATACCTTAACATTGAGATTTCTTCACCATCAATTTTGTGTTATTGCTTACAAGTACAGAATAAATCGGAGAGGTTTTTTTTTCAGAAAAGCAAGTAAGTTGACTTTTTTAGTATTTTGCAAAATAATACAAAAATACGCATTAGTAATCCTACAAAAATAAAATTGAAATGTATCGTCTAAATAAAAGTAAAATAAAAAATCCGGGTCTGTCATTTTAACATCAACTTTTAAGCTATTTGGTTAAAGCATGTAAAAAATCAAATTTTTTTATTGAGTCGCAAAAGGAAAAAAATTATGTATAAAAATCATCGTTAGGGGATCTTATTTATAGCCACATACTGTTGTGCCTGAGATCCTAGTTTGTGGGTTCAAGTCCCATCTTCGTACACTGTCGGAAGTTTTTTTTTAGTTTTAAGAATACATTTTTAGTGAGACACCGACATTAATTAGTTTGTTTCTTTGGTAAATGAAATGGTTCAGGTTTAACAGTGGCGTGCGCAGGAGGGAGGGGGGTTGGAGACCTAATCTTACCAAAACTATTAAATAACTTTTCCTAAAGTTTGAATTTTTCTGAAAGAAGAAATAAATGGTTATCCAGGACTTTGCTTTTACTCAAGCCCCCTCTCCCAACCCCCTTGGAAAATTTCTGCATACGCCACTGGGCATTAAAAAAACTAAGTACAAAACTAACGCATGGTAAAAGCCCATGTGATGCGTTTGGAGGTACTGTGAAACGATTTGTTTTACATTAAAATCAAACAAACAACAACTGGACACCATTCTTTCACTCCTCTGGATGATTTAACTATAGATGCTAAATTTACTTCAAGCTCAGAGAAAAAATTTCTTCGGTTTCTGAAATTATAGAACTCAACTTCTTTTCCGATTTTTTAAATATGACAGTAGGTAACTAATAAAAAAGTAAATAAACTTTGACTTGCAGAATCTAAATTAGGTCCTTGTGATTTCCAGCCACATTCTTAATTACATACAGGGCTGATTTATCTATTAGGCAAAGAGGGCGGCAGGCTGATGAGGGGCGGCAAAATTTTTAGAATATTAGACAAAAACATATAAAGAGGGCAGAGAGTAATTAAGGAAGGTTTAGTTTGATGACAGTGTTAGCGAAGAAGCATTGTTCTCACTCAGAAAAAATTAAAATTGAAACATTTCACGTTATCATCCATGTACAGCGTGTCCCATTTTCGATGGGATTAAATGGGAAACTCGGTTATTATTAAAGATATTGATTTTCTGATTGCACCTTACCGTGCTCTTTTTTTGAGCCCTTAAAAATGGTGTAATCTGATTTTTGCTATACCCCGTAGTTTCGCTAATACAGGGAGTTTTTGAAAAAATTGTATTTTTAATAATCCCTTATATCTCGCTTATTTTGCGAGACATTTTTATTCTGTAAAAACCTTTTCATGGCAACTTTTTTAGAAGAAAATAATGACGCTGTCAACTTTTTAAAACATTGTTTAGTTTTTGAGATATGGTATTTATCATAAAAAAATTAAATATGGAACTGGATTTTTTTTATTACTATTTTGATTGGTTTCATGCTAGTATTATTACAACATAATAAAAATTTTAAAAAATTTTGGTTTAAGGTAAAAAAAAATCATATTTAAAAAAAAAAAATTAGTCCGAACCTGGATATTTCCAACATAAATATAAATTAAAAATTGATAGTTAAGCAATTTTTAGTTTAACTGTTTTGATATTTAGCATATTAAAATGGTTAGTTTACAGATTTATTAAACAAAGTCTACGAAAAATACAAAAGAAAACAAATTACAAAAAATAACTAATTTTTCTGATTACCATTATGTGTAAGACATTGTTGGCATTTTTGAATAATTTTTCTTAACGCATTTTGCATAAAAATATTTCTGCCATTTAAATATTGGGATTTTGTTGCTTGAATGAAGCAGTCAAACATATCACATTTTTTTCTGGATATGGTCGATTTCTAGCCAGTTTAAAATAATTGTAAGCCATTCACAAACATGACAAGTAAAATGGCAATTCCACGTTTTTATTTTGTAAATTTCACGAACTGCTGTGCTACCATCAAATAATTAGTATGATATAATTTTTGCAACTTTTTAACGTTTTTTACTTTATTTATAAATCTTTTAATTATCATTTCAAAACAGATAAACTTAACTCGTTCAACTAGTGTGTTTTGCAATTTTTAATTTATAATTACGTTGGAAATTTCCAGGTTCGGACTATATTTTTTTTTCAAATATTAAATAGTTTTTTTTAACCTTAAATCAAAAAAATATTAAAGTTTTATCATTTTAGGGTAATAATAGCATGGAACCAATCAAAATAGTAATAAAAAAAATCCAGGTCCGTATTTAATTTTTTTATGATAAATACCATATCTCAAAAACTAAACAATATTTTAAAAAATTGACAACGTCATTATTTTGCTCTAAAAAGTTGCCATAGAAAGGTTTTTACAGAATAAAAATACCTTGCAAAATAAGCGAGATACAAGGAATTAATTAAAATGCAATTTTTTCAAAAACTCCCTGTATTAGCGAAACCACGGGGTATAGCAAAAATCTGATTACACCATTTTTAAGGGCTCCAAAAAAGAGCACGGTAAGATGCAATCAGAAAATCGATATCTTTAATAATAACCGAGTTTCCCATTTAATCCCATCGAAAATGGGACACGCTGTACATACTCATAATAGATCTAAAATAGGGTGACCATACGTCCGGATAAAGCCGGACGAGTCCGACTTTTTGGGCAAAATGAAAATGTCTAGCCGGCTTTTTTCATCGTCCGGCTTTTTGGCGATCCAAGACACCTTAGGAGGGAGAAATCTAAGGGGGGGTTAGAGCTTCAAGCTTAATATTAGTTCCCCCAAACGAAATGATTAAACATTTCCGGCGCAGCGCTTATACTTTTGAAACTAACCAAAACTTTTGCATGTTGGCTCATAACATTTTTCCCGAAAAGCTTTGACACCATTTATTAAATTATTTTTTTTAAAATTTGCGCTGGCTGCGTCTTTTTTTGATTGTTTTAACTAATTTTAGTTTTCTGCAGCGGCATTTTTTGCGAAAGGTATTTACTTATTACTTATTTTTCTTGAAAATTAGGTACCTATTTTTTCGAAAATTTTCTTATACGCCCGCATTTTTAAAAAATTTTCTAGCTGTTTTTTAGATTTCAGTTTTTTTTAGTTTATTCCTACGGCGCTATTTTTTAAATTTTTTAGTAGGTTTTTTTTCTACAAATTGCTTTTTAGCGCGATTTTACCTGAAAAGTGTAAATTTTAAAAGTAAAGCCATGATATATCAGTTTTTTGTAAATATCTCATAAACTAAAGGTCTTACAAGGTTTTTGGTTATTAGAGAAATTATTAAGCAAAATGTGGTCTACTATACCTCAAAAACCGCATATTGATGCGATGCTCCGTTAAAAAGTTAGCATTTAAAAAAAATTTTAACTGTCAAAAAACTGTCTTTAGCATTAACGGATTTTTTCCAAAATCTAATCAGCTCGTAGGAGTGTCGAACACTATTTTACAAATTTTATGAAAATCGATTTAGTCATCACGACGATATTGCTAGGATAGGTCAAAATACACCCAAATAACACATTTTAGGTGTTATCTAAAAAAAAAATATTTTCGTCGAAAACAATACCTTCTCTAGCCATGGCTGCGCGGGCTAGGAAGGTAAAAATTCACCAAAATATTGTCAGTTGACGTATTTTTGGATTTTTTCAAAAAGCTTTTTAACCCACCAGCGAATTTATTTCAACCGGCTCGTTCTTACTGTATAATATCGGCAGGTAGGTACTATTTTTACCAACACACAGGATGTCACCCCAAGAAGCAAATTTGGTTCCGCCTCTGAGACAGACTGACGGATATTTGGCTAAATAATTTTCAATATTTTTTCTTTCCATTCTTTATATCCATTATGTGCCCTTTATTCATACCAAAGTAATTTTCTTTTAAGCTCTGTTAACTAAAATAAGCCGATTGTTTTCAAACATATAAACTCTTAATTTGTTTTAAAAGTTAAATTGCCTTTGTTTGTTTGAGCCATTAAACGATTTAAGAGCTCATACAAACTTTATATTGTTTAGTTAGTTCTGGTCTATAAATTTGCCTGCTTGTTACAGCTGCTGTTTTAATTGTGGTTGTAATTTTAAGAAACTAATATTGTAATACCTTCTAATTATTTACAAATGAAGAGGGTTAATTCCCTGATTTATTAAGTTATGGTTAAAATCATCAACATATAGTTCAGGCTATAAACAACAAGTGAAATTAAAGAAAGAAAAATAAGAAAAAAGTTTTCTGCTTCGGCCGGGGATCTCTATAATTCACTATTATGTCGTATAAACCTTACAGCTTTACCTAGGTTCTCATTGTGAGCACAAGATGTCAAAAAATGCTGGAGATATGAAAAAAAGCTGAATAAATTATAAAATTTCACGGAATGGGACAACTGGGCGCCGCCAACTCGGCGCCGCCAACTGGGCGCCGCCAACTCGGCGCCGCCAACTGGGCGCCGGGCCAACTGGGCGCCGGGCCAACTCGGCGCCGCCAACTGGGCGCCGGCCAGCTCGGCGCCGGACTAAAAAAAATTTTTTTGACAAAATGTGTACATGAAAAATAAAATATATTTATACAAAAACATCTTTAAAAAATCCTACGCAATTTTTTACAACCTTTATTTAGCTTCAGATGTTCTAACTATCTATCAAATCTTGTGAAGCGTTTTTGACACACTTCCCATTATCCGATTTGGATGAAATTTGGTACAAACGTAGTGGTCCCATGACAATACAACATTAAGAAAAAAATATCCAAACAACCCCTACCCCCACCCCTTCTTTAGAAAAATGTGTTTTTGACAAACTTCCCGTTATCCGATTTGAATAAAATTTGGTATACACATAGTGGTCCGATGATAATACAACAATAAGAAAAAAATATCCTCCCACCCCTACCCCCACCCCCTTCCATAGAAAAATGTTTTTGACACACTTCCCGTTATCCGATTTGGATAAAATTTGGTATACACATAGTGGTCCGATGACAATATATTATTAAGAAAAAAATATCCTCCCACCTCTACCCCCACCCCCTTTCATAGAAAAATGAGTTTTTGACACACTTCCCATTATCCGATTTGGATGAAACTTGGTATTCACATAGTGGTCTGATGACAATACAACATTAAGAAAAAAATATCCTCCCACCTCTACCCCCACCCCTTCTATAGAAAAATGTGTTTTTGACACACTTCCCGTTATCCGATTTGGATAAAATTTGGTATACACATAGTGGTCCGATGATAATACAACAATAAGAAAAAATATCCTTCCACCCCTACCCCCACCCCCTTCCATAGAAAAATTTGTTTTTGACACACATCCCGTTATCCGATTTGGATGAAATTTGGTATACATATAGTGATCCGATGACAATACAATATTAAGAAAAAAATATCCTCCCACCTCTACCCCCACCCCCTTTCATAGAAAAATGAGTTTTTGACACACTTCCCATTAATCGATTTGAATGAAATTTGGTATTCACATAGTGGTCCGATGACAATACAACATTTAAAAAAATATCCTCCCACCCCTACCCCCACCCCCTTCCATGGGAAATGCGTTTTTAACACCCTTCTCATTATCCGATTTGGATGAAATTTGGTATACTTATAGTGGTCCAATGACAATACAACATTGAAAAAAAAAATCCTACCACTCCTACCCCCACCCTCATCTATAGAAAAATGCGTTTTTGACACACTTCCCATTATCCGATTTGGATGAAATTTGGTATACATATAGTGGTCCGATAACAATACAACAATAATGAAAAAATGTCCTCCCACCCCTACCCTCCACCCCCTTCCATAAAAAATGCGTTTTTGACACACTTCACTTCAAATGACTTTTATAAAATTTGGTATATGCATAAAGGTCCGATGGCAATACAGCCCAAACAAAATATATATTTCTACCTCTACCCCCACCCTCTCCTTCCCCCAATAGAAAAATGAGTTTTCAAACAACTTACGATCAGCGATTTCATTATAATCTAGAATAAACTCTTCTTTATTTATTTACCTCTGCATTTTTCTGCTAGATTGATTCTTGCAAATAGTAATATTTAATTGATACGGATATCTTATCGTGCGAACATCTTCAAAATTTCCATCAGTCGGCCATCGCTTTTATTATTATGATAATATTAGACTGTTAGAAAATTATTTTTTAATTTTTAGTGCATTTTATAAAAGCTTGTGACTTTTTTTACTAATTTATTTGAAATCTGTTTTTGTTAAGTAAAGTTAAATCCATTAAGTCGACTGTTGAATCTTGGTAGTTGTAGTGTTTGGTAACCGGGTAATACTACAATTTACGTTTTTAATTACAACAATGGCGGATCGAAAAATCAAAATGCTTGAGGTCATTTACGAAAATTTTTTACTCAAACTTAAAAAATCAAAATGGCGGATCTAAAATGGCAGGTTTTTTATTTACTAACCGATTTGTCTCAAACTTGAAATATTACATTACTTGAAGTCATTTAACAAAATTTTTTACTTAAACTTAAAAAAATCAAAATGGCGGATCAAAATTGGCAGATTTTTTATTTA
This sequence comes from Aspidapion aeneum, assembly GCA_963576565.1. Lineage (NCBI taxonomy): Eukaryota > Metazoa > Arthropoda > Insecta > Coleoptera > Brentidae > Aspidapion > Aspidapion aeneum. Next base: position 9,387,506 of record OY755040.1, read on the forward strand.
CTAACCGACTTGTCTCAAACTTAAAAGATTGCAGTGCTTAGGGATCGATTTATAATAAATTTAGAACTTTGTGGTGTTTAACGTCGCTGAACATGATTTTTTACTCTTTTAAAAAAAGTCATCTAAATCGGATAATGGGAAGTGTGTCAAAAACTCATTTTTCTATGAAAGAAGGTGGGGGTAGAGGTGGGAGGATATTTTTTCTTAATATTGTATTGTCATCGGATCACTATATGTATACCAAATTTCATCCAAATCGGATAATGGGAAGTGTATCAAAAACTCATTTTTCTATGAAAGGGGGTGGGGGTAGAGGTGGGAGGATATTTTTTCTTAATATTGTATTGTCATCGGATCACTATATGTATACCAAATTTCATCCAAATCGGATAATGGGAAGTGTATCAAAAACGCATTTTTCTATAGATGAGGGTGGGGGTAGGAGTGGTAGGATTTTTTTTTTCAATGTTGTATTGTCATCGGACCACTATATGTATACCAAATTTCATCCAAATCGGATAATGGGAAGGGTGTCAAAAACGCATTTTCTATGGAAGGGGGTGGGGGTAGGGGTGGGAGGATATTTTTTTTTATTGTTGTATTATCATCGGACCACTATGTGAATACCAAATTTCATCCAAATCGGATAATGGGAAGTGTGTCAAAAACTCATTTTTCTATTAAAGGGGGTGGGGGTAGAGGTGGGAGGAGGATATTTTTTTCTTAATATTGTATTGTCATCGGATCACTATATGTATACCAAATTTCATCCAAATCGGATAACGGGATGTGTGTCAAAAACAAATTTTTCTATGGAAGGGGGTGGGGGTAGGGGTGGGAGGATATTTTTTTTTAATGTTGTATTGTCATGGGACCACTATATGTATACCAAATTTCATCCAAATCGGATAACGGGATGTGTGTCAAAAACAAATTTTTCTATGGAAGGGGGTGGTAGTAGGGGTGGGAGGATATTTTTTTCTTATTGTTGTATTATCATCGGACCACTATGTGTATACCAAATTTTATCCAAATCGGATAACGGGAAGTGTGTCAAAAACACATTTTTCTATAGAAGGGGTGGGGGTAGGGGTGGAAGGATATTTTTTTCTTAATGTTGTATTGTCATGGGACCACTACGTGTGTACCAAATTTCATCCAAATCGGATAATGATAAGTGTGTTAAAAACGCTTCACAAGATTTGATAGATAGTTAGTTAGTAAAGGATTTTTTAAAGATGTTTTTATATAAATAAAATATTTTATTTTTCATCTACACATTTTATCAAAAAAAAAATTTTTTGTCCGGCGCCGAGTTGGTCGGCGCCCAGTTGGCGGGGCCGAGTTGGCCCGGCGCCCAGTTGGCCCGGCGCCCAGTTGGCGGCGCCGAGTTGGCGGCGCCCAGTTGGCGGCGCCGAGTTGGCGGCGCCCAGTTGTCCTAGACCGAAAATTTCAATATTTTGCACATCGGTAACAAAACGTTTGCAGACCTGTTAGTTCAGGCCCTACATCCGAGATTCAAGCGATATGCTGCGTTTAATGATAGAAGCAACACACTTGGTATGGATGGATATAAGACTCGCCAGAACATTTTACGAAAGTGAACCACCCCCTCAACCCTGAGAGGGGGGTGGTTCTCCCCTTTTAAACTAACTTTTTGATGGTTTTTTGCTAATAACTCGAAAACGGTCAACTTTTCTAAAAATATTCTCATCATTTTACAAGCGGATAAAATTTCCTTTTTAACCCTGTACCTTAGTATCCTCTCAAGGCAGTGCTGCACGTTTCATAGGCCTACGAAAAATAGGAAAATGTTAAAAATATGTTTTTTTTTATTTTTCGTGTGGTATTTTGTATCCTTAACACATTGTTTTTTTCAAAAAAATATTTTTGTTCAAAAACCCATTGTATACTGTTAAATAGTTAATAAGTTAGACATAACTTTTAAAAGTAGCCGCCTTGAAATAAAAGTAAAGTTTGTAGAAATCCTCAAATAAAACAAATATTTTGAACATTCAATTTTGTAACTCTCTAAGTAATAGTTATTGACGGTGAATGAAAGTATTCTCTAATGATGTATAACACGCCCCCTTACATCAGTGGCGCACCTACTATAGGCATTTAAATAAATGAGAGGTGTGGAAAAAACACTATTTTTTAAATTTTATTGAATTTTATTGTCCTAGATGTCTGGTTTTAAAACTCATTTTTAAAGCTGAAGAAATTTTATTTTTAACTATGTATATCACTCCCCCCTTAAGCCAGCGGTAGATCTAGCATAGACGCACCAAAACTGGTCAAATTTGGTAAACACTTGAATTTTCATTTAAGACAACCATGTTGGAACAGTACTAATACACACACTGCATTTAATGAGAGAAGCAACACACTTGGTATGAATACACAGTATACTCTCCCGAAAATATAACGAGGGGGGACCATCCGCTCACTCTTGGTGGGGGGTGGTTCCCCCCTAAATGTTTTTTTCGACATTTTTGATTACTTCTCTTCCCTTACCCCCTCAAATGTGCGTTGAGGGGGAAGGAGTTGGAAAGCAAATTTCTTCGGCTTTAAAAATAAGTTTTAAAACCAGATATGTGAGACAGTAAAATTTAGGAAAATCAAAAAAAAATCAATACCTCTCATTTATTTAAATGCCTATAAAAGGTGCGCCACTGATGTTAGGGGGGCGTGTTATACATCGTTAAGGGGTCTACAGACACGCGAACATTTCTAGAGATTAGTACGCGCGTACAAATTTGCGCATACTAATCTCTTCGTGTGTAGACAATATCCGCCTAAAATATCTCTCGAAGATTAGTTCGCGCGCACGATGTACGCGAGCAAATCTCTCGGTGTCTAGGCAAAACCACAGCCTTCGTAAACTAACGAGCCACGAACCAGAAGAAACGGCAACACAGCGTGGAGGCCAGTCATTTTCGTCAACGTGCGTCGTCCACCACGCTAGTTACTGGCCGTTTCCGCGCAGATAATGTTTTTTTTTAACTTTTAGTATATTTCAAATCGCGTTACCAAATAAAACAACTGTTCTGGTTTTAGTGAGATGTGTGGTGAACTTAAAATTATATTACCTACTTAATAAAAGCTGTGTAAAAAAGACCTTTTGTACACCGGTAATAAGTGAGGTTAGATGTTTGTTTTTGTTTGGAATTTTTGGTCTGTTTTTTCTTTTTAAATTTTAAACATGCCGCGAAAGTGTTGGGTACCCGGTTGCAAAAGTAACGATGCATTAATGAAGAGGGTCACGAAACAACCTTTAGCTTCCCCAAAAGAAAATGACCTAAAAAATGCTTGGCTTCAGGCCATACACAGAGAAGATTATGTTGTGACTGCATCTTCAGTGGTTTGTTGGAAACATTTTGACATAAGTGACGTTGGTAGAACCGAGATAATCCCTAATTAAGAGGGAGTACAAAAGGAGGTGCCACTAACATTCCCTAAGTTAAACAATGGGGCAATACCTCGGCTATTTGAATCTCAACCCGAGTATATGTCAAACCCCAAACCTCCAGTAAGAGAAAATCCTGACGACAACGAAAAAAATTGAAGAAAGGGAGGGTATGGAAATATATATAAATATATATTGCGTTTATAGACTTCGAAAAAGCATTGAGCACTGGGCAGTAAAAGATCTTTAATTAATAGCCGAATAGATCACAGATATACAGACTTAATAGCCAATATATATAGTGAAGCAACAACATTAATCAAAATCCAGAGAGGAACCAAGCCAATCCTCATAAGAAGAGGTGTCAGCGTGACACAATATTCCCTAAATTATTTAACCAGGCCCTAGAAGATGTTTTTAAAAGCTTAGATTCGGAAGAAATAGGCATCAAAGTAAACGGACAATTCTGAACCACCAAGATATGCTGATAATATCAATCAATCTAAAAGAAAATAGAACAAGTAGAGGAATATATAGGACCCGGGACAAATTATTAAACTGAAAAAAGAAAAGCAAACAGCAGAAATCAAGAGACGAGTAAGATTGGCCTGGGCAGCATTCGGTAAATTAAGCAACATATTAAGAAATAAAAAATATCCTCAGTACCTCAAAACGGAAGTGTATAACCAATGTATCCTTCCTGTACTTACCTATGAATCCCAGACCTGGATACTTACAAAATCAAACATGGATAAGGTAACAAAAGCCCAAAGATCAATGGAAAGACAAATGTTACATGTAAAGCTAAGAGGTAGAAAAAAGAATGAATTGATAAGAAATAAAACAAAAGTAAGGGATGTCAGAGCAGAAGTAGCAAAATTAAAATGGAAATTTGCCGGTCATATTATCAGACAGAAAGACGATTGATGGAACAAATGTATTGTAAACTGGAAAACTTGGCCAAAGATGGATTGACGAAGGCTAAATAGAATAGATATAAAAAAAGGTAAGTTCATTTAAAGTTTAAATTAACATGGTACCACTTAAACTAGATTCATAGTTCTGTAAAGTAAGCAGTCAGACATAAGAAACTATCCCACAAACATCCTGTTGTTCAAACTTGACAGTAATAACTTAGCAGTAAGAAAGGAACAATTTTTATTTCTTACTTCTCACTTCATACTGCTTACTTCACGGTACTATGAATCGAACTTTAGGGTTGTTCTCACAAATTGTTTAAAAGTAATTTCTCTTCTGTTTATTCTAGGTTTTGTGACATATTTTTTAACATGATTAATGGCCACTGATATTTATTTCCAAATGTTTTGTTTGTTTTAAAAATTAAATGTAACACGCCTAAACACAGTTTATTAGTTTTTACAAAAAAAAAAAACAAAATCGCCAAACTACAATCAAAACAAATAGCAGATGTTTATATCTCCCATGTATATATCGGCCCACCAGCCGGCCAATTTGCGATGTTGCCTTTTCTGGTTCGTGGCTCGTTAGTTTACGAAGGCTGCGGCAAAACGCATTGATAATATCGTGTTTATGTTTAGAACGTTTAATTTTGTCTTCGTGTGTGTAGGCAATTCCACCAAACGTACATGTATGCAGAGATTAGTTCGCGCGTACTAAATTGACCTTTCGCGAATTGAGTCGCAGCTTATACAGTTCATATCATTATTTTTGAGACAACTTTTTACAACTTTTTTTCGTTGGCCTATGCTATTTGTTATGGTAAACAGCTGATAACTGTCAAAAAGTTATCTCAAAAATTATGAAATGGAGTATACTAGTATTTTTGCTAAACCGGCAACATTGGTTTTATGCATTTCTCTTCTCCCATGCAATCTTTAAGGCCAATGCCAAAATCCTACCCCTAGATAGAATGCTGGACACGCGGTATTTTACTCAATGAACCACAGTGATAGGTTGAATACGTAACGGCTCATATAAGTACCACCGAAAAATTTTCAGAGAACCAACTGTACTTTTCATTCGCCACTATCCATCATTCAACTTAAGGCAGTGATTGCAGCTTACAGTAATTCCTTGCCGACCCGCAACTCGTTCGCATTTTCTAAATACAGTCAATATTTCATTATATAAGTCAAATTTAAGGAAGAACCGCTCGAAAGATGTTTTGGTACGGTACCACCAAGTACTTCTTTAATGTTAGTAATGTTAAAGTTCAGTAACTTTTCCAAATAAGTGAAAAGAAATAATATCCAAATAAACTCCATGCTATATCAGCCCTGACAACAGTTTTTGTAAATATCTCAGAAACGAAAGTCCTATTGCGAAAAACACATATTGATGCGATGCGTTAAAAAGTTAAATACTAACTTTAGTTATTTTTTAAATTTCTAAACTGTCAAAAAAACTTAAAACTCTTTGGTTTTCACTCTCTCCAACGTCGATTACAAGGATACGAATGATCCCTGTTTGGAACACGTCCTGACAATCTGCAGGAACAGGGATCCATGCCAATCCACGACCGGTTTCACCCTTTTTGGGCCATCCTCAAGTGAATGCAGGCGATAGCTCCGTGTAGAGCATAAGTTATGTGAAACCAACAGAAACAACTACTCCGAGAGAAAATACCCTTACCGGCATTGAATTATACTGATGGTTTGATCCTTTCGTTGGGAACTTGTTAAAACTATTTGATCTTTACTCTCTCCAACGTCGATCACAAGGATACGAATGATCCCTGTTTGGAACACATCCTGACAATCTGCAGGAACAGTGATCCATGAAAATCCACGACCGGTTTCGGCCTTTTTGGACCATCCTCAGGTGAATGCAAGGGATAGCTCCGTGTAGAGCATAAGTTGTGTGAATCCAACAGAAACAACTACTTCGAGAGAAAATACCCTTACCAGTATTGAATTATATTGATGGTTTGATGCTTTCGTTGGAAACTTGTTAAAACTAGTTGGTTTTCATTCTCTCCAACGTCGATCACAAGGATACGAATGATCCCTGTTTGGAACACGTCCTGAAAATCTGCAGGAGCAGTGATCTATGCCAATCCACGACCGGTTTCGGCCTTTTTGGGCCATCCTCAGGTGAATACAGGCGATAGCTCCGTGTGGAGCATAAGTTGTGTGAAACCAACAGAAACAACTACTCCGAGGGAAAATACCCCTACCGGCATTGAATTATACTGATGGTTTGATGCTTTCATTGGGAACTTGTTAAAACTATTTGATTTTCACTCTCTCCAACGTCGATCACAAGGATACGAATGATCCCTGTTTGGAACACGTCCTGACAATCTGCAGGAACAGTGATCCATGAAAATCCACGACCGGTTTCGGCCTTTTTGGGCCATCCTCAGGTGAATGCAGGCGATAGCTCCTTGTAGAGCATAAGTTGTGTGAAACCAACAGAAACAACTACTCCGAGGGGAAATACCCCTACCGGCATTGAATTATCCTGATGGTTTGATGCTTTCGTTAAGAACTTTTTGGTTTTTACTCTTTCCAACGTCGATCACAAGGATACGAATGATCCCTGTTTGGAACACGTCCTGACAATCTGCAGGAACAGTGATCCATGTCAATCCACGACCGGTTTCGGTCTTTTTGGGCCATCCTCAGGTGAATGCAGGCGGTAGCTCCGTGTAGAGCATAAGTTGTGTGAAACCAACAGAAACAACTACTCCGAGGGAAAATACCCCTACCGGCATTGAATTATACTGATGGTTTGACGCTTTCATTGGGAACTTGTTAAAACTATTTGATTTTCACTCTCTCCAACGTCGATCACAAGGATACGAATGATCCCTGTTTGGAACACGTCCTGACAATCTGCAGGAACAGTGATCCATGTCAATCCACGACCGGTTTCGGTCTTTTTGGGCCATCCTCAGGTGAATGTAGACGATAGCCCCGTGTAGAGCATAAGTTGTGTAAAACCAACAGAAACAACTACTCCGAGGGAAAATACCCTTACAGGCATTGAATTATACTGATGGTTTGATGCTTTCGTTGGGAACTTGTTAAAACTAATTGGTTTTCACTCTCTCCAACGTCGATCACAAGGATACGAATGATCCCTGTTTGGAACACGTCCTGAAAATCTGCAAGAACAGTGATCTATGCCAATCCACTACCGGTTTCGGCCTTTTTGGGCCATCCTCAGGTGAATGCAGGCGATAGCTCCATGTAGAGCATAAGTTGTGTGAAACCAACAGAAACAACTACTCCGAGGGAAAATACCCCTACCGGCATTGAATTATACTGATGGTTTGACGCTTTCATTGAGAACTTGTTAAAACTATTTGATTTTCACTCTCTCCAACGTCGATCACAAGGATACGAATGATCCCTGTTTGGAACACGTCCTGACAATCTGCAGGAACAGTGATCCATGTCAATCCACGACCGGTTTCGGTCTTTTTGGGCCATCCTCAGGTGAATGTAGACGATAGCCCCGTGTAGAGCATAAGTTGTGTGAAACCAACAGAAACAACTACTCCGAGGGAAAATACCCTTACAGGCATTGAATTATACTGATGGTTTGATGCTTTCGTTGGGAACTTGTTAAAACTAATTGGTTTTCACTCTCTCCAACGTCGATCACAAGGATACGAATGATCCCTGTTTGGAACACGTCCTGAAAATCTGCAAGAACAGTGATCTATGCCAATCCACGACCGGTTTCGGCCTTTTTGGGCCATCCTCAGGTGAATGCAGGCGGTAGCTCCGTGTAGAGCATAAGTTGTGTGAAACCAACAGAAACAACTACTCCGAGGGAAAATACCCCTACCGGCATTGAATTATACTGATGGTTTGACGCTTTCATTGGGAACTTGTTAAAACTATTTGATTTTCACTCTCTCCAACGTCGATCACAAGGATACGAATGATCCCTGTTTGGAACACGTCCTGACAATCTGCAGGAACAGTGATCCATGAAAATCCACGACCGGTTTCGGCCTTTTTGGGCCATCCTCAGGTGAATGCAGGCGATAGCTCCATGTAGAGCATAAGTTGTGTGAAACCAACAGAAACAACTACTCCGAGGGAAAATACCCCTACCGGCATTGAACTATCCTGATGGTTTGATGCTTTCGTTGAGAACTTGTTAAAACTATTTGGTTTTTACTCTCCAACGTCGATCACAAGGATACGAATGATCCCTGTTTGGAACACGTCCTGACAATCTGCAGGAACAGTGATCCATGCCAATCCACGACCGGTTTCGGCCTTTTTGGGCCATCCTCAGGTGAATGTAGGCGATAGCTCCGTGTAGAGCATAAGTTGAGTGAAACACGGACAGACGTCACGGTGATATTGCTAAGATAGATCAAAATACGGAAGCGACCCGGGTGGCGGATAGGGGGTCATTTTCCCGAACCAAAATGGGTAAAAATTACATACTTATAAATTAATCGTGTGAGCTTAGGTGCCCATAAATTGGCAGAATATTTTTTCTTTCTTTTAATAAGATGGTAAAAATATTCAGAAAATTAAATTTTTGTGTATTTAACAGCAACAAAACCGTGCTTTTAACGTTACGTAAAGCTTTAAGAGGTACGTGCATGTGCGGCTCGCGAGGGCGGAACTAATTAGAGGAGCGGGCAGTACCGACAGTTCATCGGTGCAGGTCTTTTGATGACCTGCGAAAAGGTTCAGTATTGCTGCATCCATATTAGACCAGGAAGATAATGAATTCATTTGTCTTACCATGCAGGCACGAGTCTTACCAAAGTAAGTGCTGTTGGCTGGGCCCTTGCAATCCTGCGGCGTTGAGTCGTATAAAAGAACCTTACTACTGCTTGTATGATTCGATTGAAAGTTTGGTGAGGATACACACGATACTGCACCGCATTATTCGCAGTATTATAGCTCACACATATATACTATACTATAGTAGTGTGAGCTATCATTATGGTGATCCTAGTTTTTTCGAGAAAAAAAAAGTTGCTCCGATTTCAATTTTTTTTTATATCTTTGCGTTTCAGATGATTTTGAAACTTTTTTGTCGCGCCGTCTGTCTGTCTGTATGTTTGTCTGTCTGTATGTCTGTCTGTCTGTATGTCTGTCTGTCTGTATGTCTGTCTGTATGTCTGTCTGTATGTCTGTCTGTATGTCTGTCTGTATGTCTGTCTGTATGTCTGTCTGTATGTCTGTCTGTATGTCTGTCTGTATGTCTGTCTGTATGTCTGTCTGTATGTCTGTCTGTCTGTCTGTATGTCTGTCTGTCTGTCTGTCTGTATGTCTGTCTGTATGTCTGTCTGTATGTCTGTCTGTATGTCTGTCTGTATGTCTGTCTGTATGTCTGTCTGTATGTCTGTCTGTCTGTATGTCTGTCTGTATGTCTGTCTGTATGTCTGTCTGTATGTCTGTCTGTATGTCTGTCTGTATGTCTGTCTGTATGTCTGTCTGTATGTCTGTCTGTATGTCTGTCTGTATGTCTGTCTGTATGTCTGTCTGTATGTCTGTCTGTATGTCTGTCTGTATGTCTGTCTGTATGTCTGTCTGTATGTCTGTCTGTATGTCTGTCTGTATGTCTGTCTGTCTGTATGTCTGTCTGTATGTCTGTCTGTATGTCTGTCTGTATGTCTGTCTGTATGTCTGTCTGTATGTCTGTCTGTATGTCTGTCTGTATGTCTGTCTGTATGTCTGTCTGTATGTCTGTCTGTATGTCTGTCTGTATGTCTGTCTGTATGTCTGTCTGTATGTCTGTCTGTATGTCTGTCTGTATGTCTGTCTGTATGTCTGTCTGTATGTCTGTCTGTATGTCTGTCTGTATGTCTGTCTGTATGTCCGTCTGTATGTCTGTCTGTATGTCTGTCTGTATGTCTGTCTGTATGTCTGTCTGTATGTCTGTCTGTATGTCTGTCTGTATGTCTGTCTGTATGTCTGTCTGTATGTCTGTCTGTATGTCTGTCTGTATGTCTGTCTGTATGTCTGTCTGTATGTCTGTCTGTATGTCTGTCTGTATGTCTGTCTGTATGTCTGTCTGTCTGTATGTCTGTCTGTATGTCTGTCTGTCTGTATGTCTGTCTGTCTGTATGTATGTCTGTCTGTATGTCTGTCTGTATGTCTGTCTGTATGTATGTCTGTATGTATGTCTGTATGTCTGTCTGTATGTCTGTCTGTATGTCTGTCTGTCTGTATGTCTGTCTGTATGTCTGTCTGTATGTCTGTCTGTATGTCTGTCTGTATGTCTGTCTGTATGTCTGTCTGTCTGTATGTCTGTCTGTATGTCTGTCTGTATGTCTGTCTGTATGTCTGTCTGTATGTCTGTCTGTATGTCTGTCTGTATGTCTGTCTGTATGTCTGTCTGTATGTCTGTCTGTATGTCTGTCTGTATGTCTGTCTGTATGTCTGTCTGTATGTCTGTCTGTATGTCTGTCTGTATGTCTGTCTGTATGTCTGTCTGTATGTCTGTCTGTATGTCTGTCTGTATGTCTGTCTGTATGTCTGTCTGTATGTCTGTCTGTATGTCTGTCTGTATGTCTGTCTGTATGTCTGTCTGTATGTCTGTCTGTATGTCTGTCTGTATGTCTGTCTGTATGTCTGTCTGTATGTCTGTCTGTATGTCTGTCTGTATGTCTGTCTGTATGTCTGTCTGTATGTCTGTCTGTATGTCTGTCTGTATGTCTGTCTGTATGTCTGTCTGTATGTCTGTCTGTATGTCTGTCTGTATGTCTGTCTGTATGTCTGTCTGTATGTCTGTCTGTAGGTCTGTCTGTATGTCTGTCTGTATGTCTGTCTGTATGTCTGTCTGTATGTCTGTCTGTATGTCTGTCTGTATGTCTGTCTGTATGTCTGTCTGTATGTCTGTCTGTATGTCTGTCTGTATGTCTATCTGTCTGTATGTCTGTCTGTATGTCTGTCTGTCTGTATGTCTGTCTGTCTGTATGTCTGTCTGTATGTCTGTCTGTATGTCTGTCTGTATGTATGTCTGTCTGTATGTCTGTCTGTATGTCTGTCTGTATGTCTGTCTGTATGTCTGTCTGTATGTCTGTCTGTCTGTATGTCTGTCTGTATGTCTGTCTGTATGTCTGTCTGTATGTCTGTCTGTCTGTATGCCTGTCTGTATGTCTGTCTGTCTGTCTGTCTGTCTATGTCTGTCTGTATGTCTGTCTGTATGTCTGTCTGTATGTCTGTCTGTATGTCTGTCTGTATGTCTGTCTGTATGTCTGTCTGTATGTCTGTCTGTATGTCTGTCTGTATGTCTGTCTGTATGTCTGTCTGTATGTCTGTCTGTATGTCTGTCTGTATGTCTGTCTGTATGTCTGTCTGTATGTCTGTCTGTATGTCTGTCTGTATGTCTGTCTGTATGTCTGTCTGTATGTCTGTCTGTCTGTATGTCTGTCTGTATGTCTGTCTGTATGTCTGTCGGTATGTCTGTCTGTATGTCTGTCTGTATGTCTGTCTGTATGTCTGTCTGTATGTCTGTCTGTATGTCTGTCTGTATGTCTGTCTGTATGTCTGTCTGTATGTCTGTCTGTATGTCTGTCTGTATGTCTGTCTGTATGTCTGTCTGTATGTCTGTCTGTATGTCTGTCTGTATGTCTGTCTGTATGTCTGTCTGTATGTCTGTCTGTATGTCTGTCTGTATGTCTGTCTGTATGTCTGTCTGTATGTCTGTCTGTCTGTATGTCTGTCTGTATGTCTGTCTGTATGCCTGTCTGTATGTCTTTCTGTATGTCTGTCTGTATGTCTGTCTGTATGTCTGTCTGTATGTCTGTCTGTATGTCTGTCTGTATGTCTGTCTGTATGTCTGTCTGTCTGTCTGTCTGTCTGTCTGTAACGACTAACGCGCATAACTCAAAAACTGTTTGCCCGATTTCAATGAAATTTGGTACCTAGACTGGGTCTTGGGTCGAGATGGTCCCATTTAAAAATGAACAAAATCCACCGAACACAAGCCAAATAAAAGGGTGGGGGTAAATTTCAAAAATTAGAGTTTATGTGAAAATATGGCGTGTGTGATATGAAACGAAAGGTAATTGAGTGTGAAGTTAAACAAAATAAATTTTTGTTAAAAAAAAAGGGTGGGGGTAGATTTCAAAAATTAGAGTTTACGTGAAAATATGGCGTGTGTGATATCAAACGAAAGGTAATTAAATCTGGAATTAAACAAAATACATTTCAATTTTTTTAAGGGGGGGGGGAATTTCAAAAATTTGAGTTTAAGTCAAACATGGCTTGTGTAGATTATATCAGTTTCCAGAGCAACTGCTGACCAAGCTCCAATATGAAGACCCCTTTTGTTCGTCTTCAACGAAGCGCTTCGGCAGTCAGCAAGCATCTTTGGTCTTAGTAACACCTATTTTATAAATTGTATTTTTATGTCGTAAAACACTAGTTTTGTAAACTTAGTAATAAAAATAATTTTTTTCAAAAGACACTTTTGAGTCTCCGAGTTGTTAATTTGTGGTATTAAACGAGAGGTAATTTAGTCTGGAGTTAAATAACATATATTACAGTTTCTTGTTATATTAGCTCACACGTACACTATAACTATAGTTCCTAATGTGAGCTTAGGGGCCCATATATTGGCAGAGTATGTTTTAATTTTGTTCAAAAATTCGATCGAACCAATAATATTGTATTTAGACAGACAGCTAAGATTTCTGCCATAAAATTATAGAACGCCGCAGTATTTTGAGTGCAAATTTTGTGCCCGAGTTAAAAAATTTAGAAAACGTTACTGCCTGATCTAAAGTTCTTACCTTCGTAAAATGTATCTCGTAGTACCCCATAGCGGATATTTGCCATTACCAAAGGAATTATCGAGCATGATTTTGCACAAGCTTGGCAAACTATGAAAATTAAGTCGTACGGGCCGAGACGATATAAATACTTTTGATATATAAACCGCAAGCATACCTGTCTAATTTTTAAATATTTAGTAACACCAGTTTTAAATAAAAGATGCACTTCAGAAATACTACCACAAGAAAAGGGAAATATACCAATATCAATATTTTTGTCAGAAAATTTCTAATAATTAATGTGCGGAAGTGTAATTTTTTTTTTAATTTAATTATGGAACAGCTTCATTTTAAGGGTCAAAATCATCGAGGTCGAAAATTTCATTTTGCAAATTATTAAAAGTTTGACTTTGCTTTACAAAACATTTTTTACGCCTAAACAGTGTTTACTAGTTTGGAAATCTTTTTCTAAACTTGACTATTACGGCTGCAAATGACTCTACAAAGTTAAAAAAACATTTCCAAACTCGAAGAACCTTTCGTTTTGAAATTTGTATTGGAGAACTTGGCTTTACTTTTATTTCAAATTTTTTTACAGAATACCATTCTCGCTCACTTGGCTGTTTTTACATGAAATGTTTTTATTATGATTTTTATTATATTTTAAATTTTTTTTAAATGAAAATCTTCTACAATGGTTAATTAAAAGATGCCATTTTTTTAATTTCACCAACCAACTTTTTTCCTGTTTATAAGTAGTACGTATGCACAGTGTGCCATAATGAAGTATATGTTACATAAAAATGGTTCCAAAAACTAATTGCACATTTTAAATATGGACTCTTTCCTGACTTCAGAGCCATATTCATATAAATCCTAGCTGATCCTCTTCTCAAAATTTTATCTATTTTTGCCTTTTTTCTTGTTAGTCTAGGGGCTGGCTCCTGTCACGTGTGACCTAATATGTGCGCTCAGTTTAACTGCGGGGATTTGTTAAGCACTCATGGAAGTATAAAAAAAGTTTGGTCACGTGGTCGAACTCATGGTCGTTTAGCCGCCATCTTTAAAAATGGCCGCTAAATTAATAGATTTTTTGTCTAGGCGAATCTCCCTACCCAGTGGTCCGATTTTAATTTTTTAAGCCTTCTTTTACTCCTCTTTTAAAAGCAAACTAATTTTGATATTACACATTTTCTGATAAAACAAGTAGTTTTTGTGATATACCAAAATTATTAGTATTTCCGCTCGCAAAATAATTAACATAATACCCATGCTCATTTTATTGTCGCTTCAATATTATTGACATTTTTTTTGTTATATAGAAGGCTTTAAACCTTTATAATAATGGCCCGCTGTCAAATTGAGCGCCTAGACTAACTAGAAAAATGACAAAAATTGATAAAATTTCGAGAAGAGGATCAGCTAGGATTTATTTTTTATTTATTAGTCCATATTCAATATGTGCAATGAGTTTTTGGAACCATTTTTATGTAACCTATACTTCATTCAGGCACACTGTGTATGGTTGTGCTATATCTGTGGTTGTACAATCCAGGAAACAGTAAAATGCCCGTAAATAAGAAATATGGCGTAGAAATAGGCCTTGCAGGTGTTTTTAATAATGCTTTAAAACGACGTGCTTTAAGTGAGTACTTAAAATAAAGCAATAAGGTTTTCCTCTAAAAAACGTTTACCTGGTGTTTTAGCAACCTCAATGGAGGAGGCACTAAATACATTGTTTACCGGGATGCGTCAGATGAGCTGAGTTTGAGATATGTTGAAGGCCAAACCTTCCTGATATTTTTACCAAAAAAAATTGGGGGGTTATAGGATTCGTTTTCGAGCTATACTCATTTAAATGCGCGCCACTAAAATATGGAAATATATGACCTTTTGTAGTAACTTATCGCCAAATAAAAATAAAAAACTGATATTAGTCTTATTTTATTGACAAAAGAGTCCTTTTAGAAATATTTTATCAATGTTTGACATATAAATTGCATCATATACCTACAGAGTGGCTCAAAATAATTTTAAAAAATACAGGAAAAATACTCTGCCAATCTATGGACACCTAAGCTCACACTAGGTACTATAGTTATAGTGTGAGCTAATATAATCAAAAACTGAAATATATTTTATTCAACTCCAGACCCAATTACCTTTCGTTTGATACCACACAAGCCATGTTTTGACTTAAACTCAAATTTTTTAAATCTACCCCCACCCTTTAAAAAAAAACTAAAATGTATTTTGTTTAACTCCAGACTCAATTACCTTTCGTTTGATATCACACACGCCATATTTTCACTTAAACTCTAATTTTTGACATCTACCCCCATCTTTTTTTTTTAAATAAACTAAAATTCATTTTGTTTAACTCCAGACTTAATTACCTTTCGTTTGATATCACACACGCCATATTTTCACATAAATTCTAATTTTTTGAATCTACCCCCACCATTTTATTTGGCTTGCGTGCAGTGGATTTTGTTCATTTTTAAATGGGACCATCACGGCCCAAGACCCAACTTAGGTACCAAGTTTCATTAAAATCGGACAAGCGGTTTTTAAGTTATGCAGGTTGGTCGTTACAGACAGACATACAGACAGACAGACAGCAAAACAAAAAAGTTTCAAAATCATCTGAAACGCAAAGATATATAAAAATTTTTGAAATCGGAGCAACTTTTTTTTCTCGAAAAAATTAGGATCACCATAGCTCACACTACTTATATAGTAGTAGTGTGAGCTAATACCTGAGATTTATTAAATATAAAGAAAGGAAACTAAAAATGCATAGTTAAAATTAACTTCACTTGCTTTCATGTGAGTCGTTTTAACTATTCTAGAGTGATGCATAATAGATTGTGATAAGCTTACAGGGTATTTCAATTTTTTTTTTAATTCAACGCATGTTATGTTTACTAATTGTCTACGGAATAGGGTGTTTACTGGGATGCGTCAAATGAGGTGAATTAAGAATATGTTAGGGCCCAAACCATCCTCATACTTGTCTCAAAAAAATTGGGGGGTCATCGGTTTCGTTTTCGAGCCATAATTATTTAAATGTGCGCCACTGAATTATGGAAAAATGTGAGTTTTGTAGTTTTTTTGCTATAACTTCTTGTCAAAGAGAAATAAAGAATCAATATTAATTTTATTTTGTTGAAAAAAAAATAGTTTTTTAAGTATGTTCTCAATTGTTGATATATAGTTTTCCTAACAAATCTACAGAGTGGCTCAAATTATGAATAATAGAAATACAGGAATAATACTGACATGTGTACTAATTGCCTATGGAATAGTGTGTTTACTGGGATGCGACAGATGCGGTGAATTTGAAGTATGTTAGAGCCTAAACCGTCCTAATACTTGTGTCAAAGAAGAAGTGGGTGGTGGTCGGTTTTGTTTTCGAGTTATACTTGTTTAAAGGCTGGAACATAGGAAATGTCAAATGCCTTTCCGGGGGTTCTACCAAAAAATGTTTGCATCAGAAAGAAAGCCTGTAACAAACTTAATTGACAAAACTTTAAATATCAACTTTTTATAGATAGAAGTTGTAGCAAAAATCCATAAGAGTATAGCTGAATAACGAAACCGATGACCCCCTCCAATTTTTTAATGTAAGTTTCAGGATGGCTCAGGCTCTAACATATCTCAAATTCACCTCATCTGAAGCATCCATAAACACACTATTCCGCTAGACAGTACACCTATCCATTGGCGTAGCTAGCCTTGCTTTTCAGGGGGGGGCGTGGCCCTTGTCTATCTTGAACAAAAAGCAAACATAGCTTTTAAAGAGTCGTGCAAAGTGTGCAATGAATAAAAAAAAATACGCGCATTAAATGTTCTAATATTTTAATATAACAAATTTAATAATACATTTACCAACTTATTTATATGTATACACAGGAAGTATGTAATTCCGCAATTCTACAAAGAAAGTTTTCTACGTCGCTGACTTAAACCGTCTACCACACTGTCTAAGTCGACCTCAACATCTTTTTCTATGAATAACAATGACAAACCTGAGTGTCTCTCTTGAGTCATAGTTGTTCTAAGCCAATTAAAAACTCTCCTCATGGCAGAGAAAACCTCTCGCAAGTTGCACTTAAAATTGGAAGAATACTCGCAGCTTTAAAAAGTTGGTAGAGGTTTGGATAGGTGTTTTCTGCTATATGTTGTTTGATAGAATCATGACCAACAGTTTGATTTAACCGAAAAAATACAATTCTTTAAAACGGTCATTTCTGCTCTTAGAGCAGAAGTATTAATATAAAAAATTTCCCGGTATTGCTCGACGAATTTATTCCATTAAACGATGTGGGAAAACTTAATATGAAAATGGTTTTGAAATTGTCACCAAAATCGGAAAATTTCCATAAGACACTAAACGCTAACCTCAAAAAAACTAAAAAGATTATTATATTTATTTTAGAAAAACAGTTTAAAAAGGTCTTTTATAACCTTACGACATCTACAACCCGATTTCGGAAACAGAGGGGCAAAGGTCGTTGTCTTTATTAAATGCGAAATTCAACTTACACTTCTATAATATTTTACAAGATGTCGCCAATATGTATGAAATATTCAATATGCATAATTATGTTTAAATTTAAAAAATATTTTCGGGAAATTGCATAAGTGCAGAAAAGTTACCGATAATTTAAAGAGAAAAAGCCTAATTCCGCAAGACAAGGGCTTTTTTCCTGAAATGTAAACATTATCTGAATGATTTTAAATTTTAATGCACCTATTTTATTTGAATATTTCCCGAATAATAATAGAAAAGTATGTATTTTCAGCGTCATGTTCTTTTTCTAGTAGTCGGTAGGGGAGGCCTAAAATATCTTAGGGGGGCCTGAGGGACTTCAGGGGGGGCCAGGCCCCCCCTGCCCCCCCTAGCTACGCCAATGCACCTATCATTTGTTTAATTTAAAAAATGTTTGATTCAACCTGTAACTTTACTACATAAACCATTAGGTATGTAAATGTTACTTTATAACGACTCTTATTGACGCAAATTAATTTATTTTGATTATGCATTTTTAATTTCATCCCTTTAGGTATATTTAACAAATCCCAGTTATTATTCCTGTATTTCTATTATTCATATTTTGAGCCACTCTGTAGATATGTGACATAAACTATAAAAAAATTGAGAACATACTTAAAAAGACTTTTTTTCAACTAAATAAAATTAATTTTGGTTTTTTATTTCTATTTAATGAGAAGTTATAGCAAAAAAACTACAAACAGTCACATTTTTCTACAGTGGCGCGGATTGAAATAATTATAGCTCGAAAACGAAACTGATGACCACCAATTTCTTTGAACTAAGTATTTGGACGACTTGGGCCCTAACATATCATAAATTCACCTCATTTAACGCATCCCGGTAAACACCCTATTCCGTAGAAAATTAGTAAACATGTCATGCGTTGAATTTTTTTTAGAAGAATTTGATAATATTTAATTTTTAAGGTTGTAAAATATGCGGTATATTGTTTAAAACTTTTGCAATGCCTTATTTAAAATTTTGAAGTTTTTAAGTTTTTTCCCATGGTTTTATCATAGTTCCTATAGCCTTCCAAGGTTCAGCTCTCTAGCGTTTCTGGAAGTGTTTCTTCTACATAACTTAAACTAGTAAACAAGATAGCAATGTTAATTTTTGCTTGTCCAGTCCATTTTGTCAGCAAGAATCACTTTTCACTCACACAATCAAAGGAATACATGTTGAACACGACCGCTGCACGGAATATTTGCTAAATGAGGAAATAGTTGGCTTATTTGACTCATTTAATGTTGATTAAAAACTGAGAAGTCGACGAAAACAGGTGTTTGTGGTTAGCGCTATTTGCCGTGTTTTGATAAATAAAGCAAATATAGCGAATAGTCTGCTCCTCTACACATCGCGGTTTTTGGACAAATAAAGCAAATATACGAATACGCTACGCCAAGTACTGCTGTAAAATAAAACAAAAACAACAAAAAATCTAGTATGCTTAACAGTTTGAAAAAAAAATACTTTTACATGTAACGTAGTTGGAGAAATCGCCTGATAAAATTCAGATAAACAAATAACAAATATCTGTTAAAGTTTTTGCAAAGTCAGTTGAACAAAGATAAAAGCCGACCATCGGCATATCCTTTATAGAAAGTGACATGGGCGGCGGTAGATGAACTCATGAAAATTATTTCATTTAATTATGGCATAAACTAAAGAAATAAAAATAGATAATAAAACTTTCTATTCCTACACCTACAGGAACGACATTGATTTATTTTCTAACTCTGCACACTGCCAACTAAAGGGGTTCCGAAAAGCACACCTGAAAGCAATTAAAAGCGCATCTCAAAAAAATGTGCCAATCAGGTGCCGTTTATCCACCTGGGCTCGGTCGGTCGGAAAACAAATACTTTGTCGTCGGACCGTAAAGAGCTGCACCTCTTCTCTGTCGGTAGGGTTGAAATTATACCAGGGAGATTTTATATGAATTTGGATAACTTTTGAAGGGCAGAATGAAGCAAAATTTCATGAAATCGATAGAACCCCATATTAGGAGTTATTCAAGTGACTTTGCAAAAACTATACATAGTGTTGTGTAATTGTCAAGAAATCATTTCGTATCATTATTTTATGTTATCTTATTTTTTTATGTTGTCTTTTGAAGCTTTGGCCACACCTCGGAGTTAGGTCGATGAAGACCCGTTGCTATTTTTGCTAGACTAAAAGCATTAAGCTATATAGGCAAAACGAGAACAACTGTTATAAAAGGTAGGCGTGGTGGACATCAGGTAAGATGATGTCAAGAAGTCAAGACAGTTATGGAAATTGTAAACATTTATCATCGTTTCATCTTCAGCTCTCTTTAAGCTATGGTCTAATGAGTGATTGACTTCAGATTTACGATGACTCAATTTTGTTTTTTATAAAAAAAAATTACAAGCATGAAAATTGTTGTATTTGGAAATACAGTCTAACCTTTATAGCTCGAACTTAAAGGGACAACCAAAAAACACTTCGAGTTATGGACAGTTCGAGTTATAGAAATTCGAGTTAAAGAGGTTAAAATAAAAATAAAAAGTGAAGGGACCACTTAAAGGGTTCGAGTTACAGTTCAACGTGCAGAAAACCCAAGCAGCCCTGTTTTTAAAAAAGACCAGCACCGGTGAGCCAAACATCATGCTATCTGGAAGTGCTGTCGCATTGTAGAGCCAGTTGAACATCTTAGGAGTCACCGCAGAGACCAACATGTCTTGGCACAGTCACGTGGCAGATATAGCTAAAAGGGCGTCCCAAAAGCTTGGGGTGCTATTTCGTACAAGACATCTGTATACACCAAGCCAACTGCTGACACTCTACAAAGCCCAGATTCGACCAACTATGGAGTACTGCTCACATATATGGAGTGCGGCACCCAAACATACCTTAATGCTTTTGAACACCGTGCAAAAACGAGCTATCAAGCTGATCAATGACCCCGCACTTACCCGTAGCTTGGATAGTCTCGAACATCGAAGAACTGTGGGCGATCTATCTCTCTTCTACAGGTATTATCACGGAAAATGCTCTGAAGAGTTGGCACGTATGATCCCCCCGGGAGTAGCACCTACTAGGCGAACACGTCAAACAGACGGTAACCATCAATTTATTGTCAAAATAGAGGCACCAAGAACCTCATTATATCAGAATTCATATCTCTGGAGAACAGCATCGCTGTGGAATAAACTCCCTGCAACAGTTTTCCCTGCAGGTTACAACCTGAACCGTTTCAAAATCTATACACACCAACATTTCCGCGCACTTGCCGCTTCTCAAGCATGATAGGGATCTCCTTGCAAGTGCGCATACCAGTAAAAAAAAAAAGTTATGGAGAGGTTCGAGTTATCGAGGTTCGAGTTAAAGAGGTTCGCCTGTATTTTAAAATTTTTCATTAAAGGGCTCAACCAAAAATTTTTCTAATGGTCACTCGTACAGAGTAAAGGGGTGAGCTGCAATTAACCCATGTTTATTAAACAACTATTACACCCGAATTAATTAATTTCACTAAATGTATTTTCTATTCAATGTTTTTCTACCAATTTTTTTTACCAAATCTGTTATTCTATCAATTGTACTACTTAGTTTTAAAGAACTAATGTACTTTTGACCAAATATTTTTCTACCAAAATTATTTTTTAAAAATAGCTACCAATCTGGGTGCACGGCAGTGCCCCGCCAAGTTCGCGTAAACTGCTGTACCCTCTTTTCTTGAAACATTTCAGCTCATATTTGACCTATCTAAAACTCCACTTCGGCATGAGCCACGAAATTTAAACTTTGCACAGTCGTAGATCTTTATAGGGTTAACAACCCATCCAAGTTTCATAGACTTTCATAAAGTAATAAGGTAGTTACGAAATTTGAAAAAACGTCGAAATTACTACTAACTCACTCACTCAAGTATAGATCATCAAAATTCTACTGTATTTTTATGTTACAAAACTTGAAAGAAATAAAAAAATCCAAAAATTTTAATTTGCTTCCCTTCCCTATAAATGTAAAGTTATGTAAAAGTAACATTGCACACTTCCAGAAATGCTGGAGAGCTAAGCTTTGGAAGGCCGATAAGAATTATGATAAAACTATAGAAAAAAATTAAAAAACCCCAAAATTTTCATTAACTTTCCTCCCCTAGAAATGTAAAGTTATGTAAATGTAATCAGCTCGTTAGAGTGTCGAACACTATTTTACCTGAAAATTTTGTCAAAATCGGTTCAGCGGTTTAGGAGTTACGGACAGAAATAATATACACACACTCACAGAGAGACAGACACCACGACGGTATTGCTAAGATAGGTCAAAATACACCGAAATAACACATTTTCGGCATTATCTAAAAAAAAATTTTCGTCGAAAATAATACCTTCTATAGCCATTGCCACGCGGGCTACGAATGTAAAAATTAAAAAACCTCAAAATTTTTAATAAAGCATTGCAAAAGTTCAGAACAATATTCCGCATATTTTGCTTCTTTAAAACCTAAAAATGATCCAAATCCTGAAAATGGTATTTCGTCAAAAGAATTGAGACAAAAGTTCTCCAATACAAATTTCAAAATGAAAGATTCTTACTAGTTTGGAAATGTTTTTATAAACTTGACTATTGTGTGTGTGATTTTTTCACCATTCGAGAGTCAAGGACACTGCCTAACCTAGCCTATTAAACCGTATCCATTAGTAGGCTTCTTTTAAACGGCCTCATTATTTTATTATTTTAATAGTGGAATTTTCCGATAACCAGATAGAGTGAGTTTATTTTAAACAGACGCATTATTTTATATTTTTGGTAGTGGAGCTTTTCACACCAAAGTTTATCTACAAGTGTTATCCGTTAAAAAGTTAGAAAGAAGAAAGGTAAGGCCTAAGTCAGTCATTTAAATAAAAGAATATCTCACTGATTACATTGTTTGTCTGTTTGTTATTAATGTACCATAGGCTGTTAATAGTGAGAAAGCTCTAGGACATGTCTTTTGTGTACGTAATACTACATAATATTTATGCCCATGTCGTGCAGAGCTCCGTCTCGTTGTCAGAGGTTCGGGGAGGTTTCAGAATTTTTTAACCAAAACAAATTGTCCGCGTCCGGTTATTAGAGTTATAGGGAAAAGCTTGGTTTCAACAAATTGGCCGCCTAAAGAGAGTGTCCGCTTAATAGAGGTGTCCGCAAGGAGAGGTTTCACAAAATTTTTAAAACTTTTCGATTGTTCTACCAAGATTTTCAAATATCTAATTTTCAATTTATTCTTTTACCAATACTGTTTACTCTGTTTTATGTTTATGTTTATTATTTTATTGGTAAAAGAATAATTTGAAAATTATATATTTAAAGAGCTTCAAAACGACTGTAGAAGAACAATCGAACCGTCGCACACGTGTAAAATATAAGGTTTTAAAAATTTGTTAGGCAAATATTTATTTTTCTTATAAACCACTGGCAAATTAGTGATTTTTCTTTTTTTAGGAGAAACGCAGTGGTTTCTTATTTTAAAAAAAATCCTTAATAGTCGCGTAATACCAATATAAAGTTTTGTTTGTAAAATGAATGCCACAAACATATAGATTTTATTTATAAATCATACAGGCCACGCCCTTTAAAAAATGAGCTTTATCTAGGGTCATTTTAACATGCATGCGCTTTTATGGGACTTATTTGCGTTTTATTAATTCTAATGAAGTTCTTTACTGTTTCGTCTTTTTCTTTCTCAAATTCCGCTAACTTTAATGTTTCTATTCATCTATAGACTAACATAACTACACAAGATGTTATAAAGTAACACTTCAATAATTCTCGGCAATAGAAATAATAAAAGGTATCGGAATTTCTATAATCTGCAACAATTTTTTTATCTCCACCCAGATCTTAGTAATAAACTGTGACTTAGAGTTAGAAATCAGAAGCACACCCTAATATCACATTCGAGTCTGTGTATCTGATGGACTCAGCAATCTCTATCTTTCTATAGATTGCTTAACATTCGTCTTTTAAAGGCGGAATTCGTATCAAACGAGCATACGTATGTGTACATGCGTGACCAACTGCAATCGATTGTACGACGCATGGAACCACGGCATGAGACGCCATCCGATCCATAGATAAACAACTTCGGTTCAGTCCGGTTAGTTTTAGATCGGCAACTTCGGCTGTTTGACACATCATTAGCTCTGTGGCGCCCACTACTGAGCTGTTTCGCGAACTAAACGAAGTGGCGGGAAATTTGAACCGCCTATAAGAGAGTTTTGTACTATCGAGAGTTGCGAATGGTCATTGCCACTTGGGCTTAAGTTTCCATTTCAAAGATCTCTTCAAATAGCACAATTACCCCTATAGTTTGACGTCACAGGGTTCATATCAAATTTTCCTTAGCGGTATCCTACAGAAAACTTGAAATGAAGAACCTCGGGCGCCACTCTAAGAAATAATGGAGCTTAGAGTCTCCTGTGCCTCTCGGGTAGCTTTTAGACAGTGGAGAAATCCAGGCAAAAAGAAATAAATAAAATAATTAAAATAAAAATAAAAATACTATAATTGAAGTCAAAAATATAATTTTTATTATTTTTCAAAGGAACATTATTTTTAACTTCATATCTTTTAATAAAGCCTAATTAACAAAAATGATTTACCAAAACTAAATTCATCAGCTTACAAATCAAATTAAAAAAAAAAACAATGATATTCTAAAAAGAATGTAACGAGGAAATTTTAACTTTAATTTAGCACAGGCAATGATGCGTAAATATATATTAGGTTAAAACGGAAAGCGGTGAGATTAGTTTATGAAAAAGCGAGAACTGACATGTAGCAAAAATCAATGCACAAAGCGCAGGAAAAAAAACCCTAAGCCAGAAAGCATAGCACCAGTATTTAGCGGAAGTGGAAAACTGTTGCTCTAGTTTAAATATATACAAAAAGGTTAAACCAATTTAAGACAGTCGGAAACTAAAATATAAACAGCATTATTTTAGTTACTTTGGATTAGCAAAATAGTAAAATACAGACTTTGGTAAAACGTCGTTTTTAACAGCTAAGTTGCCAAAGTCAAAGCTGGTAAAAGCAATTTAAATTATTATTGTTATAAAGCTAAGTTGCCGAAGCCAAAGCGGGAAACAATAAATTTTAATTTACAGTTAATAAATTAAAATAAATCAAACAATTTAACTAATTAATTCCGAACAGGTAAAATGAATCGTGAATACAAGAAATCCCATCCCTTTTTTACGTTTGTCTGTTTGATTCATTTTGTTTTATGAATTCTTTTAAAACAGTGATTTATTCAAAAGCACTATTTTTAGAAGCCAAGTTGCCGGAGCCAAAGCTGGTAAAAACAGTGTGCATAATTGTTGTTATAAAGCTAAGTTACAGAAGCCAAAGCGGGAAACAACAAATTTTAATTAACAGTTAATAAATTAAAATAAATCAAACAATTTAACTAACAAACTCAGAACAGGTAAAATAAATCGTGAATACAAGAAGTCCCCTTTTTTTTACGTTTGTTTGTTGGATTCATTTGGTTTTATGAATTTTTTAAAACAGTGATTTATTCAAAAGGACTATTTTTAGAAGCCAAGTTGCCGGAGCCAAAGCTGGTAAAAACAGTGTGCATTATTGTTGTTATAAAGCTAAGTTGCAGAAGCCAAAGCGGGAAACAACAAATTTTAATTAACAGTTAATAAATTAAAATAAATCAAACAATTTAACTAACAAATTCAGAACAGGTAAAATGAATCGTAAATACAAGAAATCCCTTTTTTACGTTTGTCTGTTTGATTCATTTTGTTTTATGAATTCTTTTAAAACAGTGATTTATTCAAAAGGACTATTTTTAGAAGCCAAGTTGCCGGAGCCAAAGCTGGTAAAAACAGTGTGCATTATTGTTGTTATAAAGCTAAGTTGCAGAAGCCAAAGCGGGAAACAACAAATTTTAATTAACAGTTAATAAATTAAAATAAATCAAACAATTTAACTACCAAATTCAGAACAGGTAAAATGAATCGTAAATACAAAAAAATCCCTTTTTTTACGTTTGTCTGTGTGATTCATTTTGTTTTATGAATTTTTTAAAACAGTGAATTATTCAAAAGGACTATTTTTAGTAGCCAAGTTGCCGGAGCCAAAGCTGGTAAAAACAGTGTGCATTATTGTTGTTATAAAGCTAAGTTGCAGAAGCCAAAGCGGGAAACAACAAATTTTAATTAACAGTTAATAAATTAAAATACATCAAACAATTTACCTAACAAATTCAGAACAGGTAAAATGAATCGTAAATACAAGAAATTACTTTTTTACGTTTGTCTGTTTGATTCATTTTGTTTTATGAATTCTTTTAAAACCGTGATTTATTCAAAAGGACTATTTTTAGAAGCCAAGTTGCTGGAGCCAAAGCTGGTAAAAACAGTGTGCATTATTGTTGTTATAAAGCTAAGTTACAGAAGCCAAAGCGGGAAACAACAAATTTTAATTAACAGTTAATAAATTAAAATAAATCAAACAATTTAACTAACAAATTCAGAACAGGTAAAATGAATCGTAAATACAAGAAATCCCTTTTTTTACGTTTGTCTGTGTGATTCATTTTGTTTTATGAATTTTTTTAAAACAGTGAATTATTCAAAAGGACTATTTTTAGAAGCCAAGTTGCCGGAGCCAAAGCTGGTAAAAACAGTGTGCATTATTGTTGTTATAAAGCTAAGTTACAGAAGCCAAAGCGGGAAACAACAAATTTTAATTAACAGTTAATAAATTAAAATAAATCAAACAATTTAACTAACAAATTCAGAACAGGTAAAATGAATCGTAAATACAAGAAATCCCTTTTTTTTACGTTTGTCTGTGTGATTCATTTTGTTTTATGAATTTTTTTAAAACAGTGAATTATTCAAAAGGACTATTTTTAGAAGCCAAGTTGCCGGAGCCAAAGCTGGTAAAAACAGTGTGCATTATTGTTGTTATAAAGCTAAGTTACAGAAGCCAAAGCGGGAAACAACAAATTTTAATTAACAGTTAATAAATTAAAATAAATCAAACAATTTAACTAACAAATTCAGAACAGGTAAAATGAATCGTAAATACAAGAAATCCCTTTTTTTTACGTTTGTCTGTTGGATTCATTTTGTTTTATGAATTTTTTAAAACAGTGATTTATTTAAAAGCACTATTTTTAGCCAAGTTGCCGGAGCCAAAGCTAATAAAAACAGTGTGCATTATTGTTGTTATAAAATTAATTTATCATTTTGAAAAGCAGTAAATTAAATAAAGCAACTAGAGCAATAGTTCTTAAAATAAATTTAAAAAAAATAATACGGACTGGTGCTTACCTGGTGATTTCGGATTCACACACCGGAAAATCAAACTTTGGAAAACTTCTGAAAACTATCGGCGACGACTGCTAACAGGTGAAAAGGGCCTCCGAAAATCCTGTACCTCCTTTTATATTAAATTAAAAATTGGCGCAAAAAATGCAAGATAAGAAAATAATTTACCTTATATGGTATAAAATTTATTCTCGAGCCATTTTTAGTAATAAAATAAACAAAGGTTTTATCAAGAATAAAAAAACTATTCATATATGGTATCGCATTTGTGCATGAACTTCCTTAAATAATTCACCATATATGGTATTAAAATTATTATATATCCATTTATAGTAATAAAATATTCAAAGGTTTTACCACTACTTAGCTGATTACCAAATTAGGAAATCAAGTAATACTTATATGAATCGCCATAACTGGTGTTAGCGCTGAATTAAATATACACGGGTTGACCATATATGGAAGTTAATACCTAGACGTATTCATCATATATGTATTTATAAAGATAAATGACCTAAAGCGACAATCGAACCATTTATAGACTGTTGATAGATTTGCCTAATATGGGCATTTAAGACAATTACTAAATAGGGGAGACTCGGGTCAATCAGCTAAGTAGGTATTTGTCCCATTTCTTAAAATTTACTTACAAAATAAAGAAAAAATTTGCCTGAACTAACGTAATATAATAAAAAAAATAGTAACTTCGTTACATTCCCCCCTTACTTCGGAAAAATGCAGTAAGGGTCAGCTTATTGTCATTTTTATATAAAAAAAAATTCCATCTAAAAGTAATCAGGAAAAAAAAAATAATTTTCTAGTTCTATAACCACTTTGTCAAACCTGCAGTACCTCCTGGTTAGCGGCTCGTCTGGTAAAAAAACGGAACGGTTATGCTCGGTGTTGCTTATAAAAAGCTTCTGGACATCCGCAGGACGTGCAGGGGGAATATTCGTGTACGCAACACTGAATATTTTTATCGGAAGTTGCTTTAATATTTGGTAGATCGCATTGGATCTCAGTGGATACTACAGAATCGGTAGTCGGTACTATAGTTGTGGCTTGCTGATATCGGAAATACGTCAGTGGAATGGATCTACTAGACGCGGACGGAGACGGAGCGGAAGTATGTGGAGCTAATTTTGGAGAACAATAAGAAGTTGCAAAAGAATTCAAAGCGATAACCCTTCTACATTGGCAATCTTTGGACTTTGGAAACATTAAGTTTTCCGCAGCTTGAACAAAATGTAATCGGTTTGTCGGTACAGCGGTCTCTTCTTTGATGTCCCAGATTGCGGCATCCCAGCATAAATATGGACAATTTAAAAAAAAATTAACAGTGTGGACTACCATGGAAGGCTCAATGATTCGTTTAGCAGAAGAAGTAGCGGTAGTTTTTTGTTGTTGTAAATCACTGTTTTCTGGGGCATCGGAAAACTCTTCTGAGGCTGAACAAGTTAGATCAAGAACTTTTTATATTAGCGATGCTGAAAACCAAATAGATGCACTTGAACAGGTTTTGAAAACGGAAGAAGCTATACGTGATTTTTAGAATAGAATTAGGTAAAATATTAAGTATTAAACTCTTTGAACTGCGGTATCAGTCGACGTTTTTACACAAGAAGACGACTAGATTTTTAAATGGGATTGGGTCTATGGCGGATATATTTTTTATTGATTTCTATGCAATCAACATAGTCGGATTGGTTCTCTTGAAGACTGTTTTCTCTCAAAAATATTGAGTTATCCTTCAAGTCCAATTTTCTTCCTTCGGATCTAAGAAAATCCATACGGAGTACTAAATCTTCTGGCAGTCCAGTCCAATTCTGATTTTCAAGTCGAATTATTCTCTTATTTTTGCGAAAGAGCCATTTGCTAGGCGATAAGCGAACAAAGATTCTTGATATATCAATGCTGTAGTTTGACGACAGGCTTCAACAAGGCGGGCTTCACAATAGGAACATCCGACACCGGTGTCCAGGAGAGCTCGGTAAGTCTGATTTCTCCATAAAACGTTTAAATAAGGTCATCAGTCAGAGGCGGTGGTAGCCAGATGCTGTGGTGGCCTCAGTTCAATCCAGCATCTTTCGAGTTCTCGGATTTACAACTGCAGTCCCTTGACAAAATACCTTGTACAGAACAGTCTTGGAATAGAAGTGTTTGTCCACATCGCCAACAAACCTTTTGATGGTTGTATGCTAGACCGTCACTTGATTAACCTCTATTAGCGGGGCATTGACAGATGCCACCTGGATGTTGGCGATTCGCAGATTGGCTATTAAAATGTCTGTAATTCTTGCTCGCTGGTCTAGAACTTGCTATTGATCTCACAATCGTCTGGTTTAGTTCGGTGCGGAGCAACTCAAACTCTCGGACTACTCGAGTAAATGATATTATGTACTGTGGCAATAATTTTCTATACAACCAGGCCAATTCTTGATTTATACTATAGCCTCCATGTCGGCGAAGAAGGGCATGAAGATCGGTGACATATTTATAAACTGACTCAGCTGGCCTTTGAGCTCTTTGAGCTATCTCAGCTTCCAACTCAGCAAGATAGTTTACTGGGAAATAGTGGACTCGAAAATCTTCCAGGAATTGATTCCAGGAATGCCATGAGTATCTATTGTTTCTACACCAGTGTTCGGCTTCACCTCGGAGCAGCTGTGGCATCTGGCTTACAACACCATCTAAACTGAGTCCAAATGAGCTACATGCCTCTTCGACTTTCTCGATAAATGACACAGGATCACTGCTTCCATCAAAGGTAATTTTCCAGTTTGACAAATTGGTATAACTTGCTGGATGAAACGGCTGAATTGCAAAGGTGCTTGAAATCAATTGGTGCTGATTTACTGCTGTTTGTGTTAAGAGCGTGTCGGAGTGTAAGTTAGCTATCGGAGCGGCGGTAGTGAGATTCGGTGGTGGGATAGCGGTAATTGAACGGTAAAGTAGCTGGACTGAGCTGCTTTTAGCTGGCTGGTAAGGTAACGGCGGTTGATTTATATATATATAGCCTGGTTTGATGAAAGATTAGTCGGGGTTGTCAAGGAGTCGCCACAATTAGTTGGCAAACTTGAAGCTGTAGTCGGCATATACGGTATGTGCAATAAGCAGCTCTTTGCTGTATAATAATATGATGGCGGTTGACTCAAATAAACAGGCTGGCTTGAAGAAAAAAAGATGCGAGGCGGCGGAATCAGTAGTAGTTGAAAAGGTAGACGTTGCCATGCGCAGCTGGGTAAGCACCTAAGTACTCTATACTGGAGCTGAATTTGGCATGGAAGTTATGGTCGGAGGATGACTTTGATTAAGAAGATTAGTAGAGAGAACGGTTTTGTTTGATTGAACGAAATAAAATGAAGTCGGGGGGTCGGATACTTGTGGGTATATTGTAGGTAAAGCTAAAAGTTGAAGAGCAGGGGCGGCGGTACTAAAAGTGGCGGTTACTGGTCTGGACTGGTTTTGTAACGTTACAGTGCTGGTTACAGGTACGGACTGGTTATATACAAATGCAGGTATGGTCGGGCTATGTACAAATACGGTACTGGTAACAGGTACTGACTGGTGCTGGGAAGGTTTACTGGTATCCTGCTTCTCTTCTACTTTTGGTTCAGACTGGTCTTTATTAGGTTGCATATCTGATTCTTTCAGGCTAATAGTTTGTGGATTAGGCGAGGTTCTGCCTTCTTTCAGGTAATTTACCAGTTGTTGACGTTTCTTGGACATGTTTCCATCATTCGCCAACCCAAGTTTTTCCAGCCATTTGTC
This sequence comes from Aspidapion aeneum, assembly GCA_963576565.1. NCBI lineage: Eukaryota > Metazoa > Arthropoda > Insecta > Coleoptera > Brentidae > Aspidapion > Aspidapion aeneum. Next base: position 9,418,228 of record OY755040.1, read on the forward strand.
CATTTCAGGTTTTTTTAAGGAATATACCCATCCGAACGGATACGGAAAAACGGTCGGTAGGTTAATCACAGAATCTTCCTGTAGATCACCTATTATCGGAAAAGTTCCGGTCTCGGGAATAATCGGCATAGACGAAGCTGTCATTTTACGAAATGCAGCAGCTGTTGTACGTTTAGGCACAGGGATTAAATCCTCCATATCCCGCGGATCATCTCCCATGGGTGAAGTGTCATCAATATTTATGCTGAGTGCTTTCTTCTCGGAATCCATATTGCAATTGCTGTTTCAACTGCTGGTATCGGTATTAATTACTGCGGTTTCAGTTATTAAGCAGGCGGCGGTTTTATAAAAGAAAATATTAGCAAAAGCGGTCGCCGTACAGTTGAAGTTGTATATTTCCAGAGTGTGATTTGAAACTGGTAGTTTCTGGTGTGAGTCCGGTGTGTGAATGTTCGGTAAAACTGCGGTATCAGTTTTATAATCTGGTCAGAGTATATTATGAATTTTATTAATGGTAAGCATTCTAATGCGCAACTATGTTCTAGTAATGTCAGTTCAGGCTAGTAATTTCGTATAAAAAAAAAACGGTAGTTAATTAAAAAACGCTGTACTAAATTAAAGAGACATCAAAGGATTAAAAAAAAACAAAATTAAAAAAAAACAACAGTCCCTGCTCGGGCGCCAAATTTTATAAGAGAGTTTTGTACTATCGAGAGTTGCGAATGGTCATTGCCACTTGGGCTTAAGTTTCCATTTCAAAGATCTCTTCAAATAGCACAATTACCCCTATAGTTTGACGTCACAGGGTTCATATCAAATTTTCCTTAGCGGTATCCTACAGAAAACTTGAAATGAAGAACCTCGGGCGCCACTCTAAGAAATAATGGAGCTTAGAGTCTCCTGTGCCTCTCGGGTAGCTTTTAGACAGTGGAGAAATCCAGGCAAAAAGAAATAAATAAAATAATTAAAATAAAAATAAAAATACTATAATTGAAGTCAAAAATATAATTTTTATTATTTTTCAAAGGAACATTATTTTTCACTTCATATCTTTTAATAAAGCCTAATTAACAAAAATGATTTACCAAAACTAAATTCATCAGCTTACAAATCAAATTTAAAAAAAAACAATGATATTCTAAAAAGAATGTAACGAGGAAATTTTAACTTTAATTTAGCACAGGCAATGATGCGTAAATATATATTAGGTTAAAACGGAAAGCGGTGAGATTAGTTTATGAAAAAGCGAGAACTGACATGTAGCAAAAATCAATGCACAAAGCGCAGGAAAAAAAACCCTAAGCCAGAAAGCATAGCACCAGTATTTAGCGGAAGTGGAAAACTGTTGCTCTAGTTTAAATATATACAAAAAGGTTAAACCAATTTAAGACAGTCGGAAACTAAAATATAAACAGCATTATTTTAGTTACTTTGGATTAGCAAAATAGTAAAATACAGACTTTGGTAAAACGTCGTTTTTAACAGCTAAGTTGCCAAAGTCAAAGCTGGTAAAAGCAATTTAAATTATTATTGTTATAAAGCTAAGTTGCCGAAGCCAAAGCGGGAAACAATAAATTTTAATTTACAGTTAATAAATTAAAATAAATCAAACAATTTAACTAACAAATTCCGAACAGGTAAAATGAATCGTGAATACAAGAAATCCCATCCCTTTTTTACGTTTGTCTGTTTGATTCATTTTGTTTTATGAATTCTTTTAAAACAGTGATTTATTCAAAAGCACTATTTTTAGAAGCCAAGTTGCCGGAGCCAAAGCTGGTAAAAACAGTGTGCATAATTGTTGTTATAAAGCTAAGTTACAGAAGCCAAAGCGGGAAACAACAAATTTTAATTAACAGTTAATAAATTAAAATAAATCAAACAATTTAACTAACAAACTCAGAACAGGTAAAATAAATCGTGAATACAAGAAGTCCCCTTTTTTTACGTTTGTTTGTTGGATTCATTTGGTTTTATGAATTTTTTAAAACAGTGATTTATTCAAAAGGACTATTTTTAGAAGCCAAGTTGCCGGAGCCAAAGCTGGTAAAAACAGTGTGCATTATTGTTGTTATAAAGCTAAGTTGCAGAAGCCAAAGCGGGAAACAACAAATTTTAATTAACAGTTAATAAATTAAAATAAATCAAACAATTTAACTAACAAATTCAGAACAGGTAAAATGAATCGTAAATACAAGAAATCCCTTTTTTACGTTTGTCTGTTTGATTCATTTTGTTTTATGAATTCTTTTAAAACAGTGATTTATTCAAAAGGACTATTTTTAGAAGCCAAGTTGCCGGAGCCAAAGCTGGTAAAAACAGTGTGCATTATTGTTGTTATAAAGCTAAGTTGCAGAAGCCAAAGCGGGAAACAACAAATTTTAATTAACAATTAATAAATTAAAATAAATCAAACAATTTAACTACCAAATTCAGAACAGGTAAAATGAATCGTAAATACAAAAAAATCCCTTTTTTTACGTTTGTCTGTGTGATTCATTTTGTTTTATGAATTTTTTAAAACAGTGATTTATTCAAAAGGACTATTTTTAGAAGCCAAGTTGCCGGAGCCAAAGCTGGTAAAAACAGTGTGCATTATTGTTGTTATAAAGCTAAGTTGCAGAAGCCAAAGCGGGAAACAACAAATTTTAATTAACAGTTAATAAATTAAAATAAATCAAACAATTTAACTAACAAATTCAGAACAGGTAAAATGAATCGTAAATACAAGAAATCCCTTTTTTTTACGTTTGTCTGTGTGATTCAGTTTGTTTTATGAATTTTTTTAAAACAGTGAATTATTCAAAAGGACTATTTTTAGAAGCCAAGTTGCCGGAGCCAAAGCTGGTAAAAACAGTGTGCATTATTGTTGTTATAAAGCTAAGTTACAGACGCCAAAGCGGGAAACAACAAATTTTAATTAACAGTTAATAAATTAAAATAAATCAAACAATTTAACTAACAAATTCAGAACAGGTAAAATGAATCGTAAATACAAGAAATCCCTTTTTTTTACGTTTGTCTGTTGGATTCATTTTGTTTTATGAATTTTTTAAAACAGTGATTTATTTAAAAGCACTATTTTTAGCCAAGTTGCCGGAGCCAAAGCTAATAAAAACAGTGTGCATTATTGTTGTTATAAAATTAATTTATCATTTTGAAAAGCAGTAAATTAAATAAAGCAACTAGAGCAATAGTTCTTAAAATAAATTTAAAAAAAATAATACGGACTGGTGCTTACCTGGTGATTTCGGATTCACACACCGGAAAATAAAACTTTGGAAAACTTCTGAAAACTATCGGCGACGACTGCTAACAGGTGAAAAGGGCCTCCGAAAATCCTGTACCTCCTTTTATATTAAATTAAAAATTGGCGCAAAAAATGCAAGATAAGAAAATAATTTACCTTATATGGTATAAAATTTATTCTCGAGCCATTTTTAGTAATAAAATAAACAAAGGTTTTATCAAGAATAAAAAAACTATTCATATATGGTATCGCATTTGTGCATGAACTTCCTTAAATAATTCACCATATATGGTATTAAAATTATTATATATCCATTTATAGTAATAAAATATTCAAAGGTTTTACCACTACTTAGCTGATTACCAAATTAGGAAATCAAGTAATACTTATATGAATCGCCATAACTGGTGTTAGCGCTGAATTAAATATACACGGGTTGACCATATATGGAAGTTAATACCTAGACGTATTCATCATATATGTATTTATAAAGATAAATGACCTAAAGCGACAATCGAACCATTTATAGACTGTTGATAGATTTGCCTAATATGGGCATTTAAGACAATTACTAAATAGGGGAGACTCGGGTCAATCAGCTAAGTAGGTATTTGTCCCATTTCTTAAAATTTACTTACAAAATAAAGAAAAAATTTGCCTGAACTAACGTAATATAATAAAAAAAATAGTAACTTCGTTACACGCCTTTTACAATTTTTTATTTTTATTTTGAATGTTTTTACGAAATTTTTAATCCGTTAATATTTTACAAAGATATCAAATGTCCTTATAAGATATAAACTGATTGAAAATGGTATTAAGTGCAGTAAGTAAAACATTTTTTTTAACTGAGATTTTATTATTGAAAAAAAACTTACAAATACCACAGAAAACTAAATCAACTAATACAAAAACTAAATAAATTAATCTTTGGGCTGGTCCTCAGAACAAGGTAGTGGGTATCACCATTTCATTTGTCCTTTTCAAATTTCATCACCTTTTTTTCATCGCCTTTCCATCCATTTTAGTTGTGTCGTTCTGATCATGTCTAAGGAGACTGAAGTATCGATGTATATGGCTACTACTACCTTGTTCTGAGGACCAGCCTAAAAATTAATTTATTTAGTCTTTGACCAAACCCCGAAAAATGCCTTTCATATTGAATAATACATACACAAAATAATAAATATTGTAACTGATTGGTAAAAAACCATACAAATGTATTGAAAAACCAAAAACTGTTTTGTTTAACTTTGCTATTGTCATTTCTCAAGTGAATAAACTCTTCTCAATAAAACAGTTGTTCTCGAAGAGAATCATTCTTAAATGTCGACTTTTTGGCAGCTTAACGAACATCATGAGATTTAAATAGTATGTCCCAAACTTGTGTAATTTGTGCAGCGTACTATTCGAAGCAGTGTGGCTCATCAGTAGTTGCACACCATATATAAGCTGAAAATAATAAAAAAAACTATTACCCATAGGTACTTAGTATGAAAAGTTAAAGATATAAAGATAATAAGGAATAAATTTATCCTTAGTGCATACTGCATTATGTTGTTGGGTAAATCAGGAATATAAGTCTGGTAGCATGAATGTTGTCTTAAAAATGTTTTTAGCTCACACATATACTATACTATAGTAGTGTGAGCTATGGTGATCCTAATTTTTTCGAGAAAAAAAAAGTTGCTCCGATTTCAAAAATTTTTATATATCTTTGCGTTTCAGATGATTTTGAAACTTTTTTGTTGCGCCGTCTGTCTGTCTGTCTGTCTGTCTGTATGTCTGTCTGTCTGTCTGTATGTCTGTCTGTAACGACCAACGCGCATAACTCAAAAACCGCCTGGCCGATTTTAATGAAATTTGGTACCTAGACTGGGTCTTGGGTCGAGATGGTCCCATTTAAAAATGAACAAAATCCACCGAACAGAAACCAAATAAAAGGGTGGGGGTAGATTTCAAAAATTAGAGTTTATGTGAAAATATGTCATGTGTGATATCAAACGAAAGGTAATTGAGTCTGGAGTTAAACAAAATACATTTTAATTTATTTTAAAAAAAGGGTGGGGGTATATTTCAAAAATTAGAGTTTAAGTGAAAATATGGCGTGTGTTATATCAAACGAAAGGTAATTGAGTCCCGAGTTTAACAAAATACATTTTAGTTTTTGTTTTTTTTAAGGGTGGGGGTATATTTCAAAAATTTGAGTATATGTCAAAACATGGCTTGTGTGGTATCAAACAAAAGGTAATTTAGTCTGGAGTTGAATAAAATATATTTCAGTTTTTAGTTATATTAGCTTACACGTACACTATAACTATAGTACCTAGTGTGAGCTTAGGGGCCCATATATTGGCAGAGTATTTTAAAGAGATTCGTGTCTGATAGTCACATTAAGAAAAGAAAAACCACATAAACTATTATTTATTTTGTTAAAAACAGCAAAAACTTTATGCAATGAAAAAATATCTACACATCTAACCTCAAAGAAGAAAATAATAAAACTTACCTTTAAATCTCTTGGAAAACTGTGGATTGGATGCCCGTCAACCTCAGCTACTACACACTGGAAAGTAAGACCAAAATCTCATTGTTTTTTGTTCAAAAACTGCAAAAAAATGAAAATTTAGTAATGCGTCATTGGTTAGAGACCCCACAGATTACCTTCAAGACGCGAAGGAGATAGATTTAAAATGAACTGGAAATAAAATGCGGTAGAAGAGGTTTTGGTACCTGAATAAAAGGGGGACGGAAAATCCAAACCACAGATAATTATTAAATAAAATAGAATAAGGGAATAAACGCGGAACTGCAGCGCCTCTTTCGAGCTGTTTCGGAACAAATACTAAAGAGCTGTTAATTTCCCATGAGTTTCCTAGGCATGATCCGATCGGAGTCGAGACTTCAATGGTTGTATTTGTTCGTCTCAATGCACGTATTCATACCGAATTCCTTTCGACCTCACAGCAAAACATGCGAATTCTGCCTCAAATGAATACGCGCCTTAGAACCAAATCCCCTGTCTTGTCTTCGATAAGCCTTGATTTCTTATTACCCAACTTCAGCACGGCGAAAGGAAGGGTAATGTTTTTCAATTCTATGTAAGTAAGTATGTTTGTGTCACGCTACACTGAAAAAACAAATCCTTGGGGCAAATGCATAATGCATTTGATATATGCCAAATGACTGCAGATTTTTGAACTGAGAAAACCATGGTTTTAGAAAAAGACAATTCTTTGGAAAGAAGAGCTATTCTCTTATCTAAATGACTTATGTTTTGTACTCAAAACCATGCTGTCATCAGTTTCAAATCTTAGGCATTTGGCATATATCAAATGCATTATGCATTTGCCCCAATGATTTGTTTTATCAGTGTAGAGGCTAAACGGCTGGGTAGCGAGATCGAAAGGCAAAAGATCGAAAGACAAAAGATCGAATACAAAAGATCGAACAGACAAAAGATCGAAATACAAAAGGTCGAAAAGATAAAAGATCGAAAAACAAAAGATCGAAACTACAAAAGATCGAAAAACAAAAGATCGAAAACAAAAGATTGAAAATGCAAAAGAGTGAAAATACAAAAGATCGAAAGACAAAAGATCGAAAGTACAGAAGATCGAAAGTACAAAAGATCGAAAGACAAAAGATCAAAATAGCGCGTATCAAAATGGCGCATTTTAAAATATCGCTATTACATAGTTTAAAAAAAAAACTTTCCTGAGTTCTTTTCCTTGATCCTAGAGGGTGTGTAACTAAACCGAACCGAACCGGTTCGACTATGGGGTTTCTTTTTAATATATTTTTTAATTCGGTTCGGTTCGGTTCGGTTCTGTTTGGTTCGGTTCGGTTGAGTTGGGTTCGGTTCGGTTCGATCTTTTTATAGGCATTTTTTGTCTATGGTGGGGTAATAATAATTAATTAACTGTGCATACATTATTTCTTCAAGTTCGCGCTTATGTGTATTTCACTTTTTTATGCACTAGATTTGCTTAATTGTTATATGTTAAAAATATTTAAGATTAAGTTTCCATTCGTCGATTTGTATTCCGAGGGAGGACAAATCTTTAATTTTTCTTAAATCGGTCAATTAGTTTTCAAGAGGTATTTTAAATTGATTTAAAATGGGATACACTGTATCGCTCAAGCAAAGGAAATGGAATACCAAAAAGTTAGTGCAAAATGAAGAGCTAATTACTTAAGAAATAAATGAACCATTAAAGATGAGTGGGTTCATATAAAAAATAGATTAGTTAAAGGAGCAGTATAGCTGGACGAAATTAAAAATTCTCGCAACTCTTAATAGTTCAATGATCACTGCAGATAAGCAATTATATATAAGGACTTACTCAGAAAAAATATTTGCAACGAGTTTCAAGAAGAAATTGATTGGCATATAAAGAATTAAGAGAATTAGAAAAAACTGTCAAAAATGATTTGGAAAAATCGGACACAATGAAGTAAGCAACACAAACAATTATTAGAAGAACAGTGTAACACCAATTTTTAATAATCCTTTATATCTCGCTTTTTTGCGAGATATTATTCTATAAAAAAAACCTTTTTATGGCAACTTTTTTGGAAGAAAATAATGACGTTGTCAATTTTTTAAAATATTGTTTGGTTTTTGAGATATGGCATTTATCATTAAATAAAGACCTGGATTTTTTTTATCACTATTTTGATTGGTTTTATTTCTAGTTTTAAGGCTAAAAAAAAATAATTAATATTTTTAAAATTTTGAGTCTGGACCTTGAAATTTCCAACATAAATATACATTAAAAATTGCAAGACACACTCTCTGAACGATTTTTTGGTTATTTGTTTAGATACGTTAAATAAAAGATTTATAAATAAAATAAAAAACGTTAAAAAGTAAACAAATTTACTTCAACATGGAAAAACAAAAGCGTGGAATTTACATAATCACTCAAAATTATTTTAAAGTGGCTAGAAGTCGACCATATCCAGATTTTGAAAAATGTGATATGCTTGACTGCTTTATTCAAGGAAACAAAATCCCAGCACAGGCGGCGGAAAACTCCTGTTTCTTTGAAAATGCTATTTATTATAGAGTTAACTAAACTTACTTAATTAAATAATTGCTTGAAAAAGCAGTCAAACATATCACATTTTTCAAAATCTGAATATGGTCGATTTTTAGCCATTTTAGAATAATTTTGAGTGAGCCATTCATTCATTACTTTTATATTATTTTTGTTTGACTGTTTAATGTTTTTTCTTTATATTATAAATCTTTTAATTAACGGATCAAAAGAGATAAACTAAATATCGTTCAACTAGGGTGTCTTGAAATTTTTAATTTATATTTATGTTGGATTTCAAGGTTCGGACTAAAGAATTTTTAAAAATATTAAATATTTTTTTATTAAACTTTTATTATTTTGTGAAACCAACCAAAATAGTGATCCAGGTCCGTATTTAATTTTTTTATGATAAATTCCATATCTCAAAAACTAAACAATGTTTAAAAAATTGACAATGTCATTATTTTCTTCTAAAAAAGTTGCCATAAAAAGCTGGGTATTTACAGAATAAAAATATCTTGCAAAATAAGCGAGTTATAAGGAATTATTAAAAATGCAATTTTTTCAGAAACTCCCTGTATAAGGAAAACCACGGGGTGTAGCAAAAATCTGATAACACCATTTTTAAGGGCTGAAAAAAAGAGCACGGTGGAGTGCAATCAGAAAATCAATATCTTTAATAATTACCGAGTTTCCCATTTATTCATATCGAAAATGGGACACGCTGTACATGGTAGCAATATCATCTTATAGCAAACTAAAATTTGAGAGTGGACTAAAGGAAAGTAGATAATAAATTTCAAATCGTGCTAATATTATTGTCAATCTGGGAGTCAGTGTTTGATCTTGTAACCCTATACTATGATCTTACCTTGGTAGGTAGGTTACACTTGACAATATAAATGATACTTTAATATCTTTCCTATACATATTTATAATATCATCGCGAGTAGAGTGTAAGGCAATTAAAATCTTCTAACATAAATGCTAGGCGAGGTCAACTACATTCTATACACTGATGATTGTGTACTCATACTCTAATCGGTTTTTTTTAAATGGACCTAAAGTATTTTGTTCTTCTAGTTCAGACCCTTATCCATCTGAAAATCACCAAATCAAAATGGTAGAAACAATGTATAAAAATAATCTAGAAATCAATAGGCAAGCTCAAACTCTACAGTTTTTTTTCACTTTGGAATGGTCAACGTGACTACTCCTTATTCTTGTATTTAAATTGATTAGTTATAATTTATTCATAGACATAATAGCCATAAAAAATTGTATTGTGCTATTAATATGACTAAATTATAATGTTGCCTCTATCATTTATTTTATATTTAATGAATAGTGGGGTGTGCCCTCGTCAATGATCTTGTTAAAAAAGCTATGATGAATTGTTTTTGTACCCGAGATTTTTTTAAATAAATAAAAATTGTTTTATTATATATTACATCGTCCTTTTGGGACAGCACCCATCAGTGAGAACATTTAGCGAGCCATTTAGACCCAAAATTTTACAGAAAACCCAATATTTACTTAAAGCTTTCATCAAAAACTTTTGATTCATATCAGCATAAATAAATAACTTAATCCTATATTTTCCTCAAGGAAAATGCATAGATTACTACCCTTGTATTCCAATACTGCTGTTTAAAGTATTGCTGTACTCAATTCCAAAGGAAGAATGTGGTAAGTATTGCTTTCCATTTGGTAATATTTTGGTGTAAGATAAAGTTCTGCATCACTGTAATTTAAAAAAAAAAACAAATACCTTTTTAATATAAAAGAAATTCACAATCGAAAAAAATAAGGAAATGTCCAACTGGTTCGTCCCGCCTTCCTTTTTGTAAATATGTTCTTTTTACTATAATTTACCAAATTGGTTCGAATTAGGCTATTTGGTGATTTACTAGAGCATTTTCTATTTTTTGTTTATTTAGTATTAATTAACTAATTAAGTACTTAAAATTACTGGGTTATTTGCATTTGAAACTCCCGCGGTTTTAGAGGCAAATATTACAATTTGCTATAATTAATTTACTTTACATAAAATGCATTTTGAATTACTAAGGTTCCTAGTTCCTTTAATATGGACCTTCGTAATCTCATTCCTTCCTACTTATTCCTTTTCTCCTACGCCTATGGATTAACGACGCCACTGGGCGACATGTGGGAGAACGAACGCAGTAGCGATATCTGCTGCATCAGAGAGAACCGTTTCGCCTTCGAACGAGAACACACGCGTGTTAGCGACTCTCCTACCACATAAATGTGGGGTGCAAAAACTACGGTTTAACAGCGCGTCCTCCCATGAGTTCCACTTCCTGTATAAAAATGGTAAGTGAAAATGCATTATTTTTACCTTACATACATTTGTTTATTGCTACACTAACCTAGAAGGTAAACTAGACCATTTCAGAATCCCTTGTACCAGCTTAGCCTATGACCTTATTCCCTTAACTTTATACAGTCCACACCTGACACCGTTAAATTCCAGACAATCTCCTTTCTGGACCACCAGGGAACCCCATTTTTGATCCTTAGCGACCCGGATTTCTGGAATCGTTTTTTTGCCTTTTTAGGTTAGTTTTTTTTTACTGGTTTCAAATGCAAGAAAAACCCTTGTTTTTCCTAAATGCCTTTTTTACTGGTTTCAAATGCAAGAAAAACCCTTGTTTTTCTTACGTGCCTACTTTAGAAAACCCCTAGGTTTCTAAAATACATTTTGCGATTTTTTTTTGTGTAAAAACAAATGCAAGAAAAACCCTTGTTTTTCTTACATGCCTACTTTAGAAAACCCCTAGGTTTCTAAAATACATTTTGCGATTTTTTTTTGTGTAAAAACAAATGCAAGAAAAACCCTTGTTTTTCTTACATGCCTACTTTAGAAAACCCCTAGGTTTCTAAAATACATTTTGCGATTTTTTTTGTGTAAAAATTAAATATTTTTAACAATAAATTTAGCCTTTTCATGCGAAAAACCAAACACAGATAAAATCTGTAGACTACTATGCTTTTTTTTGTTTCGAATAAATCAAGTTTTTTCGTTTCTTTTTTGTAAAAAAAAAACCGTATAGAATTTGGGTGTTTTTTTGTTTGTCACTGGAAATAGTTTAAAATAGTGTCTGCAAAGTGCTATTATTTTAGCCGTTGTGCCTTCACATTTGTGGATTGCTATAATTATATCCAATTTGCTCGAAAAAAATCTCCAAATTGCCATATTCATTTTTGCTTATTGCAAATTGCTATGACTATATCCGATTGCGGATGCTTTACTATATTCGTTTTTGCGTAAAAATTGCTATGAATATATCTATTTCTAATTTACTATTATAATATCTGTCTGCAAATGGCTATGATTGTATCCATTTTTTGCGTGCATAATAAATTTTGAAGGAAATTTAATTCTTAACTTGAGAATTTGTTTTCGTGTAAAGGCAGATAAATAGTTTTACCAAATTAAATGCTTTTGATTTGTAGGTATTTATTTTTAAATTTAATACATAGTAGGTACCTACTTATTTGAATTCGCGAGGCGAAGATAAAAAAACTTATACACAAGTTTTTTTGTTATCATTAGTTTGCATCGGGTATTTTCTTTACTTTTGTGCGCTTATAGTTTGATTATTGTAATTAAACGTAGGACATTAATATTTATACAGGGTGTCCAAATTTTGATTTTTTTTTCAGTTTACCTAAGTTTTGTCAATTATTTTTTGGATTTTTTTTTAAATCATGTCTAGTTCGGATAAAATTTTAAAGGCTAAAGCCTTGCGCTATAGTGCGATTTCACAGCTAAATTTGATCATTGAATCCGCGACCCTCGCAAAAAATGACCCTGCCTATCACAGCGGCTTTAAAGTCAAATTTCGGACATTGTCAAAAATCAAAAAAGATTTTGAAAAGCACCATAATACTTTGTTGACGTTGGTAGCCTCTGATGAGGATCGCTTAGTAGTAGAAAACAAAGTGGCTATGGACTTTTGGAAACGCTGTGACGAGATTTCCACTATATTTTACGAACTTTTCGAACTACCCTTTGAAGATGGAGGGCTTTTGAGCCGTACGATAAATCCCATGGGCAGTCCCTGTGCCTCCACAGACCAGCATGGTTTACTGCCTAGGATAAAAATACCTCTTTTTCAAGGGGAATTTAAGGAGTTTCCAACCTTTTTGCAAGCCTTTAATGCTACCGTGCACAATAATAGGTCGCTGGGAAACTTTGAAAAATTCAATTTGCTTTTTTCTAATTTAAAGGGCCCTGCCCTGGATGTCATTTCTGACATTCCTATCCTTGCTGAAAATTATTTAAATGCCTACCACACCTTGGTGGATAGGTATACAAATAAACGATTACAAGCTTACCTTCACTGGAAGGCAATTGAAGGCTTCTCTCCTCTTACTAAAGAGAATGCTACGAATTTGAGGAATTTGCTTGATTGTTTTTCGAAAAACTTAAGTGCTTTAAAAGTCATGGGTTTTAAAACGGAGTTTTGGGATTATATTATGGCACAAATGCTCTTGGATAGGTTGGACCCAACCACGCGCAAGGCATTTGAGCAAAATTATTGCTCCAATGAGATCCCCTCTTATGATAAAATTCGTGCTTTTGTTTCTAGCCATTGCATTGCGTTGGAACAAATACAACAAACTCAAGATTACTTAAAAAATAAAGATTTGTCAATTTCAAGTCAGAAAAATCAAGCAAAGTTTCAAAATCGATCTGCTTTGTTTGCTAATACTCAGAGAGCCTCCAAAAATGCCTCCCAGTCTCCAAATGGCCAAAGTGGCTTAAATAATACTCCAAACCCTCAAAATTTTTGTTTTCTCTGTAAAAGTGGCGATCATATAATATACAGATGTCCTAATTTTTTGGCGAAAACTCCCCAGCAACGTTTTGAGATTGTTAAACAACATAAAGCGTGTGTCAACTGTTTGGCCTCAAAGCATAATTTACCCCAGCAATGCAAATCAGAAAAAAGATGTTTACATTGTGGCCAATTTCATCACAGTCTCTTACATTTTTTTCCTATTAATTCTACACCTAGTTCTGCGAGTAGCCCCTCTACTTCTGCAGTGCAACCCCCGAGGAGCCCCGTGGCTACCGAATTTAATAGAACCACTAACACCATTGTTACTGGTATGTCTTTAAATGATCGCGAAGTACTTCTCTGTACCGCTTTAATACAAATACAGGATGTTTTTCAAAATTGGCACACAGTGCGCGCCATCTGTGACTCTGGTGCTCAATCTTCATTTATATCTAAGTCATGTGCTGATAGTTTGGGCCTTCCTAAATTTAATATCGCCAGGACTCTACAAAGCTTAGATCGAATGACAACTTCGGCAAAATCTGGAATTAATTGCAATATATCCTCTTTGCGTGATAATAATTTTGTTTTTAATTTTGATGCGATAATACTCGATAAAATTTGTAGTGATTTACCTCATTCCTCATTTTCGATTAAAAGTTTTCCTTTTCTCGCCAACTTAAAACTAGCTGACCCAGGCTTTAATAAAAGCGATAAAATTGATTTATTGTTGGGCGGCGATGTGTACCCTTACATTTTGCTAGATGGTCGTTTGTCTACGGGACCCAACAACCCCGTCTGCATTAATACTATTTTTGGTTGGGGAATAATGGGCAATCTTTCACTTTCACCTTCAACTACAAATCAAATTAAAACATTTTTTACTACGTCAATGAACGATTCTTTTGTCAATTTAGATAAAAATCTACAACGATTTTGGCAAATAGATGACATACCTAATGTCAAGGCCATTGACCCCGAAGATGAGTTTTGCGAAAATTATTTTTTGAAAACTACCTCAAAAAATGAGGAGGGGAGATATATTGTATCTTTACCATTTAAAGTTACTGCTCCAGATTTTGGCGACACTCGATCCATTGCCGTACGTCGTTTTTTCTCCCTTGAGAAGAAATTGCTACAAAACTCTGATTTTTATGCTGCCTACAGCTCTGTTTTACAAGATTATTTAGATAATAATCATATGCAACCGGTTTCTGCACCTTTGCCGACCGAAATTTCAAATCATTTTTATATTGCACACCATGCGGTGTTTAAAAAAGATTCTACTAGCACCCCCCTGAGGGTGGTTTTTGATGCGAGCATGCACGCCCCTGGCAAAATCTCGCTCAACAACGCTGTTTATACTGGGCCCCCTTTACAAAGGGACTTACAAAAAATTTTATTACTTTATCGTTTGCATAAATTTTGCTTTTGTTGCGACATCCGTCAAATGTACAGGATGATTTTAGTTGACCCTAGTCAAACTAATTTTCAAAGAATAGTTTGGAGGTTTGATCCTAACCAGCCTATTCAAGACTTCGAAATAAATAGAGTTTTATTCGGGGTCTCTTGTAGCCCCTTTTTGGCTATCAGAACTTTGCTGCAACTTGCTAGAGAGCATGAGGACCTTCCTCTTGCCTCAAAAATCATTGAGGAGGCAGTTTTTGTCGATGATGTGATTTCGGGAAGTGATGACTTTTTTAAGGCCACTGAGATGAAAAATCAATTAATCGAGCTACTTAGCCGAGGTGGATTCGAATTGCGTAAATGGGCGAGCAATTGTCCCGAGTTACTATCCGATCTTCCTGAGTCACACATTTCGATGAAGGCTCTTTCTCTCGATTTAGATGCTGAAAATTCAACTTTGAAAATTCTCGGTTTAAATTGGAACCCTCATACTGATGAATTTTTTTATACTTTCGACTGTTCTCTCCAAACATGCACTAAAAGAACAATTTTAAGTAATTTGGCCCGCATTTACGACCCTCTGTCTTTTTTGGCGCCAATAGTTTTAATTTTAAAATTAATTGTTCAATACTGCTGGGCAGAAGACTTAAACTGGGACGACCCTGTCAGTCCGGAAATTGTTTTTAAATGGGAAAAATTTAAAAATGAATTAAAGTTTTTGCATTCTGTTAAAATTCCTCGTCAAATAATTTTGCCTAATGCTAGTCAAATCCAGCTAGTAGGATTTTGCGATAGTTCAGAACGGGCCTATTGTGCTGTCGCTTATATTCGAATTTTTTATTCTGATGGAAACATTAAAGTTTTTTTTGTTTGTAGTAAATCTAGAGTCGCACCGTTGCGTCGTAAACTAACTTTACCAAGACTAGAGCTTTTAGGAGCTGTTTTGTTGGCTAAATTAATGGATTTTTTACTAGAAACGTTCTCGGAAAAAATTAAATTTGATAAAATTCTTGCTTTTACTGATAGCACAGTGACCTTATCTTGGATTCAGGGATCTCCTCACAAATTTAAAACATTTGTTTCGAATAGAACTGCCTATATACAAGGAAGAATTAGCCCTGAGTTTTGGCATTATGTTCCTACTGAACAAAATCCTGCTGACTGCGGTACTAGGGAAATGTATCCCTCTGATTTACAAAGATTTTATTTTTGGTTAGAAGGGCCTTCTTTTCTAAACCAACCTACAAATACTTGGGATTTTATGACAGTTACTTACGATGGGAATGCAGTTTTGGAAGAACAGCGAAAAAATATTTTTAACGTTTTTACTTGCGAACAAACAGTTGAATATTATGTAAACAACTTGTTTGAAAAATACAGTTCTCTTTTTAAAATTAAGAGAATAGTTGCTTACTTTTTGCGAGGGTTACAAAAGTTTAAAAATCCCTCATACAATTTTGCTACTGATTACCTTACAAATCAGGATTACTACAAAAGCTTACTTTTTATTTCGAAATGCGTACAATCTTTTTCTTTCCAAAAAGAAATTGAATTACTAAAAGATAAGAAACAGCTTCCAAAAGCTTTTCAAAAATTATGTCCATTTTTGCATAATGAAAGCTACGATTTGCTTCGTGTTGGAGGCCGTTTATGCCATTCAAATTTATCATACGATAAAAAATTTCCAATTCTTTTGCCTTCTAGTGCAAAATTCACTGAATTACTGATTTTAGATTTGCATCGCAGCAATCTTCATTGTGGTATACAGACCACAACTTTTTTACTAATGCAAAACTTCTGGGTATTGTCTGCTAAAAAGGTAGTGAGAAAAGTTTTAAGTTCTTGCCATACTTGCTGGAAAACTAAACCTAACTCCCTTCAACCCCCTATGGGTAACCTACCGAAATTTAGAGTTTCCGAAGCAAAGGTGTTCGAAAATGTAGGTATAGATTTTTGTGGTCCGTTCACGATTACTCTTGGTCGGACCAGAGGTGCAAAAACCATGAAAGCATATGTCTGTTTATTTATCTGTTGCGCTGTTAAAGCCGTGCATTTAGAGTTAGTCTCTGATATGACATCAGAAGCCTTTCTGGCTGCTCTGCGCCGCTTCATAGCTAGAAGAGGACTATGCTCAAAGATCTCTTCAGACTGCGGGACCAACTTCGTGGCCTCTGAAAAATACTTGCGACAAATTTTTTCTGATTGCGTGAAGGGGGAAGGTATAGTTTGGTCTTTTAACCCACCTGCTGCTCCCCACATGGGAGGCATTTGGGAATCAAACATTAAATCTTTAAAGACTCATCTTCACAGGGTAGTTGGAAATCAAATACTCACCTATGAGGAATTAAATACGGTTTTAACCCAAGTTGAAGCCATAATGAACTCACGTCCTTTATGTGCCTTAAGCACCGATCCTACTGATCTGGCGGTCTTGACTCCTAATAATTTTTTAAATTTGAGGCCTCCAGGTACAATACCCGATCCAAACTACTGCGATATTGCGTTAAACAGGCTGTCCAGGTGGCAACTGTTGCAAAGAATGCACCGCGATTTTTGGATTCGCTGGCATCGCGAATATTTGCACACTTTGCAACAGCGAGCCAAATGGCACCAACCTCTTGCTTCCATTGATATTGGTACTATGGTACTGATCAAAGATGAAAATTCCACTCCATTGGATTGGCCCCTAGGCCGCATTGAAGACCTTATTAAAGGTTCTGATAATGTTCCACGGGTTGCTATTGTAAAGACTACTAAAGGTACCTACAAACGGCCTTTGGTAAAACTATGCGCCCTGCCTACAAATTAAACTCTCTGAAATGCCCCTGGGCATTCTCAGGGGGGTGGGAAATGGTTCGTCCCGCCTTCCTTTTTGTAAATATGTTCTTTTTACTATAATTTACCAAATTGGTTCGAATTAGGCTATTTGGTGATTTACTAGAGCATTTTCTATTTTTTGTTTATTTAGTATTAATTAACTAATTAAGTACTTAAAATTACTGGGTTATTTGCATTTGAAACTCCCGCGGTTTTAGAGGCAAATATTACAATTTGCTATAATTAATTTACTTTACATAAAATGCATTTTGAATTACTAAGGTTCCTAGTTCCTTTAATATGGACCTTCGTAATCTCATTCCTTCCTACTTATTCCTTTTCTCCTACGCCTATGGATTAACGACGCCACTGGGCGACATGTGGGAGAACGAACGCAGTAGCGATATCTGCTGCATCAGAGAGAACCGTTTCGCCTTCGAACGAGAACACACGCGTGTTAGCGACTCTCCTACCACATAAATGTGGGGTGCAAAAACTACGGTTTAACAGCGCGTCCTCCCATGAGTTCCACTTCCTGTATAAAAATGGTAAGTGAAAATGCATTATTTTTACCTTACATACATTTGTTTATTGCTACACTAACCTAGAAGGTAAACTAGACCATTTCAGAATCCCTTGTACCAGCTTAGCCTATGACCTTATTCCCTTAACTTTATACAGTCCACACCTGACACCGTTAAATTCCAGACAATCTCCTTTCTGGACCACCAGGGAACCCCACCAACTATTTACATAGATTGTCAAAAATTGACAGTTTAGTTATTCCATGAAAATGTCAACCACAGATTCATTTAAAATATAAGATGTTCTAACTATTAAAAAGAATATTCAAAGATAAAGAATGAAACTTTTCCCCCAAAGTAAAGAATGTTCTCGAAGCGCCGGTACTCACACGCGTTTTTCTGCAGCGCGGTGCCGTAGCGTTACCGCAATTGCGATCCGTGGTGTCGGTACACACACGTTTTTCTGCAGCGCGATGTCGCAGCGGTACCGCGTTGTAGAAAAACGCGTGTGTGTACCGGCACCACGAACCGCAACTGCGGCACCGCGGCATCACCGCGCTGCAGAAAAACGCGAGTGTGTACCGGCGCTTAAGGTTAAAAACATATTTTATATAATTTTTCCTATCTATTTTTTAAAACTTTTTAATGCCAGTTTTATTTAAGACTATAAAAAAATACTCTGCCAATATATGGGCCCCTAAGCTCACACTAGGTACTATAGTTATAGTGTACGTTTGAACTAATATAACTAAAAACTGTAATATATGTTATTCAACTCCAGACTAAATTACCTCTCGTTTGATACCACACAAGCCATGTCTTGACTTAAACTCAAACTTTTGAACCCCCCTTAAAAAAACAAAAATTAAAATGTATTCTGTTCAACTCCAGACTTAATTACCTTTCGTTTGATATCACACACGCCATATTTTTACGTAAACTCTAATTTTTGAAATCTACCCCCACCCTTTTTTTTACCAAAATTTATTTTGTTTAACTCCACTTTCAAGTACCTTTCGTCTGATATCACACACGCCATATTTTTACATAAACTCTAATTTTTAAAATCTACCCCCACCCTTTTATTTGGCTTGTGTTCGGTGGATTTTGTTCATTTTTAAATGGGACCATCTCGACCCAAGACCCAGGGTAGGTACCAAATTTCATTGAAATCGGGCAAGCGGTTTTTGAGTTATGAGTGTTGGTCATTACAGACAGACATACAGACAGACATACAGACAGACATACAGACAGACATACAGACAGACAGACAGACAGACAGACAGACAGACAGACAGACAGACGGCGCAACAAAAAAGTTTCAAAATCATCTGAAACGCAAAGATATATAAAAAATTTTGAAATCGGAGCAACTTTTTTTTTCTCGAAAAAATTAGGATCACCATAGCTCACACTACTATAGTATAGTATATGTGTGAGCTAAAATATATTATTTTTCGAAAGTAATTCCTTACTATATTATTTTATAAACTATTTTAGTTTACCAAATAATCCTAGAAATTTTAGATCTGTATTCTGTGAAATTTAAATAAATACTTTTTATTCTATTTCGCCTTCTTCGATCCATCTTTCGACAAAGGCCTCCCGCAATATCTTCCACTCTACTCTGTCTGTCGCCGTGTTCATCCATCTAGTCCCCGCATGTTCCATCTAGTTCCCGCGTGTTCCTTCAAATCGTCCGCCTATCTCATTTGCGTTCTTCCCCTACTTCTTTTATTTTCCCAAGGTCTCCAGTTTACAATATATTTGCTCCATCGATCGTCTTTTTGTCTGATATTCTGACCGGTAAATTTCCATTTTCATTTTGCTCCCTCTCCTATGACATCCCTGACTTTTATTTTATTTCTTATTCATTCCCTGGTTTTTCTATCTGATAGCTGGAGGGTTTCTCCTTGATATGCATGCAGGTCAATAATCCTCTTCATCGTTTTTAACAGAAATACGATAATCTCGGTATTCTTTGTTTTCTGTTGCCCCGGTGACTTAAAAAGTTCGAAGAAATCTCTGGTCCATTCCAATTTTTCACCATTAAATGGGGATCTGATCTCGTCAGACGGCTCAGGCTCAATTGCTGGTATGGACATATCCTCCGATCTACTTAGGTTACCTGGAAAGTGCTTAACAGCAAATTTATAGTTTCTTCACTGTTCTGAGTAAAGGTTCTTTCACTTGCCCTTAGGTAGGCAGGAACGCAGGGTCCTTTTGAGAGGATCTTCCTTAGTCTGATGGCCTCACTCATATTCTCTATGTTGCTAAAATGCTAAAATATTACCATGAAGAACTTTGAGCCTTCTTTATTGCTTTCTTATAGCCTTTTAGAGCAACTTTGTAGGTATCTAGGTCACGCTCATTCCTGCTTTTAGTCTTGTCGGAAAACCTACGCATTTGCTTCCTCAGCTCGCCCTGTTCGACATTTCACCAAGGTGGTTTCCTGGCACTACTACTGCCTGGTGATATCGGAAGAAGTCCCTAAGTACCGTGTAATTCTGAAGTGATGATACAGTATCAGTGTTTGAGCGAAAACTATTAAAACGTAATGCTCAAGTAATAAATTAAATAAATAGTAGGGCAAACTTAATTGATTCCGCCAACTTCAGACAGGTGGCTGTTTTTCAGAAGAGATTAATCACTATTGATAAAAGACAAGTTTTAGTCGGTATTCCGTGGGTATCCTGACTGTAGGTTAAACGGTAACACACCTCGCCACCTGATGGTAAGACAAGTGTGTTGTTTAGCCTTTAAATGTTTCAAGATTTTTAGAATAATACAAAAAACTTTATACAGGCCTGGCAATTTTTTAACACACTATTTGGACTATGTATATTATCTTTTCTGATTTTTTTAACTGCCCATTTTCACAATTGTGTTTTATTCCATTATACAGGATGTATTCGAGATATAGCATTTTTAAAGTTAGAGGGTTAGGAGAAAAAAGGATTTACAAAAAAAGAAAATCTGCCACCGCTAAATGATTATTTGGCTAATTATATCATATGATTTAAATGTGAAGATTTAGGCCAGTCAATAAAGCATTCAACATTGCATATGCGCATGTATCTACGATTTTTAGCTCACACATATACTATACTATAGTAGTGTGAGCTATGGCGATCCTAATTTTTTCGAGAAAAAAAAAGTTGCTCTGATTTCAAAATTTTTTATATATCTTTGCGTTTCAGATGATTTTGAAACTTTTTTGTTGCGCCGTCTGTCTGTCTGTATGTCTGTCTGTCTGTCTGTGTGTATGTCTGTCTGTAACGACCAACGCGCATAACTCAAAAACCGCTTGGCCGATTTTCATGAAATTTGGTACCTAGGCTGGGTCTTGGGTCGAGATGGTCCCATTTAAAAATGAACAAAATCCACCGAACACAAACCAAATAAAAGGGTGGGGGTAGATTTCAAAAATTAGAGTTTATGTGAAAATATGGCGTGTGTGATATCAAACGAAAGGTAATTGAGTCTGCAGTTAAACAAAATACATTTTAATTTATTTAAAAAAAAAGGGTGGGGGTATATTTTAAAAATGAGAGTTTAAGTGAAAATATGGCGTGTGTGATATCAAACGAAAGGTAATTATTGAGTCCGGAGTTTAACAAAATACATTTTAGTTTTTTGTTTTTTTTAAGGATGGGGGTAGATTTCAAAATATGGCTTGTGTGGTATCAAACACAAGGTAATTTAGTCTGGAGTTGAATAAAATATATTTCAGTTTTTAGTTATATTAGCTCACACGTACACTATAACTATAGTACCTAGTGTGAGCTTAGGGGCCCATATATTGGCAGAGTATTTGAGTTGTTGCTAGTATCCTTGGGGGTAGTTTATACCCAAGTTTGCAACCCTGAAATCCCTGTCCTGCTTCCGAGGGACAATTACCGGATTGTAGATGTACTTCAAGTACAGTACTTGAAGTACAATTTCAAGTACTGTACTTGAAGTACCTGACAGCTCTGGGGGCCATGAATGTAATTTTTTTTGATAACTCAAAATCTAAATGGGTAAAAGTAGGCAAAGAATATCGTAAAAAAACTTTCAGTTATATACAAAACAACTCATTGAATACTTACATCAACATTTTAACGTTTCTAAATTCCGCAGAACAAAAATCACTGTTGTTGGCAAAGAAGCCTGCCACCATAAAGGAATTCAGCATTGGCAAGTTGGAGCTATTGGCTTTGGAGAATCCGTTTTCCATTAAAAATATTTTTTATAAGCAAAACACAAAATAAAATCTAATTTAGGACGATAATTAGCACTTTAAACCAAAGCAAACATTACCATCCATAAGAAAATAACACAGAAAAAAGGTTTGTTCGAGGCGTTTACTGTTTTGTGACGTCACTCGCAGCTGATTGGTAGACCGCCTGTTTTGAATCACGTGACTAATTGTTTTAGTTCAATGAATTTATTTAATTAAAAGAACAATGAATTTGAGAAAGAATTAAACAAGAAAAGTTTGTTTTTAGCATTCCCAAGACCTAAAGAAATATCTAAAAAAAAAATATATATTTATTTTTTTCTACTGTCAAACACCCTATTCTCTACAAATTCTGTTCCTATGAATTTTTTCTAGTACGAAGTAGTTTTGACGGTATGTGGCTTGAAAAATGACCGTATCGATAAAATTTCACTTTTTGGAAAAAATTAATTATCTTTGACTAGACGTTTCTCCGCATCGTAGACCTAAAGAACTGAGGTTACCCCTAAATTGTAGAAAATTTATCTAGCGTGAACTACAGAGTCAGTACCCGAAAACTGCTTCTTTAGAGTGTTTTTTTTCGTAAAAATTGTTTTTCGGGTCCCACGGGAATAGCACAGGGATTTCAGGTTTGCAAACTTGGGGATGAACTACGCTCAAGGATCCTAACAATATATAAAAAACAAAATGTTGGTTCATTCGCGTTTGCAATGTTTGCCTTTCATCATGCAAACATGAGGGCCTTGGGGTCTTTAAGCAAAAAAGACCTGATTGGTTGCTTTCAAAGACATATGCATATTATTTCCATATAGTACGTATTATTGCAATACCTACGGTACCTTACAATGCAGAATGCAAACATATTTGAAATAGCAATATCAATGGGTATAAGTCTATCCTTTTTGCGGTCCTTAAGATAACATGTCCTGATTGGTTATACTTTTACGCATGAATATTATTTTATTCTTGTATTCGTTACGTCAAATCATCGGCGTACAGTTGACAAAAACTCTATCTGTGTAAATTTTGTGCATTTTTCGTACCTTTATTTCTGAATGTTTGCATCAAACGCCAACCATTGTGTAAATAGGTAACCGGGAGTTGAGTGTAATTGTTGCTGTACAATTGACAGAAATGTAAAAAACTAAATAATCATTGTTTGTATTTAATTTATGGTTTTCTTTATTTTCAGGTAATATTGCTGTTCCACACACGATATGGGAAATGGTCTGTTGGTAAATATATATATAAATAATTAGGTACAGGGTGATTTTTTATAATTGCAAGATCGCTATAACTCGGTTATTATTGGGAGTAGAAAGTTCAAGCAAAAACTATTCGGTTTGGTAAATTATGGCCACTTTAGGCCCACCATTAGTATTTTTTTATAGGTTATAATATACAGGGGGCGACAATCAGATCATTTTTTTTTAAGGGAACATCCTATATATTTTTGTATTTTTAAGTTCCGCAAAAAAATAGCTTTACAGATATATGTAACACTATGGCTCTATCTTTGTTAGTTTTCGAGATATTGACGATTGAAATTCCGAAAATTAGCAAATTTTAAATACGGTGCGGAGTATTTACACGAGTCACAAACAATATTAAGATGTGTGGATACCTAATGACATTGTCAGTGCCAAATTTTAAATATTTATCAACGATGTTGCTTTATTCCAATGCAGAAGAGCAAGAGATACTTTTATTATATGCGAAAAATAATAAAAAATACCACTGCTACTGCGAGAGAATATCAAGAACTGTATCCAGCCCGACAATGTCCTAATATATCCACAATTCTTAGGATATATAGAAAATTTCGTGAAACATCGTCTGTGGAACGAAAAAAAAACGAGTTGTTCATCCAAACGAAGAGGCTAATTTAAATATTTTACTACATTTTACGTCTTTTACCAAAGTAAGAAGTATCCTAAGAACAAATTCTTATTGGGCATATAAACAACAAGAACTTCAAGGCCTAACACCCGATCAGAAAAGAAAAAGGGTAGAGTTTTGTCACTTTATGCAGGAAAGACTAAACGCAGAACCCCGTTTTTTAAATCACATTTTGTGGTCGGATGTGCCGACGTTTACAACTTGTGGTCTACCAAATAGACAGAATAGCAGACTATGGTCCACGACTAACCCTAATTTTGTAAAAGAAATTAAAATACAGGGAATACAATCCGTGAATGTCTGGTGTGGCATACTGAACGACCGTGTTGTTGGGCCATTTTTTTTTGAGCACTCTTTAACGGGACAAATTTATTTAAATTTTTTACAAAATTACTTAGAAAATTTTTTGGATGACTTGCCACTAAATCAAAGAAGAAGATTGATTTTTCAGCAGGATGGGGCTCCTCATAAAGTTCATGATGTTCGAGAATTCTTAAATAATAATTTTAATGAATGGGTTGGGAAAAACGGCACAATACGCTGGCCACCCAACAGTTTTGATTTAACTCCTTTAGACATTTTTTTATGGGGTCACCTTAAAGATAAAGTTTACAGATTAGAAGCGAGGAATACTCGAGAGCTCAGAGAATTAATATCACTGTCTGTCAATGAGCTTAATGAAAATTTTTCTAATTTAATAACCACAACAATAAATAATTTAAGAGACCGGTTTTAAAAATGTATTGAAGTCAATGGTGATAGGTTTGAACATTTGTTACGTTAATTTTTATTTATTTATGGATTTAAAACATTAAAAAAATTGTCGTCTTTTGATTTTAAATTTCTATGAAAATTGACAAAGATGATTATTTATATTTATCAAACTGTCAGTCAATATTGTTTCAGTTTGTTATTTACAGTCTATACGTTAAATACTCCGCACCGTATACCTATTTAAAATTTGCTAATTTTCGGAATTTCAATCGTCAATATCTCGAAAACTAACAAAGATAGAGCCATAGTGTTATATATATCTGTAAAGCTATTTTTTTGCGAAACTTAAAAATACAAAAATATATAGGATGTTCTCTTTAAAAAAATTGATCTGATTGTCGCCCCCTGTATATTATAACCTATAAAAAAATACTAATGGTGGGCCTAAAGTGGCCATAATTTACCAAACCGAACAGTTTTTGTTTGAACTTTCTACTCCCAATAATAACCGAGTTATAGCGATCTTGCAATTATAAAAAATCACCCTGTACTTATTGAATTGGATTTAAAGGTGGTCTGTATTATGGGTTAGATGTAGTTGAGATTAAGTGCCACTTAAAAACCTTACCACCAGAGTAGCTATTCTGGGTCTTAAACAGTGTGACCATCCACATCACACGCTTTGACCAATAGCAAACTCTGAGCGGTCACGTGTTGTGCAAAATGGCATGTCTCGACCAATGGCATAGTCGCCCGCTCTTCAAAGTTAGTGAAATCTGTTCTCCTACCCCGTACCGACTGAACGTTTCTCGGTCGGATCGTAGGAGAAGCTTGCGCAATGGAGGTCTTTTCGCATAGTCGTGCAGGCGCTGTAGGTAGTTGAGTATGCAAAATATGAGGACCGCAGTTTGACAATGAATTCTAGCTGCTAAAAGGTCACAGATTAACGATCTGGATGTTGCCAAGCCAGGTTTTGGGCCAATTTTTTTTTATCCCCCTTCTCGTATAGCCGTGAAATTTCTGAAAATTTAACTAAGTTGACGCCTTAAAACCACAAGCCAAGCACCACACTATACATCTCCATTGATAGTCTTTGCACCCTCGTACCTCCCCACCCTCCCTCCCATCCCTCCTCCACAAAAAAAAGATAAAACTCCAATTCTAGGTACGGCTCTAGCAGCAAAGGTGGATCACCTTTTCTCCACATCCTGCACCATAATTTTGTAGGTACGGTTAGATATCTGAGGGGGGGGGGGGGTGGCCTCCTACCGCCTTTGATTCAAAGTTTAAGGATCTTTAAAAAAATCAAACCAAAATTAATTTGTTTGGTGATTTTTAAACATTGATTTAATTTACGGACGTCCCCAAAGTTTTAGAAATTAAGCTTTTCTTACCTTGTTATACATCGTTTAAAAGGAAATTTTATTTTCTACAATCAACTATAAGAGAATTTTTTTTCTAAAGAGCTTGGTTTTGGTTTGGACGAAAATGTTTTTATTTATTTATTTTTTAAAAGACTCCCATTTACGGACGTCGCTGGAGAGTTTGTCATTAATCAAACTCTACTAACTTATACATTGTTAGAAAGGTCATTTTATTTTCTACAATAAAGTTGAAAACACTTTTTTTTTATTAGTTTCTAAGAAAATTGGATAAAACCTGTAACAAAATTAATTTGTTTGGTGATTTGTAAAAATTGATTTTATTTACGGATGCCTGTGAAGTTTTATTCTGAAGACAAATCTTACCTTGTGATACAGCGTTTGCAAGGAATTTTTATTGTCTATAATAATTTTTGATAGAGGGCTTGGTTTTTAAGATAATTGGGCAGAACTTGTGACAAACATGTGGTTTTTTATTTTTTTTTATATTTTCTAAAAAACGGACGCCGCTGGAGAGTTTTCTACAATAAAGTGTGGAATAATTTTTGTCCTGGAAAGCTTTTTAAGAAAATTGGATAAAACTTGGTAAGTTTAGTGATTTTTCAAAATTGATGTAATTAACGGAGGCACCTAAATTGTTTTAAATAAAACTAATTGTCCTACTAATCGTTTAAGCCGACTATGGGACACGATTTTTGATAGAGAGCTTGGTTTTCAAGAAAATCGGGGAAAACAGGTAATATGCATTTTTCTTTTTGTCATTTTTTGCATTACCTCAATAAACGGACGCCGCTGGAGAGTTTGTTTTTGGCCGTATCCAACTGACTTGTATATTGTTGAAAAGGAAATTTGTCTACTATAAAGGTAATAACATATTTTTCACTAAGAAGCTTAGTTTTTGAAAAAATTTGAAGAAAACCTAAACATTTTAGGTTTTGGGGGTTTTTGCAGCTAAAATTTAAAAAACTAATATAATTTTATTTTCAGGTTAAGTCTTACACATTTTTTATCTGGATGAAAGTTTAGAAAAATAAAAAAAAGTTCACTAACTTTTATGAGTGATGCGATACTTATTATATTATATTAGCTCACACATATACTATACTATAGTAGTGTGAGCTAGGGTGATCCTAATTTTTTCGAGAAAAAAAAAGTTGCTCCGATTTCAAAAATTTTTATATATCTTTGCGTTTCAGATGATTTTGAAACTTTTTTGTTGCGCCGTCTGTCTGTCGGTCTGTCTGTATGTCTGTCTGTCTGTCTGTATGTCTGTAACGACCAACGCGCATAACTCAAAAACCGCTTGCCCGATTTTAATGAAATTTGGTACCTAGGCTGGGTCTTGGGTCGAGATGGTCCCCTTTAAAAATGAACAAAATCCACCGAACAGAAACCAAATAAAAGGATGGGGGTAGATTTCAAAAATTAGAGTTTATGTGAAAATATGGCGTGTGTGATATCAAACGAAAGGTAATTGAGTCTGCAGTTAAACAAAATACATTTTAATTTATTTAAAAAAAAAGGGTGGGGGTATATTTTAAAAATTAGAGTTTAAGTGAAAATA
Source organism: Aspidapion aeneum (assembly GCA_963576565.1). Taxonomy (NCBI): domain Eukaryota; kingdom Metazoa; phylum Arthropoda; class Insecta; order Coleoptera; family Brentidae; genus Aspidapion; species Aspidapion aeneum. The sequence continues at coordinate 9,445,863 of OY755040.1, forward strand.
TGGCGTGTGTGATATCAAACGAAAGGTAATTGAGTCCGGAGTTTAACAAAATACATTTTAGTTTTTTGTTTTTTTTAAGGGTGGGGGTAGATTTCAAAAATTTGAGTTTAAGTCAAAACATGGCTTGTGTGGTATCAAACAAAAGGTAATTTAGTCTGGAGTTAAATAAAATATATTTCAGTTTTTAGTTATATTAGCTCACACGTACACTATAACTATAGTCCCTAGTGTGAGCTTAGGGGCCCATATATTGGCAGAGTATTATACTTAGCTCACACTACTACTATACTATAGTAGTGTAAGCTATGGTGATCCTAATTTTTTCGAGAAAAAAAAAGTTGCTCCGATTTCAAAAATTTTTATATATATCTTTGCGTTTCAGATGATTTTGAAACTTTTTTGTTGCGCCGTCTGACTTTCTGCCTGTCTGTCTGTCTATAACGACCAACGCGCATAACTCAAAAACGGCTTGCCCGATTTTAATGAAATTTGGTACCCAGGCTGGGTTTTGGGTCGAGATGGTCCCATTTAAAAATGAACAAAATCCAACGAACACAAGCCAAATAAAAGGGTGGGGGTAGATTTAAAAAATTAGAGTTTATGTAAAAATATGGCGTGTATGATATCAAACGAAAGGTAATTGAGTCTGGAGTTAAACAAAATACACTTTAGTTTATTTTTAAAAAAAGGGTGGGGGTAAATTTCAAAAATTATTGTTTAAGTGGAAATATGGCGTGTGTGATATCAAACGAAAGGTAATTGAGTCTGGAGTTAAACAAAATACATTTTAGTTTTTAAAAAAAGGGTGGGGGTAGATTTGAAAAATTTGAGTTTAAGTCAAAACATGGCTTGTGTAGTATCAAACGAAAGGTAATTGAGTCTGGGGTTCAATAAAATATACTTCAGTATTTAGTTATATTGGCTTTCAAGTAGATACACTATAACTATAGTACTCAGTGTGAGCTTAGGTGCCCATAGCTTGGCAGAGTATTTTTGCGTAGTGTAAATTAAAAAATATAATAATAAAACACGACTACTGTATGCATCAAAAACAATAAATAAACATGCTGCACTGAGAATAAAAGTGCTTTCTCTTTTTCCATTTTCTGTTCTTTAGAATTAATTTCGCTCTGTTTACCACACACTCGTTCCATCTCTTTCTGCTTATTAGTCTATAGTATTTCTTATCTGTCTTAAGATGGTATTGTCTTATGGTAACGAGACATGGAAATGGGTCAATTTGTGTAGACCGACCATGGGTAACCGTCATATACTTAAGAGATACAAAAGAACGGAAACACTCGATTTATTTTTAAACTTTTTCACCAGTATTTACTAAGATGGTTTAGGGTTTAAGTTTAAAGTTTAGGTTTAGGTTTAACTTTTAGTTTGTCTTTTGTGAAACGTTTTAACTGAATTTCTTTCAAACTTAATAAAAGTTAATGGAATTTTGGACTAATTATAACTATATAGGTCATAGGTTATATCGCAATGGAAAAAAACCGGTTTAAATAAGAATCTGCAAGGATTTCGTAAAAAAAATGGAAAAAACGGAAAAGAAATGGTTTAAACTATAGGTTTAAGTTTTTAGGGAACGGAGTTTAAGTGAAAATGCAGCGATATTTCAGTGAATTACTTACATTTTTCAATTTACACTTACTTCTTAAACTTGACATTGTCGGAAAATGTGTTCTAATTTCGTAATTTTTATTATATAACTTGCACCAACAAAGCGAAACTGAAACTTTTTTTTTAAATTTATTAAAATGACGTAAAAGTGACTTGACTGACACTTGCTGGACTAAGTACTGGGATTGTCATCTGCTGTCATCTCGGTGCACGTATATCTTAAATATATCTGTATGGCTAGAGCGTATTTAAACCATTAATGGAAAATGACTACAATAAATAAATGAAAACATTTTTCATTATATTAATTTAAAGATTATTTGCAAATAAACAAATCGCGTGTGAGTTTATTTGGATTTTAATCTGAAGATCGTTTTTTTTACTTTCCTTGTCAAGGCAAATATCGTTTAAAAGCTACATGCTAAAATATAAAAGAGATATGAGAATTTAGTACTAAACGGTTTATCCAGCCTTGTGTACATTGCCCTAAAAAACTCGCTCTAATAGTTAATTGAAGCTAAAAATCGTATAAAATTTTGTCATATCGTTCCTAAATATGATCAAATTTTACATTTTTAACAAATAAATTAACAAAAACGTGATTGTTTTCAAGTTACAATGAGATAAACCACCACCCGGAGGTAGTTTAAAGTTTAGGACAATTTTTAGTCGGAATCCCATGACCTAGGGGTTTAAAGTGACGCAGTAGTCTAAATTAGACAGTTGTAGAAAAATCAGTTTTCCATGTTTTCTTCTTTTTTCCGGTCTATATGGTCCATTTCAGGAACAAATCGTCTTAAATTTCAATTTTTAGGACATTTTATCGTCCATACAGGTAAAAATACCAAATCAATTGCGGCCTGTTTCGGCAAAAAATCAATTTTTCCAAACCAATGCACATTTAAATTTTAAACCTAAACCCTAAACTTAAACCAAAACCTAGACTAAAACTTACGCCTTAGTAAATACTGGTGTTTAAGTTTTCGAAAGATGCTTTAAATGTTTGCACCGCAGTAACAACTTTAATTATAATACGGGTTAATTCGTTGCCCAATAACTTCTTTAATGCAACTGAATTTTGATATTTTAATAAGTTTCTCACTTCTAATTAAAAATTTTTGATTTGAGTTTTGATGTATTTACATAAGAAATTTGTTTTATTTTTTACAAGCTTTTATTTAACTTTACTGTAGGTAACTACAGTGAGCTTATATACGTATGTATACAGGGTGTAACATTGAAAAGGATCCACGTCGATTTTGTTTGCAAGGAAGACACTTTTTCGCTATCTTGAAATTTTTGTCGCACGCATCCCCTTCCAGGGGTAAGCTTTACTTTTACATCTGGATTAGGGAAAGTGGGTCTAGTGATACCTTGTTTTGAAGGTCTCTGGAATATCTTTGCAACCATGTAAAAATTTTGAAAATCTTTTAAATTTTCAGATTAAACATAGACTGATAAAATAAAAGTTAAATTTTTGTTATTTAGTCGGTTTAGAACGTTTTTCTACGTTGTCCGATGCCTGTTCTCCACCTCCTTGGATCCTGACAATCATCTTCTGTCAGATTTTTTTGACTCATTGATCTTTGGATTGACTGTTGCCATTCTAGTTTAGGACGCCCTCTTTTTCTGCGCCCTATTGGTTGCCATTCTAGGACTGCTTTGGTAATCTTTCGTCGTTCATCCGTTGTACATGGCCGTACCATATCAGTTGCCTTTTAGTGATGTCATCCGTTATGCTTCCCTCGATTCCCATTCTTTCTTTTATGATATCATTTCTTATGTGATCTGTTTTAGATATTTTAATTGATCTTCTTATTGTATCCATTTCGACACTTTCCATTTTTGTTTTGTATATTTCTGTTACGCGACATGTCTCTATTCCATACAACAGCGTGCTTTTTACCATTGTTTCATATATGTTATTTTACATTCTTTTTTATCTCTCTGCTCCATAAAATACTGTTAAGACATCCAATAAACTTTTTTGCTTTTACTATTCTTTTTTCCAGTTCTTTACAGACTGTTCCTGTCTTATCAAATGTGACACCCAAGTATACATACTCATTGCATGGAGATATTAGTTGTCCATTTTCTAGTTCTAACTCACTGGATTCGTTTCCAATACATAAGTACTGTGTCTTGTCCACGTTCACTGTTAATCCCCACTTTTGGTATTCTTCCATTAACTTTCTCATCATATACTCCATGTCTTCTTTATCATTAGCTACAATTACTTGGTCGTCAGCAAACTGTAGTGTGTATATGGTAAATCGGTCGTTAAGTTAAAACAGAATTTTATATTTTTGTGTTATTATTTATGTTATCCGTCCATGTTAAATTTGAAAATTTGAAGGCACATATCTCAAAAACTAATTGATAGATTTTCAAAATTTTTACACGGTTGTAAATATATATTTTTAAAACAAGCTATCACTAGACCCAGTTTCCCTATTCATAATAAAAAAGTAAAGTTTATCCCTTGAAGGAGGCGCATGCTACAAAAGATTCACAAAATTAGCCAAAAAGTGTCTCCCTTGCAAGTAAAATCGACGTGTTTTGGCTTATTTCAAACTTTCTAATAGTTCTTGAGAAAATCCAAGTGGATCCTTTTTAATGTTACACCCTGTATAGAAAAGGTTTAAATTTTATGTCGAATGTAAATGTAGCTTAATTGCAGTTCACGAACCGCAGCCGCCGAGACAGAAAGGAAAGTTAAAATTGTGCATTATTTTGCTTTTTTGTATTGTTTAGATGAAATGATCTATTTTACAATGAACCTACATGTTCATATGTAAATGTATTTTTTCTCACCATAGATTCTTTTGTTCTTTTCTTCGTCTTCATGCACTATTTTTTTCTGAAGGTTGCTAATTATTAACGGCTTTTCCATCAGTATATTGGTTGCGTAGCCAGAAATATCAGCAACCCAAGTTTTAAATTGTCACTTTTACTAAGATACTTATCGGTAGAACGAATAGAACCGAATATCAGTAAAGCAGCCTAAAATACAAAGTAACTGACATTTTTGAAGTGTAAACTTCTTTAGGCGCGTTTAGCAGTTTTTGTGGGTAGTGAATTGAACTGAGCCGTCAGGCTCGGCTATGTAACGCTCATTCGGGTGAAGTCGGCTCGAGTCGACTAACTGAGAGGAACATTCAGCGAGCGATATGATAATGCAGATGAAGGCCAGTATTATTAATTCCGCCTTGTAGAAGTTTACACTTCTGCCGTGTGGTCTTAAGCACACATAATTTTTTATTTTTTTTTAATTGGGTAATAAATACCGAAGTTATGATATGATTTACAGCAAGTTACTCAATTTCCTCCAATGTTTTTAAAAACTTTTAAATATTTTTTTTTCGGTTTTGATAAAACTGCAGTTGTTTTGTTTGATTTTTGGGCGGTAATAAAGTAAGTAAGTAAGTAATAAAGACCATGGAGATCTGTCAGTCGGCCATTTTGCTGCTAATTATTACCTACCCAAATTTTGTACAGCGTTTCCCATTTCTAATAGGATATTGCTAGATATTTCCATATATATAAAAAGGTAATAGCAAACTTTAATAAGAGTACAGCTAAATTTCATAGCGTATTCGTTTGAGAAAGGTAGTGCACCACTCGTGTTTCACTGACACTGATACGGTGCTGGGTTCCCCTCCCATATGTCAAAATACACCCAAAAGACACATTTTCGACGATATCTCAAAAGAAATTCGTCAAAAACAGTACCTCTTTTAGTCGTTGCTGCGCGGGCTAGTAAGGTAAAAAATTAACATTATTTTTTATCTTGGCAGGACCTATCAAGAATTTTCCAGAAAAATGAAAAGCAAAAACTGCCATAATTTTTTTTTTCTTAAATACAATTTTCGACGTTGAAATGCGTTTTTATAATTGACTTAAAATGACAGAGCAGATGCTAAAAATTACAATATATCAAAAGTCCCTAAGGGCCGATCGCACCGACTTTTAAAATTTCCTTTCTTAACTATGGATTGCTTTAATTTTAAGCATTTATTTTTAAAATTGTTGCACCGAGCAAAAATATTCTCTCCTTTGTTAAGATGCGACCACCTTGTGACCCAATCAGGCAACGCCGCTCTTTCAACCAACCAAATGTTTATTACACTAGGGAAAACAACAACACCCAGTACTTTACAAAATAGTTTTGTCAAAGGCAATCAATTTTTCTATGTTAAGCCGCCTTTAAAATTTATTAAAAAAATTAAAGTTCTTGAATTTTTGGAAGAATAAAGATGATAAAATCGAGAAGGTGATACTCGATTTTGTGGGTGTCCTCGTCGGTACAACCAAAGGACTAAAAATTATAATGAAATTAGGGTAAAGTGTAACATCATGCAGTGCAGTTTAATTTAAATATCAGGATTTTCTTACACTGGTCATTCCTATCCTACCCTTAGCGCTGTACCTACCAGGCTATAAACAACAGTTAACCCGAAAATCAGACGAAAATACTGTAATAAAAAGTAGAAGAGAGAACTTTATTTAAATAATTTTTACCTTCTTTACAAATCTTTTTGTAATCTTTACATAGGTAGGTATATTTTTTCACAAAAACATTTTGCCAAAAGAACCAAAATCTAGCCTTATCTTTTGCAATAAAGTTTTGCAAAATCATTTTTATTTATTTAAAGATTTTTTTTACAGTTTTTGTTAAAAATAAAACATTTTTCTTACTAACAAAACACAAAGAGACGACACCTTCACTTTAATCACAACACTCTGCTCATTTATAGGTATTGCCAGTTGCTATGGCTATGCCAGATGAGTAATATTATGTGACCAGCATCTTATCTTTAAGCATCATTCATCATTAAGGGCCGGTTTATCAATGGCGGGGTATCTCGTCGTGTTAGCTAGCCCTGGGCCTAACTCTAACCTTGGGGTAACCCTCGAGTTAAAGGGAAAAGTGTTTATGCACGCGATTTTAACCCAGAGCTCCGAAACTCGCAGGTTGGCAATGCTGGTAACAATCGACCATCTAAGTTTTCCCTTCTTATTTAATAGTCTGTGGAATTTTTGACATTTTGTGGTGATAATCATATGTTTTTTTGTATTGTTGGTGTCGGGGTTTTTGTTAAAAAATATTATTTGGAAAAACTTATTCAGTTTCTTCAGTTATTGTAGTCTAGCCAGTAAGTATCTACTATATGTATGATAAAAATAATTTAGCTACATAAAAATTAGCATGTAAATAGTTCCAACTTTGTAAATTGTTTCTGTTGTACTTAGCTACTTATTATAGTCTAAAATAAAAATGCATTTATAGGTACCTATCTACCTATTAAAGCTAAATAATTTAAGAGATAAAATAACTTAAAAGCAAATGGATTAATATCTTTGGTATTGGATCATAATTCTGCATTTTGTAAGTTTATTTTTAAACTCCTACATCTATTTTATTTTTGTTACAGGTTATGTCTTTACAAGGAAACCAATAGACTTCTACATTTTAATAAAGAAATATCAATAAGGCACATCAACAAGAAGTAATGGTACTAGTTTCTGAAACATCAACCTGTTATCCCGGAATGACTGATTTACAAACACCCCCTGTAAAGAGCAAGCCAAAGCTTCCTGGGTGACCAGAAAGTGTTTAAAAACCTTGATGTGATATAATATTTATTCTGTAACATATTTTTTTTAATTATAAAAGTGCTCTAGCATGTTGCAATAATTTTGTTGTTTGTTTATTTCTGATTCCTAAAATACTGTTGTATAACAAAAGAACTTAATAGTCATTTTTCAGGGACCGCCAAATAAAAATTTAAAAAACAGTGTTTGAAATATACATTCACTTTTTATTTTGCATTTTTAAATACATATTAAAAGTTTTAAAATTATATACATAAATTAGTAATTATAATAAAACTGGTACACATATTGATGAAGATTCATATGTGAGTGGGCCTTGCAGCCCTTCCGCTGCGACCGCCAGTGGGTCTATATTGTGGCTCGGTACCTACACATATGAGGTATAGCTCTGTTGGCAGGTAGGATATTTATTGGGTGCTTTTCTATTAAACATGATCTTGCTCATAGAAAAAAGAATATTTATTTTGGGTTTGCTTGGTAGACTGCTCCCATTGCAAAAATCTCCATGTCTGTGGGAAATTCCATCATCTCAGCCTCACACCATAAAAAGTATCACCGCTGGTGTTTTAAAAATTTCGGAGCATCCTATTTAACACAAAAATTGAAGTACACAAGTTAAATGTTATGCTTTTGAGAAAAATCAACCAAAATAAAAAAAAAACACTTCAACATAATTGGAAATTTTGACGTTAACCCAGAGCTAAATACGCTACCCTGCCGTTCGAGCGCGGTCAAGTTAGCCTAGGGTTAACCCTCGAGTTTGCATTTAACCTTGGATGGATAAACCCTTTTGACAACTTTAACCCAGGGCTATCTCTAACTCGAGGGGTAACCCTCCATTGATAAACCGGCCCTTAGAAACAGTAAAGTCAAGAAAAAAGATGACGTAATTTTAGCAACACTAAGGAAGAAATAAGTCTGCCTTTAATTTAGGTGCAACGAAATTTTCGGTGCGATGGGCCCTAAACCACACAGGATTTATTAAACCACGGCCCCCTCAAATTAACAAGCCCGATCCTTCTTTGAAATACAACACTGTCGAAGGCTGACATTTCCAAAATTTTCCTGTCAGCCTATATTTTTTTGTTTTCAAATTAGTGAAAATTTTAGATCTGTCGGCCTTCGAAACTGTTGTCATTCAAAGTAGAATCCGGCTTGATATAAAGGGGGCTGTGATTAAACCGAATTTATTGTCAAGTACAAGACAAAAATTAAATACGATATTATATACCTATAGTTGATGTTCTATTTAAGTGGCACCGCGTCATAGCTATGGTAAACCAAATTCTGCGGCAAAATTTAAGTAAAGAAGCCTTAAAAAATTAGTGTTTCACTTTGTACATGCAGTGTGCCGCTCGGGGCTTAATGTTCGAAAGATAAAACACTACGACCTTTTAAAGGAGAGATCAAATAGGTACTTACCTGATAAATAAAGATCCGAAACATAAAAGAGGATCCAAAATTATATTAAAATGTGCGCAAATATTGATTTAGTTGCAAAGACGGTAATTTGTTTTGTGAAAAGCTCCGTCATAATTTGACATACTGTCAAAACAACAACGAATAGAAAACGTCAAAGCCCTGCTAAATCAATAATATGTTCATAACGACCAGGTAATAGTATATATGTTCCTTTCTAATGAAATCGTTTAGAATAAGACATCAATAAAAAGCAAGTAAATTAGTAAGCTAATGACTAATTAGTGCAGTGCCTCATTTTGGGAATCAATATCAATAAAAAAATTAAAGGAAGTGCGTGCCACTGTATGTACCCCTCTACTCCCTTCCCGCCCATCAAGGTTTTGATGACGCGGTGTCACTTTAATACAACATCAACTAAAACCCGGTGCCACCTACGACTTTCTCGTGCGTGCCCGCGCACGCGTCACATGAGTCGTAGGTGGGAACCGGGTGTTAAGCGGCATTTTTTAAGCCTAAAATTCCCCGAGGTATGAAAAGGCACTTTAGTGTAAAATTGTTTAAAAAAAACAGGGTTTTAGGTATACTGGTCCAATAAAATATGTTAACCAACACAATAATATAAAATAGTTTAAGAATTATTAGGTTTTTCGGTGTATTTATGCTCATTCTTTAGAAGTTAGAAATAAACATAAAACTTCCAAAACATGAAATGCGCGCGCTTTAAAATGTTTACTTTCCAAAATTTGCATGTTTTAGTTCTAAATTTTATTTTATGCCCACGATTTTATTTTAGTCCCTAGGAACGGCATAAAAAGTTCCATTTGAATCCCTGAAATGAGGGACTAAAATACGTTTTTAGTTTTATTACTCTGTCTTGAAAAATGCATAGTGCAATGGTGAACCACCCGCCTGTTATTATTGTATTATTTTACTCAATCGTATACATATTATTTATAATAGAAGCCCATGTCTTAAAAATACCAATATAGATGAAGCCATATTGAATTTATAGCAAACACGCCACCAGAGGTTGGTTTTGATTGTTTCTATAAGAACGTTAAGACCACACCAAATTCTACACCAAATTCAAAGACATTAGAGAATTATTGAAATAAAGACAGGCTATAATAGTGTCAGGCACAATTTTGACACCTTCACATTGTAATATCAGCTGTGATCTTTCAACACACGGCCTTTGTTTACTATATGAACCGCAATAAATAGTGCCTTCATTTATTAATTGAAAATAAACGACGAAAGTTTTAAATTCGACTTTGGTATGTCAATTTTGAAGGATCAACTGTCAGTTTTCAATGTGAATGTGTCAAAATAGTGCCTGGCACAATTATAGCCTGGCTGTATTTCAATAATTCTCTATTAAATTTAAAATTATCTCCAAGCTACTAGAAACTCTTGTAAACGACCAAGTAGAATTTATTTAAAAGATTTTTAATTTAACTTGTTTTTTAAAAGCGTGAAAAATATATATATCAAATAATTATGGAATTGTGCGATAAGGTTTAGCTCGGATATTCTATTAAATTTGTACCGGTATGGCTTGTCACTGCACTCGTTTAATTTTTTCTAACGCCCAGCGATTCCGCAATAATGCGGGTATGCATTTATAGACCGAGAGGCGGTGCTCTTGTGAAAAATATCCTACTTTCATACCACAATTCCCAAGTAACATTATTACCACTCGAGGTTTTATTAATTTGGTTCCAAGGTGCTGTTATGGCTTTTAGGATCAATTTGGCTACAAAAAGGTAATTTATATTGCCAATTACCTAAAGAGCTGTTATACATCCAAAAAGTGTTCTTCTGTTCCTTTTAGATACTTTTGGTTTTATTGATTTCTGATTTATAAAGATGGTCTTATAAAACCCTTTTACCTAAAGTTTTTAAAAAGAAATAAATATAAACTTTGGTCTTTTAGTTTTTTTCATTACTTTAGGTCATAACAAAAGTGTTTTATAATAGAGCTAAAAGGTTACCTTATATCCTATTGTTTTTGTAGTTACCAGTAGTTTAATAGTAAATATGATTATATAGGCGGCCATATAGAACCTAGTTTCCTTAACGTTTTTAAGAGTGGTAAATATAAACTTTAAACTTTTGGTTTTTGCCATTACTTTTAGGCATTTTAAACAGGTTTTATTGGAAGGCTTAAAGGTAAACTTAATTCTTTTGTATTTTTGGTTACCCATAGCTGCATATTAAATATTATTTAAATAGGCGGTCATATAAAACTTTGTTTCCTTAAGGGTTCCAACAGAAGTAAATAAATACTTTCGTATTTTAGTTTTTACTAGTACTAGTACAGATTGGTACCTACCTATTGCAAGATTGATTATTTATTATCCTCCTGGGTAGGGCACCCAAGCCTAGATAAGGCCTGTTTAAACGGCCAATATAAGAGGTTTCCCTCCAACCTGCAGGCACAACGGATATTATTGCACTGGCCCTCCTGATTGTGTGCAAATTGCACGATAAAAAACATTTAAATTTAACACATTAACAGTTTAAAAAACAAATACAAAAAATTTAAGTGAGGTTATGTTCACTATGTTTACCTTCTCTTTTTTATTGGTTTCATAAGCGCACTCAAAAATCCTTGTTGCGACAGAGTAACAAATAAAACCAAGTGACCACTATAAAACGATAATGGCGTATATAGAATTATTTTAAAAATATTGTAAACAGAATATATTTATCTAGTCGTTTTAGCAGTATTTTTTAACAATAATTTTACTTTAATTTTGATTTATGTAAACCAAACAGACTTTTTTAATGGTGAATAGTGTAAATTATTTTTTTTAATTTTAAATATTTGTTATTTAGTTATCAAAAAACTATTAAAAAGCATTTGTGAGCTGGCGCGCTTGTTTTGAGAGCTTTTCAGATACGATTTTATCAGAAAAATAAGTCTGGCAGGCAATTTGATGATCCACAAAACGACAAACTCCTCATATATAGGTATATTTTTATGTGATACAATAATTTTGGGACTCTGACATTTTTGGCAATTTTATGACCTAAATTTATTTATATAGCCATTGTGAATCTAAAATATCGCTAAAGCTTTTATAGGAAAAATTCTTTATTCTAAAGGTATTATGGTATTCAACAGAATTGCCAGGATACCAAATTACCAAATCTGGTTTTATAACAGGATAGAGGACGTTTCTGAGTTGCTTTTAGAACCTGGCATAATAGCTTTAGGCTCTAAAAGGTTCTATACTGGTGGAACCGCTAGAGGGCGAAGCTAGCGTTTATTTCTTATGGTTTTATAATGAGTTTAATACATAGGTTGCCACCACCAATTGGGGAGTCCCATTTGGGAGGTCTAAGGGGTATATAAGCGTAATAGGAACGTGCTAGCGACCAAACATTGAAACCAATGGTTTTAAGGAAAGGCTCTGGCAACCTTTTAGCTTCTGCTATAAATAAAGAAATGTTACTTGGGTTAGGTATTTGCAGCGAAAGTACTTCGGTTATAGACCCAAATTTACCTTGGTCGGACCGTTTTCTTGCTATGGAACAGAAATAAATTTTACCTACTTTCATACCAAAAAAAGAAAATATTTAGACCAAGAGGTATATCAGTTGATTAAAAAAACTTTAGAAGAAATAAATTTTAAATAAACTTTTTTGTAAAGGGAATCATTCCCCTCCAAGGCTGAATTATAGATTATAGCAAATATCTCGGAAACTATTAAGTTTTTCAAAAATTGCCATAGGAGGATTTTGGTTTAGAAATATGTTTTCAGTTAAATTTAAAGGTTGTTTTTATTTTATATTTTGTTTTCCTCTGATGATTTTCTTTGCATATACCAATTTGTCTGTCAAATAAATAAAGCTAAATATGTAGGAAACTATTAATTTTTTAATAATTTTTGAGGGGGCTTTTTGGTTTGCTATATTATTTGGAGTTCAATATAATATTTGATTTTTATCCTTATTTTCGGTCAACAAGCCAATATCCGACCAAGGTAAATTCGGGTTTATAACCAAAGTAATTTCCCAAATACCAAATTGCAAATAATGCAAGGACCTAAAACTATAAACAACAAGTGAAATTAAAGAAAAGAAAAATAAGAAAAAAGGTTTCTGTCCCGGAGAAAACTTTTTTCTTATTTTTCTTTTCTTTAATTTCACTTGTTGTTCAAATTAATTTCCCTGCAGATACCTATTTTTGGGTATGAAAGTAGGATATTTTTCACAAGAGTACCACCCCCCGGTCTATTAATAGATATCAAGCATAAGCTACGAATATAAGTGCCGCAATTATAAGCTTTAAAATAGCAGTTTATCAGAAAAACCAAAACTAAAACTATGTTGCACCAAGGTATGGTTTATAGTTTGCAAACAAAAGTTTAACGGTTTTGGTCCCGCCTCTGACCGAGTTATTTCAGACTGCCTCATTTTCGAACTGGTTTACTCGATGTTTATAGATTTTTGTGCTCTGACAGACTGACAAGAAAATGGGTCAGATGCACTCTAATATTAGTGAAGTCGGCAAAGCGGCAATTGTTCATCATTTGAAAATAGTAGGTTATACAACTAGAAGCTAAAACATTGCTTGTAAAAAATCACCGTTTAGCCAGTAGTTTAATAAAAAACTATTAGATAACATAGCCCCACAACAAAAAAAATGTCGAGATATGTACGACAGACCACGGTATTATTCCTATGTATTTTTGGACGCTAAATCCGAATCTGAGGTACAAAAAGTCTAGACATCTGGAATTTTCCCAAATGGGTCAGTTCATATGAAATCAACGAAAAAAAAAGTTGTCCCAGAAGGCACGTATAGCCATCCATAAGACCCCGTCGTTTTGGGTGTTAAGCTTTGGGTGGCGGAACAAAGATCGAAAGATAAAAGATCGAATACAAAAGATACTAAATAAATCAGGAAAGTTTTTTTTTAACTATGTAATAGCGATATTTTTAAACGCGCTATTTTGATCTTTTGTCTTTCAATCTTTTGTACTTTCGATCATTTGTACTTTCGATCATTTGTCTTTCGATCGGTCTTTTTTTCAATCATATTTAAAAAAAAAACCTTCCTGATTTCTTTCCTGGGATCCTAGACAGCGGCGTAGCGTGGGGAGGGGGCGGGGGGGTTCGTCGCACCCCCCCCCCGCCCCGAGGGTAGTGGCGCCCCATTGGTGGTCGAAGCGCCCCCAGCTTTATTAAGTCGGGCCGGCAACGGCCAGTTGAGTGGGCGCCAAAGGAAACTAACGACATGAAGACCTTTTCTTTTTTTTTTTTTTTGTGGTCGCAAGATTTGTGAGATGCGCCCTTGTGACCTGTCGGCCGCCCCCTCACACATGATGACCGTTTTTTTTTGGCCGCAAGATTTGTGAGAGGCGCCCTTGTGACTTGTCGGTCGCCCCCTCACACATTACGAATTTTTTTTTTTTTTGGTTGCAAGATTTGTGAGATTCGCCCTTGTGCCCTGTCGGCCGCCCCCTCACACATGATGACCTTTTTTTTTTTGGTCGCAAGATTTTTTTCAGTTTTCAGAGGCGCCCTTTTTAGCGGTCGCCCCCCCCCCGCCCTTTTGGGCACGCTACGCCGCTGATCCTAGAGGGTGTGTAACCAAACCGAATGGAACCAAACCGAACCCAACCGGACAGAACCGAACCGAATTAAAAAATATGTTAGAAAGAGACTTCATAGTCGAACTTGTTCGATTCGGTTCAGTTTAGTTACACACCCCCTAAGATCCCGGAAAAGAAATCAAGAAAGTTTTTTTTCAAAAATCTATGTAGTAGCGATATTTTGAAATGCGCTATTTTGTTCTTTTGTCTTTCGATCTTTTGTACTTTCGATTTTCTGTACTTTCGATGTTTTGTCTTTCGATCTGTTGTTTTTCGATCTTTTGTTTTTCGATCTTTTGTAGTTTCGTTCTTTTGTCTTTTGATCTTTTGTGGTTTCGATCTTTTGTCTTTTCGACCTTTTGAATTTCGATCTTTTGTCTTTTCGATCTTTTGTTTTTCGATCTTTTGTATTTCGATCTTTGTTCCGCCACCCTTTAAGCTTTATTTTTGAAGAAAATTAAAAGTTTAGTTACTTAAGTAAAACAAAGTATAAAAGGCAACTTCAAAGGGGTAAAGTCAACCACGGACTCCGGTGTTTAGGAAAAAGGCATTTCCATCCTCAAAGTGGCTTGCCTGACTACAATAACAAACTGACTACAAGATACAAGGTAAATCAAAAAGAAAGAAAAAATGGGTGAAACCTATTTTTTATTCAACGAGTGAAACGACAGCGAGCCAAGGAAACTAAGTCCATGGCGGGACGAAAACATCCACCGGTCTATAAGGAAGAAAGACATTTCGTTACAGTTCAACCAGACTATGCTATCACCGTCTCCATGGCGTCGTTCGTCGGTTCGGAACCGAAAACAGTGAGTTAACTTTCTAGTCAATAAGACTAACTAGCAATTTTGTTTTAAAAAAATTTAAGATTTAAACTTAGGGTTCACTCAACGGTTCTCCCCGCTTTGCTTCACTATAACTCATAATTTTGTGGTGTTAAATAGAGCATTCATTTGTTTTATATATTAGCTCACACATATACTATACTATAGTAGTGTGAGCTATGGTGATCCTAATTTTTTCGAGAAAAAAAAAGTTGCTCCGATTTCAAAATTTTTTATATATCTTTGCGTTTCAGATGATTTTGAAACTTTTTTGTTGCGCCGTCTGTCTGTCTGTCTGTCTGTCTGTCTGTATGTCTGTCTGTCTGTCTGTCTGTCTGTCTGTCTGTCTGTGTGTCTGTATGTCTGTCTGTAACGACCAACGCGCATAACTCAAAAACCGCTTGGCCGATTTTAATGAAATTTGGTACCTAGGTTGGGTCTTGGGTCGAGATGGTCCCATTTAAAAATGAACAAAATCCACCGAACACAAACCAAATGAAAGGGTGGGGGTAGATTTCAAAAATTAGAGTTTATGTGAAAATATGGCGTGTGTGATATTAAACGAAAGGTAATTGAGTCTGCAGTTAAACAAAATACATTTTAATTTATTTAAAAAAAAAAGGTGGGGGTATATTTTCAAAATTAGAGTTTAAGTGAAAATATGGCGTGTGTGATATCAAACGAAAGGTAATTGAGTCCGGACTTTAACAAAATACATTTTAGTTTTTGTTTTTTTTGTAAGGGTGGGGGTAGATTTCAAAAATTTGAGTTTAAGTCAAAACATGGCTTGTGTGGTATCAAACAAAAGGTAATTTAGTCTGGAGTTGAATAAAATATATTTCAGTTTTTAGTTATATTAGCTCACATGTACACTATAACTATAGTACCTAGTGTGAGCTTAGGGGCCCATATATTGGCAGAGTATTTTATTTGGTTTAATAGCTCAAACGGCTTCACTCTTTTTAGTCTTCAAACTAGCATAGTATTGTCTAGAAGTTCAATTGCTTGTACTTGACTTTTTTTTATAGTATCTGTAACAGTTTTAGAATTTAGGTCCCGATGAACGTCATTATTTCTCATTTATCACTGAACATCCTATGTTTTTTTAAATATTTTTAAATCTATCTTTTTGCTTGACCAGTTTTTGTTTGGACTTTTTATTTCCAATATTAATCAAGTTACAGGAATATTGCACCCTGTACATTTCTTAAATTTTTCAATAATATCAAAAACTCGTCGAACATTTTGCTGTGACTTTTATTTCTTATTTTTTCTTATTTTTTTTTTATTGTACTGTAAACTATAGCAATTTATCTCTTTCTACCAAAATTTTAAGATATTAAAAAAATTACCGTTTGCAAACAAAATCGATGTATTTGAGTTATTTTCTTCAAGTTTAGAGGCTCCGGACGAAAAATACTTAAAAGGATCTATGTAGATCAACTAAATTCATATTTAACACAAATAATCAATTTAGTTGAGACAAATATTTGTGTAATTTGGTTAAATACATGAAACGTTTGGTTAAATACATAAAGTTTTAATACTATTTTTGTAATTTCTAGTAATTATTTGGTGTAGTTGACTTAATTTTATGAAGTAATTAGCTTATATCAAACACATATTTACTTAACTCAACTATATATTTTTTTGAATCAATTACTTTTTTTTTCTATGTAGTTATTAAATATTGTGCGTAATAATTCGCTGTTTATTTATAATACTTTAGTCAAATAAAGCGATTAAATACAAACAAGTGATTCTAATTCATCACAGGTCATTAACACAAGTTTTTTATACCCACTGCCTTTTTGTTGAAGTTTTTTTGGCCCACTGAAATATGTAAATTCAGTTTAAAAAAATAAAGCTAATGATACTTCTAAATACTAATTTAAATAATATTTTAGAACGGAACAATATTATTTGTCTAAACAATAATGTAAGCAATATTTTTGGCAAGTGTGCCTTTTTCAATTTGCTATAACTTTATTAACATCGATTTTTATTTAAATTTCCTACCAAACCTTTAGATTATTACAGCTGTAATCCCACGCGGCATGTTTTGCCTGCCTAACTTGCCATTTGGGTTTGTCCATGCTCACTTAGGCTTGGCGTGCTTCTTGAGATTTGCCAAATCGCGGTCAAGCCAAATCGGGACACTTTGACCTGCGTATCAAGCCGGCATCCCACGGCCTCTGGTTTGCCAAACTTGGCCTATGTATTCCCAAATCTCGCTTCGCGTTCTGGGATTCTAAAGATTGGTTTGTCATGGCGCGGGTTGGATTTATCCGCGTCTATTCGGTAATTGTGTACACGTTAAAGGAGTGCAAGCTTACTCGAGTGTACTTGCAAACCATTCCAAAGAAGGACTATGAGGATCGCCAAGTGTGAGTGGCTGAATTTTACCCGAAACAAATTTACTTTTATTCACTTTTATTTACCTGAATCTTGTCTGTGCACCAATATATATATATATATATATATATATATATATATATATATATATATATATATATATATTTATCGGTTTCACAACGTTCTACGTCTTCCGATACCCAATCTTCACTCGTTTCTGTTTGCCCATAATTCATCATCTAGGCCTCTTATTCTTATTTCACTGTCTATTTCTTCTCTCCAGCTTCTCCTTGGCCGTCCTCGTTTTCTTCGGCCAGTTGGTTTCCATTGTAGTATTTGTTTAGGTAGTCTTTCATCATTCATTCTTTGTACATCTCCTTACCACACCAGTTGTTTTGTTCTTATATCATCCACTAAAGTACGTTCACCCACTGTCATAATTTCTCTTATTCTTTGATTTATAACTCTTTCTCTTTTTGATTTCCCTGCTGCTCTTCTCCAATAGTCCATCACCGTAGCGGAAAGCATTTTTTCTGTTCTATCCTTGATTGGCCATACTTCTGAGCCGTATGTAATAATACTTTTTACAATGGTGTTATATATAAGCTTTTTGTTATGTTTTGATATACTTTGGTCCCAAATTATTCCATTTGATAAAGTTATTGCTTTTCTTCCTTGTATGTTTCGATCTTTTATAGCTTTGTCTAGTGTTCCGTCAGCTGTAATTTTTAGACCTAAGTATTTATACTCATCACAGGAGTGAATTCGCTGCCCGGTATTTAAGATTAGATCCTGTTGCACCAAGATGAAGCTAAATAGAGACGAGAAAAGGCTTTCTCTCGTCTCGTCACGTTATGCGAGAGAAAATGTGTCTCTCGTCTCAACGATATGACTCTTCTATCGCTCGAGAGAGCCTTTCTCTCGTTTCGTCTCGTCTCGTGATTTATATGTATGTATGTGTAAAAGTGATTTTTCAAGGTGAATGACGACGAGGTGGCAAAGCAATTGAGATATCAAGAAATAAAAATGTAAGGACATTTTTACTACAGGTTACCCAACAAACAGATAAATAAGCCAGCTGGCGGTCTTTGATCTCGGTGAAATCAACGATGGCTGGTCATTCACAATTTACTATAAAATAAGAATGTTTCTCACATTGTTTTACAAAAAAATATTTGTACTGCCAGAAAAAATAAAAACCTTAAAATAGTTTTGTACTGCTCTTAAAAATGGGTGCTAAAATGAAATTTAATCTCGGTCGCGTAAAAAATTATATGTTGTCCTCTATAGGGGAATATTGAAATAATGTGTGTTTTTTACCTTCCCAGCCCGCGTAGCAATGGTTTTAACGAAAAAATTTTTTTTGAAATAACGCCGAAAATGTGTTATTTGGGTGTATTTTGATTAATTTTAACAATATTGTCGTGATGTCTGTCTATGTGTCCGTAACACGATAGTTCCTAAACCGCTGATTCGATTTTCATAAAATTTTCAGGTAAAATAGTGTTCGACACTCTAACGAGCTGATTAGTTTTTGGTCAAAATCCATTTATGTTAATGACAATTAAAAAGTTTAAAAAGTGCTAACTTTTTAACAGAGCATCACATCTATATGCGGTTTTCGGAATATTTGCTTACATTTTGCTTAATAATTCGTGTTCTAATCAAAAACTACGTAGGCGCTTTAGTTTGTAAGATATTTACAAAAAACTGTTTTCAAGGTTGATATATCATGGCTTCACTTGAAGTGTGCTAATAGGCTAGCTAGGAAGGTATCAGATCCGTCATGGATCCATTTATTTAAATAAAGAATATCTTTTTTTTTGCGCAAACCTTCGCTTCGGTCAAGGGCGTCGATAGCTTTTTTTCTTGGGGGGGGGGGGAGGGTACTCTGCCCTACTTTTGCAAAACCTAGTAACTAGGTTTTTGGTAACTTTTCACGAGAGCGTTTTTTCTAAAATATTTTGCTAATGGGAAATAATGAAAATGCGAAGGCTATTATCGCAAAACCATTTTTATTTTTTTTTTAGTTTGCTGAATGGGTTTAAAATATTTTAAAATGATCAAACTAAAAAAAAATAATAAAAAATAAGAGGTAATAAAAAAATAATAAAAAAAAATAAATAAATAAAATATTAAGTTTGCTGATTTCAAAAATCAAATAAAAATAGGGTCATTTCATAAGAAAATTACAAACTTTATGTAATATCTCAAAAATTAAAAGTGAAAGATAAAATTTAATTTGACAGTTGAATTGCTCTTAAAAAAGTGCTTTAAGAACGTTTTTACAGAAATAAAAAATATTCATAAATAAACAAGTTACGGGGGTAGGTCGAAAATGCACCAAATTAAAAACCAGTTTAAGATATCGATGTGCGGTTTTCGGCATTAACTTTTTATCGAAAATCGAGCTCGCAAAATGCAGGTTAGTTTTTTTCTATCTCCTCTAGAAATAGGCGTTTCCTATCAAAAGTGTCCTATTTGGACCACTCTGTATTACAATAAAAGAAATTTTAGGTTTTTCTTACCGTTAGTTTCAGCTGACCAAAACTCAATTACAAATCACAACAAACCCTATTTTAAACTTTACAAATACTTAATAACACCTTGAAACTTATACATACTTAATTTTTTTTTTGCAAATTTTCGGGAGCCTTGCATTACGAGTGCTCGATAATAAAAAACTTCAGTTCTTGGATTCTTGGGGGGGGGGTACTGACCCCCTATGGAAGCGCTTGGCCTCGGTGTGCCCTTGTAAAGTCGTAGATAATAATTTATAATATATTAATACCTATTACTAATAAACAAAAAAGCAATTAACAAAAAAAATTAAATCTTGATCTATTATAAAATACCTTGGGTAGGTACATCGTGTGCTAGATGGCCTTCATTTTTTTCTAACTAGTTATTATACTTTATGCTCTACAGTTGGGCATTTTTGCACAGATATTCGTGATGGATAAAGAGTACCACACATTGTTTTTCTGGTAAACTTCGTCTTTTAATAATATGGTCTGAAATTTTTTTTTATTGCTTTCTTCATTTAAAGTAACGAAGATTATTATTTTTTTCGTTTTTATTGGTCTTTTCAGCAGGGTTGCCAGGCGTCCAGATTTTGGCGGGATTGTCCCGCTTTTGATTAATGCGTCCCGCCAAAAATCGCAACGTTTAAATGTCCCGATTTTCTCGAAAATATCCCGATTTGTCCCGATTTTTCAGTGTTACTTATAACACACTTTGTTTTGGACCTGTGTATGAATTATTAAACGAGTGAGAAGGAGTACTCACACATCACTTGATTTTCGCATCTTTAATGGTCCTCGCTCGAATTTCGAGGAGTACTCGCTCGAGGAGATTTCAAGAATAACGACACTGTATAGTTCAATGAATAGAGGCCAAAATAGGGGGGTTACCCTACAAAAGGTCCGGTAGTTCTGAATTAGTTCTTTAGAATGTTGTTAAGCTCAGGAGGGTAGTTAAAAATCTGAGTTTTCGTCACCCCCACCCCTGTGCTCCCTCCGCCGTCTTGAAAAAACCATCAAAAATTGGCACTTTTTTTAGTCTTTTCCCTTTAATTTCGTTCCAGTACACTAAATCGCAAAAAGCGTTATATGACTTAAATTAAACCAATTTTAAAAAATTTGTGATTTTTTAAAATTGGTTTAATTTACGGGCGCCTGTGAAGTTATTACCATGAAACCAATCCGACTTTGTTATACACCATTTAAAAGTAAATTTTATTATCTACAATAAAGTATAAAACACAGTTTTTGATAAAGGGCTTGGTTTTTAAGAAAATCGAACAAAATATGTAACAATTAATTTTTTTGGTGATTTAAAAAAAATTGTTTTAAATTAAGCACACCACTGGAGCGGTAAATATGAAATATTTTTTACCATGTTACACAACGTTTAAAAGGAAATTTTATTAACTACAATGACATAAAAAACAATTTTTTGATAAAGGGCACGGTTTTCAGAAAATCAAATAAAACTTGTGCAAAACATAATTTTAAAAAAAATTAATTAAATGGCCCCCATTTACAGACGTCGCTGGCGGGTTAGTTGTAACTCAAACCCCATCGAGTTATACACCATTGAAAAGAGAATTTTACTGTCAATAAAGTGCATCATAGCATTTTTTTAAATTAGGCTTAGTTTTTGAAAAAATTAGATAAGTAACAAAAATATTTTAAATTGGTTAAATTTACGGGCGCCTCTGAATTTATAACCATGAAACCAATCCGACTTTCTTGTACAGCATTTTAAAGGAAATTTTATTTGCTACAATAATGTATAACACATTTTGTTCTATAAACCTTGGTTTAAAAAAAAATCGAATAAATCATGGAAAAAACATGGATATTTTTTAACTTTTTTAAATTACTTCAATTAACGGACGCCGCTGAAGAGTTTATAAATAGTTGACCCCCATCGAGTTGTACCTTTTTCAAAAGGAAATTTCATTGTCTACAATAAAGTATATTACACATTTTTCTCTTAGAAGCGTATTTTTTGAGAAAATTTGAGAAAACCTGAATATGTTAGATTTTGGGGGGTCTGGGGGGGTTTTTGAAGAGGTGGTTAGTTTAAGGAGGTGTTTGACCCGTAAGCTTTCTTTTCTTTTTGTATGTCAGTAAATTTACACAAAAAAATAAAAATCTATAAAAAACGTGCAATTTAAAGCACTAAATTTTAAAACATGATTATTTTCTAACTTACTTACTTTAAGTTAAAAGTTACTCCCACTCCATTACAATATTTAAAAATACATTTAAAGAATGGATTTTGTGGCTGATAAATTTCTCTACAAGATATGTTCTTAGAACTTTTGCCCTAGAACAAAGTATTTCGGAGCTTATGCCGTCTAAATTAGAAAAAAATCTAAAAATTTGCCCAAGCACGTGAGTTTAGTCATTTTTGGAAATTACCTAGCTCTGTTACTACTGCTCGCAGAACAACCGTAGTACCACCCAATTGTAGATAATTATATCCTCTAAAAAATTTCGTATAACTCTTTTTGCGATTTAGTGTACTGGAACGAAGTTACAGGCAAATAACTACAAAAAGTTCCAATTTTTGATGGTTTTTTCAAGATGGCGGAGGAAGCACAGGGGTGGGGGTGACTAAAACTCAGATTTTTAACTACCCTTTCGAGCTTTGATTTTCAAGTTTTTGATCTGGCAACACTGAGTTAAAGTACATGGGAATATTTTCATCCCAGTTTCTGCTTATCTGAAATTAAATCAACTAAAACGAAAAAAATCTGTTATATTCTATTAACAAAAGCCCACATTTCATTACAACTTTGATTTTTTTGTCTGTGATGGTATTAAATAGGGGGCAGGTCGTACGACTATACAACCGCCTCCATACCATTGTTGGGCTTTATGGTATGGTAAATAGCCATATATCTACTTACAATATTATATCGATAGTTACTATACTCCATCCAAGTGATAAAAATTATCGATGAGTAATGTTTATCTCAAATACTATACAAGCTGTTCCAAACTAAGTTTCCACAATAGTTTAAGTTAGCAAACTAGTAGCATTTTTAACAACAATTGGGCATTGTGTTTTTAAGTGAAAAAAAAAATTATAATTTTTTATGAAGGGGCCTTATTAATTTTTAAAAGTTAAATCGTGAAATTCTAGACAAAAACGCTTTTATTTAATTTTCGCCTAAACTTCAAAATAACGTTGTTTTTTAAATATTGGTTTTATAATCTGTTCACTTTTGGATGCGCACCAACTGATTCTCATGGTGAATGAACCCACTGCACTTGATCTTTTTTCCTTATTTTCCCCAAGAGCACTAGAGACGTAAAAACGCCGTTATGGTTTAAAATGTTCGAAAGTTTTGAAACTTGGCACGGTTATAGGGTTGATGATCCTTAATTTTTCAGTAAGCTTGCGGCCTTGAGCGCCATCAAATTAAGTGATTTTTTTTTAATAACTTGGTTTCTGTAGGTTGTAGAAAAAAAAGTTTTGAACTAAAATTAAAGGCAATAGAATCTCCTATAAAAGTGCTTTAATATGTTTTAATTTAAGCCTTGAAAATATTAAAATGTAAAAATGTAAGACGCAAAACGACTTACTGGGTTTTGAACGGTAGACAAGGTCACGAGTATTTACTAAGATCTTAAAACTTAACATTGTAGACCGGGTTTAAGTATCAAGTCTATAGACCGGTTTAAGTGTATTTTTTTAATACTCACAGGTCAAATAACTGCAAAGATTTGGTTCACAATAATGTGCAATATGATTCATATAAATTCAAATTAGCTTTAGAAATATAGAAAAATCAGATACAAATGTTGTAACGAAATATCATTTTTTGGAAATTTTGTCCGTGCAGTCGTAGTTTTGTGAAACCAACAGAGTAGTTGTTTCTGTTGGTGTCACAAAACTTATGCTCTACACGGAGCTATCGCCTACATACACCTGAGGATGGCCCAAAAGGTCGAAACCGGTCCGGTCGTGGATTGGCATGGATCACTTGTTCCTGACTATCAGGACGTGTTCCAGACAGGGATCATTCGTATCCTTGTGATCGACGTTAGAGATAGTGAAAACCAAACAGTTTTAACAAGTTCCCAACGAAAGCATCAAGCCATCAGTATAATTCAATGCCGGTAGGGGTATTTTCCCTCGGAGTAGTTGTATCTGTTGGTTTCACAAAACTTATGCTCTACACGGAGCTATCGCCTACATTCACCTGAGGATGGCCCAAAAGGTCGAAACCGGTCCGGTCGTGGATTGGCATGGATCACTTGTTCCCGACTATCAGGACGTGTTCCAGACGGGGATCATTCGTATCCTTGTGATCGACGTTAGAGATAGTGAAAACCAAACAGTTTTAACGTTTCTATTTGTTTGTCTGGGAAACTCGCTTGGTATAGTAGACTACCGGAGTTCAGTTCTATCCGGTTTTCTGATTTTCGTCGGGTTTCTGACTTGCCTATAATGTCCCATTTTATTCTTGTCAGCTCTTCCTTAATATTATAGGTTGCTATTGTTAGTTTTACATATATATAGAGATCACTGAGTTTTACTTGTCTTTTTCTTGTTTTTGAATGTTTCATGTGCCAATTTTAGTAAAGTAGAAACGTCAAGGATTCTTAATATGTCCAAATTGTTAACCAAAAAAGTTGCCTGATGACTCGCGACTGATGCTAGGAAGAGAAGAGGGAATTATTTTCCGTCACTTTCTAATCTACACCGATTACTTTGCTCCTGTTATTTTAAGCCAATCATAACAACGCATTTCAACGTTAAATATAGTTATCAAGTGGAAAAATTGCATGACACCCCTTTTTATCAAGTTTTGTCAAAATAAAAAATACGTTGATTTTGGTTAAATTGTGTAACCTCTTGTGGCATATATTTCTAGTGACCACTAACCAAATAACTACAATATTGTCAGGAATGTAAATTTCCCCTGACTGTGCCACTGTACGAAACCATCTTGGAAAAGCGACAAACACAATTATGGTTCTGTTGAGATAAAAACGTGGTTCCGCCTCCGTCCAAAATGGAAAACATTTGGTTGCCGCCTACCACACAGCAGATGGTTAATGCGAGAAAAACTATTGAAAAGTCTAGAGTGGGAGTCGTAATGGTTAAGCGTGGGGATACAGCAAGTAGCGAGAGGGTTTTCCCTTTAAAGTGATTGGACATGGAAATACTGTGAGATAAGAAAATGTTTTCCATAAAATGTATTTTATCTCTGTTTTTGTTTAGCTTATCTTGTTTAGCTCATTAGCTAGAATGTAAACTTTAGGATTATCAGCAACGCCACTGACTTGGTTCCTCCAAGCTCTTCAAAGAGGGGATAATGGATTATTTAGGTCCAACCTACCGTTTTTAAAATCCCAAACTTTGAAAAGACAAGTCGTTAGTAACATTCTTAGTTTTGTTGAACTTAACTAAAAACCTCTAAAGTAATTATCAGTAAAGAAACATAAGATTTTTATATTTAAAGAATATTTTGCAGTTTGTTATTTTGGTAAGTTAAAGTTTTATTTTAATATTTTGGGTCTTGTTTGTTTTATAGGTCATAAGAAAAGTCTTGTAAGAATTTGTAAATTGCAATAGAGTTTTATTTTAAGATTGTAACGTTTTTAAAACTGTTTTATCATAACAAAAACATTTCATGTAAAAAAAGGCCAAGTACGCGAAAATGGCATTCCGTAAAAAGAATTGAGATAAAAGTAAAGCCAAGTTCTCCAATACAAATTTCAAAATGAAAGGTTCTTACTAGTTTGGAAATATTTTTTTAAACTTTGATTTCACTTCTTTTTTAAAGGAATTGGATAATACTTAATTTTTAAAGTAGTAAAATATGCGGAATATTGTTCAAAACTTTTGCAATGCCTTACTTAAATTTTTGAGGTTTTTAAATATTTTTCCATGGTTTTATCGTAGTTCCTATTAGCCTTCCAAAGCTCAGCTCTCTAGCGTTTCTGAAAGTGCACAATGTTACTGTTACATAACTTTAAAATATTGGACTTTTTAAATTTTTTCCCATGGTTTTATCATAATTTCTATTAGCATTCCAATGCTCAGCTCTCTAGCGTTTCTGGAAGTGGGCAATATTAGTTTAATATACATTTACATTTATAGGAGAGGGAAATAAATTAAAATTGTCGTGTTTTTTAATTTTGTCCTATAGTTTTATCATAGTTCCTATCAGTCTTCCAATGCTCAGCTCTCTAGCGTTTCTGGAAGTGGGTAATGTTACTTTTACATAACTTTACATTTATAGGGGAGGAGAGTAAATGAAAATATTGGACTTTTTAAACTTTTTCCCATGGCTTTATCATAATTTCTATCAGCATTCCAATGCTCAGCTCTCTAGCGTTTCTGGAAGTGTGCAATGTTAGTTTTATATAAATTTACATTTATAGGAGAGGGAAGTAAATGAAAATGTTGGTGTTTTTAAATTTTTTCATATAGTTTTATTATTTTGTCTTTCAGTCTTAAAAAGTTTAGCTCTCTAGCGTTTCTGGAAGTGGGCAGTGTTACTGTTACATAACTTTACATTTATAGGAGAAGGAAGTAAATTAGAATTTTGGGGTGTTTTAATTTTTTTCTATAACTTTATCATAGTTGCCATCGGTCTTCCAAAGCTCAGCTCTCTAGCATGTCTGGAAGTAGGCAATGTTACTTTTACTTAACTTTACATTTATAGGGGAGGGGAGTAAATTAAAATTTTGGGGTTTTTTGATTTTTTCCTATAGTTTTATCATAGTTCCTACCACTCTGCCAAAGCTCAACTATAGCATTTCTGGAAGTGGGCGATGCTACTTTTATATAACTTTAAATGTATAGGGGAGGGGAGTAAATTAAAATTTTGGGGTTTTTTGATTTTTCCTAGGGGTTTGGCCATAATTTCTATCAGTCTGCCAAATTTCAGCTTTGTAGCATGTCTGGAAGTTCAGTAGAATATTGATGATCTATACATGAGTGAGTCAGTGAGTGAGTGGCAATTTCGACGTTTTTTGAAATTTCGTAACTACTTTACTACTTTATGGAATTCCATGAAACTTGGAGGGGTTGTTAACTCCATGGAGATCTACGACTGTGCAAAGTTTGAGATTCGTAGCTCATTCCGAAGTAGAGTTTTAGGTAGGTCAAATATCGGCTGAAATGTTTCCAGAAAAGATGGTTACGGCGCGCGAACTTGGCGAGGCACTGCCGTGCCCTCAGATATTTATTTTATACACACAAGAGATCTACTACGGTAACAAGAGATCTACTACGGTACCCTTGTTGAAGGGTTCGATTTAAAATAAAATCGTACCCGACAATGTAAACTATTCCTTCGCCTGGCTTTTATAAGTATATGACAATATACTAAATAGCCCACTGAGCACCCACGCGGGGCATACATTGATATGCAAGCATTCTGATGTTGCTTCATATTAGGTACTTTGTTATTAAAATTTAAATTTCAAATCGTAAAGGAAGTGCATTTTAATTTTGATGGCATTTTTTGTTTATGTCGCACAGCATTTCTTTGACCTCAAAAGTTCTATCACTGGTTTTTATGAGCTTTTCACAGTTTTAATGAAGTATAAGCGTTTTTGTAATATTAAAAGTGAAGTTAATTTTAGCACTGTATTTTTAGATATAAAATGAAACTGCAAATACATCTTCTATCCTATGTTTTCACCCCAGTAGTTTTCACTCATCCCTGCATTTAAGTATGAGGAGAACGAGTCTATCATGTGGTATAGCACCAAAGTAAGCCCTAGACATGTCGTGAAAGGCCACTAAAGGGGCCAAGTATCTTTATTCTTATCAGAATTTTATGATATCAAGCACTTTAGTGAAAATTTAAAGACACAAAGTAAGTGCTACTTATTTAAATAACTACATAGAATTTTCGATGCTAGGCAAGACTGATATTAGGTGCCAATTGAATAGTGCCTATAGGCAACACATTACCGAACATAATAAAAATGGGGAAAAAAATAGACATATAGCCACTAAGCACAAAGTCGTAAAAAACGTTAAATAAATGTTGAAAAAAATGTTTTTTTTCTAGCACAAATTTGTGTTAAAATTAAGTCAACTTTTGACATTAAAAAAAACATGTTAAAAATCCTAACGAAAATTTCATGTAAAAGCATTACCAAAAATATATTTCTTAATAACGTTAAGAAACCAATATTTAAAAAACCATAATTTTATTAACATTAAAAATAATACCATCAATATATGGTTATTTTTATAATGTTCTTCCTAGATATCATTTCTAACGTTGAATTTAAGATATATGAAGCTAATAAATGTTTTGTTTTTTAAACATTAAGAAAATGATACTATAGAGGGCGCTGCCGCATAGTTCCACTACCAGAACGGGCCATCGCCATTTTTGGTTGCATTTCGCTGCGAGTTCATACGAGTCGGTAACAGATACGGTTTGTGCAATTTTGGTTAAAATATTGACCTTTTGTAGAAACAAACATATCAAATTAAAAGCACAATTATTAATAATGATAGTGAATACATATTTGGATAGGAATATACACCAGTCGTGTGGAAAAGATGGTATAGCTAAAGAATAACAAATATGTATGCAGTGATTTAAATGAAGCATCACAAAATTAGGTACGTTACAGTTAATCAGAAAGGGAATGCGACAATTCACCGCGAATGATTAGCCGCCGGACCTTAAGCCGCGTATTCATTTGAGACAGAATTCGCAAGCCTCGCAGCGGGACCAAACGAATGCCTCGGCACGGGACCCCATCCGATCAGAGTGCGAATTTCAAACGAGCATTCAGTTGAATATTGTTTGCCTTGTATTCACTTGAGCATTAATGAGAACGAGAGCGAGGCACTTACTATAAAATTATTGTTTACATATAATTTTAAATTTTATTTTCAGAAGCTAGGGATCCGAATTTCCTTTACTGAGTGTCGAGTTCACGAAAACCTCAACAGACTGTTGCTGCCCTGCGTTTCCAAAATAGAAGAATTTTATTTACGTTATTTATGTTATTTTATCTTTTAGAGAGATATTTGGAAAAAATATATTTTTTCATTGTTAAGAAAACATTTATTTTTCAATGTTAGAAAAACATTTCTTTTCCACTGTTAAAAGTCAATATTTTTTTAACATTCGAATCAGGAACGGGTTGCAGACAGACCAGAGAATTCGTAGACCGTCCAAAAGCGACCAGAATTAGATGGATGCTGGGACGGACACGAAAAGACCTCGGACTGCTGATAGGTACTCTAACCGGACATAACCGGTTGAGGAAGCACATGACACGTATAGGAGTCGAGAATGACCCTACCTGCCCAGCCTGTGGACAGGAAGAAGAGACATCAAGACACCTCGTGGCAGAATGCGAGGCCTACGCAAGGATATGACAACAGGCACTCGGAGCGCCAACTCTGAGCGAGGAAGAACTGCACATGCTCAAATGGGCAGACTTACTGGACTTTGTAAAGAGAACAGGAAGGCCCAATGAGTTACCCGACCATCAAAGGGAAGTGCAGAGAGTGGGTTAAGGGACAGACTTGGGGCATGGCAAAAAGGGCCTACTCTGGCCTACTTGTCAGACCTGCGGGTCAACCCCCCCCACTACTACTACTACTACTAACATTCGAAAAACACTTTAAAAAAACGTCAGAAAACGGGTTATTAAGCTTCTTTTTCACTATGAATATGACGTTAAAACTAACATCCAACCTAACGTTATGTTTTTAACTTATACATTATTTTGACGTTATTAAAATGTTTTTGTGTTTAGTGGGTACTAGTAGGTTAATAGACTGTTTAAAATTCTGTGGGATTTTTGAGGTTGCTCTACGGGGCCATGATGAGTCTGAAACTGGTGCTAATCTGAGCACTTTGCGCATGTAAAAGAAGGGCGAATATACGTTATCTATAAACAAATAAACTAAAAACTCACTCACAAGTAGCTGCTTGTTTGTAAAATGCTAAAATAAAATTGTTTAGGTAAGTTTTTTATCTCCTTTTCCATGCAATATAAATTTCTGCCCCCCCCCCAATTTATAACGTCACCAGCCGCCACTGATGCTTGGTAGGGTGAACCAATCGGTATATTATTCAATGTTTATTCTTATATAGTCGCAGGTTTTTATACAGGAGGTTAAGAGCTTTACGAAATCATTATCTTTTGTCAAAACATCATTATTTCATATTATTTTACAATACCAAGAATTTTTTTAGAACAGGGCAAGTACTTCACAAAGCAAGTTTATTGTCAAAATTTGCGATATTTTTGCATAATTTTGTAATTTACCTGTATCAATAATGATACAAAAATACGAAAAATATTCACAAGCAGCTATTTTCTGAAAAATATGGCGCTTTCTGGAATTTAAACAAATTCTTTTCACACGCAAGAACATAAGCGTAAAAGCATAAAAAAAAATTGTGTGTGCTGTGCACGGCAGAACTGTAAAATTTAACAAGGCGAAATTAATAATACTGGCTCATAACATATTCTGCAAAGCGGACCGAACCGAACTCTTCTGTGTACTGGCCTTCATCTACATCATCATATCGCTCGCTGAATGTTTCTCACAGTTAATCGACTCGAGTTGATTGCACCCGAATGAGCGTTACATAGCCGAACCTGACGGCTCAGTTCAATTCGCTACCCACAAAAACTGCTAAACCCGCCTAAAGAAGTTTACACTTCAAAAATTGTTTACAGAAAGCAAGGATATTAAACGCTTTCGTTAGTACGGGTTTATACAGTGTTTTACAGAAGTCTGAACCGAACCGAACCATTTTAAAATGTACGAGGTGTGTGCCCCCGTACCGTAACAGATTTTAAATCTCCACGCCTCGGGCGGTTGGAGTTATTCACCTTGATGTGCGTTCTACTACCGCGCGCAATCTTGTCGCATTTCCTCTACTAGTTTGGCTTACGCAGTGGTTTGAAGCGGATCGTGCATAGCTCATTTGTCGGAATTATGACAAACGAAAAAATTGAGCAACGTATTAATTTAAAGTCAAACTCAAAAAAACGGCTACTGAATACTTTCAAATGTTAAAAGATGTCTACGGAAAGCAGTGTATGTCTCGTGCAATGATTTTTATGTGGCATAAAAGCTTTTTCGAGTGTCGTGAAGAAGTTAAAGATGATGAACGAGAAGGGCGCTCCAGCACATCCATAACAGTTATGCTCATTGTTTTTTTTTCGATATTAGGGGTGTTATTCTTATTGAATTGGCGCGTAAGAGTCAAACAGTGGAACTTGGAATTTGGAAGTATTTATATAAGTATTGTGGTATAGTAGTATATAAGGCCACCTGTGAACCGAACCGAACCGAACCGAACTAACTTTAAAAGAGTTTTTAGTACCAGAATCAACTTGGGCTTCTGTAGCAGATTTTGAAATAGAATTTAATTTATTTCTTGCTGTCTGCCTAAGAGCTTTTGCTCTGGCGATTTTGGTATGCGCATTTACCGGCCTTTAAAGCCGCGGTGTGCGTTTTTGAAAATGCAAGATTTCACTATAATAAAAATCACTTTATTAAAACTTCTTTACTCAAAGTAACTTTTTAAGTAAAAAATGTTACAATGATGTAACAGCTCAAAGCTTCTCTCTTTAAAATAATTTTTGAGGAAAAGAGAGATTGGGGTACATGGTGCACTAAAAATATTTCTATACTTAAAATAGTTTATTTGTAAGTGCAAAATCCAACACAAAAGGTAACTTTTTAAGTGCCAAAATATCAAGAAATACTTCAACTTTAATTAAATCAAGAAAATTGTTGTCAAGCCAACAAAGAACTTTTTTTTTTTTAAGTCTTGGCAATGACAATGTTTGCGCGATAAACGAATTTATATTCAATGCAAAGAGGCAAACTTTAGCCGATTTATTTTGAAGGTCATTTATTTTAAATATAATTTAATTTTAATATTTAATCAACCCAAAAATTATAAGAACATCAAAGCTACTTTTTTGGTAGAATCAGTATTCAATAAGTAGTATTTTACCAGATATATTCTTTGCACATTAAAAGGGTTCACC
Organism: Aspidapion aeneum; assembly: GCA_963576565.1. Lineage (NCBI taxonomy): Eukaryota > Metazoa > Arthropoda > Insecta > Coleoptera > Brentidae > Aspidapion > Aspidapion aeneum. Next base: position 9,477,846 of record OY755040.1, read on the forward strand.
CCAATGCGTCTTTCAAGAAAATAGTTCTGTCCTCGAGATCCGGCTCGAAGGATCAATAAAACGGGCTCATAGCTTAATAGCTACCACTCAATCGGACACCTAATGTAAACAATAGGCAGCGCGAGAACAGCAGAACGTAATTTAAGCTGACGCAGTGAGATGGGGGCAGTGAGATGGGGGAACGGCCCTTAATGGGTTATATGTTTTTATGTCTTATTTTTTAGGCACTGTTAAGTTTTGCGCGATCGCGACTTTATGATTTAATTTTCAATTAGGTTTAGTTTAACAGTAATGAGCAGGTAGTTTTAGTTTGGCAAGGACCTTACGTTGATGCCACACTGTGTTTCGTTGTTTCAGTTTCTTGCTTGTTGACTTCATACAAGAGATTTCAAAAAATAAATAAGAATAAAATAAGTGTTTTGTAGTTTAAAAAATATAACTAAGGGCGTGGAAACGAACCATATATCTATTGAGTTTTAAGAAGTTAAAGATCACTTCATTTTATTAGGATAATTATTAGTTCAAATGTATTTCACCAAGATCTACTATATGATTGCAGTGGCGTATATAGAACATAGCTTCGGGGTGGGCCCGAGACAGTTCTGGGGGGGGGCTCGAGACCCCATGAGGGCGTATTTTATGGTATTTAATGGTTGTATTCGTGAAATATGTGGAAAATATCTAAAAAATTGTTTCGGAGGGGGGGTGGGGGGTGGCTCCGCCCCCCCTTACATACGCCACAGTATGATTGTACAACAGTACAATTGGCAACGTGGAGCGTTTTTTGGAGATGTGATATAAAACCAACGACTTTTTTTACGTTTCGACCTTTTTGCGTTTTGAAATAACTCCGTTTCAATGCTTTTGTGTTTCGACTATTAATCTGGACAGTTTTACGGATCGATAAAACTACTATTCGTTTTAATTATTTCCGAAATTTTTACGTTTTGAACTATGTTTTGTTTACATTATTTTATTTTTGACCAAATTACGGTTCGACTTTTTTTTACATTTTTATATAACGCCGCTTAGTGTATTCGATTCACATTACGTGTATTCTTGCGCCATTTTTTAAATTATCTGAGGAGACCCCAAATGAGATTTGTATCTTTGAACTTCATGACTACACGTTTCAAAACAAAACCATTACCTACCAAAAATTCTTTTGTGCAAAAACGACACAACAACCATAACAATATGTCAAACAAAGTGATTCCTATCGCGTCCAAGTCGTGGTCGAAGCAATTTTATGATGGCAGTACTTTTGAGCCGAGTATTACCCTCGACGCATACTAATCAGTGTTTTAACAAATACGAAACATTCGTGCTTTAAATTGGTCTTTATTAAAAGGTACAAACTCTAAAGTCCTCATCTAGAATTTAAAAGTAAAATTATTTTGTTTCTCAATCATCTCAACAGGCCAGCGGCGTAGCGTGGGGGGGGGGCGCGGGGGGTTGGTCGCCCCCCCGCCCCGTGGGTAGTGGCGCCCCATAGGTGGCTAAAGCGCCCTCAGCTTTATTAAGTCGGGCCGGTAACGGCCAATTGAGTGGGTGCCAAAGGAAACTCACGACATGAAGACCTTTTTTTTTTTTGGTCGCAAGATTCGTGAAAGGCGCCCTTGTGACTTATCGATCGGCCGCCCCCTCACACATGATGACTTTTTTTTTTTTTGGTCGCAAGATTTGTGTTTTTTTTTTTGTCACAAGATTTTTCATCAGTTTTCAGAGGCGCCCTTTTTAGCTGTCGCCCCCCCCCCCCCCCCGCCCTTTCGGGCATGCTACGCCGCTGCAACAGGCACTTTAGTTAGGGCAACTATGTCTCGTATTAGACAGGGCCGTCCTGTTTTTAAAGAGTTTTGTGAATAACCTTTTTGATATATAATATGATAACAAATAAAAGTGTAAATAATATATTTTACTTAAAATAATGCAGAATTTTTCTGGTATGCTAAGACCCCAAAATAAATTGTAAAAAATTTATAATTGGAGTGTGCATTCGCAAAGATAACCCTTCGCTTAAAAATATGCCATGTATGGAGTTTATATACATTATTAATTAATTAAATTACTTAATTATTGAAACATGTATATTAAATATTATTGAAATCTATTACCAGCATCCATAAAATTTCGGACTTCCATTCTCTTCATTTATTTTAAACACGACGTTTCGGTTAGTAAGACAATCCAATCTACAGGCTCCTACTTATACTACTTGGTGTGCAGTTAAGTGTGACGGCCCTCCCCCTTTTTTAAATTTTAAGACGCTTGTTTTCCTTAAGGAGTGGTTTCACATGTTTGGTATGTCCGTGCTTAGTTGACTGAAAACTTCTTTGTTCTGCATTATAAACGTAGCTTCAATAAGCTTTCGTTTTCGCCAATGCGACACCTTATGCAAAACTTTAACTTGAGACTATTAAATCCTGTGATCATTTGACCATGCGTGATCCGCTAAACATTTATTGTTATTTACCATCACTAATTCTAGCTACTCCTATTTTTATGTAGAAAGTTGTAAACGAAAAGGCACGTATTTTAATCATATTTTATTTTATTTCAGTGACTACCCCGACTCCACCTCCCAGGCCTTGGATACCTCTGGCTAGACCAAATCAGAACCGACCAGCCTGTAAGTTTATATATGGATCAAAATTTATTTGCAGACCAAATTCAGGACTTGGCTACAAAAATAAGGTTGTTTAATTAACTAACTAAACTAACTTACTAACTAACTAACTAAACTTAGTAACAAATAACATTTTTGTGTAAAGGCATACCATATAGGAAAAAGCTATACTGACCGTGGGGAAGCCTGCTTAGGAAGAGAAAAACTAATTTAGCAGGTGTTTAAATATGCATAGAAGCAAATTCTTCTCTTTATCCCCTCCCGATTCTGGCTCAACCTGTCTGTAATAATAGTACAGGCGACTATTATATCTGTTGCATTTTACACGTAAGTAAAGCTCGGGAGACCACTATAAGGGGCCACCAAATTTCCTATGCCAGGATTTGTAGCTAATTTGTTACTGAACAATTAAATTTGTAGCTGCATAACTTTGGGTTGAAAGGCGATACTAAGATGATTTAAACGCCATAATTTGTTGCTCTAAATGGCGGTGTGCAACCAGTATTAAAAAATAGCAAAAAAGCTACAATTATTTTTTTTTTCAAAAAACTGTTTTTTGTTACCGTTATTTAAGCGCCTAAGACCGTATATAAGCAAAAATATCAAAATTATAAAAAAAATTCTCGGAGACCACTGTGTGCCAAGTAAAGTTGAGGGGCCACCTTGTATCTCGGTTATCTTTACAGGTATCAATCTCAAACAAAAGCATAATTTGTAGCTTTTTTTTTATTTGTCAAACACACCGTGTTTATTGTATTAAAATCTAGTCAGTAAGACTAATTAGCGATTTTTTTTTAAGCTTAATAAACTAGAAAAGTCAGATTTAAACTTAGGGTTTACTCAACAGTTCTCCCCGCTTTGTTTCGTCTGCAACGCACAATTGTGTTGTGTTTATAGTATTATTTTGTTTTATGTAATTCACTTAGTTTACTGGTTCAAACAGCTTCACCCTTTTTAGTCTTCGATCTAGCATAGTATTATTTAGAAGCTGAATTGCTTCCTAATTCACATGTTGATGGAGTCTATTTTGATGGCTGTTTGCGTACTTTTTTCTTTTTTATAGTCTTTGCTGCAGTTTCGATTTTTAGATCCCGATGAATGTCAATATTTCGAACGTACCAAGGTGCATTCACAATGTTTTTTTATACTTTATTTTGAAATCTCTGTAGACTAGAATGTTACTCTCTTTATTTGTCTATAAGGCAGTAACTTATTTTGAATTAGTAAATTGGATTTCCTTCCAATTAGCCAGTTAATTTTTCTATACCTTATCTCAAGATCTTCTTTTTTTTTTCTTAACATGTGCTTTCCAGCGCAATTTGGCAATTGTTAACCATTTGTTATTTTTATTTATTTATTTATTTACAATAATATACACATATATGAAATATATATTTTTTTAATTTCATAATTATGTTTCATAAATAATTTAAAATTTAAACTTCTAATCTAGTCACCAGCGTTAAAAAGACGATTATTAGATTAGATCCTTTGCCAACCAAACAAATTGCGGTTTTTAAGATACAATTTTACTTCGGAATTGGCCTGCAAATAAATTTTGACTCATCCAGTTTTATTCCGTACTGACAATGGCAGTGTCGGAAATTCAAATTTTTTAAGTATTAATAAAAATCTATTATTTATAACTATGTGCCGTAGTTAATTTTTTCTTAGTTTTTAATAATTACAGCCTGCGAGTTAGCAAAACTCTAGGTAAAAAGAGAAAAAAACTCAAAGATTGACAAATAGTGGAGCCAGGCTGAAAATACCACTATTGGACCTAAAGGTTAAACAACCATGCAGACTTAAGGCAAATAAGGAAAAACAAGATCAGTCACCTTACCAAGTAGACAGAGAACTAGAAAAAATATTTATTGACATTCTCAGTAGAAGCCCTTGTCTGCTTTGCAGAGGATTCTAGCTTACTCGGGGAAATTCGACAGGTGTAGGGGTATACCTGGAGAACACCGACATGAAGTTACTAGCGAAATCTTAAAATAATGAACGAAAACTAAACATCTGTTTATAGATAAATAAGGGGCACCCAAATTACTTGGTATGATCGCAACTAGCTACTACCACGCAAATTCACGGACTAGGTAACACAGAGTATGTCAAGCTCTTATTGGTTGCAGTAGTGGCGGCGCGTGACAGTAAAGTTTGTGAGTTCTGCCGATAGGGTATAAAAAATGCTATTTTTTACAATCTCCAGATCACGTGTCTATTATAAAATCCAACACATTCATTGTGACACAATTATACAAAAACAAACACGACCATAACCTCCCGCTCATGCGTTTGGCGTCTTCTAAATAAATAAATGCGCCCGCAAACACGCAACGCTGAGCCCGCCCGCCCGGAATTGTACTGGAACTGCAAGTTTTGCAGCTCTATTTTTGCCTAGATTTCGCTATCTAAACCCATGAGCAAGTGCGGTGCGGGGCGAAGGAAGGGGTTCCTAGCCGAGCACAGATCTCGTTAGCCGCCAAGCTACGTTGTGTTGCAATTTAGCAGCGCAACAATGCCAATAACTTCATTTGACCGACTGTGAAATGCGGCCATCGGCGACGGCGCGCGGCGTCATACTCAACACATGTACGCGATTTGAAGGCCTACTATACCAACACCGGACCGAAAATATACTGCTATTCCAATAATTTTAGAAGTAAAATAATTATATTAGAAAAATAGCAGCGGCTGAAAAATAGTCAAATAATGTGAAAATTTTGGGGGTTCTGCAGCTCTGCAGCCCTTATGCACTAACCGCCCCTGGGTTGCAGGCTATAGAAGGAATCCAGAAATCCGTCCAAGAAAAGATCTATTGAACATTTTGCGACCCTGAATCTTTCCTAGACTGAATACATTTCAAATTAAAGAGTGGACACTCAAGGAGCTAGTCGAAGGCCACGGATAAACAGAGACAAAAGTGATCCTCAGCAGCATGAAGCACTATAAACACCATAAATAATTAACTAATAGTATGGTTGATGAAACAGTTTTTCACTTAAGTAGTATTTCAGGCCAAGGAAATAAAAGTGGAAGACTTAACGTCTTCCAATTGGTCGGATATTCTTACCTTCATTGGGAAGATATTGGGGTGGACAACAAGACCCATGCTGTAGCCTAAGGTATTAACCTTTGTGGGACCATCGCTATTTAATATGATGAATTTTTTACAAAAATTGTTTTTCTTCGACTTTAAAAAGTCGTATCTCTTAAACATAGAACATATTTGATACGAATTTAAAATTTTAATTATCTTTTTTTTAGGTATTTTTACTGTGATGTGCTACAACGTGTTATGTGATAAGTACGCGACGAGACAAATGTACAGTTACTGTCCATCTTGGGCGCTTAACTGGGATTATAGGAAAAAGGGCATTTTGGAAGAGATCCAGCATTACGGGGCAGATATAATCAATTTGCAAGAGGTTGAGATGGATCAATTTTACAATTACTTCCTGCCAGAACTAAAGGTAATCGCGTTTTTGGTTATAACATAAATGGGTAGATATCTGGTAAGTGACAGATTTGGAGCAAAAATTGTGGACATACATACATTTCAAGTTTGCGATTTGTTCTCGTAGCGGTCAGATCGGTCTTATCAGTAGTTTTTTGCTGGTACTTTTTCGCGAGTTAAAATTTATTATATTTAATATTTCTTTTTGCATTAAAATAAGTGTTTCTTGTAAAATAAAATAAGCAAATAGGTTATTATGGACATGGAAAGCGGGGGTTTACCCCCTGAAAAGTTACCACTCCCAGGTGGTGACACAATGGAAAATTCTACTAATGTCATACCTATGATCACCAATAGTCCCGACAAAAATCAAAAAAAAGAGAAAACACAATACCTCTACTCAAAAAATGATTCAGGGCCCTACCACGTCTATTTTGAAAACAACTCCCCCAATTTTAAGGGTAAGTTAAATGCAATCAAAGTAAACGACATTATTTTCCAACATCATCCAGAACTGGATCAAAAAATTAAGGAGATAGACAGCATCGGCAGAAACAGGATAAGGGTAATTTTAAAAGACTTCCAGTCAGCGAATCATCTGGTAAGTTCCCCAAATTTTAGTAAAATTAATTTGGAATGCTATGTTCCCAAGTTTCTCGTAGTTAGACAAGGAGTAATATCTGACATAGAACCAGATATGCCAGAAGAAACTATAAAAAATCGAATTCAGAAATTTGATTTTCATTGTAACTTTGAGGTAGCTGCGGTTAAAAGAATACCCAAGAAAAAAGCAGAGTTAACACTAAATCTGTAATAGTCACATTTAGATGTCAGTCACTTCCTAAATACATAGCATTTGGACGAGTTAGGCTTTCTGTAAATGCATATGTACAGAGAGTTATTTTATGTTATCAGTGCTTTCGTTACGGCCATTCTGGCCAACAATGCAAGGGTAAAGTCAGATGTCTTAGGTGCAAAAGGGATCACAAAACTGAAAGTTGTACTACTCAAAATGAATTAAAATGTTTCCATTGCAATTCTAACCATGCTACAAACGATTTAAAGAAATGTTCTGAATTTACTAGGCAAAAAAACATCAAAGAAAGTATGGCTAATAATAATATCACTTTTAAGGAAGCTGAAAAACAATATCCAAAAAAAACGTATGCCACAATCCTTGCGCAAAGTTCTCCGGATGTTAATCTTAATGTCCTGGACAAATATCTGTACAGTTCCCAACCTTCCCAAAGCAATTCTGGAAGTAAATCAAACCACTTTACCCAATACACAGTGTCAAATAAAAGGCCTCGGTCAACATCTCCCAACCCAACTCTTAATCAACATAACTCTATACTATCACAGTTTAGTTTCTCCCCAAGCTCTGGATCGCTTTTATCAGACCCCGTCTACCAGACGGGCATATCTACAAACTCACAGACATTTAACTCTTTTGACATCAGTTCAGTAGTAGAAATCATTTTTTCCGTGCTAAACGTTCTTAAACAAAATAAATCTTTTGATATAAATAAAAACGAACTTATTAATCTAATCAATAAAAAATATGGCCAGAAACCTACTGAAAATTAAACATATCACTAGGGCTAATTAACTTATGGCAATTCCTGTTAAAAAAAACACATTCACAGACTATCAGTCGACAGAAAATTTTAATATTTGTCAGTGGAACTGCCGGTCGGCAGTATCCAACAAAAATAATCTAGAAAATCTATTAGCCCTTAACAACATTCACATTTCATTATTATCTGAAACGTGGTTTAAACCAGACAAATATGTTTCCTTTTCAGGATACAACGTAATCCGTAAAGATAGGCAAGATGGCAAGGGAGGGGTGGCCATCTTAATTAGAACCAACATAAAATATTCTGAAATAGTAGGTCCAGATTTTGAACAAATTTCGTATGTAGGTATAAAAATTAAATTAAAAAATGATAGGGAACTAAGTTTAATATCCCTGTATATTAGGCCCAATACAAGAATTTCGCAAAATAAGTGGTCTCAATTTTTTAGATTCATTAAAAAACCGTTCCTTATTTCAGGGGATTTTAATTTACATAATAGAGCATGGGGATGTGCAGCTAACGATGTCGCAGGAAATATTTTATTAGAATCATTGGATACCCACAATATAGTATATCTTAATAATGGACAGTATACCAGAATTAACCCTTCAGGTGGTCATAATTCGGCAGTTGATTTAACACTTACATCACCATGCTTTCAACCCTATGTTGAATGGAATACTCTAAATGACACTTTCGGATCTGATCATTTACCTATAATAATGCACTGTAATATATTACCTGTTAACATTCAATTCAGAAAACACAGAAAATGGAATACTAACAAAGCAAATTGGAATATGTTTTTTATTGAATGCATAAAAAAGTTTTCGGGCTCAGATTGCCTTACTTATAGTGAATTTCTGTGTTCTCTGAATGAAATCTTAGAAAAGTGTATTCCTGTTTTGCACGATAAAAAACAAAAAAAGGGGGGCAAATTTTGGTGGAACGAAAAATGCGATGTAGCAGTAAATAACCGCAAAAAATTATTTTCCATATACAAAAACAATCCCACTATCAATAATTTGATAAATTATAAGAGAGCAGATGCTACAAGTAAATTAATCCTAAAACAAGAAAAGAAAAATAATTTTCACCAATTTTGTTCATCTTTAAATAAAAATACACCTGTAACGGAAGTTTGGCAAAAGGTAAACAGCTTTAAAAATAGAAAACAATGTAATCTCATTCCAATTACAAAAGAAGACGAGTGGGTAGAAGACTTTCACAAAAAACTCACACCTTTATTTGCTCCCAACAAGATTCCCAGCTTCGAGGACCGCTCTGATGATGACGCGAAAAATTTGTGCAGGCCCTTTGACATTGAAGAACTTAGAAAAGTCTTAAAAAACAAGAACAATTCTGCTCCTGGAAGAGATAATATCCAGTACTCAATGCTCTCACATCTTCCTGATTGTGCTCTGCGTACATTGCTTCGAATATTTAATAGTATTTTTGACGGCTCACAGCCTATTCCAGAAGACTGGAAAGACTACATTATTGCTCCAATATTGAAACCAAATAAAACGAGTAACTGCGTCGAATCCTACAGACCAATAGCCCTGGCATCCTGTCTACTTAAAACCTATGAGAGAATTATCAAAAATCGCCTAGAATTCTGGATGGAAAAAAATAAGAAATTTCCAAGCTCTCAGTATGGTTTTCGACGTGGTAGATCTACGCAAGAAGCAGTAGCTAGTTTGGTTACACAGATTCAGTTGGCGTTTACAGTAAACGAAAGTGTTGCTGCATTATTTCTGGATGTACAGGGTGCATATGACAATGTCAATTACAATATTTTGGTAAGCAAAATGGCGGCAATTGGCCTACCCACAAAACTGATCAAGAACATTTTTAGTCTTTACAAATCTAGAAACATTTATATTCGAACTCAAGATGGATTTACTGACTGTAGAGTAGCAAACGTTGGTCTAGCACAAGGAAGCATTCTAAGCCCCGTTCTATATGTTATTTTCACATATGACTTAGAACATATAGGAGACGACAATGTTAAAATACTGCAGTTCTGTGATGATGTTTGCTATTTTGCAACGGACAAAATTATCGACAACGCAATACAAAAAGTCAAAGGGAGCTTCAGCGAAATAGAAAACTGGTTTTTTAAAAACGGCATGACAACATCTTCAGAAAAATCCAACATTTGTATTTTTACCAGAAAACGTTCTCCTATTCCAGAAACAATATATATGAGGAATAATCTGTCCATTCCTTGCAAAAATATCGTTAGATATCTTGGAATTTGGTTAGATAAAAAGTTATTGTGGAAAGATCACATCAATCACATTGTTAAGAAAGCAGAAAAAGGCATCAACATTCTCCGCTCTTTCAGTCACCAACATTGGGGTGCAGACCCAAACACTGCACTGCTTTTCTACAAATCTTATGTAAGATCGATTTTAGATTATGGATGTATCCTGTATGGATCAGCAGCCGAATGTCATCTAAATAAAATTGAAGTGGTCAAAAACAGATGCTTAAGATTATGCAACGGCCTTTTGAAAAGTACTCCTATTTCAACTTTAGAAGTGGAAACTTTGGAACCTCCTCTTAATTTAAGACGAAACCTCCTGAGCGACAAGTTTGTACTAAAACTTTACAACAAAAACAGTGTTCTAATAAACAAAATCCATGACTTGTCGATTCTCACTTTAACTGACGCTTACTGGATCGTTAAAAAACCGATGTTAATGGTTTCAAGTTACTTGTGGATGTCAGACTTTAAAGACAGTATTTTTTGCTCTAACAATCTAATTTTCGAAATATTAGAAGACAATTTTTTTAAATATATACCAAAAATTGTGATAGATAACACTTGTGGTGACCCCGTGACGTCAAGAACGAACTTTCTAGATGACTTAAACTTAAAATGGAACTATTACGATCATATTTTTACAGATGGCTCGGTAGTGGACAATAAAACTGGTTGTGCTTTCTACCATCAAAATTTAAATTATTATGAACAATTTAAACTTACAGACAATGCGTCGATATTTTCTGCTGAGCTATGTGCAATATGGAGAGCTCTTGAGTACTGCCTGAAAATAGACACAAACTACTTTTTTGTAATATTTAGCGACAGTAAAAGCGCCCTCGAGGCCGTTAAAAATAGCTTTGTAAATCTACCTGCTAATTATATTCTTATATATATTCTTAAAACTTTAAAGGAACTTATATTAAATAAAAAACAAGTAGTGTTAGTGTGGGTAAAAGCTCACATCGGTATATATGGTAATGAAAAAGTAGATGAATTCGCTAAATCAGCCACATCTTTCGAAGAATATTCAGAGAACTTTCGCATTCCTTATTCTGATTTATTCAAAATATCTAAAATCAAGCTAAAACATAATTGGCAGGAAGATTATAATAGGTCAAGTAAAGGTATATATTACAGGGAAAGCTTCAAAAAGATTCCAAAACATACTTGGTACCACCGAGAAACAAATAGACATTTTATAAGAACGATTTCTAGGCTAAGAAGTGGGCATATTTTATGTCCTATTTACAAATATAAAATAGGTATCCAACAAAATGATCTTTGTATTTGCGGCCAATTAGGTGATATTAATCATCATATACTGGGTTGTACCAGATTTGCGCAAATAAACTGTAACAAATTGTTAAACTTTTTACAAGAACTGAAAATCTCCTTTCCGATCAACATAGGGCATTTAATGTCACTAGGTAATTTAAATGTTTATAGGGCCTTGTATGAATTTATTCTAAAAGAAAAAATAGAAATTTAAAACAAAAAATAAAGAAAAAGAACGACGAAAAACAAAAGACAACAAATAATATAAAAAAACAAAAGACAACAAACATAAAAAAAACAAAAAATTAAAAAAAAAAAAAACAGCAACAATGTTACCAATAGATGAAAGTAAGCAAATCAAAATTCATTCAAATAGAATTTAGAATAAAATCCAAATACGAAATGTAAATTAAAATCTTGTCAAAGGAAAAATAAAAAGTGTGTATTATCTCAGCTGCACTTGCACTTACTACATACGGATAGTTGGTCAACAAAAAAAAATCAAAATCTTTAAATACGGTCACCGTTCCCTAGTCATATTGTTTATTTTACTTTTAAAAGTGATTTCATTTGAAAATAAATCTAATTATAAAGAGAGATGCTGGCCAGTTGGCGAGTTCCAGGCCATAAAACTCAACTCACACACACACACATGAAACTTTATATACAAATAACAAAAAAAAAATGAAAATATGACCAAAGTACCAAATTTTAAAATATTTTCTGTTTTTTTGGCCATTTTTTAATTTTAGCATTTCAGGTTACTGATGCACTTCACAGGTAACTGATAACCACTAATAAACTTCACAAATATTGGAATAAAATATAGAACTAACCTTTAATATTTGATTTCTTTTAAAAATAAGTATATTTTTTTATTTTTTCTTTCAAAATTAATAGCTTTTGTAGTACAGGTAACTGACAACTATAACAGGTAACTGATTATAAGAACAAACAAAATTATTTTAAAAAATGTGTTAATTTAAAAAAATGTTAAAATTTGTATATAAAAGTCACAAACGCATTTTTTTATGGAAGGGGGTGGGGGGGGATAGGGGTGAGAGGAAGGACATTTTTTGATTATTGTTGTATTGTCATCGGACCATGTATACCAAATTTCAGCCAACTCGGATAATGGGAAGTGTGTCAAAAACGCATTTTTCTATAGAAGGTGGTGGGAGTGGGAGGATATTTTTTTTCAATGTTGTATTGTCATCGGACTACTATGTGAATACCAAATTTCATCCAAATCGGATAATGGGAATTGGGTCAAAAACGCATTTTTCTATGAAAGGGGGTGGGGGTAGGAGTGGGAGGATATTTTTTCCTAATATTGTATTGTCATCGGATCACTATATGTATACCAAATTTCATCCAAATCGGATAACGGGAAGTGTGTCAAAAACAAATTTTTCTATGGAAGGGGGTGGGGGTAGGAATGGGAGGATATTTTTTTCTTATTGTTGTATTATCATCTATGTGTATACCAAATTTTATCCAAATCGGATAACGGGAAGTGTGTCAAAAACACATTTTTCGATAGAAGGGTTTCGGTTCGGTTCATATATTTTTTTCTTAATGTTGTATTGTCATGTTTCATCCAAATCGGATAATGGCAAGTGTGTCAAAAATGCTTCACAAGATAGATAATTAGACAGAACATGTGAAACTAAATAAAAGCTTGTAAAAAACGAGTCAGTTACTTTTAGAGCAGGTCAGTATCCTGTAAGTATTCTAACCGGTAACTGATGCACAGGTAACTGACGATTTTTTCACGTTTTGTCAGATATTATTAATACTACTAAAATTGAGTCTAATAAACAAGAAAACTCAAAAAGTGTATCCTATTGTAATTATGTTTCACCATTTTTTAAATTGTTTTTTTGTTGTTCTACCTTTTAAAAACTTACCAGGTTACTAATCAAACTGAAGGTTACACACGCGAGTATGGATCGGTTAAAGGACACACCCACTGTCTTAGACGTGTGACATCGAATTAAACCGTTTGCGCGTTTTCCGAATCACAGAGCTCTTTTTCACTTAGCAACTGAAGGTCAAGAATGATCCAATCATGCCAAATGGATAAAAAATCTGAAGGCACAGGTAACTGATGCAATTTTTGGTGACAAAGTTGAAATTTGAATATTTAAAAACAAGTAACTTTAAAGCAATTCTGGTTTTGACTATTTATATAACAAAAGGTTATTTTTTAATGTTTACTAAGAAATTACTCCAATAAATAATTATAAGAACATAATTTAATTAAAATATAGTAAAATTCTAATGGTGACACTCCAGGTTACTGACGACTGTTACATAAAACCTCTGTTATCTAAAGAAAATATTTTTTATAATCTTCCAAAAATGAACTTGCTTGTTAGTTATTTAATAGAACTATAAAAATAAAATTAGTTTTATATAAAAAAAAAATGTTTTTACATGTTTTTCTGTAGGTCACATTAAAATCCGTCATTTTCCAGATATTCACCCAAATTATTTAGCAAAATGTGGTCTACAATATTCCGAAAACCGCATATTGATGCGATGCTCCGTTAAAAAGTTAGCATTTTAAAAAAAATTTAATTGTCAAAAAACTGTCATTAGCATTGATAGATTTTGACCCAAATATAATCAGCTCGTTAGAGTGTCAAACACTATTTTACCTGAAAATTTTATGAAAATCGGTTTAGCGGTTTAGGAGCTATCGTGTTACGGACAGAAATAATAGACACACACACACAGACAGACATCATGACGATATTGCTAGGATAGGTCAAAATACACACGTTATCTCATTTTTTTATGGTAAATATTAACAAAGTAGGGTTGCATGTATAAATCATCCTTTACGTGAGGTGTTGCTAACCTTGCCTATACATCTCATCTCTCGTCGTGAATAAACATAAATAATCTTGATTTATTTTGGGTTTGGAAAATACGCTTGTGTAGTAAAATTGTTTTTAAAATTCTTTTTAGAACTAAAATTTTATTTATTGAGGTAAGAGCCAAAAAGTATCTGGGCAGTATCTTGGCAGGACTGGGCAGTACCCAAAGTTCACATGTACTACTAAGAAAGTACTAGGCAGTGCATGGGCAATACCAGCCAGTACGTCTTAATTAGTACTCGGGAACGAGAAGTACCGAAGTTCTATCGAACCATTTACAAATTTTCATTAAGTTCCCCTCGTCTATTCCCCTCTTTTCAATGATCAAATCAGTTGCTTTGAAATTTTGGGATATGAAAAAACATTTTTTCTTATCAGTTAGAACTATGTAGGTGTGATGACAAAAGAAATGATGCTTGCCATCTTTAAGCTTTTTTTTTGTTATAGGTTCAGGGATACAACGGTATCTTTTCACCTAAATCTAGAGCTAAACACATGGGAGAAAGTGAGCGAAGATACGTAGATGGTTGTGCGATATTTTATAGAACATCAAAGTAAGTGTCCAACAAATTTCTCATCATCACTATTCCTAATTTATCTTTAACATAAACGGATTAGATTTGAACAAAGTTAAAGTGACAAATACAAAATGACCGTCGCCTGGCTGTGGTTTTAGTTTGACCTTTCGTTCTCTGGTTTAGAAATGTCAAGTGCTTGTCGACCTCTGTTTTTATTTATTTGTGTTTTTCCAGTTTTTTTTTAAAAATTTGTCTTAAAATCAACTGTTTAAAACTGTTCAGGGTCTTAAAACATTACGTTTTCCATTAGCATAGGGAAAATTTTGACAAGGCCGCGATAAAAGCAGAGTTTAGTAAGTTTGGTTAGGAGCCTAACGGGTTGCCTACGAGTGCTTTTCTATTTCATATAACATTTCAGTTCTTTTGATGCTAATGTCAAACGCAAGGTGTGCCTGCTATTTTTATTTCGGTTGGTTGTGAAATTCAATATCTAGCTGTTATATAATCTTTGATTGTAGGCGAAATAATCAAATTGGTACCCATTTGGGTTTCGGTGCACTATCCGGACACTAAAACAAGACATTTTTTGATGGCGATTCTTTTTGAAAATGGTTTTTTGAAAAAGTTAGCGATTAAACCTATTTAGGTACGGAATTTTTTTTTTTTATATAAAAAAGCACTTTTTATGTCAAATACACACATAACCAATACAACTAGGCGGATACTGGCCATTGCCTTGGTTAGGTTAAAATAAAATAAATATAGCTTATTAGCACACTTCAAGTGAAGCCATGATATATCAGCCTTGAAAACAGTTTTTTGTAAATATCTCAGAAACTAAAGCTCCTAAATGTAATCTAATATATTTCGAAAACCGCATATTGATGCAATGCTCCAATAAAAAGTTAGCATTTAGTAAATTTTTTAGTTGTCAAAAAACTGTCATTAGCATTAATTGATTTTTACCTAAATCTAATCAGTTCGGTAGAGTGTCCAACAATATTTTACCTGAAAATTTTATGAAAATCGGTTTAGCGGCTTAGGAGCTATCGTGTTACGGACAAAAATACACATACACACACCCACGCACACGCACAATTAAGATACAGGGAATATAGAAAACAACTAAACCAATTACTTAATATAAAAAACAAAAAAATAGTACTATAAAATCAAACTTGATAATTGCATAAATGACTTGACATGAAAAAACTCGTGGAAAATAATAAAAGATGCTACTAATATAACGAGATGCAACTAGACAGCAAAATAACATGTATAGTAGATAGGCGAAAGAATCTAGTAGAAGATAAAAAACAAATGGCTGATAGTTTTAATGAGCATTTTTCAACAATCGGACAACGTCTGGCGCAAAGTTTACGAACTCGTCTAAATCCACATGGTTAACATCCCTAAAACTGCGGAAAGTATGTTTATGAGCCCTTTCACAAAAACCGAACCGATACAACAAATATCATCTCTTAAAAGTACGTGCTCAAATGTTCCAGACGATATCCCTGTTTCATTTGTTAAAGCATATCACGCACAATTAACTGAACCCCCTACTTTGTTTTGAGAAGTGCGTATATCCCGATATCCTTAAAGTATGACATATCATACCTATCCATAAAAAGTCCTCAAAAAATAACATGTCTAATTATAGGCCGATCTCATTAACCAGTAATAAAAGTAAAATAATAGAAAAATTTATTAAACATCGTCTTAATGAGTACTTGGAATAGAACGAATTAAGACCACGTTACCTCCGGATTTGACAAAAACACGTAGAGCTTGGTAATATTTCTGGATTTAGCAAAAGCATTTAATACTGTGTCACACCGTTTACTGGAAAGTCTTGAGACTAAGGGTGTTAGAGGAATTGCATTTCGACTGTTTGAGTCTTACCTCAGTAAGGGGGAGTTCTATCTCCCCTACTATGGACACTGATGGTAGACGGGCGGCTGGAACTCCTGCAAAGGGAGGGAATCGAGGCGCAGGCATACTCCGATGACGTTGTGATCAGGATACAAGTCAAATTCGATGGTGTAATATCCAACATCCTACAAAGAGCGCTAAACCTAATAAATGGATGGTGTAATAGGGAGGGACTATCAATCAACCCTAGCAAAACCACTATAGTACCCTTCACAAGACGGCGGAAACTGAACCTAACAGAACCCACCGTCGAAGGGATACGCATTCCTTTTCAAAAGGATGCCAAATACCTGGGACTGATTCTGGACCAGAGACTAAATTGGAACACCCACCTGGACAAGGTAATCGGCAGGGCGAAAATGGCCTTGAAGTCATGGGGTATGAAACCAAAACAAACCTACTGGCTATACCTAACGGTAGTGAGACCGATGATCACATATGGCTCTATTGCTTGGTGGGCAAAAACTAATCAAAAAACAACCAGGGATAAACTGGCACGCGTGCAAGGTATGGCGTGTAGAGTCATAACATCAGCAATGAAATCGACACCTGTAGAGGCAATGGAGGTGATACTAAACCTTCCCCTCCTACACATATGGGTAGAGAAGGAGGCCAGGGCAGCAGTGGCAAGGTTCAAGAGCCTAAACCAAGAGCAACCTGGACAAGCTAAGGGTAACTTTGCAGGCCTGGCTGAGGTATTCAGGAATAACCGAATACTTAGCATGCCAACAGACTACATGTTACCCAAATACAGCTTCGATATACCTTTTAAGGTTCTTATACCAACGAGGGAGGAATGGCGGGAGAGACCTGCTCAACTGCTAAACGCCGACCACGTATGGTATACAGACGGATCGAAAACAAAAAATGGGGTGGGTGCGGGTGTGACGGGACCACGGACTGAAATATCTGTGGGACTCGGAAACTTAGCAACCATATTCCAAGCAGAACTACATGCAATAGAAGTATGCTGTAGAGAGATTACCCGCAGGGACCTCTCAAACAAAAGCATCAAAATCATCTCAGATAGCTTATCAGCTCTAAAAGCATTAAGCTCACACAAAATTCAATCCAGACTAGTCTGGAATTGCCTTGAAACCCTAAGACAGGCCAGCAGAACCAACAAGATCAATCTTGTCTGGGTGCTAAGCCACACGGGAGTTGAGGGAAATGAAAAAGCAGACGCACTAGCCAGGGCGGGAGCAGAATCCGCGCTGGTTGGACCGGAGCCTTACTTCGGCTTACCTAAGGCCACAGTCACAAAAGAAATAGGAGAGTGGGTTGTTAAAAAGGGGACTCAAAACTGGCGGGCAACCCCGAGACAACAACACTCCAAAACATTTCTAAGCAAGCCAGACAAACACAGAACGAACCAACTCCTGGAATTAAACAGGAATAGCCTAAGAATAATCACAGGGCTATACACAGGCCAATGCCGACTCAACAAACACATGAACAGACTGGGAGTAAGCGACACACCAGCGTGTAGGTTCTGTGGTGTTGAGGAGGAAACGCCACTTCATCTAATCTGCCACTGCGTAGCAAGATAAAGAACTAGGGCGAAAATATTCGGACCTGGACAGATAGAGCCTCAAGATCTTGAGGAAATATCACCAAACAAACTGATCTGCTTCATAAAGGAGATAGGTTCATATTTAAGTTAGGATGAGCCGCAATAGACCACTTGAGTCGCAGTGAAGGGGCGACAGTCGCACCACTCATAATCAAACCTAACCTAACCTACCTCAGTAAAAGAATTCAGTATGTCAAAATTGAAAATATCTTTGGCAAGGGCCTTCTAGTGGAGTGCGGTGTGCCACAGGGTACGGCATTGGGACCCTTAATATTTATTATATATAAACTGTATGCTATCTGGTATTGAGGACGGTGATGCGGTCTGTTTTGCTGATGTTGGAGGCCTAAAATTTAAAGACACAAGTTGAGAACGAGTGTTTGAACAGGCCGAAAGAGCCCTTGGTTAAAGTAAAAACCTGGCGAGATTCTAGTTTACTTTTATTAAATATGACAAAACTTATTTATTTATGTGCTTTTCACTTTCAGACAGAGGTAACACATCTATGACAACTTTAAAAATACACGAAAATAAGTATAAAGACTTTATACACTGTTCTTGTAGTAAATAAATAAATAAATAAAATGAACTAAACAAACTAAAAATTGGAATATTTCTTGATGAAACTATGTTATAAAATAGCTCAGAAAACTTTGCTATAAATTCTATCAAGTGAGACAAATCACGTCCAAAAATAAATTAATTCCCGTATATAAACCCCTTGCCGACACAATAATAAATTATTGCATATCAATTAGGGGAGCTTTCTATGATAATATCCTTAGGCCAGTGTCTGTTGCACAAAAAAACTACAAATATTTTGCATAAAAACGTGACTTCTCTAGCGAAATAATTTTAGATCAGATAAAAGTAATGCAAATCTGTCATCTGTCATAATAAATCTGCCGTAAGACTTGCTTACCAATAAAATACAAAAAACTCAGATACAACATTCTGTTACAACTACAGCAATAACAAATCCAACTCTAGAACAACCCTTAGTATCACTTAATGCTATTCAAAACACCGCTCCAAAATTTTATAACATGCTTCCTCCAGAAATAAAGCTTAAACAATATAAAAAATTGTAGACATAAAATCTTACTCTGCTTACTCTTAGGTGCTTATGGTAAGACACATCGTTTTGAGAAAGTTCAATAAATTCCTCTCGATGAGTCCACACACCAAATTCTCCCATACAGTTCTGTATTTTGTATCCACAAAGAGGTTGTGACAACAACATCTTATTAAAAATATTTGATAGATTATCACTAAACCAAAGAAGAAGTAAAATTTTTTTAACAAGAATGTATAGAATTCTCAAAGGGGATGTTGATTGTCCTAATATAGTTGAACAACTTCCATTTGCCATAAATCGAATCAATTCAAGGTCAAAAAATAAGTTTTATTTAGCTTATCCACGAACAAATCTATTTAAAAGCTCTCCTATCTACAATTTATGCAACTTATTTAACAAGTATGCTTCAGATGTTGAGATTGACAATGTTAGCTATAAGAAATTCAAAAAAATTATAGATCAAAAAGTGCGCAGCAGTTAATCAATAAGTAAATATGTAATTTGATTTGTTTGTTATTTATCATCTGTAAAAGTGACGTATTGTAGAAAATCTTTTTTTTTTTAATGTAAGTAAGTATCTGTAATTGGCTTTTTGCTGTAGATACTGTTGAAATAAATACATTTTACCCCGACCTGCTTTGGCAATAAAATTGCCCATAATAATCGCCACTTTCTGATTTTTTGTATCTTTTAACGCCAGTTAAAGTTATTTGTAGAAGTTTTCAATTTTGTCCTCATTTGTTTTTATGTCAAAGCCTACCCTTGAATAATGTTTAAAGGGGCCAAAGTATTGCCGTATGCAAATTTTTACGTTGTATTTGTCAAAAATAAGACTTGCACTTAAATAATGCATTTTTTATCACTCCTAAATGAAACCATTTACTTTTAGATTTATCTTACTCAAAGAACATCTAGTAGAATTTAATCAATTAGCCATGGCCAACGCCGATGGGCTAGAGCATATGTTGAATAGGGTGATGCCCAAGGACAATATAGGATTGGCGGCTCTGTTGCAAACTACGGAGCAGGCCTGGGATAATGGTAACAAGAACACCATGAAAATGGTTTTCACTTATTTTATATATGCCTTAAAAATTGGATAGGATTGGCCGAAAACTCGCTACCGACAGGAGGTCGGCCATGGCGATACAATTTTTGTTGGCGACACTGAGAGTCTTAAAAAATATTGTGGTGTGGTATCACTGATTATTAAAAATCACAAGAAATTTTACGTTCTATTTCCACAGTTTTAAAATGCCTTAAAAAAAGTACAGCCAGCTCTTTGGTTCGGTTCGGAGTTGTCAACAGAAATTGTCACGCAATGGTGGACCTACATCCCGTAGTGAATTTTACACACAATTTTCATCCATTTTTAAAAAAT
This sequence comes from Aspidapion aeneum, assembly GCA_963576565.1. Classification (NCBI taxonomy): domain Eukaryota; kingdom Metazoa; phylum Arthropoda; class Insecta; order Coleoptera; family Brentidae; genus Aspidapion; species Aspidapion aeneum. The sequence goes on from OY755040.1 coordinate 9,498,432, forward strand.
ACTTTTGTGGGTTGGCACGCTATTAGCAACACAAAAATGATAAGGCGATTTAAATTTTTGACTACGGGTTTTTTTTTTTTATGGAAAAAGAATGACACCATATAAGTATCCTACTTGGAACTAGAAAAACCAGTTTCCAAGGTGTTTAGATAAGAATAGAAACTTAACGGTTTCTCCGATCTCAGCAAATCCCGGCGGCATGTGAACTAAAAGTTAAAAGAAGAGGGAACACGGGAGGAGAAATTATACATTAGAGTTGGCAAAGAACTAAGTAAGTCGATAATGCAATGAAATTCGGAGGGGATGTTGAAAAGAATTTGTTTCTATTCACATCTAAACAATTGCTAAATTAGTTTTTCTCTTTCTAAACACTCATTCCCATGGCCAGTATAGCTTTTTCCTGTAGGGTAACTCAAAAATGAAATAAAAAGTTGCACGAATGATGCAAGCGGAGTTTGGACAAGACATACCGGGACGAAAATGTGGAACGCCAAAATAGAAAAAACAAGTATACATATATAACTAGTGCAGAAAATCGATTTATCCGCACGCATATGCCGGTGACAGAACGATGCGTAACGAGTAATGTCAAGCATTTAAGTGCGCAAAACTAGGTTGTTCCAAGTGTTAAGGGTCTGAGTCGCGCCGATATTTTCGCGTTAATGTAAGGGTTCGGAAATACACGCTTTTCTGACAGACGGTTAAAGGTTTTTACAAAAACTTTTCTGTATCATTTAAAGTGACCTCTCCAAAATAAGATAAAATTATGCTTATTTATAGTACAAAATCGATAATTTTCATATAATTTTTTTTATAGGAAATAATTATCTGATGTAATCGGGAAACATTTTACGTCCTACAGGGTACTCTTGATAGCAGTTTTACCAAATCAAAATTGTAAATTGTATTTGACATTCGCTATATATGATATATGTAGATACTTTTCGCACTGTTTTTGAATTGAGTTGTTGTTGTTGTACTGATGGTTGCATTTTTTTGCACTGTCTTCACTTGTAACACTAAAAAATAGGGTGGACCCAAGTACTGATGAATCTTACCCTGGTGGACCATAAACAAACAAATTGCGTGTATATATAAACATTTGGCGCGAGTGTATCATGTGATTTTTTTGAAAAATGTATATATTTTTTAGAGGGAGGTTAATTAAACATTTTAATCTTAACATTGTTAACTCTCACAGCATGAGCCAGAAATCGAACATAAAGTTCGAAGAAATACTGTTTTTTGTAATGTTTAACCACAGACTTCAAAAATGTGTGTTTAACTCATATATAGATACAGAAAAACTATAAAATTGTGGTTTCTATGTGTAGTTTTAGACACTAAGATCAGTATTTTTTAATGGATGCTTTTTTCTCCAATATGTACAGGGGTGCCACAAAATGCACATGAAATTACTTAAAATACCTACTAATTATCACTGCTTATCTAGTATCAATTGAAAATTCATAATCCATAATTAGTCTATGGACAAATTAAGCTTCGTGTTCTACCGATAAGCTTACTTTGTTAAGGTTGATTAAGTTTTGACTTGTGATTTTGGTAAATGCGTTTTTTATCTATCTTAGTTTCTAAGTTATTGCCAAATAATTGGTAAAAGAGAAGGGGTCTTTGCTGGTAGACGCTTTTTACTCATTGGGCGTCGACGGATGAGATACCACCATGCCAGAACTGAGTAGCGCTAAGTGGTATTACCACGTTCCGCTACTGCGCTGGCAGTCCGGTTCCAACAATGAGTAACATATAGCATAATGGCGTCTCCAGGATCAAAATATTCCGGAGGTAAAATACCCGACCACTCAGATCTCCGAGCGTTGGGTGATCCCAAAGAAATTCTTAGTTGAATGTTTTTGGGTGATCCTGGGGGTCCTTCATGCAAAGATATTAAAAGAAGACCAAAAACTCAACTCAGAAATGATTTTAACAATGTAAGTACAAACATGAATTCAGTTCACCAACATCTTGAAGAACAAAGACCTGACATCCTTGTTCTCACTGAAACTAAACTCAGTTCTGCAACACCTATTGTGAACTATCTTTATCCCAGCTATGACCTACAGCACCGATTTCAACATAATTTTGGGATCTGTGTTGTACATTAAAAATTACCTTTCATGTCATCGACAGGAGAAGCTAGAACGAACGAACCTCGATATCATATGGCTAAAATTCACCTCAAAGTCATCGACCAAGTCCATCTGCTGCCCCTACCGACTGCCAAGTAACACCGAGTACCAAAACTTTTTCGCGACATTATCCAAAAACTGTGATAGTATACAGTCAAACTTTCCCGATGCGGAAATTGTCTTTTTAGGCGATTTCAACGTCCACAATATACCCTGGCTAAAACACCACAACAAAACAAATAATGAAGGCAAGGTAGCAGAAGCTTTTGCCATAAGTTGTGGTCTAACGCAGCTTGTCGATGAACCTACACGTATCTCAGAAAGGGGTGAATTTGCAGCGCTTTTAGACTTGTTCCTAACTACAAATCCTGACTCGTACCACTTGGTTCATCCGATCATAAACTTATAATAACAAAGTGCGAAATGCTTATACCACCAAGCCAACAATTACTTCCTCGTAAAATGTGGCACTATATATCGGCAAAATGGAATGACCTTAAAGAGTTTTACCTGGATTTTCCATGGCAAGAGGTTTGCTTTAAAACAGCTGATCCCACTATTTGCTGTAAAGAAATAACAAAAGTAATCTTATCTAGAATCCACATACAACAAAACGCACAGCTAATACAAAACCTTGGTTCAACAGCCAGTGTCAAACGGCTGTACAGAAAAAACACAGAGCATATAACCTTTTAAAACGACAACAAACCGCTCAAAACCACACAGAATTTATAGAAGCCAGAAATAGTTGCAAAATTACTATTGACGCCGCCAAAGAAACATACAATCAAAGAATAAAAAACAGGTTGCTGAATTGTCCAAGTGGTCCTTTTGGTCTCTTGCAAAAGCTGTTGGATCAAACTTCACCAAGTCATCCATACCACCACTTACAGATAAAAATATTCACTTAGCCACAGCATCAGCGGAAAAAGCAAATATGCTGGTCAAAATTTTTTCCTCCAACTCAAACCTAACAGTGCCAAATGGAAAAACTCCACCGTTCATTGAAAGGGTTTCCCACATTATGCCAGAGGTACCCTTTGTCACAGAGAAATACGAAAATCCCTTAAAAAGTTGGATACAAACAAAGCAATGGGTCTAGATGGCATTCCCGCGATAATACTCAACAATTGTGCTAACGAACTCACCCCAACTCTCGCTAAATTATTCAATTTATCCTACAGGCAAGGAGTATATTAATCATCATGGAAGTCTGCCGCAGTACAACCCATTCCAAAGAAAGGAAAAAGACAGATCCGTTAAACTATAGACCAATTGCTCTACTTCCGGTGATATCAAAAGTAATGGAAAGAGTTGTGAACAATCACCTAACCAAGTACTTGGAAAAGTACAAAATTATCAACGAAAAGCAATTCGAATTTCGAAATATTAAACCTGTATAGACTTAAAGTTATTATTTATCATGTTGCCTATTAAATGCCTAGGTCGCTATAATATAATAAATAAATACTTTCAAAAGAAATATGTTAAAAACTATTTTTAGTTTATTTTCCTCATACTCGTGGAAAAACAATTCTTCCTGACACTTGCAGCAACCTATTTTTCCGCACGCAAATGGCGCTAAGCTTCTGTTCAGTCTTGAAATCGATTTTCTACACTTGTTAGGAAAATAGCTTTTTTATACGACTGTCTTGTAAAAGGGGGTTTTGCGCACGGAGAACACGATCTGAAAATGGCATTTTGCGCACGCTGTGTGCAAAACGTTTTGCACACGCTATGTTTTGTTGATTAGATACGTCAAAAAATTGTTGAATTTTTAAAGTTTTGTTGTAAAAATGTCGAATTCTGAGGAAATTCTACAGAAAGCAAGCGAAATATGTTCAGGACTGCTGCCCACAAAATCCAAAAACAGGTATGAATCTGAATTTAGCCGATTCATGGAATGGAGAGTAGCCAAAAATGTCCAAACTTTCTCAGAAAACGTACTAATGGTATATTTTGAAGAACTGTCTGGGAAATATAAATATTCAACGTTGTGGACGATATTTTCGATGCTCAAGTCAACGTTAAGTGCCAATCACAACATAGATCTTGCTAGTTATAAGAAGTTGCAAGCGCTAATCAAACGAAAATCCGAAAACTACGTCCTAAAGAAGTCCTAAATTCTTACAGAAGAAGATTTTTCCCGGTTTTTGACGAAAGCATCAGACAAGTATTTACTTATCAAGGCGGTGGTTGCAGTTGACCTGTCTGGGGCATGTCGGAGAGAGGAATTATGTTACCTCAAAGTAGAAGACACGAAAGATTTCGGCAGTCCAATGCTTATTAAACTCGAGAATACAAAAACAAAGGCACCAAGATCTTTCAAAGTAACAGAAAACCTTTACACTATCTTGAAGAAGTATTGTGCTCTTCGTCCTCCCTATCTCAAGACAGGCAGGCTTTTTTTAAACTTCCCGTTTTGATGAAAATGTTTAAGACAAAACCATGGCATTAACAAAATTGGAAACATGGCTAGAGAAATCGCCAAGTTTTTGTTGCTAGAGAATCCAGAAAGTTTCACGGGACATTGTTTTCGGCGTTCATCGGCCGCAATTTTAGTCAATTCCGGCTCAGATCTACTTGCCCTTAAACGTCATGGTGGATGGAAGTCCAGTACAGTTGCCGAAGGCTATATTGATGAATCTCTGAGAAATAAAATGGAAGTTTAAAAAAAATAGAGTCTTCAGCTCAGTTTTCTGTCGTCACAGAGCCAGAACAAGCCTTGTCCATTGGAACAGAACCAGAAAACCTCGACTACACGCTGAAAAAATCCACTGCAAACACGACACCAAAAATGATGTCTATCACTGAAAACATGGTGAAAAATAAAACTGCTTTTCCCGGCGTAACCTTGAAGGAATGTTCTAATGTTATCATAAATATAAAGTATTAATTAGTTTCATTTTTTAATGCGTTAATAGAATATTATACATTTATCAATAAAAACAAGTTAAATTAAAATTTGATTTTTCTTTCTTTATTAGCAGTCGTATAAAAAATATTGTAAAAAATTCGTTTGAAAACCTCTTTGCACACTCCCTCGACTTGTAGACCTCGCCTTCGGCTCGGTCTACCAAACTGTCTTGATCGTGTGCAAAGAGTCATTTTCAAACCTTGTTGTTTAAATAACTATTACATATTTACATTTTAGCCCCTGTAGATGCACCTTTTATTCAACAACCCCTCCTAGTTTGTACAGCCCACATTCATTGGGACCCGGAATTCTGTGATGTCAAACTCATTCAGACAATGATGCTCAGCAATGAAATCAAAAGTATTTTGGAAGAGTCTTCGCAGTTTCTTAAAGCGAATAATATGCAACTAAGTGATCCTAGTAATATTCAACTCGTAAGTAGATTGCTTTAATAGATCTCTGATCGTGAAACTAGGTTTAGCTATAAAAAGTTTCCAGAATTAACTAACAAACACCAAACACTAACTCTTGTTAAATTTTGTATGATTTTTTTTTCAAATTAGCGCATCGACCACGAAGGGTCATTAGCGCACAATGATAACATAATCTTGGTATTTTTACATTGTAATAACTTACAGTCTTTTAAAACGGCAAGCAAGTTTGTATTTTCAATTTTGTTGTTTAATAAAACACTGATGTTTCCAGATAGTTTATGTTTTTGTCTTTCGTTTATCAATTCCTGTTTATACAGCTTTAAAATAAAATAAAACTAAATAAAAAAGTTCAACTGTTTTATTTCCAATATTTTGCTGAATTTTTATTTTATAAAAAAACAGTTGTGTAAATGCCCCAGTCTGCCATTTGTGTCTTCAAAATATGTATAGGGTCGGCTGCCATTCATATGACAAAAATTAATTAGGTTTAAAATTTTTATTTATTCCAAAACAAAACTAAGAAAAAATTCTAATAATCCCAAAAACGTTAAAAACTAGAGCTAGGAAAACAACATAGAGCTAATGGTGGGTGTGCTTTCGGGCTATTCGGCCATCGTCGTTGGAAATTCGTTCTCGACGTTTCGCCATCTCGAGTGGATGGCATCTTCAGGAGATTTTGACTCTTTGTCGGCTTCTCGAAGACTGGTGGTTAGTCTGTCGCGGGCGCAGGTTATATACGCTATGGTGGGCGGGGCGTATATCAGAGCTGGTCGGTGATTGGTCACATTCCCTTGATTCAGTTTTGTTATTGTAAGCGAGCCGTTTAGTGTTTTTAAGAACCGGTACCCATGTTCTGTTAATTTTAAGAGTTTCTTCAGATCTGTTGAAGTTCTGCTGGTGTTTATGAATTTCGATTGCTTCTCTATAGAGTCTTGGATAGTATGAAGAGGAGGCGCAGAGAACTTGTGTGTCTTCGAATTTTATTCGGTGGTCTTCATTGTTTAGTGTGTGGTCTGCAACTGCGGATTTTTCCATATGTCCGAGCCGACAGTTGGCTTTGTGTTCTTTGATTCTTGTGTTTACGGACCGTTTGGTTGTTTAGACACGTCCACAGGTACAGGGAATGCGGTATACCCCTGAAGAACTTAGTGGGTCCCTTATATCCTTCGCAGATCTGAGGTGGTTCTCGATCTTCTTAGATGGCTTGAAGATCGTTTTTATGTTGTGTTTTCCCAGAATACGTCCGATCCTATCCGTCACTCTAGGGATTTAGGGCAGAAAGGCTCTTGAAGTAACTTCGCGGATCTGATCTTCAAGCCATCTAAGAAGATCGAGAACCACCTCTGATCTGCGAAGAATATAAGGGACCCACTAAGTTCTTCAGGGGTATACCGCATTCCCTGTACCTGTGGAAGTGTCTACATCGGAACAACCAAACGGTCCGTAAACACAAGAATCAAAGATCACAAAGCCAACTGTCGACTCGGACATACGGAAAAATCCGCAGTTGCAGACCACACACTAAACAATGAAGACCACCGAATAAAATTCGAAGACACACAAGTTCTCTGCGCCTCCTCTTCATACTATCCAAGACTCTATAGAGAAGCAATCGAAATTCATAAACACCAGCAGAACTTCAACAGATCTGAAGAAACTCTTAAAATTAACAGAACATGGGTACCGGTTCTTAAAAACACTAAACGGCTGGCTTACAACAACAAAACTGAATCTCGGGAAAGTGACCAATCACCGAGCAGCTCTGATATACGCCCCGCCCACCATAGCGTATATAACCTGCGCTCGCGACAGACTAACCACCAGTCTTCGAGAAGCCGACAAACAGTCAACATCTCCTAAAGATGCCATCCACTCGAGATGGCGAAACGTCGAGAACGAATTTCCAACGACGACGGCCGAACAGCCCGACCATTAGACGATGGCCGCGAAAGCCTTTCACAATTTGAACATAGAGCTAAATTGAAACACAAACAACAAATATGAGAACAAATGATAACAAAATCAGAAATCTAAAGTAAGTTACAAATTATTACCTTTGCTATTTAATTGCTGCCTGATTAACTGAAATTTACATTTATTTTATTTTATTTGGATGCTGTATAAACTCGAATTTTTTTAAATATTTTGTTTGTTTTGTAGGTGTTATCTGGTGACTTTAATTCGCTGCCAGACTCGGGTGTGATAGAGTTTTTAAGCACTGGAAAAGTATCTCATGACCACAAAGACTTTAAAGCTTTAAGTTATAAGCAGTGTTTAGAGAAGGTAAGCGTTTTGCTTCATTTTTTTAGATGGTTTGCTTAAATAGTTTAAACAATTGAAGCAATTTCGTGAACGCACGAATGAAAATACAAGTTAGTGTTAAGCGATAACAAATAAGAAAAGTTTCGTATTTTGTAGCTTGTCACTTGTCTCTGGCCAATGAAAACTGCCGGACCTTCTCTATCTCTTTCTAATGTTGTTTGGTTCTCAAGTTTCAACATCCAAGAAATCATTTAATTGGTCGTTTCTTCTAGCCCTCAATCCATTTCTGTCGTTAACCTTTGTAAAATTTTCTTATTAGCTTATTTAAATAATAAAATTTTAATCTAGCTGTTATTCTACAATTAGTAGAAACTGGACTTCTATTAAATGCACACAAATACCAATGAATATATTTTACTGTTTTTAGCTGCCAATAGTTTCTTTCTGGGGGCGAACTTTTCCTTTCTATTTTTATTTTTTAAAGTATTAACCTTTAGCTTTACACCATTAAATATCTTATTTAATTTTGAAGGAAGTTCACGAGGTAAAAAGTCTTAACAAAAAAGTTTCACGGGCAAGACCTCAGAGGTAAAGGTAGCTCGGGGACGCGTTTCTGCCTCATTAGGCTTCATTCAGCCCGAGCATAACCATAAAATGGAAGGAGATGAAATGATGATGTGGGTAACTGAAAAAGAAATATGAAATATGGTGTTTACTGAGGAGAGACCAACTGTCAATTTGAAGCTTCGGTCAGAGTTGCCTCGGTTTTGAGGCTAATTTTGACGTCGCGACGGAGACAGATATAACCTGCTCCCAGAAAACAGCCTGAGCCCTGGATTTTTTTAAATTTGAAGGAAGTTCACGAGGTAAAAAGTCTTAACAAAAAAGTTTTACGGGCAAGACCTCAGAGGTAAAGGAAGCTCGGGGACGCGTTTCTGCCTCATTAGGCTTCATTCAGCCCGAGCATAACCATAAAATGGAAGGAGATGAAATGATGATGTGGGTAACTGAAAAAGAAATATGAAATATGGTGTTTACTGAGGAGAGACCAACTGTCAATTTGCAGCTTCGGTCAGAGTTGCCTCGGTTTTGAGGCTAATTTTGACGTCGCGACGGAGACAGATATAATCTGCTCCCAGAAAACAGCCTGAGCCCTGGATTTTTTAAATTTGAAGGAAGTTCACGAGGTAAAAAGTCTTAACAAAAAAGTTTTACGGGCAAGACCTCAGAGGTAAAGGTAGCTCGGGGACGCGTTTCTGCCTCATTAGGCTTCATTCAGCCCGAGCATAACCATAAAATGGAAGGAGATGAAATGATGATGTGGGTAACTGAAAAAGAAATATGAAATATGGTGTTTACTGAGGAGAGACCAACTGTCAATTTGCAGCTTCGGTCAGAGTTGCCTCGGTTTTGAGGCTAATTTTGACGTCGCGACGGAGACAGATATAATCTGCTCCCAGAAAACAGCCTGAGCCCTGGATTTTTTAAATTTGAAGGAAGTTCACGAGGTAAAAAGTCTTAACAAAAAAGTTTTACGGGCAAGACCTCAGAGGTAAAGGTAGCTCGGGGACGCGTTTCTGCCTCATTAGGCTTCATTCAGCCCGAGCATAACCATAAAATGGAAGGAGATGAAATGATGATGTGGGTAACTGAAAAAGAAATATGAAATATGGTGTTTACTGAGGAGAGACCAACTGTCAATTTGCAGCTTCGGTCAGAGTTGCCTCGGTTTTGAGGCTAATTTTGACGTCGCGACGGAGACAGATATAACCTGCTCCCAGAAAACAGCCTGAGCCCTGGATTTTTTTAAATTTGAAGGAAGTTCACGAGGTAAAAAGTCTTAACAAAAAAGTTTTACGGGCAAGACCTCAGAGGTAAAGGAAGCTCGGGGACGCGTTTCTGCCTCATTAGGCTTCATTCAGCCCGAGCATAACCATAAAATGGAAGGAGATGAAATGATGATGTGGGTAACTGAAAAAGAAATATGAAATATGGTGTTTACTGAGGAGAGACCAACTGTCAATTTGCAGCTTCGGTCAGAGTTGCCTCGGTTTTGAGGCTAATTTTGACGTCGCGACGGAGACAGATATAATCTGCTCCCAGAAAACAGCCTGAGCCCTGGATTTTTTAAATTTGAAGGAAGTTCACGAGGTAAAAAGTCTTAACAAAAAAGTTTTACGGGCAAGACCTCAGAGGTAAAGGTAGCTCGGGGACGCGTTTCTGCCTCATTAGGCTTCATTCAGCCCGAGCATAACCATAAAATGGAAGGAGATGAAATGATGATGTGGGTAACTGAAAAAGAAATATGAAATATGGTGTTTACTGAGGAGAGACCAACTGTCAATTTGCAGCTTCGGTCAGAGTTGCCTCGGTTTTGAGGCTAATTTTGACGTCGCGACGGAGACAGATATAACCTGCTCCCAGAAAACAGCCTGAGCCCTGGATTTTTTTAAATTTGAAGGAAGTTCACGAGGTAAAAAGTCTTAACAAAAAAGTTTTACGGGCAAGACCTCAGAGGTAAAGGAAGCTCGGGGACGCGTTTCTGCCTCATTAGGCTTCATTCAGCCCGAGCATAACCATAAAATGGAAGGAGATGAAATGATGATGTGGGTAACTGAAAAAGAAATATGAAATATGGTGTTTACTGAGGAGAGACCAACTGTCAATTTGCAGCTTCGGTCAGAGTTGCCTCGGTTTTGAGGCTAATTTTGACGTCGCGACGGAGACAGATATAACCTGCTCCCAGAAAACAGCCTGAGCCCTGGATTTTTTTAAATTTGAAGGAAGTTTACGAGGTAAAAAGTCTTAACAAAAAAGTTTCACGGGCAAGACCTCAGAGGTAAAGGTAGCTCGGGGACGCGTTTCTGCCTCATTAGGCTTCATTCAGCCCGAGCATAACCATAAAATGGAAGTAGATGAAATGATGATGTGGGTACCTGAAAAAGGAATATGAAATATGGTGTTTGCTGAGGAGAGACCAACTGTCAATTTGCAGCTTCGGTCAGAGTTGCCTCGGTTTTGAGGCTAATTTTGACGTCGCGACGGAGACAGATATAATCTGCTCCCAGAAAACAGCCTGAGCCCTGAATTTTTTTAAATTTGAAGGAAGTTCACGAGGTAAAAAGTCTTAACAAAAAAGTTTCACGGGCAAGACCTCAGAGGTAAAGGTAGCTCGGGGACGCGTTTCTGCCTCATTAAGCTTCATTCAGCCGGAGCATAACCATAAAATGGAAGGAGATGAAATGATGATGTGGGTAACTGAAAAAGAAATATGAAATATGGTGTTTACTGAGGAGAGACCAACTGTCAATTTGCAGCTTCGGTCAGAGTTGCCTCGGTTTTGAGGCTAATTTTGACGTCGCGACGGAGACAGATATAATCTGCTCCCAGAAAACAGCCTGAGCCCTGGATTTTTTAAATTTGAAGGAAGTTCACGAGGTAAAAAGTCTTAACAAAAAAGTTTTACGGGCAAGACCTCAGAGGTAAAGGTAGCTCGGGGACGCGTTTCTGCCTCATTAGGCTTCATTCAGCCCGAGCATAACCATAAAATGGAAGGAGATGAAATGATGATGTGGGTAACTGAAAAAGAAATATGAAATATGGTGTTTACTGAGGAGAGACCAACTGTCAATTTGCAGCTTCGGTCAGAGTTGCCTCGGTTTTGAGGCTAATTTTGACGTCGCGACGGAGACAGATATAACCTGCTCCCAGAAAACAGCCTGAGCCCTGGATTTTTTTAAATTTGAAGGAAGTTTACGAGGTAAAAAGTCTTAACAAAAAAGTTTTACGGGCAAGACCTCAGAGGTAAAGGTAGCTCGGGGACGCGTTTCTGCCTCATTAGGCTTCATTCAGCCCGAGCATAACCATAAAATGGAAGGAGATGAAATAATGATGTGGGTATCTGAAAAAGAAATATGAAATATGGTGTTTGCTGAGGAGAGACCAACTGTCAATTTGCAGCTTCGGTCAGAGTGGCCTCGGTTTTGAGGCTAATTTTGACGTCGCGACGGAGATAGATATAACCTGCTCCCAGAAAACAGCCTGAGCCCTGGATTTTTTTTAAATTTGAAGGAAGTTCACGAGGTAAAAAGTCTTAACAAAAAAGTTTCACGGGCAAGACCTCAGAGGTAAAGGTAGCTCGGGGACGCGTTTCTGCCTCATGAGGCTTCATTCAGCCCGAGCATAACCATAAAATGGAAGGAGATGAAATGATGATGTGGGTAACTGAAAAAGAAATATGAAATATGGTGTTTGCTAAGGAGAGACCAACTGTTAATTTGCAGCTTCGGTCAGGGTTGCCTCGGTTTTGAGGCTAATTTTGACGTCGCGACGGAGACAGATATAATCTGCTCCCAGAAAACAGCCTGAGCCCTGGATTTTTTAAATTTGAAGGAAGTTCACGAGGTAAAAAGTCTTAATAAAAAAGTTTCACGGGCAAGACCTCAGAGGTAAAGGTAGCTCGGGTTGGTTTCTCCTCAGCAAACACCATATTTCATATTTCTTTTTCAGTTACCCACATCATCATTTCATCTCCTTCCATTTTATGGTTATGCTCGGGCTGAATGAAGCCTAATGAGGTAGAAACGCGTCCCCGAGCTACCTTTACCTCTGAGGTCTTGCCCGTGTATCTTATTTATTCTTTAAAATATGTTTAGAGGTGGCTGTTACAGCGTCGTCAAAGATTATCGTCTTCTGTAAACGCGTTTCTGCAAAATTATTTTACAAATCGATGTAAACTTAAATTTTACTTTACGTATTCCTGTGTATGTATGGGTGTTTCTTTAAAAAAAAAGTAATTTTTGCCAATAACAAAAAATGTTTTTAAATAAATAGAATAATGCCTTAAATGTTATAAATATAGTGTCCGGTTAGAAGTCCGACTAGTAGTCTTAAGTCGTTCCTGTTCATTTCTTGAAGCTGTTTAGACTTCTTTACTGATATGGTTATAGACCGTTTTGGTTATCTTTTTCTCGGAGTTTGGCCCCAGTAAGACACCAACTGGTTCATTTGTCAATCATTCAGTTCTTTTATGTAGTGGCTTTTCACTAGTCCACAGAAGGGCTCTGGTCCGCAATAGGGTGTTGCCGCCCCTTTCTTTGCGAGGCTGTCTGATTCCTCATTTTCTTCAAGGACCTAATGTCCTGAGACCCACATCAGTGTAATTTTGGTGTTTTGAGCTAGTCGTTTTAAGGTCTGTTTACAGTCGCAAACTAGCTTTGACTCACAAAAGCTGATTTTTAAATTCACGGGTACGAAATTCCACGTTTGTTAGTATTATTTGGCTTAAAAATTCCGTTGATTGACGCTCACTGTCTTGATGACGGGTAAAAATGCAATATGCGTTGATCCGGCCTGAAAGACAAAGAGCTGTCGTAGATCACGGACTATAGTTGTTTTCTTTTATTTGCATTCGATCTTTTCATTGATCGATATTGTATAGCAGTGTTTCGCCTGCTTTTGTTTCTCTCGTATCTCGGTAGATGGCGCTTCTTGCGATAGTTTTCTCACTAATTACATTTGATTAGAGACAAAACCGTCTGATTAACTTCGCAAGATTTGTCACATTGACCAGCAGTGTTCTGAGGAGTCCCATAAGGACGAAACAGTTAACTGTCAACACTTATTAGGTGTCCATTAGACAGTGTTGCCACCTCTACCGATTTTTCGGTAGATCTACCGATTTAGCCTTTTACTTTACGATATATCGAATTACCATACTTTTCTACCGATTTTTTTTTCGATATAAATTTGTTTTTTTTGATACGCCTCGTAATCGCGATTAAAAAAAAACACCATAAATAAAATATTATTTTTATGTAAGATCCTTTGTAGAATAAAAATTTTATTTCAAGCCAATGTTTTTAAAAGTGTATTTATGGCGCCATCTCTTGGATTTTGCGATATACTTAGCCGGCAGCCGCAAGCGGCATTAAAGATCACGCTATTATAAACCCTGAGGTTTTTTTTATAATATTATCTACCTAATAGGGACCTATTGCAATAAAGCCACAAATTGTGCTGGGCACTAAATTGACAGTTTCACATTATAAGAACAGCTGTCTTCTTTCAAAATAAGGACATTGTTTATTATAAGAGCCGGAATTAATAGTGACGCCACAATTAATGGAAAATAAACGACTGGATTTCTAAATTCGACTTTGGTATGTCAATTTTGCAAGATCAACTGTCAGTTTTTAATGCGAAACTGTCAATATAGTGCCCGGCACAATTTGTGCCTGGCTTTATTGCAATAGGTCCCTGGTATGTACCTAATTTTTTTATTTAATTCTTAATTTTGGTATTTTATCAGTAAAAACAAATCGCAGAAATACAATTTACCTACTAAATCAATCCAAACTATCGATAGTGCTCCAGCACTGCTTGCTGAGATGATTAAAAAATCTACCGAAATCTACCGATTTTTCTCGAAGCCTTCTACCAGACCTCAGGGTCGAGTGTGGCAACACTGCCATTAGATCTTGGACCCCCGTGAGGTTAGGCTTTCAGGCTACCCACGGAAAAATATGAGGGAAACAAAAAACTCCTTTTTGCCCGATTAGCCACGAAACTTGTTTGATTTTTAAATTCACGGGTACGAAATTCCACGTTTGTTAGTATTATTTGGCTTAAAAATTCCGTTGATTCACGCTCACTGTCTTGATGACGGGTAAAAATGCAATATGCGTTGATCCGGCCTGAAAGACAATTAAAAGCCTTTGTGGCCCTTATAGCCGCTTGGCTGTCCGAAAGTATGAATATATGCTTCCCATTGAGGCTTATATTTAGGCACTTGTCCGCATATGTTAATCGCAAGCACTTCTGCTTGGAATATGGTGGGTGTATTGCCCATTGACAAGGAGAGCTTAAAATTTGGAACTGTTATGCCCAAACCAGCTTCTTCCGCTAGCTTGGATCCGTCTATATCTCAGACCGAAGCGTTCCTTGCTGGCGGTAGTTCTTTTGTGGTCCATAATTGGTGGTCCTTTGTTGTGTCCAACAAGACTGTCATATGGTCCGTTGGTTTGTTAATGCTGTCTAGCTTTACCACCTCTAGTATGCTGAGGTTTCCGCATAGGTTGCCTGGCTTTAATTTTTCTCTTTGGAGAAGCCTATATGTGTGTGTTAATGCCTCTGCTTTATACATATATGTATGTAGTGGAGGCAGATTTAACATCGCCTCTAAGGCTGAAGTTGGACAAGTTGACGTTGCTCCTATTATTCCCAATCAGATTAGCCTGTTAATTTTGCTCAGTTTGGTCTGAGCCGTTTTTTGTTCGAAGTTATGTCTTTCTCAACAAACCAAGTATATTTATTTTCTAAGGTTTTAAATTACTTGGTTATTTCCGGCCTTAACTTGTTGGTCTGATTGTTCTTTCTTGCTTGTGATTTTAAACAACTTTATTGGAATAGTCATTCTTTTTTGCAATAATTGCTTACATAATCCAAAATATCATCCATTGTTAAGGTTACTCGGTTGGTTTTTAAGTTAGCAAACTTTAATAATTACTTTTACTTAACTTTTTAACCAACTAATTCTACTGGAGATGTCGTTGCTTGATGTCCTTTTTGCAATTTTTTGTGTTATAATACCGTTTAAAATACTCTGCCAATATATGGGCCTCTAAGCTCACACTAGGTACTATAGTTATAGTTTACGTGTGAGCTAATATAACTAAAAACTGAAATATATTTTATTCAACTCCAGACTAAATTACCTTTTGTTTGATACCACACAAGCCATGTTTTGACTTAAACTCAAATTTTTAAAATCTACCCCCACCCTTAAAAAAAGCAAAAACTAAAATGTATTTTGTTAAACTCCGGACTCAATTACCTTTCGTTTGATATCACACACGCCATATTTTCACTTAAACTCGAATTTTTGAAATATACCCCCACCCTTTTTTTAAATAAATTAAAATGTATTTTGTTTAACTCCAGACTCAATTACCTTTCGTTTGATATCACACACGCCATATTTTCACATAAACTCTAATTTTTGAAATCTACCCCCACCCTTTTATTTGGTTTGTGTTCGGTGGATTTTGTTCATTTTTAAATGGGACCATCTCGACCCAAGACCCAGCCTAGGTACCATATTTCATTAAAATCGGCCGAGCGGTTTTTGAGTTATGCGCGTTGGTCGTTACAGACATACAGACAGACAGACAGACAGACGGCGCAACAAAAAAGTTTCAAAATCATCTGAAACGCAAAGATATATAAAAAAATTTGAAATCGGAGCAACTTTTTTTTTTCTCGAAAAAATTAGGATCACCATAGCTCACACTACTATAGTATAGTATATGTGTGAGCTAAAATAAAACTTTAGATCAGTGATTTTATATATTTTTTATATTTTTTTAGGTATTAGCCTGTGATAAACCAAATGAATTTACTCATTCCTTTAAGTTGGCATCCGCCTATAATGACGAAATTATGCCGTTTACAAATTATACGTAAGTTGAATCAAATAAAAACATTCTTACCTTTTCAATACCTTTATCTAGCGTATTCAAATTAGCAAGAAAAATATATGACTTGATGCTCAAAATAAGTTTAGGGAATTTCTTTAATTGAATATTCTTATAATGTCTGCCTGTGCAGAAGCTCCAAAACTACCAAACGCAAGAGGTTTTATTAAAATTGGTCTAACCTAAGAACACTTTTTAACTGGACAAAAATTTTTTACATTTTAAACCATAGGAAATATCAAAAAAGGGTTTTTAGCGATTGACTTAAGTACTTTGTTATAAAAAATCTTGAAATAACTAAAATTTTAACAGTGTACAGCGTGTTCCATTTTCGATGGGATTAAATGGGAAACTCGGTTATTATTAAAGATATTGATTTTCTGATTGCACCTTACCGTGCTCTTTTTTTGAGCCCTTAAAAATGGCGTAACCAGATTTTTGATATACCCCGTAATTTCGCTAATACAGAGAGTTTTTGAAAAAATTGTATTTTTAATAATCCCTTGTATCTCGCTTATTTTGCGAGATACTTTTATTCTGTAAAAACATTTTTATGGCAACTTTTTTAGAAGAAAATAATGACGTTGTCAATTTTTTAAAATATTGTTTAGTTTTTGAGATATGGTATTTATCATAAAAAAATTAAATACGGACCTGGATTTTTTTTATTACCATTTTGATTGGTTTCATGCCAGTATTATTATAAAATAATAAAAATTTAAAATTTTTTTGTTTTAAGGTAAAAAAAAATATTTAATATTTAAAAAAAAAATTAGTCCGAACCTGGATATATCCAACATAAATATAAACTAAAAATTGCTAGTTAAACAATTTTTAGTTTATTTGTTTTGATACTTAGCATATTAAAATGGTTTTACGTTAATTTACAGATTTATTTGAAACAAAGTCTATGAAAAATACAAAAAAAAAATTATAAAAAATAACTAATTTTTCTGATTACCATTATGTGTAAGACATTGTTGGCATTTTTGAGTAATTTTTCTTAACGCATTTTGCATAAAAATATTTCTGCCATTTAACTATTGGGATTTTGTTGCTTGAATGAAGCAGTCAAACATATCACATTTTTCAAAATCTGGATATGGTCGATTTCTAGCCAGTTTAAAATAATTGTAAGCCATTCAAAAAAATAACAAGTAAAATGACAACGTCAATTCCACGCTTTTGTTTTGTAAATTTCACGACCTGCTGTTCGGTTATCAAATAATCAGTATGATATTATTTTTGTAACTTTTTAACATTTTTTACTTTATTTATAAATATTTTAATTATCATTTCAAAACACATAAACTAAAAATCGTTCAACTAGTGTGTCTTGCAATTTATAATTTCCAGGTTCGGACTATAATTTTTTTTTCAAATATTAAATAGTTTTTTTTAACCTTAAATCAAAAAAATATTAAAGTTTTATCATTTTAAGGTAATAATAGCATGGAAATAATCAAAGGAGTAATAAAAAAAATCCAGGTCCGTATTTAATTTTTTTATGATAAATACCATATCTCAAAAACTAAACAATATTTAAAAAAATTGACAACGTCATTATTTTGCTCTAAAAAAGTTGCCAAAGAAAGATTTTTACAGAATAAAAATATCTTGCAAAATAAGCGAGATACAAGGAATTAATTAAAATGCAATTTTTTCAAAAACTCCCTGTATTAGCGAAACCACGGGTTATAGCAAAAATCTGATTACACCATTTTTAAGGGCTCCAAAAAAGAGCACGGTAAGGTGCAATCAGAAAATCGATATCTTTAATAATAACCGAGTTTCCCATTTAATCCCATCGAAAATGGGATACGCTGTATAAGGCAACTTCAAAAGATTAAATTAAATGTTTCGGAAAAAGGCATTCCCGAAACACCGGTATCCCTGGTTGACTTTACACCTTTGAAGTTGCCTTTTATACTTTGTTAACTCATTGTTTTCGGTTCCGAATGGTCTGGTTGAACTTTGAACGAAATGTCTTTCTTGGTTCGCTGTCGTGTATTTCACTCGTTGAATAACTAAATAGGTTTCACCTATTTTTTCATTATTTTTTACTTTAACTAAAATTTTGTTACAAAAATCAAACATTTTATAACTTTTAAATCATTAATATCTATGTCAAAAAATGTTTAACCAAAACTATTGCCTTGATTTATGGGATTTTACTAAAACACTAGGTAAATTAAAAGTAAACCTAATCAACACACTTAGGCATGACTCCGGGGACCGCAAAATGAATATTATTTTTATCCGGACGAGGCCTCGGCGCACTTCCTCAGAGAGGAGGTATTTGAAGAGGACACCTTTGGGACGGAGGACCTTCTGAATCTGAGGTGCCCCGATATTCTGGAATTTATACAGAAGACGGGAAGGTTCCTTAGTGAAGGCAGTTGGGGGGATGCCCGGGGGTTGGTAAAAAGGGCGCTTCATGTGCCTAGTGGCCAGGACTAGAGCCTACCCCACACTACTACTACTACTATCCGCGGCGGTGTGAATAAGGCGTCGTGACGCCCTAAACCTGTTTTTAAAAAAAGCATCACTGTCCCCCATCCTCTTATACCATCAATTTGCAGCTCAACTTATATTTAATTTTTTACATCACAAGGTTTGCCACCAAAAAATCCATTCAAAAATAAAACTATGGCAGAAGTGGATCAAAATTTTCGATTTTTTTGCACGATGCGTATTTTTTATAATGGCAAGAATTTGTTGTATTCATATTTTTACAAAAAGGCTCTACCCTGAACCAGTTTTTTTTTAAATCAAAGCAAAAGGCACGTTCGCACTGGAGCAAGTCGGTTTCAGGTACAAAGTCAGTTATAATTCACAAATTTAAACTTCCTATAACGTATGACATGTATGACACTTTTAAATCATTAATATCTTTGTCAAAAAATGTTTAACCAAAACTATTGCCTTGATTTATGGGATTTTACTAAAACACTAGGTAAATTAAAAGTAAACCTAATTAACACACTTAGGCATGACTTCGGGGACCGCAAAATGAATATTATTTTTATCCGGACGAGACCTCGGCGCACTTCCTCAGAGAGGAGGTATTTGAAGAGGACACCTTTGGGACGGAGGACCTTCTGAATCCGAGGTGCTTCGATATTCTGGAATTTATACAGAAGAATGGCAGATTCCTTAGTGAAGGCAGTAGGGAGGATGCCCGGGGGATGGCGAAAAGGGCGCTTCATGTGCCTAGTCGCCAGGACTAGAGCCTACCCCACACTACTACTACTACTATCCGCGGCGGCGTGAATAAGGCGTCGAGACGCCCTAAACCTGTTTTTAAAAAAAGCATCACTGGGCCCCATCCTCTTATGCCATCAATTTGCAGCTCAACTTATATTTAATTTTTTACATCACAAGGTTTGCCACCAAAAAATCCATTCAAAAATAAAACTATGGCAGAAGTGGATCAAAATTTTCGATTTTTTTGCACGATGCGTATTTTTTATAATAGCAAGAGTTTGTTGTATTCATATTTTTGCAAAAAGGCCCTACCCTGAATCGAATTTAATAATCAAAGCAAAAGGCACTTCGCACAAGTCGCTTTCAGGTACAGTCAGTTATAATTCACAAATTTAAACTTGCTATAACGTATGGCATGTATGACAGCTGTTTAGGTGACAGTTCTGAAAAAGAGAGTTCCTCGATAAGACTAATGTTATTTCATGTGTGTATGTGCCTATACATGGCTTGTGGGCATTATTCTTACACTATAGATAAGTAAGGTACTTGATTAGTTATACTGACAAGTTATTTTCTAAAACGAAACCCCATTACATAATTGAGAATAATATTATAGAGAATGCATTTATTTGTATAGGTAGTAGTAGTAGTAGTGCGGGGTAGGCTCTAGGCCTGGCGACTAGTTACATGAACCGCCCTTTTCGCCAACCCCCGGGCATCCCCCCTACTGCGTCCTTCTTTCGCTAAGGAATCTGCCCGTCTTCTGTACAAAGGCCAGAATAGCGGGCCACCTTAGATTCAGAAGGTCCTCCGTCTCAAAGGCTTCCTCTTCGAATACCTCTCTTCTTACCTCCTTGTATTCTTCACATGATGAGAGAAAATGCGTCGAGGTCTCGTCCTCGGCTCAACATCGCTCGCACGTCGCGTCCTCCTTCACTCTCATCTTTGCCAGGTGTTCTTGTAGGAACTCAGGACTCCCACTATGGCTCCCACCTCTCTTCGTGTTCTACGGAGCAGCCAGTCCCTACGGGATTTGCTGTAGCCTGTCACATACTCCTTCGCCTTTCTGGCGTTTCCTGTGTTGGTCCACTCCTTTTGTATCTCTTTCTCGGTCCACTCTGTTAGGGCCGACTTCATTTGCCCTCTTGTGAGCCCCAGGAACGGTTCTGGCCCGACGCATTTCTGCTGGGATCCTCCCCTGTCCGCTTTCTCGTCTCCGGGGACTCCCACGTGGCCTGGGACCCATACGAGCTCTACCTCTCTTACGCCGGCCAATTCCTGAAGTGCATCCGCACACTCCTGCACCAAACCTGCGGACATGGTTGGTTTACACAGTGCTTTCAGCGCAGCTTGACTGTCTGAACAGAGGCAGAGGCGTTTTCCTGTTTCGTTCCTAATTTCTCCCCCCCCCCCCCCTACTGCGTCCTTCTTTCGCTAAGGAATCTGCCCGTCTTCTGTACAAAGGCCAAAATAGCGGGCCACCTTAGATTCAGAAGGTCCTCCGTCTCAAAGGCTTCCTCTTCGAATACCTCTCTTCTTACCTCCTTGTATGCTTCACATGATGAGAGAAAATGCGCCGAGGTCTCGTCCTCGGCCCAACATCGCTCGCACGTCGCGTCCTCCTTCACTCTCATCTTGGCCAGGTGTCCTTGTAGGAGGCAGTGTCCGGTCAGGACTTCCACTATGGCTCCCACCTCTCTTCGTGTTCTACGGAGCAGCCAGTCCCTACGGGATTTGCTGTAGCCTCTCACATACTCCTTCGCCTGTCTGGCGTTTCCTGTGTTGGTCTACTCCCTTTGTATCTCTTTCTCGGTCCACTCTGTTAGGGCCGACTTCATTTGCCCTCTTGTGAGCCCCAGGAACGGTTCTGGCCCGACGCATTTCTGCTGGGATCCTTCCCTGACCGCTTTCTCGTGTCCGGGAATTCCCACGTGGCCTGGGACCCATACGAGCTCTACCTCTCTTACGCCGGCCAATTCCTGAAGTGCATCCGCACACTCCTGCACCAAACCTGCGGACATGGTTGGTTTACACAGTGCTTTCAGCGCAGCTTGACTGTCTGAACAGATGCAGAGGCGTTTTCCTGTTTCGTTCCTAATTTCTTCCTCCCATGTTAACGCCAGTATAGCGTAAACCTCTGCCTGGAAGACTGTTGCATTGGATCCCAGCGGGTAGCTTTTTCCAATGCTCTTGCTTTCCACGTACACTCCTGCACCGGTCGAATTCCGGTCTGTCAGCCTTGATCCGTCTGTATAGCAGACCGTGGCGTCGCTAAGAAATTCAACTTCGTCCTCCTTCCATGCATCCGTTGGTGGTATGGTTACACGGTATCTCCTTTTCTCCCTTAACCGCTTTTCTGGCATCGCTAGCCTGTACGTCGATAAAGGAATCTCCCTTTCCGTCACAGTCGCGATCTCCGAATGTCTTTTTTGTCCACCGCTCCTTCTCCACACGCCCGCGTCCTTTATCCTAAGGTATGCTGCCATCGCTT
Source organism: Aspidapion aeneum (assembly GCA_963576565.1). Lineage (NCBI taxonomy): Eukaryota > Metazoa > Arthropoda > Insecta > Coleoptera > Brentidae > Aspidapion > Aspidapion aeneum. The sequence continues at coordinate 9,520,364 of OY755040.1, forward strand.
CCTTCTTTATCCAGGTGGACAGCGATGGGAGACCCAGGATCGTATTCAGGGCTATGTTAGGAGTAGACCTTAAAGCTCCGGTGATGCTCAAGGTCGCCAGCCTCTGCATGCTCTCGAGCGTTTTGGCGTTTGTAGTTTTCATTGCCACCAGACCACGGATCCGTATTGGATCCTCGGTCTTATAATGGCTGTGTAGATCCAGTGCACGATCCTTGGGCTGAGTCCCTACTTTCTTCCTACCACCCTTCTTCCCAAGTAACATTTCTTTATTTATAGCAGAAGCTAAAAGGTTGCCAGCGCCTTTCCTTAAAACCATTAGTTTCAATGTTTGGTCGCTAGCACGTTCCCATTACCCTTATATACACCTTAGACCTCCTAAATGGGACTCCCCAATTGGTCGTGGCAACCTTTATTCGCCCTCTAGCGGTTCCACCAGTATAGAACCTTTTAGAGCCTAAAGCTATTATGCCAGGTTCTAAAAGCAACTCAGAAACGTCCTCTATCCTATTATAAAACTAGATTTGGTAATTTGGTATCCTGGCGATTCTGTTGAATACCATAATACCTTTAGAGTAAAGAAGTTTTCCTATAAAAGCTATGGCGATATTTTAGATTCACAATGGCTATATAAAATAATTTAGGTCACAAAATTGCAAAAAATGTCCCAAAATTATTTTATCACGTAAAAATATACCGAGTTTGTCGTTTTGTTGATGATCAAATTGCCTGCCAGATTTATTTTTATGATAAAATCGTATCTAAAAAGCTCTGAAAACAAGCGCGCCAGCTCAGGAATGCTTTTTAATAGTTTTTTGATAACAAAATAACAAATACTTAAAATTAAAAAAAAATCATTTACACTATTCACCATTAAAAAAGTCTGTTTGGTTTACATAAATCAAAATTAAAGTAAAATTATTGTTAAAAAACACTGCTAAAACGACTAGATAAATATTTTCTCTTTACAATATTTTTTAAATAAATTTATATACGCCATTATGGTTTTATAGTGGTCACTTGGTTTTATTTGTTACTGTATCGCAACAAGGATTTTTGAGTGCCCTTATGAAACCAACAAAAAAAGAACAATGTAAACATAGTCAACATAACCTCACTTAAATCTTTTGTATTTCTTTATAAAGTGATTAAAAGCGTATAATTCAACACTTTTAAATGTTTTATCGTGCAATTTCGACACAATCGAGAGGGTCAGTGTAAAGATATTCGTTGAGCCTGCAGATTGGAGGGCAACCTCTTATATTGGCCGTCTAAACAGGCCTTATCTAGGCCTGAGTGTCCTACCCAGGAGGACGGAAACTCAACAATTATTAATTATTGGGCTTTAAATAATCAATCTTGCAATAGGTAGGTACCAATCTGTACCTAGGTATATCTATTATTTTTACAAGAAATACCTAAAAAATAAAACACGAAAGTATTTACTTACTTCTGTTAGAAGGAAACAAGGTTTTATATGGCAGCCTATTTAAATAATATTTAATATACAGCTATGGGTAACTATATAAATACAAAAGAATTAAGTTTACCTTTAAGCCTTCCTATAAAACCTTTTTAAAATGCCTAAAAGTAATGGCAAAAACCAAAAGTCTAAAGTTTATATTTACCACTCTTAAAAACCTTAAGGAAACTAGGTTCTATATGGCCGCCTATCTAATCATATTTACTTTTAAACTACTGGTAACTATAAAAACAAAAGGATATAAGATAACCTTTCAGCTCTATTATAAAACACTTTAGTGATGACCTAAAGTAATGAAAAACAAACTAAATGGCCAAAGTTTATATTTATTTCTTTTTAAAAACTTTAGGTAAAATGGTTTTATAAGACCATCTTTATAAATCAGAAATCAATAAAACCAAAAGTATCTAAAAGGAACAGAAGGAATATCAGTTTTATTATACTCGCTTTATAAATCACTTTTTGGTTGTATAACACCCCTTTAGGTAATTGGCAATATAAATTACCTTTATGTAGCTAAATTGATCCTAAAACCCATAACAGCACCCTCTAAATAACCTAGGAACCAAATTGATAAAACCTTGAGTGGTAATAATGTTACTTGGGTTACTTGCCAGAATGTTTTTATCGTCTTTGTTGTGAGTCGGTCTATATGTTGTTTCCAGCTTAGTTTACTGTCTAGCACCATCCCCAGGTACTTAACCTCTTGCGATAGTGCAAGTGGTCTTCCGTACATTCGTGGTGCTTTGAACCCTACTATGTTTGTATAGGTAATTGATTAACCAATTTTTTTTAGTTTCGAATTTAAGGGTATCATTGACTACATATTCTACGCCAAAAATACCATGACTCCCCTGGGCCTGTTGGGTCCCCTATCCCAAGAATGGCTCACTCAGAACAAAGTGATCGGCTGTCCGCACCCGCACATTCATTCGGATCATTTCCCATTGCTGGTCGAGTTGGAAATGGTTCCTACGATATCCGGACCGATAAATGGAATTATCAGGTATGAGTTTGTATCATATCATATCCACAAAGAGGCTGTGATGAAATTGTAGACATTGAGATTTCACCACAGAAGCAGCGTACTTCCCCACATAACGACATCTTATTAGAAATATTTAATAGATCGTTACTAAACCAAAGAAGGACTAAATTTTTTTAACAATAATGTATAGAATTCTGAATAGGGATGTTAATTGTCCTAATATAATTAAACAACTTCCTTTTGTCATAAATCTAATCAATTCAAAGTCGAAAAATATGTTTTATATAGCTTATCCACGAACTACTCTATTAATGCCATCCAAATCAAAAATATGTGTTATGGTAAGTAATTATGTAATTTTATTTGCTTGGTATTTATTATGTTTAGTGTGACATATTTTATAAAATAGATGTCTTTTTGATGTAAGAAAGTATCCGTAATTGCCTTTTTGCTGTAGATACTGTTGTGTGTTTAAACCTAAAAGAAAGGTGTTTTAAAACACTGGAAAACTTGTTGCTATCTTGGAATTTTTGTAGTACATTTTAGGAGTTAACTTTACCCCAATATTTTTAATAGAAAAAGTGCGTCGAGTTATCCTAAAGTTAAAAATAACGAAGATATTCGAAATTAAAAATTACGCTTAGACGTCTACCAAATATCAAATATCTTTGTTATTTTAAAATTTAGGCAAAAAATCAAAAGATTAGAATAGAAAAAAATTTTAAATTTTTTTTTGTTTTTTGAAAAAACTCAATTACTCCAAAAATTGATGCTCTATTTTTTTTTTAATTTAAGTTAGTTTGCCAATTTAAACTTTTTTCTATCTTTAATAATAAACAATTTAGGAATGGTGGACACTTAACTTAAAACACCCTGTATAACGCTCAAGGAATATTAGCATTGCGTTACAGTCAATGTATTTTTATTATGATTTTTCTTGAAAATGCGTTAAGAAAGGCGATCAATAATCTTGTATCTTTGCGTTATGTAATTTATGAATGTTCCCTGACTGCCATTGAGTTTTAGTCATTTAAATTTCCTTTCCTTTAATTTTTTTGATAAAATTTCTCAATTTTTGGAGAGTGGGAGTTACTAGACAACCGGTTTCTTTACCGACCGTGCCTAGTTCTCGGGACGAGGACGGTCCACGCACGCGCACTGCACAAACCACTTGAACTCGAATCGAAATGAAATTTTCAACTCACCAAGACTCACCTGATCTTACTCTCTCTCTCTCTCTCTCGAAATATAACTTCGTCTAGAATCCATTGGTTAAAAAAAAGAATAATTGCCTTTGTTGTCCAAATTAGAAGAATTTTTGGCTACGCAGTAGACATTGCGCGTTTGAGGACGAAAATAAAGGTAAAATAAACCTATAAGACGATCTTCGGGGGACAAAGGATATACGCCATGTTTTTTTTCTTTGTGAAAAATGTTTATTGTGTTTTTGTTCATTTTACTTAAACAATCCCAATAATCATCCGTAAAACGATGTTACAAAATTGCTTTTATGACCAAACAACATCAAACATTTCGTCATAAATTTAATTTGTATTTTTCAAAACAAAAACACAATTTTTTTTTAATGAAGGGTTTTGAAGGGCGCGTGAGTTTTTTGGAGGTACAACATATTTTCATCTTAATATGTATATAAATTATTTCTAAAACCCCCATATAATTACAATAGTTGATAAAAATCACAATTTTTTTTTCACAACTGGTTAAACACCCATCCACCATTATTATTGTGTTTCACTTTTTTTTTTTATTTAAAATTACTTTCTATACTGACAGATGTAGGGGGCGCCACAATACACGGACACCAGAAGGCATTTTCACTTCTTTTGAACCATATAGGCTAAACTAAAGTTGAAAACTTGTCTAAACAGATACTTATTGTGTGAACCTTGGTCAAAGTCTCATCTAGGTTAGTTAGACATGGAACACAAACTGTGCTAATTACCTATTTTCTCCTTCCAAATTACCTTTGTTTTTGTCCCCACTTTGAGAAAATGTCGGGAAGTTTCCCTCTTTTTTAACCTTCTAATTTTCTATGGGGAAAAATTACTCTCATATTTTAAGTAAACTTTACCTAATTTTAACCAAAAATGTTACTTGGATTGTTTATTATACCAAAAATATTAAAACAAAAGTTCCTCCAATTTGATTTTATTTACATAATCGAATGCTAACCCCCATCAAAAACCTCCAAGTTGTATGATGGGACGGTTTTCCACATGTTTTCACATAACTCAGATGATTCTGAGCAATTTGAGGAAAAGATAGATGACAGGAGTAATGCTAGCATTGTTATTTTTGAAACTGTTCGATAAAAATTGCTTTAATCGTTTAGTATTAAAATCAAATCACAAACTATAAAAATCGCAAATGGTAAAGTAGAAATGAGATATTTTATTGTTATCCGAATATTAAGGGCCTATGTCTTTTACCCTGTGTTGGAAAAAAGGGTATTTTTTCTTGATTTAAGCACAAAAATACCCGGCACATTTAAAAGCTAATTTTTCACATCCACTGTTAAAACATTGAACAATTGGGCTATTTTTGTATAAATGGTAATTTGTTTTGGTCGTAGAGGCTAATTTATAAAACGTCCCTTGCAAAACTGCTTTTAAAAACCGGCTTTTAGAAAAAAAGCTGCGACTGCTTTGTGAAAAAAGCAGTTATGCTCATCACTAGTCAGCAATCCACAAGATTATTTTAATCCTAATTTTTTTTATGAGAAAACAAGTGCCTTAAATAAATAATTTTGTATTTACAGGCAAATTTGGGCAAAATAAGGGTCCCGTTGTTCAAATAAAATAGTTTTAACTACCAAATAAATCAATAAAAGAATGGCGCTTTTTAAGAGCTTAAAAATTACTGCTTGTGAAATGTACATTATTTATTAAAATAACTTAAATAAGAGATACAACAAAAGTCATACATATTGTTTATGAAATTTTATTTACATAATCGAATGCTAACCCCCATCAAAAACCTCCAAGTTGTATGATGGGACGGTTTCCTACATGTTTTCACATAACCCAGATGATTCTGAGCAATTTGAGGAAAACATAGATGACAGCAGTAATGCTAGCATTGTTATTTTTGAAACTGTTCGATAAAAATTGCTTTAATCGTTTAGTATTAGAATCAAATCACAAACTATAAAAATCGCAAATGGTAAAGTAGAAATGAGATATTTTATTGTTATCCGAATATTAAGGGCCTATGTTTTTTACCATGTGTTGGAAAAAAGGGTATTTTTTCTTGATTTGAGCACAAAAATACCCGACACATTTAAAAGCTAATTTTTTACATCCACTGTTAAAACATTCAACAATTGGGCTATTTTTGTATAAATGGTAATTTGTTTTGGTCGTAGAGGCTAATTTATAAAACGTCCCTTGCAAAACTGCTTTTAAAACCGGCTTTTAGAAAAAAAGCTGCGACTGCTTTGTGAAAAAAGCAGTTATGCTCATCACTAGTCAGCAATCCACAAGATTATTTTAATCCTAATTTTTTTTATGAGAAAACAAGTGCCTTAAATAAATAATTTTGTATTTACAGGCAAATTTGGGCAAAATAAGGGTCCCGTTGTTCAAATAAAATAGTTTTAGCTACCAAATAAATCAATAAAAGAATGGCGCTTTTTAAGAGCTTAAAAATTACTGCTTGTGAAATGTACATTATTTATTAAAATAACTTAAATAAGAGATACAACAAAAGTCATACATATTGTTTATGAAATTTTATTTACATAATCGAATGCTAAACCCCATCAAAAACCTCCAAGTTGTATGATGGGACGGTTTCCCACATGTTTTCACATAACCCAGATGATTCTGAGCAATTTGAGGAAAACATAGATGATAGCAGTAATGCTAGCATTGTTATTTTTGAAACTGTTCGATAAAAATTGCTTTAATCGTTTAGTATTAGAATCAAATCACAAACTATAAAAATCGCAAATGGTAAAGTAGAAATGAGATATGTTATTGTTATCCGAATATTAAGGGCCTATGTTTTTTACCCTGTGTTGGAAAAAAGGGTATTTTTTCTTGATTTGAGCACAAAAATACCCGGCACATTTAAAAGCTAATTTTTTACATCCACTGTTAAAATATTCAACAATTGGGCTATTTTTGTATAAATGGTAATTTGTTTTGGTCGTAGAGGCTAATTTATAAAACGTCCCTTGCAAAACTGCTTTTAAAAACCGGCTTTTAGAAAAAAAGCTGCGACTGCTTTGTGAAAAAAGCAGTTATGCTCATCACTAGTCAGCAATCCACAAGATTATTTTAATCCTAATTTTTTTTATGAGAAAACAAGTGCCTTAAATAATTTTGTATTTACAAGGCAAATTTGGGCAAAATAAGGGTCCCGTTGTTCAAATAAAATAGTTTTAGCTACCAAATAAATCAATAAAAGAATGGCGCTTTTTAAGAGCTTAAAAATTACTGCTTGTGAAATGTACATTATTTATTAAAATAACTTAAATAAGAGATACAACAAAAGTCATACATATTGTTTATGAAATTTTATTTACATAATCGAATGCTAAACCCCATCAAAAACCTCCAAGTTGTATGATGGGACGGTTTCCCACATGTTTTCACATAACCCAGATGATTCTGAGCAATTTGAGGAAAACATAGATGATAGCAGTAATGCTAGCATTGTTATTTTTGAAACTGTTCGATAAAAATTGCTTTAATTGTTTAGTATTAGAATCAAATCACAAACTATAAAAATCGCAAATGGTAAAGTAGAAATGAGATATGTTATTGTTATCCGAATATTAAGGGCCTATGTTTTTTACCCTGTGTTGGAAAAAAGGGTATTTTTTCTTGATTTGAGCACAAAAATACCCGGCACATTTAAAAGCTAATTTTTTACATCCACTGTTAAAATATTCAACAATTGGGCTATTTTTGTATAAATGGTAATTTGTTTTGGTCGTAGAGGCTAATTTATAAAACGTCCCTTGCAAAACTGCTTTTAAAAACCGGCTTTTAGAAAAAAAGCTGCGACTGCTTTGTGAAAAAAGCAGTTATGCTCATCACTAGTCAGCAATCCACAAGATTATTTTAATCCTAATTTTTTTTATGAGAAAACAAGTGCCTTAAATAATTTTGTATTTACAAGGCAAATTTGGGCAAAATAAGGGTCCCGTTGTTCAAATAAAATAGTTTTAACTACCAAATAAATCAATAAAAGAATGGCGCTTTTTAAGAGCTTAAAAATTACTGCTTGTGAAATGTACATTATTTATTAAAATAACTTAAATAGGAGATACAACAAAAGTCATACATATGGTTTATGAAAGCAAAGACAACCATTACGTCCCTTTCTGAAAAAACGGTTTCAAATATAGTATAAAGAGCAATCAAATCTTGAGGTTCTCATCTTCACGTTCAACACAATTCAACTTTATTAATAAACAAATTTTAAAAAGACAAAATATTGGCATATTTATATACAGAATATAAGACACCGTACGACGACGTGACTTTTAATTGGTATGGTACATTCACTTTTTCATACTTTTGATAATTCCAGCATTTTACTTTTAGGTAGCAACGCGCCTCTCGTTCTTAGAAGAAGTACCACTGAAGCCTTTAGAATTTGGTGTACCTGCTGCCGTCACCGATGGAAAAATAAAGAAAAACACGTGAGACTTCCTAATACCTACAATAGCAAAACAAAAATAAAAATGAAATCACTTATGTACATCAACACCACCTACTGGTCTTTCAATGTAAAACTCGTGTAAGAGACACTTAAGGTGACCGTCAAAAACTTAGTTAAGCCGTGCTCTCATACGGTAACATTTCATAAATATCAATCTCAGTCTCGCTCATACTCATAAAAAATACGTATTATTTAAAATATAAAAAAGTGACAAAATAAATGTGACACTGTAGACAGGATGAATAAATTGGTCTAGACTACTGCGCAGTGTTGCCAACCCTACGGATTTATCTGTAGATCTACGGATTTTGAATTTCGATCTCCGATATCCGATTTTGGATCCAAATCTACAGATTTTTGGCAATTTTACTAAAAAACGATAAACATCGAAACACAACGGCGGCCGCGCCTCATTCCTCCTTATCAGTCCTCAGTAGGGACAAATTGTGCCGGGCACTATATTGACAATTTCTCGTTATAAGAACAGCTGTGTCCAGTGGCGTATATAGAAAAAAGTTTCGGGGTGGGCCCGAGTCAGTTTGGGGGGGGGGGCGAGACCCCATGAGGCCGTATTTTATGCTATTTTATGTTTGTATTCAGGAAATTTGTGGAAAATATCTAAAAAAATCTTAGCTTCGCCATATACGCCACTGGCTGTGTCCTTTCAAAATTAGGCCTTTGTGTATTATACGAGCCGGATTTAATAGTGACGCCACTATTAATGAAAAATAAACGACGGGATTTATAGATTCAATTTTGAAAGATCAACTGTCAGTTTGTAATGCGAAACTGTCAATTTGTGCCTGGCACTATTGCAATAGGTCCCTATTATCTTTTTATCTACTTTTTTTCCTACATTTTAATCATTTTGTAAAAAGGTTTGATTGGATCAGTGACCTTATTTTTCTAGACATCTAGCGGACGGTCGTTGCAACATTATTTAGAACGAATTGTATTACTTCGCGCGTTGTTTGATGGGGAGTCAAACAATGCTTCGCGCCACGAAAGTTAAACTATGTTTTACGTTATGTATGTTGCACTAGAAAATAGGGACTTATTGGAATAAAACCTGACTTTATTTTAGAGTCGACTTTATTTTGACACATTTACACAGAAAACAGCTGACGTCTCAAAATTGACATACCAAAGCCAAATTTAATAATAAAGACGCTAACTTTCATTTAGTAAATACCGACACTAATAAATCCGGTTTTTAAATACACAAAGGCCGAATTTTGAAGCAGAGCAGCTGCTTTTTATATGTAAATCTGTCACCATAGGGTCGATGTTTAAATAAGGTCAGGTTTTATTCCAATAAGTGTCTAATATTAGTGTTTGTACGTACCTTAACTAAATAAAAAAGGTTAAAAAAGTACGTACTTTTTATTTCTTATAATTATAACAGTTTATCCGTTTAAAAAATTGGCGGCACTGCAAAAAAGTTTATTTGGATCCGTTGGAACGGAGCAGTAGATACCGTACCGTTCTCGTGCAATCCCGAAAAAAAAGAAAAAAATTAAACCAATATAAACTTTTTAATTGTAAAAAAAGCACCTTTTTTTGTTTTTAGTCTTCTTTGAACTTACGGATTTCTACAGATTTTTCGCGTTCCCGCTACGGATTTTCGCTTTCCAATAGTTGGCAACACTGCTACTGCGTTTAGGGAAAATAATAATTTAACAAATCGGTTAATCGATCAGATTTCAACCTCAAGGCACAAATCAGTTGACATTTGGAAATTCAAATCATCCAATTTTAAACCTGCCGTTTTTATAAAAAAAAATTATGCTATAACATATTTTGTGTACGATTCAACGTAGAATTTAAAAATGTAATATAAACCAAAAGTCCCTAGAAGTCACGCGACCTGCTCTCATAAAACTGCTTAAATGTTTTTTCAGTATGAAATGAAACCGAAAACATTATATACTTTAAGATGTAAAAATGTTGAGTTAATTAAATTATAATTTTACAAATTCGAATGTAAGATATTCATTTTTTTTTTGAATAGATCATATTGTTAAGGCAGTAGCATTGGCCATTCTGTATGCCTTTGGCCATGATGTTAACAATTTTGGTCCAAAAATTACTAATTAGACTTTTAAAAAGTACACATCAATGTAAATTGTGTATTTGTCCTTTAATCAAAAAGAAATTCTTCATGAGAAAGGGAAAAAATAGATGCCGATATTTACTTGGTTGCTCTGTAAAGGGGCTCTCTGTAATATTTTTTTATAAATTTAATTAATACAAAAAACCTATGGTGCAAGCATGCCTACAGTACAGCGTGTCCCATTTTCGATGGGATTAAATGGGAAACTCGGTTATTATTAAAGATATCGATTTTCTGATTGCACCTTACCGTGCTCTTTTTTTGAGTCCTTAAAAATGGTGTCATCAGATTTTTGCTATACCCTGTGGTTTCGCTAATACAGGGAGTTTTTGAAAAAATTGCATTTTTAATAATTCCTTGTATCTCGCTTATTTTACAAGATATTTTTATTCTGTAAAAACCTCTCTATGGCAACTTTTTTAAAGCAAAATAATGACGTTGTCAATTTTTTAAAATATTGTTTAGTTTTTTAAAATATTGTTTAGTTTGTGAAAATGGTATTTATCATAAAAAAATTAAATACGGACCTGGATTTTTTATATTACTATTTTGATTGGTTTCATGCTATTATTATCTTAAAATGATAAAACTTTAATATTTTTTTGTTTTAAGATTAAAAAAAATATTTAACTTATTTTTTTTTTAAATTTTGTTCAATCCTGGAAATTTCCAACGTAAATATAAATTAAAAATTTCACTAGTGGATGATTTTTACTTTATCTTTTTTGAAACGTTAATTAAAAGATTTATAAATAAAGTAAAAAACCAAATTATTTGATGGTAGCACAGCAACTTCAGCATACACTGAAAGTTACTTCAACATGGAAAAACAATAGCTCACTCAAAATTATTCTAAAATGGCTAGAAATCGACTACATCCAGATTTTGAAAAATATAATATTTTTGACTGCTTTATTCAAACAACAAAATTCCAAGATTTAAACTGCAGAAATATTATTAAGCAAAATGCGTTAAGAAAAATTACTCGAAAATGACAACAATGTCTCACTCATAATGGCAATCAGTTTGAACATTTAGACCATTAAAGAAAAATTAGTTATTATTTTTTGTAATTTGTTATTTTTTTTTTGAATTTGTCGTTGACTTTGGTATAATAAATCCTTGAATTAACGTAAAACTATTTTAATTTGCTAAGTATCAAACAGTTAAACTAAAAATCGTTCAACTAGCAATTTTTAATTTATATTTATGTTGCAAATTTCCAGGATCGGACTAAATTTTTTTTTAAATAGTAAATATGTCTTTTAAATCTTAAAACAAAAAAAAAATAATTTTTATTATTTTGTGATAATAATAGCATGAAGCCAATCAAAATAGTGATAAAAAAAATATAGGTCCATATTTAATTTTTATATGATAAATACCATATCTCAAAAACTAAACAATATTTTAAAAAACTGACAACGTCATTATGTTCCTTTAAAAAAGTTGCCATAGAAAAGTTTTTACAGAATAAAAATATCTCGTAAAATAAGCGAGATATAAGGAATTATTAAAAATGCCATTCTTTCAAAAACTCCCTGTATTAGCGAAACTACAAGGTATAGCAAACATCTGATTACACCATTTTTACGAGTTTAAAAAAAGAGCACGGTAAGGTGCAATCAGAATATCAATATCTTTAATAATAACCGAGTTTCCCATTTAATCCCATCGAAAATGGGACACGCTGTACACCAAACACAGATAGTAAGGACACTTAAAAGCAACTTTTGCTGGGCTACTGAATCGGCCAGTTTATAAATACGTATTTTTGTGGACAAGATGTTGTTCTATCGTAACTAGAAATGTATTAGGTATTATTTCTCTTTTAAAAAAATTAAAAATTAATAAAAAATGTTTATTTCTTTTTCTATTTGATTTTCATGAATGAGACGTCGTTTTATTAGTATTGTTGTGATCAAAATAAGATGTAAAATAAAAAAATTTTACTTCTTTATCACTATCGCTTTACCAAAATTTTCATGACAATGTCAATTTTTCTAAATCTTAACGACATAACAATCAAAACATTTAACATTTCTTCCCCAGAGTAAGCAATGAATAGTATTTTTTGCACTGTAAGGATAAAATTGTCACTTTTTACCCCTGGGGTACGTTCAGATTGAAACGTCGGGCGAGACGTCTTGCCGAGCGAATGACGTCATGGGTAAATCGCCGGACGTCTTGCCTTTGTGAACGGTATGGGTGTAATAAACATAACCTTAAAATATATATATTTTTTAAATTATTGATAAATTTGATCAGATTTAAAAATTTGTTACAGTTTATTTAGTAGAGTTAACATAAACACAAATAGGTGTTTTTTTTTGTTTTGAAAAATGGAAATAGAGAGTCTTTTGGAGTACCCGATTTTTGGTGGCTAACAGAGTTTTATTAGATTTAAAAGTTGTGTTTTCTGCAAATTTATTTTCTTTGTTGTACAAGCAATACAGGTTTTAAGTTCATTTAAGTCATTTAAGTCAACACTTTCAAAGGAAATAAATAAATTTGAAAATTAATAGTTATAGTACATACATGTGCAATATAATATAACAGTGTATGACAGTGAGAATGTGAAAGAAGACAAATTCTTAAAGTGTTTGCTGGGGCGTTGAGAGATCTTCAATTACATTATATCAAACCTCTTTATATAGTTACATTATCTACTATTAAATAAAGAATACAAATATACATAGTTTAAATGTATTTTATTTTAATTTGAAAGCACAAAATACTGTTACGGGTTCACAACGACAAATTAAAACTCGCAATTGTTGAAAACGATACGTCAATTTATTTCGACAAATTATGTACAAAAACACGCACTTAAACTTAGTAATAACTTGCTAATAATTCACTACTATAATCGGTCTATTAACTTCGTGTTAATCTCGCGACCACTACGCACGTTATCTGTGACTGACTGCCTGGTGCGCGACCCCGGCCCTATATATAGGATCGTCCATCTCTCTCGAACTTTCCGGCAGCCTTCGACGTCCGGAAAGTTCCCGCACTACCGCGACCGCAAGCCACAGACAACGCAACTAAAACCTAGACTAAGAATACAACCTTAAGATAAATCGACCTAATACTACACTAAACCTAAATAAATTCCAATTATAAAATTTAAATAACTTAAATTTGTAACAATAAGATCTAGGTATAATATTATTTATATTCCTATAACAATTTGTCCAAATAAAAATCCATTCTCTACATTCTCCTAAGTAGAAACTAAACAGTCAAAATGAAATTCTGTAAAGGATCCATTTGCATCTGAAAGAGTGTTTTCCTAAAAGGAGTGCCGCTGCAAGAGGATTCATTCTGCTTGAAAAACTGCTTGATACTCTAAAAAAAACTCACACTGCCAAGGGTTATTCCACAGCCAATTGTCTTCATTGCATGGAGCAATGTGAAACCTGTAACCAATACAGTTTTGAGGGTCGATTTACACAGCAACATAACAAAAAATGGAATTTAAGGGTTAATTTTGGTATTTTCGTTTTTTTTTTCTGCCAGCTGATTATGGTAAAATGGAGCTTTAAAACAAGGCATTAACTTTATCCATTGTGCTATGTTACTATGGGTAAACCATCATGCATACCCTAGCAAAAATCCCACAAAGAAAAATACTCTGTCAATCTATGTGCACCTAAGCTCACACTAGGTACTATAGTTATAGTGTGTGTGTGAGCTAATATAACTAAAAACTTAAATATATTACCTTTCGTTTGATACCACACAAGCCATGTTTTACTTAAACTCTAATTTTTGAACCTACCTTCACCATTTTTTTTTCAAAAAACTAAAATGTGAGTTGTTTAACTCCAGACTTAATTACCTTTTGTTTGATATCACACAATATCACTCCCACCCTTTTATTTGACTTGCGTTCGGTGGATTTTGTTCATTTTTAAATGGGACCATCTCGACCAAAAACCCAGCCTAGGTACCAAATTTCATTACAGACAGACAGACAGACAGACACACGGCGCGACAAAAAAGTTTCAAAATCATCTGAAAGATATATAAAATTTTTTAAAATCAGAGCAATTTTTTTTTTCTCAGAAAAATTAGGATCACCATAGCTACTACAGTATAGTAGTAGTGTGAGCTAATCGGTAACTACATTTAATGTTTTCTATACGGAATATAAAACAAACCCAACCATAACAAATTGTCTTGTCAGAGTTAACCATGTTGAATGGTCTCGAGTTTATAAATGGGACTTAACCCTTCTAAAGAAACTTAGAACTAACCTGTCAAAAGTCAAACAAGTGTTTTTTGTCTTCAAGAAAAAGTAAAATTGATTATTTATTTATGAAAAATTCCACTTTTATGTAATATGTTTTCGAAAATATAAAACAAAAAAATTGGGGGGTTGATTTATATACCTACTGCGCAAGTCGAACGTTTGTCACCCACCTCATAGAGAAGGGTGTAAAAGGCGATTCGCCCGACGTTATTTCGGCCAATATCCATCCGACGTGCTATCTGAACGTACCCCTGGATGAAAATTAATGGATCAGGGATAAAAGTCGTAACCTGTATAGAAAGTTACATATTAATAAATATATTAATATATTAATTAGTTCTTACTATTTGAGTTTGTGTGCTGTGGCAGGAAGCATTGACTTCTAAGGTAACTGATAATGATTGTTGCGAATTCATTAGTAGTTACCTTAATTGACTTTACTTTGTCTCGCTCAAACGGCCAATTTTCATGAGTCTTGTAAGGATCCCCAGGATTAGTTGTAGTGTATTACGGAAAGCGGCAATGACGTCATGGTCAACATTATGTATAATAGGTATATCCAAGAAATTGACGATTACTGCTCTTTTACCAGAGCCAGAAATAAAATAGCAGCAGAAACACAGCATAGTAGTAAGCCTTAAAAATTGGCCATTAAATATAAACTTCATACCATGGGGTCATGTTCAACTATTTTTAAATTATATCAAGAAAAAAATTTCTACAGCTTAAACCGCGATAATTACATATTTTTTGTATTATTTTAATTTAATAAAGCACTACCCATTCCTTCTTTGAATAAGTATGGTTCGAAATGATTTATTTTGTATTTGTGTATGATTGGCAGGGTTAAATGGGTTTCATCTAAATTACAGGTTTACTCTAGCTTCTGGATACCCTCCGTAAAATACGTTTTTTCAGTGAATCTTCGCTCGCCCAGCCATTTCTTCAGATCTGGAACAAGGTAATAGTCGGTGCTAGATCAGGTGATTAGGGTGCGTGTAATAATGTAACTCGTGCTGTTTCGCAGCAAAAATCCGTGAAGCATGAGCAGGAGCGTTATCGTGGTGAAAAAGCACTTTCTTTTTGGCCAGATGTGGACGTTTAATCTGGATCGCCTTGTTAAGTTGGTCCAGTAACTTGGCATAATATTCTCCAGTGATAGTCATAGCTTTTCCTGCAGAAGGGGCAGTTTTTCCGGGGGCCCTTTCACCAGGCGCGATCCACTGCTTCGACTGTTCTTTTGTTTCTGGTGTGTAGTGGTGAATCCATGTTTCATCTACTGTTATAAACCGTCGAAGAAATTCAGATGGATTGCGTTGAAATAGGTCCAAACATTGTTGGGAAATATTTAATCGGATGCGTTTTTGGTCAGGTATCAGTAAACGCGGCACCCATCTTGCTGATTGCTTTCTCATACCCAAAATGTCGTGCACTCGGTTTGATGAGATCTTTGCCATCTCAGCTAGTTCATGCACATTTATTCGGCGGTAAATTAGAACAGCATTGTGAATTTTTGCCATGTTTTCGCCTGATGTAGCCGTTTTTGGTCGTTCTGAACGCTCCACGCTTAAACTCTGCAGCCCATTTTTTTATTGTGGAAAATGAAGGAGAAGAATCCCCTAATGTATCCCTAAACTGACTTTGTATGTCTGTTGGGCTTAAACCCTTTAACACAAAATATTTAATTACTGCACGAACTTCAATTTTATCCATTGTTTATAATTGTCCAAAAGACAATAAAATTTTTAATTAATTAGAAAAACACCGTACGCACTCGAAACTCTGCAGCCGTCTAACTACAAGTTCTAGCTTGAAAATCGTCAGAAAATTTTTGTGATAACAGCGCCATCTCTCTGTTAGGCCGAGACCTTTTCGAACAGCCCTCGTAGATGTAAAGCACGTAATTTGGCAAATTTCAACGATTCTACCGATCACCATAGCTTACGTTACTATAGTTATGGATACGTGTGAGCTACTAATAACATTTTACACAAAATCGTGATTATACAAATTTAATCGAAGAATCAGAATTTTAGAAAAATATTTTCAATCTTATAAATGTAGTTGACAAGAAGATAAATATTTAGAGGGACCTGATTTTTTAAAAGTTTTCCCCAAAATATTGTAATAAGTCGTGTGCCACACCAGATATTTGTCTCAAATTCTTGTCCAGCATGTTAATATCAGCTGAAAATAACCAAAAGATAAAATCCCATAAAAATTATACCATTATAATTTATACGGTTAAAGCAAAGATTGGCAAATTTAGCATGAATAATAAGACCGTATAGTCCAAGACTCGATAAAAAACTTGAGTCATTTATGACTGATGACTTGTCAAATGGCGATTTAGAGACCAAAACCACAAAAATAGAACAAGGGATGAAAAAACTACAGCCGAAAAAAAAAATGTTTTTTTTGGTCCACCTTATATATAGTCCTTGCCATAGGCAGTGAAACTTTTATGACTCTGAGATAATAGAAACATATTTTCTAAGCAATGGTATAAGATTAAATGTAAAACTGTCACTACCTGGAAAAGACGCTGACTCTAGGTTGGTAAAGAAAAACGCACAGACAAAAACAACTCAAAAACATGTCGTTTCTCAGTTTTTTTTTAGTGCCGTCGTTATGCATATGATAAATAACGAGGCTGGAAATGTCACAAAAGTCTAACTGCGTATTGTAAACGCGAATGGGATTTTTTTAGGGTTTAGTCAATTCTGTGTTTCTCTGTGTATTAGTAGGGTATTTATGCGTTAGGTTTTCGTCCAGGATTGTAGTAATAAAGGGTAGTTCTCAGCTTTTTTGGACTTTTATTTTAAATTACTAATTCAACAGCCAACGTTTCGACGCCTTCGGCGTCATTCTCAGGGCTAAAAAACACAAGGAACGTAAGTAGTCTAATCAATAACAACAATAAGATTTAAAAAATTAAAATAAAATAATAGTACATTATATACCCAGGGACTAAAGTGATACTTTTTATCCCGAGGCGAAATGTTTGTAGCCCGACCGCAGGGAGGGCTACAATTCGCTGAGGGATAAAAAGACACTTTAGTCAAGTGGTATATATACTATTTTTTGCAATTCTGGGCATAGTTTCATTCAAATTTTTAATTAAATTTTTCGAAAAGAAAGTCATCTCCACTGCACTATTGATTGGCCTATAAAATGTGACAACCAATAAAGTACCATTCATTCTCTGACGTTAAGTCAGTTGATATTTCTTAGATAGCCTTGGATAATACTTGGTTGTCAGGGTGTTGTCAAGGTACCATAAAATAACTGTAACCATGAATTCGGGTCCAGGGACTAAAATATTTTAGTCCCCGGGAGTAAAATACTTTAGTCCCCGGGATAAAAAGTACTATTTTAGTCCCTAAAATGAGGGACTAAAATGCGTTTTTAGTCCCTGAATTGCAAAAAAATTATTATTTAACTTGTATATAAATAATTTTTATTTTATGTTAATTTTTTTAAATCTTATTGTTGTTATTGATTAGACTACTTACGTTCTTTGTGTTTTTTAGCCCTGAGGATGACGCGGAAGGCGTCGAAACGTTGGCTGTTGAATTAGTAATTTAAAATAAAAGTCCAAAAAAGCGGAAAACTACCTTTTATTATTAGTAGGTTATGTTTCTGCTCATGTTAGACTGTATAAGCCCAGCGTTATATTCTAAAACCACTGCCTTAAATTTTGGTAATAAACAAAATTAATAATTAAAAAAAAGGGCACTAATTGTTTAAATACCTAGTAGTCGTACATATCTTAGGAAACAGAGTGTCAAATTTGTTTTTGCTTTTTTAGTAAAAATCCATGCTTTTATTGTAAAAATATTCGTACCTGAACATCCTTAACAATTAATTATTTTTATCAAAAACTTGTATATTTAACGAATTTTTATGTTACGTTCTTACGCACAAAAAGTAGTCGGAAAATATACCATGAAAACTGCTGCAGTTATCACAAAACAGCACTGCTTTTTTCACACATAAATTATACTTTTTTTTTTCTCAGAATTTTTAAAAATATTGTCTACCAAAGTTATATAATCTGATCTGTTTAATGCGAAAACAATATAGGTACTCGGGTGCTCGTCCCTTTGGGTTTCCAGTTTTGCAATAGATGTATTTATTGGTTTAATATCCATAAAATAAATATGGCAAAAGTAACATATTTTACTAAATGTTGAATATTAAAAATTTAATTTTATTTCAGTGTCTATATACAGGGTCTTTTAACTAAAATGTAACGGAGGCTTTCTTGGGTATTTTTAATAGGTTTATGGGAAAACGCTCGGACACGCCGACACTTTGGCTGTCTTCAATTTTTTCCAAGGGTAAACTTTGCCCCTTAAATTTTGAATAGGGGAAGTGGTTCGAGTAATCTCTTACCCTTTACAACCGTGTAAAAGTGTCGAAAATGTATCGATTCCTATTCGAGATATTTGTCTTTAAAAATATGGAGCGATAAAAAAAAATTCACTGAGCTCAATCGAGGCCTTGAACCAAGTTTTCAGCAAAAATCCTATTGTCCAGCAAGTCAAAACAATACTCTCTGAGATACAAGAAGAATCCCGAACTACTCTTTTAATGTGGGTTCCGTCGCATACGGGAATATTGGGAAATGAAAAAGCCGACGAGGCAGGTAAAGCATGCAGCCATTGAGGACCCGAGCTGCATGATAGTGCGCGAGACCTCTAAAAGTGAATTCAAAACATACATAAAACAGTGCGTGTGTAAACTTTGGCAAGATGAGTGGACTCAACAAATAAACAATAAACTTAATACAATTAAACCAAACGTGAAACCTTGGAAGTTTTTAACTCTAAATAGAAAAACACAAGTGCTGCTATGTCGACTTCGCATAGGTCACACAAAACTCACGCACCAGTATTTGTTAAATAAAGAAAATCCTCCTATCTGTGAGTGCAACGAAAGGCTTACTATAAAACACGTCTTAACCAGACCGTCATGTGCAAAATTTGAAGATCTCCAAAGGAAACATAAACTTAAAGATAATCTACAAAACATTTTGCAGAATAGTGCTGAAGCTGTACGGCACTAACTAGTTTTTTGAAAGACTGTAACTTTTATCTTAAGATTTAAACATGTAACTTACAAATGTTCCAGCGCTAATAACCCTACGTGGTTGATGCGCATTGCTCCTTAAATAAAAAATAATAATAAAAAAATATTAAAATAAGAAATAAGAGTATTTGAAAAATGTTCCTTTTATAAAAAATAATTCGACGTGTTTTATCAGAAATTTACATATCAAGGGGTTTTTTATCGATCCATGGTAATTTCGGAGGCAAATATCTAAAAAACGAATTGAAAGTTTTTTAAAACTTTTCCATGGTTGTAAAGACATTCAAGAGGCCATCAAACCAAAGTATCACTCGGCGCACTTTCCCTATTCAAAATAAAAAGGTAAAGTTTACCCCTCAAAGGGGATGCTTTCTACAAACATTTTAAGATAGCCAAAAAGTGTCCCCTCACAAACAAACAAACGTTTTTTTATAAACCCATAAAAAATACCCAAAAATGTATTTGTTACCTTTTCGTTAAAACACCCTGTATAATTGTGATAATCCAAATAATTTTGAAAATTTAAATGTTAAATTTAATTAAATGTCCTGTTAAATAAACATTTATCGGCCTCGTTATTTTTCTGTATAAAGAAGACAAGGGTTACTCAAAAATAGTTAAGGAAATTATTATTCACGGGTTATTTTGGTATTAATTTTTTTTTCTGATATCGGTAAAACCATATAAACAGCCAGGACAGGGGGATTTGTACGCTTAAGAAAAGTGGCCAAAATAAAAATAAAATCCAGCAACCCTTGATTGCGTTTTTTACAACTACGCATGTGTCAGACGTATCTGTCGCAACATGATTCCTTGTTGCGTCTCTCGTGCTTGCGAAAACACGGACGATGCACTGGGGGCAGCCCAACGATTATACACTAGACGAGGGCTATCAAAATGGACGGGCCACGATCCTCCACTTTATTGACGTCACATCCGGGGCTGTTTTTTTTTTGATGGTCACGTTACGACACAGCTGATTGTCTTTAAAATATTGAAGTTGGCATGACGGTTCATGAATATTTGATTTTTTTTTTTAAATAAAGCCGTTTTTGACATTGTTTTTACTTTATTCTGGCAGAACAATTTTTTTTAAATGTATAGTAATCCTTAATTTTTCATAGCCGTTTCATTAGCTCATACAAAAATTAAGTTTAAAGCAGAAGCGAATGTGACAATCACAGATGACAAAGTCAAATATATGTCAAATATAACAGTTTGGCATGTGGTACATGGCGGGTAATTTGAATTCACAATAAGGAATGCTAAATCTTGAAGATTTTAAGCTTTTAATCATGTTGCATCCTTACAAACCTTTGGTGGAATATCGGGATGGTGTCTGAGAATATTTTACTGAAATTTTGCGGAAATCTGTAGTGCCATTTTGAAAATATCATAAAAAAACGTCTGACCTCCCATAAGACCCCATGTAAAATTCAGCCCCGGGAGAACAGCTGATTTTTTCAGGGTCGTGGCCTCTATTTTTGTGTTGGCCTTGACTAGACATGATTGCTCAAACTTGCCGAATCTGTCTGCAAACGATGTTCAAGGTCAAAATCGCTGTTACGTCACCACTTGTGCTGGGCGGAAAGCGCGCCTATCGTTATATTGGATTTTATGTGCTTTTAGAGCTATTTTCTTTATGCAAATTAAATTTTATGCAAAATTGAGGCATTTAAAAATATTTTGTCTTTACAGGGATGATAAATGATTTTATATTTGAAATATCTGTTAAATAAATTAAATTTAAATACTAAAGTGAAAAAAAAGCTACACATAATGTAGTACCTATACAGGGTGTCCCATAACTTAGGGGCCATAGGCCAACAGGTGATAGATGAGGTCATGTCTGATAAAAAAGTTTCTATAATGCATGGGTCAAAACTTTGTAGAGATACAGAGCATCAAAGTTGGCAATTTTTAAAACTTTTTTGATAATAACTTTTTCAAAAAAACGCAGTAAAAACATGAAATTGGGTAAAGTTGTGTATCAGAACAAGAGCAATAAATTGAAGTAAAACTTATTTTGAAAAAAAAATTGTCGGTCAATTTTTTTTTTAGAAAAAACTATTTTTTTGGTATAAACTTTTATAAATGCCATATTAAACGTAATGTTTTTTTTATATTTTTTGTTAATAAAAACAAGCCTTTAGCGCCACATAATAATAAATAAAATATTATAGCAAAAATTAATTTTAAAAAAAATTATTATTTTTTATACATTTTTGGAGGTAATTTTGACAGCCTGTATCTTCTTAACTTGTAACTTTATTAAAAAAAGGAGTATCAAATTTTTGATTCACAATTAGCTGAGTATTCAGCTGTCTGTGATAGATTTTCTTTTTTTTGTAAAAGCCTTTTCCCCCACTCCTCTAACATTAAAAATCCTATATCTTAAAAACAGATATGTGTTGACCCCATGTTATATAAACTTTTTTTTCGGAAATAATCTCTCTCACCTTTATCACCTGCTGCAATATGGCCCCCAAGTTATGGGACACCCTGTATAATTTGTCTAATTGTTTTAAAAGTATGTAAAGAAATTATTATGCGATAATAATTAAAAACGGAAATGTAGGTAGACGAAAAATTTATTGATTTATTTAAAAAAGGAAAAGCACAAATATTGTTCTTAACAAATAGACAAAAAACAAAGAGAAAAAAAATGCACATAATGTATAGT
This sequence comes from Aspidapion aeneum, assembly GCA_963576565.1. Taxonomy (NCBI): domain Eukaryota; kingdom Metazoa; phylum Arthropoda; class Insecta; order Coleoptera; family Brentidae; genus Aspidapion; species Aspidapion aeneum. The sequence continues at coordinate 9,542,674 of OY755040.1, forward strand.
TTAATTATTACAACCGCTTTTTAAAGCATATTAAGAGATTATTAATTAGATAATTAAAAAACGGGAATATAGAACATAAAAAAAGTATTTATTATTACATTTTTACAAAAAAACAGAAAAATATAGATACATACAATAAATTAAAAATATTAATATAAATAATAATATTTAATTTAGAAAAATATTCCTTTTCAATTCACAACCTTTTGTAATGTTCTTGATAGATATTATTAAACAAGAAGCCCATTTGCTGAGAAAATCGTGGCCGTTTTTTTTACCCTGTAAACAAACGTTCTTCCTCTGTCCTGAATCGAATTTTTACACACTGTTAACAAACCAAACGTGAAAATGTTTATTTATATGGCTTTTCTAAGTAGCACTGCACTGAAACAATCCAAAAAACAGAAATTATTCAGCGAAATATCAACAAAACTCTTTTGAAAATACGAATAACATCATATACAACGAACGCAAACAAAGGATTTAGCACCAGTGGTGACGTCACGCCGCTCTCCTCACCCCGCACAATTTGTTAACACAGGTTAAATGGAATTAAGCAGTCCTTTATGTCTATAGTCCTTGGACGCAGCCAACTAGATTAAGTCCACGGTGTATAGAATAGAGCGGTGTTCGGATCTTATAAATATATGTCGAATTTTAACGTCACTGGTGGTCCAGCTGATTTATGTAAACAAAAGTTAGATATAATATGAACAACTAATATTTTTTGAATTTTTTAAAAGTAAGGCAGTTTTCCTACTATTTTTTAGTAGATTCTTATTAAATAATATTTAATAATATTAATATTATACATACCAGTCGTTATTTTTTTTAACCCGCTTCATTTCTCTTTACACAAAAATTGAAATTTGAGGAATATGTGTTCGTTTCAGCTTCAAAAATAATCCGCTGACCTACGTCTTTGTTTACTTCCCAAGTCCTTGGTTCATCTTTGATACTAAACGATCACATTCAGTTTGACTTGTAATTTAAGTTTTGTGTAATAAAAAAAATAAAGCGGGCAAAAAAAAATAACGACAATACGTCTAGAAAATTATATTTTATAAGAATGTACTAGAAAACAGTAGGAAAATTGCATTAGTTTTCAAAAAATTCAAAAAATATTAGTTGTTCTGTTTTTTATATCATATCTAACTTTTGCTTAGAAAAATCAGCTGGACCACCAGTGACGTGAAAAATTCGACATATATATATATATATATATATATATATATAAATCCTATATCTAAAAATATATATATATATATATATATATATATATATATATATATATATATATATATAGATGATTCTACCAAAAGTGGGCTATATGGATATCATTTTTGGTCATTGCCTTTAAATAACAGTACAGCACAGTAAATAATTTTGTTTTGTTAAATTTATGTAACTAATTGGTGTAAGCTAAGAAACATTTATTTTCCCGAATTTTAGGAATTATTGCATAAAAATTCCAGAGGGATGAGTACCAGAGGAATGAGTTTTTTAATGGTTTTCTAATTTAAATCAAAATCAATTTAGACTACTTAACTTAAGTTTTATATAAACAAAGTTCCTATACTTATAATTTTAAAACAATCAACAAAAAAATGATACTATTGATATCAGTCGAATATTTACTTACCAGAGGAATGATAATTGAAGCGTTCCTTTTTGATTTCTCCGAAAAAAACTAATTTTCTGCCGAAAATAAAAAGATCTATAACTTAAACCAAACTAAAGTTGACATTATCTGTCACAACTTGTCACCCTCACAAGTAAATTAGATATCCAGGGCCGTCTCTTTCTCTAGAAATTAACCGGTGGTATTCACAAATATTGTGTTATTAAAAATGGAGCATGGTTCGTCCCGCCTTCTTTTTTGTAAATATGTTCTTTTTACTATAATTTACCAAATTGGTTCGAATTAGGCTATTTGGTGATTCACTAGAGCATTTTCTATTTTTTGTTTATTTAGTATTAATTAACTAATTAAGTACTTAAAATTACTGGGTTATTTGCATTTGAAACTCCCGCGGGTTTAAAGGCAAATATTACAATTTGCTATAATTAATTTACTTTACATAAAATGCATTTTGAATTACTAAGGTTCCTAGTTCCTTTAATATGGACCTTCGTAATCTCATTCCTTCCTACTTATTCCTTTTCTCCTACGCCTATGGATTAACCACGCCACTGGGCGACATGTGGGAGAACGAACGCAGTAGCGAATACCTGCTGCAGCATCACAGAGAACCGTTTCGCCTTCGAACGAGAACACACGCGTGTTAGCGACTCTCCTACCACATAAATGTGGGGTGCAAAAACTACGGTTTAACAGCGCGTCCTCCCATGAGTTCCACTTCCTGTATAAAAATGGTAAGTGAAAATGCATTATTTTTACCTTACATACATTTGTTTATTGCTACACTAACCTAGAAGGTAAACTAGACCATTTCAGAATCCCTTGTACCAGCTTAGCCTATGACCTTATTCCCTTAACTTTATACAGTCCACACCTGACACCGTTAAATTCCAGACAATCTCCTTTCTGGACCACCAGGGAACCCCATTTTTGATCCTTAGCGACCCGGATTTCTGGAATCGTTTTTTTGCCTTTTTGGGTTAGTTTTTTTTTACTGGTTTCAAATGCAGGAAAAACCCTTGTTTTTCTTACATGCCTACTTTAGAAAACCCCTAGGTTTCTAAAATACATTTTGCGATTTTTTTTTGTGTAAAAACAAATGCAAGAAAAACCCTTGTTTTTCTTACATGCCTACTTTAGAAAACCCCTAGGTTTCTAAAATACATTTTGCGATTTTTTTTTGTGTAAAAACAAATGCAAGAAAAACCCTTGTTTTTCTTACATGCCTACTTTAGAAAACCCCTAGGTTTCTAAAATACATTTTGCGATTTTTTTTGTGTAAAAATTAAATATTTTTAACAATAAATTTAGCCTTTTCATGCGAAAAACCAAACACAGATAAAATCTGTAAACTACTATGCTTTTTTTTTGTTTCGAATAAATCAAGTTTTTTCGTTTCTTTTTTGTAAAAAAAAAACCGTATAGAATTTGGGTGTTTTTTTGTTTGTCACTGGAAATAGTTTAAAATAGTGTCTGCAAAGTGCTATTATTTTAGCCGTTGTGCCTTCACATTTGTGGATTGCTATAATTATATCCAATTTGCTCGAAAAAAATCTCCAAATTGCCATATTCATTTTTGCTTATTGCAAATTGCTATGACTATATCCGATTGCGGATGCTTTACTATATTCGTTTTTGCGTAAAAATTGCTATGAATATATCTATTTCTAATTTACTATTATAATATCTGTCTGCAAATGGCTATGATTGTATCCATTTTTTGCGTGCATAATAAATTTTGAAGGAAATTTAATTCTTAACTTGAGAATTTGTTTTCGTGTAAAGGCAGATAAATAGTTTTACCAAATTAAATGCTTTTGATTTGTAGGTATTTATTTTTAAATTTAATACATAGTAGGTACCTACTTATTTGAATTCGCGAGGCGAAGATAAAAAAACTTATACACAAGTTTTTTGTTATCATTAGTTTGCATCGGGTATTTTCTTTACTTTTGTGCGCTTATAGTTTGATTATTGTAATTAAACGTAGGACATTAATATTTATACAGGGTGTCCAAATTTTGATTTTTTTTTCAGTTTACCTAATTTTTGTCAATTATTTTTTGGATTTTTTTTAAATCATGTCTAGTTCGGATAAAATTTTAAAGGCTAAAGCCTTGCGCTATAGTGCGATTTCACAGCTAAATTTGATCATTGAATCCGCGACCCTCGCAAAAAATGACCCTGCCTATCACAGCGGCTTTAAAGTCAAATTTCGGACATTGTCAAAAATCAAAAAAGATTTTGAAAAGCACCATAATACTTTGTTGACGTTGGTAGCCTCTGATGAGGATCGCTTAGTAGTAGAAAACAAAGTGTTTATGGACTTTTGCAAACGCTGTGACGAGATTTCCACTATATTTTACGAACTTTTCGAACTACCCTTTGAAGATGGAGGGCTTTTGAGCAGTACGATAAATCCCATGGGCAGTCCCTGTGCCTCCACAGACCAGCATGGTTTACTGCCTAGGATAAAAATACCTCTTTTTCAAGGGGAATTTAAGGAGTTTCCAACCTTTTTGCAAGCCTTTAATGCTACCGTGCACAATAATAGGTCGCTGGGAAACTTTGAAAAATTCAATTTGCTTTTTTCTAATTTAAAGGGCCCTGCCCTGGATGTCATTTCTGACATTCCTATCCTTGCTGAAAATTATTTAAATGCCTACCACACCTTGGTGGATAGGTATACAAATAAACGATTACAAGCTTACCTTCACTGGAAGGCAATTGAAGGCTTCTCTCCTCTTACTAAAGAGAATGCTACGAATTTGAGGAATTTGCTTGATTGTTTTTCGAAAAACTTAAGTGCTTTAAAAGTCATGGGTTTTAAAACGGAGTTTTGGGATTATATTATGGCACAAATGCTCTTGGATAGGTTGGACCCAACCACGCGCAAGGCATTTGAGCATAATTATTGCTCCAATGAGATCCCCTCTTATGATAAAATTCGTGCTTTTGTTTCTAGCCATTGCATTGCGTTGGAACAAATACAACAAACTCAAGATTACTTAAAAAATAAAGATTTGTCAATTTCAAGTCAGAAAAATCAAGCAAAGTTTCAAAATCGATCTGCTTTGTTTGCTAATACTCAGAGAGCCTCCAAAAATGCCTCCCAGTCTCCAAATGGCCAAAGTGGCTTAAATAATACTCCAAACCCTCAAAATTTTTGTTTTCTCTGTAAAAGTGGCGATCATATAATATACAGATGTCCTAATTTTTTGGCGAAAACTCCCCAGCAACGTTTTGAGATTGTTAAACAACATAAAGCGTGTGTCAACTGTTTGGCCTCAAAGCATAATTTACCCCAGCAATGCAAATCAGAAAAAAGATGTTTATATTGTGGCCAATTTCATCACAGTCTCTTACATTTTTTTCCTATTAATTCTACACCTAGTTCTGCGAGTAGCCCCTCTACTTCTGCAGTGCAACCCCCGAGGAGCCCCGTGGCTACCGAATTTAATAGAACCACTAACACCATTGTTACTGGTATGTCTTTAAATGATCGCGAAGTACTTCTCTGTACCGCTTTAATACAAATACAGGATGTTTTTCAAAATTGGCACACAGTGCGCGCCATCTGTGACTCTGGTGCTCAATCTTCATTTATATCTAAGTCATGTGCTGATAGTTTGGGCCTTCCTAAATTTAATATCGCCATGACTCTACAAAGCTTAGATCGAATGACAACTTCGGCAAAATCTGGAATTAATTGCAATATATCCTCTTTGCGTGATAATAATTTTGTTTTTAATTTTGATGCGATAATACTCGATAAAATTTGTAGTGATTTACCTCATTCCTCATTTTCGATTAAAAGTTTTCCTTTTATCGCCAACTTAGAACTAGCTGACCCAGGCTTTAATAAAAGCGATAAAATTGATTTATTGTTGGGCGGCGATGTGTACCCTTACATTTTGCTAGATGGTCGTTTGTCTACGGGACCCAACAACCCCGTCTGCATTAATACTATTTTTGGTTGGGGAATAATGGGCAATCTTTCACTTTCACCTTCAACTACAAATCAAATTAAAACATTTTTTACTACGACAATGAACGATTCTTTTGTCAATTTAGATAAAAATCTACAACGATTTTGGCAAATAGATGACATACCTAATGTCAAGGCCATTGACCCCGAAGATGAGTTTTGCGAAAATTATTTTTTGAAAACTACCTCAAAAAATGAGGAGGGGAGATATATTGTATCTTTACCATTTAAAGTTACTGCTCCAGATTTTGGCGACACTCGATCCATTGCCGTACGTCGTTTTTTCTCCCTTGAGAAGAAATTGCTACAAAACCCTGATTTTTATGCTGCCTACAGCTCTGTTTTACAAGATTATTTAGATAATAATCATATGCAACCGGTTTCTGCACCTTTGCCGACCGAAATTTCAAATCATTTTTATATTGCACACCATGCGGTGTTTAAAAAAGATTCTACTAGCACCCCCCTGAGGGTGGTTTTTGATGCGAGCATGCACGCCCCTGGCAAAATCTCGCTCAACAACGCTGTTTATACTGGGCCCCCTTTACAAAGGGACTTACAAAAAATTTTATTACTTTATCGTTTGCATAAATTTTGCTTTTGTTGCGACATCCGTCAAATGTACAGGATGATTTTAGTTGACCCTAGTCAAACTAATTTTCAAAGAATAGTTTGGAGGTTTGATCCTAACCAGCCTATTCAAGACTTCGAAATAAATAGAGTTTTATTCGGGGTCTCTTGTAGCCCCTTTTTGGCTATCAGAACTTTGCTGCAACTTGCTAGAGAGCATGAGGACCTTCCTCTTGCCTCAAAAATCATTGAGGAGGCAGTTTTTGTCGATGATGTGATTTCGGGAAGTGATGACTTTTTTAAGGCCACTGAGATGAAAAATCAATTAATCGAGCTACTTAGCCGAGGTGGATTCGAATTGCGTAAATGGGCGAGCAATTGTCCCGAGTTACTATCCGATCTTCCTGAGTCACACATTTCGATGAAGGCTCTTTCTCTCGATTTAGATGCTGAAAATTCAACTTTGAAAATTCTCGGTTTAAATTGGAACCCTCATACTGATGAATTTTTTTATACTTTCGACTGTTCTCTCCAAACATGCACTAAAAGAACAATTTTAAGTAATTTGGCCCGCATTTACGACCCTCTGTCTTTTTTGGCGCCAATAGTTTTAATTTTAAAATTAATTGTTCAATACTGCTGGGCAGAAGACTTAAACTGGGACGACCCTGTCAGTCCGGAAATTGTTTTTAAATGGGAAAAATTTAAAAATGAATTAAAGTTTTTGCATTCTGTTAAAATTCCTCGTCAAATAATTTTGCCTAATGCTAGTCAAATCCAGCTAGTAGGATTTTGCGATAGTTCAGAACGGGCCTATTGTGCTGTCGCTTATATTCGAATTTTTTATTCTGATGGAAACATTAAAGTTTTTTTTGTTTGTAGTAAATCTAGAGTCGCACCGTTGCGTCGTAAACTAACTTTACCAAGACTAGAGCTTTTAGGAGCTGTTTTGTTGGCTAAATTAATGGATTTTTTACTAGAAACGTTCTCGGAAAAAATTAAATTTGATAAAATTCTTGCTTTTACTGATAGCACAGTGACCTTATCTTGGATTCAGGGATCTCCTCACAAATTTAAAACATTTGTTTCGAATAGAACTGCCTATATACAAGGAAGAATTAGCCCTGAGTTTTGGCATTATGTTCCTACTGAACAAAATCCTGCTGACTGCGGTACTAGGGAAATGTATCCCTCTGATTTACAAAGATTTTATTTTTGGTTAGAAGGGCCTTCTTTTCTAAACCAACCTACAAATACTTGGGATTTTATGACAGTTACTTACGATGGGAATGCAGTTTTGGAAGAACAGCGAAAAAATATTTTTAACGTTTTTACTTGCGAACAAACAGTTGAATATTATGTAAACAACTTGTTTGAAAAATACAGTTCTCTTTTTAAAATTAAGAGAATAGTTGCTTACTTTTTGCGAGGGTTACAAAAGTTTAAAAATCCCTCATACAATTTTGCTACTGATTACCTTACAAATCAGGATTACTACAAAAGCTTACTTTTTATTTCGAAATGCGTACAATCTTTTTCTTTCCAAAAAGAAATTGAATTACTAAAAGATAAGAAACAGCTTCCAAAAGCTTTTCAAAAATTATGTCCATTTTTGCATAATGAAAGCTACGATTTGCTTCGTGTTGGAGGCCGTTTATGCCATTCAAATTTATCATACGATAAAAAATTTCCAATTCTTTTGCCTTCTAGTGCAAAATTCACTGAATTACTGATTTTAGATTTGCATCGCAGCAATCTTCATTGTGGTATACAGACCACAACTTTTTTACTAATGCAAAACTTCTGGGTATTGTCTGCTAAAAAGGTAGTGAGAAAAGTTTTAAGTTCTTGCCATACTTGCTGGAAAACTAAACCTAACTCCCTTCAACCCCCTATGGGTAACCTACCGAAATTTAGAGTTTCCGAAGCAAAGGTGTTCGAAAATGTAGGTATAGATTTTTGTGGTCCGTTCACGATTACTCTTGGTCGGACCAGAGGTGCAAAAACCATGAAAGCATATGTCTGTTTATTTATCTGTTGCGCTGTTAAAGCCGTGCATTTAGAGTTAGTCTCTGATATGACATCAGAAGCCTTTCTGGCTGCTCTGCGCCGCTTCATAGCTAGAAGAGGACTATGCTCAAAGATCTCTTCAGACTGCGGGACCAACTTCGTGGCCTCTGAAAAATACTTGCGACAAATTTTTTCTGATTGCGTGAAGGGGGAAGGTATAGTTTGGTCTTTTAACCCACCTGCTGCTCCCCACATGGGAGGCATTTGGGAATCAAACATTAAATCTTTAAAGACTCATCTTCACAGGGTAGTTGGAAATCAAATACTCACCTATGAGGAATTAAATACGGTTTTAACCCAAGTTGAAGCCATAATGAACTCACGTCCTTTATGTGCCTTAAGCACCGATCCTACTGATCTGGCGGTCTTGACTCCTAATAATTTTTTAAATTTGAGGCCTCCAGGTACAATACCCGATCCAAACTACTGCGATATTGCGTTAAACAGGCTGTCCAGGTGGCAACTGTTGCAAAGAATGCACCGCGATTTTTGGATTCGCTGGCATCGCGAATATTTGCACACTTTGCAACAGCGAGCCAAATGGCACCAACCTCTTGCTTCCATTGATATTGGTACTATGGTACTGATCAAAGATGAAAATTCCACTCCATTGGATTGGCCCCTAGGCCGCATTGAAGACCTTATTAAAGGTTCTGATAATGTTCCACGGGTTGCTATTGTAAAGACTACTAAAGGTACCTACAAACGGCCTTTGGTAAAACTATGCGCCCTGCCTACAAATTAAACTCTCTGAAATGCCCCTGGGCATTCTCAGGGGGGTGGGAAATGGTTCGTCCCGCCTTCTTTTTTGTAAATATGTTCTTTTTACTATAATTTACCAAATTGGTTCGAATTAGGCTATTTGGTGATTCACTAGAGCATTTTCTATTTTTTGTTTATTTAGTATTAATTAACTAATTAAGTACTTAAAATTACTGGGTTATTTGCATTTGAAACTCCCGCGGGTTTAAAGGCAAATATTACAATTTGCTATAATTAATTTACTTTACATAAAATGCATTTTGAATTACTAAGGTTCCTAGTTCCTTTAATATGGACCTTCGTAATCTCATTCCTTCCTACTTATTCCTTTTCTCCTACGCCTATGGATTAACCACGCCACTGGGCGACATGTGGGAGAACGAACGCAGTAGCGAATACCTGCTGCAGCATCACAGAGAACCGTTTCGCCTTCGAACGAGAACACACGCGTGTTAGCGACTCTCCTACCACATAAATGTGGGGTGCAAAAACTACGGTTTAACAGCGCGTCCTCCCATGAGTTCCACTTCCTGTATAAAAATGGTAAGTGAAAATGCATTATTTTTACCTTACATACATTTGTTTATTGCTACACTAACCTAGAAGGTAAACTAGACCATTTCAGAATCCCTTGTACCAGCTTAGCCTATGACCTTATTCCCTTAACTTTATACAGTCCACACCTGACACCGTTAAATTCCAGACAATCTCCTTTCTGGACCACCAGGGAACCCCAGAGCACGTTTAAAATTGTAAAATTTTCTGGAGAAGATGTAAATTCGGATTTTCAAAAATATGACTGCAAACTTAAGTTTTATCAATTTTTTGATAAATAGTTAAGACTTGGTTAAATATTATTTATTTACTAGGATATTTTTTTCAATCTGAGTTTTTAATATTTGGTTTGGGACTACACCAGAGGAATGAGGTATTTGCTTTGTAGTAAAAAAAATTATAAACTTGCAATTTTTTTTATACATTAAACTCAAATGCTCCATAAAGAAAACATTTCGTTTTAAATCTTATAACTAAAACTATGCTTCATTTGCAGTCTGTGTTTGAAAAATATGCATTCCCACTCCACAGCACCATTTTTGTATATATAAGATCCGAACACCGGTGTATTCTATCCACCGTGGATTAAGTCGGCCACACAAACATGTAATCTTTAATTTGAGATTGAATGTAATCAGAAAATATAATATGTCGTTTTTTTTTAATAGAAATCCAGATTAAGAAGATACAGGGTCTCGAAATATTTTTTCGCCATGGTGATAATAAGAAAAAATAGCGAAATTATATACAATATTTTTTAATAACGATTTTATTCCGAAAATTAAGATGTCTAGTAAATATTTTGCCAATTCTTTTTTACCTACGTTGTGATATAGTATTGAAGAAAAGCCCTCTAGGCTCTATTCTGATTGCACTTTACAGGTTTTCTATTGTGATTTTCAACAACTATTATATGCAGAACGTTATGAATCGAGAACCCTGTTTATTTAGTACCTTATGGCTCAACTTATAGCAAACTGGAAACCCTAAAAGTTTTCGTGGTTCTTTGGAGGTAAGGCATCCACACAGACAATAATTTTCTGCATAGACAAGACAAAATTAAAACATTTTTCACCATTAAAAATGACTTTATTAGAATGAATTGGATGTTCCTTTTTACCAACTTTTTTAGTTTTTTTTTACATAATTATTATGAGTTGAGTATAACATTGATTTTTAGGCTATTATTTTAATTTATTATTTTTTTTATTTTTACACACTAAATTTTATGGTGTACAAATAATTTTTTTGTTTGTGAGTCACAAACAATTTTATTAAAACCAAGAAAAACCTACTGAAAATATTTTGGTAAGTTTTTCACCAATTAATATGGACTAAGGAAACAGGATTTTATTATAGGAAAATATTTTCATCAAAATCTCTTAAGAATCCTGTTCTTTTGATCACCATATATAGATTTTAAAAACGCAATTTTTCGAGTAGTAATAAGATCTACTTGTTTGTATATTTAGAGACTATTTTTTGTTTTTAGTATTAAAAAAGGGGTTTAATAAAAAAGAGGTAATTTTAAAAACGGATAAGTGACAGTATTTTCAAAATTTTGAAAATGTTTTTCTCAAATTATTTGTTTTTTAAAAATTTCATCTAAAAGCTTTACATAAATACAATGTTGTATTAAATCAATTTAAATCAAATTTTTAAAGGCCCCGATTTCTATTACTATCAAAATGTCTACCTCAATTTTAAAAAAAATACCCCAGATCTTTTTTTTTGTCAGTAGGAGAAAATTATGACCTCTTTATTCTTACTATTTTATGGATTATATACAAATATTTCAGGATCAGTTGTTTCTGTCATTGTGAACCAACTTTAGAAGAAAAAGAAATAAAACAAAAATTCGGTATATCGCTTTTCTGTGTATATCTACTTTGCTTATTTTACAACGTGTACTCCAAGGTATATTCCATGAAAACATTTTTAATGCAACTTTTTTAAAGGAAAATACCGACGTTGTCAATAGTTTGATGTAACGTTAAATGTTTGATTTGCGTTATTAAAAACCAAGTAAATAAGTTAAATATATGGCAGATTTTTTTCAAACTAAAAATTGGTATCAAGCTATTGTTAGGTTTAAATAATAAAATTTTAAATATGTAGTACGTTGACTTAAACTATTTAAGATTTTTTTTGTTTTTTTTTTTGTAGTAACATACCTATGTATGCATGTATGTTGCTGTGTATATAACGTGGGTTTTACCGTCGTTATTTTCATGTACCAAATTCACACTTGAAAAGTCCTCCACAACCTGTTCTAAAACGCCACTAGATTAAGACTTCTAAAACCTACTAATTTTCTGCGTCTTTTTTGGTCACGTTTTTTTAATAACATTTTTCTAACTTAAAAGAGACGCGAAAGGAAGTTATAAAAGTTCACTAGTTTAAGACTACAACACTTCAAGACAATTTTAAAGATGGCGCTCAAGGCAAGACAAAATATCTATATATCTATCTATATACATTATGTTTTTTTTAAAAGCTAATCAAGATTTTTTAACAGTAAACACTTTCACAGAATATTAATGAGTCTTTATCAGGTTAATAACAGATGCGTCGTTATCGTGAAGGATCAGGGATCAGTTCCTTAACAGGTTTTTGGAGTTTAGAGGTCAAAGCACTACCTGATAGATTTCGTCAAAGTGAAAAATGCCGACAATAGGTGGCGCTGCTGCTAGTAAAATCTCAAAAATATTCGGTACAAAAGCCATGCAAGTCGCGTTTTAAAATTCGCGTAGAAAAGACGTGAATCTAATGTGATTTTAACGTTGATAAAAATCACTTGAAATTAACGTAAAAAAATTGCTGTTTTAATTTGATAATGGCGTTATTACAACGCAGTTTTTAGCAACGTTATTTTTTATAACGTTAATGAATGACCTATTAAGCTTGTTTTCATATATGAAATAAACGATTTTTTCTAGCAGCTTTTAAAATCAACGTTTTTTTTTCTCACGCCTTTTTTACGTGTTAAACACGTGATTGTGCTATGTGGGTAGAAAGCTGAAATTGCAGACTGATAGGAAGCATGACGAAACCCTTTAAAAAAAAATAAAATCCTCAGAAATTTTTTTTACTTCCCTCTCCTATACATGTAAAAGTATGTAAAACTAACATTTAAAAAAGTCAAAAAATCAAATACCCCACCCTCCTTCTCTTTTTCTTTGTAAATAAATTTATTAGCAAATCAGGCATTAAGAAATTTTGTACACTATATTTTTTCCCACCCTTTTAGACCATTAATAATTGATATAGGAATGTAAAAGAAATTGTGTTCGAATTCGCGAAATTTTTACTTTTGAATTGCATCTTGACTTTAGTCCTGATGTTTACCATATTTGACAGGCGCTCAAATTTATAGTTTTAGTAAATTGGATGCTCCTTATATTATTTAATTAATAGATTAGGCTTTGCCACTCCCTTTCCTCACTAACGACAAATAGAACAAGTTTCATCGAAAATAATGCCACCTGTGTTAATAGGGAGAGGAATTATCTGCGTCGACCAACCAGGTGTGCGTATTTAAGGTTTTATGGCCTGGATCGAGCCAACTGGCCAACATCTTTATTCAGCATTGAATATTCTCTTTTTTTCCCCTAGATGTGTGGGAATTTCAAGAATAGCTGCACTGGTAGCTCACAAAATTACCAATTAATAAAAATATCAATTTATTTAATTCAAAAGGAAAATTAAAAAAGGTCGCGAGTCAGTTTTGAACATTATTTATGTGTTTAAAACTCAAATATCAAATTTTTAAAATAACCATTTCAAAATTAAAGGTTCTCAATAGGTTTGAAATGTTTATTTAAACTTGACTATTACAGTGCGAAAGCAATATAAGCAAGTTTGGCTGTAATAGCAAACTTTGAATAAACAGGTGAAAATTTTTTTTTTGAAATTTGTATTGGAGAACTGCCTATACTTTGATTTCAATTTCTTTACATGATATTTTTTCGTTGATATAATATTTTGTAGAAGAAATGAAAAAATTGTAATAAAATACCGTATAGTCGAAATAGTCCAAACTAAAACAATAATGCTTATTTTCAGTCACAAATTTGCTGCACAGCAAAAACTATAGAGCTCAAAGAAGACGCAGTTATACAAAATTCCTTTTCGCTGTTCAGAATAAACTGACTCTCGCTTCGTACGATCCTGAACAGCATATTACACCGAGTTAAATTTTTGTATAACCCCACAATTTCAGTTTTACAAGGAAATAACTTGAAACTCAGTTCAAAAGTTGATAACCAAAACCAGGGTGTTTTAGAATTTTTTATGTTAGGTTTTCCTAATTAACTTATTTTAAAACTAAGGGTTCGTGTAGGGTGGCACGCTGCTGTCACTTATGTAAAGTGTCAAAAGTTTGACATTTGAGCAATTTGTTACGTCATATCATGCGCTGTCGTTGAAGCAGCGGCAGCATTTTATAATTGAGAGTTTATTGGGATTAGGAATTTGATAATTTTTATGTAGGTTGCAGAGTATGAGCTCTGCGCCATTCTGGGACATAAAAAGAAGTGTAACTCTTTTGCGCCTTATTGCCGATTGCGCCTTATTTTGCCAGTCCCTGAGCCTAAGAGGTTTATGATTATATAATAATAAACCCTTTACGCGATGGACCGGAAAACAAAGTCGGTAAAATCAACCATTATCGAATTTTTCCTGAAAAGAACACTGTATCAATGTCTCCCAACAACCGTTTTAAAAATAATGAAAAAAGTGATATTAAAAAACTTAAGAATACGATAAGGCACAAAAAATTAAACTTGTGTTAAGGTAATGGAACAGATACAGAGGGCGCCCTTAATAGTCTATGTGAATTAGGAAAGTCCAAAATAAAAACCATTTTATGGATAAATTTAATTTTGGTTAAAAGTAAACAAACTCACTTTTCAATTAGTAAGTTATGGAATGTATTTTAAAATTTCTCTCTCTAGAACGTTGTTCAAGTATCAGGCTTCTTTGACGCTGGTCCTGATTTATCTGTGTCTCTTTTAAAATAGTAAGGGTCTAAGGGTGAATAGTCTTAAGATTTAAACTTTTAAAAAAATCTGTGTTTTATTGTAAGTAATTATATTTATGTAATAGTTGGAAGTAAAATAAAATAAACAATATTAAGTAATAAATGCACATTTTTTTATTTAAGTAAACTTTTTAGTTTCAATATATTAAAAAAATTACTAGTAAACTCATCATTTGAGGAGAGCGCTTTAGTTTGCTACACTGATGGATCCAAACTATCAGAGAGGCAAACCACAGGAGCGGGAGTATACGTGGAAAAACTAGAAGTTCAGAAGAGCTACTGGCTCGGTGAGCAGGCTACTGTTTTTCAAGCAGAAGTCTACGCCATAATAATGGCGGCAACCCTAGAAGAGGTTCGGAACAGCGAAGAGGAGCTTATATATATATGCTCTGACAGTCAAGCCACCCTGAAAGCGCTAAACGCACCCAAGATTGCTGACGGCTTGGTGGAAGAATGCGCAGATGCCCTGGAGACCCTAAGCGATGGCAAACGGGTGACGCTGGTTTGGGTTCCGGGACATACGGGGGTACCAGGCAAGGAGAAGGCGGACGAACTCGCACGACTCGGGGCAGGAACCGCCTATGTAGGACCGGAGCCACTTTTGGGCGTGACAAAAAGACAAGTGCAAAGCGGACTCAACAAATGGGCCCAGGACGCGCTATTAAACTCCTGGGAAACAGGAACGGGTTGCAGACAGACCAGAGAATTCGTAGACCGTCCAAAAGCGACCAGAATTAGATGGATGCTGGGACGGACACGAAAAGACCTCGGACTGCTGAAAGGTACTCTAACCGGACATAACCGGTTGAGGAAGCACATGACACGTATAGGAGTCGAGAATGACCCTACCTGCCCAGCCTGTGGACAGGAAGAAGAGACATCAAGACACCTCGTGGCAGAATGCGAGGCCTACGCAAGGATGAGACAACAGGCACTCGGAGCGCCAACTCTGAGCGAGGAAGAACTGCACATGCTCAAATGGGCAGACTTACTGGACTTTGTAAAGAGAACAGGAAGGCCCAATGAGTTACCCGACCATCAAAGGGAAGTGCAGAGAGTGGGTTAAGGGACAGACTTGGGGCATGGCAAAAAGGGCCTACTCTGGCCTACTTGTCAGACCTGCGGGTCAACCCCCCCCACTACTACTATCAAACTCATCAACATTTTTACAAACTAAGGAATTAACTTGATACTATCGAGAAACGATTGTAGTTTATCAAGACGAATCAGCAGAACGCTACCTTTACTTCTCCTATAGTTGATGTTGCATGTAAGTGGCACCGCGTCATAGCTATGGTAAACCAAATTTTGCGGCAAAATCTAAGTAAAGAAGCCTTCAAAAATTAGTGTTTCACTTTTTACATGCAGTGTGCCGCTCGGGGTTTAATGTTCGAATGATAAAACACTAAGACCTTTTAAAAGAGAGATCAAATAGGTACTTACCTCATAATAAAGATCCAAAACATAGGAGGATCCAAAATTATATTAAAATGTGTGCAAACATTGATTTAGTTGCAAAAACGGTAATTTGTTTTGTGAAAAGCTCCGTCATAATTTGTTTGATAAACAGTCAAAACAACGAATAGAAAACGTCAAAGCCCGGCTAAATCAATAATATGTTCATAACAACCAGATAAGAGTATATATGTTCCTTTCTAATGAAATCGTTTAGAAGAAGACATCAATAAAAAGCAAGTAAAATAGTAAGCTAATGACTAATTAGTGCAGTGGCTCATTTTGGGAATCAATATCAATAAAAAAATTAAAGGAAGTGCGTGCCACTGTATGTACCCCTCTACTCCCTTCCCGCCCATCAAGGTTTTGATGACGCGGTGTCACTTTAATACAACATCAAGTATAGGCTTGTTCTTTGGTCATAACAAATGACAGCTGGCATTCTCGTTTGCACAGTTCAATGGACAGAAGCACAGAGAGCATTAATCCCAGTTTTATAATTCATTCAATTATTACTTATTTGTAATATATATATGTGCTCGACTTTACTCAGGAGCGAAGCTACCTTCGTTTTTAGGATAAGTTGGGATAAATAGTCATAACTAATAGAGTGTCATAACTTTACCATACTAAAACTTTTTCAAATTTACAGAGCACAAAAACAAAGCTTAACTAGTAGCTAATTATTGCTAAAAACATATACTAGCCAATGTTAGGGTTCATATGTGCATTTACCCCATGCACCGGAATGTTTCTATATAATTGTTCTTTTTCTTTAGATTTTAGTTGTATTTGATTTGCTCGCAAATATGTTTATTAGCACCAACAAACCAAGTGATTTAAACTAAAATTCTCGAGGCCAGATCTATAAGTACTGATAAGAGAAACTGTAACTTATGATTGTAACTGTTGATGTTTTGTGAAAGTTTTCAAAAAAAAAGGTCCACAGGTCAACATAAATATTCCTGGAGTGCAAAGCAGTACAATAACAAAAATTTGTACAGGGTTATCATATACTATGACTTACTACTTACACTTTTAACTAGATTTTAAAGCTTATATAGGAGTCTTTTTTTGGGGAAAATATTCTAGGGTATCATTCAGTGGCAAGGTATCAATGACTGGGCATTTTACCTTATAAAGATATAAATAGAAAATTTTGAAACCAAAAGAATGTTCTTTTCCAACCATATATTTTCCTTTTAGTTAGGTTTATTTTTAAGAATATGTTGTATTTTAATTGTAAATAACTTATTAAAACAAAAGTTTCACAAAAAAAATAACATGCTAATATTTAAGAAAGTAATTGTTAGGTCCATTGTGGGAAAAAAACTTTGTATGCAGGATTTTTAAGACTTAAATCTCTTTTTTTATTAATATGTGTGATACTGCTTTACCTAGATCTTTTTGTGAAATTTGTTTTTTCCTATAAAGGATCTAGTGAGATGTAAAAGAATCAATTTTAGTTTTTTTTTATATGAAAATTGTATACAAAAAAAACAGACAACTTTTGCTCAGCAAAAAATAAGGATTTTAAAAATAATATAATTGCATATTAACTCACAAATTTATTTTTGTCATATGATCTTACCATCCAAAAACTGTGAAGCTTGAAGACCAATTGCCCTATAATCTGACAGGTTTTGTCTAAAATTTTTGTTTGCAAAACTATCAACATTCACCATGTGTTTTTGTTTTAACAATTTTTGAATTTTTAATGTTTCTGCTTCCAAGTTCTCAACATCCTCTTTTTCTAGCTGGGGATAAGTTAGGATTTCTGTATCAAATAATCTCTCTCTCATAATAATTCTATTTTTACATTCTCTGTGATTTTCTTGGAGATATTTTTGCGGGTCTTAAAAGTCTTGAGATTCTTATGCTCTTCCTCTTTTGAGGTATCCCTCACGGGCTCCACAGAAGTTGAGAAAAATGATCCTAAAAGTTTGTCATTTAAAAACGATCAGTTAAGATGTCTGATAAGGCCTTTTGATAGGCATTCAATAGACCTGTTGAGTCTTACAGGCAACATTGAAATCACACAAGTAAAGTCTAAGTAAAAATAAGTAGATTTTTTGAAATATTTCTTTAAAAAAGGCAAAATTTTATAATTATTACTCAAAAACAATAAAAATAACCTCACTTTCTCAGCTGATTAAAGCTTATGGAAAAAGAAAGAACCGCTTCGAATCAGTGCCCTAAAATAGCTTAATTTGGGGTCGTTCACAAATTACGCATGAAAATATATAATAGTCAGCCTTCGACAGTCTCGTAATTCAAAGAACAGGCTTATTAATTTGAGGGGGCTGTGTTTTATCTTAAAGAGAATGGAAATACCAATAAATATGGTATCCCGAACTCAAAACATGAAAAACTGGAGATTGCCACCTTTGATTCTACACCCCTCAACCATAGAGTAAGATAGCCTATGGCGTATTACTTACTCTATGCCTCAACTATCCATTATATCGAAACCCTGTTTTTTTACGTGGTAACTCCGGGCCTGTTCTTGGTTTCCTAGGCAACGTTTTTCTTTTGTTTAATAATATTCTGGAATGTTGGGTGCTGGGCCTACTCAGCCATTAGTGACGGCGTCTTTCTAGCGGATTTTCAATTGTAACAGGAAATGTGAAATTTTTTTACAAGTTTTTTTGTGATTTTTAGTGATTTTTTGCGGAAAAAAGTTTGCAATTAGTTAGAGAACACTGCAAGGAACATTTTGAAAGCGATTTTTAAGCAATTCGCCTGAAAATACAGATTTTGGAGGGTTTAAAAAACATGGGTTTAGGAAATTCTCCGGGAGATTTCGATATACTGAAGCTGTTAATATCTCAAGAGTAAGAAAAAAAATGTTATTAGTCTAAGGTTGACATGGAGAAAATAATTGTTGAAGACTCGACCAGATTACTAAGTTTTACATTTTTTCTTGTGCAAAACTAAAACGAAATATGGGATTAAATAAGGAAGACGACTTGAATCAGCCAGGTAACAATTTTTTTCTTTTAATTTGCATGCTAGAGACGCCATATTTTTCAAAATTTTCTCCTAGGCCTAGCAGGCACCACGCGCTGCAGGCCCTTCTGGAGGAATATTCTTTCAGTAAATTCAAAGTTTTTATTCTTTTTAGGAAAAGACTCCATAGACCTATACCTAATACAAATGGCCTGAGCCTCATGCTCGAAAATTGATTCCAGACTAAGATGGGCAAACCACGGACAAAAACACATATATTGTATGGGAAAGACCTCTTTTTTGAATTATTTGGAAGCTTGGAGTTAGAAAATTACTTTATTGAAAGTAAAGAAGTTTTTGCAATTGCTCCAGAATCTAGAAAGGTAAAGTTTAATACAATTTTTCACTTAAAAGCATACCTAAACTTAATTTAAACTAGTATTTTTTTAATTTAATAAAATATAACTAGGACATTTAGGTTACAGGTCTGAAATGCCTACCTTGAGACCTTTATTTAGGTCACCACCTATAAAGTATCCACAAAAACCCAAAAAGTTACTATGACACAGGAAAATTTTCGATTATTGCAAACTTTATTTTGGAAATCTTATGAACCTTGTAATGGTAGGTCAAATTACAAAAAAAAATATTGGTGGGAAACTAGCTGCCACCTTACAGCAGCCAAAGTGTGAAGTTAACGGCCACTTACAGCAGTCAAAATCTGAAGTTGGCAGCCAAATTTAGCAGCCAAACAAAAAGTATATTTTAAAAAATTAATACATTTAGAAGTTGCAAAAACCTTGGAAAAACACTTTTTTTTATTAAGAAATGGAAAATTTGAGAAATTTGGAAATAAAAGAAAAAATCCCAAAAAAATGTAAAAATCATTTTTAAAAATATAGTTACACAATGAAACTTAGGGTATTTAAGCAACCTACTAGTCATATGTGTGCAGGCGACTGCTCCTTCTTCCCAGTTTAACATGGAAAAATGGAAGAAAAATGGAAAAACAGAAAAAAAAATCAAAACTCACCTTTAAAAACATATTTACGCAATGAAACTTGGTAGGGTGTTTAAGTAACCTACAGCTAGTCATCCGTGCAAGCGGCTGTTCCTTTTTTCCGGTTTAACATGGACAAATAGAAGAAAAATCGAAAACAGAAAAAAATTCAAAACTCACCTTCAAACACATAGTTACGCAATGAAACTTGATAGGGTGTTTAAGTAACATACAGCTAGTCATCCGTGCAAGCGGCTGCTCCTTGTTCCCGGTTTAACATTCACAAATTAAAAAACAATGGAAAAACGAAAAAATTCAAAACTCACCTTCAAAAACATAGTTACGCAATGAAACTTGGTAGGGTGTTTAAGTGACATACCACTAATCATCTGTGCAAGCGGGTGCTCCTTGTTCCCGGTTTGACATATGAAATGGAAAAAAAGTGGAAAACCAGAAAAAATTCAAAACTCACTCCAAAAACATAGTTATGCAATGAAACTTGGTGGGAAGTTTAAGTAATCTACAACTAGTCATCCATGCAATCGGCTGTTCCTTTTTTCCGGTTTAACATGGACAAATCGAAAAAACATGGAAAATCAAAAAAAAATTCAAGTCACCTTCAAAAACAAGGGTATTTTATTTTTGGTATGGTGTTTAAGTAACCTACAAGTAGTATTGTGTGCAAGCGGCTGCTCCTTGTTTCCGGTTTAACATGGCCAAATGGAAAAGAAATGGAAAAACAAAAAAATTTTTTTATATTTTTTTTTATTTGTTATGTCAACATACATGGACTGTATCAACCCCTATAAATAGAAAACCTAACCAAGCCACCCTATT
Source organism: Aspidapion aeneum (assembly GCA_963576565.1). Lineage (NCBI taxonomy): Eukaryota > Metazoa > Arthropoda > Insecta > Coleoptera > Brentidae > Aspidapion > Aspidapion aeneum. Next base: position 9,563,543 of record OY755040.1, read on the forward strand.
TTATATTGTTTAATTTTTTTATTGTTTAATTTTCTTTTAGCTGAGCTGCGATTGGGTGGAAGCTGATTGCTGAGTATGCGAACCGAACCGAACTATACCTAATATCATTTTGACAACATATTCTTCAGGGAAAATGCTACCTTTGCTTATTTAAACTATACTGTATGATCAACATTAACGGGAATAGCTAAAAGTAATTAAATGGGTAAAATATACAGGATGCTATTTAAGTATGTGGCCAAACTCCCAGGGGTGATTTTTTGCATAATTTTAAGAATAAAAGTTATATAAACGTGCCGGAAATTGTATCTTAAACCAGTGGCGCACCCAGGAATGTGTCTTGGGGGGGGCCCGACAGCTACAAAGCGTGTCCTCAAAAACCTTGCGACCAAAAAAAAAAAAAAAAAAAAAGGTCATCATGTGTGGGGAAGGCCGACAGGTACCAAGGGCGCCCTCAAAAATCCTGCGACCAAAAAAAAAAAAAAGGTCATCATGTCTTTTCGCAACTACGCCACTGCTTGCGGTTGGGGGGGGGGGCCGAAGCCTCCTGATGTCAAATTTTAAGGTATTTTTCATGTTTTATCATCGAATATGTAGAAAATATATTACAAATCTAAGGCTTGGGGGGGGGGGGGGGGCGGGGCCCGGGCCCCCCCTCCTGGGTGTGCCTATGCTTAAACCATACTCTTAAAAACTTTTCCATTTATATAAACTTTTTTTTGTAAAATCCCTCAAAGAAGAACCTCTTGAAGATTGTCCATCTACTTAAATAACATATTAACATATTGAATAGGTTTACTTTTACATAAGTTCCTTCCTAGTAAGTACAACGACGTAGCATCAACGTTACCCTGCATGTTGTTATAATGTGTCATCCAGGTTGACACTACGTTAAATTTGAAAGCCATACAATCTTAATGTATAACATTCCTATTTACATTGATTTAACTTTTACTGCTACGCTGAGCCAATATACATTTATAACATTATTTAAACGTTTATTTAATATGTAATTTTTCCACTTAGAGAGCATGATTTAAACAATATTTAAGTTTAATCATCTTTGAAACATGTCAAAATTGAATGTTGAATAAATGTCATAATGATACGTTCAAATAATGTTATAATAGCATGTTGCCTCAAAGTAATATTGGATGTTACATTAACATAAAATAGGAATCATTGTTGTCCTTGATGCCAGATTTCTGTGCTTACTTGGATGTTAAATTTATTGATGAATATTTTCTTGTTGTTTTTTATTAAATATCATAGTAAGATTTTAATTGGGTACCCTACAAAGAAGACCTGGAAGAAGATCAAATATAGTAGTTTACCTAACTAGTGCGGAAAGTGCCTCTTTTCCGCACGCGATTGCAGATGGCCAAACGACGCGATAGCGGAGTTTGGCCAGCAATCAAGTGCGGAAAAGACACTTTACGCACGAATTAGGTACACTATTTTTTCTATAAGCGTGAGGAAAAAACTAAAAATTAATCAGAAAATTATTTATATTCAAAACGTTTTAATCAAATCAATTATTATTATTCACATTCTAGCGGCTTCTAGAACTGACTGGGGTAGATCTTCGTCCGAAGAATCCATTGAAAATCTGATTTTTTTGTTTGAAAAATTCAAAAGACGCTTGTATCTGCAAAATTGGCTTTGTTTTGACAGTTTGTTTGTATTTTGTTGCTATGGTGATTTAAGATGCCAAATCTAAAACCACTAGTGTTCATTGTTGTTTGACATTGACAATGTCGATATTTATACCGGGGAGGTTTAAAACTTATAATTTGAACCTATTTTACTGAAAGCTTTATTTTATCGAAAATATTGAAAATATAGCAGAATTTTAGTCAATTTGAATATTTTTAGGATATTTCGTGTGCTAGGAAAGATACAAATGTATTTTGAACGGTCTAAATGTTATAGAACACCTCAAAATCGTAACAAATTTACTTTTCCGCACTAGTGCGGAAAAGTGGCACTTTCCACACTAAAATGCGTGCGGAAAAGTGGACTTTTCCGCACGCTTATAGAAAATAGTAGTTTACCTAACTAGTGCGGAAAGTGCCTCTTTTTCGCACGCGATTGCAGGTGGCCAAACGACGCGATAGCGGAGTTTGGCCAGCAATCAAGTGCGGAAAAGACACTTTACGCACGAGTTAGGTACACTATTTTTTCTATAAGCGTGAGGAAAAAACTAAAAATTAATCAGAAAATTATTTATATTCAAAACGTTTTAATCAAATCAATTATTATTATTCACATTCTAGCGGCTTCTAGAACTGACTGGGGTAGATCTTCGTCCGAAGATTCCATTGAAAATCTGATTTTTTTGTTTGAAAAATTCAAGACGCTTGTATCTGCAAAATTGGCTTTGTTTTGACAGTTTGTTTGTACTTTGTTGCTATGTTGATTTAAGTTGCCAAATCTAAAACCTCTAGTGTTCATTGTTGTTTGACATTGACAATGTCGATATTTATACCGGGGAGGTTTAAAACTTATAATTTGAACCTATTTTACTGAAAACTTTATTTTATCGAAAATATTGAAAATATAGCAGAATTTTAGTCAATTTGAATATTTTTAGGATATTTCGTGTGCTAGGAAAGATACAAATGTATTTTGAACGGTCTAAATGTTATAGAACACCTCAAAATCGTAACAAATTTACTTTTCCGCACTAGTGCGGAAAAGTGGCACTTTCCACACTAAAATGCGTGCGGAAAAGTGGACTTTTCCGCACGCTTATAGAAAATAGTAGTTTACCTAACTAGTGCGGAAAGTGCCTCTTTTTCGCACGCGATTGCAGATGGCCAAACGACGCGATAGCGGAGTTTGGCCAGCAATCAAGTGCGGAAAAGACACTTTACGCACGAGTTAGGTACACTATTTTTTCTATAAGCGTGAGGAAAAAACTAACAATTAATCAGAAAATTATTTATATTCAAAACGTTTTAATCAAATCAATTATTATTATTCACATTCTAGCGGCTTCTAGAACTGACTGGGGTAGATCTTCGTCCGAAGATTCCATTGAAAATCTGATTTTTTTGTTTGAAAAATTCAAAAGACGCTTGTATCTGCAAAATTGGCTTTGTTTTGACAGTTTGTTTGTACTTTGTTGCTATGTTGATTTAAGTTGCCAAATCTAAAACCTCTAGTGTTCATTGTTGTTTGACATTGACAATGACGATATTTATACCGGGGAGGTTTAAAACTTATAATTTGAACCTATTTTACTGAAACTTTATTTTATCGAAAATATTGAAAATATAGCAGAATTTTAGTCAATTTGAATATTTTTAGGATATTTCGTGTGTTAGGAAAGATACAAATGTATTTTGAACGGTCTAAATAATAGAACACCTCAAAATCGTAACAAATTTACTTTTCCGCACTAGTGCGGAAAAAATATTTTTCCGCACTAGTGCGGAAAAGTGGCACTTTCCACACTAAAATGCGTGCGGAAAAGTGGACTTTTCCGCACGCTTATAGAAAATAGTAGTTTACCTAACTAGTGCGGAAAGTGCCTCTTTTCCGCACGCGATTGCAGATGGCCAAACGACGCGATAGCGGAGTTTGGCCAGCAATCAAGTGCGGAAAAGACACTTTACGCACGAGTTAGGTACACTATTTTTTCTATAAGCGTGAGGAAAAAACTAAAAATTAATCAGAAAATTATTTATATTTAAAACGTTTTAATCAAATCAATTATTATTATTCACATTCTAGCGGCTTCTAGAACTGACTGGGGTAGATCTTCGTCCGAAGAATCCATTGAAAATCTGATTTTTTTGTTTGAAAAAGACGCTTGTATCTGCAAAATTGGCTTTGTTTTGACAGTTTGTTTGTACTTTGTTGCTATGGTGATTTAAGATGCCAAATCTAAAACCACTAGTGTTCATTGTTGTTTGACATTGACAATGACGATATTTATACCGGGGAGGTTTAAAACTTATAATTTGAACCTATTTTACTGAAAACTTTATTTTATCGAAAATATTGAAAATATAGCAGAATTTTAGTCAATTTGAATATTTTTAGGATATTTCGTGTGCTAGGAAAGATACAAATGTATTTTGAACGGTCTAAATGTTATAGAACACCTCAAAATCGTAACAAATTTACTAGTGCGGAAAAAATATTTTTCCGCACTAGTGCGGAAAAGTGGCACTTTCCACACTAAAATGCGTGCGGAAAAGTGGACTTTTCCGCACGCTTATAGAAAAAAGAATTTTCGGGGATGCTTAAGGGTTTTATCCGTTTTATTGCCTCGTTAGAAATTATTGCCTAAGATACTTCATTTTAGCTCACACATATACTATACTATTGTAGTGTGAGCTATAGTGATCCTAATTTTTTCGAGAAAAAAAAAGTTGCTCCGATTTCAAAAATTTTTATATATCTTTGCGTTTCAGATGATTTTGAAACTTTTTTGTTGTGTTGTCTGTCTGTCTGTCTGTCTGTCTGTCTGTCTGTCTGTCTGTCTGTCTGTCTGTATGTCTGTCTGTAACGACCAACGCGCATAACTCAAAAACCGCTAGTCCGATTTTAATGAAATTTGGTACCTAAGCTGGGTTTTCGCTCGAGATGGTCCCATTTAAAAATGAACAAAATCCACCAAACACAAGCCAAATAAAAGGGTGGGGGTAGATTTCAAAAATTAAGTTTATGTAAAAATATGGCGTGTGTGATATCAAACGAAAGGTAATTGAGTCTGGAGTTAAACAAAATATAAATATTTAACAAAAAAAGGGTGGGGGTAAATTTCAAAAATTAGAATTTATGTGAAAATATGGCGTGTGTGATATCAAACGAAAGGTAATTGAGTCTGGAGTTAAACAAAATACATTTTAGTTTTTTTTTTTTAAGTGGGGGTAGATTTCACAAATTTGAGTTTATGTAATAATGTGGCTTGTGTAGTATCAAACGACAGGTAATTGAGTCTAGAGTTAAATAAAATATATTTGAGTTTTTAGTTATATTAGCTCACACGTACACTATAAATATAGTATCTAGTGTGAGCTTAAGTGCCCATAAATTGGCAGAGTATTTTAGATACTTATACCTATTATGATTATCTTCCTTACTTTTCAATGCATATACAGGGTGTAATTTTAATTATATACCAAACATTTAGGGATTATAGGAAAGGTTAAAAGTAAACAAAAAGTACAAATAACTTTAAAAGTTTGATGAGTGGGGCAATACTCTGCAATTTTAAAAATGACAAATAATTTTGTGATTTATTATGATCAAAAAATGTTCTATTGCCTTTTTTCAAAAAAAGATAGGTTAAGAGCCAAATAACTTTTGCAATGAGTATCAATTTGTCAATTTTTTGGAAAAATTAATTTTTATATAAGCTATTAACTATACAAAAAACAGTAATATTAGCACTACATTTAAAAAAAATTGTAGTAATTTTGAGTATTTTTCTTTTTTTTAAATAGTTTTAAGACGTAATTATTACCTTTTTATTGTAAAATATAGTTATTCAAAAAATTTTTATGGAAGGTATACCAAAATATCGAAATTATTTTTTACTTCAAATCAAATCAAATCAAATCAAGCTTTATTGTCTTATATAAAGTATAAAACTTTGTAGACAAAGCAAATACATAACTAATAATAATAATAGAAAAAATCATTTAAAAAATATAAAATATATAAATCCATCCAATAAATGGTTTAATTATGTTGTTTGTATATATATATATTTTTTTTTTAATTTACTTTTATAATAATTGAGAATTTTAAGTTTAAAATTATTCCTTAATTGTAACTCTGATCAAGAAATTCGTTAATTGAATAAAAAGCTTTAGTGATAAGAAAATCCTTGCACTTATTTCTAAATATGTTATAGTTATTATTAAGTTTTATATTGTTTGGCAAATTAAAATACTCTGCCAATATATGGGCCCCTAAGCTCACACTAGGTACTATAGTTATGTGAGCTAATATAACTAAAAACTGAAATATATTTTATTCAACTACACACTAAATTACCTTTCGTTTGATACCACACAAGCCATGTTTTGACTTAAACTCAAATTTTTGAAATCCATCCCCACCCTTAAAAAAAACAAAAACTAAAATGTATTTTGTTGAACTCCGGACTTAATTACCTTTCGTTTGATATCACACACGCCATATTTTCACTTAAACTCTCATTTTTTAAATATACCCCCACCCTTTTTTTTTAAATAAATTAAAATGTATTTTGTTTAACTCCAGACTCAATTACCTTTCGTTTGATATCACACACGCCATATTTTCACATAAACTCTAATTTTTGAAATCTATCCCCACCCTTTTATTTGGTTTGTGTTCGGTGGATTTTGTTCATTTTTAAATGGGACCATCTCGACCCAAGACCCAGCCCAGGTACCAAATTTCATTAAAATCGGCCAAGCGGTTTTTGAGTTATGCGCGTTGGTCGTTACAGACAGACATACAGACACACAGACAGACATACAGACAGACAGACAGACAGACAGACAGACGGCGCAACAAAAAAGTTTCAAAATTATCTGAAACGCAAAGATATATAAAATTTTTTGAAATCGGAGCAACTTTTTTTTTTCTCGAAAAAATTAGGATCACCATAGCTCACACTACTATAGTATAGTATATGTGTGAGCTAAAATTAAGATGTTTGATGCAAAATGTAATACTTGGGAATTTTTTTCTTCTTTTGACCTTGTCTACCGACTCTTTAAAGTGTGGTGCATCATTTAAATTACACGCTGTATTTAGACGTACTGAGGGTCTTAAATTCGATGTTTTGGGGCTTTTGGGTATTCATAGGGGGGATAAAAAGAACTGGACCCAACTTTTTTTACCAGAATCTAAATTAGCCATAGCTTATATAGTAGGAATGACATCTCTAAAAAAAAAGACTAGGTAGAACGTCGAACTGTCGCTCATCCTTCTTCAGGTACAGGGCTAAACCGGGTTCAATGGCAGAAGGCTTGAAAAGTCAAGTCTTAGCAGTTGAGATGGACTACAAGGGACAAAGAAAAACCAGTGATGAAGTACACTGGGTGGTGAATGGTAATAAAGGAATATATATATATATATATATATATATATATATATAGGGGAAAGGGGGGCAAAATGAGATACTTAATTTTATAGGCTTATTTCTCCTATTAAATGATCACCATTACGTTCGTCATTTGGAATTAAGTTGGCTAGATATCTTAAATCGGTAAAATAATAAGAAATAAAGTGGAAAGCGAATATAAAGACATCGAGGCAGAAGAACAAGCCGGTTTAAGGGCGGGTAGATCGACTTGTGATCATCTCTTTTGTATAACCCAAATTATTGAAGCGAAAATGGCATACGGATAAGAGCTGCATCTGCTTTACGTCGATTTGCAGAAGGCATATGATAGTATACCACTAAATCTACTTTGGATAGTATACCACTAAATCTACTTTGGAAAGCGTTGGAAAACACAAACATAAGCCTACAATTAATTAAGGCCATCAAAGAGTTATACCGCAATAGTAAGGCAAAAGTTAAAATAAAAGCAAAACTAACCAAAGGCTTTCAAGTAAATAAAGGTCTTAAACAAGGTTGCTGTATCTAGCCTACGCTCTTCAAGATATACTTGGAACAAGTCCTTAAAGTATGGAAGAGAAAATGCCAAAACATGGGAATTCCGTTGGACGAAACCACCTTGTATACTTTATGTTTCGCCGATGATCAGATAGTAGTGGCTCAGGATTATGACGACCTCGAATATATGACACGAAAACTAATAGAAGAGTACAATAAGTGGGGACTACAGGTTAATCTTAATAAGACAGAGTATATGTGTATCGGTGGAATGAAACAGGATCTAATCTTAAATACCGGGCAGCGAATTCAGTCCTGAGATGAGTATAAATACTTAGGTCTAAAAATTACAGCTGACGGAACACTAGACAAAGCTATAAAAGATCGAAACGTACAAGGAAGAAAAGCAATAACTTTATTAAATGGAATAATTTGGAATCAAAGTATATCAAAACATAACAAAAACCTTAAATATAACACCATTGTAAAAAGTATTATTACATACGGTTCAGAAGTATGGCCAATCAAGGATAGAACAGAAAAAATGCTTTCCGCTACGGAGATGGACTATTGGAGAAGAGCAGCAGGGAAATCAAAAAGAGAAAGAGCTACAAATCAAATAATAAGAGAAATTATGACAGTGGGTGAACGTACTTTAGTGGATGATATAAGAACAAAACAACTGGTGTGGTACGGACATGTACAAAGAATGAATGATGAAAGACTACCTAAACAAATACTACAATGCAAACCAACTGGCCGAAGAAAACGAGGACGGCCAAGGAGAAGCTGGAGAGAAGGAATAGACAGTGAAATAAGAATAAGAGGCCTAGATGATGAATTATGGGCAAACAGAAACGAGTGGAGATTGGATATCGGAAGACGTAGAACGTTGTGAAACCGATAAATATATATATTATAGATATCTTTGTGTTTTAATTTTCAATTTAAGCGATTTAGAACTTTATCATACTTTTATTTTTGTAAAAAGTTGACTTTGCCCCATTTCGCCTCGCATACCGTGTAAAATGGGGTGGCTAGGTAGTGATACGGGCCGGGCGGTTGTGTAATTTAGAATCGTTTTTGTAAGGGAACGTCCTTAAATTACGCAATGCAAAAATTCAGGATTTTTGACCCTCCCTCCGCTTCTCGTAACGCATTTTCAAGAAAAAACACTTAAAAAAAACTAAAAAGTGTAACGCAAGGCCAAACTCCCCTCCCTCCCTAGAGCGTTACGTAATTTAAGGACAGGCCCTAAGACAAGTTTTATTTATTAAAATACTAACGAAAATTAAAGTACTTATTTAAAAAATAAGAATTTGTTAAATTTGGCTATGTGAGGATTATTTAATTTTCATATCCAAAAAACCCAAAATGACGTTTTACCGAATCTTAAACCAAACTGCATTTTTTTCGCATCTCCATGGCCACATGATACCACAACTCGGTGCTTTGGTTTGTAAAATGTATAGTTTAAAAATTATGAATTTTTAAAATTTGGCTATTATGTAATTTTTATACCCAAAAAACCCAAAATGACGTCTTTTCGAAACTTAAACCAAAGTGCGTTTTTTTCGCATCTCCATGGCCACATGATCCCGCAACTCGGTGCTTTTATTTGTAAAATGTCTAGTTTAAAAATTATGAATTTTCAAAATTTGGCTATATGAGGCTTATGTGATTTTCATACCCAAAAAACCCAAAACGACTTTTTTCGAAACTTAAACCAAAGTGCGTTTTTTCGCATCTCCATGGCCACATGATACCTCAACTCAGTGCTTTTGTTTGTAAAATGTCTAGTTTAAAAATTATGAATTTTTAAAATTTGGCTATATGAGGCTTATGTAATTTACATACCCAAAAAACCCAAAATGACGTTTTTTCGAAACTAAACCAAAGTGCGTTTTTTTCGCATCTCCATGGCCACATGATACCACAACTCGGTGCTTTTGTTTGTAAAATGTCTAGTTTAAAAATTATGAATTTTTAAAATTTGGCGATATGAGGCTTATGTGATTTTCATACCCAAAAAACCCAAAATGACGTTTTTTCGAAACTTAAACCAAAGTGCGTTTTTTCGCATCTCCATGGCCACATGATACCTCAACTCAGTGCTTATGTTTGTAAAATGTCTAGTTTAAAAATTATGAATTTTTAAAATTTGGCTATATGAGGCTTATGTGATTTTAATACTCAAAAAACCCAAAATTAAGTTTTTCTTCCGAATCGTAAACCAAATTGCGTTTTTTTGCATCTCCATGGCCACATAATACCACAACTCAGTGCTTTTGTTTGTAAAATGTATAGTTTAAAAAATATGAATTTTTTAAATTTGGCTATTATGTAATTTTTATACCCAAAAAACCCAAAATGACGTCTTTTCGAAACTTAAACCAAAGTGCGTTTTTTTCGCATCTCCATGGCCACATAATCCCACAACTCGGTGCTTTTGTTTGTAAAATGTCTAGTTTAAAAATTATGAATTTTCAAAATTTGACTATATGAGGCTTATGTGATTTTCATACCCAAAAAACCCAAAATGACGTTTTTTCGAAACTGAAACCAAAGTGCGTTTTGTTCGCATCTTCATGACCACATGATACTACAACTCGGTGCTTTTGTTTGTAAAATGTCTAGTTTAAAAATTATGAATTTTTAAAATTTGGCTATATGAGGCTTATGTGATTTTCATGCACAAAAAAACCCAAAATAGAGTTTTTCCGAATATTAAACCAAATTGCATTTTTTTCACATCTCCATGGTCACATGATACCACAACTCGGTGCTTTTGTTTGTAAAATGTATAATTTGAAAATTATGTATTTTTAAAATTTGCTTATGTGAGGCTAATGTGATTTTCATACCCCAAAAACCCAAAATGACGTTTTTCCGAATCTTAAACCAAATTTCGTTTTTTTCGTATCTCCATGGTCACGTAAAACCACAACTTGGTGCTTTTGTTCGCAAAATGTATAGTTTGAAAAATATTAATTTTAAAAGTTTGGATATTTGAGACTATGGGATTTGAACCCTGAAAAACCCAAAATTATATTTTTCCTAATAACCCAAGCTGCGGTCTATTGACATCTTTATAGCCACAAGGCAAGCCCTACCTTCCGCTAAGTGTGATTACCAGCATGCATGGGGACCACAGACTTCTAGTCTGTGATAGGGACTTATTGGAATAAAGTCATGCAATAATAGTGCCAGGCCGTATTTTGACATTTTTGCATTGGAATATGACAGCTAATCTTTCAACATAAGGATTTTGTTTACAATACGAACCGCCAAATAAATACTCTCGACTTTAATTATAGATAAATAAACGACTTCGATTTAAATTCGACTTTGGTATGTCAATTTTGAAAGATCAACTGTCGGTCTGCAATGTAAATCTGTCAAAATATTGCCTGACACTATTATTGCATGGCTTTATTCCAATAAGTTCCTAATAACACGGTCAACTCATGCAATAACACATTTTATCAAGACCCTGGTTTTCTACGTGGCTAGCTCGGGGACTGTTATCGGTTTCCTAGGCAACGATTTTCTTTTGTTTAACAAACCGAGCACGGTTCACCCACTCAGCCATCAGTTTCGGCAACTCTCCGGTGGATTTTCAATTGCAACCGAAAATATCGGCAATAATTTTTGCAAGTTTTATGTGATTTTTTAGTGTTTTTTGCGGTAAAAAGTGTGTAATTAATTGGAGAAGACTCCAAGGAACATTTTGAAAGTAATTTTTTTGAAAAATTCTCGTGAAAATACAGATTGTGGAGGGTTGAAAAAAGATGGCCTTGAGAAATTCTCAGGGAGTTTTCGATTTATGTGGAGCCGTACTATAGGTAAGAAATCAATAAATATTTCAATCGTTTACTCACAGATTAGTTCAGAAAAAAATTTCCTGGGCAGTTTTAATATTTTTTTCTTGTGAAAAACTGTAAAAAGAAATTCGATTTCTGCCAGGTAATTTTTTTTTCTTTAAACTTACATGCATTAAAGTGGCCATGTTTTTCAAAGCCTTGCAGCACCTTCGGGGGGATTATTCTTGACATATTTTCACCATTTTTATTAGATTTTTATACAAATTTATACTTTTTAGGAATAGACTCTCTTTTTTACTTGGTGCTTGCTAAATCAATAATTTATATTGCCTTATTTGGGCATGAAATGCAACGGCGGGCTATGATTGGTTGAAAATTTTTAATTTTTACAATATTGGAATGTTCTGATAAGAGGTGTTGATTTTTTTTTGGTACAGTTTTTTTTACTAAAACCTCTTTTAATTGTCTAAACTTGTTAAAATATTCACTCGGGGAATAATTTTCTATGTTTTTATTTATTTCGCGATATTGTTGGTATTTTCAAAAAATAGATGAAAATTTGGTATCTGCAATTAAGTAAGGAAAACTACAAATAATTAGTTTAAAGGTAAATATTTTAAAACCATTTTATGGGAAAAGGAGATTTTTTGAACACATCATACCTATTTATACCGTGGGGGGGTATCATAAATAAATGTTTAGGTAGGTACTTACCTACCTATATGATTTTTTAATATGAACATTTTTCACACACAAATTCTGAGGGGGCTAGATATGTGCTCTAAAAAATGTTCAAAAATTTATAACATTCTTAAATTTCACATATTTAGAAAAGGCTTAAATAAAATGTTTGTTAAAAGCTCAAGATTTTCACAATTTCAAATACCTAATTTAAATTTTTTTATAAATCTATAATTTTCTGAAATTTTTATAAACTGGTCTTAAAATATTTGTTTCTTTTTTTTTAAGAATCGAACTCGACTGCCCAAAATTAAAACAAAGTAACTGAACATTTATGAAAAATCGTTTTTGAAGTGTAAACTTTTTTAGGCGCGTTTAGCAGTTTTTGTGGGTAGTGAATTGAACTGATGTAACGCTCATTCGGGTGAAATCGGCTCGAGTCGACTAACTGTGAGAAGCATTCAGCGAGCGATATGATGATGCAGATGAAGGCCAGTACACAGAAGAGTTCGGTTCGGTCCGCTTTGCAGAAAATATTATGGGCCAGTATTATTAATTTCGCCTTGTTCAAGTTTACACTTCTGCCATGTGGTCTTAAGCACACACAAAATTTTTTTTTTACAGTTAGGTACCGCATTATTACGTACATTTTGGTGTTTTTAATTATTTTAAATCGGGTAAGAAATACCAAAGTTATGTTATGATGCGATTTCTACTCCCTTTACCCGTTTGCTTTTTTAAAACTTGAAATTGATTATTCTCGGTTTTGATAGGTATATGTTAGTTTGTTTTTGGGCAACCCAACTGTTACACTGAATTTTAACTGTCACTTTAGGTTTTTGAGATATTTACTACAATAAAGTTGGTACTTTATGGAATGATCCTCTTTTTCTTCAATATTTGAATTCAGCGTAAAATTTTCTTTAAAATGACATGTCAAATTTAATATTTTATTTTTTAATTATTTCTTTAAATATTTTTTGTATTTGATTTAACTTCACCTCCCCCTTTGTAACGCATTTTCAGGAAAATATACATTTAAAAAACCTTTCCCCCACCCCTTAAAAGTAACGTAATTTAAGAGTACTTCCTGGTGAAAACATAAAAATCAAAAAAAAAAAAAGTCAAAAACCTAAAAAAATAATAGCTCGGAAAAAAGTCAGAAAGTGCGAAAAATTGCGTATAACCCTCGTGATAAAAGTGTATTTTTATCCTTTGACCATTGGCGGTTCTAAGGGGGAGTGTACAGGGGGTAATTACCCCCCTCCCCCAAAACCCGAAAAAATATGTAAAGTATAAGATACCTGTGAAGCTACCTCCTAGTTGCTAGTTGCTAGTTGTCAGCAACAAGAACTTTACAGTCGACCAAACAAATAGTGGTTTTTTTCAAGTCTCCAAGATATAATTTAATACTATCCCCCAACTCCCTCTGTTAGTCTAGAGAATAAGTTAAAACACGAGATTTAAGGTACTGACAGAAAAAAAATCACAAAATATTGAAGACAATTTTGTTTCACCAAAAACTTTTATAAAATCAAAAAAAGAGTCTCTAAGCTTTAATCTAATACTAATCTGGTCCCTCAACCCCCTCTGATAGTCTAGCCCAATGACCCAAAACACTGAAATCTTTATCCGAAACCAGGAAACCAAACTCAGTGTCACCTATTAAATGTCAAAATGACAGAAAAAGTGTATAGAGTGCCTTTAAAATATAGGGTAAGTGCAAAAGTTAATTAGGTAAATAATTTCATAATTTTCTGTCAATACCTTATATCGCCCGAGTTTCTGCGTATTCTGCTAGATGATCAGAGGGGGTTCGGGGACCAGATTCCTATTAAATTATAGCTTAGAGACTCCTTTTTTGATTTTAAACGAGTTTTTGGTGTTCTAAAAAAGGTTTAATAGTTCAAAAAAGATTATTTTTTTTTAATAAAATTTGAAAATAAGAGAATTTTGACAAAATCGCGATAATTGGTAAAAAAATTTAACATTGACTTTTTTTTTAAATTATCAGTTTTCAATTTTTAAAAAATTCCTACATTAAAAATAAAATATTTTACAAATTTTTAAAAATAACATAATTTCAAAAATGTACAAATTTTCGCAATTTTCAATTTATTTTAAAATTTTACAAAATTTTTATTTCTCTTTAGAATTACATAGTTATTTAAATTGATTTTACAAAATATCACAATTTTCTCTTTTTTGAATTTCAAATTTTAAAACTTAAAGAAAATATTTCTCAATTTTTTAAAATAATTTTCATAAACTTAATTTTTTTAAACTTAATTTTATCACAAAATGTCGCAATTTGGTCTTGTTTTTGTTGTTCTTTTATTTTCAAATTAAATAAAAATTTGATTTTTTTTAATTTTTGAATTTTGTTTAGAAATTGTTTTTTCAAAATTTTCAAAATTCTAAAAGAAATAAAAAAAATCATTTAAAATTTTCAAATATTGATTTGTTTATGTTGTATCTAAATTATTTCAAGTCGGTATAATGTAACTTTTTTTTAAAATTAAAAATTTTTTGAAATTCCCATAATGGAAAAAAGTAAATTTCCGTTGAATACTGACACAGATACAGGTGGCATGATTTTCGATGAAAGTTGTTTTATTGGTCGTTAGTAAGAAAAATAAAAACAAACAAATTCCTTCAAAAACTATGTCAACAAAGGGAAAGGGAGTAACAATGAGAAATCTCCCTCTGATGCATGGTCGTTTTTCCAAGATTTGTGGGAATTTCAAGAACACTGCTACTAGTAATTAATTCTCTTTCATTACCTTGTTTACAGCCCCCTCAAATTAACAAGCCCAATCCTTCTTTGAAATACAACACTGTTGAAGGCTGACATTCCCATTGTTTTCTTGTCAGCCTATTTTTAAAATAGTCAAAATTTTGTACGTCAATCTGTCAGCCTTCGAAACTGTTGCCATAAAAAGTAGGATCAGGCTTGATAATTTAAGCGGGCTGTGCCCTGTTGAATCCTATAGAAAACCTAACCAAGCCACCCTATTTTATAATGTTTAGTTGTTTTTTTGTCAGTTTGATTATTTTTTATTAGTTGTCATTGTATTAATTTTAAAATAAAAAACTGAAGACACACATTAATTTGGATTAAAACTTACTTCGTAAGGATTTATAGTTTTATAAAATAATTAAATACAGTGAAGCCTCCTATAAGCGGACACTCACGGTTTCGTCGATTTTGTCCGCTCATTGGAGGTGTCCGCTTATGAGAGAGAACTGCGAAATTTTAATATATATTTATTAACATTTTCCGCTGTTTGAGTTTTTCCGATAATAAATTTTTCAGCGATTTTTCGTGATGACAGATTCAATTTTTTTACGTAAATTAAGAAGTTTTTTACTAGGCGCCATTTCAAAGAGATCTATTACACCCAACTGAACAATAAAAATACAACACAGCACTCCGACGAATAAAATATGTTGTAAATACGACAGAAGTATTTGGTCTCCGCATTAAAACGGAAAAAGCTAATTTCCGGACTACAGAGTGCGTTGTTGCCAACATACTAAATAATATTTATGCCCATGTCGTGCAGCGCTCCGTCCCGTTGTCAGAAATTCGCGTCCGGTTAAGGGAGGTTTCAGAATTTTTTAACACAATAAAAATTGTCCGCGTCCGGTTATTAGATTGTTCGATTATAGGAGTAAATTTTATATGCAAAGAAATAGGGAAAACCTTGGTTCCAAAAAATTTGTCCGCTTAAAGGGAGTGTCCGCTTAATAGAGGTATCCGCAAAAAGAGGCTTCACTGTATCTATTAGTGTAAGCTCCCCACTATCTGAATCCCTTAAGTTATTCCTCCCCTATTTTAAAGCTTCTAAAAATATGTTTGCAAAAGCAGCCCATTTTTGGCATAATTACTAAATTAAAATGGCTTTACAAATCGTAGTACACACAAATGATACATCAATTAAATATTTTGTTAACAACGCCTTTTAAAGTCATTTAATTTAGTAAATTTTTGTTAAAATATCGCTTACAGATAGACAAAAAATAAATATAAAAGGTGGTTAAAAATATTTTTTTTTCAGAATGTTTTTGGAGCTGTAGCTGAGCTGCGATTGGGTGGAACCTGAATGCTGAGTATGCTGAGAAGGGCTTCTTTCTGCTTTCGGTAAGTTTTAAAAAAATACATTTAAACTTACCTCAAACATTACCAAAGGTTAAGGTTTTTGGTCTATAAACATAAAATCAAAAAACAGCATTTTTTTAAGGAAATTAAAAACATAATATTCTTATAAGGATGATTCTCCAAAAATGGTGCTGTGGAGTGGGAATGCATATGTTTCAAACACAGACTGCAAATGAAGCATAGTTTTAGGTATACGATTTAATACGAAATGTTTTCTTTATGGAGCATTTGAGTTTAATGCATAAAAAAAATTGCAAGTTTATAATTTTTTTTATTACAAGAGGAATGAGGTCCTCTGGTGTAGTCCCAAACCAAATATTAAAAATTCAAATTGAAAAAAATATCCTAATAAATATTATTTAACCAAGTCTTAACTATTTATCAAAAAATTGATAAAACTTAAGTTTGCAGTCATATTTTTGAAAATCCGAATTTACATCTCCGGAAAATTTTACAATTTTAAACGTGCTCCATTTTTAATAACACAATATTTGTAAATACCACCGTTTAATTTCTAGAGAAAGAGACGGCCCTGGATATCTAATTTACTTGTAAGGGTGACAAGTTGTGACAGATAATGTCAACTTTAGTTTGGTTTAAGTTATAGATTTTTTTATTTTCGGCAGAAAATTAGTTTTTTTTGGAGAAATCAAAAAGGAACGCTTCAATTATCATCCCTCTGATAAGTAGATATTCGACTGATATCAATAGTATAATTTTTTTGTTGATTGTTTTAACATTATAAGTATAGGAACTTTGTTTATATAAAACTTAAGTTAAGTACAGTTCATATCATTATTTTTGAGACAACTTTTTACAACTTTTTTTGTTGGCCTATGCTATTTGTTATGGTAAATAGCTGATAACTGTCAAAAAGTTATCCCATAAATTATGAAATGGAGTATAGTCTAAATAGATTTTGATTTAAATTGGAAAACCATTAAAAAACTCATTCCTCTGGTACTCATCCCTCTGGAATTTTTATGCAATACTTCCTAAAATTCGGGAAAATAAATGTTTCTTAGCCTACACCTAATTAGTTACATAAATTTAAAAAAACAAAATTATTTACTGTGCTGTACTGTTATTTAAAGGCAATGACCAAAAATAATATCCATATAGCCCACTTTTGGTAGAATCATCCATAAAATGATTATAAATGATTTTTATCAATAAACAAACTGCTTCTAGAACTATTTTTATAGCAACTTTTTTTTTGTTTCAGATGGCGCATGCTGCGTTTTAAAGCAGTCAGTAAGTGAAATTTTAGTATAGTACCATTTATATGTATAATATGCTATTATCACTCAAAAACTATATCCTTTAATATGGATCACCCATTATATTTTAAATGGACAAAGTAGTAGTGAAATAGTATTTTTTTCTGAAACATCAGAATATGATACCAAAAACGACATAGGTATGTAAATCTCTTGTTAATTTTTTGGTATAGGTGTTTAAATTATTTTAAATCTAACACTCTGTATTTTATAATAATTTATAATTCCCCTTCTCTTCCTGATTTCAAAAATAAATAATATGTTTGCTCTAAATTTTTTTTTTTTGTGGAGTGTTAAAAATATTGTAAAATTATTGTCTTATTTAAAAACAAATTAAAACAAATATGTGAACAATTTGTCAAGAGATTGACATATTGTCATATTGCCAACATATTCTGACGATCCAGGTAAAATGCTACAACTTTGCTTATTTAAACTATTGTGTATGATTAACCCTCATATGCACCATATGCACATACGCGCGCTTATGGGTTTAATCGCGATTAAGTCCTTGTTGCTCACATCGAAAACAACAAAGAGGGAGATTGGATTAGCTAAGCGTTGTTACGGTACATCTGAGGGATTATATTAACGGATAGGTATATAACGAGTGTTTCAAGTAAAAGGTAACAGAGGTGCTTTTGGTTGTAGCACTTTTTTCAAAAATGACTTTAAGAGATTAAGAGAAACGAACAAAGATATATTTTTTTTAAATAGAACCCTGTATTTTTTATTTTTAAGAATTTCGTGAAAAACATGATTCCAGAGATACAATATGTTATTGGCTCATTATTTTATAGGAGATCTTTAATAATAATTTTTATAGATCACAACATAAGTAATAGAAGTTGTAACATAACAGCCCGGTTACGTGGACAAATAATTGACTGTAATTTTAATAATAATAATAATAATAATAGCTGTTTGACATGCGTGCCAACCTTATTGAAATATAACTGCGCACTTGCCGCTTCTTCCGCGCACTTGCCGCTTCTCGAGCGTGATAGGGACCTCCTTGCGAGTGCGCATAACCGTAAAAAAAAAATAATAAATATATACTTCAATGGCAAATATCTTAAAAACTAATCGCTAGATTTTTGAAATGTTGCCCTGGTTTTAAAATGATTTAAGATACCTTCAAAGCAAGGTGTCACTTGACCCACTTTCCCCATTCAAAATATAGGGGTAAAGTTTACCCCTCGAGAATAATTTCAAGATAGCCAAAACAAAACTGACGTGTGCGAGTATTTTTTTATAAACTTATAAAAAATATCCAAAAATGCCTCTGTTACATTTTCGTTGAAACATCCTGTATTGTTTAATCAGTCTTAACGAAAATAGCGAAACATAAATCAGTAAAATCAAGCTCTGGAAGAAGATCGACTTGAAGAATTTTCGGGGGTGCTTAACGGTTTTATTGTGTGGTCAGAAAATATTCCGTGAAATACTTCGTTTTTAAGATACGTAAGGTAGGTGGGGGTATAAGGCCCACCTTATTTTAACGACCAAATTATGTTAAAATAAAAGTACAAGCTAAGATTTCTCTGGTAATTTCCAATGCTGCTAAAAAGAAAGGACTGCACCTTCTTGGGCCCAAGCCGCAACAATCCAAGAAACAAGTCGGTGTCCACCCACAAGAACCAAGTCGCCACACAGCCAGCTGTCCACGTACAAGGCTCATTAGTCGTAATATGGTCAGGAACCAGTCAGTATTCACTATCCATCAACCAGGCTCAAGTCGCTGCAACACGGCCAGGATTCAGTTAGTTTTCATCCACATCCCCAAGAGACGCAATACCGAGAAAGTGGCCACCTACAACGCCCACGTGCCACCAAATTGCCATCCAACCAGGCTGAAGTCGCCAGAACACAGTCAGGATTCCGCTAGTGTCCATCCACAACACCCAATACCCGCAATACCCCAGGAATCAAGTCAGTCTCCACCCAAAAGGAACATCGGTTGCCAATTTAGTATCCAAGTCGCCACAACACAGTCAGAACCGAGTAAGTGGCCACCTACAAGGCCCAACTCGCCATCACACAGCCATCTTTAATGCCCTGGAGCAAATATTAGCAACAACCCAGGGATCAAGTCAGTGTCCACCTAAAAGGACCAAGTCGCCACACAGCCAAGCACTGTCCACGTACAATGCTCATTAATCGTAATATGGCCAGGAACCAGTCAGTATTCACTATCCATCAACCAGGTTCAAGTCGTTGCAACACAACCAGGATTCAGTTAGTTTTCACTCACATCCCCAAGAGACGCAATACCCCAGGTATCAAGTCAGTGTCCACCCAATAGGAAAATCAGTTGCAAAGTCAGTGTGTCCACACACAAGGACCAAGTCGCCACACAGCCAGGCACTGTCCACGTACAAGGCCTATTAGTCGTAATATGGCCAGGACCCAGTCAGTGTTCAATACAAGTTAGTTAGTTTCCAGGCCCATATGATGCAATACAATTTGGACCCAGTCAGTGTCCACCCACAAGCCAAAAATTGTTACAATAGTGCTACGACCTATCCATCAGTGTCCACCCACAAGACCGACCAGGTACAAAACAGCCAGAGTTGTAAACGATGCTGTGTTTTATTATACCTATCGATCTTGTTGTTTTTTCCAGGCTGAGTCAAATGATTTGAAGCCCCTTGTGGGGACGGGTTCGAGAAGAATATCCCCACGATATCCCTTGCCTGTCGTAAGAGGCGACTAATGGGAACTCCGGGTGTTTCGGTTTTATGTAATTTTCTACTGGTTTTTTCATTTTGGTATTTTTCAGTTCTTAAAATGATACGGCAGAAGTCAAAAACCCAAAACATAAATGCAGGATATGTTTAAAATAGTTTTATAGTGCAATATCACTTTTAATAAAAAGTGATATAAAACGAGTCCTGAAAAATTACTGACTTACTGTATCATTTTTAATTATAAAATTATATAAAACAGGTCTTGAAAACTGGCTGACTTGTTTAAAAAAACTCAAATAAAAATGCGCGTTAAGTTAATCAATTTTAATAAAAAACAAGATAAAACAAGTCTTGAAAATTGGCTGACTTGTTTAAAAAAATTAAAGCGGTATAAAACAGGTCTTGAAAACTAGCTGACTTGTTTAAAAAAACTCAAAAATGCGCGTTAAGTTAATCAATTTTAATAAAAAACAAGATAAAACAAGTCTTGAAAACTGACTAACTTGTTTAAAAAAACTCAAGTCTTAAAAATTGGATGAATTGTTTAAGATGTCTTAAATAAAAATGCGTAATTACTTTTATGAAAATCGGTATAAAACAAGGTTTAAAAATAAGTCTTGAAAATATAAGTTTTTGATATAATGAAAACCGTAAAAAAACAGGTCTTAAACATAGGAAGACTTGTTTAAAAAAAAAACTCAAATTAAAATGTGTTATTAGTTTTAATAAAAGGCGGTATAAAACAGGGTTTAAAAATAAGTCCTGAAAAGTTTTTGCTCAAAAAACAAGTGTAAAATATTGATGTGTAAAAAGCGCAAAAAAAACAGGTCTTGATAATTGGCTGACTTATTAAAACAAAAACTCAAATAAAAATGCGTTATTAATTTTAATGAAAAACGGTATAAAACAGGATTTAAAAATAAGTCTTGAAAATCAAGGTAAGCTTTTGTTAAAAAACAAGTAATCATTTGATGTAATAAAAAGCGTAACAAAAAATTGGCTGACTTGTTAAAAAAATTTCAAATAATGCGTTATTACTTTTATTAAAAACCCGTATAAAACAAGAAGTCTTGAAAAATCAAAGCAAGCTTTTGTTAATAAAACAATTCTTAAACATTAATGTAATAAAAATCGCACAAAAACAAAAATGTTTTATTACATTTAATAAAAAGCGGTTTAAAACACGTAATTTTTTATAAAAAACGTAAATAAAGAAGTCTTGAAAATTGGCTAGCTGTTTAAAAATATCTAAAAGAGTAAAGTTATATTTAATCATTAGTAGAGACGATTCTATGCATGTTATGGTAAAATAAGTAAATACAATAAATTATTAAATAAAATATTATTAGCAACAAATTGGTATACAACAAAAAACACACACAAGGATGGGGATGAAAGGGTTTATAGGGCGATAGAAACGGAAACGGTAAAATCTCGTGAAAAGCCCGTACTCAAAATGACATATTTTCTCTCGACCCGTAAAACTTGCCTTCACTCAATCTCTCGGCCTTCTAACACTGGGTTCTTTTCTTTACCGTGTATCACCCGACCCTCATTTCTTTACTTTACACAATCTCGCGACCCATCACTTAACCCTGGTTTCCTTTCTTACCGTGAATTACCCGACCCTTACACCTTGCCTTTTCCCAATCACTCGGCCTACCCCTAACCACTGGTGTCTTCTCTTTACAGTGTATCACCCAACCCTGATTTCTTGCTTTACCCAATCCCTGAGTTTAACTCTAAACCCTGGTTTCTTTTCTTTACCGTGAAGAGTCCGACCCTGATTCTTGCCTTTACCCAATCTCTCTACCTACCACCCTGGTTTCTTTTCTTTCCATACCCAACAAACCCTGGTTTCATTTCTTTACCGTGAATCAACTGACCCTGGTTTCTTTCCTTTATCCAATTTCTCGACCCACCACTTAACTCTGGTTTCTTCTTTATCGCGGTTCACCTGACCCTGATTTTTGCCCTTTACCCAATCTCTCGGCCTACCCCTAACTCGGCGTTTTCTTTTATTTATCGTGAATAGCCCAAGCCTGATTCATGCCTTTACCCAATCTCTCAACCTACCACCTAACAATCCCTGATTTCTTTTCTTTATCGTGAATCACTCGACCCCGATTTCTTCCTTTTACCCAATCTCTCGACCCTTGGTTTCTTTTTTACCGTGATTTACCCTAACCTGATTTCTTGCTTGTACCCAATCTCTCCGTCTATCCCTAAACCTAGGTGTCTTTTCTTTACCGTGAATATTGCGACCCTGATTCATGCCTTTACCCAATCTCTCAACCTACCACCTTACAAACTCTGGTTTCTTTTCTTTACCGTGAGTCACCCGACCCTGATTTCTTCCTTTTACCCAATCTCTCGACCCTTGGTTTCTTTTTTACCGTGATTTACCCTACCCTGATTTCTTGCTTGTACCCAATCTCTCCGTCTATCCCTAAACCCAGGTGTCTTTTCTTTATCGTGAATAGGCCGACCCTGATTCATGCCTTTACCCAATCTCTCAACCTACCACCTAACAAACTCTGGTTTCTTTTCTTTACCGTGAGTCACCCGACCCTGATTTCTTCCTTTTACCCAATCTCTCGACCCTTGGTTTCTTTTTTAGCGTGATTTACCCGACACTGATTTCTTGCCTTTACCCAATCTCTCCGTCTATCTTTAAACCCAAGTGTCTTTTCTTTACCGTGAGTAGTTCGACCCTGATTCATGCCTTTACCCAATCTCTCAACCTACCACCTAACAAACTCTGGTTTCTTTTCTTTACCGTGAATCAGCCGACCCTCGCTTCTTTCTTTTACCCAATCTCTACACACCACTTAACCCTGATTTCTGTTTCAACTAAACTTCAATTCGCGTAACGCAAAAACATCGCAAAAAGGGTAGTAGGAGGAGAATGGAAAAGAAAAGGGAAAGGGGAAAAGTACAGAAAGATCCACATATACATAACACACAGCAAAAAGCAACTTAGCTCTTTAAAAACAAGTCTTGACAATTGGCTGACTTGTTAAAAAAATTTGCTAAACTAAATCTAAAACAAAAGTGGTTTTATAAGCAGGTCTTAAAAATTGGCTGACTTGCAACACAGTGCCATGGGATAAAAAGCGGTAAAATTAAAAAGTTATAAAAAGCGATAATAAAGAAAAATTGGCTGTTATTATTACAAAGCAGTATAAAGCAGGTCTTGAAATTTGGCTGACTTGTTAAAGAAAAACTAATCTTAAAGTTTTCACTATTTATTATAAAAAGCGGAATAATTAAGACAGGCTTAAAAATTGCGGCTGACTTGTTTTAAAAATTTTAAAATTAAAAAGTTATAAAAAGGCTTTGAAGGATGGCTGATTTGCCAAAAAATCTAATATTGAGATAAAAAGGGATATAAAGCAAGTCCTGAACGTCTATACTTAGTTTTTATCAATTATAATAAAAATCGGTACTTACTATTATTTATAATAATAATTATAACACGTCTTTAGAATTGCGGATGACTGGAAACAAAAAGCAGGTCTTGAAAATTGGCTTAGCTCTTAAAAACCAGGTCTTGACAATTGGCTGACTTGTTAAAAAAATCTAAAATTGCTAAAAAACTTTTTGGTGGCTTAACTAAATCTAAAACAAAAGTTGTTTGAATAAGCAGGTCTTGAAAATTGGCTGCCTTGCAACAAAGTGCCATGGAATAAAAATTTTATTATTATTATTATAAATTAAAACAGGTTCTAAAAATTACGACTCATGATAAAATTTTATAAATAAAATGTAAAACAAGTCTTGAAAACTGGCTGACTTGTTAAAGAAAATCCAAACAAAAATTGCGACCAATGTTTTAAAAATTCAAAATTAAACAGGTTTTGAAAATTGGCTGATAAAAATCTAAAATTAAAATGATATATAACTACAATGAAAAAAAATGTAAAACAAGTCTTGAAAATTGGCTGACTTGTTAGGGAAAACATAAACTCTGATGGTTTCCGATGGCTCTGGTAGCATTTTTTTGATAAACGTAGCTGTGGCACCGAGGTGTGCTTAGAAACATTGGATTTCTTGTTTTTGGGTCATGTATTCCGTTTATGATTTTTGTAAATCTGTGAGATCAAGTCTTTGAGTACGGATTTGGTTTAGTGGAATCAGTGGAAGTAGTCCATGGTTGTCCTCTTTATTGGTTTAATCAAGCATAGAAGCTGTGAAAGTATTTTCTAAGATTTTGAGTCCTTAGATTTGCAGCCCCGTGTGGGTGACGGGTGTGTAGAATATCCCCACGGTATCTCCGGCCTGTCGTAAAAGGCGACTAATAGGAGACTCTAGGTGGTTTAGGTTTAAGCCACAAGTTGTGGCAAAGAAAACTTTTGGGAAGCAGCAACAGCTTGCAGGCAGACCAGTGAATTCGTAGACCGACCAAAAGCCATAAGACTTGGATGGTTGCTGGGACGAACACGAAAAGACGTTGGACTGTTGATAGGTATTCTACCTGGTCATAACCAATAAGGGAGCACATGAAATTGCCACGTTTAGTAAGTTTTTGAGTAAATTGCTGTGAACTGTCTTGTTAGTTCAGTAGGTTTGATGATAACTGGATTTTTTTACAAGCAGATCTGTTTGTCTCCTTCCTTTTGTGGCTGTAGCACCGAGGTGTGCTTAGAAACATTGGGTTTCTGGTTTTTATTTGTATTTTGTTTATGATTCTTGTGAATCCGTGAAAACAAGTCTTTGAGTGCCTATTTGGTTTGGTAGGCTTATTGGAAGTAGTCCATGGTTGTCCTCTTTATTGGTTTGATCAAGCATATAAGCTGTTAAAGTGTTATTTAAAAATGTCAGCTTTGAGCCCCGTGTGGGAGGCGGGTGTGTAGAATATCCCCACGGTATTTCCGGCCTGTCGTAAGAGGCGACTAATAGGAGACTCCAGGTGGTTTAGTTTTAGGCCACAAGTTATGGCAAAGAAAACAAACTCCTGGGAAGCAGCAACAGGTTGCAAACAGACCAGTGAATTCGTAGACCGACCAAAAGCCACATGACTTAGATGGTTGCTGTGATAAAGACGAACAAACATTGGACTGTTGATAGGTTGATTGACCTGGTTTTAAGGGAGCACATGAGATTGACACGTTTAGTAAGTTTTTGAGTAAATTGATGTGAACTGTCTTGTTAGTTCAGTAGGTTTGATGATAACTGAATTTTTTTACAAGCAGACCTGTTTGTCTCCTTCTAGCTGTGGTAGCATTTTGTTTTGATAAACTCAGTGTTCGTTCTGTGGCTGTGGCAACCAAGGTGTGCTTAGAAACATTGGGTCTCTTATTTTTGGGTCATTGTATTTTGTTTATGATTCTTGTGAATCCGTGAGATCAAGTCTTTGAGTGCGGATTTGGTTTGGTAGGGTCATTGGAAGTAGTACATGGTTGTCCTCTTTATTGGTTTAATCAAGCATAAATGCTGTTAGAGTGTTATGTTTATGTTAAAAAAACAAGTATAAAACATTTGATGTAAAAAGCGTAACAAACAGGTCTTGAAAATTGGCTGACTTGCTTAAAAAACTCAAATAAATAAAAAATGCGTAATTACTTTTGATAAAAAGCAGTATAAATAGGGTTTAAAAATAAGTCTCAGAAAATCCAAGTAAGGTGTTTGTTAGAAAATTAGGTCTAAAATACGTAATCATTTGAGTAGATTTGATAAAAAATGTAAAAACAGGTCTTGAAAATTGGCTGATTTGTTTAAGAAAATGAAATAAAAATGCGTTATTACGTTTATAAAAAGCAGTATAAAACAAGGTATAAAAATAATAAGATCATTTAAGGTAATAAAAAGCACAAAAAACAGGTCTTGAATGTTGGCTGATTTGTTTTAAAATTTTTAAATAAAAACGCGTAATTACTTTTATAAAAATCGGTATAAAACAAGGTTAAAGAATAAGTTTTGCAAATTCAAGTTTTTGTTCAAAAAACAAGTGTAAAATATTGATGTAATAAAAAAACGTCATCATATCATATGATACATCATCACGCAAAATAACAGGTCTTGAAAATTGGCTGACTTGTTTATCTCAAATAAAAATGCGTTATTACTTTTATAAAAGGCAGTATACAAGGTTTAAAAACTAGTCTTGAAAAATCAAAGCAAGATTTTGTTAAAAAAACAAGTCTAAAACATTTATGTAATAAAAAGCACAAAAAAACAGGTCTTGAATAAAATAAAAGTGCTCGGGTGTGAGAATAAATATTAAAAAATCAAAGTTAGCTATTGTTAAAAAACAAGTCCAAAACATGTAATGATTTGATGCATTAAAAAGCTTTAAAAAAACAGGTCTTGAAAATTGGCTGACTTGTTTAAAAAAAGTAAAATAAAAATGCGTTATTACTTTTAATAAAAATATATATATATATGTAATAATTATTGTAAAATCAAAGTAAGCTTTTGTTAAAAAACAAGTCTAAAACACGTTATTATTTGATGTAATAAAAAGCGTAAAAAACAGGTCTTGAAAATTGGCTGACTTGTTTAAAAAAAGAAAAATAAAAATGCGTTATTACTTTTAATTAAATATATATATATATATATATATATATATATATATATATATATATATATATATATATAATAATTACTGTAATATCAAAGTAAGCTTTTGTTAAAAAACAAGTCTAAAACACGTTATCATTTGATGTAATAAAAAGATTAAAAAACAGGTCTTGAAAATTGGCTGGTTAAAAAAACTTAAATAAAAATGCGTTATTAGTTTTAATAAGAAACGGTATAAAACAGGATTTAAAAATAAGTCTTGAAAATCAAGGTAAGCTTTTGTTAAAAAAATAAGTTTTTTTTAATAAAAAGCGTAACAAACAAGTCTTGAACATTGGCTGACTTGTTAAAAAAATTTCAAATAATGCGTTATTACTTTTATTAAAAACCCGTATAAAACAAGAAGTCTTGAAAAATCAAAGCAAGCTTTTGTTAATAAAACAAGTCTTAAACATTAATGTAATAAAAATCGCAAAAAACAGGTCTTGAAAATTAGCTGACTTGTTTTAAAAACTCAAATAAAAATGTTTTATTACATTTAATAAAAAGCGGTTAAAAACACGTAATTTTTTATAAAAAACGTAAATAAACAAGTCTTGAAAATTGGCTAGTTGTTTAAAAATATCTAAAAGAGTAAAGTTATATTTAATCATTAGTAGAGACGATTCTATGCATGTTATGGTAAAATAAGTAAATACAATAAATTATTAAATAAAATATAATTAGCAACAAATTGGTAGACAAACAAAAAACTTAAATAAAAATGCGTTATTAGTTTTAATAAGAAACGGTATAAAACAGTATTTAAAAATAAGTCTTGAAAATCAAGGTAAGCTTTTGTTAAAAAATAAGTTTTTTTTAATAAAAAGCGTAACAAACAAGTCTTAAACATTGGCTGACTTGTTAAAAAAATTTCAAATAATGCGTTATTACTTTTATTAAACACTCGTATAAAACAAGAAGTCTTGAAAAATCAAAGCAAGCTTTTGTTAATAAAACGAGTCTTAAACATTAATGTAATAAAAATCGCAAAAAACAGGTCTTGAAAATTAGCTGACTTGTTTTAAAAACTCAAATAAAAATGTTTTATTACATTTAATAAAAAATTGGCTAGTTGTTTAAAAATATCTAAAAGAGTAAAGTTATATTTAATCATTAGTAGAGACGATTCTATGCATGTTATGGTAAAATAAGTAAATATAATAAATTATTAAATAAAATATTATTAGCAACAAATTGGTAGACAACAAAAAACACACACTTACACATACATATCTCAAAGGGACTTTACTGTTATATTTTTGAAAGGGATGGGGATGGAAGGGTTTATAGGGCGATAAAAGCGGAAACGGTAAAATCTCGTGAAAAGCCCGTCCTCAAAATGACATATTTTCTCTCGACCCGTAAACCTTGCCTTCACTCAATCTCTCGGCCTTCTAACACTGGGTTCTTTTCTTTACCGTGTATCACCCGACCCTCATTTCTTTCATTTACACAATCTCGAGACCCATCACTTAGCCCTGGTTTCCTTTCTTACCGTGAATTACCCAACCCTTACACCTTGCCTTTTCCCAATCACTCGGCCTACCCCCAACCACTGGTGTCTTCTCTTTACCGTGTATCACCCAACCCTGATTTATTTATTATTTACCCAATCCCTGAGTTTAAATCTAAACCCAGGTTTCTTTTCTTTACCGTGAAGAGGCCGACCCTGATTCTTCCCTTTACCCAATCTCTCTACCTACCACCCTGGTTTCTTTTCTTTACAAACCTAACAAGCCCTGGTTTCATTTCTTTACCGTGAATCAACTGACCCTGATTTCTTCCCTTTACCCAATGTCTCGACCCACCACTTAACTCTGGTTTCTTCTTTATCGCGATTCACCTGACCCTGATTTTTTCCCTTTACCCAATCTCTCGGTCTACCCCTAACTCTGCGTTTTCTTTTCTTTATCGTGAATAGCCCAACCCTGATTCATGCCTTTACCCAATCTCTCAACCTACCACCTAACAAACTCTGGTTTCTTTTCTTTACCGTGAGTCACCCGACCCTGATTTCTTCCCTTTACCCAATCTCTCGACCCTTGGTTTCTTTTTTACCGTGATTCACCCTACCCTGATTTCTTGCTTGTACCCATCTCTCCGTCTATCCCTAAACCCAGGCGTCTTTTCTTTACCGTAAATATTGCGACATTGATTCATGCCTTTACCCAATCTCTCAACCTACCACCTTACAAACTCTGGTTTCTTTTCTTTACCGTGAGTCACCCGACCCTGATTTCTTATCTTTACCCAATCTCTCGACCCTTGGTTTCTTTTTACCGTGATTCACCCGACCCTGATTTCTTGCTTTTACCCAATCTCTCCGTCTATCCCTAAACCCAGGTGTCTTCTTTATCGTGAATAGGCCGACTCTGATTCATGCCTTTACCCAATCTCTCAACCTACCACCTAACAAACTCTGGTTTCTTTTCTTTACCGTGAGTCACCCGACCCTGATTTCTTCCCTTTACCCAATCTCTCGACCCTTGGTTTCTTTTTACCGAATTAAATACGAAGTCCGGTGACGTAGCTTTTAAAAAACTTTTTATTTGAAAAGACTACAAAAAATACTTATAACTAAAATGACCAATACAACTTGTAAAAGTATAATGATACCTAATTAGACCATTTGGGTGCATATATAAACTTCAATGTACGGCGTCAGCAATATATTTGTTATTACAAACAAGATGAGATGTTATTATTCCAGGGATATTACTCCTCCACCCTTAGTTTCGTCAACGTCCTCGTTGATGAGTTTTTGGAGAACCCTTAAGGGAATATTTTTTGTCTTTGAGGTTTTTTGTTTTCGCCAAAAATAGAAAATAAAAATAAATATCAGGATTACTGCCAAACATAAAGTTAAGATAATGTAATTTTGGCTTTCAAAATTAAGTTCCTGTAGGACTAAAGGATCCAAAAGGTCTTCCTGCATTTTTTGCGGGTTTTCTAAATGTCTTATCTGCAAATTGATAGACAAGTTTGTTTCAGGAAGCTTTATTATATCTGGCAATGAAACAGAAATGTTATTTATTGATAATGAATATTTATTTTGATTAATTATTATGTCACACTGGCTGTTAATAAGATAACAGTTTTGAAGTGTGGTTTTCTGAAACTGGAAGCAATTTTCGTAAATTGTTTCGGAGTTTTTTGTACAGAAAAGTAGACCACTTTTATAAGTTAAAGTGTGAATTTGAAAATTATTTTTTACTGTGGCGAAAGGGCAATTTTTTGGTAAAAGGCAACTATGTGCAATGGGGTTGAAACAAATCCAATTTGAGTTAATTTCAGAGCATTGCTGATACCATAAATTGTTACAATAGTATTTACTGGGGCTAATTAATATTTTTGATTCATTATTAGGTATTGGATAAACTATCTTAAGACTACAAGAATATTTTTCAAAGATTGGTATTTTCACTACAATGATTGACATATCTTTTAACAGAATAAGGCCAGTTTTACATATAAGAGTTAATTCTGACAGGTGTTTTAGTGGCCATAGAGAATTTTTTGGATAATGAGCTGTCAAATATTGCCAAATTTCCCTAATTTCATTGACATTCAAAATTTCTAAATCTAAAGTTTGCAGATGCGCAAAAGATATCATTCTCAGCATTTTTTCCAAAAATTTGTTTAGTTTTGAGATTTGTAAAATTTGGTTTTGCATACTGAGTAATAACGTGATTTCATTATTCAATTTTAAAATTTCGAAGCGAATGCATTTTGCGTTTTTATTTATAATGTTTACATTTTCCTGGAATTTGTTTATAATATTCCCGGCAAATGAACTAAGGTCATTTATCTTGTGCATCGTGTTAATTTGATTTTGTTTCAGTATTTGTAAGTTCTGCGTTATTGTGTCTAGGTCGGTATTATCTAGGTTTCCTGTGACAAATTTAATACCGCTTCCCAGTAGGTTGAATAAACCGCGTTTCTTTCTAAGTTCATTGTTTTCTAAAGAATTTAGTTTTTCATAAGTATTGTACGTATCGTTTAAGCATGATTCAAGGAATTGAAATTGTATTTTTAATAAAGTATTATTAACTTGATTGACTAAAGGGGATAAAAATAGGGAATTAGTAGTAAAAAGTTGGCTTAGAGACGTTTTAATTTTTGTCATATTAAAAGGTATGTACATAGTATGATAATGGCTTACAACTAAAGAAGGAGAGATTTCTTCGGTGTAGAATCCATTATTGTCCAATCTATTGACCTGAAGGGCCTGGTTGAGGTTCGTCAATGTCAGGAGGGACAGGATCAGGAACCTGGAATGATTTAGGTTTTTTCCTGAGTCTTTTTATTTTTCTGACATGTGTGTTAATTGGTTTAGTTTTTGAGATACCAGTTATAACATTTTTATCGACGTTAGTTACTTTGGTAGGGATAAATTGGGGGTTCATTTTATTTCGAAGGGTGTTTTTTCTAAAGATAGTTTGATCTTTTTGAATTTGAGGGGGCTCTTCGGTGTTTTTATTTTGTTTTTGTGTGGTGTGTAACTGTTTTTGATATGCTTTTTTGAAAACTTGATCGTGAAAAGGTATTAGTTCTTTCTTTCGTTGTTCATTATATTGTTCAAAAAGAGTGAGGTCGTTATTTATGTTTGGTTCGTTCACATAAGGGCCATATAAAATTGAAAAGGGGGAACAACCGGTAGTAGAGTGAATACTTTGGTTATATATTAAGATGGCTGACGTCATTATGTTTTGAGGTGTCTCATCGGGATTTTGCATTTTCAAGATACGTAATTTTTCTAACAAAGTTGAATGTAACCTTTCGATGGGGCTATTAGAAGAGGAGTTAGCGGGTGTTGTATAATGTAAATCGATACAAAATAGTTGACAGAACTCTTTAAGGAGATTGTTGTCAAACTCAGTTCCTTTATCTGTCACAATTTTTTGACAGGTGTTATGGTGGGAAAAATAATGTCTTAATTTGCTAAGAATAGTAACGGCGTTTCGATCGGAGATAAAATAAGCTTGTGCATATTTTGAAAATGAATCAATGATAGTTAAAAATTGACAATTTGAAAATCGAAAAACGTCCATATGAAGAGTTTTAAAAGGTTTTTCGGCCAATAAGGGTCCTTCATATGCTATTTTGTAAGGGTGTCTTTCGTACTTATTCTGTAGGCATATTTCGCAGGTGTTTATAAAGTTGGTAATAGAGTCTCTTAGTTTAGGCCAATAATATTTTTGTTTTAAATGATTGTAGGTTTCAGTTATGCCGTTATGATTAGATTTGTGGTAATTTGCTATTATTTCTGTTTGCTGTTCGGTATTAATGACATCTGTTACATAAATGTTTGAAAAAATAAGTTTTGCATGAGGGTTTAAAATTGAGCTAACTATTCTTTGAAATTCGAGTTTGAGTTCATTATTTGGGATATAAACCGTGAAAAGTGAATCGGGTTTTACTATTTCTTTTAAGATTTTAAGAATGCATCCTTGTTGCTGATCTTTGTTTATTCGCACAAAGTTATGATTTTTCTTAAACGGGTTTGTATGGAAATGTTTGTATTCTTTACCGTAATCGATTATTAATCGATTAGTTGCGTAATTTAGGGGTAATTCTGAAATCGGTAGGTATTTTCCGTCTGTGTCGTTGTTCGAGTGAACGGTGACGTCAGAGTCGTTATCATTCTGAACTTTGTCAGTTTCAATTGGTTGAGAAGGATTTAAGTTTGATGTAGATGGTTTTGTCATTTCATTAAGGCGAGTTAGGTTGGTTTGTGTTTCTTGGTAAATTTCGTTAATGACGTAATCGGAGAGATTAAAATCGGTTAGGTCCGCAACTGAGTGATCGACGTTAGGGGATATAGACATGACGTCATTTGTTTCGTGGGTGTTGATGTCTATTCTTGAGAGTGCGTCAGCAACGACATTTTCTTTGCCTTTTTTGTATTTTATTTCGAAGTTGTACTCCTCTAGTTTAAGTTTCCAACGAATTAAACGGGAGTTTGGCTCTTGAATTTTTGACAGCCAAACTAATGGATTGTGATCGGTTTCTATGGTGAATTTTTGTCCGTAAAGATAAGGTCTAAAGTGTTTTGTTGATTCTAGAATAGCAAGGAGTTCTTTTTCTATAGTAGAGTAGTTTTTCTCGGCTGAATTTAAAGTTCTGGAGTAATATGCGATCGGTTTATTATTTTGCGAAAGGACAGAGCCTAGAGCTATGTTTGAGGCGTCTGTCGTAAGTATAAAGGGTTTTGTAAAGTCGGGATATTGAAGAACGGGAGAGTTTGTTATAAGTTCTTTACATTTTTGAAAAGCATTTTGATATTCCTGATTTTTAATATTAATTTCGCTCCCTTTTCGTAGACATCGCGTGAGAGGAAATGTAATTTTAGAAAAGTTCTTTATGAATCTGCGGTAGTATCCTACGAGACCTAAGAAAGATTTTATTTCTTTTTGTGTTCTAGGTATAGGGTAACGTATGATCGCGTCGATTTTCATTGGATTCGGTTTAATACCTTCCGGCGTTATGATATGCCCTAAAAATGCAACTTCTTTTTGTAGAAACTCTGATTTGTCTGGCTGTATTTTTAGGTTTACTTCTTTTAATTTTTTAAATATGATTCTAATATGATCAATGTGTTCTGATAAAGATTTTGAAAATATGACTACGTCATCCATGTAGACAAAGCAGAATTTGTACAGGTAGTCCCTAAGGACTTCGTCCATCATTCTTTGGAATGTGGCGGGGGCGTTTTTTAAGCCAAAAGGCATGCGCAAGTATTCAAAATGGCCGTTATTAACTGTGAAAGCAGTTTTCTCGATGGATTTAGGATCCATTTCTATTTGGTGAAAACCTTGGGCAAGGTCAAGGGTCGTGAAGTAGGTACATTTTCCTAGATTATCCAGGATCTCGTCTATTCTTGGAAGAGGCCACTTGTCCTCAATAGTTTCATCGTTCAAGCGGCGGTAGTCGATGACTAACCTAAATTTCTTCTTTCCAGAAGCATCTGCTTTTTTTGGAACTATCCAAACAGGTGCAGAATAGGGAGAAATGGAGGGACGAATGATTTTATTGTCAAGAAGCTTTTGAATTTGACTTTGAATTTCAGCATTCATTGCTGGAGGATGTCGAAAAGATTTAACATAGATAGGACGGTCGTTTGTCGTGCGGATAAAATGTTTAGTTTGACTTGTAAAAGAAAGGTCACAATTTTCGTTATACATAATGTCTTTGAATTCCTTACAAAGAGGCAAAATTTTAGATTTTTCAAGAGGCGTGAGATGATCTAGTCTTAATTGTGTGTCAGGGTCGAAGGCTGTGTTGTATTGATTAGGGGGGTCAATTATATCGAATTGTTCTTGAGGTATGACCTTGACTCGATCGTGAAAGTTAATATTGACGTTTGGGTTTGGATTGGGGATTTTGCAAAAACCGTTTTCGATTTTTACGAGACTGTCGGGAATAATGTGATCATTTATAGAAAAAGAGGGCAAAAGTGCAGTGCCTTTTTTGTAATTGACAGGGACTATCAAGGAATTGACATGAAAATTTTGAATCGGCTGCTTTAAAGGTTCGTTATAGGCTAACGAAAAAGGAATGTTAATTTTGTTTAAAGTTAATATTCTATTTTCAAAGTCGACTATACCGTTTAAATTTTTAAGGTCTCTTGAGCCTATTAATGCATCAAAGTCCTTATGCCAGTCTAAAACACGCATTTTAAAATTTTCGTTTATTCCTAGTTCTTGTAATAAATTTAATTTTAAATTTTGATTTTCTTTGTATGTCTTTCTGCAGGCAGTTACTTCAAAAGGTTCAAAAAATATATTATCGGGGTACATTTTGGCTATTTTTGGGGAGATTATAGAGTCTGAGGCTCCTGAATCGATAAGAATTGTTATTTGCGTTTTTGGTAAATAAAAATATGGTAGTTCGATTTGTCGGGCAACGTTATTTAAGTCGACGGGGGATCCAAGGCTGTTTCCTGAAAATTTTCGCTTGCGGCGTTTGTTTGTAAATTATGTTCGTAAGAGCAGTTTTCTTGTTGGCTAGTGGGTTCTTCGTTATAAAAATGAGGATCGTAAAAATAGTCAGGGTTTTCTTCACTATAATTATTGTAAGTTTGATTTTCACAGGTTTGTTCGTAGGTTTGTTCGTAGTTTTGTTCGTAAGTTTGTTCTGGGTATGTTTCTACATTTGTCAAAAATCCTGAGGGTTTAAAAATTCCTGAAGGTCGATTGTATGGGGGTCTTTGATAGTGTTGCCTTGACGGACCAATTGTTGATGTCGACATAGGGGTTGGCTTGTCTAAAATGGGTTTATTTTGTGGGGCGAAGGCGTTAGTTGGTCTTCCAAAATTTTGAAAATTTTGAGGTTGATTTTGAAAAGGTCTAGGTTGATTAAAATTAAAGTTAGGTTGTCTAAATTGAGAGTTAAAAGGTGGATTAAAATTAAATTGTCTGGTAAACTGAGGGTTCGAAAAAGGTTGCATAAACGGGTTAAAACGTTGTTGGGGTGGTTTTGGTCTTATTTGATTAGTTTGGGGGTTGCGATTAAAATTTTGGTTTTGTCTAAAGTTATTGTTGGGTTTTAAAAATGAATTATTTCCTTTGTGCAAGTTCGAGTTATTGCTTGTAAAATTGACTTGCGCTTCTACTATGTTATTACTCATGACGTCCTTGTAGGCTTCGTCTAAAGTTGCAGGAGTTTTAAGCATAAGAAGCGTTTTTAAAGAGTCTGGGGAGTTTGCGGTCAAAATTAAAACAGATACTTTTTCTACTTGAGATATAAGCAGTAACTTTTGTGCGTTATCTGCTACTTCACATTGAATTTTTCCAAAAATTCTTTGGCAAAAGGCCTTAAGTCTATCGATAAACTGCAAAATGTCTTCGTTTGCGTCAATTTTAATGTACTGAAGTTCTTGCATCAAAATTTCGTGATTAATTGGATCACCAAATTTTTGTCTTAAAGCTAACTTAATTTTTTCAAAAGTATTTAAATCTGGCCTTTCTAATAGAAAATTTTGAGCTTTGCCTACCAGTTTCGATTTTATGGCAGACAGGACCAATTTTTGTTGCTCAATAGAATTACCAAAATAAAGTTCATAAAATTCTTGTACAGAAATCAAAAAACTTTCTAAATGGGATTGACTGCCATCAAATGTGGGCAACAATGACGTGTAAAATTTAAGATTTTCCATTGTGTTAGAAAGTTCTTCGTTTTGTAAAGTGTTATCTAATTGGTTACTACTAACGCTACTTAAACTACTGTTAAAACTAGTGTTTAAATTTGCAAAATTTAAAGAATCAAAATTTTCTAAAAATCTATTTTCTAAATTATTTTCAGTATTTTCTTCTAAACTTTCTTCTATACTTTCTAATTGCTGTTGAGTGTCTAGTCTCGATGTCGACTGACCACTTAAATTTCTTAAACTACTTTGCAAACTACTTATTTGCTCAAAATTTAAATTTAAAGACGGTTTCTTCAAACTTGCTAGATAGTTTTCAATTTCAGTTTTAACGTTTTCTTTCTTATTTTCTGCTCCTAATCCTAGTTTTGTTTTGTTCTTTTCTAAAATATTCTTTAATCGCCTAGGCATCAAGAAAGTCAAAAAAACTTACATAACAATCGAGGATAAATCCATAAGGCTTGTTCTGTAGAGGTTACGCCACCAAAAGGAATCCTATAAATGGGGTTGACTTTAGCTTTTCTGCCTATGACACCGGGCTCAGTAGGGATGTGTCGTTGGTTAGGCTTTTGGCTTCGGCGGGACTCATACAACACGGTAGACGTCACTAGCTTCAACTCCAGGCTTTATTCCGCAACACTTCTTTACGTTCGACGTCGTAAAAGGTATTTTCTTTTAAGAAAAAGTTCACAATTCGTACGGGACGTAAAGTTCGGTTTGAATAGCGCACTAAGACTTAAAAGTCACTTTCGTACAACGGAAAACCGATAAAGGACGAAATCGCACTATCCTGTTCGCAGCGCCAATTAAATACGAAGTCCGGTGACGTAGCTTTTAAAAAACTTTTTATTTGAAAAGACTACAAAAAATACTTATAACTAAAATGACCAATACAACTTGTAAAAGTATAATGATACCTAATTAGACCATTTGGGTGCATATATAAACTTCAATGTACGGCGTCAGCAATATATTTGTTATTACAAACAAGATGAGATGTTATTATTCCAGGGATATTACTACCGTGATTCACCCGACCCTGATGTCTTGCGTTTACCCAATCTCTCCGTCTATCTCTAAACCCAGGTGTCTTTTCTTTACCGTAAATAGGCCGACCGTGTTTCATGCCATTGCCCAATCGCTCAACCTACCACCTTACAAACTCTGGTTTCTTTTCTTTACCGTGAATCAGCCGACCCTGGTTTCTTTTCTTTACCAAATCTCTCTACACACCACTTAACCCTGATTTCTGTTTCAACAAAACTACAATTCGCGTAACGCAAAAACATCGCGAAAAGGGTAGTAGGGGTGGGAATGGAAAGGAAAAGGGAAATGGAAAAAGTACAAAAAGATCCACACATACATAGACACACACAAAAAGCAACAGGTAGGCTTAGCTCCTTAAAAAACAGGTCTTGACAATTGGCTGACTTGTTAAAAAAATCTAAAATTGCTAAAAAATTTTAAATAGAAATTATGGCTTTACTAAATCTAAAACAAAAGTTGTTTTATAAGCAGGTCTTGAAAATTGGCTGCGTTGCAACAAAGTGCCATGTAATAAAAAGCAGTTAAAACAGATTCTAAAAATAGGCTAAGTTGTTTTAAAACTCTAAAATTAAAAAGTTTTAAAAAGCGATAATACAGTAAAATTGGCTGTATCACAAAGAGGTATAAAGAAGGTCTTGAAAATTGGCTGACTTGTTACAGAAAAATTAATCTTGAAGTTTTCACTATTTATTATAAAAAGCGGAATAATTAAGACGGGCTTAATAATTGCGGCTAACTTGTTTTAAAAATTATAAAATTAAAAAGGCTTTAAAGAATGGCTCATTTGGTAAAAAATCTAATGTTGCTATGCAAAGCGGTATAGAGCAAGTCTTGAAAATCCAAACTTAGTGTTCATATAAATTATAATGAAATTATGTACTTATTATCATTATTAATTATACTTAAAAATTGCAGATGACTTGTGATAAAATTCTAAATTTTAAAAATAAAATAAAAAGCAGGTCTTGAAAATTGGCTGACTGGGTAAAATCATAAAATTAAAATGATATATAATTTCAATAAAAATAAATTGATGTAAAGCAAGCCTTGAAAATTGGCTGACTTGTTAAACAAAAACTAAACTTGAAAAAAATTAAAATGTCAAAATGATATATCATTATAATAAAAATAAATTAATGTAAAATAATTCTTGAAAATTGGCTGACTTGTTAAAGAAAATCTAAACTTGAATTTTTTGCTATTTATTATATAAAGCAAAATTAATATGACATGTTTAAAAGTTGCTGCTAACTTGTTTTAAAAATTATAAAATTTTAAAAAGGCTGATCTGGCAAAAAATTTAATATTGCTATTAACAGCGATATACAGCAAGTCTAGAAAACCTAAACTTAGTTTTCTTATAAATTATAATAAAAATCGGTACTTATTATTATTATTAATAATTAAAACAGGTCCTAAAAATTGCGAATGTCTTGAAAATTGGCTGACTTGTTAAAGAAAATCTACATTTTTATTTTAAATTATAATAAAAAGCGGTATTTTTTATCAATAATTAATAAAATAAGTCTTATGTGCGACTTATGTTCCAAAAATTCAACATTTAAAAATAAATAAATAACAGGTTTTGAAAATTGGCTGGTAAAAATCGAAAATTAAAATAATATATAACTACAATAAAAATAAATGTTAAACAAGTCTTGAAAATTGGCTGTACTTCTTAGGGACAATCTAAACTAATTTAAACGCATTTTCGTTTTCCTTGATAAACTTTTTAAATAAATTGATGTAAATAAGCAGATCTGTTTGTCTCCTCATAGCTCTGGTAGCATTTTTTTCATAAACCCAGAGTTCTTTCTGTGGCTGTGGCACCGAGGTGTGCTTAGAAACATTGGGTTTCTTGTTTTTGTGTCATTTGTGTTTTGTTTATAATTCTTGTGAAACCGTGACTCTTTGAGTACGGATTTGGTTTGGTAGGGTCATTGGAAGAAGTCCATGTCCTCTTTCTTCATTGGTTTGATCAAGCATAGAAGCTGTTCAAGTGTTATTTAAAAATTTCAGCCCCTAGATTTGGGGCCCCGTGTGGGAGACGGGTGTGTAGAATATCCCCACGGTATCTCCGGCCTGTCGTAAGAGGCGACTAATAGGAGACTCCAGGTGGATTAGTTTTAAGCCACAAATTATGGCAAAGAAAACAAACTCCTGGGAAGCAGAAACAGGTTGCAGGCAGACCAGAGAATTCGTAGACCGACCAAAAGCGACAAGACTTGATGGTTGCTGGGACGAACACGAAAAGACGTTGGACTGTTGATAGGTTCATAGAACGGTTCATAACCAGTTAAGGGAGCAAATGAGATTAACACGTTTAGTAATTTTTGGAGAAAATTGCTATGAACTGTCTTGTTAGTTCAGTAGGTTTGATGATAACTGCATTTTTTTTACAAGCAGACCTGTTTGTCTCCTTCTAGCTCTGGTAGGTGTGCTTAGAAACACTGGGTTTCTTGTTTTTGGGTCATTTGTATTTTGTTTATGATTCTTGTGAATCCGTGAGATCAAGTCTTTGAGTGCGGATTTGGTTTCGTAGGGTCATTGGAAGTAGTCCATGGTTGTCCTCTTTATTGGTTTTCAGCCCCTAGATTTGCGGCGCCGTGTGGGAGACGGGTGTGTAGAATATCCCCACGGTATCTCCAGCCTGTCGTAAGAGGCACTAATAGGAGACTCCAGATGGTTTGGTTTTTGGCCACAGTGTCAAGCGGCCTACTCACCAGCCAATTTGCAGGGGCAATTTAGCGTCTGTGCATGTGATCGCGTTTTATCTCTTAATACAGCAACGTTAAATTGCCTCTGCAAGTTGGCTGGTGAGTAAGCCGCTTCAAACAAAAATAATAATTTTATTTTTTAGTATTTAATTGGTATAAAATAAAATAAATCCGTAGGTATTATGCCACACGTTGTGGCAAAGAAAATGTAAAGGTATGTGGTATAAACGTATAATTAAGCACCCCCGAATTTAGAAGAAAGAAGATTTCAGGGAGTCATGGTCTTCTTGGAGAAATTGGTCAATGATTTTCGACGTTTGATTAGGTATCCTTTTTATCAATCAAAACTATTCAAGGTTTGTATTATATATTTAGATCGTCACCGGACTAAAATAAACCGTTTAGTTCAATGATCGTCGCCGATTTATTTTATTTTATTTGATACTTTGTTTCAAATAAAATATGATCGTAGATAGATATAAATATATATAGATAAAACCCTATATTTAAAAAAGTCCATTATAGTTCAATGATCGTCACCGATTTATTTTATTTTATTTGATACTTAGTTTCAAATAAATAAAAATTCATTGTAGACAATCATTGAACTATAATAAAACCCTTATAGTTAAAAAAGTCCATTATAGTTCAATGATTGTCGCCGATTTATTTTATTTTATTTGATATTCTGTTTCAAATAAAATAAAATTAATTGTAGACAATCATTGAACTATAATAAAACCCTTATAGTTAAAAAAGTCCATTATAGTTCAATGATCGTCGCCGATTTATTTTATTTTATTTGATACTTTGTTTCAAATAAAATTAAATTAATTGAAGACAATCATTGAACTATAATAAAACCCTTATAGTTAAAAAAGTCCATTGTAGTTTAATGATCGTCACCGATTTATTTTATTTTATTTGATACTTAATTTCAAATAAAATTAAATTTAGATAATTATTGAAGTATAAC
This sequence comes from Aspidapion aeneum, assembly GCA_963576565.1. Classification (NCBI taxonomy): domain Eukaryota; kingdom Metazoa; phylum Arthropoda; class Insecta; order Coleoptera; family Brentidae; genus Aspidapion; species Aspidapion aeneum. The sequence goes on from OY755040.1 coordinate 9,604,202, forward strand.
ATAGGTACACTTATAAGTATAGTTCAAAAAAACCTTGTAGTTCAAAAAACCCTTCAAGTTCAAGGATCGTCGCCGATTTATTTATTTTTATTTGATACTTACTTTCAAATAAAATTAAATTGATCGTAGACAATCATCGAACTTATAGCTGATTAGGTAAAAACTGTTAAAAAAACTTATAATAGTTTAATGATCTTCGCGGATTTATTCAATTTCGTTTGTCACTTAATTTCAAATGAAAATCGACCTTCAATTCTTCGCCGATTTGAGTGTTAAGGCGGGAACGCACTCGGCGGTCTTTTTGCTGACCATTCTAGGCTCGAACACACGCAGTGAAGTTCCTTTTTTGTTTTGCAGTATACGCATTTGCACTTGTCGTTTCAGGGCCCGGGAACGCCAATTGCAAACGCATACATTATTAGACATGGAAAGGTACATCACCATGCGTGTTCGAGCCTAGAATGGTCCGTGAAGGGAGGGGATCATGACCGCCTAGTGCATTCCCGCCTTAACACTTAAATCGGCGAAGAATTGAGGGTCGATGATTGTCTGCGATGTGATTACTTTATTTGAATTTAAGTGATAAACGAAATTGAATAAATCAATGACGATCCTTGAACGTCTAGTGCGTACCCTGCGTTTAAGGTCTATTGGTGTTCTGTGTTTCGAAGTGACAAGTGTTAAGTGTTGGTGTTAAGTGTTGGTGCTAAGCGGTAAGTGTTAGGTTGCAATGGGGTTGGTGTGACTGTGGGAGTTTGTGTTTTAGGGTTTTAAGGTTTGGGGTTTCAATTGGGTTGTTGGTGTGACTGTGGGAGTATGCCTGTTCCTCCGCGCTGGTGTTCCACCTTGTCGACGGTGCGGAGGCTTACGCTCTCTATATTTCGCTAGCCAAATAGGGTTGGCTGGCGAAATATAGATTGCCAACTAAGAGAACACCGGGTGGGGGGTGGGAGGTTGGATAAGGTTCTGAAAAATTGGTTGGGATAAAGGCTCGTTAGACTGAGTATCAGGAGTGACATAATTGAATTCAACCGAGTAAGGCGGGGTTGGGTAACATTTTTTAAATAAAATAAAATGAAAAGTAACTGAAATGGAGAGTGTGTAATTAGGACCACTGGAGCATGGAAATTGATGTTTTCAACAGAAAACATCAGTTTCCGTGATTCAGTGGCCCTATAGTGTGAGTGGATCCTCTAGGGGGGCTTGGGAACAAGGCATATGATGGCCTCGCGGCGGTTATACCGGGATCGCATCGCAGTGGCGGGCAAGATGCGCTGGTGCAGTGCGACAGCGCCCGTCTCCTAAAACACCGGGAAAACAACAATCCCTATACACCGACAGCTTCTCCAAACCACAATTTCATTCCAGGAGGTGACCTCGTTGTGCACTCATTCTCATTAGAGGGCGAAAGGTAGCGAAGAGCTATACCATCATACATCAACCATATTGGTCCTGCTTGGTTCCATCTACCTAATGGGGACTGCAGTACTTACTTGCCGGTGGGTCGCCTTCCTAATTTGGTTGAGTTTCTCCCGAGTTTTATCGTTTTTTGAAACAGTGTACTGCACTGTAGTGTAGTGCAGTGTAGTGAAGTGCAGTGAAGTGCAGTGCAGTGAAGTGAAGTGTAATGTAGTGCAGTGTAGTGAAGTTCAGTGTAGTGAAGTTCAGTGTAGTGTAGTGCGGTGTTGTGCAGTGTAGTGCGGTAGTGTACAGTGTAGTGCGGTAGTGTATAGTGTAGTACGGTGGTTTAAGGTGAAGTGCAGTTTTGTGCGGCGCTATGTTGTGCAGTGCTGTATTGTGCAGTGTTGTGTAGTACGGTCTTGTGAAGTGCTCTATTGTGCTGTGCTTTGTAGTGTAGTGCGGTGATGTGCAGTGTAGTGCAGTATGGTGCAGTGGTTTACAGTGTAGTGCGGTGGTGTATAGTGCAGTGCGGGGTTTATAGTGTAGTGCGGTTTTGTGCAGTGCTGTGTTGTGCAGTGCGGTGTTGTGCGGTGCAGTGTTGTGTAGTGCGGTGTTGTGAAGTAAAGTGAGGTTTGTACCAATACTGTGCGGTGGTTTTTAGTGTAGTGCTGTGTTGTGCAGTGCGGTGTTGTAAAGTGTACTGCGGTGTTGTGCATTGCAGTGTACTGCGGTTTAGGCTTGGTAATGCAGTGCAGTGTAGCATAGTAAAGTGTAGTATACTGTACATTGTAATATAGTGCAGTGAAGTGTATTTTTTTTAACAGTGTTGTATAGGTTTTTTATTATAGTCGCCATCCTTATGTTTACACCTATAACACCAGTTACACATTTGACAATGACAGTGCGTTGAAATAAAAGCAAGCGTCCAACTTCCACACCTTTATCTGGTTTGTTTTTGAAGGGTTTCAAATCTAGATAAGGGATATATAAAGTTTTGACAGTACGCTATGAAACGGAAATGATATCGTTAATATTTTTATCTTTGGTTGTGTTCTAAGGGTTTGAATCAAAGATAAAAATATTTTCATTGCGGATCCACGCCTAAATTGTGAAATTTGGATAAGGAAATCATTTAAAATTAATTAAGTCAATACCTTTTGTTGACTTAAAAAAATGTTATATTTTTATCTTTGGTTGTGTTCTAAGGGTTTGAACCAAAGATAAAAATATTTTTGGTGCGGATCAACATCTAAATTTTGAAATCGTGATAAGGAAATCATTAAAATTTTAGTCAATACCTTTTATTGACTTAAAATTTAATATTTTTATCCTTGGTTGTGTTCTAAGGGTTTGAACCAAAGATAAAAATATTTTTGGTGTGGATCAACATCTATGTTTTGAAATCGTGACAATGACATCATTACCTATTTTCAAAAATACACACACACTTATATTAGCTTTTAAGTAGTAAGTAAGTATCTATTGTTAATTAATTAGTAGTATTTGTTTATATAATAAATAAATATTTAAGAATAAACTTTTTTTTTTCTTTTCCTTCCCAATCGGTGCGCGTACGAAAGAAACGGTACGGAGATATACTCAACCATTTCGACCGGCGAACAAGGTGGATCCACTACTGCGGGCGTGGTACGTCCCGCGGTTATTGGTACCACAGGCCAATAGGTAGTTGATGGAAGCTCTGCTCCTTTGCCCCTAATGGGTATGAGTACACAACAAGGTCACCTCCAATAAGGAAACACTGTCAAACTTTCCCTCCCGTTTACGGAGGGAAAGTTTGGTGGTGGAAGTTGTGGCTTGCTGGAGAAGCTGCCGGTGTTGGGATTGTTGTTTTCCCGGTGTTTTGTAAATGGGAGACGGGACGTTGTTGGAAATTGCTGCATAAACTGGCGCATCTTGGCTGTCACTGCGAAATGCGATCCTGGTTGCCGCGAGGACCATCGCCTTGGTTCCAAGCCTAGGGGGTGTGTGTGTGTGTGCATGATAGTGTGTGAGTGTGTGTGGGCATGAGAGTGTGTGAGTGTGTGTGTGAGCATGGGAGTGTGTATGTCGGCATGGGAGTGTGTGTCTGCGGAAGTATGTTTGAGTGTGATTGGGAGGGGGTGTGAGTGTTTCTTTTTTCTATAAAAAAATAACCACCGTTCCACCCTTTACAAGATTTTGTAAAGGGTGGGACGGCGGCGAGAGGTAGTAGATTATCTCCTACCTCTCGCTCCTCCTAGTTTAAGGGAGATAGTATCTGGCCAATTATGGGCACCTAGCCAAAAAATGGTGCCCTTTAAATTTGAATAAAAGCCATTTCATGCAAGTAGAGGAAAAGAGGTAAAATAGTACCACTAGTAGGGTTCTAGAGGGATAACAATAAACAATTTAATTTTAATGTTTTGTTGGGAATAATTAAGCAGTCCTATTTGGTCAACCTTTATTTTTAAAGTTTCTTAACTTAAAAAAAAAATACCATTTTAAACTATTTAAGTAAGCATGTTTTGAACTTTAAGATGTCAAGATAAAATTTAAGAGGATGATTTTAGATAAACAAATTAATTATCAGCCAAAAATGAGCTTAAAGAGGACTTCACACGATCAGTATAACTGACATTATTTTTATATAATTATATCTTTGTTTATAACTTTTGTAACACTGATCGTGTGAGGGTTGCTTAACTCACGTCTTATTTTCGGTTAAATTTAATTTATTTAAAAACGAAAACGACCATTTTTGTTATTATCTTATGTCACTCCTGAAAGTCTTATTTCCAATTTGATAAAGGGTTGCCCCTTAATGTTCGAAGAATTGCCCTTAACTTTTAAGCATGAATAAGTAAATTCAAAATTAAGACTAAAAAATAGCACCAAAAATAAAATAAAAATATGTAATAAACTGTTATTTTTTTAAATAGTAAGCTAAATAGTTTTAAATTGAATATAATTCTATAATTAGTTATGTGCGACATTTGTTTAGGATATAGTTAATGAGTTCAAGTGAAGATAAGTGACATAATTGGGGACGTGTAAGTGACATCAGTGTTTGTTTTTAATAAAATCGTGTATGTCAATTTCTACCACCTCCATAATGGATAGAATATTTTATAATACTGTTTTCTTTCAATCACAAGAAGCCTGGCTCTCATTATGGCCATTTTTTCCTTTGTTACTCAAAAAAGTTGTTTTAACTGATATAATGCTTGTTCTTTTCTTCTTCTAGTTTGCGATATGAAACCTTCATTCATCGTCATCAATATGGCGATACTACATACCTATGCTGATTGTAATTTAAAAAAGTTTTTTTATGACATTTTGAGGCTGTCTAATCAGATTTACTTTTTTATTTTATTTCTTTCTTGGTTACTCTATTTGATAGTAGTTATTAACAGAGACAGATGAAAACTTCATCTGTCCCTGACGTTTTTTCTAATCGAGCATCGAGCTTTGCTATCATTATGGCGATTCTACCTTTGCTTTGCTGATAAATGTGCTATGGGTTTTTAGTTTCGTCAGCTTCATTCCGCATTATTTATCTAACTTCGATAGGTATTCCTTGTAATTAATAAAATTCATCCATCTGTACCAAACTGGACTATTATTATGGCAATCTTTCCTGATGCTTGCTGACTTGTTTTCACAAACCTTTTTTCTGTTAGATCAGATGAGGTTTTAAATTTTATATAAAAAAACGTTAAAAATTTTAAAAAAATATGTCAAGATTGGTATAAATAATTGGAAATGGCAAATCAGAGGTTTTGAATTTTATATAAAACAAACGTTTGTATTTAAAAAAATATATATATGTCAAGATTAATATTAATCATTGGAAATGGCAAACCTACTTTATTTTTTTTTTGTTAAATCAAATCAGAAGTTTTAAATTTTGTCGCAAAACAAGTTTTGTTAATTTAAAAAAAAATATGTCACGTTTGGGATAAATCATTTTAAATGACAAACCTACTGTCTTTTTTCTGTTAGATCAGATCAGAAGTTTTGAATTTTATATAAAAAAAAAAACGTTAAAAAAAATATATATGTCAAGATTGGTATAAATAATTGGAAATGTTAAATTAGAGGTTTTGAATTTTATATAACAAAAACATTTGTATTTAAAAAAAAATATATATATGTCAAGATTGGTATCAATCATTGGAAATGACAAACCTACGGTATTTTTTTTGTTAAATCAAATCAGAAGTTTTGAATTTTGTCGCAAAACAAGTTTTATTAATTAAAAAAAAATGTGTATGTCACGTTTGGGATAAATCATTTTAAATCGCAAACCTACTGTCTTTTTTCTGTTAGATCAGATTAGAGGTTTTGAATTTTATATAAAAAAAATGTTAAAATTAAAAAAATATATATGTCAAGATTGGTATAAATAATTGGAAATGGCAAATCAGAGGGTTTGAATTTTATATCAAAAAAACCTTTGTAATTTTAAAAAAAATATATGTCAGGTATTAATCATTGGAAATGACAAACCTACGTTATTGTTTTTATTAAATCAAATGAGAAGTTTTGAATTTTGTCGCAAAACAAGTTTTGTTAATTAAAAAAAAAATATGTCACGTTTGGGATAAATCATTTTAAATGACAAACCTACTGTCTTTTTTCTGTTAGATCAGATCAGAAGTTTTAAATTTTATATCAGAAAAACGTTAAAAAAAAATAGTTAGGGGGTGGATTTAAAAATAAAAATTTACGTATTGTGCAATTATTTATTTATTTATTTGTCTTAATGAGGAATCTCTTTTAACACACTTTATCGACTATTTCGGATTCCCTTTGATCCCCCCCTAGGGACGTACATGTATTGAAGTCTGATGTGTTAAAAACTGCACATTTATTAATCACAAAGTAATCAAAGCTAATTTACAAAAGTGTCTTTATATTGCAGTGGCGTACGAAAAAACTCAAAAACATGAATTTTTCCAAAAATAAAGATTAAAATGTATTGATGCCCGCTCAAACCACCCTCCCCCCTGGATTAATTTCTGCATACGCAACTGATATTGCATAAAAAGTATGCATAAAGTGCCTTAGCTTATAAGGTTTCGTAAAGGTATATGTAGTCTTTTTTGTTCAATGGAAGTCAGTTCATCGTTAAGCCAATGCTTCCCTGCTTACATGACACGGCGGGTGTTCATCGATAACCAGTATTTTTGCTGCGTTCTGATCACACTTATTTCTCTATGTGCATACAACTTTAGAAAAATTTCGTGATAACATAGGACTTTGTTTGGCGTTCTACCCTTTATGTCTCATGCCGTTTTCATCCATATTTTAAATTCTTAGTGCTACCGTAGGTTTACAACAGCATTTTTCGATTCTATGTTTATTATCAAGGAAAAAATTTAAATTTCCTTCGTAGTAGGGGAAAAAATTAACCCGAGCTTAAGTTTCAGATTTATCAAATAGGTTCAGAAGGTTAAAGTTTAACAAACACAAAAATGTTTAGCCCTTTTGTATGTAACATGGACTACAGCAGTTTACAGGTTAAAAAGGAATAGTACATATAAATATTTTTAGATAAATTCTAAAACTTGTAATTGGTTTTATCTACTAAAATTTAAAAGAAACATTGAAAAAAAAAGATGTATCTTTATAAGGAACTAAGAAAAAAAAAACAGCTTTCAAATCTTATAATTTTTTGCAATATTTAGAGCTAAACGGACCTGTGTGGGTTAAAATTTAACCTTTTGTTGGCAAAAAAAAAGGGAAATATATGGGTGTTAATTTACATTATTTTTTAAATAATGGTAAATAATTATTTATTTTGTTTTCAGTTTTAAATATTCGTATTTGCTTAGGTCTAAACATATATTTTCGAACGTCAAAACAAAAAAATCAAAAAGAAATAAACAGCCAAGTTGAGACAAGCATAAAATAAAAAGTAATAGTATAAACATAAATAAAATACTTAAATCTTTATTAAGCAAAAATTTTTCCAGTAGAATACAAAACAACAGACTTACAAAAAACTTACACTTACTAATAATACCTAGCCCGTGTACATACGTCTTTGACACCAAAAAAACAATTGGATACCCTAGGGCTTTTGTATTAATACCCCATCATTAATACAGAACCGAACCGAACCCTATGATTTTAAAAAAAAATTGCCACTTCTTACCACTTTAACCTTTTGTAGAAAAAAATATACGGTTCTTTTTTCGAGGTCTTTTGCTAAGACGGTTTGGAGCTTGATACTTTCTAAACAAATAATTTGAGGAAGATTAAATAGCCTTATTATATTATTTCTTATTTTTTATAAAAGTGCTTCGACATTAAAGCAATTAGCATCTCTACAATCATTAACGCACCCAGGAATTTATCTTAAGAAATCTTAGGCTTGGGAGGACCGGGACCTCAGAGTAATATTATTACTTTAAGGCCGGGACTCGAAGTCCTCCCACCTTGAGTGCGCCCTTACTACAATAGTAAAATTGCAAGTGTTTCTTCACGATATGACACAGCTTTCTTTAAAAAGTCTTGAAATTATAATATAATTAAGTCGGCTTTACAAAATTTTCTCATTAAGAGAGTTAATTTGGGTTTATAGTATTCCGATATTATGAAATATTTTTTATAACTTGTAATTCAAAAACTTAGAAAAAATAAAATAAAATTAATTATTGAGAATTATGAGAAACTTTTTGCCAAGAAAGTTAATAAGAATGTTCCAATATTAAAATCAATTTTTTTAAAAAGCACAATTCTCAAAAACTACTTAAGAAAAATTACATCAACTTTCTCATAAACGTTCCTACCCGCTTTTTACTACCATCTGCCAAGTTGCTAAAATGACGACACACTTTGGTGTCGTTTTTGGTCAATTTCGGCACTGTAGGAAAAGAGTTTTGAGTGTTGCAGCACCGCAATGCTTAGATTGATCCGATACAACAAAAATCAATGATTATATTCTACTACAGCATTTATAAAACCAAAATCTAACAAGATTCATTGACCGTTTGATAAATATGAGATTACAACTAAGATTGAAATGTCATATTAGTCGACAAACTGCAGCATTTATTTTAAATTCAATTAAGGGCTAGAATCATTAAAAAATTTTAAACAGTATACACCAATTCTAATATAGGTATTATATCAATGTATGTTATATAAATACTTTCATACTAACTATAAGTCGACAAAAAGTATGTTGTAAAATTTTTGTAAAACAGTAATACACCAATTCTGCTATAGGTATTATCTTACTGTACGTTTTCATACTAAGTAGATGCAAAATAAAACAAATAATATTCTTTTATACCACAGCAAAGAGATGTATAAATAATTTAAAGTACAGGACTTGTCAACTGTAAAGCCAGAATCCAATTGTATGTTATTTGACAAATCACGAACAAAGTTAAAGCCAAATTACATTCATACACTTGGATTCCGGCGTTATAGTTACCATGGTTATTAAAAATAATAATGTTAATATAAGTAATTTCTTTTTTAATAACTACATAAATGTATTTAACATCGACTGTATTAAAATTTTTTACACCCACCGATTCTGCTTGTTCCCAACAAGAAGCAAGAAGGCAGAAGGGTGACAAGAACCATGACGTTTAACTAATACGTCACCAAGGGCCTAGCAAAGCGGCCAAAACATCAACCAAAGTTATGCAATCGACGAAAGCGCGGTTAGCAGGGCCGAGAAGATATCAATACAAAGAGACAAGACAGCTACACAGCCAGAGGGGGAGTTAACGTCAACCCCCAAAATGGCAAACTTTAAACATTTGACGCCGAGAGTAACCTCTAGTCAATAAAGACGACGAATTGAAAACTATAAACAATAGATAGCGATGGGAGCCAACGTCAACCCCTAACAAGTGGTGACATTAATATGCAAGATAAGCTAGAAACTATAAACTGTATATGCTAAGGGAGCCACCGTCAATACCTGAAGAATCGTGAAATAAATAAACACGACAAACTGGAAACTCCAAGTAATAGATACCGAAGGCAGCCAACTAGACATTTTAGATGTTGAGGGAGCCACCGTCAATCCCTGAAGAGTCGTGAAGTAAACAAACACGACAAACTGGAAACTCCAAATAATGGATGCCATCAACACTTTGGAATTCGTGACATCAATAAGCATGACAAACTAGAAACTCTTCTATACGCCTAAGCACCGTCAACCCATAATAAGCTATCTAAAAGTTGGTTGACTTTAAAAACTAAAAATCACAATCAATAGACAATATGATAACAGAGCAGCATTAGAAATCTGACAATAGCTTTAAAATGTCATTGATTGGAGACTTGGAGGAGATTAATACAAAGGTGAGTTTCTTCAGATTATTTTACTTTACACTTCCCTTGATCAAAAATAATCTCTGTTCGAGTTAAGACCTCTAGGGTTTAATTGCACCTCTTCGTTGTATTGTATCCGCCATTCTTAATTTTTATTTTATTATAAGATTTAGTTGTTATTATTTCAAAACCACAAAACTTATGAAGTTTTTTAAACGTCATTTATTATGGTGAGTTTCTTCAGATTATTGTAATTGGTTTCTTTTTCGAAACTTTTCTTTTCGCTTTTTGGCCTCTTAAATTCCTAAATACATTTAGCATCTCTTTCAAATCGCAGTTTATCGGCCATTCTTAATTTGGATTTTATTATTATAATACTTGGTTGTTATTAATTCATTAATTATACTTAAAATTTTATTTTATTTCTTTCAGGCAACCTATGAGACCTGTAAATGCGTCAAAACAGCAATACTTCTTAAGTTTTAACTAGTTTCCTGACCGTTATTGATCAAGGTGAGTTCCTTATTTAATTGCAACCGCATTTAAAAAAAAATGACAACTTTTTCACTTATTGAAGTTTTATGAATTTTATCTTTTATTTTAATTAATTAAGTTTTTATTAATTTTGAAAATGACGCCCAATATATATATATTTTTATTTATTTCAGGCAGCGTGCGATACTCGCATATTCGTCGACACAGCAAAACTGCGGTTGAATAATAATAACATTGCATACCAGGTTACGCCACAAGAAGAAAAAATATTGGGACAAGTAAAATCGGTGGGTCAAAAATATTAAATATTGGTCTAATTTAATAATGTAATACAGTCGATTGTTAATTTTCGTTAAAGAAAAACAAGGAAGTTCAATATTGCATTTTATATAAAATTGTAATAGCAAAGGTTTTTAACAATGTTTATAGCTATATGTCAATATTATATCAAGTTTAAAATTTAGTGACAAAATATAAAAATAATTTGAATTAAATAATTTCTTATTTTAAATCAATGCAATCAAAATTTTGTCATTAAATTTTAAACAAAGTAATCGTATGTAATGAATAAACCTAAATAAAAATTAAAACCAAAAAAAAATTTTTTAAATGAAAAACTGCAAAAAAATAACAAAAGATGTCGAAAAAAAGACAAAAAAACAGACAAAAATATGAAAAAAACAGCAAAAAACTATGCAAAAAAATATGAAAAACAAAAACATGCAAAAAAGCTAAAAATAAAAAAAAAATTAAACGCCACAAAAAATTAAAAACAAAAATAACGGCTTCACATTATGAATTTATATTTGTAATACGTTAATAGAAAGTAAAACACTTTCATTGATACTGTAACAAATATGCCATAATAATCATTATGATTAAAATATTTTTTAATTTTTGTGATAGTGTTATTTTGGTGGTTGTAGATTCTTTGCGTCCCTCACACGATCAGTACTACTGACAGTATTTTTATATATGCCTTTGTTTCTCGAAAGTTATAAACAAAGACATATATAAAAATACTGTCTGTAATACTGATCGTGTGAGGTCCGCTTTATAATTTGACACCTGATTTATTTAATTTAATTTCTAGTAGGTACTTCTTAGACTTGTCTACAAAAGCTATTTCCCTAAGTAGCTGGAATATAATTTATAGATTTATAGATTAGTATTGTACGAATAACTACGAAAAATAAATAAATAATTAAGAAAAACAATTGCAACTCTCGCCACCAAAATAACACTAAATTAGGTATTTATTTATAATTAGTAAATTTTAAACTATTTTGAGGCAAACAAATCGTTGGTTGTTACATGTAAATAAATTAACTAAAAAAACAATGTTAAAGTGATCTCTATGCAATTTGTGCTCGATTTGTTTACCTTCAAATATTCATTTATAAAAGAAATAACTCTATATTTATTTTATTAATTAACGTCTGAAACCATATTTAACCATTAATCAACAACCAATTTAATTTAAGTGGGTTGAAAGGGTAACTTGTGGGATACAAAATGTATAAAAGTATTTTTTTCAAAATTTGAACACAAAATAGTTAACAGAATTGGTGATATATTAAAATATATAAAGTAGTTTTTTCAAAATTTGAAGACAAAATAGTTAACAGAATTGGTGATATACTGAAATGTATAAAGTATTTTTTTCAAAATTTGAAGACAAAATAATTAACAGAATTGGTGATTTACTGAAATGGATAAGATTATTTTTTTCCAAATTTGAAGACAAAATAATTAGGAGAAGTGGTAATATACGTAAATAACGTGTTTAACACAAAACATTTTTAAAAAATATGTTGGATGCGGAAAAAAATTATAAAAGCTTAATTGTCTTACTTTTTAAAATATCAGTTTTTTGTATCGGATCACTCAGAAGTAGGTACTGTATATATATTTTTAATAAACAAAAAGAAACTATTTAACAATTTGATTTTTTTGTTAAATTTCACTTCAGTACATACACTGAATAAGTCATAAAATTATTTTTGTTGAATCCAAGTTATCAGAAAAATTGGTTTTCTGGAAAATTGCTTGTCAACTTAACACCAAAAATAATTTCTTAGAGGTTTTTCTTATGTTATCGAACCACTTACACTTATTTAAAAAAAAACTATTTCATTAATACTTACTCATTTTTTTATTGCAAGCTTTAATAAAGCACCTATATAAACAATATTTAATTTCTTATAAAACTAAACTTCTTAAATTTTTTTAAACATTGGAACATAAATATTTACTTAAAAAAACCATAACGCTGTCCAAACCTTTAGTTTTTATTTCAAGATAAACTTTAAAAGCTGTATCATAACTCACAGTATTTCTATTTATAAGAAAAACAACACAATTTTTGGTTTAAGACGCATTGTCAAAAACGGTTAGAGATACTAACCGACATGTCGTGTTTAAAATAAATAAAGACAATGAAAGTCCGAAATTTTGTTTCTACATTAATAAAGCACTTATATTAAAAATATTTAATTTCTTATAAAACTAAATTTCTACCTTTAATTTTTTTAAACATTGGGACATTATCGGAATAAATACTACAGTCATTAACTTTTACTTAAAAAAAACCATAACGCAGCCCAAACCTTTAGTTTTTATTTTAAAACAAACTTTAAATGCTGCATCATAACTCACAAAACAATATTAATAGTAATCATATATTTATTAGAAAAACAACACAACTTAAAAGCAAATACCTAAATGTTATTTTCTTTTTAATTAAAACAGTTTTATTTTCAAAGAATTTTTATAGAATTTTTTTTAGACGCATTGTCATTGGGCTTAGACATACCGTAACTGTTTTATCAATAATTGGTTTAATTTTAATTTTTTTAAAATAATTTTAAATTATTAAATACAGTCGAACTTCTCTAACTCGAACCTCTATAACTCGAACCTCTATAACTCGAACCTCTCTATAACTCGAACCTTTTCAGCGGTCCCTGCACTTTTTACATGTATTTTAACCTATGTAATTTGAGTTTCTATAACTCGAACACTCCATAACTCGAACTGTTTTGGTTGTCCCTTGAGGTTCGAGTTATAGTGGTTCGACTGTAATGTAAAATAAAAATAAAAAAATTTATTAGAAAAATCATAGGTTTTTTATACACTATTTTTTAAAGAGTTTAAAACCATTGCAAATGCTTCTTTTTTTAATTTTTTTTTTCTTATTTAAATTAAACATCTATTTGTCTAAAATTTCAATTTAAATGATAAAAATATTATTATTGTTACTATTTTTTTTATTAAAAATTTGCCAAAGACCTTTGATAAATCAGCCATCTTATTACGGTAATTTAATAGTTTTTGCTTTGAAGTTTCGAAATTGCACCTTATTTTAAACTTGTGCTAAGGCCATTGCTGATCAATCTAAATAAACCAAAGAAACAAGCAAAATAAAAAAAGTATTGCACCATCCTTACAAGTTTAGATTTTTTCAAGATCAGAATTAAATTAAAAACGTCGTCTCTCCTAACCTTAATCATAAAGTGCTGTTTAGACTAATGCATCTCTATGAACCAGACAAAATTTGATGCACGCATCAATATGCAGAAAAATAGAACATCTCTAATTTTATCAAAAACTTTTATGCATCTTGAGAAATTTATAATATTTATGGTACCAAACTAAATCTTTTTGGTGACCAACCTTTAACTCATCAAATACTCTGCCAATATATGGGCCCCTAAGCTCACACTAGGTACTATAGTTATAGTGTACGTGTGAGCTAATATAACTAAAAACTGAAATATATTTTATTCAACTCCAGACTAAATTACCTTTTGAACACAAGCCATGTTTTGACTTAAACTCAAATTTTTGAAGTCTACCCCCACCCTTAAAAAAAAAATATAATGTATTTTGTTAAACTCCGGAGTCAATTACCTTTCGTTTGATATCACACACGCCATATTTTCACTTAAACTCTAATTTTTAAAATATACCCCCACCCTTTTTTTAAATAAATTAAAATGTATTTTGTTTAACTCCAGACTCAATTACCTTTCGTTTGATATCACACACGCCATATTTTCACAGAAACTCTAATTTTTGAAATCTACCCCCGCCCTTTTATTTGGTTTTTGTTGGGTAGATTTTGTTTATTTTTAAATGGGACCATCTCGACCCAAGATTCAGCCTAGGTACCAAATTTCATTAAAATCGGCCAAGCGGTTTTTGAGTTATGCGCGTTGGTCGTTACAGACAGACATACAGACAGACATACAGACAGACAGACGGCGCAACAAAAAAGTTTCAAAATCATCTGAAACGCAAAGATATATAAAAATTTTAGAAATCGGAGCAACTTTTTTTTTCTCGAAAAAATTAGGATCACCCTCACACTACTATAGTATAGTATATGTGTGAGCTAATAAAACTAGCACATAAAATTTACACAATCTTTTCGATTTTAAAAAAACTTACTATTGAATAAAAGATAGTTTGGAAAAAAAAAACAATTTAAAGAAATAAAATAAATTTCGTACAAAATAAAATTTGTCAAAAATTACATTTATATGGTGCATGGTGTAAAGGTTCATTTTCTCCATACTGCGAGGAGAATTTCAGTGTTTCACTGATAATTAGCATAAGAACGGATTTGATGGTTTTGTGAATCTACAGTAGCACTAAAGATTTTCGATAAGGACGAATCTGGTATGTGCCCTGGAGGATTGGACGTCAACCATAGTCCTGTATTGCCACGGATTTTTCTCTGAATATGCTTCACAGTGAGGTCTAAGGGTCCTGTGTGCGTAGAGATTTAACTATGACCAGAACGCGACAGAAATATCGTTTGTCTTTCAATATCCGCCTGTTATATATTTAGGGGAGTTGTTGTTTAGCAGTGATCGCGATTTTCATGGAAAAAAAGGCTCAATAATACGTCCTAAATTTAATTTATAAATCCTATAGATTTAATATATACAAAGCTTGCTTTGGTTTACTAAAATAGCTAACCAATGTGTACGTTTTTTTAAATAAAAGTATTACTATCAAAGTTTTAATGTGCCTTTAGATTAAAGAAAGAATTATGTAATGTTACATTTGCCTTTGTCAAAAAAAATGTTTTAGTTTTATAATCATAGAAAATACCTGCAAGAAAAAAATTACTTACCTTTTTTTTTAATTGTTGTGAATTGGTTTTATTTGTTTTAGAATAAAGGTTGTAAAAAAAGTATAAAATACATAAGTTTGATTCATACTTAATATAATAACAATTTCAATGTTTTACATTTAGCTCACACATATACTATACTATAGTAGTGTGAGCTATGGTGATCCTAATTTTTTCGAGAAAAAAAAAGTTGCTCCGATTTCAAAAATTTTTATATATCTTTGCGTTTCAGATGATTTTGAAACTTTTTTGTTGCGCCGTCTGTCTGTCTGTCTGTCTGTCTGTCTGTCTGTCTGTATGTCTGTCTGTGTGTCTGTATGTCTGTCTGTAACGACCAACGCGCATAACTCAAAAACCGCTTGGCCGATTTTAATGAAATTTGGTACCTAGGCTGGTTCTTGGGTCGAGATGGTCCCATTTAAAAATGAACATTTAAAAATGAACAAAATCCACCGAACACAAACCAAATAAAAGGGCGGGGGAAGATTTCAAAAATTAGAGTTTATGTGAAAATATGGCATGTGTGATATCAAACGAAAGGTAATTGAGTCTGCAGTTAAACAAAATACATTTTAATTTATTTTAAAAAAAAGGGTGGGGGTATATTTTAAAAATTAGAGTTTAAGTGAAAATATGGCGTGTGTGATATCAAACGAAAGGTAATTGAGTCCGGAGTTTAACAAAATACATTTTAGTTTTTGTTTTTTTTTATGGGTGGGGGTAGATTTCAAAAATTTGAGTTTATAATAAAACATGGCTTGTGTGGTATCAAACAAATGGTAATTTAGTCTGGAGTTGAATAAAATATATTTCAGTTTTTAGTTATATTAGCTCACACGTACACTATAACTATAGTACCTAGTGTGAGCTTAGGGGCCCATATATTGGCAGAGTATTTTAAATAGTTGCCAAATTATTTGTAAAACTGCCTTTATTTGATTTAAAGTGGAAATTTATGAGCTTGGTTTACACCTGCTTGATATTTAAAATTGCTCAATTATAAATTTTAGTGTTGGTTTCCTCACTTTCTAACAAAGAAATTGAATCTGTACCTTTTTAACATTTTTAGATTTTGGCAAAGTTAAAATGATGTAGGACTGCAAAATTAAATTGGCATTTTGCATTCGTAATACTTAGATCAAAGGGGGAGATAAATGTAAGTTATTGTCAAATGTGCCATTTTCAAAAAAAAATGATTTAACAGTTTTATAATTATTGAAAATACTTTCAACGGTTTGCGAGTTATAAAAGTGGGGGATAGAGCATAAAATCTACAAATTTCTTCCTTGTGATGTGATGTTCATTTCTCTATTTTCCAAAAATATTGCATACCTGTTTTGACATTTTTAAGTTTTGAAAGATTAATTGTAAAATTGTAAATTGGCTCTAATTGTTCTTGAGTGGAGGGTGTAAAAGAAAGTATAAAATTCGTAGGCTTGGTTCATACTTAATATTTAAAATTACTAGTCAGCTTTACTATCAATTTCAATATTAGTTTCATCACTTTCTAATAAACTCATTTTTTAATAAAAATATTGTATATCTGTGCCTTTATATTTAGTTTGCATTCAAAAAAAATTATAACACCAATTTTGCCATAAACTGGGCAAATTTTTTTTTAATGACATACAACTGCAATATTTAATTTGAATTTTGAATTCTTATACTTTAATTTCGCATTTGCCATTCTCAAGAAATGTGCTTTGACAGTTTTAGATTTATGGAAAATACTTTAAACCGTTTGCGAATTACAAATTTAAAATGGGGAAGGGCAAAACTGTTCATTTCGCCTTTTTCTAAAAAACAAAGTTCATACCTTTTTTGACATTTTTAAATATTTGTAAAATTGTGAATTGTTTTTATTTGTTTTAGAGTATAGGGTGTAAGAGGAAGTATAAAATTCATAAACTTGGTTAAGACTTAATTCATAAACTTGGTTAAGACTTAATGTTTAAAATCACTAGTCAGATCAACTATTAATTTCAATTGTCCATATCTCTCCATATAGTGATGGCGTTGGAGATTTTAAAACTTATTTTGCATCCGAAAAAAATAATTTAAGAAGTTAAACTAAAAAAAGTTAAAACCATTTTGACATGAACTGGGTTAAACAAAATTTAATTACGTACAACTGCAAAAGTAAATTTGCATTTTGAATTCATAATATTTTTCTAAGAGTAATCAGACATGGAAATCTAAGTCGCATTTGCCATTTTGAATAAAAATGCTTTGACAATTTTGGATTTATGGAAAATACTTTAAACGGTTTGCGGATGATAAATTTAAAATGGGGAAGGAAGCATGAACTCTACAAATTTCTCACTTATTATCAAATTGTTCATTTTGCCTTTTCCTAAAAAAAGTTCTACCTTTTTCGAAATTTTTAAATAGTTGGAAAATTATTTGTAAAATTAATTGCCTTTATTTGTTTTGGAGTAAAGAGTGTAAAAGGTATTAAATTCATGATATTTGTTCAAACTAATATTTAAAATCACTAGTCAGGCTCAGCTATTAATTTCAATGTTGATTACCTATATCACTCCATCTAGAGAAGGCCTTAGAGTTTTTTAATTTTAGTTTGCATTCGAAAAAAATAATTTTAAAAGTTAAACTCAAAAAAATTAACACCATTTTGACATGAACTGGGTTCAAAAAAAGTTAATGATGTGCAACTGTAAAATTAAATTTGCATTTTAAATTCGTAATATTTTTTTAAGAGCAAAAAAGCATGGAAATTTAAATTAATGTCGCACTTGCCATTTTCAAAAAAAATCCTTTGACAGTTTTAGATTTATAGAAAATACTTTAAACGGTTTGCGGATTACAAATTTAAAAAATAGGGAACGGAGCATGAACTTCTCACTTATGATTAAATTATTTATTAATTTCGCCTTTTTCCAAAAAAATAGTTCATTCAGGGCGTTACATACAACTCAATGGTTCATACCATTTTTGACATTTTTAAATAGTTGCAGAATCATTTGTAAATTTGTGAATGCCTTTATTTGTTTTAGAGGGTGCAAAAGGAAGTTTAAAATTCATAAACTTGGTTCCTACTTAATATTTAAAATCACTAGTCAGATCACCTATTCATTTCAATGTTTGTTTCGCCACTCTAACAAGACAGTTGAATATCTGTGCATTTTTTACCAATATAAAATGTTCGCAAATTTTATTTTAAAAATGTTGATTGCCCATATCTCTCCATACCGTGAAGGTGTTAGAGTTTTTTAAATTTAGTTTGCATTTGAAAAAAATAATATCAAATGTTAAAAAATGTACAACTTCAAAATTAAATGTGTATTTTGAATTTGTAATATTTTTCTAAGATTAAAAAACATGGATATCTAGTTAATGTCGCACTTTGATAGTTTTAGATTTATGGAAAATACTTTAAACCGTTTGCGGATTATAATTTTAAAATGGGGAAGAGAGCATAAAGTCTACAAATTGCCCACCTATGATCAAATTGTTTATTTCTCTATTTTCTAAAACAAATTCATATCTTATAATAATTTGTGAATGCCTTTATTTTTTTTCGAGTGAAGGGCACAAAAAATGTATAAAATACATGGGCTTGGTTCATACTAAATATAATCACTTATCAGCTAAACTATCAATTCCAATGAATGTTGTCATTTTCTACAAAAATTACTTATCTTTTTTGACATTTTTAAATGTTTGCAAAATTAATTATAAAATTGAGCAATTGCCTTAATTCTTTTAGACTGGAGGGTGTAAAAGGAAGCATAAGACTAATAAGCTAATATTCAAAAATAAAATCAATAACTATAGTCAGCACAACTATCACTTTCAAAGGTGATTTCGTCACTTTCTCAACTCAACTTCGTCAAGTTAAGTTATTAGTAAAAGTCTGGATTGCTCAATGCTCATATTACGTCATATAATAAAGGTATAAGGTGTATCTAAATTTCGTAAAAACAACTTTGGTAACTAAAAAAATTAACACCGAATCTGTCATGATGATTCTTTTCAGTTGTTCCCACCCAAGAATTCTTTCTGAATTTGGTTAAAAATATCTTATATTCTTTTTTAAATGACGTGATGTTTTGGATATCATTATGACAATTATAACTGCTATGGTTTAAAATAGGTGCTCAGCTTAGAATATTGTTCGTGTCCTTTGAATTTGATTCATCCAATAATTTCTTTTGTTTATATTTTATTCTTCAATTATTGTAATCTGGACCATCCAATCCTTAGTGTTGAAAGTAATGTAACATCTGTTAATTATCACTGAATCGATTGACTAAGATATAACTTCTAACGAAAACAGTATTCATAGAATATTTCTATTAAACTATTTTGGGAAGATAGTAAGTAGAACAAATGATGAAAAACAAAAAAAAATTAAATGTGTGTGGATTTATGAAAAACAAGAAAAAACAGGAGAACTACTTACACAGTCCAAATTCAAAATTTGCCAGGAAAAGAAGCACAATTTATCTTCAATCCATGAATATCATCCAGCCATCATATTAAAACGAGAGAGACAAAAAAACATGAAGAAAAACACGACCACATTTTTAGAAAGAAGAAGTGTAAATTTAATAAGTTTTCAATTTGTTTTAAATATTTGTATAGTTATACTTAAAAATGATTCTAAGGTGCTATTTTTTATTAATTAATATCTCTCTTTTCATTTACCTAGGGCATAATTATTTCGAATAATTTTGGTGAACCCTATTTTTGAGCCTTCTCGAACATTAAACCAGGTTAAACCTGTCGAACAAGCTGGAGAAACGCTTTTATTTTATATTTCATTAGATATTACTCAAATTCAGAATTCTCAGAACAAAAGGGACTTTTTTTCTAAGTGAATCATGGGTATTTTAAACAATATCATTACTATTCGTTTAATTAACGGATTTTGTTTTCTAACAAAACCAATTTTTAATATCAGGGCATTTTTTTAATAAAAACTTTAAGTGACAAAAACAAATTTCTTTCCAGATGGAAAATTGAGCCTCTTTAAACAATATCTTTACCACTTATTTTTCGTACTGTTCTTTCTGGTAATTTTTAATTAAAACTTTTTAAACAAAATGGAAATATCTTCTAAGGGAAAACCAAAAAATAAAGTATCTATTTTTAAGCAATATATTTTTACTTTTATAGTATTGCCCCTTTAAATGTTTTTCTTTCTTAACAAAACTTAATTTTATTTTTAAAAGGAAAGTCTCAAAAGTGAAATATCTTCTAAGGGAAAAATAGGGTCTTTTGGAACAATATCTTTACCCCTGTAGGTACTGGAGAATCCAGGATTTAATTCTCCACTCTATAAGAGGAGCTGAAGTGGAATAGTAAAAGATAAGGCAAGGACAGAAAAGGGCAAGGAAAGCTCTTTTAAATCGTTGTTTGATGAAGATTATCAAACAACGTTTAAATCTATTAAAGTTCAATAATACTTCGACTCACCTGGCTGAGATTTGATTCGAACAAAGTTTTGTCGAAAACGAATCCTGTCTAGGGCTAATCAGAAGGCACACAAGATGACAGCCTTCAATACTCAAAAAGAAGCAGATGTGATAAAGAAACTTGCTTCATCAAAACAGAAAAGAAAATGATCTTTGTATTAAGGTGAGTTATGTTTGCTGAAAATAACAAAAACTGATAATATTTTTCTTTTTCAGGTTATGGTGGGGACAGACAGACAGGCTGAGAAGAATCAAGTTTTTCAGGTGAGTCCCAGAAAATATTAAAATGCCTTTGGAAATACTAAAATAATATTTTTCTTTTTTGCA
The DNA here is from genome assembly GCA_963576565.1 of Aspidapion aeneum. Classification (NCBI taxonomy): domain Eukaryota; kingdom Metazoa; phylum Arthropoda; class Insecta; order Coleoptera; family Brentidae; genus Aspidapion; species Aspidapion aeneum. The sequence goes on from OY755040.1 coordinate 9,625,286, forward strand.
GATTTTGCGACTGAGAATTCAACAAACAGATGGCCAATGGGTAGCGGTAGGTTTATCCTATCAGGGACAGTGAGTCATCCCTGCCCACCGCAGACTCCAGGTGCTTTCTGACCCGGAACGCCAGTAGGTACCTGTCTAGGGTCCCCGTCTAGGGTACGGACAAATTTTCTTCTTGCAATAAACTTTATCTACACAAGCAGTTGTTTTATTTCCAGAATAAGATGTTTTGGGTAGCGGTAGGTTTATCCTATCAGGGACAGTGAGTCATCCCTGCCCACCGCAGACTCCAGGGGTCTTCTGACCCGGAAGGCCAGTAGGTATCTGTCTAGGGTCCCGGTCCAGGGTACGGACAAATTTTCTCTAAAAACGCAGTTGTTATATTTTTATAACAAGTGGTTTTGGGTAGCGGTAGGGTTATCCTATCAGGGACAGTGAGTCATCCCTGCCCACCGCAGACTCCAGGGGCCTTCTGACCCGGAAGGCCAGTAGGTACCTGCCTAGGGTCCCCGTCCAGGGTACGGACAATTTTTTTCCTGCGGTAATAAATTTTATCTACACAAGCAATTGCTTTATTTATCCCTGCCCACCGCAGAGTCCAGGGGCCTTCTAACCTGGGTCCAGGGTACGCACTAGATTCTCCTTACAAAAGCAGTATTGATTTTATCATTATTATTTTTAGCGTTAAGAAATGTTTTAACTCAAATTTATCTTTGTTGTTTTTTATGGACTTTCAACGAAGATAAAAACTTATCATTGTTGTTTTTTATGGACTTTCAACAATGATAAGAAGTATTTAGGTTTATCTCAACATTAATATACATCTAACTCCAAGTCTTTAACAATTAAGTATAATTTAATTGGTTTTCTTTATATTTTTTTGCCTGCGGTGCTAAACTGCTGCTAACGCTGAATCAGCAGGTGCATTTCAGCCTTTTTTTCATTTTTAGGAGATGTTTTGGGTAGCGGTAGGTTTATCCTATCAGGGACAATGAGTCATCCCTGCCCACCGCAGACTCCAGGGGCCTTCTGACCCGGAAGGCCAGTACCTGTTTAGGGTCCCGGTCCAGGGTACGGACGAAGACCACAATGATGGATTGGGCCTTGAAGACACAGCTCTATAATGACGGTCCAAAGTTCCACAAAAATCCATCCACATGATAAGTTCCTGTCCTAAATGGTTTGACCATGTCAAACATAAGGTGGGTACATTACTTTAATTTGGAATAAACAAGTTTTTAATTTAATAACTAGATTTTTTTTGTAAACTGACATTTTTCTACGTCCAGACCAGTGCAGATTAGATTAGCCAACAAAAAAATAAACTAGACTCGATTCGTATTATTAGGATGAAACGGGGTGTACTCTGAGGATTCGTGGCACACACAGGTCTACAAATTTTGTTTAAACTATTATTTTAATATATCATAAAATTATCTGGAAAAAATTGAAAAAAACTTTTATATGTTTTTTTGATTTGTATATTCTACATTTCTTTTTTTTTTTCGTGAAACTTGGTGAAAACTTGACTTTTTATGTTTTCAACACATTTTTAATTTGTTTAAATCAAAAAATTTACCTATACTTACATTTTATCTTGATTTTAAACCTAAACAGAAGGAAGCCACATTGTCGCTTAAAAATGCAGCAGTTTTTTAAACTATTTATTTCGTTAGATGATGTAAAAAGAATATATATCATAGAAAAATTTGCCAGGAAATACGAAAAAGTCGCACCGTGAAAATGAAAAATATCACAGACGAGATCAATTTTCTTAACCGTTTAAAAGGAACTTTTATTGTCTACAACCGACTATAGGACACAATTTTTGATAAAGAGCTTCGTTTTCAAGAAAATCGGGGATAACCGGTAATATGGATGTTTCTTTTTTAAATTTTTTTGCATTACCTCAATAAACGGACGCCGCTGGAGTGTTTGCTTTGGTTGTACCCCACTGACTTGCATATCGTTGAATAGGAAATTTTATTGTCTACAATAAAGGTTATACATATTTTTCTCTAAGACGCCTAGTTTTTAAAAAAATTTGAAAAAAACCTAAAAATTATAGGTTTTGGGGGTAAATTTTTAGAAATTCGAACGCGACTATAAAAGGAGGGGGGGATGAAAAAATTGGACCAAAACCTGGCTTCTCAGGTAGAATCCATTGTCAAAGTGCGGTCCTCATATTTTGCATACTCAACTACCTACAGCGCCTGCACTACAAGAACAAAAAAAAATTGTTGAAGTTAAAATCAAATATAAAAAAATCCCGTTTTATCGATTTTTCTCGAAGAATTTTGGGTTCTCAAAAAAAATATATTTATACAAAATAAGCTGGAGACTTTTTATTACCTTGAACTTTGTATTTATTTTTTTTCGTTAGGAGATCTGGTTTCGCTAAAAATCGTAAAATTCATTATCCACTCCTACAAGCTCACCACATTTCATCACAATAACTCGGATCGAGTTTTATTTTATTATTGGCTGCGAAAGATTTTCTTTTATTTCCAATAGTTTTCATGCTGTGACAATTTTTTTTCAAAAAGGCACTGGTCTATATATAATAAGAAATTGTTAATAATTTGAATTTTTTATAAACTAAAATTTTTTCAGCCCGATTTTTTTTTATTTTAATGAAAACGATATACTACCTACAGCTCTTGGAAGATACAATGTTTTGCTTTACGCGGATGTTTATGGAAAGACAACATTATAGGTAATTATTTATACAGAGTGTCTTGCAAAATGTGTTATATTCAAATGAGACATCCTTTATCACCCATTTTAATATAACACATGTTTCCAATATCTAAACCGTATTTAATTACTGGTGTTTTTCGTTCCTGCTTTTAATATAGGGTGTCTTTTTTAGAGACTTGGGAAACGATAAGACATACAAGTTGGCCAGTAGAATATTTAGAAAAAAGTTTTATGGGAGGGGGGAACTTTTTCCAGCCTAAAATGTCAAGATCTTCAAATGAACCTTTGAAATTTTTGTAGTGATTGTAAAATCGTGAGGGGGGCCCACCCCTCCCGTTAAATACGCCATTGAGTTTGATTAAAAGGGAAAAAAGTTGTGCTATTTCGAGCCCAATAAGGTGTTAGATCAAAATTACAAATATCGGCAGAGATTTTCAAAACATCGAGAAATAAATATAAAATAATTAATTATTAAATAAAAGCAATGTTAGTTTTTGCTTGATATTTTACAATCCACTGTAAATATTTTTAATTTCAATACAGCATCTCACTGGGATCGGAACAGCGGCGTAGCGTGCCCGAAGGGGCGGGGGGGGGGCCGACAGCTAAAACGAGCGCCTCTCAAAAATCTTGGCCCGACTTAAAAAAGTTGAGGGCGCTTCGGTCACCCATGGGGCGCCAGTACCTTCGGGGTGGAGGGGGAGGGGGGCGATGAACCCCCCGCGCCCCCCCACGCTACGCAGCTGGATCGGAATAGTGCCATTTTTCCCCATTGATCTAAAATTGTATGTTACCGTTTCCGAAATACCCATGAGACCCCATGTACAGGGTGTCCCAAATTGGGCACTTTTACTGGGTTTAAGGTACTTCTAGGGGAGACAGAGAAAAACTGACCACGCATTGCGAGGCTCAAATTTCAAGAGAAGACTTATAGAGAAAACCGCATTTTGAAATATCGTCTCGTCTTTGAGCTACGGGGGCTTTTTGAAAAGTCTGCATTTTGAAGGGGGGTCTATAACTTCGTTATTATTGGAAATATTGATTTAGAGCAAATTGAAATTTTATAGACTTTGTCACGAGGAATTCACCTGCTAAATTAAATTTTAACTGTCACTTTTAGTTTTTGAGATATGACATAAAGTTGCATTTTTTCTTATGGAATGGCCTATATTTTAATTAATTTTCGAATTCGTCATTTAATTCTTTTCAGAATGATGTATCATATGTCATAGTTTGATTGAGCGGTTTCGGAGATAATTAAATTTTTTATTTTTATTTTTGTCTAGTGTGCGTTGAATGGCGTCATGCGCCATTGACGTGAAAGCCTTGCGGTCAAATGCTACTTCAATGCTCTTATAGTTTTGTTGTCTTATACTATGCAAATCAAGTTGGCCTTGCGTCTTGGCGTTTTGTCATTGTTTTCAATTGTTTAAACAATTTGACATTACGCTTTGATATGAAATTATTTTGCACAAAAGCGTTTTAATTTTATTTTGAAATATGTATCATTTTTGTTACTTTTTATAATAAACTTAAGTGATTCATTCATTCATTCATTCATTCATTCATAAAATAATAGAAATACTGGAGTGAGAGAAATAAGTGAAAAAGCTGAATATCTCGTAAACCGCTCAATGAAACTATGACATATGATACATCATTTTTAAAAGAATTCAATGACAAATTCGAAAATTTATTAAAATATAGGCCATTCCATAAGAAAAAATGCAACTTTATGTCATATCTCAAAAACTAAAAGTGACAGTTAAAATATAATTTAACGGGTGAATTCCTCGTGACAAAGTCTATAAAACTGCAATTTACTCTAAATCAAAATTTCCACTAATAACGAAGTTATAGACCCCCTTCAAAAATGCAGACTTTTCAAAAAGCCCCCGTAGCTCAAAGACGAGACGATATTTCAAAATGCGGTTTTCACTATAAGTCTTCCCTTAAAATTTGAGCCTCGCAATGCGTGGTTAGTTTTTCTCTGTCTCCCCTAGAAGTACCTTAAACCCCCTAAAAGTGCCCAATTTGGGACACTCTGTACAATAGTCCACTTTTTTAATGTCATTTTATATTTTCAACATTTGTAAATTACAAAGAACGTTGTACGTTGTTTGGCAAAACCGCATGGTTTTAAATAAGCATCATAATCTAATAAACATTTTCGTTGGCAGTTTTTAAAGTGTACTAAAATCCCTGCCTTTTCAAACATATTTAAGCAATTTTTATATGATATTAAAAAAATGGATGACCATACTTAGTTTTATAGAAATATCATATTTTTTCAAAAATGTTTTTTTTTCGACAGTTTACTTCAAGAATCGCTCAGCTTCACCATAAGAAACTCAAGCATAACTTAGGAAAACAAGAATTTTTAAGACCTGCTCAGACCTCTTCACTCAGCTTCAGTTATTTTTAGTTTTAAGGTTTAGTATTTTGTAGTTTTATTGGTTTTTAATTTTTGGACACATAACTTCACAGCACATCTCAAAAACAATGAAGATCTTTTGTCGATGTGGCGGTTCTTAAGATATTTGCAATTATGGAGGTCCCACAAGAAGAAAATTTCGAGGTCCGTAAGACAGAGACGGAATCCCGATTCAAAATACTCTGCCAATATATGGGCCCCTAAGCTCACACTAGGTACTATAGTTATAGTGTACGTGTGAGCTAATATAATTAAAAACTGAAATATATTTTATTCAACTCCAGACTAAATTACCTTTTGTTTGATACCACACAAGCCATGTTTTGACTTAAACTGAAATTTTTGAAATCTACCCCCACCCTTACAAAAAAACAAAAACTAAAATGTACTTTGTTAAAGTCCGGACTCAATTACCTTTCGTTTGATATCACACACGCCATATTTTCACTTAAACTCTAATTTTTAAAATATACCCCCACCCTTTTTTTTTTAAATAAATTAAAATGTATTTTGTTTAACTGCAGACTCAATTACCTTTCTTTTAATATCACACACGCCATATTTTCACCTAAACTCTAATTTTTGAAATCTACCCCCACCCTTTTATTTGGTTTGTGTTCGGTGGATTTTGTTCATTTTAAAATGGGACCATCTCGACCCAAGACCCAGCCTAGGTACCAAATTTCATTAAAATCGGCCAAGCGGTTTTTGAGTTATGAGCGTTGGTCGTTACTGACAGACACACAGACAGACAGACAGACATACAGACAGACAGACAGACGGCGCAACAAAAAAGTTTCAAAATCATCTAAAACGCAAAGATATATAAAAATTTTTGAAATCGGAGCAACTTTTTTTTTCTCGAAAAAATTAGGATCACCATAGCTCACACTACTATAGTATAGTATATGTGTGAGCTAAAAGTCCCTAGTATGAAGGTTTTAGCAAACCATCTTTCCAATTTAAATGATTTTTGGTATCTACATTTAGTCAGCCGTTAAAGGGGATGAAAAACCCAAAATTTTTTTGGTCAGTAGTTTTTTTAGTATCTTCTTTTTTGAAAATAAGAAAACTGCCAATTTGGCTCATGTACCTACTAAAATAAATTCAAATATCTCCAGAACTGCTTATGCCAGAGTAGTAATATATATAAATAGCTTGTTTGAAAGGTCTTTAAAATACCCTTTGAATGAGGTACATATAAACTATTGTAATTTTTACAAATAACTAACTCAAATTGTTATTAAGGAAAAAATTACATTTTTTACTTTGTTTTTTTGTAGAAATTACATAAATGTGATATCTCATTCCAAAGGTATTTAAAGACCGTTTAAGCAACCCATATCATATCACTTGCCTGGTCTAAGTATTTCTCGAGATATCTGAATTTATTTTAGTTCATGTTTAAGCTAAATTGGCAGTTTTTCGAATTTCAAGAATTAATTTTTAAAAATTTTGGTTAGAAAATTTTTAAATTTGGGATTCTAGATTCTCTTTGTCGGTAGAATGAATTTACTTCAAAAATCATTTAAATCGGAAAGATGGTTTGCCAAAAACCTCCTTTTTTTGGTTCATTTCATATGAATTGACGTGGACCCACTAAAACATCAAAGAAAGTTTTGTCAAAACGTAAAATGGTCGAAAAAAAATGTCGAAATTTGGTCGAAAATAAAACAATCGAAAGTAAAATAGACGAATATAATTTAAACGAAACGTAGTTTTGTCGATCCGTAAAATTGGAACACTGTTTATTTTGGAGAAAGTCTTGGAGTAAAAAATGTAGGTTCAATGGTTTTTTTGTAAACACAGGCTAAATCATGTAAAAAACTAGTTGTTTTTTAACTTTGCTAAAAATTGCAAAAGTCTTAAGAACCGTTAAAAATATCGACAAAAGATCCACACAGTACCGGTCAAAAGTAGAGAAGCCACCTAAAATTGTTTACAGGGTGTTCAAAGTTAAGTCGGTACTATTGCTAACTTTGTTATTTTTAGAGCTAGAGGGCCGGTTAAATAAAGTTGTAGTATTTTTGCCGCTGATCACGATGGTGAAAACAAAAGAAAAGTCAAACAACGTGTATGTGAGTTATAGTAAAAAGTAAAATATATAGGTTTTTTTTTCGCCGGGACACTCGGTATACAGTACCTCCAATCGATAGAAAATTTCATTTTAAAGAAAAGTTGTCCTTTGACTTTTTATCCTAAAGACAAAAATCAAAAAGATATTAACGATTTTCTAAACGAAGGCAGAGAGCTTTCGACACATTTAAAAACCAAAGCTCATATCCGCTATGCTTAGGAAAATTTTTAATAATCTTGTTCTTTTTTACTGAGTCATAGAAGGCATAGAACAACTTTTGTTTGAAACCAAATTTTCATTTCACTGGCGTTACTATATGCCCATTAAAAAAAAACTTTTTTTTACTACAACTCATCTACGCGTCATTTAATTTCTTTTCTGTTGTCACCATGGTAACCAGCGGGAAAAATACCACAACTTTGTTTATTTAACCGACCCTGTAGCTCTAATATTAACGAAGTTAGTAATAGTGCCGACTTAGCTTTGAACACCCTGTATAAATCTGATCCTGTACCAACTATCAAAGAACAAGTGGTGCATTAGAAAACTTGAATCTATTCCTTAGTTCATGTGTTTCGGGAATTTTCCCCATAGAATCATTTAGTGCCTTTTTGTCGCGTTTTAAAAAAAAACTCTACTTATAAGCCAAAAATTGCAAGTACCATTCAAAAGAGACTTGAATGTTAAATATATCCTGAAAATTTTACAACAATTGATCAAAGGATAGTCCACAAATTTTTTTAAATTAACAAAAGGGATCAATATTTGCAAAAATCTAATCTAAATTCAAAATTACGCTTAGACTTCTATCCACCAAATAAAATTTCAATACGTAATTTTCAATTTAAAATTTCTTCGTTATTTTTAACTTTGGAAAAAAAATCAAAAGACAATTTTTATGTAGAATTGAAAGATCTATCAGAAAAAATTATAAAATATAGGGTGTTCGATTAACGTTTTTTGAAAAAACTCGAAAGCTCCAAAAAGCTCCATATTTTTTTGATTTAAGTATCTTCGAGAGCATAAAATATCTAATAGTTTGCCAAATTAAACTTTTTTCTATCTTTAATAATAAAAAAGTTAGCAATGGTGGACACTTAACTTGAAACACCCAGTATATAACTTTTAATTTATTTCTTTTTCAAAGGTTAAGTACTTTTTTGCCTGAAATGTCACAGAAAACCTGACAAAAAAGCACTGCATCATTTTGTGGGGAAAATTGCCAAAATACTTGAACTGAGAACTGGATTAGGTTTTTTAATGCACCACTTCGAGTTATACGGCGTGTTCGGAAATTATTTAAATATTATGAGCAGTTTTAAACGTAATATTTCCAAAATTGGTATTTGTGGGTTTTTTGAATTGTGAAACCCGAATATGGACACTTTTATTGTGGGCGCTTCACACTGCACTTTTGATGTTTTAAAATTACCCTAACTTTTTTCTTAGTGTAGTTTTTTACGTTTTTCGATAAGAAAGTAATTTCCTAAACAATTTTAAGCTAAAGAGATACTCTTGTTAAAATCCGCTGAAGTTAGCCGTTTTCGAAATATTTTGGTTTTAGTGTTCAGTCCCGCACCGAAAAATGCAAATTATTTTGAAAGAAAAAAAATTGTTACATTTTAGGATGACACTTGCTCAGTGAATTATTCGCGCCCAATGATTTATTCTAAAATACTGTAAACTTAATATTTTTAATATTTTTTTTTATTCAAAACAATTTGATTATTCCGATGCGGCATCGAACATTAAAAAACGAAAAATCTGGAAAATGGCGTACTTTAGCGGATTGTAACAAGGGCACCTTTTTCGCTTTAAAATGCCTACAAAATTATTTTTTTAACAAGAAAAGTAAAAAACTACACTGAAAAAGAAGTTTAAATAATCAGAAGTATAGTGTGAAGCGTCCTCGAACGGCCACAGCAAAATGTGTCCATATTCGGGTTTTGTATCCCATGAAACCTCCGGGTATCAATTTTAAAAATAATCCGTTTAAAACTGTTCATAATATTTAAAAAATTCGATTTTTATTTTATAAATTTAACACCCTGTATCTCGGAAACGGAGCAATTTTGGACCCTAGTTTATAATATTAACTTTTATCTCTATTTCAGGCCGTAGAATATGTGCTTAAAATATTGGCGTCTAATTTTGGGACACCCTGTATACTATTTTAGGAAACTAATCCACTTTTGGCCAATACTGTGATTAGAAAAATGGATGCAAACATCATAGCGGATGGCTTTTGTTAATTGCCAAAGTCAAAAGATCACTAACATTTTCGTAATCACTTAAGTTTATTATAAAAACAAAGAAAATAACAGAGATCTTGTGACTTTTGTGACGGAAATGCACTAGGCCCTCCTGGTTCCGTCTCATCGCTGACCATGCTTGGCAGGACCTCGCGCGGTGACGTTCCTTTCCATGTTTTATAGTGTTTGTATTTGCACTTGGCATTCTAGGGCCCGAGAACGCCAAATGCAAAGGCATACATTGTTAAACATGGGAAGAAAGCTCACCGCGTGCGATCGCGCCTAGTAATAATCCACGATATATCGGGATTGCGAACGCCTAGTGCATTCCCGCCTGAATGGTTTTATAAAAAGTTTGTATGAATAAGACCCCCATGATGATTTGTATCAATATTTTTAAAAGCGGCTAACCAGAACGCGAACGCTCCCTTCTTTTACAGTAAAATTTCTTGTTATGTTTTTGAGAAAATGTGAAGTTAGTCTCCAAAACAGGGGTAATTTAAAAATAAACAAAATTGAAGGGTGGGGTAAATTATTTCTTAAAATAAGAGCTAAGAAAAATACACAGAAAAAAAAGCTGCGGTTCGGTCTGCGAATTAATTAAGCTATGGAAAAATGTATTTCTTAGTTGTCTTATATTTTCATAGATGGCATCACTATGCGCGGGTAGTAGCAGTGACGTGTAGATGGTGCCACTATGAAGAATACAGATTTTTAGTAGTTCGGTACCTTGCGAATAGATGGCGATGCGCCCTTTTCTGTAGTAGGGTCACTGCATCACGAAGACGTAGTGTCTTCTTTACTGCATCACGAAGACGTAGTGTCTTCTTTGGGTAGCGACACGACAGCTAAATATTTTTGGTTATATGACGAATCTGACACTGTCACGAGCGTAGCTTTTTTTGTTTTAAAAAAAATAAAATGGTTTACAAATGTTACGTAAATAACTGTCCGTCACACTCGGTATATATATTTAGACTGTCCAAATAAACAAACCATTCAAATGCTTTTCAGATTGTCGAATAAAAACGATGTTTTTTATGATTTCAATATTTACCCACATAGCGCAAGAAACCAAAAATTATTTGACATGTTTTATAAAATATAGAAAACTATTGTTGGATTTATTCTAGGGTATAAAACTGTAAGTTTAATCCCTTTTTTCATGGACTTAGGTGAATAAAAGTAATTTCATAAAAACTATAAAGGAAAAATTATAGGTTTTTTGGACCATTTTATTTTATTAATATACAAAAAACAAAAAGCTATCATAATACACGATAACCGTTATTCTGTTGCTTCCAGCTTGGCAGAAGTTACTGTACTTTGCTGATGACTTGGTTGGTTTCGATTATTATTGTGTCCTTTGGCGTAGCCTTCATATAAAGGAAGCATTTAACTTTCTAGACTTCTCCAAGATTAAAAACAGGAATACCTTTTCGGTGAAATTTTTGACGTTCTTTTTATTGCATCATTTTCGGTACTCTGAAAGCTGCTTTCTTTGGCGGCCTTTTCAATGTCCATCTCAATGTAGGAATTATTCTTTGGTCCCTCGTTTGTTCAATCTTTAAGAAATTTAATTCAAACTTGTTCTTATTTAGTTTGTTATGAAATAAATATTATTTTTTGCAAATTTTTTTCTATATTTGTTAGAGTCTGACTGACTTTTGTTTAATATCTACCATAGCAACGCGCCCAAAGCTCACCAAAAAAATGAAAACTATCACTGCCCGCTGTATTATTATATACCGGGGGTTGACATGCTAAAACTAGAGTACCGGAGTAAGTGGTTTAATATTTATTTATTTTATGATTATTGTTATTTTTAGTATATAAACATTGGCATTAAAGTCCCTTTTAATCACTTAACAAATTATAGCCGTCCTTCCGGTCGGGCTTTAAAACTAAACACAGCATATACCTATTATTTTATTACGGTGTCCAAACAAAAGCGGGCGGCGAAGAAAACGTCGAAAGAACAAAATGTCAAAGACGCGAAAGGTCGAAAGTATAAAAGGTTGAAAATATAAGGTCGAAAATACAAAAGGTCGAAAATACAAAAGGTCGAAAGTACAAAAGGTCGAAAAACAAAAGGCCAAAACTTCAAAAGGTCAAAAATACACAAGGTTGAAAGTATAAAACATCGAAAATAGAAAAGGTCAAAAGTACAAAAGGTCGAAAGTACAAAAGGTCGAAAATACAAAAGATCGAAAAACAAAAGATTGAAAAACAAAAAGTCGAAAATCGAAAGTAGCTATACTGTAATGATTGCAAATAAATTGGTAAAAATTTTTTTTTAAGTCACAAGCTTTTATAAAATGCACTAAAAATTTAAAAATAATTTTCTAACATTCTAATATTATCATAATAATAAAAGCGATGGCCGACTGATGGAAATTTTGACGATGTTAGCACGATAAGATATCCGTATCAATTAAATATCACTATTTGCAAGAATCAATCTAGCAGAAAAATGCAGAGGTCCCAAACCCACCCAACCCGACCCATGATACCCCAGAATTTATCTGACATAGGTATAGCAATAGCATAACATTGCGGCACATCAAACATATCTTTGATGACCTGCTATGTTGAATATTCTTTAAGTGTTTAGATCACAAATTTAGATTAACTTATGCTTTGATTTTCGGCCATCGCTTTTATTATTATGATAATATTAGAATGTTAGAAAATTATTTTTTAATTTTTAGTGCATTTTATAAAAGCTTGTGACTTAAAAAAAAAATTTTACCAATTTATTTTCTACTTTTTAGTCTATCTACTCTATTAAATGAAAATATTTGTTCAATAACAGAATAGAAGAGTTTATTCTAGATTATTATGAAATCGCTGATCGTGAGTTGTTTGGAAACTCATTTTTCTATTGGGGGAAGGAGAGGGTGGGGGTAGAGGTAGAAATATATTTTTTGTTTGGGCTGTATTGCCATCGGACCTTTATGCATATACCAAATTTTATAAAAGTCATTTGAAGTGAAATGTGTCCAAAACGCATTTTCTATGGAAGGGGGTGGGAGTAGGGGTAGGAGGATATTTTTTTTAATGTTGTATTGCCATCGGACCACTATGTGAATACCAAATTTCATCCAAATCGGATAATGGGAAGTGTGTCCAAAACTCATTTTTCTATGAAAGGGGGTGCGAGTAGGGGTGGGAGGATATTTTTTTCTTATTGTTGTATTATCATCGGACCACTATGTGTATACCAAATTTTATTCAAATCGGATAACGGGAAGTGTGTCAAAAACATATTTTTCTATAGAAGGGGTGGGGGTAGGGGTGGGAGGACATTTTTTTCTTAATGTTGTATTGTCATGGGACCACTATGTGTGTACCAAATTTCATCCAAATTGGATAATGGGAAGTGTGTCAAAAACGCTTCACAAAATTTGATAGATAGTTATTTAGATAGTTAGACAGAACATCTGAAGCTAAATAAAAGCTTGTAAAAAAGGCTTTACTATAGACACAGAGGCACACACACACACACACACACACCTAATGCACACACACACAAACACATACACGCACACACACAGACGTCACCACGATATTGCGAAGATAAGTCACAATACACCCAAATAAACACATTTTCGGCGTCATCTCAGAAACATTTTTTTTCTTCGAAAGCAATACCTTTTCTAGCCATTATTGCACGGGCTAGGACGGTTAAAAAAATTCAACAATCTAAAAATTTAAGGTCTAAAAATTGTTTTGTACCATCTCTAGGTATTTTTTGGGTAGCAACACGACGGGTCGCGGAACTTTGTTCGAAAACATTTTCCTCAAACGGAAAATTGTCAAGAGCGGTTTTTTCGAACGGAAATTTCTTTGAAACAAAAATTTGCGATCAATCGGTGTTTTCCTAACCTTTCTCAATTGATCGCAAACGTATTGTAACATGTACAGACACTCTCTGACCTTTTTCCACTAAAACACTGTCTTCAAATCACAGGTTTGCTATCAATTGAGAAAGGTTAGAATAATAGAATAATAGAAAATATGTTTCGGTTGGTTCGGTTTGGTTTCGCACTCTCTACCCAGACAGCACGAGTACGTACTATGTACGTAAAAACTCATACTAGGTACGACATGGTACATCGAATTAAACGTAAAATGTACGTACTCTAGACGTACATGGTACTAACATGGGACATCAAATTAAAATAACAAAAGTGTAGAATTAAGACTAGGTACCATTAAAAACTATTCTGGCTTCCTGAACATTCCTACTTTAGAGTGGTCGTCCAGGTTTACCTTAAGGCTCGAAGTCTCGATAGTTTTGAAGTTTGTTTTACTTGATTTAATAATTAAGTAATGTATCTCTAACAATGCCGTTAAATGTTATAATTTAAAGACACTGTATGTTATTTTAAAAACAAATAAAGACTTACTGATCGATGTAAAATACAAAAATAAAAGTTTTGGAATATTTTTCAAAAAATCATGTTTTTGCACAAAGTCAACCTGATTGGAAGCACGGCAGAACCACAGTAATGACTTTAGAAACTATAAGAAATTTACAAAAGGAGCAAAATTTAGGGTAACCCCACAGAAATGATATTTTTTATGATTGTAGTTAAGTACTATAACTACTATTATATCTAATAGTAAAAGTGTATGCATTAAATTGTTGTAGTATTTTTTGTATTAATTTATATTATAAAAATAAAAAGTTGGTCAAAAACTTAAAATATAAGTATGGTCTTTAATTTTTTTTTAAATATTTTACATACTGTAGGTACTCCAAAAATTCTGAGATCGCTTTACAAACTTCTACAAAAATTGTAGGTACTCTAAAAATTCCGAGGTTAATTTACAATATTGTATAGAAATTGCGTGTAGGTACTCTAATTATTCCGAGGTAAGTTGACGAGTCGCCCATGGAAATTCCGAGGCAGGTCACGTGAGCGTGTCGCTACCCATGGAGACGCCAGGCTTCCAGGATGCAGTGACCCTATTCTGTAGACATATAAATTAAGGCCACTAAGTTTTGAGCGCCATCTATTCGTAAACACTCGAAGTATAGAAATTTCGTACTGCTTCATAGATGGTGCTACGCGCGCGTGTTCCTTCTTATTAGTTCAGTTAGTGACATGTAGGTGGCGCCACTATGAAGGGTCGTAAAGCTTAGTTCGGGAGTTTACGAATAGATGGCGAAAGTGCGACATGGATTAAGGCCACTAAATTTTTATCGCAATCTATTCGCAAACAACTGAAGTAGAGAAATTTCCCGTATGGGATCTCATTTTAAAGAGGTTGTGTCCATTTCTATCGTATGCGGTCTCAATTTAACACGAAAATTGTATGTAGTCTTAATTTAGGATTTAATTTTTTATTCAAATAACAATTTTTATATAACTTCGTACATGTGTCACCTTGAGCCGAAGGGTGAACAAAACACTGGTTTGGACGTCGTAAATTGCGCGAATTGGTTCGCCACATGCTTTGCAAGCTCGCTCTTGGTTCCCACCAAACTAGAGTGGTTCGACTTGTTGCCCGGTTTATTGTTCAGGTTTATTCGAGGCTAAAGACCAACGAGATTGATTCAATCTCGTTGCTAAAGACTTATCAGACGTAATATTGTATTTATTATAAAAATAAATTTATAATAAATTGTCCTCTTCTTTTATTTTCTACACAACAAGAAGGACTCTCTGCATCTCGGGCGGGAAACCCAGAATTATAAGAAAAATTCCCTTAGCTTCAAAAGGTAAATAACCATAGCTTTTTACTACAAAATGCTCTGTTTTTGTTAAAATTTAATAAAAGGGGATTATCTGGCCGGTTTATAGTTGTGTAGGGATTAAGGACACTGCAACAGGTGTTATACGAGGAGCGTTCAAAAAGTAGTTTTTTATTTTCACTTGACGTCAACTCACTTTGAGGTTAGAAATAACAACGCCTGTCATTTTCAAAAAGAATTTTTGGAAAATGCATATTTTTTTAATTTAACCACAAACAATGGATAAATTCTTTAGGCAGTGTTTTGCAGTGATCTTTCTAGTTTCTTAAAAGTTCTTTTTATTAACGCCCAGGATAATGGTAAGAAACTACAGAAAAAACTAACAAAGGGTGTTGTTTTTTAAGGTTATGATTTTTGTTTGAAGGGGGATTTATAAATGCCATAAGACAAAGGAAGTTATAATATGCTATTTTTTGGTGCATAAACTGTTTTGTTTTACTTGATATATTTGGAGCTATTTAACATTTTCTCATATTTAAATTTAATTTGTATATATAGCAAGGGGTGATCAGCTGAACCAAATTTGTACACCGTCCTACAAGACTTTAATAAATTTTTGGTCCTGTAGAGTCCTGCCTTTGGGGTCCTGTGGCTGAAAAGGTGCCCATAAAAAATTTGTGACCAAAAAAAAAGGTCATTACATCTTTTAACTCTCGTTTTTCTTAGATAGCCCATTTGCTTTTGCCAGCCTTAGTACTTAATCATGCTTAGGGCACACCTTAGGTGCCAGTACCCTCTGGCTCCTGTGGGATCCTGTAGAAAAATTTGTACACCTGCTGTGGGCAGTTGATAACCCCTCGGTATATAGAGTACAAAACGTAAATACCCAACTTCTTTAAGATTCATTCAAAAAATTGCGAATAATAGATTTTCAAGTCCCACATAAGTAGCACAGAAATTTTAGGGTTGCAAATTTGAGAATAAACTACCCTCAACCTAGCAACATATAAAAAAAAATTGTAGATACACATGCATTTGCAATGTTAAATGTTTTTATTGACTGGCCCATAGGTAAATAAGTACCTACAAAATATCACTCTATACTTCTGCCCTTACAAAAGTCAAAAGAAAAGTGTTAAAAGTTTTTTGCTTTCATCAAGCAATGCTTTACCACCGATCATTGTCAAATGGTCCTTAGTAACTGAAACAATGTTTCCAAATAAAAATATTTATTATTATTAATAATAATAGATACCCTAACAATCTTATACTAAAATTAATAATTAATGAATAAGTAGCCGCTACTAAAAAAAATCAACCCCAAAAAGTGGTATACACACTTTGAGGGTTATAAAAAAGTACAATTAGTCAATATATTCATATCTCCATAAAAAGTTATTCCAAAGACTTCTCTAGGTGCATATTCGTACTGCGAGCAATAGCGAACGAACACTAGCAAACGGGTTTTTACCAAACGACGAACGAATTCATTTGACCGAATTCTTTTATCTTCGTTCGCTATGCAGTTTTAGAGATATATTACATTTCATAATTTTTGAGACAACTTTTTTTGGCTGGCCTATACTGGTTGTTATAATGGTCAAAAAGTGATCTCAAAAATTATGAAACGCACTTTAGTAACCATATGAAATAGACATTTTGAAAATAATAAAATAATTGTTGTGTCGATCTTCTCAAAAAAGACAGTTATGTATGAAATATGTTGCGATTTCAGAAACTATTACCTATTTGGTTATCATAAAAAAAATGAACGCTATAACGATTCTTATTTCGTTTAAAATAAACCTTGATAATGAATGTAATTGCATCAGTTTTCCAAAATTACAATACAAAGTATTTGATTTTAAACTTATGTGTAATAAATATATATTTTAAAAAACTCTAATAAAGTTTGTCAGTAATCAAAAAAATTTATATTTCTCTGTAACCTAATCATTGTGTGAAACTTAAAACGAAAACTGTTGTTTTTTTTCCTTAAAATTTTAACAAGGCAACATGGAATATACCGTTATGTACATAGTTCTAAATTGACAGATAATTTAAAATTTTTATACATTGTGTTAAAACAATATATTGCAATTTGAACAGCTTGTTTTAACAAACTTCAACTCAAAAGTTCTAATTAAAATATTACTTTTTTAGTTTTCCTGTTGATAAGATTAATTAAACTAACGACTAAAGCAATACCACTTAAACTCAGCATCCAGAAAATGATGGGTATCAGGTATAAGCAATGTAGACGTCATCCTGTAGTAAATAAACAAGAAAACAAATATCTCATAGTTTAAATTCAATAAAGTATTCGAGTAAGTAAAATAGAATTCTATTGAAATAAAAAAATATTGCATTTAAAGTTAAAACATTCCAAAATTTTTGACCTTTTAATCACAAAAAAAAATCTGTCAATTTAGCCTTTTTTACTCTTGTTTAAAATATGCCGAGTAAAAATATCGATATTTACAAATATAAATTTTAAGTATAGCGAATATGTATCAAAAATTCGTATCAAAAAGTGCTTTAAGTAAAAGTTTGTTGTAAATATTGTGTAGAAAAACATGTAGAATTTTATTGCAAGGACTTTGTAAAAATTGACTTAATTTTGAGGTCCATGTTTTTATACCAGACATAATAGTCTTTAAGGCAAGAACCCTTGGGAGG
Source organism: Aspidapion aeneum (assembly GCA_963576565.1). Lineage (NCBI taxonomy): Eukaryota > Metazoa > Arthropoda > Insecta > Coleoptera > Brentidae > Aspidapion > Aspidapion aeneum. The sequence goes on from OY755040.1 coordinate 9,643,129, forward strand.
GTGTTCCAAATTTAACATTTTTTAAGCTTCCAGAGTTAACATACGGACTCCTAGTCCCACCCAAAATGTAAAAAATATAATTTTTAGAAAATCCTCTTTTTAAAAGTATTTATTTAGCTCCAACATGAAATAAATTTCTTTGGACATATTATTATTATTTGTTTCTCTTTATTATGTATTTAAAATATCTACAAGCTTAAAAACAAATATGAGAAATATTGGTTTTTAAAATTTTTCAAAAATACGGATTGTGAGTCCGACGTTACCTTTCGTGTAACATTATCACTGGAAGTTTAAGGATCTTGGGATGATTTGTTAACTTATCAACCAGTCTAGCGTTTTTGTAGATTTTTATACAGAACCCTAAATTTAGAATGGACATTATTTGTCGTTTTGGTTTTTCAGATATGACAGAAAATTAACATAAGCAATACAATAGAAATATATAAAAACTAAATAAAATGGTAAATTTAAAATAAATAAGAATAGAAAAAATCAAATAATGCCCAAAAACATCCAAACAGAATAAGCAATTTTAAAAAAACTTCTTCAATGTTTTATTGAAAATAATTTTCTTCATCGATCCCAAAATATGCATGGAATTCGTCGCAATTTTTAAAGTTCATAATATTTTTGCAAGTATTTAATAAAAAACAAATCAGGAAGAAAATGACATTTCACCACAAAATGGCACTAAAAGAGGATGAAATACTACGTAACGAGTAAAATGGAATGATTTTTAACATTATTTTAAATAGTTTTAACAGTAATAACGTTTTTTAAAAGTTTATAGACAGATCTCTATGCTAAAACAGATAAGCTAAAAATCAAACGTAAGTATTAATTCCTTGTGTTGATTTGATTTTTTTGGTTACACAATAAATTAAAAATAGTATACGTTTGATGCTTGGCTTAAAAAAAGTTAAATCATCATAAAAAATAGTTTAAGTTTAACGTCCTTTAACGACAAAAAATAGTAAAAACCTAGCCAATTTTTGTTCGGGCCACTTAAAATATGGATGGAAAATAAGAAATCTCGTTAGTGAATCGATTTTAAATACACAAAATTGTGTAAATATACTGTTTTCTTTATGTTAAATAGTATACAGATTGTTGCCTAAACGTACGGCAAAAATTTAGGGGTTTATTCCCTGGACTATTGAAATTTGGAAACTATTTTGTCTTTTTGTTAATTTGATTTTTGTATGGTTTTTTGAAAAACAACTTTTGGTAATAAAATGTTTATAATTTTTGTGAATCTCCAAAACAAAACTTCAAAGGGCTAAATATTCTTGAAATAAGGAACAACTCTTGATTTTTTGCCGCATGTTTAGTAAAAAATAGCAAAAAAACGTGCACATTAAATGCGAGTAAAACAATATTAAGTAAAATTAAATAAGGGAAATGCTAAAAAACATAAATCATCTTTAATATTTATTTTACATCCAAAGATTTCGATTAAATCTGGTGCCAAAAATATTTATTACTAATTTCAAACCAAACATTTTTGATCCAACCTTTTTGCTGTCATAACCAAAAATCAACCTGTCAAGGCTAGGTCAGCTTTTAGTTGGATATATAATGTCCTTGTTTAGTCCAGCTAATATTATAATGGCCACCGCTTTTTAGAACTAAACCTTTGGATTTCTTATAACGTGCAAAATAATACTGTGCATGATTACACTGCGTACATTTAACAATATAGTGAGCTTATGGGATTTTTTAAATTTTAACGTTCCTCATAAAAAATTATTCGCCAATTAAACAGCTAAAATAAAGGTTAACTTTAAGTCACTAAGAAGTTTTTTCAGTTTCTTCTTTTAAAAATTATGCCTAGTAGCGGTTGTGTTGCAGTACTATTAAACTACGTAATACTGTCAAAAAGAAGTTAAATTTGTGGAAACAATATGAACCTGCTTACTGAAAATTTAGTTGTTTGATTAAGCGTAAACAATAATTCTGCAGCAAATTTTTTAAAACTTGAGTAGTGGGACAAATTGCAATTTTTGTGACGAAATCCCATAATAAATTTGGTTTGTTTTATTATTCGTAATAATATTGTGACGACAAAAAATCCAAACGCAGCAATTTTCATAAAATATAAAAAAGTTTTAATTTGCCCGCCAAAAAACAACATAACCTATTAGAAATTGTATTTTTTTATTTGAATGATTTTATTACCCAAGTTACACGCATGTATTTTTCATGTTTGTTATGAAATTGCGTTATAAAGGCGAGAGGGTGGGTCAAAAACCTGATCTTTGCGTTACATAATTTATGAATTTTATTTATTTTTTTTATTTTATTATTTTACATCTTTTGCTTACAGTTGTTACCTTTTAAATAAAGTTTTAGTTTGAGGTACATAAATTATTAGCAGCATGAACAGAGCTTATGTATTGAGTGAAAATGAATTTGGTTTGTTCAAGACGCTAATTTATTTCTTAAGTAAACTAGGCATTATAAAATAATTAAACATCTAACATAAAACTTTTTTTTCCAATACTGAATTTATTCGGGCACTTTATTATTAATTAACGTCATATTTTTTAATCAACTTTAAAGTAAGAAGAGGGATTAGAAAACTTTTAAAATGTCCCGCTCACAGTAAAACGTACCCAGAATAGTCAAACACAAATAGTTTTAAATGTAAGTAAATTATAAGATCTATTCACTATTATATACTGAGCATACTAAAAAATACCTAGCCCATTTATTACTTTAAAAAACAGAACTAAAACGTAACTAGATGTTTTCTTATAGTAATATTATCGTTGAATTTTATTCTCAAATTTTGTAGATAGAAAGCTAGGACTTAAAATGTACTTAGGTATTTTTGTACTGACACAATATACATGTATCTGTGTCTACATTTAATAAGGAAGACCTTCTTCTCTAGTGTTTTAACAATTCCGATTAAAGAATTCGTTGAATCCGAGTATCGAAATTATCATGTCTATCTGAGTATATTATTACGTATTCTAAAATGATAATAATAATAATTTTTGCCTTATTATTTTATAATAACTTCACAAAGGCGAAAGCGAATTATTATTCATAAATTTCTAAGGGAAGGGGTAATCTATTTTCTTGGTAGGTGTAAAAGCTTTTTAATTTAGGAAATAAAAAAAATGCTGTAATATAGTACCATAATTGACATAGGGAAGGGTAAATACTACCAATACGCCCCCTTATCGATGATATAGTATCATAAGTTACATTATTTCTGGGGAAGAGTAAATACCCCCATTACCCCTTCCTTATCAATGCCCTTGGTTGGATGTCAAAATATCTTGCTTGGTCGCTTCTGCTATTTTACGCCCAGCGCGATTATATAATATTTTACTAATTTAATACTCACTAAATAAAGAGTGAACAAAACTAACTAGCAGTGCCATTTGGCTGAAAAAGTAACGTAGTTCAGTGTCAACACAGTATGTATGGCTGCATATTGATTAATTCAAATTAATCCGAAACAGGATGAATCCAACTTTTCCATTTATTTAATCATCGGGAGCTTAGTCAAAAGAGCGCAGAACAAAAGAGCCCGGAGAAAAAAGGGCGAACAAAATTGCGCAAAGCTTGCATGTTTCGTAATCCTCTATGATACATATTTTTTTGTTTTTATTTACGGAGACTACAGGATTCCTGACTGAATATTAAGAACACTGTACAGGATTCTCGACTATACAAAAGCAGTAACAAAACACAACTTTAATTCATTTACATTCTTTGAGGGGGCAGATGAGGTTCACTGACAAGGTTAGAATACATTTGATGAAGTTTACATTCGAATAAACAAAACGTTGCGTTGGTCGAAAATTAGACATCCACTTTATTGTCCTAGAACCGACAATCGACAACAAAGATTTAATTTGAGGGACACAATTATTAAAAATTTTTAATTGGTTTCGTTCGTTGCCAAAAAAAATCGATATGAGCTTTCTGACTTGGCAGAAATAATTCGATTTCATCTTTGACCTTGAGGCATAAAAGTAGAGCAGTACATTATGGATTCCAAAACTAATATACAGTGTGTCCACGTAAGTTGGCGGCATATGGGAAACTTTTTTATTATCAGCTTTACGAAAAAAAGTTATTCTTCATAAAAAGTTCTGCATGGTCCAAAACCTAAAATGCAACCATCAGATGTTAAATTTTTTCAGTCATATTACGAGGTTTGTCAAAAAATGTGATTTTTGCTCTAGAGTAAAGTACCTTTCTTTTTGACAATATCGAAAATTGTTATAAAGAAAAGATATTTGGAATTAAAAATAGCTTTCAAATATTCAACATTGTTTATTTACATTATTATTATTTGCATCCTAGATTAATTATGCATTAATGTGCAAACTTAAATTTCCAACGTAATCGCAGAGAAAATGTAGAAAAAAATATTTTTTTAATGTAAATAAACAATGTTGAATATTTGGAAGCTATTTTTAATTCTAAACATCTTTTCTTTATAACAATTTTCGATATTGTCAAAAAGAAAGGTACTCTACTCTAGAGCAAAAATCATATTTTTTGACCAACCTCGTAATATGACTAAAAAAATTTAACATCTGATGGTTGCATTTTAGGTTTTTGACCATGCAGAACTTTTTATGAAGAATAACTTTTTTTCGTAAAGCTGATAATAAAAAAGTTTCCCATATGCCGCCAACTTACGTGGACACACTGTATATATTTATATAATTTGTAACTGTGTGTACGGTTTATTATTGTAAATTGACTTTAAAGTAAAATGTTATATTTTTTGTTTAATGAATAAAAGTTCGTAAAACCGTCGCAAGTTTTACTAATTAAAGATCAGCCTCACAAATTACCTTATATTAACTTAATTTAACTCAGCCAACTTGGCAAAATGACAAGCCGTTTAGGTATTTTAGAATCAAATTTCTTAAAGTACATTTCTAGACCCTTAATTCAAAAAAACTGCATTTGGTATCCTAGTCATAAATAAGAAAATGAATATAACTTAAACAAAATACTTCCACTATGGTCATATTTTGAAACGCTTTGCTTTGCAAGGAATCCTATGGAATTTTGAAAACCTCACACATTAATAATGCCGAATTTGTACAAGATTAATAAAAAGTACGCTTGTTTACCAGCAACATCATCAGTTCCAAGTCAAACGTCATTTTCTAGGGCCTGACAAGTTACAAAGACGGAATTTTGACGTAGCTGTATATTTTAATTATTTTAAAATTATAATTATAAAAATATTATGTATCATTCTAGAATACTTAAATGCATCCGAGGATTTTGATACTAGGATTCAGTGAATATTTTGTCTGAAAAACTGAAATAGTGTAGATTTGCCAAGTAGTGCTATCTATTTTATGTATCAGCTATCGATGTTAAATAATCTGCTTTCGGTACCTAATGTAATCATGAATTTACAAAATTTAAGAATAAAAATCCAACTTTATAACATGGTTCTGGCGGCTCAATTTTTTTAAATATAATATAAATGTTGTTAGTTAAAAAGAACTGTTTAGCCTTGAATTATATTCTCAAAAAAAATGTTTAGTGTTTAGTTCTTACATATTTTCAAACTGGTCCACGCGACGTTTGGTGTTACCTTTACGAATTTCCCTCAATGTTTTGTATTTGTCGCGTCCTTGGCGTACGTTTTCCCTATGAATTTTGTCCATGGCAGTTTCCTTTGTCTCGTCGCGGGACTGTGCGAGATCCTTTTTGAGAGCCTGGAAAAAACAATTAAACAAAATTAATGCATGTAAATATCAAAATTCATTAAAACTAGCAAATATTGAGATCTCGAAAAGATTAGAAGCAGCATGAGCCGAGGCTCTTTAAGTTTAAACAGGGCTATCAAAATGGACGGGCCACGATCCTCTACTTTGTTGACGTCACATCCGGGCCTGATTTTTTTTTGATGGTCACGTTACGACACAGCTGATTGTCTTTAAAATATTGAAGTTGGAATGACGGTTCATGGATATTTGATTTTTTTTTAAATAAAGCCGTTTTGAGATTGTTTTTACTTTATTCTGACAGAACAATTTTTTTTAAATGTATAGTAAGCCCTAATTTTTCATAGCCGCTTCATTAGCTCACACAAAAATTAAGTTTAAAGCAGAAGCGAATGTGACAATCACATATGACAAAGTCAAATACATGTCAAATATAACAGTTGGCATGTTCATGGCGGGTAATTTGAATTCAAAAAAAGGAATGCTAAATCTTAAAGATTTTAACCTTTTAATCATGTTGCTTCCTTACAAACCTTTGGTGAAATATCGGGATGGTGTCTGAGAATATTTCACTGAAATTTTGCGGAAATCTGTAGTGCCATTTTGAAAATATCATAAAAAAACGTCTGACCTCCCATAAGACCCAATGTAAAATTCAGCCCCGGGAGAACAGCTGATTTTTTCAGGGTCGTGGCCTCTATTTTTGTGTTGGCCTTGCTTTAAACTCTACCCAGGGGTACAGGGTTTTTTTTTGTTAAAGTTGACGTATAAGTCCCTGACACTTTGTCTCCGTCCAACATTGCTATTAGTTTGGCAGTTATTTTGAAACTAATCGCGTATTTACTATCCAATGGTAGCGGTGCTAGCAGGAAATAAATATGGAGTAATGGGATCTTTTTTGTTACCGGCTACATTAAGAAAATATAAAATTTGGGGATGGGACAATTCGCCGGTCAATTCGCCACGGGGACAATTCGCCGCGGGGACAGTTTGTCGCGGGAACAATTCTCCGCGGGGACAATATGCCGCGGGGATAATTCGCCGCGATATTTTTTATTTAAAAAATATATTTGCACTGGAAATTGTTTAAACAGTTTTATTTAACTTCACTTCGTATAATATATTTGTTTATTGAAGTGTAAACTTCTTTAGGCGTGTTTAGCAGTTTTTGTGGGTAGTGAATTGAACTGAGCTGTCAGGCTCGGCTATGTAACGCTCATTCGGGTGAAGTCGGCTCGAGTCGACTAACTGTGAAAGGAACATTCAGCAAGCGATATGATGATGCAGATGAAGGCCAGTATTATTAATTTCGCCTTGTTGGAGTTTACACTTCTGCCGTGTGGTCTTAAGCACACACAATGTATTGTATGATTACAACCTTGTTTCAAACTTTTCAAACAGAATTATCTGAAATTTGAAACTTCGCGGTGATTAAGGTCACTCAAGACAGATTCTTACTCAAATTAAAAAAAAAGAAACAAAATGGCTGATCCAATATGGTGGATTTTCCTATTTATGAACTGATATGCATCAAATTCGGAACTTTGGGATGTTTCAGCCCGCTGATTATGATTTTTAACTTAAACTTTAAAAAAATCAAAATGGCGGGTCCCCAATGGCGTACTTTCCTATTTATAAACCGATTTGCCTCAAATTTGAAATATGGCGGTGAAGCTAACTCAATACAATTTTTTATTCAAATTTAAAAACAAGAAAATGGCGGATTTTCCCATATATGAACTGATATGCATCAAACAATGCATCAAACTCGGAACTATGGTGTTTTTCAGGTCGCTGATTATTATTACTGACTTAAACTAAAAAAATCAAAATAGCGGATCTATAATGCCGCACTTTTTTATTTATAAACTAATTTGCCTCAAACTTGAAACATCGCGGCGGTTAAAGTAACTTAATACAATTTTTAAGTCAAATTTAAAAACAATGGCGGATCCAAAATGGCGGATTTTCCCATTTATGAACCGATATGCAAACTCGGAACTATGGGGTATTTCAGGTCGCTGATTAGTGGGTTTCGCGCAGGCAGATCTTGTAGTGATAATGTTTTTTATCTTAAACAAGTAATTGAGAAAAGAAGCGCCAGAAATATAGAGACTCATGTTACCTTTGTGGACCTACAAAAAGCATATGATACCGTTCCAGTAGAAAAATTAAGAAGGCTTAAGACAGGGATGTTGTATCTCTCCAACTCTTTTTAAAATATATATCGCAGTAGCTCTAAAAAACTGGAAACGTAAAGTGCACGGCATGGGAATACAACTTAACGACCGATTTACCATATACACACTACAGTTTGCTGACGACCAAGTAATTGTGGCTAATGATAAAGAAGACATGGAGTATATGATGAGAAAGTTAACAGAAGAATACCAAAAGTGGGGATTAACAGTGAACGTGGACAAGACACAGTACTTATGTATTGGAAACGAATCCAGTGAGTTAGTACTAGAAAATGGACAAACAATATCTCCATGCAATGAGTATGTATACTTGGGTGTCACATTTGATAAGACAGACTGTAAAGAATTGGAAAAAAGAATAGTAAAAGCAAAAAAAAAATGTCTTAACAGTATTTTATGGAGCAGAGAGATAAAAAAGAATGTAAAATTTAACATAAAATACAAAACAAAAATCGAAAGTGTCAAAATGGATGCAATAAGAAGATCAATGAGAATATCTAGAATAGATCACATAAGAAATAAGATCATAAAAGAAAGAATGGGAATCGAGGGAAGCATAACAGATGTCATCACTAAAAGGCAACTGATATGGTATGGCCATGTAGATTACCAAAGCAGGTCCTAGAATGGCAACTAATAGGGCGCAGAAAAAGAGGGCGTCCTAAACTAGAATGGCAACAGTCAATCCAAAGATCAATGAGTCAAAAGAATCTGATAGAGGATGATTGTCAGAATCGAAGGAGATGGAGAATAGGCGTCGGACAACGTAGAAAAACGTTCTAAACCGACATAGTAGTAGATTATAATTTTTAACTTAAACTTTAAAAAAATCAAAATGACGTATCTACAATGACGTACTTTCTTATTTATGACCCGATTTGCCTCAAACAGGAAATATCGCGGCGTTTAAAGTAACTTAATACAATTTTTGACTCAAATTTAAAAACATGAAAATGGCGGATTCAATATGGCGGATTTTCCCATTTATGAACCGATATGCCTCAAACTTGGAACTTTGCAGCGCTTAACGTCATTCAATACAATTTTTACATACATACAGTACCGGCCAAAAGTTGAGAAATGAACGCAAATTGTTAATAAATCTAATTCTGTATCTACACAACAGGGAACACTGCATAAACAGCGCAGTTTTTTATATTTTTGACATTTTTATTTCTGATAGTTACCTATGCTCTGCAGCATTTTACCCCTTTAACAAGTCACGAGCCGCCACTGAAAAAAACGCATACATTTTCTTGCCAACTTTATATGTTTTTCATGCTTTTATTATTTTTGTTTGAACTACAATTTTAAATAATGTTTGTGAGCCCCTTATAAAGTTCTTAACGTATTAAATAAAACTTTGTCCAAAATCATGCTCACCTTAAAAATTAAGAAAGACCATAAGCATCAGATTTTTTTCTGTCAAAAAAAAATATTTTTTCTAATTTGTTCCAAAGTTTTCACTCATAAATTTAAAAACGTTTTTAGTAAATTGGCATTTTAAAATGGTAACTGACAAAATAAAGTCTAGAGCATATAGGAAAGCATAAATAAAAATTAAATACAAATGCATGTGTAAGAATCTATGTAAAAATGTACTTGTGTCCGAAAGAAAAATATTTAATTATTTTGGTTCAGTTTCGTTTAGTTTGATTTTTTATTTCTGTTTTTTTCTGTTTAAAATATGTTGTCTTAGTTTAGGTTTAGCTTAGCAATATAAAAATAAAGTCATGCCAAAATATTAGTTTTCAAGAACTGTTAAAGAAAACATCTATTAAAACTATATTTTTACATGATTGTCGGTTTTGCAAGCCCATTCCGTTTGCTGAATAAAAACAAAATAATTACTAAAAATATAGTTTTTTTTATCATTTTTACTCCCACTACATAAAAAACACACATCAATCTACCTCATATCTAAGCTTTTTATCTTTGCATAGTCTGCAGCATATGGGGATCTAAAAATATTTAAAATACAAATGTATGTTTAGGAGTCCATGTAAAAATGTAATTATATTTTTAAGGAATAGAGGTCCACCAAGTTATTAAGTATTAAACCATTTATCGTTTAATACTGATAAGATAATTCGGTAAACTGATATATCACATAAAATCAAATATGAAGTTAATTTTGTATACAAGGTCCCTGCCAATGTGATTTGACTCATTTTATAAAAAGGTAATATAAAGGTAGATTTCCAAACGCAAAGAAAATAATCAAATATCAAAAACAATATGTGAATTAATTTTTAAAACTCAATTAACAATAACGCCACATAAACTCACTAATAACTTACTACTCAAATCGGCTTATTAACTTCGTGTTATTAACTCGCGATATCTACAGCTCGATATCTCTCACTGGCTCGTTCCGCGAGGTCCGGCCGCCTATATATCGCCTTCGATCTATTGCGAACTATCTATCCTTTTTCGCCACTAGAACGTTCGCGTATAAGAACGAGCGTGAGTCATAGATAACGCAACTAAAACCTAGACTAATAATACAACCATAAGAGAAGCCAACCTAAAAACTTAAATAAATTCTAACTATAAATTTAAACAATATGTTTTATCATCAGAGGCTATACCCCTTTTTCCCCTTGACCTTTTTTGCGATGCGCGGTAAATTCTAAGATAAAAAAAATAGATTATTCGTTTTATTTTAAAACTAAAACTGGTCTTGTACCTTCTTCGCATTTGCGACAGATGATACATGACTATTTTAATTTCCTCTACTAAATTACAAAAAATTGATTTTTAGTTTTTGTCTCTATAAGTGACGGTAGGAGATATAAAAAAGATACAAAAAAAAACCAAAAGCTTTCTAAATATACCAAAAAAAGAATGCATTTTATGGCGGCACTTCACTTGGCCTAGTGTTTTCGATAGCGGTTTTGCTGTATTTGGTCAAATATTCGAAACATGCTATCAACACGCAAGAACGGAATTACCAAAAAACTTAACGATGCCAAATATGTTTGCTTAAAGCCTTTTTCCTCGCAGTAACTACAAGTTACCAGGTAACCTGGTTACTCGTTTTCTGTTTTTCTTCGCTGAGTAACACTAACTATGACGTCACGTGTAACCAGCCTAGCAGACGTGGTTGCTGAAATATTTTGAGGTTAAGATCGTGTTTTTTTGTTTTTTATTCTCAAAATGTTTGATTTTAATCATTAACTTCTATACCCTACAGGGCGTTATACAACTCAATGATTTTAATATATATATATATATATATATATTACCAACGAATTATGTTTGGTAACGGTAGAAAATGAAGCACATCCCTTGAAGTTGGTCCTATATCAATTCAACTGCAACTAGTCTTAAAATGTACTGCATTTGGTGTTCTGTGGTACTGCGGCCTTACCACAGAATACCAAAGGAGCCCCCTGTTTCCACCCCGATTCAAAAAACGCATCAGGTAACGCTGCATTTAAAACTGGTGTAAATCCATGTCCCGTGATACGTTTTTTGAATCGGGGTGGGCATGCATTGGTGGAAACAATGACTTATTTTCTGCATTTCGGAAGTTCCTGGTAAAAACAAAAACAAACAATTGGAAACGTCATCCACAGCTGACTGTCTGACGTCATACAGCGGTTACTCCGAGTAACCGTGACATCATTTCGAGTAACTTAAATGAGTGACTAGTAACCTCAAGGAAAAAGGCTTTTATTCGCAAACTAGTAAACAAGACAAGGCCATATTCGTTTGCGTTTGTGCAGTCCATTTTTTCAACAAAAATAACTTTTTACTTTCGTTATCAAAGCAATACATACTAAATATTACCGCTACACGGTAGATTTGCTAAATCAGGAAGCCACGTATGATTATTTGACTCCTTTGATGTGCATTAACAACCGACGACGGAAACGCGTGTTTGCTGTTAGCTCAATTTGCCACCTTTGGTTCGGTTCGGAAATATAACGAATAGCTTCTCTACACATCGCCGTTTTGAAATACTCTGCCAATCTATGGGCACCTAAGCTCACACTAGGTACTATAGTTATAGTGTGAGCTAATATAATCAAAAACTGAAATATATTTTATTCAACTCCAGACTCAATTACCTTTCGTTTGATACCACACAAGCCATGTTTTGACTTAAACTCAAATTTTTTTAATCTACCCCCCACCCTTTAAAAAAAAACTAAAATGTATTTTGTTTAACTCCAGACTCAATTACCTTTCGTTTGATATCACACACGCCATATTTTCACTTAAACTCTAATTTTTGACATCTACCCCCACCCTTTTTTTAAAAATAAACTAAAATTCATTTTTTTTAACTCCAGACTTAATTACCTTTCGTTTGATATCACACACGCCATATTTTCACATAAACTCTAATTTTTGGAATCTACCCCCACCCTTTTATTTGGCTTGCGTTCGGTGGATTTTGTTCATTTTTAAATGGGACCATCACGGCCCAAGACCCAACTTAGGTACCAACTTTCATTAAAATCGGACAAGCGGTTTTTGAGTTATGCGGGTTGGTCGTTACAGACAGACATACAGACAGACAGACAGACAGACAGCAAAACAAAAAAGTTTCAAAATCATCTGAAACGCAAAGATATATAAAAAATTTTGAAATCGGAGCAACTTTTTTTTTTTCGAAAAAATTAGGATCACCATAGCTCACACTACTTATAGTAGTAAATAAAACAAATATACGAATACGCTAAGCCAAGTGAAGTGGCGCCATTAGAGGCTATCATCGCGCATCGTGCACTCCAAAAAAGTTCCAAGGGAGAAAAAGGGTATGACTAATTGACATTTAGGGCTAAAGTAGAAATGACAAGAAGTAAAGTATGTCTTAAAACCAGCAACGAACATGGAAACACTACCCACTCCCACATAATATAGGGCAAAGTACATTTTTAGCTCACACATATACTATACTATAGTAGTGTGAGCTATGGTGATCCTAATTTTTTCGAGAAAAAAAAAGTTGCTCCGATTTAAAAAATTTTTATATATCATTGCGTTTCAGATGATTTTGAAACTTTTTTGTTGCGCCGTCTGTCTCTGTCTGTATGTCTGTAACGACCAACGCGCATAACTCAAAAACCGCTTGGCCGATTTTAATGAAATTTGGTACCTAGGCTGGGTCTTGAGTCGAGATGGTCCCATTTAAAAATGAACAAAATCCACCGAACAGAAACCAAATAAAAGGGTGGGGGTAGATTTCAAAAATTAGAGTTTATGTGAAAATATGGCGTGTGTGATATCAAACGAAAGGTAATTGAGTCCGGAGTTTAACAAAATACATTTTAGTTTTTTGTTTTTTTTAAGGGTGGGGGTAGATTTCAAAAATTTGAATTTAAGTCAAAACATGGCTTGTGTGGTATCAAACAAAAGGTAATTTAGTCTGGAGTTAAATAAAATATATTTCAGTTTTTAGTTATATTAGCTCACACGTACACTATAACTATAGTACCTAGTGTGAGCTTAGGGGCCCATATATTGGCAGAGTATTTTATAACTTATCTTAAAACGGATGCATCTCTGTCAAATTCTCCCGCTCTGAGCAGAAAGTATAGAACAAATGGAGATTGAAATTCACAACCAACCAAAGTAAAAAGAGTGGGTACATCATGCATTTGACATTACCATAGAAAAAGCGAAACATTGGTTTAGACAGCCTAGCCAAACTCACTATACTTTGATTTTATCGTGGCCTTGTCAAAATGGTCAGTTACTGTTATTTTTGTTGGCAAAGAAAGAAAATCTCGGACTTCCTCTACTCTAATAGAAAGAGTAATGTTTTAAGACCCTGAGCAGTAATTGACAGTTAGATTTTATGCCGAAACCGCTCAATCAAACTATGACATATGATACATCATTTTGAAAAGAATTCAATCACGAATTCGAAAAATAATTAACATATTGGCCATTCCATAAGAAAAAGTGCAACTTTATGTCATATCTCAAAAACTAAAAGTGACAGTTAAAATTTAGTTTAGCGGTTGAATTCCCCGTGACAAAGTCTATAAAATTGCAATTTACTCTAAATCAATATTTCCAATAATAACGAAGTTATAGACCCCCCTCCAAAATGCAGAATTTTCAAAAAGCCCCCGTAGCTCAAAGACGAGACTATATTTCAAAATGCGGTTTTCACTATAAGTCTTCTCTTGAAATTTGAGCCTCGCAATGCGTGGTCAGTTTTTCTCTGTCTTCCCTAGAAGTACCTTAAACCCCCCCAAAAGTGCCCAATTTGGGACACCCTGTATATTTAATTATCCGTGGTTTCGAGGGCAAAATAGATACGTTCGATTGAATGCAAAAAGAACCTAACTTTGAATTTAAAACATCTGTGTTATTTTTAACTTTAGGAAAAAAAATCAAAAGACAATTTTTGTTTAGAATTAAAAGACCTATCAGAAAAAAATTATGTTCAATTAAACTTTTTTTTATCTTAAAGAGCATCAAAAATTCTACTAGTTTGCCAATTTAAACTTTTTTCTATCTTTAATATAAAAAAAGTTAGCAATGGTGGACACTTAACTTGGATAACCCTATATATTAAGGTTACAGTCACCAATTAAGACTTACCTGCAACTGATCCTGTAGCCTCTCGTTCTTCTCCGCCTGAGTTTTCCTGTCCTCGATCGGATCGATAATGTTCTCGTCAGTGTTCAAGTCTTTGCTGACGTTACCGTTAACCATCTCGTCATCATCGTCTTGGTGATTTTCCTCCAGATGACCTGTCAAAAATTACAAATACAAGCCATTTATTAAAAAAAAAAAACAAATATTAAACATAATTTAAATTTATTTAATAATCTTTAATCTAGTTTTGAATCAATCCTGACATACCTTTAGTGGCATTAGCCAATTGTTGCAAACGCAACTCCTCTTCTTTGCGACGAGCAGCTTCAACTTCGTCTTGTAAACGCTGAGTTTCGGAGTCCTTTTGCTCAACCTAAAAGAAAAAGAAAATTTCCTCGGTATAAGAAAACTAAAGCCATAGTATGTATGTACGTGCAAGACAAATAATACTTAGTTAATTTTCCTAAATATTAATTATTCCGTTGCACTGAACCATACAAGTTGTCACGTGACACCGCAAGGTGCGCGGATAGAAAGTGCGCAATTACGGCGTGTTTTACTCGGTTTCCAAAACTACAATTCAATCAATTGCAATTAGTGCCAATCAATTTTAAAATTATTCCAATCCGTTACCTCAACTCCTCACAGTGATTTCGATCAACTCAAGAACTCTGGTAGAAGCCTGGGCGCCCAGTGAATGGAATTTGTACCGCCGAGAAATAGCAAGGTAGGTGTCAATCGACATTGTATGGTTCTCGCGTTATTTTCCATTTTTATCCTTAATGCGTTAAAAGTTTAACCAGCGCCTAAAGCTATCGAAAGGGTGTATGTCTTGTGCATACAATGTATGTATATGTACATTTGTCCCAATGTAAATTGAAATGAAATGATAAAAATTTTTAAGGATTTTTGGGAAATAAAATTATGTTATGTTATATTATGTCCCACTTTCTTTCTTTCTTGTTTTTGTACTTTTTTATAATACTCGTTTTAATTTAATATTTTACTTTGTTTAGAATATTTCGTCCATCAACATCCAGATCATCAGACCAGAACAATGGACAGAACACTATAAGGGACTGCTGCAGGAGACGAGACCCGAATATCTGGTAGCCTCTCCGAGCAGAGACATAAAAGCTAGCGGATCTGGGGCAATATATGCTGAAATGCTCAAATATGGATCAGAGAAACTACTTGAAAATCTCACATATATTATCAATCAATGCATAAACGGACATCCAGTACATGATGATTGGAAAATTGCATTCATATCCTTAATACATAAAAAAGGAAAGAAGCTGGATTGCAACAATTACAGAGGAATTTCAGTAATCAGTACTCCAAGTAGATTGTACGGAGGATTCTTAGAGATCTAATAGAGAATGATGAACAAGAAGAAGAAGAGCAAAGTGGGTTTCGTGCAGGCAGATCTTGTAGTGATAATGTTTTTTGTCTTAAACAAGTAATTGACAAAAGGAGCGCCAGAAATCTAGAGATTCAGGTTACCTTTGTGGACCTACAAAAAGCATATGATACCGTTCCAGTAGAAAAATTATGTTGTATAGAATAGAGACTTGTCGCGTAACAGAAAAATACAAAGCAAAAATGGAAAGTGTCGAAATGGATGCAATAATAAGATTAATGAGAATATCTAGAACAGATCATATAAGAAATGAGATCATAAAAGAAAGAATGGGAATCGAGGGAAGCATAACGGATGACATCACTAAAAGGCAACTGATATGGTACGGCCATGTACAACGGATGAGCGACGAAAGAATACTAAAGACAATAACAAAAACTAAATAATTTTTTTTTTCAATAAATTTTTTTTGTTTTTTTTATAGATTTGTTGAAGTGAACCACTCTGCTTGATTGTTTTGATTAGTTGTCATATTTGATCTAGTCAAGTGGTTAATAAAATTTGAACAAAAACTTGGTGGTCGGTATTTCTATAAAAGTTTCAAAAGGTTGTTAAAATGTCCAAACTAAAAAGAACTTCAAAAGAAAATAAAAACACAGATGCTTTTATGGAGAGCAATGAAAAAAGAATTTTAGAATTTAGAATACCATGATAAACTTATTTAGGTTTTGTCATAAAATCTTTATTTTTGTTGGATGATATTGGGAAGTCTAATATAAGCCTAAATAATAAAATTGATTTTCTTGGATTTGAAACTCAAAAAATTCAACTTTCCCGAGCTATCTCTAGCCCTGAAAAATTATGAGTAAATGTAAATTTGAGTCCATTCAAAAACTGGAAAGAAATTTGAAAATTGCCTTGAGTTCCAAAGTTTAGATAGTCAAAATTCTGGTTCTGCATCTGCTCTTCTAAACACATTTTTTGAACAAGACATATCTGCCACCATTCGTTTAATATTAAAAATTGATGATAAAAAAAATATACTACTACTACTATGTCGGTTTAGAACGTTTTTCTACGTTGTCCGACGCCTATTCTCCACCTCCTTCGATTCTGACAATCATCTTCTGTCAGATTCTTTTGACACATTGATCTTTGGATTGACTGTTGCCATTCTAGTTTAGGACGTCCTCTTTTTCTGCGCCCTACTGGTTGCCACTCTAGGACCTGTTTTGGTAATGTTTCGTCGTTCATCCGTTGTACATGGCCGTACCATATCAATTGCCTTTTAGTGATGTCATCCGTTATGCTTCCCTCGATTCCCATTCTTTCTTTTATGATCTCATTGATCTTCTTATTGCATCCATTTCGACACTTTCCATTTTTGTTTTGTATTTTTCTGTTACGCGACAAGTCTCTATTCCATACAACAGCGTGCTTTTTACCATTGTTTCATATATGTTAAATTTTACATTCTTTCTTATCTCTCAGCTCCATAAAATACTATTAAGACATCCAATAACCTTTTTTGTTTTTACTATTCTTTGTTTTTTAAAAATAATATGTTCTTTATCAAATGGAAATGTATTTTAAGAATAAAGAAAATGGACGCATTTGATGTAGTCAATTTATGAAAAGATTACAAAAAGAAGGCAAGATTTCGTACTTTTACAGAGAAAAATTAAAACTTTTTCAACAGTTCAACTGTTAGCCCCCTTGTAGTTGTACAAAAATTTGCGTGGATTTTAAAAAATTAATCAATTTGTTAAAAGACCAACGCTTCTATTTAAATGCCCATGGAAAGAATGCTGTTTCCAATATACAGCGTGTCCACGGATAGAGTTACTGTAAGGTATAAATGACAAAAAAATTTCGATTTAGATTCTGATTTTCTGGGAATCACTGCTTGGTCCTAAACTAACATGTTACGAAAATGAGACAAATCAATTAATATACAGGGTGGTTTAGTAGGATGATTTGATAAAAAGTGTTAAGGTTAAAGATTTGTTTTAAGAGATATCATGAAAGGTTATTAAGAAAAGTTGTTTAGAATTAAAAGTTACGAGTGATTTTCAATTTTCAGAAAAATCAGCTTAAAATCGTCTAAACAAAATTTTCATAATCGACTTATAAAATCAGAGTTGGCTGATTTTTCTGAAAATTGAGAATCTCCGTAACTTTTAAATCTAAAGAACTCTTCTTTATATTTTCGAAAATCTTTTAAAACAAAATTATTTTAATCTTAACATTTTTGGCTGCCAACGTTCGGTCGCCCTTATTGGAGGTTGCGCAGTAGTCGAACCGCTATCTAATTATTTTTCTTTATTTATGGTAGCAGGTACAGTCAGGGACTTTTCAAATTGCCGGTGTATTCTTTTCTGTCAAAATTAATGATTTAAAGAAAACCAAACAAAATAATTTTAAATATGTATGTATACAGACAGAGGTAAGGTTCACAATTTTTTTGTTTTGATTTAAACTACTTTTCCGAATTTCAAATATAAATATTTTCGAGAGCGGCAATTTAAAAAGTCCCCGACTGTACCACTTGGAAGCCTATCTTTTAAGATTCACTTCCAAACACTCTCTATAGGTTGATGACAATGTTAAGAGAAATCTTTATGTGATTTGCGACCAAAAAGAACTTTTTAAGAAACTGTCATAGACTAAATTTTAAGCTATTTTATGGCCAATTTGGTAGTAATCTGATAAACAGCTACTTTCTCTTGAGCGACTATAGCTGGCAGCAAAAAAATATAACCGCATTTGTGCGTTTAAAACGATATAACAAAAGTATTTTTTCTTTCTTATTATAATATTGATATTACCTCTTCTCTAATACGCTGCACTTCAGCCTGTTTGGCCTGGATCTCTTCTTCCAATTTTTGCCTTTCGGCGGCTTCCATGTTCTTGGATTCTTCTAGCCGTTCCATCATAGCTTGAAGCTCATTCTGTCTTTCTTCAAGTTCTTCCTTAGCGGCCTAAAATTTTTAAAAAATCGTAATATCAAACAAAATAAAAAATAGATTAATCATTGTGCAGCAGGGTTCGTGCAGTAGCGATTTAAAATAATGCACATTTTAATTGATTTGATTAACCACTTTATTTTTGTAAAAAAACATACCATGTGCCTGTGATTAAATGGGGGAAAACTATTTTAAATAAACATATATATTTATCGGTTTCACAACGTTCTACGTCTTCCGATACCCAATCTTCACTCGTTTCTGTTTGCCCATAATTCATCATCTAGGCCTCTTATTCTTATTTCACTGTCTATTCCTTCTCTCCAGCTTCTCCTTGGCCGTCTTCGTTTTCTTCGGTCAGTTGGTTTCCATTTTGTTTAGGTAGTCTTTCATCATTCATTCTTTGTACATGTCTGTACAACACCAGTTGTTTTGTTCTTATATCATCCACTAAAGTACGTTCACCCACTGTCATAATTTCTCTTATTCTTTGATTTGTAACTCTTTTTCTTTTTGATTTCCCTGCTGCTCTTCTGCAATAGTCCATCTCTGTAGCGGAAAGCATTTTTTCTGTTCTATCCTTGATTGGCCATACTTTTGAGCCGTATGTAATAATACTTTTTACAATGGTGTTATATATAAGCTTTTTGTTATGTTTTGATATATTTTCGTCCCAAATTATTCCATTTCATAAAGTTGTTGCTTTTCTTCCTTGTACGTTTCGATCTTTTATAGCTTTGTCTAGTGTTCCGTCAGCTGTAATTTTTAGACCTAAGTATTTATACTCATCACAGGACTGAATTCGCTGCCCGGTATTTAAGATTAGATCCTGTTTCATTCCACCGATACACATATACTCTGTCTTATTGAGATTAACCTCTAGTACCCACTTATTGTACTCTTCTATTAGTTTTCGTGTCATATATTCGAGGTCGTCATAATCCTGAGCCACTACTATCTGATCATCGGCGAAACATAAAGTATACAAGGTGGTCTCGTCCAACGGAATTCCTATGTTTTGGCATTTTCTCTTCCATACTTTAAATCTTGTTCCAAGTATATCTTGAAGAACGTAGGTTTAAGACCTTTATTTTAACTTTTGCCTTACTATTGCGGTATAACTCCTTGATGGCCTTAATTAGTTGTACGCTTATGTTTGTGTTTTCCAACGCTTTCCAAAGTAGATTTAGTGGTATACTATCATATGCCTTCTGCAAATCGACGTAAAGCAGATGCAGCTCTTGTCCGTATGCCATTTTCTTTTCAATAACTTGGGTTATACAAAAGATATGATCTAAAGTCGATCTACCCGCCCTGAAACCAGCTTGTTCTTCTGCCTCTATGTCATTATATATTCGGTCTCCACTTTATTTCTTATTATTTTACCGTATATTCTGCTTAGCGTACTAGTCACAGATATACCTCTATAATTGTCACATATATCTTTCCGTCCTTTTTTGTGTATATATGACGTTTTCCACTCAGTTGGTACTACAGTTCCATTTAAATATTTTTGGAAAAGATTTCGTAATCTCCAAAACAGTTCTTCAGTGCCATATTTAATAAGTTCTAAATAAACATGCTGTATAAAAATTAAAAATATCTACAAGGGTTTGCAATATATCGAGCAAAAACATTGTCACTCTCAAGTAAACAAACTTAATTAAATTTGGCAGTTTTGTATCAGAAACTACGTTACTAAATGACGTTAAAGAATTATTTCCAGGACTTTTCGTTAGAATCCGTTTCCAAAATCTCCATGGCTATGTTTGCCTGCTGTCGTATTCTTTTATTTGTATAGCCACATTACAACCTTTTTTACCCTTTCCTATTATATTCTATATGTTGAAATAAACTGAGGAATCGATAATGAAAACAACTCACCTGTAATTGTTTAAGTTGTTCTTCTAATCTTCTAATCATTTCCTGAGCCTCATGTAGGTTAGCTTGGCTCCTTTCCATTTCCTCTTGCATAGCTAAAGCATAAAAAAATAAAATCTATATTAGATGAACTAAACTCAAAGCACAACGTCAAAATGCCAAATAGAAAAAGTGACAGACACAGACTCAAGCTTCTACATGCCAATAAATGCCTTTTGATTTACTGCAAAATCTTGAAGTTAAAAACACTAATATTGGGTCTGCATGCCGCAGTTGATTAAGGTACCGGTCAAATGTGGAAACCTGTGTTAAATCCAAATCATTTTTGTTGTTGTCTACTTTTACTAGGTGACAAATAAAATGTGCAACAGCCACAAGATGCTAAGGGCTCACTTTCGCTGATCGGGAACACTAAAAAAAAATACCAACCTTTAAGTCTATCTTCATATTCTTGCTGTTTCTTCTCAGCCCTCTCTCTGGCAGCAATTTCAAACTGCAGTTTTTCCCTCTGTTGCTGTTTGGCCAGTTTTTCTTCACGCGCTTGCGCTTTCATTTGTTGGACATCTACCAAAAAGAATAATCCTTAATGAAGCGTTCATGCCGTAATATAATATGAAAACTATTAGCTCACACTACTACTATACTATAGTAGTGTGAGCTATAGTGATCCTAATTTTTTCGAGAAAAAAAAAGTTGCTCCGATTTCAAAAATTTTTATATCTCTTTGCGTTTCAGATGATTTTGAAACTTTTTTGTTTCGCCGTCTGTCTGTCTGTAACGACCAACGCGCATAACTCAAAAACCGCTTGCCCGATTTTAATGAAATTTGGTACCTACGCTGGGTTTTGGGTCGAGATGGTCCCGTTTAAAAATGAACAAAATCCACCAAACACAAGCCAAATAAAAGGGTGGGGGTATATTTCAAAAATTAGAGTTTATGTAAAAATATGGCGTGTGTGATATCAAACGAAAGGTAATTGCGTCTGGAGTTAAATAAAATACATTTTACTTTTAAAAAAAGGGTGGGGGTAAATTAAAAAAATTAGTGTTTATGTGGAAATATGGCGTGTGTGATATCAAACGAAAGATAATTGAGTCTGGAGTTAAACAAAATACATTTAAGTTAAAAAAAAAAGGTTGGGGTAGATTTGAAAAATTAAAGTTTAAGTCAAAACATGGCTTGTGTGGTATCAAACGAACGGTAATTGAGTCTGGAGTTCAATAAAATTAATTACAGTTTTTAGTTATATTAGCTCACACGTACACTATAACTATACTACCTAGTGTGAGCTTAGGTGCCCATAGATTGGCAGAGTATTTTAATTGTACCGATATTGAACGTGGATTCAAATTGTGGTGTACAGAAAAAAATATAAAATTATATTTAGTTTCTGACGTGCGTAACATAGTATTCTTCTGCACATATGTTAAAAATTTCATAAATAGCTTAATTTTAAAAAAACATTGAGGTTTTATGAAAATGCACATTTCTTAAGAAATACATATACACTTTTTTTGGATTTAACCGAATATATATCACCTACGCTTTTCATATACCGTTCTTTTAACTTAACGTAAACTATTACCGTTTACTGAAATATATCCTTTTTTAATAAACTTTTCATAGGGACATCTCAGGAATACTATTTTATAAAACAGCAATTAGTCTCCAGTAGAAATTTTTTCAGGTTTTCTTTTTAAGAAAAACGTTTTAAAGATAAAATACTTTTATATAAAATTAGATACAATTTACTCAAGAAATTATTGCTAGTTTCACAGCATTTCGGTTGCGATAATACGTCATAAAGATGTGCTTGCAAAAAAACGGTGTGTTTGTTTTTAAACCTTTACACCAGTATTTACTAAAGGGTCTAAAATCCTGGGTTCTCAAGTTCTAGATCTAAAAGTCTAGATTTTAGTTGAAGGTTTAACTTACTTTTTCCCTTGGATGCAATAGTTTCTAATATTTATATAACTTGTTTAGAACAAGCCGGTTTCAGGGCGGGTAGATCGACTTCTGATCATCTCTTTTGTATAACCCAAGTTAGTGAAAAGAAAATGGCATACGGACAAGAGCTGCATCTGCTTTACATCGATTTGCAGAAGGCATATGATAGTGTACCACTAAATCTACTTTGGAAAGCGTTGGAAAACACAAACATAAGCGTACAACTAATTAAGGCCATCAAAGAGTTATACCGCAATAGTAAGGCAAAAGTTAAAATAAAAGCAAAACTAACCAAAGGCTTTCAAGTAAATAAAGGTCTTAAACAAGGTTGCTGTATCTAGCCTACGCTCTTCAAGATATACTTGGAACAAGTTCCTAAAGTATGGAAGAGAAAATGCCAAAACATGGAAATTCCGTTGGGCGAAACCACCTTGTATACTTTATGTTTCGCCGATGATCAGATAGTAGTGGCTCAGGATTATGACGACCTCGAATATATGACACGAAAACTAATAGAAGAGTACAATAAGTGGGGACTAGAGGTTAATCTCAATAAGACAGAGTATATGTGTATCTGTGGAATGAAACAGGATCTAATCTTAAATACCGGGCAGCGAATTCAGTCCTGTGATGAGTATAAATACTTTAATTACAGCTGACGGAACACTAGACAAAGCTATAAAAGATCGAAACGTACAAGGAAGCAAAGCAATAACTTTATTAAATGGAATAATTTGGGACCAAAGTATATCAAAACATAACAAAAAGCTTATATATAACACCATTGTAAAAATTATTATTACATACGGCTCAGAAGTATGGCCAATCAAGGATAGAACAGAAAAAAATGCTTACCGCTACGGAGATGGACTATTGGAGAAGAGCAGCAGGGAAATCAAAAAGAGAAAGAGTTACAAATCAAAGAATAAGAGAAATTATGACAGTGGGTGAACATACTTTAGTGGATGATATAAGAACACAGATACGGACATGTACAAAGAATGAATGATGAAAGACTACCTAAACAAATACTAAAATGGAAACCAACTGGCCGAAGAAAACGAGGACGGCCAAGGAGAAGCTGGAGAGAAGGAATAGACAGTGAAATAAGAATAAGAAGCCTAGATGATGAATTATGGGCAAACAGAAACGAGTCGAGATTGGGTATCGGAAGACGTAGAACGTTGTGAAACCGATAAATATTAAATATATATATATATATATATATATATATATAACTTGTTTATAAATAGCTTTTCCATGGTAATGCATTTACAGAGACAGTTTTAGTTCCTTATGTATTATTTAAATTTTTGATAAAAATTTTTTAATCGATCACGGATTCTATAGTTTTTTGAACTTTAAACCACCCCCTAAGAGGTGGTACTACAGTTTAAGACAATTTTTAATGGGAATCCTATGACTGTACGGACTTGATTTCCAAAAAATGACATCTTACAAACATTTTATATGGTTTCTCTTTATTTCTAAAATTAATTTAAATTATTGTGCTACGGCACGTTAGCGTAAACCAAATCTTTGCAGTTATTTGACCTAAAGTAATAAAAAAATACACTTAAACCGATCGAGGTCAAGTCTATAGATTTAGTACTTAGACCCGATCTAAGTGCTAAGTTTTAAGATCTTACTGGTGTTAAAGTTACTATGCTTTTCCAGTCACGCCATTTTCTTATAGGAAAACATGTCGAGCCCTGTATAATTCGTCTGAACGTGCATACTAATTGACAGAATATTTTAAAAAGTATTACTAATTACCAATAGTATCAGGCTTTCTTCTCCTCATATAGAGTTCATGATTTCCCATACACAGAGCTAGAATTCTTTTGTTGATCCTCACTCTGGGGGCGAAGAAGACAAAGTCTGGAGCTTTCTTGTCGATCGGTTTGATAATAAATTTGCGATCGTTAAAAGAAATGTTGCGAATTTCCGACCAGGGAAAGCCGATTTTCGGAGTCAATCTGGAAAATAAAGTAAAACGGTTAAGTAGATGCTTACATAATGGATCGTTGATACTTGTCTTAGTCATAGCCTTTTGTTATAAGTAAGTTAAAAGCCACGGTTTCTTATCGGAATGTTCATATAGTCCAAATTATACGCATTTGTAATTTTTGTTTATCTTTGTTTAGTATATTATAAACAGCGGTGACAATAAACTTTAAAAAAAGTAGTGTCTATGATTAACTTATTGATTAATTTTTTAAATAGGTAGGTAATTGGTTATGTGAAGTATCCGTCACTGTCAATCAAAAACATGAGTTTGTCAACTTGTCGGAAATTATTTTAAAAAGTTGTAAAATGTCGAGAAACAATAATAGGTACAATAAACAATCGCAGCTGATAATTTTAAATATATTGGCTTTTTTGCAACTGGAAAGGGAACAAGTCCGAAATGGAATCGCACTTCAATTTGAGAATGTGATACAGCGAGCCGCAGATGCAACAAAATTAAGCCCAACAACGATGGTAAATATTTTTAAAAAAATTTACGCCATACGTTTTTTTCTCACCTGGTGACGTCATTACAAATGCGTATAATTTAGACTATACAATGCTTGTACTTTTTCTTGATTGGTCATAGTCGTAAAAGTTGCCAACGTACAGCGTGTCCCATTTTCGATGGGATTAAATGGGAAACTCGGTTATTATTAAAGATATTGATTTTCTGATTGCACCTTCCCAACAAACAATTAAAGTTGTAACGACGAAACCCCAACTAGAAAGAATTTCTTAAAAGTAACCGCAACGTACTCCCGCTACGTCTCAGTATACCATACAGCGACGTTATAATTCCCTAAGTGGGGAACCAATTTCTGGTTATAACTACTTGGCCAAGTGTTTAAAGTCACTGTAGTAACAACTACACTACTACGTCGTAGCCAGGTATCTACTACGTCGCAGAGGCTGTTTTTTTTCCGTAATGGCATAAAAGTTGCGATGTAGTTGCAAATAATATAATCGTTTCTTTTTGGTAGAATTGTTACACAATATGGTGGAACCAACAGTAAACAGACTCGCTTAGTTTTTTTGTTTGGTTATGGTTATAATATGAACTATGTTTTCCAAAAGTGTGAGAATTTACGAGCAGAGGATCAAAATTCGAGTGCGACGCAAAGTTTTTTGTATAACATGCATTATATATATTGCAAAAAACCGGTGCGCCCGTAAAATTGAGCCGTTTTCTGGTAGCTGATGGAATTTTTGTGTTGTGATTTTGGAGGTTATGTTTTCATAATTGACAGTTAACTCCAACAAATGGTGCTTAAGAAGAGCATTTTTGGTAAGCTTCAACTAATTTGTTTATAAAATAGTATGGCTCTTTAATATGAGCTCATAAAACGACAACAAAAATATTAAATTTTCTTTCTTACATAAAAACATGGCGACTCAAACTATATTCCCTGATAGTCGAAAAGGTTACTTGAAAGTAGTTGCGGCTTTAAAGTTGAACCAAAAAGTTATTTTGTCTACATTGTTACATCAGATGTTACTATGATGACACAAACTTTTGTGGTAAAAATTAAAGTTATAATGTAGTTGTCGGATACACTTGTTTGGGACTCCAATGAAGCTTAACTTTCTAGTGGTAATTAAGTAGGATATAAAAGTCAGGGCGACTACGAAATAACGACTAAAAAGAAAGTAAAACTTTAGCAACGTCCTATTGTGGTAGAGAAGACTATCAGAATCGACTATCAGGAAACAATCCTATGAAGTAGTTTAGAGGGTCGTTTTTACGAAACATCTACTATTTCCTGATACTAAATAGTAGTTAGAACTAAAAAGTAACAAATTTTGGTTGGGATCACCACATTTCTACTATAAGAAAGTAGCAAAGCCTTTAGAACATGTAGCCGCTACTATAAATGTTAGTTGGGTTACCGTGCTCTTTTTTGGAGCCCTTAAAATGGTGTAATCAGATTTTTGCTATACCCCGTGGTTTCGCTAATACAGGGAGTTTTTGAAAAAATTGCATTTTAATTAATTCCTTGTATCTCGCTCATTTTGCAAGATATTTTTATTCTGTAAAAACCTTTCTATGGCAACTTTTTTAGAGCAAAATAATGACGTTGTCAATTTTTTAAAATATTGTTTAGTTTTTGAGATATGGTATTTATCATAAAAAAATTAAATACGGACCTGGATTTTTTTTATTACTATTTTGATTGGTTCCATGCTATTATTACCCTAAAATAATAAAACTTTAATATTTTTTTGATTTAAGATTAAAAAAAACTATTTAATATTTGAAAACAAAAATTATAGTTCGAACCTGGAAATTTCCAACGTAATTATAAATTAAAAATTGCAAGACACACTAGTTGAAAGATTTTTAGTTTATCTGTTTTGTAAAGTAATGATAATTAAAAGATTTATAAATAAAGTAAAAACGTTAAAAAGTTACAAAAATAATATCATACTAATTATTTGATGGTAGCACAGCAGGTCGTGAAATTTACAAAACAAAAGCATGGAATTGACATTGTCATTTTACTTGTCATTTTTGTGAATGGCTTACATTGTGAATGGCTTACAATTATTTTAAACTGGCTAGAAATCGACCATATCCAGATTTTGAAAAATGTGATATGATTGACTGCTTCATTCAAGCAACAAAATCCCAATATTTAAATGGCAGAAATATTTTTATGCAAAATGCGTTAAGAAAAATTACTCAAAAATGCCAACAATGTCTTACACATAATGGTAATCAGAAAAATTAGTTATTTCTTGTAATTTATTTTTTTTTGTATTTTTCGTAGACTTTATTTCAAATAAATCTGTAAATTAACGTAAAACCATTTTATATCAAAACAGTTAAACTAAATATTGTTTAACTAGCAATTTTTAATTTATATTTATGTTGGAAATATCCAGGTTCGGCATATTTTTTTTTTAAATATTAAATATTTTTTTTTTACCTTAAAACAAATTTTTTTTAAATTTTTATTATTTTGTGATAATACTAGCATGAAACCAATCAAAATAGTACAAAAAAAAATCCAGGTCCGTATTTAATTTTTTTATGACAAATACCATATCTCAAAAACGAAACAATATTTTAAAAAGTTGACAACGTCATTATTTTCTTCTAAAAAAGTTGCCATGAAAAGGTTTTTACAGAATAAAAATATCTCGCAAAATAAGCGAGATACAAGGGATTATTGAAAATACAATTTTTTCAAAAACTCCCTGTATTAGCGAAACTACGGGGTATAGCAAAAATCTGATTACGTCATTTTAAAGGGCTCAAAAAAAGAGCACGGTAAGGTGCAATCAGAAAATCAATATCTTTAATAATAACCGAGTTTCCCATTTAATCCCATCGAAAATGGGACACGCTGTACACCCTTGCTGTTGCTTTTACAGGGCCGAGTCTAGGCATGCAGCTGCCCCCGGGCAAATCATCAATGTGCCACCCTACGACTTAGTAACTATTTTAAGAATCTTGGTTAAGGGCGGATCTAGAAATTTCCTTGGGGGGAGGGGCGAGGTTGAGGGTTAATTATCGGTTACATTAAATTTAGAATTTTGTGGTGTCCATTATGATTTGATGCATATCAGTTAATCATAAATAGAAAAGTCCGCCATTTTGGATCCGCTATTTTGAGTTTTTTAAACTTTTATTCATAAATCATATTCAGCTACCTTAAGCAGCCCAAAGTTCATAAATTAATACATATCCGTCTATACATGAAAAAATCCGCCATTTTGGATCCGCAATTTTAATTTTTCATAGTTTCATTTAAAAATCTTAATCAGCGATACCAAGCACTCCAAACTTCTAAACAAACTATACTTGATGTTGTATTAAAGTGACACCGCGTCATCAAAACCTTGATGGGTGGGAAAGGAGTAGAGGGGTACATACAGTGGCATGCACTTCCTTTAATTTTTTTATTGATATTGATTCCCAAAATGAGGCACTGCACTAATTAGTCATTAGCTTACTATTTTACTTGCTTTTTATTGATGTCTTCTTCTAAACGATTTCATTAGAAAGGAACATATATACTCTTATCTGGTTGTTACGAACATATTATTGATTTAGCCGGGCTTTGACGTTTTCTATTCGTTGTTTTAACTGTTTATGTCAAACAAATTAATTATGACGGAGCTTTTCACAAAACAAATTACCGTTTTTGCAACTAAATCAATGTTTGCGCACATTTTAATATAGTTTTGGATCCTCTTTTATGTTTCGGATCTTTATTTATTAGGTAAGTACCTATTTGATCTCTCCTCTAAAAGTTCTTAATATTTTATCCTTGGAACATTAAACCCCGAGTGACACACTGCATGTACAAAGTAAAACACTAATTTTTGAAGGCTTCTTTACTTAGATTTTGCCGCAAAATTTGGTTTACCATAGAGATGACGCGGTGCCACTTATATCCAACTATACGTTGTTTGTTTTATTTCGAGAATCATGGCCTTTTTTTATTACTATTTTTTTGGTTACCTAGTCCTAAGTTTTATTTGTTACACCTTTTATAACTTTAGCACTAATTTGGGACTTTAGCAACCTGTAATATTCTAAAAAAAAGTTATAAACAAGGCCTGTGTCATATAAAATACTATAATTTTATAACAATAAAAAAATAATCAAAAACTCTAAAGAAGGATCTGTTGATTTAACTTAGTACTGTCCTGAGCGCAGATATGGTCTCTAGCATCCGGCCATACTCAGATTGTGTTTGTACAGCGTCTACAAGCTTACTTAGCTTTACAAGAATTTTGTATTTGATCTACATAGTCGCTCTACTATACTGTATCATTTAATCATGACAACTGGGTTTAAAAATGTTTGATAATTCAGCTGGTAGGCCGACTATGTAGCAAATAAAGTGTGTAAACGCGCAAAATCCTTGTAAAGCTAAATAGTTCGTAAACGCTCCGCAGGGCTTAGTCTTTTTGTGATGAAGTTTGTATAAGCGTAAAAGCTGATCTTCAAAATTTAGCTAAATAATTTGTAGATGCTGTGCCGGACTTTTTATGATGAAATACAATACTGAAGAAAAATACCACGACCGTTTGAAAGATTGACAGTTTGATGTCAAGAAATCCTAACTGAAAAAAGTACCTACAAATAAATCATCCCTTATTTTAGCACTTACTGATCCTCTTTTTCATAAATATTCAGTAAGTTTTATTATACATTTTATACTTTTAGCACTAATTTAGGACTTTAGTAACGTGTAATATTCTGGAAAAAGTTAATAAAAAGGCCTGTGGCATATAAAAGATTTACAAACACAACTTTTTCTGGGTATTACGCCACTAGTAAGGAAAAATTATTTTAAAAAATTTAAAAAAAAACCACTGCGTTTCTCCTAGAAAAAAAAAATCACTAATTTGTCAGTGGCTTTCTATAAAAATAAATAATTGCCTAGTAAAACCTAAACCACTTATCTTTTAATTGAATTTGAATACGCTACGTTTCGATTGCCAATCTACAATCGTTTTCAAGCTCTTTATTTATATTTTCTCTCAAAATCTTAAATGTTTCTTGCTCAAATATATTTTTTATTATTATATCGTTGACAAATTGTCAATATTCTGAAGTTTATCAAAAACAATTGACCAATCTAAACAAAACACAAGGTATAAGTGGTTTAGGTTTTACTAGGCAATTATTTATTTTTATAGAAAGCCACTGACAAATTAGTGATTTTTATTTTTCTAGGAGAAACGCAGTGGTTTTTTAATTTTTTTAAATAATTTTTCCTTACTAGTGGCGTAATACCCAGAAAAAGTTGTGTTTGTAAAATGAATCCGCCACAAACATATAGATTTTATTTATATAAAAGATTATATATTTATAACAATAAAAAGAAAAATTTCAAAAACTTTAAAGAAGGATCTGCCAAGATTTAACTTAATACTGTTCTGTAACGCAGACATGGTCCCTAGCATCCTGCCTTACCCAGATTTTGTTGTCAGTTTTCTCTAACATTTGACTCGTTTCCGAGCACTCTACAGCGTCTAAAAAGTATTTAGTTTTACAAGAATTTTGCACTTGATCTGCATAGTCGCCATACTATACTATAATTATATTATTTAATAATGACAACTGGGTTTAAAAATGTTTGATAATTCAGCCGGTAGGTCGACTATATAGCAAATAGTTTGTTAACGCGCAAAATCCTTGTAAAGCTGAATAGTTCGTAGACGCTGCGCAGGGCTTAGTCTTTTTGTGATGAAATTTGTATAAGCGTAAAAGTTGATCTTCAAAATTTAGCTAAATAATTTGTAGATGCTGTGCCGGACTTTTTATGATGAAATACAATACTAAAGCAAAATACCACAACCGTTTGAAAGATTGACAGTTTGATGTCAACAAACCCTATCTGAAAAAAGCACAGTGAATATCGGTTATAACGACATTGAACGGACCGCTTAATTTTGGTCGTTATAACCGAGCATCGTTATAGAGAAAAAAAGAAACAAAATGGGTTATATTAAATAAATCGGTCGGGACCTTAATATGTCGCTATAATAACCGATATTGTCAGGAATGCAAATAACCCCTGACTGTGCCACTGTACGAAACCATATTGGAAAAGCGACAAACACAATTATGGTTCTGTTAAGATGAGAAAGTGGTTCCGCCTCCCTCCAAAATAGAAAACATTTGGTTGCCGCC
Organism: Aspidapion aeneum; assembly: GCA_963576565.1. Lineage (NCBI taxonomy): Eukaryota > Metazoa > Arthropoda > Insecta > Coleoptera > Brentidae > Aspidapion > Aspidapion aeneum. Next base: position 9,674,440 of record OY755040.1, read on the forward strand.
TACCACACAGCAGATGGTTATGGCGAGAAAAACTATTGAAAAGTCTAGAGTGGGAGTCGTAATGGTTGAGCGTGGGGATACAGCAAGTAGCGAGAGGGTTTTCCCTTTAAAGTGATTGGACATGGAAAAACTGTGAGATAAGAAAATGTTGTCTATAAAATGTATTTTATCTCTGTTTTTGTTTAGCTTATCTTGTTTAGCTCATTAGCTAGAATGTAAAGTAAATTTTAGGATTATCAGCAACGCCACTGACTTGGTTCCTCCAAGCTCTTAAAAGAGGGGATAATGGATTATTTAGGTCCAACCAACCCTTTATAAAAACCCAAACTTTGAGAAGACAAGTCGGGAGTTACATTCTAAGTTTTGTTGAATTTAACTAAAACCTCTAAAAGTAATTGTCAGTAAAGAAACATAAGATTTTTATATTTAAATAATATTTTGCAGTTTGTTATTATGGTAAGTTAAAGTTTTTATTTTAATATTTTGGGTCTTGTTCGTTTTATAGGTCATAAGAAAAGTCTTGTAACAATTTGTAAATTGCAACAGAGTTTTATTTTGTATTCATTAAAGTTTGTAACGTTTTTAAAACTGTTTCATATTTATTTTATTCACATAAGAAATCTACTACGGTACCCTCGTTTAAGGGTTCGATTTAAAATAAAATCCTAATTATAAGCGATATTCACTGTACCTACAAATAAATCATCCTTTATTTTACAACTTACTGATCCTCTTTTTCATAAATATTCAGTCCCAAGGCATCCACACCCAAGTACAATTCAGTGCCTTTTTTGTTTTTGATTTCAAAGTAGTTTACACCATACATTTCCAAATCTTGGGCGATTTTCAGATATTCCATCATGGCATCTTCTCTGAGCATACCTGTTAAATAAAAATGTCACTTAAATAATGGATTTGTATACAAAAGAAGTAACACTGCAAAGAGAATTTACAAAATGTTTTATCCTATAAATTATGTTAAGATAAATTACATCCAGCTCTACTTCCTTCTGCCTTTAAAATCTTTAAAACATTAAGTTTAATATCTGTTATATACATATTTTTACACCATATCGAAAAGGTTTAGATAGATATCAAAATAAGATAAATACAAAAGCTTCATAATTTTTTACTAAATTTAATTAAATCTTTGGGTCAGAATTCAAAAAAAAAATCTAAATGTCAAAAAAAAATTGATAAGTCGATGGTTTTTTTTTAAATGAAACATTATTTTAGGTTTTTATAGATCTTTTCCTGCTAATTTCAAAAATATATAGGTATGATGATATTATTTCGTTTATTGATACCTACTCTTTAAAACATCAAGACAGCCATAAAAGGCAATCGCATTGACACAAAATGTGATGGTGGTGTTTTTGTAAGGTAAATAATTTATTAATTTTTACCACACGCGGTGATTCTGCGCAGTAATTTGTCAATAAAATAAAAAAATAATACAATTTTTTTTAGAAAAATATAAATATTTACTACTTCATTGGTAATTTTCCTTCTAAACTTTGGGCAAATAAATAACTTGGAAAACTTAAAAGAATCTTTATTGAATAAATACAAAGATGTTTTTACAACAAAGCTAGGGACTTATAAATATAGTAAGGTATCCTTACAAGTCAAAGAAGGAACTAGACCAGGGTTTTTAAAACACAGACCCTTGCCACTAGCATATAAAAAGCAAGTTAAAGACCAAATTAAGAGTATGGTAAAAGATGGCATATTAGAACCTGTGGTACTTCAAGTGGGCAACTCCCATAGTACCAGTGAGGAAATCTGACAATAGCGTTTGCATTTGCGCAGATTTTTCTGTATCAATAAATAAATATTTAGAAAGGGCAACTTATTACCCCCTACCCTAATAAACGACATTTTTGCTCAATTAAATAAAGGAAAATTTTTTACCAAATTAGATTTGAATAACGCTTACATGCAGGTTTTACTAGACGAGGAAACCCAAGAATTATTGACTTTGACAACCCATATGGGGCTTTTTAAACCTAAGAAAATGTTATTTGGTGTCTCACCCGCTAGCAGTATATTTCAACATAGAATAAAACAATTATTACATTGGCCTCCTTGGTTAACAATTTTGAAGAATTCTTACAAATTTTCTGTGAATAGCTTGAGATAGAGTGCGCAGAATTTCCATTAGATCGACGATTGTCTGTTATATTTTCTCTTGTAGAATTTGAAGTGTTTCCCTGTTGTAATAGACCTTATTTTTTAGGTAGTCCCACAAAAAAATAATCAAGCAAACCGGGGCTATTTGCTGGCCATAATGTGTTTACTGTAATAATTATGGTTTGGCGGGTAGGTTGTCTTCTGCCGCGAAACTGAATATAATACCGGTTGCGAGCTATAGATGCGTTTTCCTTATTTGAGTAAAACAATTTAATCATATCCAGATATTTTTCCTCGGAAAAAACCATCTTTAACTACTCTTAAAATTAAATTCGACAAAAAATAGCATCACTTTTTGTTTAGATGCGATTTTCTTTTTCATGGCTGCCTTGATGTTTTAAAGAGTACCAATTTAAGTTTTAAAAACATTTAAACGCATATATTTCTTTTTGACATTCTGACACAAATATTCTTCGTAAAAAATTATGAAACTTTTGTTTTTATCATATTTTGATACGTTTTCAAATTTTATATATGGTGAAAAAATATACGGGAAAACCCTGTACCCTCAGAGCTAAAATTGGAAAAGTATTAAGGTCACTTATCTATATCTTAGCAAAGTTTTTTTCATATCGGTTGCACATACAAACAAATAGATCCATGGCGGATCTGATACCTTTCTAGCTAACCTATTAGCACACTTCAAGTGAAGCCATGATATATCAGTCTTGAAAACACTTTTTTGTAAATATCTTAGAATGTAAAGCTCCTACGAAGTTTTTGGTTATTACACAAATTATTGAGCAAAAAGTTATCTACTATATTCCGAAAACCGCATATAATGCGATGCTCCGTTAAAAAATTAGTGTTGATGTTAGTGTCGAACAGTATTTTACCTAAAAATTGATGAAAATCGGTTTAGCGGTTTAGGAGCTATCGTGTTACGGACAGATATATATGTATACACACACACACACACACAACCTGACAGACATCACGACGATATTGCTAAGATAGGTCAAAATACACCCAAATAACAAATTTTTCGTCGAAAATAATAAGTACGTTCTTTTGCGATTGATGTGTGGGTTAGAAAGGTAAGTGTTAGAAAAAAAAACATAACAAAAATGCACCGAGGGAAGATTGGTCGCGCTAATGTTTATATGGACTTTTAGAGTAGTATGTAAATAATATTTAAGAACACCTTGCAAACCAGTACATCAAGTTCCCAAAGTTTTAAAGTTACAGGCCTCCTAAAGTTCATAATAAATACATATGTAAATTCGTTATGATGTCAGCTGTCATATGTCATTAAAAACGGATTAAGCCTTAACACTTTGACTCCCACCCATAGAAACTATATTTTTTTCGATTAGGACCACACGTTCACAAATTGCTATTTACTGGCACAAATAAATTTAGATTTCAAAATGCCCTTGTGGTGCAATTTCTCCACAAAACCTCGGACCAGCCACAAAAACATTTAACCAGACCAACAATCCTATTCATAAGAATTAACGTAATCCGTGAACCACGCGTTATCAAAACTTTAAAATATCGATCAATAATCCGTGTACCTGAAATGGTACATACACATGGTCTATTTCAATAACTTTTTGTGTACCAAAAATGGTACACATGGAGCTCAAAGTGTTAATCAGGTTCTGTGGGGCCGCGAAAAAAAAAATATAAATTAAGTTTAATTTGATGCTGCATACCTCTATGCTCTTTCCACCATGTCATAATACTGTTCTCCCATTCTTCTTTAGACATTTTGTGTTGGTCCATCACTCTAAAAAATAAAAACAACAAATTAAAAACTCAGCGATTTCCAGCCTTTTTACATGTTTTATACCAACATATGTAAAAAGTTTCTATTAAGATTCATTAAAAGTAAGACAACTATTATTACCGAGGCAAACCTAGGAAATTTTTTTATTCAAGACTATACTGCCGTCCTTAGTAAGACCCACCTATCTACGTTTTCACTTATTTCGAGAAAAGCGAGTTTAAAGTTTATAGTTACATATTAGTAATATTTTTTTTTTGATTTTTAAAATAAAATACTTTTAAACAAAAATTTGGGTATCTATCTAAAAAAACAACATTTTAGGTCCTAACTCATTTTTAATTTTTTTTGCAGATAGGTGGGTCTTACTTAGGACGGCAGTATAGTATTATCAAATTAAGGGTCCAATGGAAAAACGATGAGATTCCATTTTTCAAAAAGTTGAGTAAAACGAAATTTAAAGTGAGAGTCTCATTGTTTTTCCACAGTGCTGCCTATTTTTAGCCGTAGCTTCTAGTGGAATCTCATTGTTTATCCCCTGTAAGGTTTAGTGTGTTACTACTTCACGTTACAAGCTATCGCATGGCGTCAAAATGTCGATTTCGGAAAAAATTTGTCTATAGAGTTGATACTAAAACCCGGTCTAAAAAGTTTTAAGGTATTAGTAAACACTGGTGTTAATGTTTGCTGACTAAGAAAATAAGTTCCACAAAATTTCACGGCCTCCTCTACTATATGTGTAGCGCCTATCATTACATGTTGGTTATATAATATACTATTATTTGACTCTCCACACCTAGATATATATGGATGATTCTACAAAAATGGTGCTGTGGAGTGGCAATGCATATTTTTTAAACACAGACTGCAAATGAAGCATAGTTTTAGTTATAAGATTTAAAACGCAATGTTTTCTTTATGGAGAATTTGAGTTTAATGTATAAAAAAAATTGCAGGTTTATAATTTTTTTTATTACAAAGCAAATACCTCATTCCTCTGGTGTAGAACCAAATATTAAAAACTTAGATTGAAAAAAATATCCTAATAAATATTATTTAACCAAGTCTTAACTATTTATCAAAAAATTGATAAAACTTAAGTTTGCAGTCATATTTTTGAAATTCCGAATTTACATTTTCTCCAGAAAATTTTACAATTTTAAATGTGCTCCAGTTTTAATAACACAATATTTGTGAATACCACCGGTTAATTTCTAGAGAAAGAGACGGCCCTGGATATCTAATTTACTTGTGAGGGTGACAAGTTGTGACAGATAATGTCAACTTGTAGTCTAAATAGATTTTGATTTAAATTGGAAAACCATTAAAAAACTCATTCCTCTGGAATTTTTATGCAATAATTCCTAAAATTCGAGAAAATAAATGTTTCTTAGCTTACACCTAATTAGTTACATAAATTTAAAAAAAACAAAATTATTTACTGTGCTGTACTGTTATTTAAAGGCAATGACCAAAAATGATATCCATATAGCCCACTTTTGGTAGAATCATCCATATGTAGATGGAATTTTACCTTTGTGGCAAAAGTCTATCATTTGCCAAAAATCCAGGTTTATGGGCATCTTTCTGATAGTCCCCATGCCTAGCCTGGACAGCGTAGGAAGCCAAGAGCACTGACGTTTCGGGCGGGCAGTATATTTCGTCGGACAAAATGCTGTTTTTCACTTGGAGATAGAATAACCTGGAACAATGCATACATTCTAATAAGTTATAACAAAAAAAAAACACTTTAAAGAATTTAAGAAAAAACGTTTTGCAATTCACAATATTTAGCTATAAAGGAGTCGCAAAAGATTTATTCAAAAAAAAAAAAAATTGCAAAACATTCAATTGCTATTACGTTAAGAAAGATGATTTGAACAAGTGTGCTATTTTTTTGTTCTGCAACTTTATTGCAACGACGTTTCGTATTCATAATAAATAATGGATGAAGAAAGGTATGAAAGCAAAGGAAATTCATGTCAATTTTCAAAGCTAACTAATTTATTAATTTTTACCACACGCGGTGATTCCGCGCAGTAATGTGTGGCGCCGCAAGTCACTAAAATAAAAAAATAATACAATTTTTTTTTAGAAAAATATAAATATCTACTATTTTATTGGTAATTTTCCACATAGCCTCCTTGGTTAACAATCTTGAAGAATTCTTACAAATTTTCTGTGAATAGCTCGAGATAGAGTGCGCACAATTTCCATTCAGATCAACGATTGTCTGTTATATTTTCTCTTGTAGGATTTGAAGTGTTTCCAGAATGTTGTAATAGACCTTATTTTAGCTCACACATATACTATTCTATAGTAGTGTGAGCTATGGTAATCCTAATTTTTTCGAGAAAAAAAAAGTTGCTCCGATTTCAAAAAATTTTATATATCTTTGCGTTTCAGATGATTTTGAAATTTTTTTGTTGCGCCGTCTGTCTGTCTGTATGTCTGTCTGTCTGTCTGTATGTCTGTCTGTAACGACCAACGCGCATAACTCAAAAACCGCTTGGCCGATTTTAATAAAATTTGTTACCTAGGCTGGGTCTTGGGTCGAGATGGTCCCATTTAAAAATGAACAAAATCCACGGAACACAAACCAAATAAAAGGGTGGGGGTAGATTTCAAAAATTAGAGTTTATGTGAAAATATGGCATGTGTGATATCAAACGAAAGGTAATTGAGTCCGGAGTTTAACAAAATACATTTTAGTTTTTGTTTTTTTTAAGGGTGGGGGTAGATTTCAAAAATTTGAGTTTGGGTCAAAACATGGCTTGTGTGGTATCAAACAATAGGTAATTTAGTCTGGAGTTGAATAAAATATATTTCAGTTTTTAGTTATATTAGCTCACACGTACACTATAACTACAGTACCTAGTGTGAGCTTAGGGGCCCATATAATGGCAGAGTATTTTAGGTAGCCCCACAAAAAAAAAATCAAGGGGAGACAAATCGGGGCTGTTTGCTGGCCATAATAATGGGCTCTGGAACGAAATAGCGATGTACAAAATAGCGACGTTCAAAATAGCGAGTAATGAAATAGCTACTATTAAAATAGCGATGTAATGAAAGAGCGACTATCAAAATAGCGATGTATCAAAATAGCGTTTGTAACAAAACAGCGACATATCAAAATAGCGATGTATCAAAATAGCGACAATCAAAATAGCGATATATCAAAATAGCGACAACCAAAATAGCGACAATCAAAATAGCGATGTATCAAAATAGCGATGTATCAAAATAGCGATGTATGAAAATGGCGATGTATCAAAATACCGAATCAAACCAAACCGAATCGAATCAAATCAATCCAAACCGAAAAGAACCGAAATGCGCTATTATATCTTATTTTGACTATACCAGCTTATTAAAAAAAAAAACTTTCCTGATTCTTTTCCGGGATCCTAGAGGGTGTGAATCCGAACCGAACCAATCTGAACCGAATTCGGTTCGGTTCGGATTCATACTCTCTAGGATTCCGAAAAAGAAGTCTGGAGAGTTTTTTTGAAAAAATATGCTGGTTCGGTTCGGTTCGGTTCGGATTCACACCCTTTAGGATCCCGGGAAAGAAGTCAGGAGTTTTTTTTAAAAACATTTCTTAGAAAGAAACCCTTTAGTCGAGCTATATGCCAAAACGGAACCGAAATATCGCTATTTTGATAGTCGCTATTTTGTTACATCGCTGTTTTGATAGTCGCTACTTTGTTATATCGCTATTTTGATAGTCGCTATTTTGTTACATCGCTATTTTGATAGTCGCTATTTTGTTACATCGCTTTTTTGTTACATCGCTTTTCGTTACAATCGCTATTTTCTTACATCGCTATTTTGATAGTCGCCTTTTCATTACATCGCTATTTTGATGGTCGCTATTTCGATACCGCTATTTTAATAGTCGCTATTTTGTGCATCGCTATTTCGTTCCAGAGCCATAATAATGTGTTTACTGTAATAATTATGGTTTGGCGGGTTGGTTGTCTTCTGCCGCGAAACTGAATATAATACTGGTTGCGAGCTATAGATGCGTTTTCATTATTTGAGTAAAACAATTTAGTCATATCCAGATTTTCTTCCACGGAAAAAACCATCTTTAACCACCCTTAAAATTAAATTCGACAAAAAAATAGCATTACTTTTTGTGTCAGTGCGATATTCTTTTTCATTGCTGCCTTGATGTTTTAAAGAGCACCAATTTAAGTTTAAATTATGAAACTTTTGTTTTTATCATATTTTGATACTTCAAATTTTATATTACCCTCAGAGGCAATTTGTAATGTAATGTAATAATTTACAAAATTAACGGCCAGGGATAATATTTTAAATACAACAAATGCCAGGGATTCAAGGCATGGATGGTTCTACGGAGAAGTGCAACGTAAAGAGATGAATGTCTGATGATGGTTAATTAACTGAAACGTCACAAACAAAAAAGAGAGTTTTTTATTGACCGATTCCCAGTATCTAAAATAATGTAAAAAACCAGGCGTGTCACTCTAAAGGGTCAGGCGTGCCACTGTACACAGTGTGCCTGAATGAAGTATAGGTTACATAAAAATGGTTCCAAAAACTAACATTTTGAATATGGACTCTTTCCTGACTTCAGAGCCATACTCATATAAATCCTAGCTGATCCTCTTCTCGAAATTTTATCAATTTTTTGCTTTTTTTCTAATTAGTCTAGGCGCTGGCTCCTGTCACGTGACTTAATATATGCGCTCAGTTTGACTGCGTGGCTTTGTTAAGCATCCATAGCAGTATCAACAAAGTTTGGTCACGAGGTCAAACTCGTGGTCGTTTGGCCGTCATCTTTGAAAATGGCTGCCAAATTAAAAGATTTTTTGTTTAAGCGTATCTCTCTACCCAGTGGTCCTATTTTAATTTTTTAAAGCTTGTTTTACTCCTTTCTGAAAGCAAACAAATGTTGTCATAAGACATTTTATGATAAATTACGTAGTTTTTGAGATATCAGGATTATTAGTATTTCCGTTCACAAACGAGTCAAAATAATACCCATGCTCATTTTATTGTAGCTACAATATTATTGACATTTGTTTTTGTTTGTTACATAGAAGGCTTTAAACGTGTCACAGAAAAGGATATTGACCATATGTTTTTAAAGTTCGTTGGATGGTACCCCTAGAGACTGCCTGAAAGAAAGTAGTTACTGAAACCGTTCACAATATTATAGAAAAAGTGAATTTGCAGCGAAACGATGCATCCTACCGAAAAACGATAAAATTATATTTTTATAGTACTTTTAATTTCGCTTCTTCTGATGTATCACTTAGCATCCTAGCTTTGATAGTTAGCTGTACAAACCAGCTAAAATATACAATTTTGTAAAAATTCCATGTTTTCGCTCCAAAATCGATTTTTTTCTTTAAAATTGTAAAAGATATGCCAATAATCAGATGCGGAATTAAAAGTACTATAAAAAATTGTTCTTAACGTTTTTCGCTAGGATGCATCGTTTTGCGGCAAATTCACTTTTTGTGTAATTTTGTGAACAGTTTTAGAAACCACCCTCTTTAAGGCAGTCTTTAGGGGTACCATCCATCGAACTTTAAAAACATAGTCAATATTCTCTTCTGTGAAAGGTTTAAAGCCTTCTATGAAACAAAAAAAACGAATGTCAATAATATTGTAAATACAATAAAATTAGCACGGGTATTATTTTAATTCGTTTGTGAGCGGAAATACTAATAATCTTGGTATATCTCAAAAACTACTTGATTTAATAAAAAATGTGTAATAACAAAATTTATTTGCCTCGAAAAAAGGAGTATAACAAGCTTTAAAAAATTAAAATCGGATGACTGAGTAGGGAGATACGCTTAAACAAAAAAATCTATCAATTTGGCGGTCATTTTCAAAGATGGCGGCCAAACGACCATAAGTTCGACTACTTGACCAAACTTTTTTTATACACCTATAGGTGCTTAACAATGTTCCGCAGTCAAACTGAACGCACATATTAGGTCGCACGTGACAGGAGCCAGCGCCTAGACTAACCAGAAAAATGGCAAAAAATTAATAAAATTTCGAGAAGAGGATCAGCTAGGATTTATACGAATATCGCTCTAAAGTCAGGAAAGAGTCCATATTGAAAATGTGCAATTAGTTTTTGGAACCATTTTTCTGTAACCTATACTTCGTTCAGACACATTGTGTGTATGGCACGCGTGCCGCAGGTTGGCCACCTCTGTGTGCACAGAGACTACGTTGAAAAATAAACAAAGTAATTTCTTTCTATTCCTTCCGGGAACCTTTCAAACCATCCTCGTGGCGTCAAAACACAAAAAAATATCATATTTTATTAATTACCTTAAAGTAATATCTTGAATTAACTCTTCTGCTACGTCTTCGGGATAAAATTTGGCACGAAACTTGAACTGTAGAGGGTTTTCTTTTTTAACATCTTGGGCCATAACCTGAAAAAATATGAATGCAATTTTAAGTTGGTATAATACACAACGATAACAAAATATTTTTTAAGCAATAAGTTTGATGAAAATCTTTCAAATCATCATCAGAAAATATTTGCATGCCACGAATATAACCGGGATATATTTTTTGGTAAAAATAAGCATATACATAATATTCCAATACCCACAAACATGAGGGCCTTGGGGGGGTCTTTAAGCAAAAAAGACCTGATTGGTTGCTTTCAAAGAAATATGCATATTATTTCCATATAGTACGTATTATTGCAATACCTACGGTAACTTACGATGCAGAATGCAAACATATTTGAAATAGCAATATCAATGGGTATAAGACTATCATTTTTGCGGTCCTTAAGATAAAATGTCCTGATTGGTTATACTTTTACGCATGAATATTATTTTATTCTTTTATTCGTTACGTCAAATCATCGGCGTACAGTTGACAAAAACTCTATCTATCCTAAAAAATGGAATGCTATAAATTAAGTCACACCAATCCAACTGCATAATTCGACATAAAAAATTAAACTGTTACAAAACTTTCTCCGCTCAAAATTTAAAACCAAACCTTGCCTTCTAATTGTTTTTGTTTGTACTAAAATTGATTGTGTTATTTTTTCAGACACGAAGCGTTCTAGGCTCTAAGTCAGTGACTGGCATTCAAGCCAAAACCAAAAAACATTCAGCTCATTTTTATGAACACAACGAGATCTTATTTCTGGTCAGTAATAAGCGGTATTTACGCGAAGTACACGACATGGGAATACAACTTAACGACCGATTTACCATATACACACTACAGTTTGCTGACGACCAAGTAATTGTAGCTAATGATAAAAAAGACATGGAGTATTTTACGAGAAAGTTAACGGAAGAATACCAAAAGTGGGGATTAATAGTGAACGTCGACAAGACACAGTACTTATGTATTGGAAACAAATCAGTGAGTTAGAACTAGACAATGGACAAACAATATCTCCATGCAATGAGTATGTATACTGGGGTGTCACATTTGATAAAGACAGGAACAGACTGTAAAGAACTAGAAAAAAGAATAGTAAAAGCAAAAAACGTTATTGGATGCCTTAACAGTAGTTTATAGAACAGAGAGATAAAAAAGAATGTAAAATTTAATATATATGAAACAATGGTGAAAAGCTCGCTGTTTTATGGAATAGACTTGTTGCGTAACAGAAAAATACAAAACAAAAATGTCGAGAAATGGATGCAGGGCGCAGAAAAAGAGGGCGTCCTAAACTAGAAGGGCAATCCAAAGATCCATGAGTCAAAAAACCTGACAGAAGATGATTGTAAGGATCGAAGGTGGGGAATAGGCGTCGGACAACGTAGAAAAACGTTCTAAACCGACATAGTAGTAATAAGCCGTTTTAAAACAGCTTCCATCAAAACGTCAATTTTTCAAAATAGCGAGATATAAAAACAGCGATATTCAAAATATTCTAATTAAAATAGCAACACTTAAAACAACGACAATTCAAAACAACGACATGGAAAAAAAACGATTTTTAGATTAACATAGGTTAATCTAGTTAGCTGCGCCCAGTGCCACAGCCTACCTGCATTCTCCATATTTGCGCAAGGGCTAGAGACGTAACAACCAATCACGTTGCGACAGACACGTCTGACATATGCGCAGTTGTGAAAAATGCAAACAAGTGTTGCTGGATTTTATTTTTATATCACCCTCCTCGCTATATGAATTAACCTGAACTATCATAACCTAATCTAACATAAACTAACCTGAACTTTCATAAACTAACTTTAGCTAATATACACTAACCCAAACTCACTTTAACTAACTGACCAAAACCAACCTGAAATGAATAAAAAAACCTAACCTGGTCTAAATCAACAAAAAAGAAATGGTTTTGCATGTCGGTTATGTGATGTCGCACTTTGTGGTCACTCTTTTTTTGGGATGTTCCTATTTTAGAATATAGCTGTTTTGCAATATCGCTCTTTTGAATTGTCGTTGTTTTCCATTTAACCTAGTGCAAAATTTATTTCTCCCTTTTTTATTTCATTTACAACCTTTGATATTTGTGTCTTTATAAAAAGCAGTTAGATATATACGACTTGCTGTAATAGTTTTAATTGCTTGCTCGTTCTTGTAAAATTAGCATAATAATAAAAAAACTCTATTGTTATAACGGGTAGCATTTTTTGATCCTTGTTTATGAATGAATTTCATAATCCTTGGTAAATGAATTGTACACGCAGTATATAGTTGGTGAAAGGAGTGTATTCCGTGGAAAATGTTGTGTCGATGCAACCAGATTTATAGCAAAAGTTTCAAAAACTATGTAGGTTTGGCATGGTGATAATCACTTAGGAGTAGCAGGGGTTACCGGAAATGTTTAAAATTTATTGTTTTGATGAGGGTGAAAGCGAGGGGTGGCTCGGTATTTCCTTTTGGTGTACAGGTTAGGGGACATACTTAGGAATTACTGAGAAATATACTAGGAAATACCGGGAAGTGCTTGGTAAATACTAGGAAATACCATTGAAATTTGAGGAAATACTGGGAAATACCAGGAAATAGCGACGGTTTTGGTGTACAAAAATCGGCGATCGACCACCACTTGGGTGAAAGGCCTAAAAACGCAATATTTCTTGGAAATTTTACATCATGTTTTTTAAAAACTCCATCCAAAAAAAAATAGATGTTATAATATCTTTGCAACATATAAAAGGTAGCTGAGAAACTGATTTTTCGAAAGTTTTTGGTAATTTTAGTGGGTATCTACTTGATGTTTGATGATGATTCATATGTGAGTGAGCCTTGCAGCCCGTCTACTGCGACCACTATTGGGTCTATTGTGGCTCACTTTTGAGTGGGTTCTCACCACTGTATGTCTAATCCTCCAGAAAGGTTAGCTATCAGTTTGGGTGAGATACTATTCAGATCTTCTGAATCAATCTCTGAGGTTTACCGAAAGTGTTTTGATGTAAACGTGCAACAGCCGGATATTCGCACAGTACATTAGTCTTTCATACTGATTTCCTTCGTAATGCCCTGGTATCCATACTAATGACACATTATTGGCACTACCAAGCGCATTCAGCGAATCCCTGCAGTTCCTCACGGTTCTCGATGAGAACGTATAGGAATCAACCCCTCTTAAAGCTGCTTGACTTCCGGAGAAGATTTTTATTGTCCTGTTGGTCCATTCGTGGTCAGTAATCCACCGGGCACACAGTTCAGCCTAAAATATAGTAGCCAATTGGCCGAGACAATGTTGAATCTCTGACACATGCGCAGTTGTAAAAAATTCAAACAAGCGTTGCTGGATTTTACTTTTGTATCACCCTCCTTGCTATATGAATTGACCTGAACTATCGTAGGCTAACTTATTCTAACATAACCTAATCTGAAAAAACATAAACTAACCTGAACTAACATAACCTGATCAACAAAAAAAGAACTGGTTTTGCATGTCGGTTATGTGATGTCGCACTTTTGGGTCACTCTTTTGGGATGTTACTATTTTTCCATTTAACCTATTGGAAAATTTATTTCTCCCTTTTTTTATTTTATTTACAACCTTTGATATTTGTGTCTTTATAAAAAGCAGTTAGATATAAACGACTTGCTGTTTAGTTTTAATTACTTGCTCATTCTTGTGAAATTAGCATAAATAATTAATAAAAAAACGCTATTGTTATAACGGGTAGCATTTTTTGATCCTTGTTTATGAATGAATTTCATAATCATTGCTAAATGAATTGTCCACGCAGTACATAGTTGGTGAAAGAAGTGTATTCCGTGGAAAATGTTGTGTCGATGCAACTAGATTTATAGCAAAAGTTTCAAAAACTATGTAGGTTTGGCATGGTGATAATCACTTAGGAGTAGCAGGGGTTACCGGAAATTTTTAAAATATATTATTTTGATGAGGGTGAAAGCGAGGGGTGGCTTGGTATTTCCTTTTGGTGTACAGGTTAGGGGACATACTTAGGAATTACTGAGAAATATACTAGGAAATACCGGGAAGTGCTTGGTAAATACTAGGAAATACCATTGAAATTTGAGGAAATACTGGGAAATACCAGGAAATAGCGACGGTTTTGGTGTACAAAAATCGGCGATCGACCACCACTTGGGTGAAAGGCCGAAAAACGCAATATTTCTTGGTATTTTTACATAATGTTTTTTAAAAACTCCATCCAAAAAAAAATAGATAGCTATATCTTTGCAACATATAAAAGGTAGCTGAGAAACTGATTTTTCGAAAGTTTTTGGTAATTTTAGTGGGTATCTACTTGATGTTTGATGATGATTCATATGTGAGTGGGCCTTGCAGCCCGTCCACTGCGACCACTATTGGGTCTATTGTGGCTCACTTTTGAGTGGATTCTCACCACTGTATGTCTAATCCTCCAGAAAGGTTAGCTATCAGTTTGGGTGAGATACTATTCAGATCTTCTGAATCAATCTCTGAGGTTTACCGAAAGTGTTTTGATGTAAACGTGCAATAGCCGGATATTCGCACAGTACATTCTCATACTCATTTCCTTCGTAATGCCCTGGTATCCATACTAATGACACATTATTAGCACTACCAAGCGCATTCAGGGAATCCCTGCAGCTCCTCACGGTTCTCGATGAGACTGTATAGGAATCAACCGCTCTTAAGTCACTCGCGGCTACAGACTAAAATGCACTCTGGCTCTTTTGATTTCGAGGTTATGTTTTAATTGTTTTGTTTTTGTTTAAATAGCCTGGAAGCATGGAATAAATAAATTTCTTCGATGGTGGAAGTGTTTGAAGTCCTTTCGAGTTTTAAAAATTAGTATTAAAAATATTTGTCGTGTCGTTAGTTCGGTCAAACTTATAGGGTGTCTTTCTAACATATTTTTTCAAAAAAAAAACTTCCCTGGCTTCTTTCGCGGGATCCTAGCGGGTGTGAAACAAAACCGAACCGAACGGAACGGAACTGAACCGAATCGGCATCCCAGAGGTTGTGAAACCAAACCGAACTAAACCGATAATTCGATTCGGTTAAGTTCGGTTCGGTTCGGTTTTGTTTCACACCCGCTAGGATCCCGCGAAAGAAATCAGGGAAGTTTTTTTTTTTTTTAAATATGTTAGAAAGACACCCTATTTCGTTACTAGCGCTATTTTGAACTAAATTTGACCGAACTAACGACACGACAAATATTTTTAATACTAATTTTTAAAACTCGAAAGGACTTCAAACACTTCCACCATCGAAGAAATTTATTTATTCCATGCTCCAGGCTATTTAAACAAAAACAAAACAATTAAAACATAACCTCGAAATCGAAGGAGCCAGAGTGCATTTTAGTCTGTAGCCGCGAGTTCTTAAGTCGCCTACAGACACGCGAGCATTTCTTGAGATTAGTACGCGAACTAATCTCTAGAGATTAGTGCGCGAACTAATCTCTGGGAATCGCCTACACACACGAAGACAAAATTAAACGTTTTATCAATGCGTTTTGCCTAGACACCGAGAGATTTGCTCGCGTACATTGTGCGCGCGAACTAATCTTCGAGAGATATTTTAGGCGGATATTGTCTACACACGAAGAGATTAGTATGCGCAAACTTGTACGCGCGTACTAATCTCTGGAAATGTTCGCGTGTCTGTAGGCCCCTTTAAGGCTGCTTGACTTCCGGAGAAGATTTTTATTGTCCTGTTGGTCCATTCGTGGTCAGTAATCCACCGGGCACACAGTTCAGCCTAAAATATAGTAGCCAATTCGATTGGGTCACTCTTTTGGGATGTTGCTATTTTTCCATTTAACCTATTGCAAAATTTATTTCTCCCTTTTTTATTTCATTTACAACCGTTGATATTTGTGTCTTTATAAAAAGCAGTTAAATATAAACGACTTGCTGTAATAGTTTTTTTAATTACTTGCTCATTCTTGTAGAATTAGCATAAATAATTATTAAAAAAACGCTATTGTTATAACGGGTAGCATTTTTTAATCCTTGTTTATGAATGAATTTCATAATCCTTTGTAAATGAATAGTCCATGCAGTACATAGTTGGTGATAGAAGTGTATACCGTGGGAAATGTTGTGTCGATACAACCAGATTTATAGTAGTCCGTCCAGAATAAAATTTTGAAATATATTATTTTGACGAGGGAGAAACGCCTAAAAACGCCACATTTCTTAGGATTTTTACATCATGATTTTAAAAAACTTACGTTTATCTATCAAAAAAAAATAGATCTTATCTTTGCAACATATAAAAGGTACCTGAGAAACTGATTTTTCGTAGGTTTTTGGTAATTTAGTAACATATGTGAGTGGGCCTTGCAGCCCTTCCACTGCGACCACTAGTGTGTCTATTGTGGCTCACTTTTGAGTGGTTTCTCACCACTGTATGCCTAATCCTTCAAAAAGGTTAGCTATTAGTTTGAGTGACCCACTGTTCAGATCTTCTGAATCAATCTGAGGTTTACCGAAAGTATTTTGACGTAAACGTGCAATAGCCGGACATTCGCACAGTACATGTCTAACTGTTTCGTCATCCTCCATACAGAGTCTACATTCGGTTTATTCTGTTATTCCCATTCTGTGCATGGGTACTCTGAGTCGACAGTGACCCGTAAAAAGTCCAGTCACTATACGGATCTCCTGTCTGGTAAGTCCAATGATATTCCTGGCTCTCTTTTGAAAAGTTCCTTTAAAGAACCCTTTAGAGTGAGCCAGTTCTGGTATATTCATACAGTATTGTTGGAAGCTGTTCTTTATCCCTAGGGCTGGTTCGGGGCCAAAAAATTAGGCAGATGAGACTAATAATTTAACAACGAACTATATGAAAATCTGAGCAGGCACGTACAACCATCCATAAGACCTAGTCGTTTTGGGTGTTGAGGAAGCCTTATTTTTGTTAAAAATAAAATTTGTAAAAACTGCGTTAGGTTCTAATCTAGCTGCTGTCTTTTTTTAGATATACAATGCGGTCCGAAGTACTGCGAACATAGGGACGGAGGTCTTGAATTGACAAGGCAGAAATAAAACAACAACGATAACAAAATAAGCACCTACATAGGTAAATAATAACAGAAAGCAAGCGCGTGCTATATCTAAGTCTTCGATGAGAAGGCCGTCCAACGATTTGATACGGCTCAAGGCGACATAAGCTTGACCTACGTGGAAGTCAGTTGAAAGTAATCAGAAAACTCCTCATTAAATCGTCCATTTTGAATCCGCCATATTGAATTTTTGTAATCTGATCAAAAATTCGTAATCCTCATCGTCAGAAACCCCCAGATACCAATTTTGGTGGAAATCCGACAAACTAAAATTTTACCCCCCCCCCCCCTCCGCCCACCACGTTAGGGGTTAGGTAGGCAGTCAGTGATACCACATTATTGGATTCTCATCGGAACTATAACGGTATGCGAAATTTGAAGTCAATCGGATTCGTGGAAGTCAGTTGAAAGTAATCAGAAAAACTTTACATTAAATCGTCCATTTTGAATCCGCCATAATGAATTTTTGTAATCTGATCAAAAATTCGTAATTCTCATCCTCAAAAACCCCCAGATACCAATTTTGGTTGAAATCGGACAAACTAAAGTTTTACCCCCTCTCCACCCCCCCACGTTAGGGGTGAGGTAGGTACCCGATGAAACCATATTATTGTATTGTCATCGGAACTAAGACGCTATGCGAAATTTGAAGTCAATCGGATGTTTAGTTCTTCAAAAATGAGTTGCAAGATTTGATGACATACATACATACCCACATACATACAGGTGAAGTTAAATAAAAGCTTGTAATAAAAATATTTCTAAATAAAATAAACTTGATTCACAATGGTTCTTCTTTTGTGGCTAGAATATTATAAGAATTAGAAGTTTCTGCCCAGTTCTACGGTTTTAATAAGTAAAGAAAATATTTGCTTGAAACTGTAATAAATTAGGAAGGTGTTTCGATAGCACAAACAATAATTTTTTAATTTTATACGTTTTTGCTTACGAAAAATATCGTCCAAATATAGGTATGATCTCACACTAGCCAGGTTTTGGTTTTGGGAAATATTTAATGATTATTAAAATCGGAAATTATTCAAAAAAATTTAATGTACAAATTTGAGTCACAAGTTTTAGTGCGTGAACAAGTTTAAATCCCATTAAGGAGTTTATTTACACTTCGTAAAGTATAACCCACAGAAGTCGTCCTAATGTGTCGGAAAGAAACCCAGTAAACTAGACAATACAACAAACAAACAATTTATCCATGTAATTATGTGTACTCTTGGAACCGATTACACAAAAAAAGAGATAAAGAAAAGAAATGATAAAAGAAAAACATTTTATTACATGTCAGCATCAGCATACTGGAACAAGAAAATAAAGAAAAAATAGATACTTTATTTTTGTTTGAAACTCGTAGACAATGATTGTGTAGAAATAAAATTTTGGACTTCCATTGTCTTCATTTATTTTAAACCACGACGTTTCGGTTAGTAAGTATCTCTAACAGTTATCAAGTGTAAACTAAACAATCTAGTCTCTAGGCTACTACTTAAACTACTTGGTGTGCAGTCAGGTGTGAAGGCCCGCCCCCTGACACACCTGACTGCACACCAAGTAGTATAAGTAGTAGCCTAGAGACTAGATTGTTTAGTTTACACTTGATAACGGTTAGAAATACTTACTAACCGAAACGTCGTGTTTTAAAATAAATAAAGACAATGGAAGTCTGAAATTTTATTTCTACTTTATTTTTATTTTCTTCTATAGTTTCTTACTAGCATTGTATCTTTTTTTATATTTAATCCTTAACTTATTTTACTTTAAATTTCGGAGATTAAAGTGAAAAATTACTTTTAAACCCATGGACAAAAAGTGCATCTTTATCCCTATAGTTTTACATTTACAGGGTGTCCCAAATTCGATGTTTTTAGGAAAGGTAAAAACAAATCTGCATTTTGAAAGGAGGCCTATAACTTTTTTATTTATGAAAATTTCATTTTGTTGTTAATTGCTTATTTATAGTTTGTTATTAAGGAATCCATCTGACAAATTAAATTTCACCTGTCGCTTTCAGTTCTTGAGATATTACACAAAAATGGTATTTTACCTATGGAATGACCCACTAATTAATTAGATTTTTGAAATCAATATAAAATTTCCTTTAAAATGAAATATCACACTCAATATTTAATTTTTTTTATTGATTTTTTTAATTACCTGTTTATTTTTAATAAATTTTTTAATTAAATAATATTAAAATGTTATAAGTCCATTAAAAAACCTAAAAAAAAATACAAAGTATATAAAGAAATAAAAGGAAATAACAATTTTATTTAATATCTCTATCGCGCATCGCAAGTGGGAATCAGTTTTTTTCTATCTCCCCAGAACCACCTGAAACATTCCATAAGCAATGAATTTGGGACACCATACACGGTAAAAAAAATTGTCTTAGATCAAGGCAAATTGCTTTGAAGTAAAATAATGTGTGCTTTCCTATTCACCAAGAGAATATCTTCTTGATATAGCACAAAAAATGTATGTGAAACAGAAATTGTTTTATTATAAATTGGAACTGAATTAATCTAAGGCACCGTTTTCTCTGGAAGAAAAATATTACTTATATAAAGACAATTTGCTTTGTTACAAAATGGAGTATACTGAATCAAAACAATTAAAGAAGAAAAATAAAGTACCATTTCAAGATTAAACGCTGCGTTGAACTAAAAAGAAATATTTTAATTCAAAACAAAATTGTTGTAAAGTAAAACAATTTATTTAAGAAAAGAACGTGTTTTTATTATAGACAAAATTTTTTGCCGTGTATACGTCCTATTTTGGCAATAAAGTTTTTTATAATTCCTTTATTTTTTTTAGAAAAAGGGACCTAAAATCGATAATTTGTAGGACGTACAACCTTGTCGCTTGACTTTGGACCGTGATGGGTGCATGAATTTATAAAACATTTTTTACGGTTGCATAACAATCTAATGCTAGTAAAATTGTTGGTTGACGGGTTGTGTATTTTGTAAAAACCGAATATAAAATTATAAATAATTATACGCAGAGCGCCTTGAAACTTTTTTTTATTTATTACCGTTTTTCTACAAAAGATGATCCGGTGTATGGTATTGTAATAATATTCTATGAATAACTCACTATATGTAGCTTTCAGGAATGTGTCGGAATAGGTTTTTCTTATAGCTACCTAGTAAGACCTGTATCGCAGTTAAATGTCTCAAAAATTATAAAGCTCCTGACAGTGACAACATACCCGTTAAGCTAAAAACTGTCGGTGAATACTTATGGCGACGCATACATGACCTAATAACAGAAATCTGGAGAAAAAAGAAAATTCCGGAGAAGTGGACCCTGGGTATTATACAGCCAACCGACGCATAACACTGCTAAACGTAATTTAAAAGGTCTTGTCAGTAGCTTTATACAAAAGAATATTGGAGTATTCGGAGCTGGCTATCGGAGAATACCACTTCTTGATTCCGCCCAACAGATCTACCTCAGACTAAATATTTGGTATGAAGCAAATTCTGGAAAAATTCTATGAACACAATTTAAATATAAATAATATTTATGTAGATTTTAAACAGGCTTTCCACAGCGTAAATAGGGAGAGAAGCGAGATTTAGCTGCTTTGGGAATCCCCTCAAAATAGCTTATTAACACTTCTATTCCAGTTATCAGAGCAATTTTGTGTAATTTCAGGAGTAAAGCAAGGCAAGGTGCTGCGTTATCTTTATTACTGTTTAATCTGGTCCTGGAAGCTTCTGTTAAGATGATTAACAAAGGCGAATATATTGGCACCAATCCAACGCAGATTGCTGTTTATAGTAGAGACGAAAGATCTTTGACCAAAACTGTTAATAGTGCTTGATATAGAATCCAAGTGCTTCATATAGAATCCAAGCAACGAGGACTGAAAAACTGCAGTATAAAACTAAATACATTAACTTCTCAAAAAACAACGAAAGATATACTCATAATTTTTAGGTAATGTGCCGGAATAGGTTTTTCTTATACCTAGTATGACCTGTATCGCAGTTAAATGTCTCAAACATTATAAAGCTTCTGGAAGTGACAACATTCCCGTTAAGCTAATAAAAACTGTCGGTGAATACTTATGGCGACGCATACAGGACCTAATAACAGAAATCTGGAGAGAAAAGAAAATTCCGGAGAAGTGGACCCTGGGTATTATACAGCCAACCGACGCATAACACTGCTAAACGTAATTTAAAAGGTATTGTCAGTAGCTTTATACAAAAGACTATTGGAGTATTCGGAGCTGGCTATCGGAGATACCACTTCTTGATTCCGCCCAACAGATCTACCTCAGACTAAATATTTGGTATGAAGCAAATTCTGGAAAAATTCTATGAACACAATTTAAATATAAATAATATTTAGAAGCGAGATTTAGCTGCTTTGGGAATCCCCTCAAAATACATTAAGCTTATTAACACTTCGATTCCACAGTTATCAGAGCAATTTTGTGTAATTTCAAGAGGAAAGCAAGGCAAGGTGCTGCGTTATCTTTATTACTGTTTAATCTGGTCCTAGAAGCTTCTGTTAAGATGATTAACAAAGGCGAATATATTGGCACCAATCCAACGCAGATTGCTGTTTATAGTAGAAACGAAAGATCTTTGACCAAAACTGTTAATAGTGCTTGATATAGAATCCAAGTGCTTGATATAGAATCCAAGCAAAGAGGACTGAAAAACTGCAGTATAAAACGAAATACATTAACTTCTCAATAACCATCGAAAGATATGCTCATAATTTTTAGGTAATGTGCCGGAATAGGTTTTTCTTATACCTAGTAACCTGTATCGCAGTTAAATGTCTCAAAAATTATAAAGCTCCTGACAGTGACAACATACCCGTTAAGCTAATAAAAACTGTCGGTGAATACTTATGGCGACGCATACATGACCTAATAACAGAAATCTGGAGAGAAAAGAAAATTCCGGAGAAGTGGACCCTGGGTATAATACAGCCAGCATAACACTGCTAAACGTAATTTAAAAGGTATTGTCAGTAGCTTTATACAAAAGACTATTGAAGTATCCGGAGCTGGCTATCGGAGAATACCACTTATTGATTTCGCCCAACAGATCTACCTCAGATTAAATATTTGGTATGAAGCAAATTCTGGAAAAATTCTATGAACACAATTTAAATATATACAGCGTAAATCGGGAGAGAATGCTGCGGGATTTAGCTGCTTTGGAAATCCCCTCAAAATACATTAAGCTTATTAACACTTCTATTCGTTCGAAGGCTGTAGTCAGAATAACCAGTTATCAGAACCATTTTGTGTAACTCCAGGAGTAAGGCAAGTTGCTGCGTTATCTTTATTACTGCTTAATCTCGTCCTTGAAGCTTCTGTTAGGATGATTAACAAAGGCGAATATACTGGCATCAATCCAACGCAGATTGCTGTCTATGCGGATGATCTTGGTGTTTATAGTAGAGACGAAAGATCTTTGACCAAAACTGTTAATAGTGCTTGATATAGAATTCAAGTGCTTGATATAGAATCCAAGCAACGAGAACTGAAAGACTGCAGTATAAAACAAAATACATTAACTTCTTAAAAACCAACGAAAAATATACTCATCATTTTTAGGTACAGTCGAACCTCTCTAACTCGAACCTCTATAACTCGAACCCCTCTATAACTCGAACCTCATAAGCGGTCCCTGCACTTTTTACATGTATTTTAACCTATGTAACTCGAGTTTCTATAACTCGAACTCTCCATAACTCGAACTGTTTTGGTTGTCCCTTCAGGTTCGAGTTATAGAGGTTCGACTGTACTTGGTTATAGTTGCAAGCAAATGGAAAAATGTACAAACTTGGGAGCAAACACACATAAAGAAAACTCTATCACAGAGGAAACCAACCAGAGAATAATCAACGGAAACAAAGTCTTTTACGCTCATCATAAAGGAACCGTGGCTTAGGTCGTTGGTTCGTACATATGGTTGTAGTGCTTGCTATATGACGATTGATCCTAGCTATAAATGGAAGGTCCCAGTTTAAAAAAAAATAAGAAAAGAAGTCTTTTACGCTCACCAAAAACTACTCAAGTCAAGGATTCTAACGAGATCGCTTAGAAAGAAGGTAAAAAAAAAGAGAACTGTGTGGAGATTGGTGCTTTCAACGCGTGTTAAGTAGATCGGGTTTCTTTTGTCACGGAATATTACATATATGTTTGTCACTCCTATATATAAGAGACACAAACGCAAATCCTCAAAGGCTTAACCAGGCTGAAAAAAATATTTTTGTAAATTTTTTTCAGATAATTTTTGTTTGCTCAGTGGTACATCTATTTTATTGTTATCACTTGTTTTTTTTTTCATTTTTACAGGACGTAAACAAGGTTATTAGGTAGATAAAAAATGTGAGAGATATTCTTTTTTTGGCTAATCTAAAGTTCTATCCAAAAAAAAAAAAAAAATAAGTTATTAAAAATAAATAACAACGTGCCATCAATGTTATATTATATTATAAATCACGGGACTAAAGCGACAGTTTATATCCAGAGGCGAAAACCTTTCGTTGACGACTAAAAAGTAACTTTATTCACGTAATTAAATAGAGTGTCCCAAATATGGAATACCGACATACTAATTCTTAATTTCCAATTTTTTGACAAGATAAACATTTTATCTACTTTTATGTCGATTTTTAAAAGTTTAAAAAAAACCGACAAAATCCAATTTTGTTCCTTCATAAGAATAAATTTTTAAAAATGTATGAAAGTTTAAATATAGTATTCTACTGACGACACTGGGTCATTTTTCTCGGTGTCTTTACTTGGTTTTGGTTTTTCAATTTCTTCCATATTATCAACCACAGATTCCAAGCAACCGAAATAATAATTAGCCCATATCAGGCGTTTACTCTAAACTTTCTTTTTAAATTAAAAAATAAAAGGATCCATGATGGATCTGATACCTTCCTAGCGCACACTTCAAGTAAACTCCATGCTATACCAACCTTGAAAACAGTTTTTTGTAAATAACTCCGAAACGAAAGCTGCTACAAAATTTTTGGTTATAACAACAATTTTTGAGAAAAATATGCTTTACTACATTCCGAAAACCGCATGTTCATGCGACGCTCCGTTAAAAAGTTAGCATTTTTTAGAACTGTCAAAAAACTCAGTATCGACCAATATTTTACCTGAAAATTTCATGCAAATCGGTTCAGCGGTTTAGGAGCTGTCGTGTTACGGACAGAAATACACACACACACACACACACACACACACACACACACACACCGACAGATATCACGACGATATTACTCGGATAGGTGAAAATACACCGAAATAACACATTTTTAGCGTTATCTTAACAAAAAAATTTTCGTCACAAAAAAATACCTTCTTAGCCATTGCTGCGCGGGCTAGGAAGGTAAAATTGTAAACTAGTAACAACTGATTTCAAAGTTTTAATATACATAGTGATGGAAATTATGAATTGTTTTGAAATGGATAAATTGGAAGGCAAAAAGCCATAAAAGAGTTTAAATTACTTGTTAATAAAGTAGATACCGGGTGTTCAAGTACGTAACACGTGCTCCTGCAATGAACACAAATTTGGTACAGCGAACAATAATTATTTTGCAACTCAACTATGTATAACATTTTCAAAACTTCTACATAAGTTCTTCAATTAAACACAACATTGCAGATTAAATATTTCACCTATTCGTCGGAAACTCCAAACATATTCCATGATACAATGGCCTGAGCATACAGCAACATCCTAATAATGTAAACCGATAAATATTACAACGCTCAAAAATTTAATTTGATTTAAATTGCTAAAATCAAACTTTAACTGCTTTTTAAATCAATTTATCTCACAATAGACTTAAAACAATTTCGCTTAAAATAGCAATATACTTTCAGAAATATTAAATGCAGTGGCGTATATAAAGGGGGGCCTGGGAGCCCCCCCGAAGCTAAGATTTTTTTAGATATTTTCCACATATTTCATGAATACAAATATAAAATAGCATAAAATACGGCCTAATGGGTGCTCGCCCCCTCCCCCCCCCAAAAAAAAAATTGGGCAAACCCCGAAGCTTTTTTCTATATACGCCTCTGATTAAGTGCCTATTGTGTTAAATTTTTAAAGAAGTTTATAACTGTTGCAAAACTAAAGTGTATGGCCAACATCCTATCATTCTTTTAAGGCGGTCAGGTGACCAGAAGTCACATAAAAAAGGAAATGCAAAAAAACTTTCGTCGATTTGCTGAATTGTCAAGTATCTAGGCCATTGCCACTAACGCATGCTAGGCTGCAGTGTCTGCCAGAAAATTCATACATATTTAAAATAACGAAACATCGGCAATCGGTAATCAACAAAAATACTCTGCCAATATATGGGCCCCTAAGCTCACACTAGGTACTATAGTTATAGTGTACGTGTGAGCTAATATAACTAAAAACTGAAATATATTTTATTCAACTCCGGACTAAATTACCTTTTGTTTGATACCACACAAACCATGTTTTGACTTAAACTCAAATTTTTGAAATCTACCCCCACCCTTAAAAAAAAACAAAAACTAAAATGTATTTTGTTAAACTCCGGACTCAATTACCTTTCGTTTGATATCACACACGCCATATTTTCACTTAAACTATAATTTTTAAAATATACCCCCACCCTTTTTTTTAAATAAATTAAAATGTATTTTGTTTAACTGCAGACTCAATTACCTTTCGTTTGATATCACACACGCCATATTTTCACATAAACTCTAATTTTTGAAATCTACCCCCACCCTTTTATTTGGTTTGTGTTTGGTGGATTATGTTCATTTTTAAATGGGACCATTTCGACCCAAGACCCAGCCTAGGTACCAAATTTCATTAAAATCGGCCAAGCGGTTTTTGAGTTATGCGCGTTGGTCGTTACAGACAGACAGACATACAGACAGACAGACAGACAGACAGACAGACAGACAGACAGACAGACAGACGGCGCAACAAAAAAGTTTCAAAATCATCTGAAACGCAAAGATATATAAAATTTTTTGAAATCGGAGCAACTTTTTTTTTCCTGAAAAAATTAGGATCACCATAGCTCACACTACTATAGTATAGTATATGTGTGAGCTAAAAAATGCAAAAGGTGACGCTGAAAAAATTAAACTATTGATTTTTCGTAAAAATTATAAATTTCTATAAAATCTCATAATGTTTTTTTCGCAATTTATTGTAAATCACCCTGTATATCTAGTATACATAGTATCTAAGCATTTAAATCGATAAAAAAATCAAAATAAATTATGTATTTAACAGACGACAGCCTAAACGAAGTGCAAAAATTGCAACATTTTCTAAAAACAGGTGTAATCAGGCAGTGAAAGTTTTTCTCATACACTCACTGCAATTTGTGACAGCATGAAAAATACCACGGTATGTTTAAAATAGGCAGTGGACACTTTAAAAAATGTATGTACAGTCGGGGACTTTTTAAATTGCCGTTATATTTTTTTCTGTCAAAATTAATCAATTAAAGAAATCAAAAAAAATATTTTTTAAATATGTATGTACTCGTATACAGACAGAGGTAAAGTTCACAATGTTTTTATTTTGGTTCAAACTACTTTCAAATAGGAATTTTTTTTATTTTCGAGGGCGGCGATTTAAAAAGTCTACAACTGTACAAGCAGTGCTATCAAAACGGACGGGCCACGATCTACAACTTTGTTGACGTCACAGCGAAGGCTGAATTTCTTTTTGATGGTCACGTCACGCCACAGCTGATTGTGTTTAAAGTATTAAAGTTGGAATGACGGTTGATGAATATTTGATTTTTTGAAGTGCAAACTTCTTTAGGCGCGTTTAGCAGTTTTTGAGGGTAGTGAATTGAACTGAACCGTCAGGCTCGGCTATGTAACGTTCATTCGGGTGAAGTCGGCTCGAGTCGACTATGTGAGGAACATTCAGCGAGCGATATGATGATGCAGATGAAGGCCAGTATTAATAATTTCGCCTTGTTGAAGTTTACACTTCTGCCGTGTGGTCTTAAGCACACACAATTTTTTTCTACAGGTTTTGTCATGAGTTCTATAAGTCTGCCTAATTTCAGCTTTGTAGTATGTGTGGAAGTACAGTAGAATTTTGATGATCTATACATGAGTGAGTGGCAAATTCGACGTTTTTCAAAATTTCGTAACTAATTTACTGCTTTATTGAAGTCCATGAAACTTAGAGGGATTCTTAGATCTATCAAGGTTTACGCGCAAAATTTGAGTTTCGTAGCTCAATCCGAAATAGAGTTACAGATAGGTTAAATATGGGCTGAAATGTGCGGTGCGCCCAGATTTGCCATATATGGCAAAATCATGACACCCAGTAACGCAAAAATAACTTTTTAAAGTTATTCTTTTCGGCAAAAAATTGTCTCAGGTGAAAAAAGTTGACTAATACCCTTGAAATATATTTTTTTGATAATGGCATCAAGGGTTTTTTCGGTAATGGTTTCGTCAAAAATATAATCTTTGATCTTTATAATTTTTTTTTTTTAGGTTTTTAATAGTTAACTTACTTCTTTAAACAACAGCTGTGCAAAATTAGATTCAAAGCATCAAAGCTTGCATTCAAGTCAAAGAAGATAATTTTTAACAGCTTTTGAAAAAATAAGTGTTTTTTTTAATTTTTATTTTTTTTGCGAAAAAAATATGTATGTATTCCAAAACGTGGTTTAAATTTTTCGGATGAGTTGTGGTAAAATACAAAGCTTGTTTGTCTAATTTCTTTAGTTTTACAAGAGATTTGAGGTTGACTCGTTGATTCATCTGAAAATGCACAAACTATTATATATATTATAAACCCATTTTTAATGACGGAAGTTTTTATATTTCATTATTTATGTCAACTGGCTGATTAACAAACTTTGATCAAAATTGGTGTCTGTTATTTGATAAGATTTTTGTCAGTTAAATGTCATTGTAATATTATGTTATTGAAAATACAAAACCATGATACGTTTTTGGTTACCTGAATGACGTCATTATAAAGGGCTAAAAATTATACTATAGTTTCTGAGATAAGTCCGGAAGCCTTAGGTTGTATCACTTTTAAAACTTATTTTGCTACTGTCCTTTTGACACTCACCATCTCACTGTCACTTTCATCAGCACTGTCGCTCAGATCTTGAGAAGAAGACGAATAGTGTTGTTTGATTTTTTTGTAACATTTTAGGCAAAGTGATTTGACAGTTTCCGGCTAAGATTAGGTTAGAAGCGTTCCATGTAATGACAAATCCATGCAGAAAATATTCCAAACGCAGCATGCAAAAATATGAAGATAATAAAATTTAAGAGATGATAAATGTATTAATTATCACCAAAAACAAGTACATCGCACATCCAGTTCAATACTGCCATAACTGCGAATTTAGAATTTTTTATTTTATGGCGGTATTTCAGTGCTAACATGTTGGACTTTGCAGTAAATTACAGCCACAACTGTTTAAGTTTCAAAATATACCATATTTGCAGATATGGCCCTATAAAATTAGGCAATTTATTAAACAACATCATTGTTTTATTTGATTCTACCCGAAATTATATAATTTGCACTTATGGCGGAATTGAATTGGATGTACGACATGTTATAATTTTCAAAGCCCAAATAGCAGTGACGTACGCAAGGAAGGGGAGGGCTTAGGGGATGAAGCCCCTCCGGAGCCACTGAATATTGACCCCTAAAACATGATTTTTTCGCAAAAATCAAGACTAAAATAAATCTAATTGCGCTCAAGGCCCCCACCCCCTTCCCCAAGATCCATCTCTGCGTATCGATCCGCGCTCAAGCTCCCCCCCAAGATGCGTTTTTGCGTACGCCATTGAAAATAGAATGATAAAACTACAAAGCATCTAATTATTATCTAATCTACTTCTACCAACAATAAGTTAAGGACTAATAAATAAAAATGCTACTTAACAAAAAAGTTGTAAGTTTAAGAGTTGCAACATCCTTATGCGTTTTATAAGTTTATAACGCGTCAAAATGACCATATACGTAGTTTAAGAAATGATAACCTATTATCAATTCCTAAATATCGAACTGTCCTTTTTAAAAGAAGTTATGTGTATAATGCTATAATGTTATACAACTCGTTGCCCAGTGCATTAAAGAGTCTAACAATAATAAAGTTTAAAAAAGAAGTAAAAAATATCTGTTTACAAACTAAAAGTGTAACTATTTTTTGTGGAATATTGTATGCTCACTGTTTTTTTTTTCCTTATTAATACTATATAGAAAATAATAATGTAGTATTATTTATTTTTTGTTGATATGCTCGATCAGCTGTCAATGTTTTTTTTTGTCTTCTAGTGGTTAAGTAGAATAGCTAATAGCTAGACTTCGCCACACTGAAGCCTATTTGTTTGAGATTTGTAATTTATTTTTTTAAATTAATAAAAGTCGTTTTTATTTTATTTATTTATCCAGCCCTTGCATTTTTGGAGCTTCTTTCCTGGGAACCAAACTGAACCGAATTTGGTTCGGTTCAGTTTGATTCGGTTCGGATTCACACCCTCTAGGATCCCGGGAAAGAAGTCAGGGAAGTTTTTTTTTTAATATGTTAGAAAGAAACCCCATAGTCAAACTATATGCCAAAACCGAATCAAACCAAACCGAGCCGAATCAAACCAAACCGAGCCGAATCAAACCAATACAAACAAAAACGAACCAAAAAATCGCTATTTTGTTACATCGCTATTTTTTACATCGCCATTTTGATAGTCGCTATTTTGTTACATCGCTATTTTGCTACATCGCTATTTTGATAGTCGCTCTTTCATAACATCACTAGTTTGATTGTCGCCATTTCGATACCGCTATTTTAATACCCGTTATTTTGTACATGGCTATTTCGTTCCAGAGCCGTTTTAAGTGTACCTGGTAAAATGCTATAATACTTGTCTTGAAATACATAAAACTTCGAAATGTTAATGATTTTAATTAGGAATGCTTTGTGTTTGGACTATGAAGTAACTATTTTGTAGATTTATACTTTATATTACTCATTCATAAAGATAAAAGGCTAAAACGATTTTCGTGGATTTTTGTGCACGTCTGGTTGAAAATATGCTGAGTTATTTTTGGAAATTATTGTTTTGTGTGTCTATATCTGCACACTACATCCTGTTTTTAATTTCGTTAATTTATTATTGATGTTTGTACGTAGATTACGACAAACTTTTTGTTAAAAAAAAATAAAAAACGCAGATTTAATTTTTTTTACCTAATTTTTAATTTTTACCTATTAAGGCCACTAATGAAAATAGGGGGGGGGGGGAGGGGATAATTGTTGATTTATGATATTCCGAAAGAAGAACCGTTTAAAATGGGTAAGAAGCTGGATTTCAAGAAGAAATAAATTTGGTCACATGGTTTTGATATTTACAGTTGACATTTCATAGGCACGGCTTCAAGTCGCCAATTATTCGGACATGGAGCGGTCCGATTATTATTATTTATTGACGTGGTAATAAAATATAAATAAATTGGTAAAAAAAAATTTTTTAAGTCACAAGCTTTTATAAAATGCACTAAAAACTAAAAAATATTTTCTAACATTCTAATATTATCATATTAATAAAAGCGATGGCCGACTGATGGAAATTTTGACGATGTTAGCACGATAAGATATCCGTATCAATTAAATATCACTATTTGCAAGAATCAATCTAGCAGAAAAATGCAGAGGTTAACTTAAACCAAACCCACCCAACCCGACCCAAAATACCCCAGAATTTCTCTGACATAGGTATGGCAATGGCATAACATTGCCGCACATCAAACATATCTTTGATGACCTGCTATGTTGAATATTCTTTAAGTGTTTAGATCACAAATTTAGATTAACTTATGCTTTGATTTGCGGCAATCGCTTTTATTATTATGATAATATTAGAATGTTTATTATTTTTTAATTTTTAGTGCATTTTATAAAAGCTTGTGACTAAAAAAAAATTTACCAATTTATTTTCTACTTTTTAGTCTCAGCTATCTACTCTATTAAATGAAAATATTTGTTCAATAACAGAAGAGAAGAGTTTATTCTAGATTATAATGAAATCGCTGATCGTGAGTTGTGTGGAAACTCATATTTCTATTGGGGGAAGAAGAGGGTGGGGGTAGAGGTAGAAATATATTTTTTGTTTGGGCTGTATTGCCATCGGACCTTTATGCATATACCAAATTTTATAAAAGTCATTTGAAGTGAAGTGTGTCAAAAACGCATTTTTTATGGAAGGGGGTGGGGGGTAGGGGTGGGAGGACATTTTTTCATTATTGTCAAAACGGATAATGGTAAGTGCGTCAAAAACGCATTTTTCTATAGATGGGGGTGGGGGTAGGAGTGGTAGGATTTTTTTTTTAATGTTGTATTGTCATTGGACCACTATATGTATACCAAATTTCATCCAAATCGGATAATGAGAAGGGTGTCAAAAACGCATTTTCTATGGAAGGGGGTGGGGGCAGGTGTGGGAGGATATTTTTTTTAATGTTATATTGTCATCGGACCACTATGTGAATGCCAAATTTCATCCAAATCGGATAATGGGAAGTGTTTCAAAAACTCATTTTTCTATCAAAGGGGGTGGGAGGATATTTTTTTTTAAATATTATATTGTCATCGGATCGCTATATGTATACCAAATTTCATCCAAATCGAATAACGGGATCTGTGTCAAAAACAAATTTTTCTATGGAAGGGGGTGGGGGTAGGAGTGGGTGGATATTTTTTCTTATTGTTATATTATCATCGGACCACTATGTGTGTACCAAATTTCATCCAAATCTGATAATGGGAAGTGTGTCAAAAACAAGAAACAAAGATTTGATAGATAGTTAGATAGCTAGACAGAACATCTGAAGCTAAAAAGCTTGTAATAAAAGCTTGTAAAAAGTAAGAAAAATCCCAAAGATATGTAGCAAATCTTAAAATGTTCTACGTGCTAGTTGGTAGATTTAAATTAATCGATTTTTTTCTAACTGGTACGATGGACCCGGTCCGTGGGTACAGCACTGCACGCACGTTCGGACTTTTTGTCGGATTTATTCAGAAAATGATAATTTTCTACAAAAAATGCGCTAGTGTGTGACCAACTAATAGCTAATGTAGACTATGGTCCCTGAATACATTTTGACAGTTGGTTTTGGTCGAACTAACCATAAACTTCTAAGTCTGTACAGGTGTACGTTTTAAAATTTATGTATTTTTATCTACAAAAAAAATACACTATACATATGTAGGCTTAGGTATGTATGTACCTACATAGGTGAATACATTAGAAAGGAGTTTATGCAATATATCAACGGGTTTTAATTGGTGACCTCTTCATTTATAAGGTAAATTATCACTTTTTAAGATGCTTTATAGGTTTCCATATTTATATTTTTGTGGTGTTAGTTATTAGTCCAATTAGAAGTGACATAAAAATGCCGTTTTGGTGCAAAAAGTCCGAAAGTTTTGAAACTTGGCAAGGTTATAGGATTGATGGTCCCTAATATTCTACCTCGACGTCCGCTCACGTCGCCGCCCAAATTTAGTTTTTATTTTAAATAACTTGGTTTCTGTTTGTTGTAGAAAAAAAAATTCAAAATAAAAATTATAGCCAACAAAATTTCCCACAAAAATGCTATGTGATTTTTTGACAGACTAATAGTTTTCTTGCTATGATCTCAACAATTTTTCCGTCATTTTGGATTTTTCAATTTTTTCTCCATTTTGTGATTTCTAACTTAAAAACTACTCATTTTTGAGAATGATTGTAATGAGATAAAAACCCTAAAGTGTTAGGGCTACCTCATTTCCTATGTGGTTCTATATTATATTCAAAATAAACTGAAATTATTGGGTTTTATCTTTCTCAAAAACTAAGCAATTTACAAAAAATGTATAATAAATTTATTTTAAACTAAATGGGTGAAGTTAATGGCACAAAAATAATACGTGTTTTTATAGGTTTTATTGGTTTTTCTACCTTATAACATTAAACTTACTTATTTACTAAAACAATTTTTATTTCCGATACTATTGAAGATTTTGACGAAGTAGACTGGCAGGACGATGTTATTGAGTGTGATGCTGATGACAGCAATGAAGATATGCCTTTTGCTCTACTAGTGAATATGGTAGTGGTCAAGAATCAGATTATTGTTGTACAAATTTGACCTTATTTCTGTTTATTTGTTTGAAGAATAACTCCTGATTTGTGTTTATGTTTAAGCTTTCTGCGTTTTCCGGTGTTTTGTTATGATTTTTATAAATAAATATACCCTTTTTTCTTATTTTTTTAATATTTCATATATTTCCAATATTTCCATATTTTTTCAACGTTTCAGCAAATATTACCGGAAATATTTCCGAAAATATATTTATGGAAATTTTACAACACTAGCTATTAATAACTTCATCTCATAACTTTATCCCTTTCTCCTGGATAGCCGCAAGTCGGCAAAAGTTTTTGTCTCGATAATAAAGCTTAATAACTGCAGAGTGAAACAGCATCAACAAAAACGTGTCGCAAGATGTAGCTCTTAACATATCTCTTGTGGAATATCAAGGTCATATTTGGATTTTTGCTTTTACACGCATTGATTAAATAATTAGTTCTTCCTGTAAATTCGCGAACAAAATCTAAATTTTTTTACTTAAATATAAGCTTGAAATTACGCTGTACATGAGCCAACTATAGCGTATTTAAAAAAGTAAATCCACCCTAAACTATATCAGCTGAAACTTGATAAATTTGTTGGACAAAAATACACCGCACAATAACAATTAAATGTATCTGCATTTGTCAACCAAGCGTATTTCAACGTGATAGTTGACAGAAATGATTATGTTGTTTTTATAACAATCATAGCCTTCTTGATTGCTGTTAGCATGAGAAAAATTAATGCACGATCATTCTTGAAAATTTAGTTATTCAATGTTTAGGAGACCTCTAGCCCACTGTGCGCCGTGAGCGAACATCGCTCGCGCAGCCCACGAGAAAGACCGGCCCGGGCGCGAAAATATCACGTGATCGTAGGAGGCTCACAAAAAAAACGCCTCACGGCCCGCTGTCATTTTTGGCATGTTTGCTTACGTCGATTTTTTTTTTAATTTGGGCACGAATTTTATGTGAATTTTATCAAAGTTATTAAAATAACGCAGCCCACGAAAAAGAATGTAGCGGGCTGCGTTAAAATAATTAATTGCTAATTAGTAAATTATAAAGAAAATACCTATAAGATAAACAATGCCGCGAACGTGTAATTAGTGTTGTTCCTTGTCGGTCCAACTATAAAACTGAAACCTAATATGTTGCAAACAGGAAAGAAGTGGTAAAAGATAAGATCTTGGATAAGATTGATTAAGTAATAAACATCCTTAGTGACATTTTCGATAGTGAGAGTGAAAAATGTGTTCAGTTGTCATTTCTTATTGAACAATTAGGTCTCTTGAAAAGGTAACCTGAGAATCGAAGATATGGTGGATACACCTTAATGTTGGCTTCATCTTTGTTTATCCAGTCATCCAGTGCATACACGTCAATTTACAATTCTAAGGTAATATGTCTTCTGCACCCTCGCAATATTAAAAAACTGATTTGTAAAATATTGATATAATAACAGATAGTAATCTCTCTGGTAATGTGAAATATTTAAAAAGTAAGATACAGCTTTTAGAAGAACATGAGTTGGTAGTTAACTTACACTTTAATGAAATATATATTAAACTTTGTGCTGGGCATTTTTTCAAAAAATTATTGACGACCACTGCATTCAATTCATTGAATTTGAAAACCATCTCACTTATTCACAAAATCACTTGTTTCTTTTTAATAAATTATTGTGAAATGTTTTATATTGAAAATTTTTCTTCAGATAACTCTAGCGAATGTTTTTGTGGAGAAAAACTATTTTCAAAGCTTGAAAAAATTAGTTTAAGGGCATGTAAAGTTTTTTTAAATAATTTTATTAAAAAGCACAATGATTTAGTGTCTGCTAATAAATCTTTGAATAAGAACTCAGACAAACATGATGACACTCAAAGAAAAATTAAAAAACGAAAAGCTTGGGTTTGATATGTCCAATTTTAAAAGACTTGTATAGATTTGAAGTTACTAACGATATTATGTACCTAATATATGTACCTGAAGATATTAGAGTGCAAATGTTGTATATTTTTTTATTTTATAGATTCAGTTCTTTTATCCATAATAAACACATATATCAGCAAAATATTTTGTTCAATTTTTGCCTATAAAAGAACAAAAATTTTTTGTTAATTTATTTAAATTGTGTAAAAACATATAATATATTAAGCAATACAATAAGAATCCTGGGACTCCTAAGATCACGTGACTGCCGACTTGCTTATAACGCGCCATGGCCGGTCTTTATCGTTGGCTGCGATCGCTCGAGGTTGCAAATTTATACCCTGTTTCCACCAATGCATGCCCACCCCGATTCAAAAACGCATCAGGTGACGCTGTATTTAAAACCGGTGCAAATTAATGGGCCATCACGTGATGCGTTTTTTGAATCGGGGTGGGCATGCATTGGTGGAAACAGGGTATTACTGGAATATTAGGGACAATCAACCCTATAATCGTGCCAAGTTTCAAAACTTTCGGAACATTTGAAACCTCAAATGTATATAATGACTGGCCTATATAGAAAATTCAAGAAAATAATGGCTGTATGTAATATAGTGTGTTTATGGATGTATTTACACAGGTACCAAAAATAACAAAGTTTTATTGGAAATAATTTCTTATGCGTTTTCTCATCCTTCACTAGAAAAAAAATTACTCATTATTTATATACATAATAATATATCCATCAAAGTGCAAACAGGTTACCCTTGACCCAAAGGAAGGTAAAAGCAAACTATCTTAAAGCAAAAGGTTTTAAGTAAAACAAGTGAAAGATATGAAGGCATCAGATCTGTAAAGCTCACATATTATATTTAATCTTTGAAAACAGGACACTTGGTCTCTCTTTGAATAGAATATATATTTAAGGTATCATATGGATGATTCTACAAAAATGGTGCTGTGGAGTGGGAATGCATATTTTTCAAACACAGACTGCAAATGAAGCATAGTTTTAGGTATAATATTTAAAACGAAATGTTTTCTTTATGAAGCATTTGAGTTTAATGTATAAAAAAAATTGCAAGTTTATAATTTTTTTTATTACAAAGCAAATACCTCATTCCTCTGATGTAGTCCCAAACCAAATATTAAAAACTTAAATTGAAAAAAATATCCTAATAAATAATATTTAACCAAGTTTTAACTATTTATCAAATAAATTGATAAACTTAAGTTTGCATTCATATTTTTGAAAATCCGAATTTACATCTCCGGAAAATTTTACAATTTTAAACGTGCTCCATTTTTAATAACAGAATATTTGTGAATACAACCGGTTAATTTCTAGAGAAAGAGACGGCCCTGGATATCTAATTTACTTGTGAGGGTGACAAGTTGTGACAGATAATGTCAACTTTAGTTTGGCTTAAGTTATAGATCTTTTTATTTTCGGCAGAAAATTAGTTTTTTTCGGAGAAATCAAAAAGGAACGCTTCAATTATCATTCCTCTGGTAAGTAAATATTCGACTGATATCAATAGTATAATTTTTTTGTTGATTGTTTTAAAATTATAAGTATAGGAATTTTGTTTATATAAAACTTAAGTTACATAGTCTAAATAGATTTTGATTTAAATTGGAAAACCATTAAAAAACTCATTCCTCTGGTACTCATCCCTCGGAACTTTTATGCAATAATCCTAAAATTCGGAAAATAAATGTTTCTTAGCTTACAGCTAATTAGTTACATACATTTAAAAAAACAAAATTATTTATTGTGCTGTACTGTTATTGAAAGGCAATGACCAAAAATGATATCCATATAGCCTTTTGGTAGAATCATCCATATATAGAGTGTCTCAAATCGCTGTTTGGGGGCATCAGGTGTTTTCTAGGGGAGAAAAAATTGCCACCCACATTCGAGGCTCAATTTTTAAGAGAAGTTTAAAGTAGAAACTGCATTCAGATGCAGCAAGCCGTTTTTAAGCTTTTTTTATGTTTTTGAAAAGTCTGCATTTAGGGCGAGATAACTTTTTATTTATTAAAATTTAATTTTGGTCTAAATTGCCTTTTATGGACTTCCAAATAGAAAATTCAACTGTTAAATTTTATCACTTTTAGATTTTGAGATATTAAATAAAATTACATCTCTTCTTCTTAGACCCCTTGAAGTTTCAAAATCGCCATTAAATATTCAATTGACTATACTTATTTACTTGCTGACTAACTAAAAGTCCGTTTTATTCAATAAATAAGCAGTTAATGATTGTGTATTGTTTAATCCTACTTAGTTTGAATGAATGATTTCGTATACCATGACCGAAATACAACTTGTGTGGTAAAATATAGCATCCTGTAAACGAAAACATAACGCAACGCATTTCTATATAACAATTAAGAAAATGATTGGATCCATGACGGATCTGATACGTTCCTAGCCCATTTGCACACTCCAAGTAAACTCCAAACGAAAGCTCCTATGAAGTTTTCGGTTATAATACAAATTATTGAAAAAAATATACGTTCTATTATATTCCAAAAACCGCATATTGATGCAATTTTTTAACTGTCATTATAGCATTCATGGATTTTGACCCAAATCTAATCAGCTCGTATTGTGTCGAACACAATTTTACCTTTCATGAATTTTATGAAAATCGGTTTAGCAGTTTAGCGGGTTACGGTCAGACATACACACAATCACATACACAGACGTCACGCCGAGATTGCTAAGATAGGTCCAAATCGAGGGGTGAACAGCTCTCACAATCGGTGTACACATTTCTCACAATCTGTTCACAATCCTTCACAATCTTTACACAATCCCTCCCAATCACCCACAATCTGTCACAATCTCTCACAATCCTTCACAATCTTACCACAATCCTTCACATCTTACCACAATCCTTCACAATCCCTCACAATCTCTCACAATCTTTACACAATCCCTCACAATCTTAGCAAAAGATTGTGGAAAAGATTGTGGATTTTCGCAATCGGCGTACACATGTTGGGGTTCCCTCATAATCTTAGCATAAGATTGTGGATGTTCGCAATCGGCGTACACATTTTGGGGTCAGCTGGTCACCCCTCGGTTATTAAGCAGCAGGGCCGGCAACGGTAAATGAAGAGGGCGACAAAGGAAACTATAGACATGATGACCCTTTGAATCAAGAATTTTTGATGGGACAGTGTCCACCCCGCCCCTTCAGGCGCGCTACGCCGCTGCACAGTCCTCCACCGTCCCTCACACTCCCTCCCAATCACCCACAATCTCTCACAATCCTTCACAATCTTACCACAATCCTTCACAATCTTACCACAATCCTTCACAATCTTGCCACAATCCCTCACAATCTTTCACAATCTTGCCACAATCCCTCACAATCTTGCCACAATCCCTCACAATCTTAGCAAAAGATTGTGGATTTTCACAATCGGTGTACACATTTTGGGTTAGCTGTTCACCCCTCGGTCCCAATATAATAAGAAATACTTTCTCAGCCTGCGCGGGCTAGGAAAATAAAAATCATACTTTAGCAATCTTGGGGCAGCTTAAACTTAGTTGTCAAACTAGATTTCGATTGTCACAAATATTGTTCGTTGTTTGACATTTTTGTGTAAAACTATCAATCACTTTAAACCGAGTTGATGTTGTATATAAGTGGCACCGCGTCATAGCTATGGTAAACCAAACTTTGCGGCAAAATCTAAGTAAAGAAGCCTTAAAAAATTAGTGTTTCACTTTGTACATGCAGTGTGCCGCTCGGGGTTTAATGTTCCAATGATAAAACACTAAGACCTTTTAAAGGAGAGATCAAATAGGTACTTACCTAATAAATAAAGATCCGAAACATAAAAGAGGATCCAAAATTATATTAAAATGTGCGGAAACATTGATTTAGTTGCAAAAACGGTAATTTGTTTTGTGAAAAGCTCCGTCATAATTTGTTTGACATAAACAGTCAAAACAACGAATAGAAAACGTCAAAACCCGGCTAAATCAATAATATGTTCGTAACAACCAGATAAGAGTGTATATGTTTCTTTCTAATGAAATCGTTTAGAAGAAGGCATCAATAAAAAGCAAGTAAAATAGTAAGCTAATGACTAATTATGCCTCATTTTGGGAATCAATATCAATAAAAAAATTAAAGGAAGTGCGTGCCACTGTATGTACCCCTCTACTCCCTTCCCGCCAATCAAGGGTTTGATGACGCGGTGTCACTTTAATACAACATAAAGTATAGTTACTTATTTCAGTTACTAAAGGTAAAGTCACGGATACTCGGTGTGACAAGTTGTATGGCATCATTAATCTAATTGAAACATTTTAAAATTTGGAATTAAAATTTTTTGAAAAATCTTGAAAAAAATATTGGACTCAAGATAGATCTGACACTTTACTAGTCTTGAAAAAAATATTGGACCCAAAATAGATCTGACACCTTACTAGCTTATTACGTTCACTCAGATTCATGAATAATAGACACTTATTGGAATAAAACCTGACCCTATTTTAAAATCGACCCTATGGTGACACATTTACATATAAAAAGCAGCTGATCTCCTTCAAAATTCGGCCTTTGCGTATTTAAAAACCGGATTTATTAGTGTCGGTATTTATTAAATGAAAATTAGCGTCTGTATTATTAAATTTGACTTTGGTGTCAATAAGTCCCTAGTATCGCAACTGAAATTTCCTTTCATGTAAAAAAAGGCCAAGTACGCGAAAATGGCATTCTGTAAAAAGAATTTAGATAAAAGTAAAGCCAAGTTCTCCAATACAAATGTCAAAATGAAACGTTCTTACTAGTTTGGAAATATTTTTTTAAACTTTGCTATTACAGCCAAACTTCTTTATGTTCAATTTAGCACTGTGCCTAAGAGTCATTTACAGCCGTAATAGCCAAGTTTAGATAAATATTTCCAAACTAGTAAGAACCTTTCATTTTGAAATTTGTATTGGAGAACTTGGCTTTACTTTTATCTCAATTCTTTTTACGGGATGCCATTTTCGCGTACTTGGCCTTTTTTACATGAAATGTTTTTGTTATGATTTCACTTCTTTTTTAAAGGAATTGGATAATACTTAATTTTTAAAGTAGTAAAATATGCGGAATATTGTTCAAAACTTTTGCAATGCCTTACTTAAATTTTTGAGGTTTTTAAATTTTTTTCCATGGTTTTATCGTAGTTTCTATTAGCCTTCCAAAGCTCAGCTCTCTAGCGTTTCTGAAAGTGCACAATTATACTTTTACATAACTTTATATGTATAGAGGAGGAGAGTAAATGAAAATATTGGACTTTTTAAATTTTTTCCCATGGTTTTATCATAATTTCTAGTAGCATTCCAATGCTCAGCTCTCTAGCGTTTCTGGAAGTGGGCAATGTTAGTTTTATATAAATTTACATTTATAGGAGAGGGAAGTAAATTAAAATGTTGGTGTTTTTAAATTTTTTCATATAGTTTTATCATATTGACTTTTAGTCTTAAAAAGTTCAGCTCTCTAGCGTTTGTGGAAGTGGGCAGTCTTACTTTTACATAACTTTACATTTATAGGGGAAGGAAGTAAATTAGAATTTATTTTTTTCTATAACTTTATCATAGTTACCATCGGTCTTCCAAAGCTCAGCTCTCTAGCATATCTGGAAGTAGGCAATGTTACTTTTACTTAACTTTACATTTATAGGGGAGGGAAGTAAATTAGAATTTTGGGGTGTTTTTTTTTCCTATAGTTTTATCATAGTTCCTATCAGTCTACCAAAGCTCAACTCTCTAGCATTTCTGGAAGTGGGCAATGCTACTTTAACATAACTTTAAATGTATAGGGGAGGGGAGTAAAATAAAATTTTGGGGTTTTTTATTTTTTCCTATAGTTTTATCATTTTTCCTATAGTTTTATCATAGTTCCTATCAGTCTGTCAAAGCTCAACTCTCTAGCATTTCTGGAAGTGCGCGATGCTACTTTTATATAACCTTAAATGTATAGGGGAGAGGAGTAAATTAAAATTTTGGGGTTTTTTGATTTTTCCCAGGGGTTTAGTCATAATTTCTATCAGTCTGCCAAATTTCAGCTTTGTAGCATATCTGAAAGTACAGTAGAATTTTGATGATCTATACATGAGTGAGTTTGAAATTTCGTAACTACTTTTTACTACTTTATGGAAGTCCATGAAACTTTGAGGGGTTGTTAACTCTATGAAGATCTACGACTGTGCAAAGCTTGAGTTTCGTAGCTCATTCTGAAGTAGAGTTTTAGATAGGTCAAATATGGGCTGAAATGTTTCAAGAAAAGATGATAGATCAGTTTACGCCGCGAACTTCGCCGGGCACTGCCGTGCCCTCAGATTTGCGGTCAACGGGGGAAAAAAATCAAAATAGATTCATGTAAAGGACAACTGTAAATAAATATATATTGAATTGAATTAATTTGAAAATCTTAATACCCAGACCCCTGGCTCCAATTTTTTATCAAAGAAATTAACAAAAAAATGTGTTATTATAATTTGAAAATTTTCTATTGATACAGCGCTGCTCAGTTTAATTTTTTATAAATTTTATAACCTTAAAGAATAATACAAGGGTAGCAACAGTAAATTTTTTCAAAAATTGGAAGAATAAAAAAACATTCTATAATAAAAATAAGAAATCAAGAAAATAACTTATAAGAAATCAAGAAAATAACTTAAAAATACCCTACTTAATACCGACTTTTGCAGACAATTTATATGTAAATTTAGATAATTCTATTATTAGACCTGTTGTAATATTTAATTCAAAGAACAAAAAATAAAGAATGAAAAAAAAATGACGACTATACCGGGATCTCTTTAGGTCGACTTCATTCGCTTTTTATAGCCTATACAGTCAGACG
This sequence comes from Aspidapion aeneum, assembly GCA_963576565.1. Lineage (NCBI taxonomy): Eukaryota > Metazoa > Arthropoda > Insecta > Coleoptera > Brentidae > Aspidapion > Aspidapion aeneum. The sequence goes on from OY755040.1 coordinate 9,716,833, forward strand.
AACAGACCCATATTACTTAAAACCAGTTTAAAGGTTTAATTTGAATCATGTATAGAGTGAATCAGATGTAAAACCACATTGTTCTGCAAGCAGGGACAAAAAAATTAAATGTTGCTGGAATTCAGAAGTTTATCATATACTATAGGTATAGTTTATTCCACAATTTTTGAGATAACTTTTTGATAGTAATCAGCTGATACCATAACAAATACCATAGGCCAGCGAAAAAAAATCGTAAAAAGTTATCCCAAAAATAATGGTATGGACTTTAGTTTTTATTTATTCGTTGTAAGGTTGTAGTACGTATTTTGACAATAATAGGTTAATTTCAACCTCGTGTTGCAGCTTTTTCACCTTACTTTTTTATTTGCATGGCTTTTTAAGCAAAAATTAAACAAAGTAAGAAATTGACCCTAATTACATTAATAACAGTATTGCTCATTGTATTCTTCACTTTTTAATTGTTGTTCCCAAAATAAAAATTAACTATTTTAACAAGTATATAGATAATCTCCATATTATTTAATAAACAAATGGAGCTGCAGACATTTCAAAGATTTCCCATTCCTTGGGCGAGTGTAAATTGTAATCTGTTCAGACAAAATAAACGGTCTGAGATTCCAAAGGTGATTTGGTTTCAAATGAGAAATTGCAAAGATTTTTCTCAACTGAATTTTTTTTTTTTAAACCTATAAAGTCTCTAAACTTAGAGTCCCTGTATGTTGACATATTTAAATATATTATATCCAAATATGTCAACATACAGGGACTCTATCCAAATATGTCAACATACAGGGAGTTTATCTAAACCTTAAGTTCTGGCAACATTTTTGGGTAATAACAAATTTGTTAAAAAATAAATTAACCTATGACGGACCTGACAACTTCCTTCTAGCTTTATTAACCCATTAAACTATTTTTTTTTTGAATCTCAGAAACTAAAGCTCTAACAAGTTATCTGATTGTTAATATTGATACGATACTTCGTTGAATTATAGATTTTTCTTAATTTTCCAACCTTAAAAACCCACACTTAACAACCTAAAAATAAACATTTTAAAAAATAAGCTCATTCAAAGAGCAAGCAGTATTTTTCCTAAAAATGTCATGAAAATCGACCAGACAAACACACAGATAAAATTTACGACGATTAGTTGCTAAATTAGTACATTTATTCCTTTTTTCCAAAATCACAAAAATTTGGACCACCCCCCAATTTTTTGTGCCTAGATCTGCCACTGCCTATCTATGTTTGTTTTATAGATTACAGCAAAGTACTTGACAACGTTCAGCATGTTAAAAAGGTCAGATTATTGGGTATTTTGGTGGAAATAACCAAATTTCAACGTGTTCTCCTGAATTAGGATTAGGAGCAGAGGTAAACCAATTATTTTAATTTTGCAAAAACAAACCCACGTGTTAGGGGTAGATGGATGCCATTTTGGGAATCACGACAATTTAAACTATACTCATAAATCAGTAGAAATATCTCATGAAGCTGAACAAATTTTTTTCTTGCAATCCTGTTTAAAACAAACATTTTATAAACTATAAATGTATAGTTTTTGCAAAGTCAGTTGAACAAAGATAAAAGCCGACCATCGATATCCTTTAAAGAAAGTGACATGGGCGGCGGTAGATATACTCATGAAATTTATTTCATTTAATTATGGCGTAAACTAAAGAAATAAAAATAGATAATAAAATTTTCTATTCCTACACCTACAGAAACGACACTGATTTATTTTTTAACTCTGCATACTGCCGACTAAAGGGGTCCCGAAACGAACACCTAAAAGCAATTAAAAGCGCATCTCAAAAAAATCTGCCAATCAGGTGCCGTCCATCCACCTGGCCTCGGTCGGTCGGAAAACAAATACTTTGTGTTCGTGCCGCAAAGAGCCGCGCCTTTTCTCTGTCGGTAGGGTTGAAATTATACCAGGACGATTTTATATGAATTTGGATAACTTTTGAAGGGCAGAATGAAGCAAAATTTAATGAAATCGATAGAACCCCGTATTAGGAGTTATTCAAGTAACTTTATATAACAACTTTACTTACAAAAATAAATGGATGTAATAGAATTTTTTTGGTTTAATGAAGTAAAACTCTATAAGAAAATAAAAAAAAAGTTGTTATATTGTGATGATTTCTGATATTCATATACACAAAAAGTTTAATTTTTTTGCAAATTTAAAAGAAAAAACAAAGACAAAAACACATCTTTTTTGGAGTCAAAACTATTTCATGTCTCAGCTCAGCTATATAGTGTTGAAATAAAAGAAACCTATGCATAATGAGTGTGAAAAATGGATAAGTTACCAGTCATTGTTATTATATTTATTATATCTTAGGAGAAAAATTTGGCGTAATCTGACTACAGTATTAGTACATCTTAATAGCAAAGATAAGATAAGAAGTCATTGTTTAAAAAAATCATCTATTAAATATCACTTTAAAATAGAAAGTACGAGTAGTGGGGATTAGTAGAGATTTGGATAAAAATAACAAAGATTTAGAAATCTTTCAAGCAGGTAAGGTATTTTATCAGTTTATTAAAAGTAACTTAATCATATTTATCTGGACGCCTATCTTCAAGATGGATACAAAAATAAAATGTAGAATACAAACAGCGTAGTGTACTCGAGACTAACGTGACTGACAATGCAGTTTGGTAGTACAGGATATACTTTTAAGAAAAAAATAATTAAAAATAGGGGAATATGTATTAATTTTTGTATTAAAACCTAAAAGTGAAAAATAAAATTCATCTTAATTGTTGGATTCTTAAAAAACATAAAGAAACTATTTATAGCAAAACTTCAATTTCAAAAAAGTCCTTGTAACTTGGAGACCGCCATATCAAACTGGTTTTATGCCTGTATTAATTTCTTGGCATTTGAGGTGAAGAGTGCTCAAATACCCTGTACAGAACATATCTACGTTTACTAAAGTATCAAATGGGTCTCCTTGCATAAGAAATTGGCATGCATTTTCGATCAGGAGGGGAGTCAAATTTTCATTTGAGGTCCCTGTATAAACATAGCAAACATAGTTTTTTTTCCAAAAAGAGAGTAGGATATTTACAGGGGAGATTTCACAGTGGTCTGTGATCTCCTCTTTTTGTACGAACCGAACTGAACCAAATCTAAAATAATAGGCACAATACAGTGGTGACTCGATAATCCGGATGCTTCGGTAGTCCGGATAGCCTCAGAAGTCCATGGAGGTTCTCGGTAATCCGGATTTTACTTGATTCAATTATCCGGACTCGCGTTTTTTTAAATTATAATAATTATTAACATAATAATGCAAGTTTTAACGTGTCATTTGGTTATTGCTACATTTTTTTTTAAATTAGCAGTATTTTGGTTTGGAATAATATGGAGTTTAATTTACTTGGTTTTTATCATTTTTTATTTGTTCTCCTCTTACGGATAATTTTTTTGATATACTATACTTAATTTTGTTGTTTTGTTTTTACAATTATTATTATATTTTCTATTTAAGGAGATTTATATGTTTTTGATGAGAAATAAATATGGTGTCCCACTTGTAAAGTATGAAAGCAGGTTAAGGTTTTTAATTTTTTGTCTGTCACACCTTTGACGTGTCCGACTAGACAATTTTATTAGTCTGAAAGTTTTTTGATTTTGTGGGGGGGCGGGGTACAAAGGTAAATTTAGGTTTATAACCGAAGTACTTTGGCTGCAAATACCTAATTTTGGGTATGAAAGTAGGATATTTTTCACAATAGTACCCGGTCTATAAGTAATAAAAAAATATCTTGAAATTTTTTGAAATGATATTATATTAGAAAAACAAATATTTTCTTGTTAACGTTAGTAATGTATCTACAAACCTTCAATATTGTTTTTAAAAAAAATTACTATGTATTAAAACCAACAATTCAACATTCCCAATATATCTTTCAAAATAACCGGAATTATATAGATTTTTTAATTCAAATAGCGAGCGAGGAGAGATATTTTAATAAAATTAAATGATTAAACAAAATGAAAAAAAAATGACTAATATTACCTACTACATCCAACCAAGTTTACCAATTTTTGTGTAAAATATGTACTAGCATTAAGGCTTCTTGATCAGTCAAGCTGGCGGTGACAGCTAGCAAAACGTAACAATAAATCTTTACTAACCTTTCTGTACAACTTAACCCATGTTAAGTCTCCCTTCGAATCTGTGTATTGCAGGCCAAAGAACCAGACCTCCCTCAAGCCGATAGTTTTCACAACTTGGTCGAAAAGTTGCTTTCCTGAGGTGGACTGCTGGATGGCGAACTCCAGCTCGGCGTCCATCGTGGTCACCCTTACGTTCATCTGGAAAAATAATAGCCTCTTGAAATTTTTCGTTAATTTAATACCACTACAAGCAAACAAACACATACCCTTACCAAAACTAACAAGGCTAATTTCCCTTGAAAACATTAAGTGCAGCACTAGTGCACAACTGGCTTGTTGGCGCGGAAGGGCGAAAAAATATCGAAACACAAAATATCAAAAAACAAAATATCGAAAGTACATAATATCGAAACTACAAAATATCGAAACTACAAAATATCGAATAACAAAATATCCAATAACAAAATATAGAAAATACAAAATATCGAAACAACAAAATATCGAAAACACAAAATATCCAATAACAAAATATAGAAAATACAAAATATCGAAACAACAAAATATCGAAAATATAAAATATCGAAAACACAAAATATCGAAAATACAATATATATATTTTTTTTTTAATTGTTGGTTCGGTTCATTTCCGTTCGTTTCGTTTCGGCTAGATTTGATTAGGTTTTGTCAGGTTACGTCTGGGTCGGGTTATGTTAAGGTTTCGAAATTTTCTATTTTTGATTTTCGATATTTGTTAATTTCGATATTTTGTGATACGATATTTTGTATCTTCGATATTTTGTGATTCGATATTTTGTAGTTTCGATATTTTGTAGTTTCTATATTTTGTTGTTTCGATATTTTGTAGTTTCGATATTTTGTAATTCGATATAATGTAGTTTCGATATTTTGTGGTTTCGATATTTTGTAGTTTCGATATTTTGTATGTTTTCGATATTTTGTATTTTCGATATTGTGTTTTCGACATTTTGTATTTCGATATTTTTTCGCCCTTCCGTTGGCGCATGGCCAAAATAGCGCAGGCCAAAATAGCACATGCCCAAAATAGCGCAAGGTGAAAATAGTGCATGACTTTCTCGGGATCCTAGAGGGTGTGAATCCGAACCGAACCAAACCAAACCGAAACAATATATTTAAAAAAAAAAACTTCGTAACTTCTTTCCAAACCGAACTCGGTTCGGTTCGGATTCACACCTTCTAGGATCCCGGGAAAAAAGTCAGGGAAGTTCTTTTTTTGGAAAAATATGCTGGTTCAGTTCGGTTCGGTTTGGATTCATACCCTCTAGGATCTCGGGAAAGAAGTAATATGTTGTTTCGGTTCGGTTTGGATTCACACCCTTTAGGATACCGGACAGAAAGAAGTCATGCGCTATTTCGGTCTGCGCTATTTTGCTCTGCGCTTATGGCCATGCGCTATTTTGGGTATGCGTTATTTTGTGCATGCGCTATTTTTGCCTGCGCCATTTTGCCCTGCGCTGTTTTATCCTGCGCTATTTTAGCCTGCGCCATTTTCGCCATGCGCTCTTTTGTCCTGCACTATTTTGTCCATGCGCTATTATGGCCTGCGCTATTTTGACCGCGCTATTATGGCTTACGCTATATTGACCTGCGCTATTTTGTACCACTGCCGAAAGACGCAAAAGCACACCTGTATTCAAGCCAATAATCTTTGTTTAGGTATAAACATCTAATAATAGGGACCTTTTACACGTACTTCATTAGCTAACGTTATCCTTTGTTAATGCGACGTTAAACGACAGATCTCACGTGATCTTTAGTCAAGTCCAATTTTTACCTTTTGCAGAGACAGTTTTTAATTGCGTTATTTTTTTAAACTTTATTTATCTGTCAACAGCCTGTTTTGCGTTCTGTAGGCAAAATTAATTAAGAAGTTCCGAAAACCAGTGAAAAACCGCCAGGAAAATATGTGATTAGGTCTGTGTACTTCCTTTTTTTACACACTTCCCAAAACATTTATAACTTTTGGTTGAATAATTGGCATAAAATTAAATCTCTTGACCTCTTGATATAATTGACTGATATTGAAAAGTTTTTATATTTAGATTACTTCTTGTCATAACGTTATTTGCGAGGCAACCCTGTCTCTAAATAAAAAAACTCAAGTCTGCGTTATTCGGCCACAAGTAAGGTCAAACATTATCCTTTAGTAAGGGATAAAGTTCAAACCAGGTAACAGCGCATGTCTCAAATAAAGAATAATGTGAAAAATGGTACATGCAAAACGTCCCTAATAATATTTTTATAGAGAATAGTAGAGAATTATTGACATACAGCTAGACTTTAATTGTGCCAGGAACTATTTTGACATATTCACATTGAAAACTGACAGTTGATCCTTCAAAATTGACATACCAAAGTCGAATGAACTTTTGTCATTTATTTTCAATTAATAAAAGTAGGCACCCACGCTCCGTGGGCATCGACTTTAACCGGTTTCAAAAAGGCTATTTCGAACCGTCAAATATCGTTAAAGTTATCGTTGTCGGCGAAGTTATCGGGGCTAAATTTGGCAAGACCAAAAACTATCATGGAGAAAGGCCGTTTTGAACAAACCAGCCACAGAAAAGGTTAGATAAGGTTGTAGTGGCTAGGGTGCAGGCAAATCACACCGAGTTTAGATATTGTGGCCATTTTATTTTATTTTATTTATTTGAATAATGTTGGTTTATATTAAAAGAATTACTGCAACTAATAAGAGTACATTTAGAACAAGGTAAACTTTTAGCAAAAGTGTAGTTAGTCCTCCCAAAAACAGCTCAAATATTGATAAGATTTAAAATTATCCTAGGGTGCAACGAAATTCTTAATATAAGATTTTTTTGCCACAAAAGCACTTAATAATGGTTATTTTCAAAACAGTGGGATCACTGAGTAAAAACCGAGCGAATAGAAGTAAAATACCCTGTCTCCACCAATGCATGCCCACCCCGATTCAAAAAACGCATCACGTGATGGACCATGGATTTGCACCGGTTTTAAATGCAGCGTCACCTGATGCGTTTTTTGAATCGGGGTGGGCGTGCATAGGTGGAAACCGGGTGTTAGTTGCAATGCAATGCAACTTAAATTAAATATTACCACAGTGGAAAGCTTACCATTTTACTTGCCGACACCATTTTCTATTCTATTCGATAAAAAAATCCAAAAACAGATGTCAAAAAAAGAACGCTCACGCACTCTATATAAAAAAAATACAATGAACCGTTAAATCATAAAATAAAAAAACAAATTTATTTTAAAAATATACACTTTAACCCGTTCGCACAAACAGATATATTTTAATAATTTTCTAGATCTAAAATTCAGAAAAATATATAAAATAAAAATTTAATTTAAACAAATTTATACACAACTTTTATAAAAAAAAAACAAAGCCCTAAATAATTGATAACAGGGCTCTACAAACGTATAAAGATTCGCACAGGTTAAAAATTATGAAAAAATAAAACAGCAAAATCAACCGCGAACTGGCATGTGCAACGACTCGCGGTCCAACAGGGGTTTGGTTCTCCGTTCTTGTTTGTCAAGATATTCTGTCCTTGTTTGGCATTACAGATAATTCTTACAGGATGATGCAACCGTAATTTTTGACCACAGAGATAAAACTTGACTTGATACCGACCGGTTTAAGTGTATTTTTTTAATACTCACAGGTCAAATAACTGCAAAGATTTGGTTCACCCTAATGTGCAATATAATAGTAAGCATTTCTCAGTGAGTTTCATCTCATATAAATTCAAATTAACTTTAGAAAGAAAGAAAAACCACACAAAAATTTTGTAACCAAATGTCATTTTTTGGAAACTTAGTTCGTGCAGTCGTAGGATTCCCGTTAAAAATAGTCTCAAATTGTAGTACCACCCCTGAGGGGTGGTTTAAAGTTCAAAAAACAATAGAAATAATCCATGATTGACAAAAAAACATACATACAAAAATAAGATATATTAGAATCCCTTTTCAATTACTCATTCCCTAAAACAATCGGCCATCGGTTTAATCGTCGCTAACTTGTCTAAAATATTAACATGTAAAATATCGCGGACAGCTGACACTGACTTACACCGTTTTTATTCGACATTTCCTAGTGTCATTTGGTTTAAATATGGCTACCATTGTTAAACGAAAATATTTTATTATTTTTATTTATTTATAACCTTTGTGTGGAAATAATGTCTTTGTTACAACGAAAAAAGATGACCCATATTGCAAGATATTTATGAATAATTTATATAAATATTAAAAACTATTGCATTCACGGGAAAAATAAGTTAATCCTTCAACCAAAATGTAGACTTTTAAACCTAGGATTGTAGCACTTAGCACTGTAGACCCTTTAGTAAATACTGGTGAAAAAGTTAGAATATCGAAAGAGAAAAAATTGAATAAAATAAGTCAAAAGATCAAAATAGACAAAAAGTAAAAAATTCTACAAAACATTCTAACCAGACACTAGATTAATAATTCTAGTATACTAACCCTGTTCAGTCTTCAGGTCAGTATTACTTATATTTTTAGTAAGTATACTAACCTAACCAGGTCAGGTTCGTTTTTTTTATGAATTTTTTCAATCATTTGTCTTTTTTATTCGATCCTTTTTCCTTTAGATGTTATATTCTTTCGGTTTTTGTCTTTTCGACCTTTTATATAGTTTTGAATGTTGGCACCATTATAGGGTAAATGGTCCTTAATATTCCAGTGAGTTTAAAACCTTGCTCGCCGCCGCGTCATCTTGAAAAAATGGAGCCAAAAATAAAAACTGATTTTGGACACAAACAAACTTTCCAGAAAACCCATCATCCCTTCAATTTTACCAAGTTTCAAAACTTTCAGACCATAAGGACTTTATCACCAATATTTACTAAGACCTTAAGACTTAGCATTGTAGACCGGGTTTAAGTATCAACTCTATAGACTTGATACTTGATACCGACCGGTTTAAGTGTATTTTTTTAATACTCAAAGGTCAAATAACTGCAAAGATTTCGTTCACCCAAAGTGCAATATGATAGTAAGCATTTCTCAGTGAGTTTCATCTCACATAAATTCAAATTAACTTTAGAAATAAAGAAAAACCACATAAAAATTTTGTAACCAAATGTCATTTTTTGGAAACTTAGTCCGTGCAGTTGTAGGATTCCCGTTAAAAATAGTCTCAAATTGTAGTACCACCCCTGAGGGGTGGTTTAAAGTTCGAAAAACAATAGAAATAATCCATGATTGACAAAAAAACTTGCATACAAAAATATTCAAAGCCAAATAATACATAAATAACTTAAAACTATATCTGTAGATGCATTACCGTATTAAATACGTATCAATATTTAAATACTGTAAAAAGCATAAGATATATTAGAATCCCTTTTCAATTACTCATTCCCTAAAACAATCGACCATCGGTTTAAAGCAGAAGCGAATGTGACAAGCACAGATGACAAAGTCAAATACATGTCAAATATAATAGTTGGCATGCGGTACATGGCGGGTAATTTGAATTCAAAATAAGAAATGCTTAAACTTGAAGATTTTAACCTTTTAATTATATTGCATCCTTACAAAAGTTTGGTAGAATATCGGGATGGTGTCTGAGAATATTTCACTGAAATTTCGTGGAAATCTGTAGTGCCATTTGGAAAATATCCTAAAAAAAACATCTGATCTCCCATAAGACCCAATGTAAAAGTCAGCCCCCAGAGAACAGCTGATTCTTTCAGGAACGTGGCCTCTATTTTTTTGTTGGCCTTGGCTTTACCATCTACCAATAAAAATCACTTACATAATCTAAGATCTGATTTAATTACCCTGCCATTCCACAAGTTAACAAAATCAAGTAAAAATTCGTTAAATTATAATTTATATAACAAACTACCAGAATCTATAAAAAGTAATTCGAACAAAAAATTTAAAACAGCAATAAAAAACTTTTTATTTGCTCATTGTTTTTATACTGTCTAAGAATACTTGGATTATGTTTTTGTTAGAGTGAAAAGACCTGCAAACAGCGCACTTTCGCTATTCTTTTTTTTATAAGCCTATTTATGTATGTTCAATGTTTGTGATTTTTTTTTGTAAGGTTTTTATATTATTTTTATTTTTTTTATTTGTTTATACAAAATATTATTAGTGTTACAATATTATGTATTTACGCTTACTATTTTACTATGATTAGTTTTAAGATAATGTTTTTTTTGCACTAGCCTTATGCTTTTTTGTTGCATTGTATTTTTTTTTCAACTTTCTGACTTGCTATAATTGTATATTGAGCAATTCCACGCCAAGTCATCCAATTTACAAAAAAAGTGTTGCCGTGACATTTTATTTTTTTCTTTAATCATGCTTAACCACTTTTGCACAATTTTAGATTTTTAAAATTAATTAGTATGTTGTACACACATTTGAAAAGTCTAAAAACAGTCAAAATGGGACTAAAAACAGTCAAAATGGGAAAAATTATGCTCATAGTAAACAGCACCTAAAAAAAATTAACCTATATTTTGAAAACATGCATAAAAGTAGTTTTCAGAAAAATGTGATGTTTAGCAAAATCTTTTATACTGGCTTAATTAGAGCAATTTAGAGAATATCCAAAAAACGCAGAAATTTTCGAAGTTTTCTTTTTTTTTTTGGGGTATAAATGTAATGTTTTCTTAAATTTTTGATACAGTGTTGGAAAGCTATACTCAAGGACTATATCTTCCTTGTATAAAACATATTTAAAAAGTAGACGTTACCTTGGAATTCCACGAAGAAGTTAAGAATATCTGGGAAATCCCTCAACTTCAGCATCAAAAATTACCCTGTCTATCGGGGTGCTGGTGGTAATCAAGTAGGGTAAATTTTTTACTGTATCATATACTTTTAAAAACAAGAATAAAAAATCTGGGTCTGTAATCCTTAAGGTCACTACACATTTTTTTGTTATTTTAGTATTTTTAGTGATGTTAAATTGCATCACAAATTACAGGCGTGGATCTACGGGGGGGATGCCCCCCCCAAATCTGAAACTTTACTCAGTTTTGACATATAGAATACACCTCCTGGTCACTATGCAAAATAGTTTTGTGAAGTATTTATTATGATATTTTCCCCCAAAATAAAGTTTCTAGATCCGCCCCTGCAAATTAAGGTTTATCACAAGGTAAAGTTTATTTATATGAGCCCTGTTCAATAAATTATGATCTAAACTCTCTTCATAAGGTCACTACACAAATTTTCTTAAAGTATATTTACTTTTATAGTAAATAGCTACTGTCATATTTAAAAAATCGGAAAAGAAGTTGAGTTCTATAATTTCAGAAACAGAACAAAATTTTTTTCTGAGCTTGAAGTAAATTTAGCACTATCGTTAAATCATCCAGAGGAGTGAAAGAATGGTGTCCAGTTGTTGTTTGTTTGAGATTTTAATGTAAAACATATCGTTTCACAGTACCTCCAAACGCATCACATGGGCTTTTACCATGCGTTAGTTTTTTCCAAGGGGGTTGGGAGAGGGGGCTTGAGTAAAAGCAAAGTCCTGAAAAACCATTTATTTTTTCTTTCAGAAAAATTCAATCTTTAGGAGAAGTTATTTAATGGTTTTGGAAAGATTAGGCCTCCAACCCCCCTCCCTCCTGCGTACGCCACTCTTAAACCTGAACCATTTCATTTACCAAAGAAACAAACTAATTAATGTCCGTGTCTCACCAAAAATGTATTCTTAAAACTAAAAAAAAATTTCCGACAGTGTACGAAGATGGGACAAACTAGGATCTCACGCAAAACAGTATGTGGCTATAAATAAGATCCCCTAACGATGATTTTTATACATAATTTTTTTCCTTTTGCGACTCAATAAAAAAATTTGATTTTTTATATGCTTTAACCAAATAGCTTAAAAGTTGATGTAAAAATGACAGACCCAGATTTTTTATTTTACTATTATTTAGACGATTCATTATCAAGTAAAATAACGCACAAGCGAAGTTTTAATAGACAGATAGACATGACAATTTTTTTAGTCAAAAGTTGCCAATTCTGAGGTTTTTGCGGTTTTTCCAATTTTGAAAAATTTAGTTTTCTGAAAGCAATAGACCTATTTTTCTTTTGCCTTGTATGATAGTCAAGCCAGTGAGCTTTAATGTGCGTATAGACTTTTTTTTGATGGACCATCTTCCGCACCGGTGTAAGTAATTAAAAATCGAGGAAATCATAAAATTTACTATTTTTTTAAAACTATTTTTGCCATGTCAAAAAAGTGAGGTTAATTTTTTTTTCTGTATAGGATTATCCAACCAATATTAAAGATTTCTTCCGTCAAATTTGTTTTTATATTAGATTTAATACAATCAAAATAAAAAAAATTATGGTCGCAACTGTTTTTCATGTTTATTTTACCTTTAAAGTTGTCTGTAAAATACAGGAGGCGACATAAAAAATTAAAATTTATTAATTTGGTATTCCTAAGGACAGTAATACATGTTATCAAAATTTGGATTTTTTTCGTGACATGGCAGCTACCCCCATTGGATGATTTGGCGTGGAATTACTCTATTGTACAAAAAATAGTCAAATAAACTCTACTCTACACAAAATTGGTAAAAATAACGAAAACTGGAGCCGCCCTGTAAGTTTTGCATTTTATACTGGTCTATCATGATGTTAATCTAACCAATTATTATTTATTACAGGTTGTTAATATTTCATTGTAGTGTTGCCATATATTTAACATATAATAGTTTTGTGACTGTGGGCAAAAAAATAACAATATTTTTGATTAAATAAATTTTTTAAAGAACATTCAAGGCCGTTTTAAGGCTCGCCCTCTATCTAGAAGCAATAGGAGCACAGACATCGATGTTTATGCCTTATTAAAGCGAGGTCTACACATAACGTTTTGCCTGACGTTTTACTTGATCAGGTAAAACGGAACAGACAAAACCTTTTGTGTAGACAAGGCCAACACAAAAATAGAGGCCACGACCCTGAAAAAATCAGCTGTTCTCCCGGGGCTGAATTTTAGATTGGGTCTTATGGGAGGTCAGACGTTTTTTTATATTTTCAAAATGGCACTACAGATTTCCGCAAAATTTCTGTGAAATATTCTCAGACACCATCCCGATATTCCACCAAAGGTTTGTAAGGAAGCAACATGATTAAAAGTTTAAAATCTTCAAGATTTAGCATTCCTTATTATGAATTCAAATTACCCGCCATGTATCACATGCCAACTGTTATATTTGACATGTATTTGACTTTGTCATATGTGATTGTCACATTGACTTCTGCTTTAAACTTAATTTTTGTGTGAGCTATTGAAGCGACTATAAAAAATTAGGGCTTACTATACATTAAAAAAAATTGTTCTGCCAGAATAAAGTAAAAACAATCTCAAAAAAGGCTTTATTTAAAAAAAACAAATATTCATGAACCGTCATTCCAACTTCAATATTTTAAAGACAATCAGCTGTGTCGTAATGTGACCATCAAAATAAAATCAGCCCCGGATGTGACGTCAACAAAGTGGAGGATCGTGGCCCGTCCATTTTGATAGCCCTGGTGTAGACAATAAAACGTACGTTTTGCCTGAACTGAACAGAACTGATCGGTAGAGGCTTTGTTTCCGGTAAAACGTCAGTTTTAGCGGCATTTCTTCTTGTAGTGCATACAATTTTAATTCCTTTCGAGTGCAACTTAAATATTGTTCATACTCGTCTTAGTCTTTTGTTTTTGATTAGTCTTTGTCCTTTGATTAGTCTTAGCTGTCTTAAACAAAATCGGCTGTTCATACTCATCTTTTGTTTTTGATTAGTCTTAGTCATAACCCACTGAAAAAAAAATGCAATTTCAATAAAAAGGCCCCTTTTCAAAAGTCATTTTCTACACAAAACAATCTTATTTAACCTAATTTGTGCACGAAACACAGACACGAAAGAACAAAAGCGAAAAAGAAAATAAAAATAAATAAAATTTTGAGGTTATGTTGAGATTTTCTGTTAAAAACATGATTAATGGCGGTATATTCAAAATTTCGGCCGCGCGCTTGCGCTCTTCGGACGCTCTGTAAAAAAAAACAACAAATATCAGCTGATGTCTGTCACTCGTCTTAGTCGTTGTCCTAAGGATTGAAAGTTGGCAACTCTTAAGACAAAGACTAATCAAAAACAAAAGCAAAAGCATTGTATGAACACTCCCATAAGAAACAGTGGTTTTAACTTTCTTATGACAAGACATATGACTAAACCAAGACAAAAGACTAGACAAAAGACGAGTATGAACGATCCATTAGAAGTTGGTATACGAACCGTCCGACATTAGATAAGATAATTTTTTAGGAAATTAAACAGGTTATTTTCCTCTACTAATTTTTAATTTGTTTTAAACAAATAGTCCCGACATGTTTCGTAAGCAGAAATTTACATCTTCAAGGGACATTACCAAACTAAATCAGCACAACATTTTGAAAAACTGGTTAAAAAACTATGTTTAGCTACTGAAAAAAAAAAACTTTATTGACAAAAGCAGTACTTCCTCCATGGTGTATCAAAAACTGATCTAAAAAACGTACGTTAAAACTATCAAGTGTGTACGCTAGTCTTTCAACCGTCATACTTGACCCTTTTGACTGACAGGCAAGACGTAAGGTAAAACGTTATGTATAGACCCCGCTTCCCATAGACTAACTAGGCACTGATTTGCAGTATTAGCCAGGGTTAGAGACCCTGTATGTATGACATATTTTAATGATAAAGAGACGCGACAAACTTTTCAAAGTCAAATTTATTTAAGTCAAAATCAAAGGATGAAAATATCGGTCCTCTATACTCTAGCCATGTTTAGAGAGAGACGCACATTCTGTCCTTGTCAATTCATAAGCGTCGGAAAATAAAAATAAACGATTTTGAACAAAAACTATACAGGGGGTGACCGACAAACATGTTTGTTTATATTTGCATGATGATCGATGTCACTCACTGCTGACCGTTTAAATTATTTAAGTGAAACGCCAATGAATTGGCAAGAAAATAACATAACCAAAAAATGTTAATTTCAGTGACTTTGATGGGTTTGTCGCGTCTCTCTTTAGTAAAAATATGTCATACATACAGTAAAAATATGTCATACATACAGGGTCTCTAGCCAGGGTCGCCTTGGGGCTAAGGCTACTAAGGTACTCATTAGCGAACCTCGAGCAACGAGGGGGATTTATTCGCTAGTATGGACGCTAGTACCATTCGCAAAGCCCGCATTTTTCGAATCTCGCAGCGCTGAATTTAAAACATAAATACATATCTCTTTAGAGTTCTTGAAAAAATACATATTATTTACAAATCTTTTTAAATAAAAAAAAACATTTAAAGAAAATTTGCTAAATCTATTTGAAATAGTTTAGTTAATTGTAAGAAAATAGTTAGCTGTCAATCTTAATTTTTTTCCTAAATTGCGAATATCTCAAAAACTAATCTATTAATTTTTGAAATAATATCAATGCTGTAAAGGAATGAAAAAAAAACTCTTTTAAGTAAGGTATCTTTTGACGCACTCTCCCTATCTAAAGTTTAGGGGTCAAAGCTACTCCAACTAGGGGTCGATAGATATAAATATTTTATGAAAATAAAAATAATGTCCAAGGATTTTTTCAAAAATTTACTTTAAATACTCATAATGGCATCCCGTATACGTTTTCGGTGAGCCACCCTGTATATTACTTTAAATTAAATGTTTTACCTTTTTATAAAATCTATAAAGAGGCCCTGGTAATGATAATGATAACGGAAATGATGACGCGCATGTTTTATCGCTCTACTTATTTTGTTAAAAGAGTTTTTAATTTTTTTTCTTTCTGGGTAATAAATTTTGTAAAATACATAAAATATGTATAAAATGGAAAATAAATATACCTCACTATACTGATAACGGTAATTACCACTTACGATTGGACAAGCTTATCTATACACGTATTAACGCTAAAAACTGCACATAACAGATGTGGCTTTACTCGGGCGTTGCAATCTCTGTATTGCGTTCGCTTAAGGCGCCTCTAGAGGCAGTGGCGGATCCAGGGAGGGGGGCACTAGGGGCACTTTCCCCCCTCGAGAATTTTTTGAATTTACAAAAAATGAGTAAAAAGTAATGTTTTAGCTAATAAAAATTCAAAATTTTTGCCTGCAACGCATGAAAGTGTCTATTGTTATTATCATCGAAATTACAACCACTGACTAATTCAATAAAATGCTGCTTAAAAAATTATATACCGTTTTTTACCAACAGAGAATATCACTTAAAGTGACCACCCCCCCCCCCCCCCCGAGAGGCACCTCTGGATCCGCCCTTGTCTAGAGGTAGATATTTAGGAATTACAACGTGATAACGGTAATGACACTTTACCAGGGTGCGCGTATAAAATGTTATTTTATAAAAAAAATTAAGAATAATATTTGCTGTTAACAAACGGCGATACATACTTATATAAATAAACAATAAACTAGACTTATAGGGCAATATAATGTTGAAATTCGTATGATTAATTGGGTTTTTTTATTTTAGTGGATGCAAACCATTACCCGGTTATGATAACGGAGTATGACGTTTGGGCAAGTCTTACACAAATATTAGCAATAAATAGCAACTTCAAACTAAATGTAGTGCTTTAGAGAAAAATTGAAGGCAATTTTAATTGTACAAGAAAAATAACTAATTATACTAAACACTAATTTAATTTTGGATGGTAACATGAAAGATGTACCCTTTTTTAATAATGACATATACATGTTCTATGGGTTATTCTGTCTGGTTAAGGCAATTTTTTTTAGGCTGCGGCTCGTGCGAGTCGGGCTTACTGGCAAAGCCATTTTGTTTTAGGCTAGTTACATATAAAGTTTGGCCCTGAAGTCTTGTTTAACTCCTTAGCAAATTGTGGCTCTCCATACGATCGGGTTATAAACTTTTTGTTGCAGCGTTAAAAGTGGCACTTTAGTCCCTAGGTTTATGACATCACACGCCTATTACAGTACCAATTTCTACCCACGCATCTTTTAAATGTTTTTTAAATAGTCTTTATTCTTTGGATCCCATATGACAGCTGTCTATTCTTGTAATTTTCCATTAAAACCAATACTTGTTAATCATTCATTAGCTGGCCATACACACAGAGGTTGATCTGTCGGTTTGGAACGGCAGGCACAGATAAGTCTGACCGTTTTGTCCGCAACGGTTTAAAACTGCTGCAGTTCACTAACACAAAAAAAAATCTTTCGAATCGATCCTTCATATTGGTCTGTGGTAGACATAACCGCGCGTTAGTGGGCGAAAACTCAAGATTTATCTGTCGGTTATACCAAAACTGTGGAATTTCGTAAAGTCGAAAGTTTTATGCGGCACGGTTTTTTAAGCATAGTGTATGTAAAATGTTTCGTGCTAAAAAGAAGCAGGCTCTGTGTATGGGAATGATTAAGAATATGGAAATAATGCATATTGGTGTAAAAAAGAGACGTTCCAAGTGGGTTAAAAGTTATTTGCTTAAGAGGAAACTATTTAGCCATGACCTTCTATTAAAACAGTCAAGAGAAAATGATTCAGACGATTTTAAAAATTATTTAAGAATGGATATTAACATGTATGACCTTTTATTAAATTTGGTAAGAGAGGATCTTACGAAACAAGATACCTAAATGAGAAAAGCCATTGGATCAGAACAGCAATTAAATGCTGCCCTTCGTTTCCTTGCCACGGGAAGATCACATGAAGATCTGAAATTTTCAGTGGGAATTTCTGCAAATGCACTTGGTTATATCATTCCGGAAACGTGCCATAATATTCAATAAATTAAAGAGAGACTATGTGAACGGTCTGTTATCCCTGGCACAGTGTAAACCGACAGACAAATCTGCGCCGGTTAAAATATCGAGCGCGAAACCCACAAGTTTCGCCCACCGGTCTGAACTCACAGATAAGTCTGTACCGGCTATAACTGGCGCGTGGAATGTCCACTAATTGAAAGACAAATCCGCCAGTTTGAACCGCGCCGTTCCAAACCGGCGGATCAACCTCTGTGTGTATAGCCAGCTATTGTATTTATTTTGATTTGAAGCAAATCTCTTTGTGATCCAATCGAAGGCCGCCGTCTCTCGGCTCACTGCGATCGGCTTGTTGCGTGCTCGCGATCATGCCTTTTTCACGTCCACACTAGCGAATATCCATTCTTTTTTCGAAGCTCGTGGCTCGGTAATGCCCCTTCTCACTTCGGCGGCAGTGAACTGGGATTAGGCCAGTTACGTAGCGCGTAGCCGTATCTAAATTACAGGTTCCCGTAAATAGCGGCGAATGTTGCAGAGCAGTCTTTGTACCTTGTATACAACGTGGCATAATCATGAACGATAAAATAAAGATTAAAAAACTAAAAGGAAAAATAAAGGGCGCGACAGTCAAACCTGCAGTATTAGAATAACTGTAAAAAATACAGGAATGCATTTTTTTAAATTTTATTGATACTACGAGGGTGGATCAAATATAAACAAGCTTTTGTTTATAAACTAGTTATTTAGAAACATGACACAAAACAGAAATTTTTTCTATTTTTCTACACATCCCCCTTCTCTGCTAATACACTTTTCCCAACGGTTTGACAGTTTCTTAATCCCGTTTTCATAAAAGGAAGCTGGGCGGGTATCTAACCAGTTGCGCACGAATGCCTCCACCTCTTCATTGGCCTGAAATTGCTCGCCTCCCAATGAATCTTTGGACTGTATGGAGGGTATTCCAGCAGAGTCCAGTGCATTTCATTGCTTTTGGCCTGTCTTAAAACTGCCGTATTAGGTCTAGCGTTATCATGCAGGAGCAACACGTCTTGGATGGGGTGTGCTCTCCTCTTTTGGCGATAATCAAGCTTTGTCCTGGTTGAGTAAGTTGCAGTAGTAAGCCGCGTTTATTGTTATTCGCTCGTGCAAAAAATCGACCAAAAAAATTCCTCTCCAGTCCCAGAAAACGGTCGCTAAAACTTTGACTGCAGAAATGCTGGTAAGGACGACGTGGTTGACTCACGTTGTCGACACGCTCACAGCCGTCGTTAATTTCTTTGCACCAAGTTTTTACACGTACCCACAAAAGCATCTTATATCCGAACTGTGCTCGCAATCTGCATCGAATTTCAGCAGGTTTAAGGTTTTCGCGTGTAAGAAATGTAATGATTATTCTTTGCGCAACACTGCTGTGTACCTTCTTCTCGCTCATTGCGATTGCTCCTGGCCAAATGAGCATCGCGGCACTACCAGCCGCCTACATGCTGCTGAATATCCCTACTTCAAAATTATAACGGCCACGTTCATCTTGAATGACTTTTCCGTTTAAAAGGCTTGTTTATATTTGATCCACCCTCGTATGTTTATTTACGTTAGAACATTGTTAAGATGTCGTCCATTTCGATCTATGCATTATTGGAGGCGTTATTGCCTAGGTAGCCCCACAAGAAAAAATCTCATGCGGTGGGGTCGGCCAAGAAATGGCTACGTTCCGGGATATTATCCGATTTGTGAAAACTCCGTTGATAAAATCGATCAAAATGGACGCCAACTTAATAATAATATTATTTTTAAATGAATAATCTTTCTTAAATGCTTTTTAACGTAAATTAACATGATATTATTTTTTTTTAAATTTCAATGGTCTATTTTTTTACAGTTATTTCAAAAATGCAGGTTTGACTGCCGCACCCTCTAATATACACACACACTAATTTAAAAAAAAATCAACTGCCAATTTTCACCACCTGATGGCCCCAACAAAAAATAATTAGTCCTAGTGGAGCGGTCACGATCGAAGACTGCTCCAAAATTGGCCATTCATACATATTAGGGTTTAGGATTTATATACATCTGGCAACATCTCGTTGTTTTAAACACCCTATTATTCGTCATGTTTTAAAAGCCACCTGTTTCTCGAAGTATAAAATTCAGTTCTTATGAAAAGGTTCTATGTAATAATATGTCTTTCAACTTACACCGGAATACCTCATTCATTAACGAAGCTAATTTTTAATAACTTATTACTATCAATATTTCAAATTTGGTATTTTTTAATGCCTTTCAGTCGGTGAGAGATGGTCTCCTGAATTTCCAAACTTTTTTAGTTGATTTTATTTACGATTACGTATTTTGATTTCTTGAATTTTTCGGATACTATAATTCTTAAACTTAAAATTCTTCTTATAAAAGTTAATTTTTTCATCTTACTATGATGCTTCAACAAATTTGTAAAATGAGACATAGGACCTTTTGATGCAAAAACCTAATGATATGTCTAATTTCATTCAATTACCTCATGATAACATATTGGTAAAAATAGAATTCAAAAACAATCTAACTAATAAGTATTGTTAGAAGTAAAATAAGAATGAGTTGTAAAGTTATCTTTATAAACGATCTCTAAAAAAAAGACCCTCCTAGCCCGCAAATCAATGACAATAGACGTTTTAATAAATTAAATTAGCCGCCAAATTGGCATCGCCAACGAAGAGGTTACCTTTTCCTACTTTTTTCATAATAAATAATTATTTTCCAAGTTTTAGCAAGATTACCACCAAATTTCAGGATTTTTAGCTCACACTACTACTATACTATAGTAGTGTGAGCTATGGTGATCCTAATTTTTTCGAGAAAAAAAAAAGTTGCTCCGATTTCAAAAATTTTATATATCTTTGCGTTTCAGCTGATTTTGAAACTTTTTTGTCTCGCCGTCTGTCTATCTGTATGTCTGTCTGTCTGTCTGTCTGTCTGTATGTCTGTCTGTAACGACCAACCCGCATAACTCAAAAACCGCTTGTCCGATTTAAATGAAATTTGGTACCTAGGCTGGGTCTTGGGCCGTGGTGGTCCCATTTAAAATGAACGAAATCCACCGAACGCAAGCCAAATAAGGGTAGATTTCAATAATGAGAGTTTATGTGAAAATATGGCGTGTGTGATATCAAACGAAAGGTAATTAAGTCTGGAGTTAAACAAAATGAATTTTAAGTTATTTAAAAAAAAAGGGTGGGGGTAAATGTAAAAAATTAGAGTTTAAGTGAAAATATGGCGTGTGTGATATCAAACGAAAGGTAAATAAGTCTGGAGTTAAACAAACTACATTTTAGTTTTTAAAAAAAGGGTGGAGGTAGATTTTAAAAATTAGAGCTTAAGTCAAAACATGGCTTGTGTGGTATCAAACGAAAGGTAATTGAGTCTGGAGTTGAATAAATATATTTCAGTTTTTAGTTATATTAGCTCACACGTACACTATAACTATAGTACCTAGTGTGAGCTTAGGTGCCCATAGATTGGCAGAGTATTTTTTAATAATAATTAAAAAGGTGGTAAAAGGATAATTTTCTCAAAAACTTGCTTGTAAAATACATACACAAAACAGACATTTTAGAAAAAAACTAGTGCTAAATTTAGCAGTGTTAATTTAATTAAAAATATAAAACCTTACAAAATAGATTTTTTTTTAATTAAAATTTTTAAAATTATATTTATATACTTTCTTTTGTTTGAGCTAATACGTAACAATATTTGAAATATTGCCTTTATTTTTATTTATTTGAATCGTGTAAAATGTAGTATGTTAGTCATAGATTAATGGCAAAGTCAATTACTGACCAGTTTTTATGTGTCTATAGTCGTGGGTGCTCCGCCCTTGGGAGTGCCCGAGAACCCTCGTAGTTGGCGCCCCTTCAGTAGATAGGCTATAGGGGTTCTGGCTCACTTTTCCCATGTAAATCCCCATAAGACGAAAACGTGGTCTTTTTTTTGAACCGGTCGGTCACAGTATATTGCTTGCGACACTAGTTGTATGCATCGGGCCCTCACATTTACTACCTGACTTTAAATGGCATATGGTATATTTTCATTTAATTTATTTTGCAGATTCTTAAATAAATCTTTAATTTTCATTTTAGGATGTGCCTTTAGTTGTATTTTCCAGGATGACATAGTTGTGCTATTCCTATGTTTATGTATGTTAAATATTTGCGAGACCATTCGTAACCTAACATAAATTGGGTTGAATTGTGTTTATAATCTATATTTATTTTTTAGAGCCAATCAAATATTTTAGCGCACTACTAGGTATGTTAGCATAATTAATTTTTTATCTTATTGTATCTTGTTTTAAGGAAAGCTTTTTTAGAAAAACTGATTTCCATAAAAATGTAATGAATTAAAACCACGTGGTTATGTTTATTAGGCATTTTGTTCACGGTAAAAAATTTTGTCTACAACGAAAACACGTTCTTTTCTTCAATAAATTGATTTACTTTAGAGCAGTTTGTTTTGAATTAAAATATTTTTTTTGGTTCAACACAGCGTTGTATGTTGAAATGAGACCTTATTTTTCTTCTTTAATTGTTTTGATTTAGTATACTCCATTTTGTAACAAAGCAAATTGTCTTCATATAAGTAATTCAGTTCCAATTTATAATAAAACAATTTCTGTTTTACATTAAAATAAAAGGCAGGACATTTTTTGTGCTATATCAAGGAAATATTCTCTCGGTGAATAGGAATGCACAAATTATTTTGCTTCAAAGCAGTTTGCTTTGATCTAAGACAATTTTTTTTGCCGTGTTCAATGTTCAATTTTGGTGAAGTTTTTTTTTGTAATGAAATCGTTTTAATTTGTTGTAATTAATTTTAATATTTTGAAAACTGTAAATCGTTGACTAATAAATGAATTGAATTGAAAAATGTCATTTAAAGTCAGGAAGTAAATGTGAGGGCCCGATGCATACAACTAGTGTCGCAAGCAATATACTGTGACCGACCGGTTAAAAAAACAGATCACGTTTTCGTCTTATGGGGATTTACATGGAAAAAGTGAGCCAGAACCCCTATAGCCTATCTACTCCCTGCATACTTGGTCTATTTGGAAAACAATACATTTCTTACTTAACTGCAGCATGGCGACATTGCCAATGCATTGCAAATGTCCTCTAATTTTCTGTAATTATTTTATAGTCCTCCCTGCTCCCACCCATCTCCCATGCTGGCATCCCCCCCACCCTCTTAAAAAACCATATATTCGCATAATTTTCAATATAGGGCCATTTCAAAAATTCTTTTTGCACACACATTAAGACATTTTTTTTCAACACTATTTTACTACTTTCCTCGTCCCTCTCTCCTGCCCGCCCTCCTTATTAGTAATAGTTGTAGCTATAACTTTCACAAATATAGAGCGATTTCAAAAATTCTTTCTGTACACGCTTTAAAAATTTTTAACTCAATGAAAGGTAATACTGTTCACGTCCGTAGAAAATCTACACGTACTTTTTGGGCAACGTTAAATGAATGGTAAATACATAGTGCTTTTTATGAAGCTGAATAAGAATTAAACCTAAAAGTTGGAAATAAAAAAAAATTTAATAAAAAAAACACCCAACTGCTAACTCTACGTGTCGCACTTGGATACAAAATTTCCCAATAACCTGATTCATAAAAATACAAAACTGTATACAGGGTGTCTCTAAAAGGTCTATACAAAATCTGGCCGTTTCTACGACATTTTGCCAGTGTAAAACACTCTAGTGAAATAGTCATTCAAAATAATTTCATTATTCCGTTGCGGCATCGAACACTAAAAACGGAAATATCTCGAAAACTACTTCCTTTAGCGCATGTTAACAAGAGTACCCTTAGCTTAAAAAGATTCAGGAAAATATTTTCTTAACAAAAAAAGTTAAAAGTTACACTGAGAAAAAAGTTATAGTCATTTTAAACTATAAAAAGAGCATTGTGAAGCGCCCTCTAACGGCCACAGTGAAAAGGTATTCATATTTAAGTTTCGCATCCCAAAAAACCCCGGAGTACCAATTTTTAAAGTAATGCGTTAAGAAATGTTCATAAATTTTAAGAACATCAATTTAAAATTTTTAAATTCACCACCCTGTATCTCTGAAACGGAGCAATTTCGGACTAAGGTAAGTTGCTTTAAATCGACTTATTTTGACCTCAGGAATATGTGCTAAGATTTTGTACAGACCTTTTAGAGACACCCTGTAATATCGTAAGTGGCTTTGGGCATCAAAACTAAAAGTAGAAGCATGTCGTACATTATAGGTATACCTATCAATTTTGTGCCCAACTGCGACTAGTAGTTTCAAGTAGATTTACTACCAGTTGGGTGTTTTATTTATTTATTTTTTTATATATTTACTTAAAACCAGTAGGGCCCTGTATGGGTACACTGGACCCCTTATATACTTAACATTAGACACTGAAAATGATGTAAAGTTTTTGCAAAGTCACTTGAATAACTCCTAATACGGGGTTCTATCGATTTTATGAAATTTTGCTTCATTCTGCCCTTCAAAAGTTATCCAAATTCATATAAAATCTTCCTGGTATAATTTCAACCCTACCGACAGAGAAAAGGCGCGGCTCTTTGCGGTTCGACCACAAAGTATTTGTTTTCCGACCGACCGAGCCCAGGTGGATGAACGGTACCTGATTGGCAAATTTTTTTGAGATCCGCTTTGAATTGCTTTCAGGTGTTGTTCTTTTCGGGACCCCTTTAGTCGGCAGTAAGCAGAGTTAGAAAATAAATCAGTGTCGTTTCTGTAGATGTATGAATAAAAAGTTTTATTATTTATTTTTATTTCTTTAGTTTACGCCATAATTAAATGAAATGCCGCCCATGTCACTTTCTTTAAAGAATATGCCGATAGTCGGCTTTTATGTTTGTTCAACTGACTTTGCAAAAACTATACACGAAAAGTAAATTACCTACCTGTTTGGGCATTGTGGCTGCTTCAAGTCCTTACACCTAAAATAAACCACAAATAAATATTAAAATTATGTAGTCTCCATGCATAAAAATTATTCAAACATATGATTCAACATTAGTTTAACAGGACTGTAACACAACTGGTTTTTCTATTAACACCACTTGAGACATAAAGTTTAAACACACTTTTAAAGTAAGAATGTTTGAATTTGTATAAGATTATGTTGTTTCTATAGGTATGAATCTCCCTATATAAATTAATAAAGAATAAATGAAGATATATGGGTTAAAAAATTCTTGGGACCCGGCATTTTGAAAAATTAAGGTTTTCGGCAATTTTGAAGTGTAAAAGTAGTAGAAAAAATAATTATGAACAAAATATTGACATCCGGTACATTCGAGGGGAGGGGGCTTGAATCTTAAAAAACATTTTCCAATTTACTCGAAATTTTGGGGGTATACGGTCAAAAAGGACCCCAGATAAGTACGTCTGAACAAATGATAAGCATGAAGTTAGCGAAGCTCCCATCGCAAATCGAATCGCGACTAGGTGGATAATTTGCCGTTAATTAGTCGTGAATTCGTTGTGGAAAAATTAATTTTGTCGCTCTTCTTTTTGACCGTATTTTTGGGTGCTTCGGTAACTTCATATGAAGTTACCGAAGCACCCTCGTCAAAAATGGCTTTAGACATGACCTATCGAAATCAATTATGGTGGATAATTTGCCGCTAATTAGTTGTGCATAAATTGATTTTGTCGCTTTTATTTTTGAGTATTTTTTTGAGTGCTTCGCTAACTTCATATGTTGGCACCCATCGCAAATCGAATCGCGACTACGTGGATAATTTGCCGTTAATTAGTTGTGGAAAAATTAATTTTGTCGCTCTTATTTTTGACCATTTTTTTGGGTGCTTCGCTAAATTCATATGAAGTTAGCAAGGCACCCTCGTCAAAAATGACTTTAGACATGAGATATCGAAATCGAATATGGTGGATAATTTGCCGCTAATTAGGCACCCTTGTCAAAAATGGTTTTAGACATGACCTATCAAAATCGAATATGGTGGATAATTTGCCGCTAATTAGTTGTGGAAAAATTAATTTTGTCGCTCTTATTTTTGATCGATTTTTTGGGTGATTCGCTAAATTCATATGAAGTTGGCAAGGCACCCTCGTCAAAAATGACTTTAGACATGAGATATCGAAATCGAATATGGTGGATAATTTGCCGCTAATTAGTTGTGGAAAAATTCATTTTGTCGCGTTAATTTTTGAGTGTTTTTTTTTGGTGCTTCGCTTACTTCATATGAAGTGGCGAAAATGGCTTTAGACATCGCCTATCAAAATCTAAGATAGTGTATAGTTTGCCTCTTATTAGGTGTTAATTAGTTGTAAGTAAATTGATTTTCTCGCTTTTCTCTTTGCGTCTTTTTTTGGGTGCTTCCCTAACTTCATATGAATTTTGCGAAGCACCCTCATCCAAATAGCTTTAGACATGACCTATCGAAATCGAGTACGGTGGATAATATGCCGCTAATTAGTCGTTAATTAGTTGTGGAAAAATTAATTTTGTCGCTTTTATTTTTGATTGTTTTTTTGGGTGCTTCGCTTCCTTCATATGATGTGGTGAAAATGGCTTTAGACATTGCCTATCGAAATCTAAGATGGTGTATAGTTTATAGTTTGCCTCTTATTAGGCGTTAATTAGTTGTAAATATATTGATTTTCTCGCTTTTTTCTTTGTGTCTGTTTCTGCTTCGCTAACTTCATATGAATTTAGCTAAACACCCACGTCAAAAACATCGAATATGGTGAATAATTTGCCGCTAATTAGTTGTGAATAATGGCTTAAATTACGTAACGCCTAAGGGGTGAAGAGGGGCTTTGGCTTTGCGTCACACCTTGTTTTTGTAGTATGTTTTTCTTGAAAACACGTTACGAGGAGGAGAGGGGGTGTTAAAAATACTGGATTTTTTGCGTTACGTAATTTAAGAACGTTCCCTAAAGTGATTTTGTCGCTTTTATTTTTGTGTTGTTTTTTTTGGTAGTTCGCTAACTTCATATGAAGCACTCAAAAAAACGGTCAAAAATAAGAGCGATAAAATTAATTTTTTCACAACTAATTAACGGCAAATTATTCACCTAGTCACGATTCGATTTGCGATGGGAGCCAACATATGTAGTTAGCGAAGCACCCAAAAAAAACACAAAAATAAAAGCGACAAAATCAATTTAACCACAACTAATTAACGACTAATTAGCGGCAAATTATCCACCATATTTAATTTCAATAGGTCATGTCTAAAGCCATTTTCACCACTTCACATGAAGTTAGCGAAACACCCAAAAAAAAACCTCAAAAATAAAAGCGACAAAATTAACTTTTGCACAACTAATTAACGACTAATTAGCGGCATATTATCCACCAGACTCGATTTTGATAGGTGATGTCTGAAGCCATTTGGATGAGGGTGCTTCGCTAAATTCATATAAAGTAATATAATTTATCTACAAATAATTAACGACTAATTAGCGGCAAATTATCCACCATATTCGGTTTCGATAGGTCATGTCTAAAGTCATTTTTGACGAGGGTGCCTCGCTGACTTCATATGAATTTAGCGAAGCACCCAAAAGTAATCCTAAGCTCCGCGAAGTTTCAAGTTTAATGCAAAACGTTTTATAAATAAGACAGTCCGCCATTTTGGATTCGCCCTGTTGATTTTTTGTTAGTTTGGATTAAAAACATATTCAGCATCCTAAAACACTAACATATTCTGAATTATATGCATTGTAAGTTCATAAATTAGCAAGTCCGCCATTTTGATTTTTTTGCATTTATGTCAAATATTGTTCTAAGTAATTTTCTTAAATTTGAGACAAAAATTGTATTAAGAAAACCTTAAGCACCATGAACTTTCAGAGGCAAATCGGTTAATAAATAAGAAAGGCTGCCATTTTGGATCTGGCATTTTATTTTGTTTCCAAATGACAAAAACATGTGGAATTGTATTTTCACCACGAAACCAGTATAAACCTACTAAGTACTTAGAGAAATTTGAAACAATCTTATAAAATTTTCATTTGAATGGTTATTAGTGCTTAAAATTTGCAAAAGCCGCGTTTTAAAATAATAAAATAGAATATCCTTAATACTGGTTAAAATTGTTGGAACAATGGGTAATAGTTCATCGTCCTCTACAATAGGAAAAACGATCCCCTTTTTCCCTGGGGATAAAGTCCAAGTAGCCCAAACTTAACAAAGTTTGAAAACTGTGGCTTATAACCTTTTGCCTTTCAACCATCGATATTATAATTATGGGTATTGTTGTGTTCCATACAAGTTTAAACCAGATTTAGGTAGGTAAAGTACAATAATATTAAATCTATATAGGTACATATGTTTACAATATAAATGTATAGAAAAATGTAAAAAAAAAAAATGATATAGTTTTTGTATAAACACCCATTTTCCTATTGTAATGTTAAGTTAAGTCATGCTATGTCTATGTCCCATTAAAATTATAAAGGAGTTTCCTGAAAACTGTTGTGAAGCTATAAGCTATATTATAAATGATTCATATAATGAGGGATATTTTCCAAACGAAAACTGCGATAGTAATACCCTTACCTAAAGGTGGAGATCAAACAGATCGTAAAAATTACTGTCCTATTTCCCTTTTGCCAGAGATATCCAAAGTTTTTGAAAAAATTGAGGACAATCTGGGACTGATTAGGGACTGGTTTGATCCGAATAAGTTGGCTTTAAATTTAGATAAAACAAAATATATAGTTTATAAAAATAAAACTAAATTAAACCTTCAAATAGATGGAGAAACTTTACAAAATGTAAATGATCATAAATTTTTGGGCATAACAATTGCTTAACTTTCTCAACTCAATATAATAACCTGATCAAAAAGTTAGCATCAAGCCTCAATGCATTAAAAATTACAAGAGATACCCTTGATCAGGAGTTTGCTGTTGAGGTCTACCATTCTCTATTTGAGTCTCACATCAGATACTGTATTCCTTTCTGGGGATACACCACTACTTATAGAACACAGATATTATTTCTACTGCAAAAAGGGCAATTCACATAATATCAAAGCTTGTAAAAACAAATTCATGCCAGCCATATTGAGAGTTGTCAGGTACTTTAAGTACAGTACTTGAAAATGTACTTCAAGTACTGTACTTGAAGTACATCTAAAATTCAGTAATTATACTTGGCACTTGAAGTACTTTTAACAATGTACTTGGAAATGTACTTAATATTGTCAAGTACAGTACTTCAAGTACATTCAAAGTACTTCAAGTACATTCAAAGTACTTCAAGTACATTCAAAGTACTTCAAGTACATTCAAAGTACTTCAAGTACATTCAAAGTACATTAAAAGTACTTCAAGTACATTAAAAGTACTTCAAGTACATTAAAAGTACTTCAAGTATGTTAAAAGTACTTCAATTACATTAAAAGTACTTCAAGTACAATAAAATATGATTGAAGTACAATGTAAATATAGGTGAGATATAACTTTAATGTGCTGAAGACAAGGGGTAACCTCAGGGTTGCCACCTGTCGAGTTTTTTTTTATCAACCTGGCAGGGAAGTCCGGTATTTTAGCAACCTTGATAGGTGCATCTTAATTAATCGCCCAAAAAATTGTAATATACTAGGTATACACTTATCCAAAGAATAAAGCTTAATTATATGCATGCCCCTTCATTATTTTGTGGAATGTGAAATTCAAATTCAGTGTGAGAAACTACCCCAGCACAGTCATGCCATCTATTGAGGGGTGTCGGTAGTACGGCAGTGCAGGTATATTGCATGTGCAGCTCAATTTTTGGGGATCCAGCTACTCACCTTAATTTCTACATTTGATAGAGGTTGGTTTAAAGAACCCTAAAATTTATTTATTGACCTATTATAAAAATAGTACTTTGTATGAGTGATCTAGAAATAATTGATGGTAAGAACAGTGCCCGAAGTGCACCACCAAAAATGAAATAAGGCAAGGTAGGGTATGAGCATCCAATAATATTCCAAAAAATAAAACCTTTCAGGTTGAAAATTTTGTAAACATTTTTGATTTTTTAAGTTTTGAGGGTTTTTTAAATTTTTTTAAATTTTTTGACACATTAGATATTTAGATGTTTTTTGACATTTTTTACTTTTTTGAAATATTTTAACATTTTTGAAATTTTTTTTGATATTTTTGACATTTTTCTAATTTTTTAACATATTTAAAGTACTTGAAGTACTTCTATTGTAATTCAAGTACTTTTATTGTACTTCAAGTACAGTACTTGGGGAAAATCAACTACTTTTATTGTACTTCAAGTAGAGTACTTGGGGAAAATCAAGTACTTTTATAATGTACTTGGTACTTGAAGTACATTTGAAGAGAAAATGTACTTGGTACTTCAAGTACTTTTACAAATCTCAATGTACTTGGTACTTGTACTTGAAGTACTTTCATAATGTACTTGTGACAGCTCTGGTTCTATGATCTCATTTTATTTGAATCACTGACAATGATTCACAAATATAACAAAACTAGTTACTTTCAGAGTAGATCTGATGTGCACCAACACAATACTAGAAATAAAAATCAGCTAGTTACTGACAGGCTGTTAACTGCACTTTCAAGAAACTCTTTTTTTTACATGGGTAAAACCAAGTGTAAAACTATTTATAACAAACTGCCTGAAAATATAAAAGAATTACCCCCTAAAGAATGTATTAAATTGGATACTAAAAATCTACCTGCTGGAGTTGGCTATTCACTTGAGCATGTTGAAAATAAAAACATATTTTTAGACATAAAAGTGCCTGTCAATACCTGTCAATGTAATTTTAATTTAAATAAAATAATTAAACCTGTCAGTAAACTACATGCTTAGTTTTAAGTTTTTGGAACATTAAATTGTACAGCTTTAGGCTTTGCAATAAATAAAATTTGAATTTTGAATTTGTCTTATGCTTGATCTTGTCATGCTATGTTTCTGTATAAACCCAGCTTTACATGCTAAAAATTGTGTATAGGTACATACTGCCACATACTGCACTGTGACCTGAGTTCATACTATAGCCAATTTATTATTAGCAATGGACCATCCTCGGGACTATCCAATTATTTGTTCTCTTCATTTTCATTGTTTTATTAACCATTAATAACTCTGCTACAGAGGTAGGTTCCCTTTGGTTACAAGAACAATGAAAATCCATGATATTTTGATGTTTTAGTTAGATTCTTGCATTTAAAGCAAGGGAATGAAGAACCGAAACGTCCATAAAAAATAATTGCCTTATGAATATTATGGTTTCTAGTTATTTTGATAAACCTTCAATGTAATTAGACCAAAACGCCCAAAACACTAACCTGAACAGCCCAATTTTTTTTTTAATTTATTTTATACAGTATATTTTTTTATAAATGGTGGGAAATTATGCCAAACCAAGATAGTGGTTCTGTTCCTTGAAGGCCATGAAAAACTTAACGGGTACACTTGTTTTTATTGCAACAACGGAGGATAGTGAAGATGGCGTGTAAACTGTGCTGGCTTGTGCCTACTTCCGTTTAAAAAACTCACCTTCCAATTTAACTTAAAAGTAAACAGGGAAAAAATACTGAAAAGAACAATTCAGTCAATTATGCACCAACATCCAAAAAAAACGGCTCCCGTGATTTAAAAAAAAATTACACACACACCCTCGACTCGATGTTGTACCGACACGAATTTTTTGAACTCGACGTGTGACAAATAAATTCTGGCAGCTTTAGTTCGCGCAGCTGCCACCACCGGTACGGGAATTTCTATTTAACTGACCAAGAATTTGCTGACTAACAAATTTTGGTATTGTACAGGGCAGGGCAAGGCCAACACAAAAATAGAGGCCACGACCCTGAAAAAATCAGCTGTTCTCCCGGGGCTGAATTTTACATTGGGTCTTATGGGAGGTCAGACGTTTTTTTATGATATTTTCAAAATGGCACTACAGATTTCCGCAAAATTTCAGTGAAATATTCTCAGACACCATCCCGATATTCCACCAAAGGTTTGTAAGAAAGCAACATGATTAAAAGGTTAAAATCTTCAAGATTTAGCATTCCTTATTTTGAATTCAAATTACCCGCCATGTACCACATGCGAACTGTTATATTTGACATGTATTTGACTTTGTCATCTGTGATTGTCACTTTCGCTCTTTCGCTTCTGCTGTAAACTTAATTTTTGTGTGAGCTAATGAAGCGGCTATGAAAAATTAGGGCTTACTATACATTTAAAAAGAATTGTTCTGCCAGAATAAAGTAAAAACAATCTCAAAAACCGCTTTATTTAACAAAAAATCAAATATCCATGAACCGTCATTCCAACTTCAAAATTTTAAAGACAATCAGCTGTGTCGTAACGTGACCATCAAAAAAAAAATCAGCCCCGGATGTGACGTCATTAAAGTGGAGGATCGTGGCCCGTCCATTTTGATAGCCCTGGGCAGGGCTATCAAAACGGACGGGCCACGATCCTCCACTTTAATGACGTCACATCCGGGGCTGATTTTTTTTTGATGGTCACGTTACGACACAGCTGATTGTCTTTAAAATATTGAAGTTAGAATGACGGTTCATGAATATTTAATTTTTTTTTAAATAACGCCGTTTTTGAGATTGTTTTTACTTTATTCTTGCAGAACAATTTTTTTAAAATGTATAGTAATCCTTAATTTTTCATAGCCGCTTCATTAGCTCACACAATAATTCAGTTTAAAGCAGAAGCAAATGTGACAATCACAGATGACAAAGTCAAATACATGTCAAATATAACAGTTGGCATGTGGTACATGGCGGGTAATTTGAATTCAAAATAAGAAATGCTAAATCTTGAAGATTTTAACCTTTTAATCATGTTGCTTCCTTACAAACCTTTGGTGGAATATCGGGATGGTGTCTGAGAATATTTCACTGAAATTTTGCGAAAATCTGTAGTGCCATTTTGAAAATATCATAAAAAAACGTCTGACCTCCCATAAGACCCAATGTAAAATTCAGCCCCGGGAGAACAGCTGATTTTTTCAGGGTCGTGGCCTCTATTTTTGTGTTGGCCTTGTTCAGGGTTAAGGCCGCCTTGTTTGTAGACAAAAAATTAACTTACTAGTCTAAACTATTACTACTTCTAACAGCTACAGTGACCTATTAGCAGCGGCGTAGCGTGCCCGAAAGGGCGGGGGGGGGGGGGCGACAGCTAAAAAGGGCTCCTCTTAAAACTGAAAAAAAATCTTGCGACCAAAAACAAAAAAAAAAGGTCATCATGTGTTGAGGGGGCGGCCGACACGTCACAAGGGCGCCTCTCACAAATCTTGCGACCAAAAAAAAAGGTCCTCGAGTCGTTAGTTTCCTTTGGCGCCCACTCAATTGGCCGTTGCCGGCCCGACTTAATAAAGCTGAGGGCGCTTCGGCCACCAGTGGGGCGCCACTTCCCTCGGGGCGGAGGGGGGGGGGCGGCGAACCCCCCGCGCCCCCCCCACGCTACGCCGCTGCCTGTTAGTCAGCTACAACTCAGTTGTATCTCAAAAACCACCTTGCCCCAGCTTCTACCACCAAAAAACATACTCACCTATGCTGACTAAGAAAATAACTTGCCAGAATCTTCACGGCCTCCCCTACTATAAATAAATTGTAAAAAGTGCTAAATTCAATAAATTACGACTAAGAATTGATTTATCAGGTCTTCAGAGCACAATTGTAAGAAAATAATTTCTAACCGAAAAACAAAGACCGAAAAAAACGTTTAAAACCTGAATTTTCGAAGCGCTTGCGTTTTGACGAGCAATCTTGATCTGTTTTATTAGTAAAGTTTACCTGGCAAACATTTTTACGATCAGAACCGTCTTGTTTTGCGCGATTATACCACAGGGTGTAGGACATAACAAGTTTTTCTGTAGCAGTCTGTCACAGTAACCGCGAACTCCGAGATAAATGGGATCTAACCAAAAAGACAAAAATTTTAAAATACATTAAGTTTTTCTGTTTTGATTTTGTACAATTTCAAGTACTGTACTTGAAGTACCTGACAACTCTGGGTGGTAGTAGTTGGTTTTTTGCTGGTGGAAGCCAGAGGAGGTGGTACTAGTTGGTTTTTTGGTG
This sequence comes from Aspidapion aeneum, assembly GCA_963576565.1. Lineage (NCBI taxonomy): Eukaryota > Metazoa > Arthropoda > Insecta > Coleoptera > Brentidae > Aspidapion > Aspidapion aeneum. Next base: position 9,750,895 of record OY755040.1, read on the forward strand.
GTAGAATCTAGGGGGATGTGGCAGTAGTTCATTTTTTTGTGGTAGAGGCTAGGTGAAGGTGGTAGCACTTGCTTTTTTTGATGAAAAAAATGTATTTTAGAGATTACGGATTAAACTGATCTGTACCTAACTGCTGGATAGACAGATAACTGTTTGGAAGTGGTAGCAGCTTTGATTTATTAGTTAGGATTTGTTTTGACCAGAGCTGTCAGAAATACATTATAAAAGTACTTCAAGTACAAGTACCAAGTACATTAAGATTTGTAGATGTACTTGAAGTACTAAGTACATTTTCTTTAAAATGTACTTCAAGTACCAAGTACATTATAAAAGTACTTGTTCTTTCCCAAGTCTTTTACTTTTACAATAGAAGTAATTCAAGTACTTTAAAAATTAGAAAAATGCCAAAAATATCCAAAAAAAAAATTTTTAATGTTAAAAAATTTAAAAAGCGTCAAAAATTTAAAAAACGTAACTTCAAAAAATATCTAGCATGAAAAATTTCAAAAAATGTTCAATAGCGTCAAAATTGTAAAAAATTTGAAAGATGTAAAAAAATGTAAAACATGTCAAAAATGTTTACAAAATTTTCAACCTGAAAGGTTTAGTTTGTTACATTGTACTTCAACAAAATTTTATTGTACGTAAAGTACTTTTAATGTACTTGAAGTACTTTCAATTTACTTGAAGTACTTTTAATGTACTTGAAGTACTTTGAATGTACTTGAAGTACTTTAAATATACTTGAAGTACTTTGAATTTACTTGAAGTACTTTGATGTACTTGAAGTAATTTGATGTACTTAAAGTACTTTGATGTACTTGAAGTACTTTGAATGTACTGGAAATACTTAAAAGGCTAATAATGCAGAGGCCTTAGTGGTATATCTTTAAGCTAAAGTGTTAAGCCTAAATCATTTATTGTTGTAATCTGCAGAGTTTTTTTATGTGCTGGTGGAAAAAAATATGCCACTTTAGTCAAACTCAGTATGTAGGTACATAGGCACAATAGATCCATATATGGTCGCAGTGCATCGATGTCCAGTAGGGCCTGCCACCACTTTCGAATACATACATATATACTTATAATGTACTTGAAGTACTTTACTTGACAAAATCAAGTACATTTCCTAGTACATTGTTAAAAGTACTTCAAGCACCAAGCAAAATTACCGGATTGTAGATGTAGTTCAAGTACAGTACTTGAAGTACTTGTAAATACTTGAAGTACAATTTCAAGTACTGTACTTGAAGTACTTAAAGTACAATTTCAAGTACTGTTGAAGTACCTGACAACTCTGGTTTTGATGAAAAAATTGGTGGTCAGTAAAATTGTGGTCAGTTAAATAGGCAGCCCGTCTATGTTTGACACACGTCACTTTGGTCACTGTACTGTGCTCTGTGGACGTCACCATTTTATTTGTGGCGAGCCGGTAGGCTGCGTTTTGTATTTGTTTTTTGAGAGAAAAAACTACAAAGGAACATTAGTTTTCAGTTTTTGTGCTACTTTCAGCCTAATTTTGGTTCGCCTACAGATACCATTACAAGGTTTACCTAAGGTACATTTAACTCCCGATTTATAAAGTGCCGTTCACGGTTGACGTTGAGGGTTCACAGTTCGTAGACAGCATTTTAGCATTGCTAGCTGCCGTCGTTCTTTCACAACCGTTCTGGAATAATAACCTCAAAAATGTTTTTATTTTTTTATTTTTTTAAAAGCTTTTCTGATGTGGCCCTGATTGGTTCAGTGGGCAAAGTGTTCGATTGCCAATCAGAGGGTGTGTGGTTCGAATCCCATGCTTGCTACTACAAACTCAAACCCACTCTCCGTTTGTGAATACAGATTTACTGGAAGTAGAGGTAAAGCCTGTCTTGGGCAAAGTTTGGACATCAACAAAGTAGGCAAAGTTGATGATGAATACAAGACCATGGTTCGGAAGTCACATTAAGCCGGTGGTCCTGTCTTAAGAGTGTAGATGGCGCTAGCACAATAAAGACCCCTTTGTTTGACAAAGAGCATCAGGCAAAATTAAATCCTCCATGAGAAAAGAAAAATTGTATACCATGGGGGTCTATATGTGTATGAATGTGAGTGTGTTGTGATTGTCCAAATCAGAAATCAGAGCATTAAAGTGCAGACTGTGGCTAGATGGCCTTTGATGGTTAGGCCAACCAAACAGAAATGAATGAATGAATGAAGCTTTTCTGATTTAGCTTTTGCTATAAAGAAAAAAATAGGGACCTTTTGCATTAGGGTTGCCAACCTGTCCTGATTTCTCAGGACTATCCTGATTTTTAACAAAAGGTCCTGCATCCTGACAACACCTTTATCAGGATAGCAAATGTCCTGGTTTTTCAAGCACAAAAATAAAATGCTTCTCGAATCTGTAAAGTCTTTAGTCAAATCTGATTTCAAAAGAAAAAGTGATTGTTCATATAATTTACATTTCTTAGATCATTGATTTAGTGTTAAAATATTTAATGTTATTATCATATTTTCCAATATTACTTATACAATATACTTTAGAAAGTTTGGGATTTATCCACAAAGAGATTGTGACAACAACATCTTATTAAAAATGTTTGATAGATTATCTCTAAACCAAAGAAGAACTAAAATTTTTTTAACAACAATGTATAGAATTCTCAAAGGGGATGTTGATTGTCCTAATATAGTTGAACAACTTCCATTTGCCATAAATCGAATCAAATCAAGGTCAAAAAATAAGTTTTATTTAGCTTATCCACGAACAAATCTATTTAAAAGCTCTCCTATCTACAATTTATGCAACTTATTTAACAAGTATGCTTCAGATGTTGATATTGACAATGTTAGCTATAAGAAATTCAAAAAAATTATAGGTCAAAAAGTGTGCAGCAGTTAATCAATAATTAATTATGTAATTTGATTTGTTTGTTATTTATCATCTGTAGAAGTGACATATTGTATAAAATCTTTTTTTTTTTAATGTAAGTAAGTATCTGTAATTGGCTTTTTGCTGTAGATACTGTTGAAATAAATAAATAAATATTGCCACCCCAATAAAGATGAATACTTCAATTTTTCCAAATACATACTGTTTGTCCACTGATGATCAAAAAAGTTGTAAAAATATTATTACAACATCAATTTATACTACATGTAATGCAAATTTTCAATTAGGGTAGTGGAAAAAGTAACTATGATTGATTGTCTCCCTGCGCTTTTTTGTATTAGTATATTGACAAGTACCATCAAAATTTCGAACTGCTAACCAGAAGTGAAATATTTTTATGGTATTTGTCAAGAAATCCATAAACTACTTGTATATTGTTATAATTTTTATTAAATAGGTAGTTATTAGTAAATAAGTACCTACCTACTACTACTACTTACTGACTTTTTTTTTAAATTGATACTTAAAAAATTAAAGATTATTTTATGTTTTAGTTTTTGATAGCAATTTGTGGCTGACCTGATTTTGGATCAAATGTCCTTACAAATTAAAACAAATGTCCTGACAAACCTAAATTCAAAGTTGGCAACCCTATTTTGCATGCACTCTTTTAGCTAACTTTAGGGACCTTTTGCACACACTCCTTTAGCTAACTTTATCCTTTATAAATGCTACATTAAATGACAGATGCCACATGATATTTAGAAGCCCAATTTTTACCTTTTGCAGACAATTCAATTCAATAATGCTTTATTAAGTTAAGTATTAAGTACAGTCGAACCTCTCTAACTCGAACGTCTCTATAACTCGAACCTTTTAAGTGGTCCCTGCACATTTTAAATGTATTTGAACCTCTTTGACTAGAATTTCTATAACTCGAACTCTCCATAACTCAAACTGTTTTGGCTGTCCCTTTAAGTTCAAGTTATAGAGGTTCGACTGTATTTCAAGAGATCAAAACATAACACAACATAAAATAGACTAAAATGTTAGTATTACAAGTACACTATAAAAAGTAGAAACATAATAATTAATTAAAAACATTAAAATAATATCAAATACTTGATAAAATATAACAACAGAAAAAGTAAAAATAATAAAATTTTAGTAAGTGGGAACTAGGCTAAATACCATAAACATTAAAAAAATATATATCAAAATGTATAGAATCTTTCACAAATGTTAAAAATCTTAGAATAATATAAAAATTAATAAAAAATAAAATTTTGAGGATTACAGTAGGCTAAAATATTATAAAATAGTTAAAATATATTATTATCACACTTTATTAGGAAAAAATATACTCATTTTATTTGGAAAATTTACTGAAAAATGCAAGTGAAAGACAGGAAACGAGGATTATAATAGAATCAGGGGGGTTCATTATGTCTCTGATGATGGCATCTTAACCATGAGAATACCAGAGGGCAGTATGATGGAACCTTTGCTCTTTGTTTTGTATATAAACGACCTTGCATCATTTGTGATACAGGTTACAGACGAGCATATAGCCAGAGCTCAAACATGATTCCTAAAAAACAAATTGGTACTAAACAGGGACCAAACCCATCACATTTGTTTCATTACCAAACAAAATAACCACTTCCATAATGAATCGGTTCAGCTTAACGAAGAGAGCATAACTCTTGAAAAAGACACAAAATTTCTTGGTGTCTTTATTGATCAGAACTTGAACTGGACAAATATCAGAATTTTGCAAAAAAGTCAACAGCGTTGCATAAAGCTTAAGGATAATGTCCAAATATCTATATAGAAAAATAGTAAATCTTGATCAAAACGAAGTTCCAGGACCAGACAATATTCCACCGATGTTTTAAAAAAATTACAGTCCTACTCTATCCCTCCCTCTCTCATAAATTTACAAATTCTCCATTGAATCAAAAATATTTCCTCAATTATGGAAAACTGCTAATAATACACCTATTTTTAATGGAGGAGACAGATCAGAAACTACAAATTATAGACCCATCTATGGACTAAATATAATGGCTAATATTTTTTAATCAATTGTGTGCGATGAAATAACAGCTCCTTTTTACAATGTTATTTCGAAGGAACAACATGGATTCTATAGTGGATAGTCTTTTCAGACCAATCTTTTATATTTTAGTAGCTATATAGTCAGCGCGATAGATGATAACTCTCAAGTTGACGTAATCTATTTTGACTTTAAAAAAGCATTTGACAAGGTCGACCACGATATATTACTGGACAAATTAAAATCGTATGGTTTAAGTGATCCACTACTTTCCTGGTGTTGTAGCAATCTAAAAGGGCAAAAACAAATAAATTATAAATAAATACATACAAATCCAATGAGGTTGAAGTTACATCAGGTGCAGCTCAAGGATCGTATCTAGCTCCACTTCTGTTTTTTTTATTTGTTAATAATATTCCTGTGTTTTAAAGACAATCCTTGTCTGCAGCTGGCTTACAAAAGAGTATATAGTATGATTGTAGAGCTATTCAAGAGAATGTCGCATGCCTCTACAGTAGATGTAAAGAAAACAAAATGGAGATAAATCTCTCAAAATGTAAAGTTTTAACCTTCTCAAGAAATTTATTTTTGAATACAAAATAAATAATATAATAACTATACCCAGAATAGATGTGGCGAATGATCTTGGGGTTCTCTTTGATTCCCAGTTTCGATTTACAGCCCACATTGATAATATTATCAGCAAGGCTTTTGGGATGTTGGGTTTTATTATCAGGTCCAGTTTATTTTATATTTATTTATATTTCTCGCTTGTTAGGAGTCATTTGGAATATTGCTGCATAGTTTGGTCATGTCACTACTGTTTAGTTTTATTGATAGGAATGTCGCTTATATTTGGTAGAAATTCACAGTTTTTCTTCACCCCTTAAAAAAGGGCTATCAAAACATAGAGGCCACGATCTACCACTTTGCTGACATCACAAGCGAAAGTCTGAATTTTTCTATGGCCACGTCAAGGCAATATAACTTTAAAATATTTGATTGTATAATAATTATTACATTTAATCGAAAAATATGTTATATTGAGTGATATTAAAGAATGATTCCCAACCCGCGCCGGTTGTAGGGGAACTTTTTTTTCGTGGAGCTATAAATATCTTATAAATTCTGTTTTAATTTATTTTTCAGATATGGCGGATAATACAGACGACTCAATGGGGGATACGCCACCAGGAGAAATCAGTAAATTTCCAGAACGTAACAATATGGATGGGCCAGATGGCCCCCCAGGAGCTGATCAAGGACCACCACTTCGTGACATGGACTTGGATGGCCCATGCCGTCCTAGAGCTCCATCTAGTATCGATTCCGATGGACCAGATGGCCCACCATTTAGAGGACGAGGTCCACCATTTCGTGATGACATGGATGATGGCCCACCAAGAGGACGAGGCCCACCACATCGTGATTTGGACTTGGACGGACCAGATGGACCACCACATCGTGGGCGTAGAGATTTTAGGGATAGGGAGAGAGATAGAGATCTAGATTTCCCACCGAGAGCACCTAGAGACTTTAGAGATAGAGACCTAGACTTGGACATTATAGATAGAATGGATCGGCCAATGGATGACTATGACGATTTTGATGACATACCCCCAAGAAGAGATAGATCCAGAGATAGAGATGGTAGAAATCGAAGAAGAGGCGGAAGAGACAGAGATAGAGGAGATCGAAGAGGTGGCAGATGGAATGAATTTGAGGAGGACAGAGACAGAGAGTTCATGTTTGATGGCCCTCCAACAAGGTATAGAGGAGGAGGTAGAGGCGGACGTGACGGTGGTGGCTTTGGCCCACCACCAATGTTTGGTAGGGGTGGACCCAGAGGTGGTCCTCCGCCACTGTTTCCTCCCAGAGGCGGCGGAAGAGGATTTAATGGGCCCCCAAGTGGATTTAATGGACCCCCCAATTGGGGCCCTCATGGTTTGCTGGATGGGCCGCCTGGGTTTGGACCTGGTCCTATGATACCTCCAGGAAGTGCACGCGCACAGCCAGGTGTTCCTGGTACCGGACCACCTTCAGGGGTAAGTTTACAAAACTAGGGTGTGAAGAAAAGTATGGTAGGTATGCTTTTTTAGGGAAATAAATGCTTTTCTTGTTTCTCTTCTCTTTCTATAACTAATGTACTTTTTCTGGACTAACAATTTTTAATTTATACAAAACTACAATACATGTTTTTCTTAATATTTAGGGAATGGACCCTAGCCTGGAAATTTGGGTAGAAACCAAGTCTCCAGAAGGGAAACCATACTACTATAATGCCCGGACTAGAGAAACTACATGGACAAAGCCAGAAGGGGCTAATGTAAAAGTAATCACTCAAGAACAAGTAAGTAATAGCATACTTCAGGATTCAAAAACGTCAGTAAAAATAGAGGAAATACTCTGCCAATATATGGGCCCCTAAGCTCACACTAGGTACTATAGTTATAGTGTATGTGTGAGCTAATATAACTAAAAACTAAAATATATTTTATTCAACTCCAGACTCAATTACCTTTTGTTTGATACCACACAAGCCATGTTTTGACTTAAACTCAAATTTTTGAAATCTACCCCCACCCTTACAAAAAACACAAAAACTAAAATGTATTTTGTTAAAGTCCGGACTCAATTACCTTTCGTTTGATATCATACACGCCATATTTTCACTTAAACTCTAATTTTTATAATATACCCCCACCCTTTTTTTTTAAATAAATTAAAATGTATTTTATTTAACTGCAGACTCAATTACCTTTCGTTTAATATCACACACGCCATATTTTCACATAAACTCTAATTTTTGAAATCTACCCCCACCCTTTTATTTGGTTTGTGTTTGGTGGATTTTGTTCATTTTTAAATGGGACCATCTCGACCCAAGACCCAGCCTAGGTACCAAATTTCATTAAAATCGGCCAAGCGGTTTTTGAGTTATGCGCGTTGGTCGTTACAGACAGACATACAGACACACATACAGACAGACAGACAGACGGCGCGACATAAAAGTTTCAAAATCATCTGAAACGCAAAGATATATAAAAAATTTTGAAATCGGAGCAACTTTTTTTTTCTCGGAAAAATTAGGATCACCATAGCTCACACTACTATAGTATAGTATATGTGTGAGCTAAAAATTGTTCCTCAGATTCAAAAATCAACTTAATTTTTAATTTTAATATAATTCATCTTGGAGCCCTGTGGCACAGAGGAACAGCTTAGTATAGTATCAGAGACATAGACCAAAAAATTTTCTTTATATTTTTAAAATTAAATTCACACAATTATTTAGAAAGAAGTACATTTATTATCATTTTATTGTAATTTTGGGTGATAGATATCTTTATGCGTTAAATTTTGGCTACAAGTGTGTCTAATTACAAATTTTACTACTATTTAAATGAAATGCCAATGAAAAGTAAATATATAAAAAACTCTAGTATAAAATGTTGACTGAAATATTTTTACTATATGATTGCCTTATACTGATTAATGGTTTTTTGAAATTTTTACACAAATAAGTCGTCTTTTTTATCAGAAATATAATGATAAAATAAACAAATTAGGTAAAAATATATCAACATCTAAGTTTTTGTATTTACAAAATTTGATATTCGATAGGATTCACTTTACCAGTAATCTCAATATAATATCTGGAGTAATACGATCACGAAAATATACCATTTATCTGCTACGATCTGCTACCAAGATGGCTATGGCTATAACAAAAGTTGAGCGTATGGGCAAAGCGTCATTTTTTGGCAGTTCATTATAAAAAGCGCATTCGAGTTGTCAAAAAAATTTACGAATGCTTTTTAATTTCTAAATTATTTAATAGTTATTTAAACAACAAGGTTTGAAAACGACTCTTTGCACACGATCGAGACAGTTTGGTAGACCGAGCCGAAGGCGAGGTCTACAAGTCGAGGGAGTGTGCAAAGAGGTTTTCAAACGAGTTTTTTACAATATTAGCTCACACATATACTATATAGTAGTGTGAGCTATGGTGATCCTAATTTTTTCGAGAAAAAAAAAGTTGCTCCGATTTCAAAATTTTTTATATATCTTTGCGTTTCAGATGATTTTGAAACTTTTTTGTTGCGCCGTCTGTCTGTCTGTCTGTCTGTCTGTCTGTATGTCTGTCTGTCTGTCTGTCTGTCTGTCTGTGTGTCTGTATGTCTGTCTGTAACGACCAACGCGCATAACTCAAAAACCGCTTGGCCGATTTTAATGAAATTTGGTACTTAGGCTGGGTCTTGGGTCGAGATGGTCCCATTTAAAAATGAACAAAATCCACCGAACACAAACCAAATAAAAGGGTGGGGGTAGATTTCAAAAATTAGAGTTTATGTGAAAATTTGGCGTGTGTGATATTAAACGAAAGGTAATTAAGTCTGCAGTTAAACAAAATACATTTTAATTTATTTAAAAAAAAAGGGTGGGGGTACATTTTAAAAATTAGAGTTTAAGTGAAAATATGGCGTGTGTGATATCAAACGACAGGTAATTGAGTCCGGACTTTAACAAAATACATTTTAGTTTTTGTTTTTTTGTAAGGGTGGGGGTAGATTTCAAAAATTTAAGGTTAAGTCAAAACATGGGTTGTGTGGTATCAAACAAAAGGTAATTTAGTCTGGAGTTGAATAAAATATATTTCAGTTTTTAGTTATATTAGCTCACACGTACACTATAACTATAGTACCTAGTGTGAGCTTAGGGGCCCATATATTGGCAGAGTATTTTTTATACGACTGCTAATAAAGAAAGAAAAATCAAATTTTAATTTAACTTGTTTTTTATTTCCGACATTTTTACAACAAAACTTTAAAAATTCAACAATTTTTTGATGTATCTAATCAACAAAACATACGAGCAGTGACGGTTGCTACGGAACTAAGCCAACTTATATTGATGGGTGACAACAACAAAAATCACAATGACGGGAGACCCGTATGCAGAAATGACATAGGCGTGCGCAAAAATGACATAAGCGTGTGCAAAACGTTTTGCAGACAGCGTGCGCAAAATGCCATTTTCAGATCGTGTTCTCCGTGCGCAAAATCCCCTTTTACAAGACAGTCGTATAAAAAATTCTTATTGTGTGGACTCATTTTAAGATTTTTGTGGTAATAAAATATTGAATACCTTATTTTATTGTTATCATAACGGCAATTTTTATTTAGAAACTTATGATTAGAGACAAAACCGTCTAATTAACTTCGCAGGAATTGTCACATCGACCTGTGTTCTGAGGAGTCCCATAAGGACGAAACAGTTAACTGTCAACACTTATTAGGTGTTCATTAGATCTTGGACCCCCGTGAGGTTAAGCTTTCAAGCTACCCACGGAAAAATATGAGAGAAACAAAACCTCATTTTTGCCTTATTAACCACGAAACTTGTATGATTTTTAAATTTACGGTTACGAAATTCCACGTTTGTTTCCATTTTAATCTTTTATTCTGTAGGTTGAAACTATGGCCCAACAAATGGGAGCCTCAGCTGCAATTCAGGGCACCTCAACCGCGGCACAGTCAGCAATAGCTCAAGCAAATTCGACCAATAAACTTGAAGGTAAAAACATAAAATCACTTTTTCTGTTTAAAATTCTGGCTTAACTTATGTATCCCTGAGAAAAGTTACTACAAACCGAGAAAACCGGCAGTAAGTCACAGCACTATTTTGGATGGAGTAAGTGTTTGTTCCTACTTAACTAGTTTAATTCAATCTTATCTGGGAATTAGCACACGTAAAAGATTTTAATGTAAGTTCCTGGGGTACCCCAATGGTCAAATCTCGGACCACTTTTTTTATTATTGCCTTCAACAAAATTATTTCTTAAATAAAAAAATGTGACTTATTGGCACTTGACGATGATTTTAAATTGTTTGTTGAAGTTTTCTCATTGAAGGATTGTGAAACACTTCAAAGAAAATTTCAGGACACAGCCCTATATTGTCAGAGTGCCTATAAATTTGCTGGGTTTCTTTGTAGAAATATAGTATTGCCAATACTGGAATATCGAAGTGTTAGCTGGTCCCCTCAATATGACATTTGGAGAGATATGATTGGGGAAGTTTCAAGAAAATTTTTAAAAGCCATAAACTGTAGTAAGTTTGGGTTTTATCGACAAAGAGGCTGTGATAAGGACATTGAAATATTTATGTTGTGTAAGCCGCGTAATTATTTATGATTGCGCAAATATTTATGAAAGAAAACAGACTTACGACAAAATACGTATAGACCGTAAAATGGTTCCGTCACGAGAGCCTGTCCCATGTGACGTCACTCCAACGCTGCTTTCTCATTGGTCAGTCGCGCGGCCATATTGTCTACGTCACTAACACTTTGTCACGGCGCGGGAAATTTAAATCTAGGGTTTTAGTAATTTATTAAATAAATGTCACTTATTAACTTTTAGTGTATCTGAATTTTTGAAGAAAATTAATTTATTACCTTAAGTATTTTTAAAATATTTTACTTTCCCAGTAAAAATAAAAAGGGAGAAAGGGTTTAGTTAGCACATGCGAGTTATTAATTTTTTAATAGAGAGTGACAGGAACTGTTTCTTTATTGGCAAAATAACATACAACGGTTTCTCAAGAAATATGAAAAATTTGTGTGTTAATGTTAATCATAGTGTTTCGTCAAAAAACGTCACTATTCTAGTCAGGAGATACTGTCCCCTAGCGGGCTACGAAAACAAATATTTTAGATAAATTCAGACGATTTTGTTATAAAAGATTTTTCCGAAGTCATAAAGAACTTAAAGACAAGAAGTTGCATAGACATATACACCCCATTGAAGTATTTGACTCGTGTGGCTAATATTGATAAAGTCACAGCACTATTTTGGATGGAGTAAGTGTTTGTTCATACTTAACTAGTTTAATTCAATCTTATCTGGGAACTAGCACACATAAAAGATTTTAAAGTAAGTTCTTCTGGTGTACCCAAATCAAAAACATTCAACTAAAGGTAGACCCCGTATAGAAATCCTAAACTTCATCAGACACAAATAGTATTAATACTGGGGATTTCTTTCAAATTCGCAACAATGTTGCCAGTACTTTTATAACTTGTAATTTTGATGTAGGTACATAAAAATGGTAACTAATAAAAATCAAAAGAAAATTTTGTTTTTGAATTCGGCTTACGTTTTGGATTGCTATGAATATGTTTACCATCTTATGTGAGAAAAGGATTGTTTTCATTGATTTTTTTTTGAGATCTTATCATTAATAATGTTTTTCTATACAATTTAATTCTAGGTTGTAAGTATAACCTCTAGATTTGTATGTATGCATGTCTGTGTGCCTATATGCACATATATAAATGTTTGAAAAAAAGTTTTTTTTTTAAGTTAGAATATGTTATCCAGTAATCAATCGGTAAATTTTTGTTTACATAGGTACCTAAACTTAACAAAAATCATAAAACATTTGCTTTTAAGTCCCTGTTTTTATAGATCTATGTGGCGGTTTAAATCCTTATCTATTTTGAATTAAAAGGAAAGTATAAATTAGAAATAATCAGCTAAAGTTGGTTTTTTTCGAAGATTGTTGATTGTCGATTTTTATAGAACGTACAACGATTAGCACAAAATTGCAATTTTTGTGCAGTCAACCAACTTGAGCTTGTTTTTTGCAGGAACACAAAGTAACTAGCGGCGATATCCTATAATGCAAACCATTTTTTTTAACTGCACATGCCCACCTCTCTCTTTCTGATCACATAAAATTATTTTCCTCTTACTAACTTCACATATGCTCGACCACAGCTGAGAGGGAGATATTTTATGTGAAAAGAAAAAGTACGGTAGCGAATGCGCAGTTTAAAATATTGATTTGGTTTTCGGTTTTCTGAAAAAAACGGGACTCCATTTAAGTGTGAAAAACGTTCAACTGAAAGTAAGTTTAATTAAATTTCTTTGGTGTGAGGTTAGAGTTCATAAATAGTTTATTAGTTTTGTATTCCTAGGTGGTATTTAAAAAGTTATTAAAACCAGATGACTAAACTGCACTTTTAACTATTAATTATTGTTCTCACTACAAATGTTTTCGGTATAAAAATAACTCTTGCTTTTAGTCCAAATAAATTTAAGTTAATTGTTTTGATCACGAAAGTTAAAAAAACCTTTTCTTTATATATATATATATATAGCTTAAAAAAATTAGTCTAGAAAACTCCCCTGGGCAACTCTGGAAAACTCAAAAAGCTTTTTGATTTGATTTTACGCGAAAATGGAACGTCGCAGAGAAAACCATTGTTGACAAAAAAAATTGTGTGTGCTTAAGACCACATGGCAGAAGTGTAAACTTTAAAAAGGCGAAATTAATAATACTGGCCTTCATCTGCATCATCATATGGCTCGCTGAATGTTCCTCTCACAGTTAGTCGACTCGAGCCGACTTTACCCGAATGAGCGTTACATAGCCGAGTCTGACGGCTCAGTTCAATTCAGTACCCACAAAAACTACTAAACGCGCCTAAAGAAGTTTACACTTCAAAAATTCCTTTACAATTTTTCTTAAAGACTTACATGTATAGAAGATAGAGGGCACCAAAATTGACAACAATCAGTTTTTTGCATTTTACGCAAAAACGTAGTCGTAGAGAAGAATTTTATTTTAGAGAAATACGAGTCTTTACAATCAATCTCCATAGTCTATAGGTCTACAACAACATGTTTAGAAGGTAGATGGCAGCTAAGTTGTCAAAAATTGTGTCTTTTTTAGTCGTAGAAAGAAACTTTATAAACATAAAATGTTAAAGGACACAATTTTCTACATTCTTTCCTTTTGGGCCACAGGTTTACAACTACGTGTAGAACATATAGGGCGCCAAATTTGCAAAAATTATTATTTTATTTTATGCAAAAACGGTAGGTCCTAGAAAAACACACTATCAAGACAAGAAATCTCCAGGACGCCATTCTCTACAATTCACCTATGTGTGTCACAGCTCTATGACTTATGGTTTTTGCGTAAAACGCAAAAAAGTATATAATGGGCATTTTCGGCACCCTCTATCTTCAACACATGTGGTTGTAGAGCTGTAAATTGTCATTGTCGCATTGTAGATAATTGTGTCTTGATCATTTTATGTCAATAAAGTTTTTTTTAAGACTTACCGTTTTTGCATAAATTGCAAAAAACATAATTTTTTGAAATTTTCTTCTAAACGTGTGGTTGTAGACCTATAGACTATGGAGACCGATTGTAGGGAATCCTATGGGTAATATTTCTCATACATTAAATTTTGCCCTACGACTTATCGTTCTCGCGTAAAATGCAAAAAACTGATTTTTGTTCGTTATTTTTCAGAAAAAAAATTAATAGCGGCAACCATGTAGACCAAACGTCACCCTTGCATGTTTTATCGTTGCCTTTGAGAGGTTATCCGAATAAACGTGCGTTTTCGATGCTTTTTTGCAATATTTATCACAAAATAAAGATTTTTTTTTATTAAATAACTTTAAAAATGCCTAACAAGCGCATTCTGTGTGACAAAAGTGACGAGAAGTGGCTGGATTTATCATTTCACCGGTAAATTTGAATTTCTTCCAGAAACCGTCATATTGTTTACGATTTGGTAAGACAGTGGTGTGGTTTATAACTTTTTTTACAAAATATTAGTGCTTTATTTTACAAAGAAGTTTTAAGAAACATTATTTATTGTTGCAAATTGCCTTATTTTCCCACCTCTAGTGTTTGGGTTTTTTTGGAAAAGTTTCTTAAGTATTGTTCATACTCGTCTTAGTCTTTTTCTACACAAAACATTCTTATTTAACCTAATCTGTGCACGAAACACAGACACGAAAGAACAAAAGCGAAAAAGAAAAAAAAACAAATAAATGTTGAGATTTTCTGTTAAAAACATGATTAATGGTGGTAAATTCAAAACTTCGTCTGCGCGCTTGCGCTCTTCGGACGCCCTGTAAAAAAAAACAACAAATATCAGCTGATGTCTGTCACTCGTCTTAGTCGTTGTCCTAAGGATTGAAAGTTGGCAACTCTTAAGACAAAGACTAATCAAAAACAAAAGCAAAAGCATTGTATGAACACTCCCATAAGAAACAGTGGTTTTAACTTTCTTATGACAAGACATATGACTAAACCAAGACAAAAGACTAGACAAAAGACGAGTATGAACGATCCATTAATTTATTCTGGCAATAATATATAACTCTAAAAAATATATTTCTTTTGTAAACAACCATTTTCACTCTGTGATGTTATGTTATGTCATGCTACTGTACAATTATTAAACATTTTAAAAATATTCAAATGTATGAGTTTACTAGGTTCCCCACTGATCCAAACAAGAGAGAGCTTTGGAGGGAGATTATTGGCCTTAATAAGGAAAAAAATCTGTCACAATGGGCATGTCTTTGTTCTGACCACTTTGATCCTCAGTATGTTCGTTTAGCACCTAGTAGGCACTATCTTGTACCAAATGCCTTGTCCAAGGTCAGGTGTTAAAGACTAGTTCAAATTAAGAAAACTACTTACTACTAGTGGTTAGTAGTTAAATATTCAACTATCTCTTTTTATTATAAAGTATACATAATATATTATCACTGGTTGTTTTTGATGTTCGATGATCATGTAATGATGTAAAAAGTAGTTAGAATTAACAAATATAACTATAAGAAGAAAAAAGGTAGTAACTACTTTTACACAGAAAAAAAAGAGTTTTAACTTCCTTTTCACTTACTTACTGCATAGTCCCTGGTGATTAATTAAAAGAGAGCCTTGAGTCAAATGGATTAAAATAATGTTCTTAATTCTTATATTTGCCAAATTTAATAATGTTTGTATATACAGGGTGTCCCATAACTTAGGGGCCCTAGGCCAACAAGTGATAGAGGAGGTCATGTCTGATCAAAAACTTGTTGTTTTTTTAACTTTTGTGATAATAACTTTTTAAAAAAACGCAGTAAAAATATGAAATTGCGTAGTCTTGTATTAGAACAAAAGCAGTAAATTGAAATTAATTTAAAAAAATTAATTTGAAAAAAGTTAGTCAGTCGATTTTTTTAGAAAATACTATTTTTTTGGTATAAACTTTTATGAATGCCATATTAAATGCAATGTTTTTTAAATATTTTTTGTTAATAAACGCAAGTCTCTAGCGAGACATAATAATGAAATATTATTGATATTTTTTAAAAGAGAAAGCAAAAATTAATTTTAAAAAAATTATTATTTTTTTTACATTTTCGAGGTTATTTTGACAGCCCGTACCTCCTCCACTTGTAATATTATCAAAAAAGGAGTACCACATTTTTTAATCACAATTAGCTGAGTATTCAGCTGGCTGTGACAGATTTTTTTTGTATAACCCGTTTTTACCCACTCCTCTTTAAAAATCCTATATCTTCAAAACACCTCTATCACCTGCTGCACTATGGCGCCTAAGTTATGGGACACCTTGTATAATAATCACTTAATTATAAATAATATTTTTTCATTTTTATCTTATTTGGTAAATAAAAATTAAATAGATTTTTTTATGGAAATCGAAAGTATTTTGTTGATAAAACTGAATAAGTCATATTTTTTAACATTTGCAAATGTAAAAAACACAGACTCATACCAAATATTTTCTAAAAAAACTAATTTCTAGAGTTTAATAAACTAATTAATGGATTTTGGTAAACTAAACCAATGAGTGCTTTTTATTTCGAGGCAAGAGTTTTGCTGATAAAATATAACAAAAAATCTATATTATATTATTAGCTGTCCCATTTTTATCATTTGGGTGGTTTCGGGAAATTCTAGAGAAGATTGAAGAAAAAACGACTACACCTTAGTGTGCTTTAATTTGAAGAGAATAATGATGGTAAACATCGCATATCAATATTATAAACATAGAAACCGAAAACACCCAAAAGTGTCGAAAATGCACCCTGTACACTAGGGGATCAAATAGACTCCTTAAATCCTGATGCAAAAATTTTGATAAATATCTCAAGGTCTGAGTATATAATTCGGAGTTTTTGACTTTTTTTAACAGAACAAACCTACTTACTGTAAAAAATTTACTAAGAGCAATGTATTACCAAGGTGAAAGAGTAAAAAGCTAAAAAAACACCTTTGACAATTTGAAATAAAAAGAAACACTTTTACCTGTGTTTTAAATTTTAGGGATTAAAGTAACACTTTTCTATATCCAGAAAAAATAATATAAAGTAGATTTCTTATCTTTAGGGAAAAATAATAAAAATCAAAACTACGGATATTACCAGCTGTAAATAAGTTATTGATTTCTAAAATTATAAATCGATAAAAAAATTAATTCTGTAAAAAGAGTCATTTAAATAGAATGGCTGTCAAAGCTGTACCGGTAATATTTTACACTTATTTAAATTTTATAATTTTGGGTGCAAAAATTTTATAGGAAAATGTCTATAATATATTTATTTTATTTTCAACAAAATCTGCACGCCCATGGTTTTTCATCGATTTCTCTTTTATACCTCTTGCAGTGTTGCCTGCGAGGATTCGGCGAAATTTTCTGAGATTTCATGCATGATGAATGAATTTGCGTATTAAATAATGGGGATGCGTCTTCTAGGGTTCCTTGAATTTCTTTGACCCAAATGGTAAAATGTCGGACCATTTTTTCTATGATTATTGCCTTTAACAAAATTATTTCTTAGATAAAACAATGTGGAATTATTGGCATTTGCCGATGATTTCAAATTGTTTGTTGAAGTTTCCTCATTGAAGGATTGTGAAACACTTCAAAGAAAATTTCAGGACACAGCCCTATATTGTCAGAGTGCCTATAAATTTGCTGGGTTTCTTTGTAGAAATACTAAAGGTTTTAACATTGAATATTGCATTTACTTATTTGACAGTTTAGTATTGCCAATACTGGAATATCGAAGTGTTATCTGGTTCCCTCAATATGACATTTGGAGAGATATGAGGGAGTTTCAAGAAAATTTTTAAAAGCCATAAACTGTAGTAATTTTGGGTTTTATCGACAAAGAGGCTGTGATAAGGACATTGAAATATTTATGTTGTGTAAGCCGCGTAATTATTTATGATTGCGCAAATATTTATGAAAGAAAACATACTTACGATAAAATACGTATAGACCGTAAAATGGTTCCGTCACGAGAGCCCGTCCCATGTGACGTCACTCCAACGCTGCTTTCTCATTGGTCAGTCGCGCGGCCATATTGCCTACGTCACTAACACTTTGTCACGGCGCGGGAAATTTAAATCTAGGGTTTTAGTAATTTATTAAATAAATGTCACTTATTAACTTTTAGTGTATCTGAATTTTTGAAGAAAATTAATTTATTACCTTAAGTATTTTTAAAATATTTTACTTTCCTAGTAGCAATAAAAAAGGAGAAAGGGTTTAGTTAGCACATGCGAGTTATTAATTTTTTAATAGAGAGTGACAGGGACTGTTTCTTTATTGGCAAAATAACATATAACAAGGTACAAGTGAGGTGTTCAAATTGTTCACGGTTTCTCAAGAAATATGAAAAATTTGTGTGTTAATGTTAATCATAGTGTTTCGTGAAAAAACGTCACTATTCTAGTCAGGAGATACTGTCCCCTAGCGGGCTACAAAAACAAATATTTTAGATAAATTCATACGATTTTGTTATAAAAGATTTTTCCGAAGTCATAAAGAACTTAAAAACTAGAAGTTGCATAGACATATACACCCCATTGAAGTATTTGACTCGTGTGGCTAATATTGATAAAGTAAGTCACAGCACTATTTTGGATGGAGTAAGTGTTTGTTCATACTTAACTAGTTTAATTCAATCTTATCTGGGAACTAGCACACGTAAAAGATTTTAATGTAAGTTCTTCTGGTGTACCCAAATGGTCAAAACTCGGACCATTTTTTCTTTTATTATTGCCTTTAACAAAATTATTTCTTAGATAAAAAATGTGGAATTATTGGCATTTGATGATGATTTTAAATTGTTTGTTGAAGTTTTCTCATTGAAGGATTGTGAAACACTTCAAAGAAAATTTCAGGACTCAGCCCTATATTGTCAGAGTGCCTATAAATTTGCTGGGTTTCTTTGTGGAAATACTAAAGGTTTTAATATTGAATATTGCATTTACTTATTTGACAGTTTAGTATTGCCAATACTGGAATATCGAAGTGTTATCTGGTCCCTTCAATATGACATTTGGAGAGATATGATTGAGGAAGTTTCAAGAAAATTTTTAAAAGCCATAAACTGTAGTAAGTTTGGGTTTTATCGACAAAGAGGCTGTGATAAGGACATTGAAATATTTATGTTGTGTAAGCCGCGTAATTATTTATGATTGCGCAAATATTTATGAAAGAAAACATACTTACGATAAAATACGTATAGACCGTAAAATGGTTCCGTCACGAGAGCCCGTCCCATGTGACGTCACTCCAACGCTGCTTTCTCATTGGTCAGTCGCGCGGCCATATTGCCTACGTCACTAACACTTTGTCACGGCGCGGGAAATCTAAATTCGTGTGTTTGTCGTTTCACTTATATGCAAACACTACAGACATCTTATTAGAAATATTTAATAGATTGTCACTAAACCAAAGAAGTACTAAAACAAAAATGTTTGTTAAGAATTCTTAAAGGCGATGTTGACTGTATTAATATATTTGAACCACTTCCTTTTGCCATAAATCGATTCAAGTCAAGGTCGAAAAATATGTTTTACTTAGCTTACCCACGAACGAATCAATTTAATCCTATCCTATCTACAATTTAAATCTATTAAATTTAAACACGATAACTTCAACAGTATTTAACGAAATTATTGATTTTTTTCAGATGGAGATCCAAAAGATATGAAACCAAATGGTCCACCAGGTATGCCAGGAGGTATGCCAGGAGGTATTCCAGGAGGTATGGGTGGCATGCCACCCTTTGGGATGCCCTTTGGTGGTGTACCTCCTATGGGAATGTTCCCACCCGGTGGTCCAGCCCAGCCTCCATGGATGGCTCCAACAGGAACTCCCTGGGCAGTACCACCGGCTGTTGCCGCTGCTGGTAAGTCATGCTTTATTTATACTTAAATGGTATAACGTATTACATTTTTTACTTTTAATAGATATTTTCAGCAACTATAAATAACCAAAAAACCCAGGTTTTTGGATTTCTAATTCTGAATCTGAAAAGTTTTTCAGCCAAAACATTACCATCAGTATTTACTAAGACCTTAAGACTTAGCATTGTAGACCGGGTTTAAGTATCAAGCCTATAGGCTTGATACCGACCGGTTTAAGTGTATTTTTGTAATACTCACAGGTCAAATAACTGCAAAGATTTGGTTTCTTTCTCAGTGAGTTTCATCTCATATAAATTCAAATTAACTTTAGAAATAAAGAAAAACCACAAAAATTTTGTAACCACATGTCATTTTTTGGAAACTTAGTCCGTGCAGTCGTTGGATTCCCGTTAAAAATAGTCTCAAATTGTAGTACCACCCCTGAGGGGTGGTTTGAAGTTCGAAAAACAATAGAAATAATCCATAATTGACAAAAAAACTTACATACAAAAATATTAGTAATACATAAATAACTTAAAACTATATCTGTAGATGCATTACCGTATTAAATACATATCAATATTTAAATACTGTAAAAAGCACAAGATATATTAGAATCCCTTTTCAATTACTCATTCACTAAAACAATCGACCATGGGTTTAATCGTCGCTAACTTGTCTAAAAAATTAACATGTAAAATATAGCGGATAGCTGACACTGACTTACACCGTTTATATTCGACATTTCCTAGTGACATTTGGAGGTTTAAATATGGCTACCACTGTTAAACCAAAATATTTGATTATTTTAATTTATTTATAACCTTTGTGTGGAAATAATGTCTTTGTTACAATGAAAAAAGATGACCCATATCCCAAGGTATTTATGAACAATTTATATAAATATTAAAAACTATTGCATTCACGGGAAAAAAAAGTTAAACCTTCAACCAAAATGTAGACTTTTAAACCTAGGATTGTAGCACTGTACAGGTTTTCCTCGTGACGTCATATGAAAACTTCTGGCTTATTTCTAGCCCGGTCGCATAGGTTTTGGCTCTACTGCCCAACATATCAATTTCGTATGATGATTTGTTTACATAAACATTTTTGAATTTAGACCGTTTTGTATTAGGTTTTGAAAAACCATAATCAGTATTTGTAAAGTAAAAGTGAGTTTTTTTTAATTCTCCCCTTTTACGTAACGTTTTGTAACGGTTGGGCCCTCTCCACTTTTTAAAAAAAGGTTTAGCGTTCACCCTAATGTGCAATATGATAGTAAGCATTTCTCAGTGAGTTTCATCTCATATAAATTCAAATTAACTTTAGAAATAAAGAAAAACCACATAAAAATTTTGTAACCAAATGTCATTTTTTGGAAACTTAGTCCGTGCAGTCGTAGGATTCCCGTTAAAAATAGTCTCAAATTGTAGTACCACCCCTGAGGGGTGGTTTAAAGTTCGAAAAACAATAGAAATAATCCATAATTGACAAAAAAAACTTACATACAAAACTATTAATAATACATAAATAACTTAAAAGTATATCTGTAGATGCATTACCGTATTAAATACGTATCAATATTTAAATACTGTAAAAAGCACAAGATATATTAGAATCCCTTTTCAATTACTCATTCACTAAAACAATCGACCATGGGTTTAATCGTCGCTAACTTGTCTAAAAAATTAACATGTAAAATATAGCGGACAGCTGACACTGACTTACACCGTTTATATTCGACATTTCCTAGTGACATTTGGAGGTTTAAATATGGCTCCCATTGTTAAACCAAAATATTTGATTATTTTAATTTATTTATAACCTTTGTGTGGAAATAATGTCTTTGTTACAACGAAAAAAGATGACCCATATCCCAAGGTATTTATGAACAATTTATATAAATATTAAAAACTATTGCATTCACGGGAAAAATAAGTTAAACCTTCAACCAAAATGTAGACTTTTAAACCTAGGATTGTAGCACTATACAGGTTTTCCTCGTGACGTCATATGAAAACTTCTGGCTTATTTCTAGCCCGGTCGCATAGGTTTTGGCTCTACTGCCCAACATATCAATTTCGTATGATGATTTGTTTACATAAACATTTTTGAATTTAGACCGTTTTGTATTAGGTTTTGAAAAACCATAATCAGTATTTGTAAAGTAAAAGTGAGTTTTTTTTTAATTCTCCCCTTTTACTTAACGTTTTGTAACGGTTGAGCCCTCTCCACTTTTTAAAAAAAGGTTTAGCGTTTTAAAGTCAAAAACTAACTATTTTAGCTCAGGCCGAAAATATATATTCGTAAAAACCGAACGCTTGGCCCCCGCCATATAACTTTTTCGTAATTTGTACACAGCCCCAAAGAAACACATTCCATGATTTCATTAGCCCTTAAAAACTAATAAAGGGTCATTCTATGATTGAATTAGCTTTCAAAAATTGCAGGATGCTCAAGAGTCCCTTTAAAAAAAGTAATAAATGTTAAGAAAAATATAATTTTTTTTTTAATGATTTTTAGCTCACACATATACTATTCTATAGTAGTGTGAGCTATGGTGATCCTAATTTTTTCGAGAAAAAAAGAGTTGCTCCGATTTAATTTTTTTTTATATATCTTTGCGTTTCAGATGATTTTGAAACTTTTTTGTTGCGCCGTCTGTCTGTATGTCTGTCTGTCTGTCTGTCTGTCTGTCTGTCTGTCTGTCTGTCTGTCTGTCTGTCTGTCTGTCTGTCTGTCTGTCTGTCTGTCTGTCTGTCTGTCTGTCTGTCTGTCTGTATGTCTGTATGTCTGTCTGTAACGACCAACGCGCATAACTCAAAAACCGCTTGGTCGATTTTAATGAAATTTGGTACCTAGGCTGGGTCTTGGGTCCACCGAACACAAACCAAATAAAAGGGTGGGGGTAGATTTCAAAAATTAGAGTTTATGTGAAAATATGGCGTGTGTGATATCAAACGAAAGGTAATTGAGTCTGGAATTAAACAAAATACATTTTAATTTATTTTAAAAAAAGGATGGGGGTATATTTCAAAAATTAGAGTTTAAGTAAAAATATGGCGTGTGTGATATCAAATGAAAGGTAATTGAGTCTGGAGTTAAACAAAATACATTTTAATTTATTTTAAAAAAAGGGTGTGGGTATATTTCAAAAATTAGAGTTTAAGTGAAAATATGGTGTGTGTGATATCAAACGAAAGGTAATTGAGTCCGGAGTTTAACAAAATACATTTTAGTTTTTGTTTTTTTAAGGGTGGGGGTAGATTTAAAAAAATTGAGTTTAAGTCAAAACATGGCTTGTGTGGTATCAAACAAAAGGTAATTTAGTCTGGAGTTGAATAAAATATATTTCAGTTTTTAGTTATATTAACTCACACGTACACTATAACTATAGTATCTAGTGTGAGCTTAGGGCCCATATATTGGCAGAGTATTTTCTTACATTTTTAGTTATGACTTATGAGTTCTGTATCTCTAAAAGCCATATTTTTTAAAGGCTGAGTAACAACTTATGAACGAGTATTTATACCTGTTATATCAACAGAGAAATAACTAATATGTGATACTGGTTCTTTACCGTACATTTTGTTTAAAGCCCCTGTAGGCGCTTTGACGGCAATCAATGAAGCAACTGTGTTGTCCAAAGTGGATCCAGAGATTATAGCCAAAGCATCCGAATGGACAGAGCACAAGGCGCCCGATGGAAGAATGTATTATTACCATGCAAAGAACGCAGAGTCTATTTGGGAAAAGCCACAAGCATTGAAGGATTTGGAGAGTAAGTGCCTAATTATTTTTATCGAAATTAGATTTTTTTTTTTAGGAAACTTTAATACAGTATACTCCGGTTATGAGGGAATATACGTTATAAACACACACATTTCAAAAGTTATGTTAGAACGTACATTTTTGAATTGTAAACTTCTTTAGGCGCGTTTAGCAGTTTTTGTGGGTAGTGAATTGAACTGAGCCGTCAGGCTCTGCTATGTAACGCTCATTCGGGTGAAATCGGCTCGAGTCGACTAACTGTGAGAAGCATTCAGCGAGCGATATGATGCAGATGAAGGCCAGTACACAGAAGAGTTCGGTTCGGTCCGCTTTGCAGAATATGTTATATATTATTAATTTCGCCTTGTTGAAGTTTTTTTATTTGGAATAAAATGGTACTAATCAACACTTAAAACTAAGGAAACAAAAACTACCACCTAAACTAAAACTAAAAACTAGTAAAATCTTTATACCTATACTAATGTAATATGTATTTAACAGACCTTAAAAATACATACATGAATTTTTCGGGGAATCACCAATGATATTTCGGTTTTAACGTACACTCGTACGTTACAACCGGAATATTGTCGGGTACGATTTTATTTTAAATCGAACCCTTGAACGAGGGTACCGTAATAGATCTCTTATGTGAATAAAATAAATATGAAACAGTTTTAAAAACGTTACAAACTCTAATGAATACAAAATAAAACTCTGTTGCAATTTACAAATTGTTACGAGACTTTTCTTATAACCTATAAAACGAACAAGACCCAAAATATTAAAATAAAACTATAACTTACCAAAATAACAAACTGCAAAATATTCTTTAAATATAAAAATCTTATGTTTCTTTACTGACAATTAATTTTAGAGGTTTTAGTTAAATTCAACAAAACTTAGAATGTAACTACCGACTTGTCTTCTCAAAGTTTGGGTTTTTATAAAGGGTAGGTTGGACCTAAATAATCCATTATCCCCTCTTTAAAGAGCTTGGAGGAACCAAGTCAGTGGCGTTGCTGATAATCCTAAAATTTACTTTACATTCTAGCTAATGATCTAAACAAGATAAGCTAAACAAAAACAGAGATAAAATACATTTTATAGACAACATTTTCTTATCTCACAGTATTTCCATGTCCAATCACTTTAAAGGGAAAACCCTCTCGCTACTTGCTGTATCCCCACGCTCAACCATTACGACTCCCACTCTAGACTTTTCAATAGTTTTTCTCGTCATAACCATCTGCTGTGTAGTGGGCGGCAACCAAATGTTTTCTATTTTGGAGGGAGGCGGAACCACTTTCTTATCTCAACAGAACCATAATTGTGTTTGTCGCTTTTCCAAGATGGTTTCGTACAGTGGCACAGTCAGGGGTTATTTGCATTCCTGACAATATTATAACGGAATTAGAAGTAGAAGGTATAAAAGGTACGTAATATCCGGTTAAAAAAAAAGAATATTTTGGCCGGACCAATGAAATATGTACGTAATAACCAAAGTACGTTATAATCCAGGCACATTATAACTGCAGTACAGCGTGTCCCATTTTCGATGGGATTAAATGGGAAACTCGGTTATTATTAAAGATATTGATATTCTGATTGCACCTTACCGTGCTTTTTTTTTAAACTCTTAAAAATGGTGTAATCAGATGTTTGCTATACCTTGTCGTTTCGCTAATACAGGGAGTTTTTGAAAATAATCCCTTATATCTCGCTTATTTTACGAGATATTTTTATTCTGTAAAAACTTTTCTATGGCAACTTTTTTAAAGGAAAAAAATGACGTCAGTTTTTTAAAATATTGTTTAGTTTTGGTATTTATCATAAAAAAATTAAATATGGACCTGTATTTTTTTTATCACTATTTTGATTGGCTTCATACTATTATTATCACAAAATCATAAAAATTTTATATTTTTTTTGTTTTAAGAAAAAAAATATTTACTATTTTTAAAAGAAAATTAGTCCGAACCTAGAAATTTTCAACATAAATATAAATTAAAAATTGCTAGTTGAACGATTTTTAGTTTAACTGTTTTGATACTTAGCAAACTAAAATGGTTTTACGTTAATTTAAGGATTTATTTGAAACAAAGTCTCGACAAATACAAAAAAAAATAACGAATTACAAAAAATAAGAACTAATTTTTCTTTAAGGTCTAAATATCAATCTGATTGCCATTATGCGTAAGACATTGCTGGCATTTTTGAGTAATTTTTCTTTTGCATAAAATTGTTTGTGCCGTTTAATATTGGGATTTTGGTGCTTGAATAAAGCAGTCAAATATATCACATTTTTCAAAATCTAGATATGGTCGATTTCTAGCTATTTTAGAATAATTTTGACTAAGCCATTCACAGAAATGACAAGTAAAATGACTATGTCAATTCCATGATTTTATTTTAAATTAAAGTAAATTTTATGAGATGCTGTGCTATCATCAAATAATAATTACTACGATGTTATTTTTGTAACTTTTTAACGATTTTTACTGTATTTATAAATCTTTTAATTAACGTTTCAAAACAAATAAATTAAAAATCGTTTAACTAGTGTGTTTTGCAATTTTTAATTTATATTTACGTTGGAAATTTCCAGGTTCGGACTAATTTTTTTTTTAAATATTATAGTAGTTTACCTAACTAGTGCGGAAAGTGCCTCTTTTCCGCACGCGATTGCAGATGGCCAAACGACGCGATAGCGGAGTTTGGCCAGCAATCAAGTGCGGAAAAGACACTTTACGCACGAGTTAGGTACACTATTTTTTCTATAAGCGTGAGGAAAAAACTAAAAATTAATCAGAAAATTATTTATATTCAAAACGTTTTAATCAAATCAATTATTATTATTCACATTCTAGCGGCTTCTAGAACTGACTGGGGTAGATCTTCGTCCGAAGAATCCATTGAAAATCTGATTTTTTTTGTTTGAAAAATTCAAAAGACGCTTGTATCTGCAAAATTGGCTTTGTTTTGACAGTTTGTTTGTACTTTGTTGCTATGGTGATTTAAGATGCCAAATCTAAAACCACTAGTGTTCATTGTTGTTTGACATTGACAATGACGATATTTATACCGGGGAGGTTTAAAACTTATAATTTGAATCTATTTTACTGAAAACTTTATTTTATCGAAAATATTGAAAATATAGCAGAATTTTAGTCAATTTGAATATTTTTAGGATATTTCGTGTGCTAGGAAAGATACAAATGTATTTTGAACGGTCTAAATGTTATAGAACACCTCAAAATCGTAACAAATTTACTTTTCCGCACTAGTGCGGAAAAGTGGCACTTTCCACACTAAAATGCGTGCGGAAAAGTGGACTTTTCCGCACGCTTATAGAAAAAATATTTTTTTAACCTTAAAGTTTTATCATTTTAAAATAATAATTACATGAAACCAATCAAAATAGTAATAAAAAAAATCCCGGTCCATATTTAATTTTTTTATGATAAATACCATATCTCAGAAACTAAACAATATTTTAAAAAACTGACAACGTCATTATTTTCTTCTAAAAATGTTGCCACTAAAAGGTTTTTACAGAATAAAAATATCTCGTAAAATAAGCGGGATGAAAGGGATTTTTAAAAATGCAATTTTTTTAAAAACTCCCTATATTAGCGAAACTACGGGGTATAGCAAAAATCTGATTACACCATTTTTAAGGGCTCAAAAAAAGAGCACGGTAAGGTACAATCAGAAAAATAATAACTTTAATAATAACCGAGTTACATTACAAAATGAGACACGCTGTACACTGTAGTTAGAGCGGCTACTGGTCATAAAATTTTATGAATATATATATATATATATATATATATATATATATATTATATCTGGTTGATATTTGCATTTTACAGTAGTTATATGACGTCCAATAAGAGGAAGAGGACTGTTTATTTTGTAAATTAAACTGATTTTTGAAATGAATATCTTTATTAGCTTAGCTAAATAATACATTTAAAAAGTAAGTTGGTCTTTTTTGCTGCAGTTCGGCACCTTAGGTTTGATGATATAAGACGAAAGTGTCATTTTAGTGTACCCGATCTTTCTGAATTTGTAATGGACCAACCATTTTTTAACTTGGTAACAATTTTGGCATTTAGCTCTTTGTAAAGCTATTTTAGGATTAAATACTATGTTTGTGCATTTATTATTCTGTACCTGACAATGTGACAGTTTTTTGAGAAGTAGATAAAGCTGACAAGGTGGCCTAGACTGCCTAAATTTTAGAAAAAGTACTTTAAAAAGTCGTATCAGTTTTTTTTAGCTCACACATATACTATACTATAGTAGTGTGAGCTATGGTGATCCTAATTTTTTCGAGAAAAAAACAGTTGCTCCGATTTCAAAAATTTTTATATATCTTTGCGTTTCAGATGATTTTGAAACTTTATTGTTGCGCCGTCTGTCTGTCTGTCTGTCTGTATGTCTGTCTGTAACGACCAACGCGCATAACTCAAAAACGGCTTGGCCGATTTCAATGAAATTTGGTACCTAGGCTGGGTCTTGGGTCGAGATGGTCCCATTTAAAAATGAACAAAATCCACCGAACATAAACCAAAAAAAGGGTGGGGATAGATTTCAAAAATTAGAGTTTATGTGAAAATATGGCGTGTGTGATATCAAACGAAAGGTAATTGAGTCTGGAGTTAAACAAAATACATTTTAATTTATTTTAAAAAAAGGGTGGGGGTATATTTCAAAAATTAGAGTTTAAGTGAAAATATGGCGTGTGTGATATCAAACGAAAGGTAATTGAGTCCGGAGTTTAACAAAATACATTTTAGTTTTTGTTTTTTTAAGGGTGGGGGTGGATTTCAAAAATTTGAGTTTAAGTCAAAATATGACTTGTGTGGTATTAAACAAAAGGTAATTTAGTGTGGAGTTGAATAAAATATATTTCAGTTTTTAGTTAGATTAGCTCACACATACACTATAACTATAGTACCTTACACTTACTAATAACTGGCTGATAATTCACTACTATAATCGGTCTATTAACTTCGTGTTAATATCTCACGACCACTACAGTACGTTATCTGTGACTGACTGCCTGGTGCGCGACCCCGGCTCTATATATAGGATCGTCCATCTCTCTCGAACTTTCCGGCAGCCTTCGACGTCCGGAAAGTTCTCGTATTATTGCGACCGCAAGTCACAGATAACGCAACTAAAACCTAAACTAAGAATACAACCTTAAGATAAATCAACCTAATACTACACTAAACCTAAATAAATTCCAATTATAAAATTTAAATAACTTAAATTTGTAACAGTATGTTATTAAGCAAGTGGAACATTAAATTTTTATTGTAGCAAATGATATCATATGTATAAAGAGCGAACTGGAAATTGTTTATTTTAAATTTTGAATAAATTAAATTAATATTGATTTTTTTACTTACCCTGTATAAATATGAAGTCTCTTGATAGAATAAAAAACTAATGCTTCAACTATTACGATTCAATTGCCACAAACTTTTTTTTTCTAAAACAGCGGTTTTCAAACTTTGATTACGATTTCTGGCTTTCCCTTTACATATTAAATGGTGTACCCGAAATAAAAAAAATGTTATCAAAATCAGGTCAAAAATATTCTTTTCCACAAATCTATGCACATAAATCCACAGAAGAAACAGCTTCGATTTTAATACATACAGTTTTAAAGACGGGGAAGAGTGTATATGTTAAAAGTTTATTTAGTTTTTTCTGTCATTTTAATGTAAGGCACTCTCAAAGATGGTCTAGATCTATAAGGGCTAAATCGTTGGTGGTAGGGAGTAATCATTTCAATAAACTGTGATATTATAATATGTATTTTATATTGTTAATAGCCGCGAAACTGGCTGCAGCTCAAGGCATCTCGACGAGACCCGCCGATACAGGTAAGACAGGTAAGCCGCAGGAACCTCCAGCAGCACCAGGAGTAGCAGCAGCAGCGATGATGGGCGCTAAACTTGCAGTTCAGCAATTGGCCAATGGCGGCGCAGGTGGCGGCCAACCACAGATCAACAAGGAGGCGCTGGAGGCAGCTGCAAGGGAGGCGAAAGCGGCTGCGGAGGCGGCCAATGCGGCGGCCATGGAAGAGAAAATCAAGAAACAACTAGAGGAAGCGAAACGGAAGAAGGAAGAAGAGGAGAAAGCCAAGGAGGCGAAGGCGCAGGACAAAAGCCGGCCGGTCAGCAGCACGCCGGTGCCAGGGACACCTTGGTAAGACATTGTTTGCTTAAGTCTCTTATTTATCTCATTTTAAAAAGTTATGTTGGAACGTACATTTTTGAATTGTAAACTTCTTTAGACGCGTTTAGCAGTTTTTGTGGGTAGTGAATTGAAGAGATCGAAAATGCTATTTCTTTCTAATGTACCCTAGTAGCAGAATTATTCAGTATCAGAATGAATATCGAGATTTTTATTAAAAGTTAAAAAAGTATTGCAATGCGAAAACCAACTGGTTCGCGATCTTTTGAGTTTTACCGAGGTGAGTCTCACTATTCCAACAAGTGAACAATTTCCGCGCGATTTCCTACGATTTCCAGGAAATTTCATGCGATTTGTTTCAATCTTATTCAGCGAGAACTTTTTATGTCGATATTTTCTAAATAAAATAGTTATTAAATGCATAAAAACAAGTCGGTAGATAAACAAATTGTTCGTGTTCTTGAAAAGATACCAAAAAATGTTCCAATTCCCTGCACTTTACAAGTAAATTAAAACTAAATTATCGTTTTTTTTTTGTTCAGCACAAGTTTTTCCATAAATGTTCGTCGAATTTCTGGAAACGTACGGTAACAGTGGCGTATATAAGGGAGGGGGGGCTGCGGGGACCGCCCCCCCCCCCCGAAGCTAAGTTTTTTTTTTGATATTTTCAACATATTTCATGAATACAAACATAAAATAGCATAAAATACGGACTCATGGGGTCTCGGGCCTCCCCAAAAATGTTCGGTCCCCCCCTGAAACATTTTTCTATATACGCCACTGCACGGTAATATCTATGAGTTCCTTTTTTATAAATTCCGTTGGAACAAGTATTAAAGGAACAACTTGCTGCTTCAGTGACTCTGAAACAACAAATTTAGAAAAACACTTGGAAACGTCAATTTTGCTGGCTGTGTTTTCCAAAATTTTTTGAATAGTTTTTCAGATATTTACGTTTAAAGTTACCATAGATGCTAACATTAACAGTGATTAGGGATGTCGAATTCTAATTGCAGTTTTTTTAAAAACCAAGTGTCATAAAACAAGATTTAAAACCCCTTGAAAACAAGGTCGACCTATTTATACCGATTTAAAATTTAAGGTTAGGTGTGAGTCAATTGGCACCTTACTAGGGCTTCTATATTTCGCTTTATTTTTTGAAAATCTTTCAATTAGTTTTTAACATATTTACCATTAAAGTTCGAATCTATGATAAATATCTAATCTTAAAAAGCCCGTCAAATGAAGGCGCATCTCGAACCATATTCGCTATCTAGATAAGAGGGATCAAAGGACATAAAAGCGCTCAAACGATGTCCCCTACACAAAGAAACTCGACGTAACCATCCGTTTTTCAAAAAAATTGCAATTATACCTAGAAAGGCTTGTTTCCTTTTAAAAGTTAAAAGAAAACCATGTACATACGTGTAATATTTGGAAAAAAATGGTCAAACAGCCATCGGAACAACTTTATTCTGCCTTTTAATAGGAATATTTACGTTTACAAATTTACTTCTGAACTAAACCTAACAAATATCAAATAGGTGACGCCAAAGTGTCCCTTTGCTTTTAAATCCTATTATTAATAGTAAAAAGCTACACTTACTATAAGATCGTTGTTGGGAAAATTTAAAAACCTATATCTCTTATCATGTTAACAGCTATTTAAGAAACAAAAATAGGTATAGTTTTTGCAAAGTCAGTTGAACAAAGATAAAAGCCGACCATCTGCATATCCTTTAAAGAAAGTGACATGGGCGGCGGTAGATATACTCATGAAAATTATTTATTTAAACTAAAGAAATAAAAATAAATAATAAAACTTTCTATTCCTACACCTACTAACTCTGCCTACTGCCGACTAAAGGGGTCCCGAAAAGAACACCTGAAAGCAATTAAAAGCGCATCTCAAAACAATCTGCCAATCAGGTGCCGTCCATCCACCTGGGCTCGGTCGGTCGGAAAACAAATACTTTCCTTTTTTATAAATTCCGTTGGAACAAGTATTAAAGGAACAACTTGCTGCTTTAGTGACTCTAAAACAGCAAATTTAGAAAAACACTTGGAAACGTCAATTTTGTTGGCTATGTGTTTTCTAAAATTTTTTGATTAGTTTTTCAGATATTTACGTTTAAAGTTACCATAGATGCTAACATTAACAGTGATAAGGGATGTCGAATTCTAATTGCAGTTTTTTTAAAAACCAAGTGTCACAGAACAAGATTTAAAACCCCTTGAAAACAAGGTCGACCTATTTATACCGATTTAAAATTTAAGGTTTGGTGTGAGTCAAGTGGCACCTTACTAGGGCTTCTATATTTCGTTCTAACTCGCTTTGTTTTTTGAAAATCTTTCAATTAGTTTTTAACATATTTACCATTAAAGTTCGAATCTATGATATTTATCTAATCTTAAAAAGCCCGTCAAATGAAGGCGCATCTCGAACCATATTCGCTATCTAGATAAGACGGATCAAAGGACATAAAAGCGCTCAAACGATGTCCCCTACACAAAGAAACTCGACGTGACCATCCGTTTTTCACAAAAATTGCAATTATACCTAGAAGGGCTTGTTTCCTTTTAAAAGTTAAAAGAAAAACATGTACATACGTGTATTATTTGGAAAAAAATGGACAAACAGCCATCGGAACAACTTTGTTCTGCCTTTTAGTAGGAATATTTACGTTTACAAATTTACTTCTGAACTAAACCTAACAAATATCAAATAGGTGACGCCAAAGTGTCCCTTTCCTTTTAAATCCTATTATTAATAGTAAAAAGCTACACTGTCCTCACACATTTTGGTATAAGATCGTTGTTGGGAAAATTTAAAAATCTATATCTCTTATCATGTTAACAGCTATTTAAGAAACAAAAATAGGTATAGTTTTTGCAAAGTCAGTTGAACAAAGATAAAAGCCGACCATCTGCATATTCTTTAAAGAAAGTGACATGGGCGGCGGTAGATATACTCATGAAAATTATTTCATTTAATTATGGCTTAAACTAAAGAAATAAAAATAAATAATAAAACTTTCTATTCCTATACCTACTAACTCTGCCTACTGCCGAGTAAAGGGGTCCCGAAAAGAACACCTGAAAGCAATTAAAAGCGCATCTCAAAACAATCTGCCAATCAGGTGCCGTCCATCCACCTGGGCTCGGTCGGTCGGAAAACAAATACTTTCCTTTTTTATAAATTCCGTTGGAACAAGTATTAAAGGAACAACTTGCTGCTTTAGTGACTCTAAAACAGCAAATTTAGAAAAACACTTGGAAACGTCAATTTTGTTGGCTATGTGTTTTCTAAAATTTTTTGATTAGTTTTTCAGATATTTACGTTTAAAGTTACCATAGATGCTAACATTAACAGTGATAAGGGATGTCGAATTCTAATTGCAGTTTTTTTAAAAACCAAGTGTCACAGAACAAGATTTAAAACCCCTTGAAAACAAGGTCGACCTATTTATACCGATTTAAAATTTAAGGTTTGGTGTGAGTCAAGTGGCACCTTACTAGGGCTTCTATATTTCGTTCTAACTCGCTTTGTTTTTTGAAAATCTTTCAATTAGTTTTTAACATATTTACCATTAAAGTTCGAATCTATGATATTTATCTAATCTTAAAAAGCCCGTCAAATGAAGGCGCATCTCGAACCATATTCGCTATCTAGATAAGAGGGATCAAAGGACATAAAAGCGCTCAAACGATGTCCCCTACACAAAGAAACTCGACGTGACCATCCGTTTTTCACAAAAATTGCAATTATACCTAGAAGGGCTTGTTTCCTTTTAAAAGTTAAAAGAAAAACATGTACATACGTGTATTATTTGGAAAAAAATGGACAAACAGCCATCGGAACAACTTTGTTCTGCCTTTTAGTAGGAATATTTACGTTTACAAATTTACTTCTGAACTAAACCTAACAAATATCAAATAGGTGACGCCAAAGTGTCCCTTTGCTTTTAAATCCTATTATTAATAGTAAAAAGCTACACTTACTATAAGATCGTTGTTGGGAAAATTTAAAAACCTATATCTCTTATCATGTTAACAGCTATTTAAGAAACAAAAATAGGTATAGTTTTTGCAAAGTCAGTTGAACAAAGATAAAAGCCGACCATCTGCATATCCTTTAAAGAAAGTGACATGGGCGGCGGTAGATATACTCATGAAAATTATTTATTTAAACTAAAGAAATAAAAATAAATAATAAAACTTTCTATTCCTACACCTACTAACTCTGCCTACTGCCGACTAAAGGGGTCCCGAAAAGAACACCTGAAAGCAATTAAAAGCGCATCTCAAAACAATCTGCCAATCAGGTGCCGTCCATCCACCTGGGCTCGGTCGGTCGGAAAACAAATACTTTCCTTTTTTATAAATTCCGTTGGAACAAGTATTAAAGGAACAACTTGCTGCTTTAGTGACTCTAAAACAGCAAATTTAGAAAAACACTTGGAAACGTCAATTTTGTTGGCTATGTGTTTTCTAAAATTTTTTGATTAGTTTTTCAGATATTTACGTTTAAAGTTACCATAGATGCTAACATTAACAGTGATAAGGGATGTCGAATTCTAATTGCAGTTTTTTTAAAAACCAAGTGTCACAGAACAAGATTTAAAACCCCTTGAAAACAAGGTCGACCTATTTATACCGATTTAAAATTTAAGGTTTGGTGTGAGTCAAGTGGCACCTTACTAGGGCTTCTATATTTCGTTCTAACTCGCTTTGTTTTTTGAAAATCTTTCAATTAGTTTTTAACATATTTACCATTAAAGTTCGAATCTATGATATTTATCTAATCTTAAAAAGCCCGTCAAATGAAGGCGCATCTCGAACCATATTCGCTATCTAGATAAGACGGATCAAAGGACATAAAAGCGCTCAAACGATGTCCCCTACACAAAGAAACTCGACGTGACCATCCGTTTTTCACAAAAATTGCAATTATACCTAGAAGGGCTTGTTTCCTTTTAAAAGTTAAAAGAAAAACATGTACATACGTGTATTATTTGGAAAAAAATGGACAAACAGCCATCGGAACAACTTTGTTCTGCCTTTTAGTAGGAATATTTACGTTTACAAATTTACTTCTGAACTAAACCTAACAAATATCAAATAGGTGACGCCAAAGTGTCCCTTTCCTTTTAAATCCTATTATTAATAGTAAAAAGCTACACTGTCCTCACACATTTTGGTATAAGATCGTTGTTGGGAAAATTTAAAAATCTATATCTCTTATCATGTTAACAGCTATTTAAGAAACAAAAATAGGTATAGTTTTTGCAAAGTCAGTTGAACAAAGATAAAAGCCGACCATCTGCATATTCTTTAAAGAAAGTGACATGGGCGGCGGTAGATATACTCATGAAAATTATTTCATTTAATTATGGCTTAAACTAAAGAAATAAAAATAAATAATAAAACTTTCTATTCCTATACCTACTAACTCTGCCTACTGCCGAGTAAAGGGGTCCCGAAAAGAACACCTGAAAGCAATTAAAAGCGCATCTCAAAACAATCTGCCAATCAGGTGCCGTCCATCCACCTGGGCTCGGTCGGTCGGAAAACAAATACTTTCCTTTTTTATAAATTCCGTTGGAACAAGTATTAAAGGAACAACTTGCTGCTTTAGTGACTCTAAAACAGCAAATTTAGAAAAACACTTGGAAACGTCAATTTTGTTGGCTATGTGTTTTCTAAAATTTTTTGATTAGTTTTTCAGATATTTACGTTTAAAGTTACCATAGATGCTAACATTAACAGTGATAAGGGATGTCGAATTCTAATTGCAGTTTTTTTAAAAACCAAGTGTCACAGAACAAGATTTAAAACCCCTTGAAAACAAGGTCGACCTATTTATACCGATTTAAAATTTAAGGTTTGGTGTGAGTCAAGTGGCACCTTACTAGGGCTTCTATATTTCGTTCTAACTCGCTTTGTTTTTTGAAAATCTTTCAATTAGTTTTTAACATATTTACCATTAAAGTTCGAATCTATGATATTTATCTAATCTTAAAAAGCCCGTCAAATGAAGGCGCATCTCGAACCATATTCGCTATCTAGATAAGAGGGATCAAAGGACATAAAAGCGCTCAAACGATGTCCCCTACACAAAGAAACTCGACGTGACCATCCGTTTTTCACAAAAATTGCAATTATACCTAGAAGGGCTTGTTTCCTTTTTAAAGTTAAAAGAAAACCATGTACATACGTGTATTATTTGGAAAAAAAATGGACAAACAGCCATCGGAACAACTTTGTTCTGCCTTTTAATAGGAATATTTACGTTTACAAATTTACTTCTGAACTAAACCTAATAAATATCAAATAGGTGACGCCAAAGTGTCCCTTTCCTTTTAAATCCTATTATTAATAGTAAAAAGCTACACTTACTTCACACATTTTGGTATAAGATCGTTGTTGGGAAAATTTAAAAATCTATATCTCTTATCATGTTAACAGCTATTTAAGAAACAAAAATAGGTATAGTTTTTGCAAAGTCAGTTGAACAAAGATAAAAGCCGACCATCTGCATATCCTTTAAAGAAAGTGACATGGGCGGCGGTAGATATACTCATGAAAATTATTTCATTTAATTATGGCTTAAACTAAAGAAATGAAAATAGATAATAAAACTTTCTATTCTTACACCTACTAACTCTGCCTACTGCCGACTAAAGGGGTCCCGAAAAGAACACCTGAAAGCAATTAAAAGCGCATTTCAAAACAATCTGCTAATCAGGTGCCGTCCATCCACCTGGGCTCGGTCGGTCGGAAAACAAATACTTTGTGGTCGGACCGCAAAGAGCCGCGCCTTTTCTCTGTTGGTAGGGTTGAAATTATGCCAGGAAGATTTTATATGAATTTGGATAACTTTTGAAGGGTAGAATGAAGCAAAATTTCATGAAATCGATAGAACCCCGTATTATGAGTTATTCAAATGACAAAAACTATAGGTACATATTTATTTTATTAACAAGTTATGTGTCTAAAATAAAATATTGATTTTCTGTTGCGTAAAAATGTTCCTGACTTTTATTTGAAACTTTTGTTCTTGGTCATTTAAGGTCGCTTATTCAGCGCAACGATTTTGAGTGAATTTCGAATTTTCTTATTTCTTAAAATACCGCCGTTGGTTGTAAGATAAAGAACGCATATACTTTTGCTTTCCAAATATTGTTAGGTTATAGAGATCCGATGTTTTGTCTTTTTATTTTGAAAGACATTGATGGGCTGGTCGCTACCTTATTATATCAAAATACAGGGACACTAGTAAAGACTTCTAATTTATAACCAATCCTTTGTATAGGTGTGTCGTTTGGACCGGTGACGGCCGTGTTTTCTTTTATAATCCTTCTACAAGAACTTCAGTCTGGGAACGACCTGAAGAGCTCCTTAAGCGACCAGATGTTGATAAATTGGTAAGCCGCCTGTGTTAAATGATGGATAAAGCCACCTCAGTTTAGCTAAGGTCACTTATACAGTGACCTTAAGTTTACCGGGTTATATATACACAGGATGTTCCAAAAGTCCGAATCCACCCATATATCTTCTCAATTATTGAAGATATTTGGCAGTAATTTATAACATCAAAATATCTATTTTATGAAGCGGTAAGTGTGCTTCCTCTGCATTAGGGGGCGGCATAGGGGCGGTCTACCTAGGGTCACTGCATCCTCGAAGCCTGGCGTCTCCCAGGGGTAGCGACACGAGTGTCAAAACTGCACTCATTTTTCCATAGACGTTCGTGAAAAAAAAAACTAATTTTTATACAGTCTGAGAAAAAAATGTTTTAACAAAACTTAAAAAGAACTCGTTTTTATACAGCTTAAGAAATAAAAAATATTTTTCTTGGGTTGTGAATGTTTATTAAATTTATTTTCTTTTAAATAATATTTGTATTTTTTGTAGAAAAATAATACGTAGTAAATAAACAAAGATATACATATATAATAGATCAAGGGATAAAATGAAACTTTTATCACGATGTTTGTACACTATTTTTCGAACTGTTTAGTTTATTTTTTAAATTTTTTCCCATTTTTTGGGTGTTTCAGGTTGTGTGGTTTTTTTAGTCCCTTTTTATCCCAATTTTTACATTTTATCAAAAGACAAAAAATGCCCCAATACAGTTTGAGTTTTAGTAAGGTGCGTCTTTAATTACTTACAATTTTATAGTACATTTCATATAAATATCTTAATATTATTGTTCGAAAGCATTCACTTGAAAAATCATTTTCTTCGAACGGAAATTTGTTCGAAAACAATTTCTTCAAACAAAAGATTGTTCAAAAACGTTTTCTTCAAATGGAAATTTGTTCAAAAAAATTTTAGACTTGGCCTACCAAACTTAACACGACTCATATAGTTCGACTAATGGGGTCTTTTTCTAGATGTTTTTGGAAACAAATGCTTCCCTTCATAAAATAAATAAATAGGAATTAAACCACTTACCGGTACTGTAGTACCCCCCGTATATAATAAAACAGTGGGTAGGGCAGTCATTTATTTGGTTTGTGGTAGTCGCGTTGCTATGGCATGACCTTAAACAAAAGTCAGTCAGACGCTAACAAACAGAAAAATGTGGAAAAAATAATATTTATTTCATACCAAACTAAATAAGTTTAGTCGAGAAAAAGTTCGAATTACATTTCTCGAAGATGGACAAACAAGGGACCAAAGAATAAAGCCTATTATATAAAAAGAATTTGGAGAAGTCTAGAAAGTTAAATGCTTCGTTTATATGGAAGCAATATTCGATGCCGAAGGACACAATAACAGTACATCAGCAAAGTACACTTGTACCTACTAGTCGAAGTTGGATACAAAATTACCCAATAACCTGATTCATGAAAATACAAAACTATAATTTCGTACTCTTTGTTTGAAACTTGTAGACAATGATTATGTAGAAATAAAATTTTGGACTTCCATTGTCTTTATTTATTTTAAAACACGACGTTTCGGTTAGTAAGTATCTCTAACCGTTATCATGTGTAAACAGTTTACACATGATAACGGTTAGAGATACTTACTAACCGAAACGTCGTGTTTTAAAATAAATAAACTAGTTAATTAGTAAGTATCTCTAACCGTTATCCGGTGTAAACAGTTTACACTTGATAACGGTTAGAGATACTTACTAACCGAAACGTCGTGTTTTAAAATAAATAAAGACAATGGAAGTCCAAAATTTTATTTCTATAATTTCGTAAGTGTGCTTTGGGCATCAAAACTAAAAGTTGCAGCATGTCGTACATTATAATGTATACCTATCAATTTTGTACCCAACTGCGACTAGTAGGTACAAGTAGATTTAGCAGTTGGGTGTTTTTTTTATTTAATTTTTTTATTAACCTATTTATTCTCTATAGGGGAAAATTACTTTCTTAGTTTAAGTAAATTTTACCTTATTTTAGTAAAAAATGTTACTTGTGACGAATTAGGAAATTCGATAAATATTTTTCTCTCTACTCAGTTATTATTATTATTTGAACTAAAGTAAGTTTGGCCAAAATATTTTTATCCAAGGAATCTACCGTTTTGCTTTGTACAGTCGGGGACTTCTTAAATTGCCGGTGTATTTCTTTTCTGTCAAAATTAATCACTTAAAGAAATTAAAAAATATAAAATTTTAAATTTGTATGTATACAGACAGAGGTAAACTTAACAATTTTTTTATTTTGGTTTAAATTAATTTTCCAAATTTCAAATAAGAATATTTTTTATTTTCGAGGGCGGCCATTTAAAAAGTCCCCGACTGTACCATGACATGGTTTAATCGTGAATTTCTTTAGGTCAACACGCCCCCCGAAGTCCTTCTCTCAGGCGGTGTAAAACCACCGGAACCTGAACAGCAGAAAACTCCGGCTAAACGGGACAAGCATACCTCGGATGAGGATAGCGACAGTGACGAGCAAGAGACACCTGCTAAAAAGATGAAAGACAATGAAGGCAATTCCTCCATCATGTCCAATGGTGAGTAACAGAAAGTAGCAACAAGAGAATTTATTTGTGAAGAGTCATTTTTTAATATATGCTTTTTGGTGTATCTATGATATCTTGGGAATACCTATACCATTTATTTAATAACCCCGTTTATTTACAGTTGATTTTATGTTTATAGACAGACCCAAAACAAATTAATTCTGAGTTTATTAAGCATTAAAAATTAAATACTGAAATTATTAAAAACCTTATTAAAAATACTGTAGGTGTTTTTACAGCAAAAAATTATACAAAATAAAAAAAGTTGGGCAATATTTCCCTGGATTTGATTTTCTTTGATTTTTATTTGAATACCGATGGGTTTTAGAGCTAGAAAATAATGCATATTTTATTTTATAAAAAATTGTTCTCCATTACTTTAAAATCAAAACTTTGATAGAACCACTTCCTGGGAAATCTGGAACATACAAAATCTCTAACTGTATACACGTTGGTGTTATTTCCAATTTCAACTTATTGTCTTCACATCTTGTTCGGTACAGGAAACAGCATACCATGACTTAGTATTCAAGGAAATTTTTTACTTCAAACTTCCACATATCAAAATTTTTTCTTCGTACGTCTCAAAATATAGACTTTATTCTTTTGTTGAAAGACAACACAACCCACAAGAAAAATAAATGGTGTTTTGTAAAAACTACATCATGTGATACCTTATTTAAAAGGTATTTTAAAGACTCGGTACCAGTTTTTTTCTGCTATTGATAAGAATAAATTTTAAAGTAAATCCTTCTCGTCTTTTTCATTGTGAATTAGTTTTATTATATATATTATTATGTTATTCTATAGGGTGACCCAATAAAACAAATATAATTAATAAAAATATATACTGTCGGGGCTTCTTTGCATTTCTTATTCAATGGCCTATATCCATCGCATTCCAAAGAACACAATTTTCGCTTAGCGCGGCACGCGCTCTGATTGGTGGACATCGACATCACCTGATGCTGGCGTTTTAATTTTTGGTGATCTAACCGCAAGAGACTTAGGTGGCGGCATTCATAGATAAAGGATTTTTGCTTCGGTTCAGTCACTTTTTATTAGATAGGCAACTCCGGCTGTTTGACAGATCATTAACTCTGTGGCGCCCACTACTGAGCTTAGTGACGAACTAAAAGTGGAGGCGGGAAATTTGAATCGCCTTTTATAATAAATTTTCTTTAATTTTAAACTTTAAAATTTTTTTTTTATCAGTCAATATTTTATAAAGACATACAATGTCTTTATAAGATATAAACAGATTGAAAATGATATAAGTGCAATAAATAAAACATTTTTTAAATAAATGAGTTTTTATTATTTTAGAAAAAGCTACGAATAAAACTAAATTAACGACTACTACTAATTGATTGGTAAAATAAAATATAATGAAAAACCAAACACTATCCAGTATATTTAAATTTGCTTTTAACATTTATGATGAGTAATGAGTGAATAAATAATGAAACAGTTGTTCGTGAAGAGAATCATTCTTAAATGTCTACTTTTTAACAGCTTGACGAAAATCTGGCGTGATTTAAAAGTACCTCCTCACTTTGGTTGTAAGTTGTGTAAGGTATGTTTCAGAGCAGTATATACATAGCTTATCAGTGGTCGCACATATCATCCAAAAGCTGAAAACAATAAAAAAAATCAACTTATAACCACATTAATCATAGGTACTAGATTATGGTAAGATAAAGATTTAAAATTAAGGAATACATTTATTTAAAGTACATTACGCTGCTGGGTAATCCCTCGTTTACCTATCAATTAAGCACAAATTTAGTGTTAATTTTGTATGTGTCTCCCTTTTACTTAATATCGAAAGAAAGAGATATACATAAAATTAACACTAAATTTGTGCTTAATTGATGGGCAAACAAGGCACCTACCAGGCATTGGAAACCTGTATTCAGAGTTCCGTAAAGTAAGTGATAAGAAGGTAAAAAGACACTAAATACAAATTTTATCAAATGCCAATCTAACCTCAAATGAGAACACTTACCTTAAAATTTCTCGGAAAACTATGCATCTTATACTCGTCTGAACTTTAGACTTCACCGAGGAAAACA
Source organism: Aspidapion aeneum (assembly GCA_963576565.1). Lineage (NCBI taxonomy): Eukaryota > Metazoa > Arthropoda > Insecta > Coleoptera > Brentidae > Aspidapion > Aspidapion aeneum. The sequence goes on from OY755040.1 coordinate 9,792,916, forward strand.
ACTAGAAATTCTCATTGTTTTAATTTAAAAATTGCAAAAGTTACAAATTTAACAAAATTTAATTTTATTGCGTCACAGCAGCAAAGATTACCTACATAAGCCAAAAAGATTTAAAATGAACCCGACATAAAATGCGGTGGAAGAAGTTTTTCTACCTGAATCAGAGGGGGACGGAAAATCCAAACCACAGATAACTCTAAAAAAAATAGAATAAGGAACAAAACGCGCGACCGCAGCGCCTCTTTTCAGCTTAGTGAGAACTTTAACCTAACGACCTGTCAAATTGCATTGAGTTTCCTAGTCATGGCGGCATTCGCTTGACAAAGCCACTCAAAGAAGGGTCGCTGACGTTGCTACAATTTATTACCATTTTTAATCATTTCATTGTCAATATTACAGTCCATTATCTCAATATAAGTTATTACAAATAAACCTCATCTCATGGTTATGTAGCAAGCTATTTGCACCCCCCTAGCTTAACACCTTACCGCCACTGATTGAATTCTATCTGTAAAATACTTACGGCTGGGCGAGGTACACGGCCGAACACTTGGCGAACAGTCGTGGTCGGATCAAACGTGTATTTTAGGTGGAATTGTCTATTTTATAGGATCGTTTCTAGGATACGTTCGTTGACGTTCACCGCACTTGATGAGAGACCGAAATGTCATACAATGCGCATGTGCGCAGGTGAAATATTCCTCCCGATATGACTACGCGAGTTAGGCGACCACCAATACATCATCAATCACTATCCAATTCGTATATCACTATTAACAGTATTTCAAACATTGATGTATTCTGCTTGTTACTTATATTTTCGTTTTCAGCATCAAGTCAACAACACGATACCTCATCTCAGCAAGGTGGTGGTTTGAAAAACAAAATCGACGTGGGCAAAGAAGCCGCGATTGAAGCAGAGGTTAGGGCAGCAAAAGAAAGAGCCCTCATTCCTCTGGAAACCAGAATTACACTGTTCAAAGAAATGTTAGCCGAAAAGCAGGTTTCTGCCTTTAGTACCTGGGAGAAGGAGTTGCATAAAATCGTATTTGATTCGAGGTAAGTATTAAGGCTACAAACGGACATTTTTTAACCTACTTCGTTATGTTTTTGTTACCTTTTCTGTGGCGCAGGAGCGATTTACTGATGTTCTTATTTATTATATTTCTTCACATAGGGAACCCTGTATACTATTTTTTCCAAAAAATTTGCGATTTTTTTTAAAATTCTTTGTTTTGTTTTTTAATTCTTAAAAGCAGAAAACAAAAAACAAATAATACCGTTTACCACAAAAAGTTTTTGGGATCCTTCTACTACTAAAAAATCATAAAAAAGTCAAATATGCATTAACGTCGAAATCAATGCAAATATGCTACAGGAGAAGCACGATAAGTTTTTATGCTGACAAAAAGCAAAATCGCATCGTCTTGTATTTACTCGGATTAATTGTTGATAGCAGCTTTATGTGCTTTCACAAAAAAAAAATACAAAAAATTCTAGATAGAAGAATAAGCCACATAAAGAATCAGAAATAATAAAAATGCGTATTTGGTGTCTTTTGATTTTATTTCAATTTTGTCCATTTTTACCTTATAACATTTCTACTGGGGTTTTTATCTGGTAATATTATTTTCGTTTCTTGTATATTTCTAAATTAAAAAGTATCACATCTGCGCGATGGGGCTCTATATACAATTATTTACTCTGGCAGGCCGTTTAAAAAAAATACTTTTTTACCGTTTTCAACGTTTCAAAAATAACAACAAAGCTCCCGATCGGGATACATTTCTGAAAGGTACAATTAACAGAAATATAATGGTTGACGAGCAAAGTTATATATCTACCTGAAGTTGTGCCCACATCAAAATATCGCCATTTTTTTCTTGTAACGATGCCAATATCGACGTTTTGTTTTAAATACTTAATACAATGTAGCCAAACGCCGAACTTAACCAAATATGAACAGAGTTCTTCTTCCATTTTTGGGTTATGCTCGGGCTCAATCAAGCTAAAAATCAGAAACGCAGTCTCCCAGTTAAGGATTATTTTCCCGGTTTTGTTTAGTCGTTTAACTTTACACCTTCATAAATTTCTTTTAAATTTGAAAATGTTTTTCTTAGAAATTTTTAAAATTGTACAGGCAGATCTTAAATTTTACTATTCTTACTTCCGTAGGTATCTGTTATTCTATACTAAAATAAAAGAGGTAGATAACTTGACACCCGTTAACAATTTTGGCTCTCAATGTTGTTTAGCCAAACCATACACCTATTCTTTCACATTTTAAACATTTTAAGTTGTGATGACACAAAAAGCTGCTGATATTAAAATTAAAAAGGCACTAATGTTGTCTTTCCGTCAATTTATGTTGGTAAGATCCAGAAAGCGTTGAAAAAAAAAAACGAAATGTCAAAGACATTACCAAATAAAGTAGGGGTAATGGAACAATTTGGAAATCCTACATTTTTGCCTAGTCTAAGAGTCTAGATCGACGCAAATGTTAATTTTTGAAATAATTAAAAAATAATAAGTAGGTAGGGGAAAATGGGAAAAACCGTCAAAAAGTGCCTTTTTGTGGACTTCCCTTAGTTAACCATAAGTTTTTAGGTAATTATTCTATGAACTGAAATTTTGCAAAAATATACATCTGTGATTACGACATGTTATTTTTCCGCCAGATTGTAAAAAGACATGTCACCGATTTAAATCAAATTTTGCACATTTATACACCTAATAAGGTGTTTGGCAACTATATAGTTGATTTTCAAGTTTCGTTTAAAATTTTTGACTTTTGAGAATTTTACAAAAACTGTTGGAGTCAAAAATAATCGATTGAGAATAATGTTGCCCTTTAACTTCTTAAAAGTTTCTGAACTGCTTTTAGCTCACACTACTACTATAAGTAGTGTGAGAGATATGGTGATCCTAATTTTTTCGAAAAAAAAAAGTTGCTCCGATTTCAAAAATTTTTATATATCTTTGCGTTTCAGATGATTTTGAAACTTTTTTGTTTTGCTGTCTGTCTGTCTGTAACGACCAACCCGCATAACTCAAAAACCGCTTGTCCGATTTTAATGAAATTTGGTACCTAAGTTGGGTCTTGGGCCGTGATGGTCCCATTTAAAAATGAACAAAATCCACCGAACGCAAGCCAAATAAAAGGGTGGGGGTAGATTCCAAAAATTAGAGTTTATGTGAAAATATGGCGTGTGTGATATCAAACGAAAGGTAATTAAGTCTGGATTTAAAAAAAAATTAATTTTAGTTTATTTTTAAAAAAAGGGTGGGGATAGATGTCAAAAATTAGAGTTTAAGTGAAAATATGGCGTGTGTGATATCAAACGAAAGGTAATTGAGTCTGGAGTTAAACAAAATACATTTTTTTTAAGGGTGGGGGGTAGAATAAAAAAATTTGAGTTTAAGTCAAAACATGGCTTGTGTGGTATCAAACGAAAGGTAATTGAGTCTGGAGTTGAATAAAATATATTTCAGTTTTTGATTATATTAGCTCACACTATAACTATAGTACCTAGTGTGAGCTTAGGTGCCCATAGATTGGCAGAGTATCTTTATAAGTATATCTCAAAACATTGTTTAAAAAGAATTTGAATCTTTTAGGTTTTATTCGTTTTTGAGTTTGAGTAAAAACAAATGGAACATTTCAACAAAAATAACACGCATTTTACACCTTACCTTATTTCAGATACTTGTTGCTTATGTCAAAAGAACGTAAACAGGTGTTCGAAAAATACGTTAAGGAAAGAGCCGAAGAGGAGCGCAGGGAAAAACGCAACAAACTGAGGGAGAAAAAAGATTCGTTTAGAAAATTGATGGGTGAAGCAAAACTGCACGGAAAGTAAGTTCTTATTTTACAACTACAACTAGGTTTTTTGTTTTTTCTTTTTTCTTTTTAATCATCTGTAACGAAAGTTAATTGAATCAAACTTATATTTAAATTTCCTCTTTTTTATTCTTACAGATCCTCGTTTAGTGACTTTGCCCAAAGATACGGCAAAGACGAACGTTACCGTGCAATCGACAAGATGCGCGAAAGAGAGGGCCTATTTAACGAGTACATTGTTGAACTAAGACGGAAAGAAAAGGAAGAGAAAATCGCCAAACGTGAAGCGGTAGGTGGACACTTTCATTTATTTTGGCAATATGTCAAGAAGAAAGTATAAAAAATTTTGCATTTTCTTAATTTCAGTAGGTCACGGACTATAGTTGTTTTCTTTTATTTCATTGATCGATATTGTATAGCAGTGTTTTTCCCTGCTTTTGGTTTTTTGTTTCTCTCGTATCTCGGTAGATGGCGCCTCTTGCTATAGTTCGCTCACTAATTACATTTAATTAGAGACAAAACCGTCTGATTAACTTCGCAAGATTTGTCACTTGACCAGCAGTGTTCTGAGGAGTCCCATAAGGACGAAACGGTTAACTGTCAACACTTATTAGGTGTCCATTAGATCTTGGACCCCCTTGAGGTTAAGCTTTCAAGCTACCCACGGAAAAATATAAGGGAAACAAAAAAACTCCTTTTTGCCCGATTAGCCATGAAACTTGTTTCATAATTGGAATATTCCACGGAATTTAAACATTTAGTCGATTTTCAGCGTGGATTGGTTATTCAGTTGGTAAACACCGGGGTTATTTGTTTATTTGACGTTTCGCGTATCACCAAATAATTATAACCAAACCATGTAATCGCTTAATTCCATTGGTTTCAAGCGCAGCCCACGAGAAAGACCGGCCCGGGCGCGGAAATATCACGTGACCGTAGGAGGCTCACAAAAAACGCCTCATTATAAAACATGTGTGTGTTCAGTTTTGGTATGTTTGTTTACGTCGATTTTTTTTCAATTCAGGCACGAATTTTATGTGAATTTTATCAAAGTTATTAAAATAACGCAGCCCACGAAAAAGACTGTAGTGGGCTGCGTTAAAATAATTAATGGCTAATTAGTAAATTATAAAGAAAATACCTATAAGATAAACAATGCCGCGAACGTGTAATTAGTGTTGTTCCTTGTCGGTCCAACTATAAAACTGAAACCTAATATGTTGCAAACGGAAAAGAAGTGGTAACAGATAAGATCTTGGATAAGATTGATCAAGTAATAGACATCCTTAGTGACATTTTCGATAGTGAGAGTGAAAAATGTGTTCAGTTGTCATTTCTTATTGAACAACAAACAATTAGGTCTCTTGAAAAGGTAACCTGAGAAACGAAGATATTGTGGATACACTTTAATGTTGGCTTCATCTTTGTTTATCCAGTCATCCAGTGCATACACGTCAATTTACAATTCTAAGGTAATATCCCAAGTAACATTATTACCACTCAAGGTTTTATCAATTTGGTTCCTAGGTTATTTAGAGGGTGCTGTTATGGGTTTTAGGATCAATTTAGCTACATAAAGGTAATTTATATTGCCAATTACCTAAAGGGGTGTTATACAACCAAAAAGTGATTTATAAAGCGAGTATAATAAAACTGATATTCCTTCATTTCCTTTTAGATACTTTTGGTTTTATTGATTTCTGATTTATAAAGATGGTCTTATAAAACCATTTTACCTAAAGTTTTTAAAAATAAATAAATATAAACTTTGGTCATTTAGTTTTTTTTTCATTACTTTAGGTCATCACTAAAGTGTTTTATAATAGAGCTAAAAGGTTATCTTATATCCTTTTGTTTTTATAGTTACCAGTAGTTTAAAAGTAAATATGATTAGATAGGCGGCCATATTGAACCTAGTTTCCTTAAGGTTTTTAAGAGTGGTAAATATAAACTTTAGACTTTTGGTTTTTGCCATTACTTTTAGGCATTTTAAAAAGGTTTTATAGGAAGGCTTAAAGGTAAACTTAATTCTTTTGTATTTATATAGTTATAGGCTGCCATATAAAACCTTGTTTCCTTCTAACAGAAGTAAGTAAATACTTTCGTGTTTTATTTTTTTAGGTATTTCTTGTAAAAATAATAGATATACCTAGGTACAGATTGGTACCTACCTATTGCAAGATTGATTATTTAAAGCCCAATAATTAATAATTGTTGAGTTTCCGTCCTCCTGGGTAGGACACCCAGGCCTAGATAAGCCCTGTTTAGACGGCCAATATAAGAGGTTGCCCTCCAATCTGCAGGCACAACGAATATCTTTACACTGACCCTCTCGATTGTGTCGAAATTGCACGATAAAACATTTAAAAGTGTTGAATTATACGCTTTTAATTACTATATAAACAAATACAAAAGATTTAAGTGAGGTTATGTTGACTATGTTTACATTGTTCTTTTTTGTTGGTTTCATAAGGGCACTCAAAAATCCTTGTTGCGATACACTAACAAATAAAACCAAGGGACCACTATAAAACCATAATGGCGTATATAAATTTATTTAAAAAATATTGTAAAGAGAAAATATTTATCTAGTCGTTTTAGCAGTGTTTTTTAACAATAATTTTACTTTAATTTTGATTTATGTAATCCAAACAGACTTTTTAATGGTGAATAGTGTAAATGATTTTTTATTTTATTTTAAGTATTTGTTATTTTGTTATCAAAAAACTATTAAAAAGCATTCTTGAGCTGGCGCGCTTGTTTTGAGAGCTTTTTAGATACGATTTTATCATAAAAATAAATCTGGCAGGCAATTTGATCATCAACAAAACGACAAACTCGGTATATTTTTACGTGATAAAATAATTTTGGGACTCTGACATTTTTTGCAATTTTGTGACCTAAATTATTTTATATAGCCATTGTGAATCTAAAATATCACCATAGCTTTTATAGGAAAACTTCTTTACTCTAAAGGTATTATGGTATTCAACAGAATCGCCAGGATACCAAATTACCAAATCTAGTTTTATAATAGGATAGAGGACATTTCTGAGTTGCTTTTAGAACCTGGCATAATAGCTTTAGGCTCTAAAAGGTTCTATACTGGTGGAACCGCTAGAGGGCGAAGCTGGAGTTTATTTCTTATGGTTTTATAGTGAGTTTAATACAGAGGTTGCCACCACCAATTGGGGAGTCCCATTTAGGAGGTCTAAGGTGTATATAAGGGTAATGGGAACATGCTAGCGACCAAACATTGAAACTAATGGTTTTAAGGAAAGGCGCTGGCAACCTTTTAGCTTCTGCTATAAATAAAGAAATGTTACTTGGGATGTCTTCCGCGCCCTCGCAATATTAAAATACTGATTTGTAAAATATTGTTAACAGATAGTAATCTCTCTGGTAGTGTGAAATATTTAAAAAGTAAGATACAGCTTTTAAAAGAACATGAGTTGGTAGTTAACTTACACATTGATGAAATATATATTAAACTTTGTGCTGGGTAATTTTTCACAAAATTATTGACGACCACTACATTCAGTTCATTGAATGTGAAAACCATCTCAGTTTTTCACAAAATCACTTCTTTTTAATAAATTATTGTGAAATGTTTTATATTGAAAATTTTTCTTCAGATAACTCTAGCGAGTGTTTTTGTGGAGGAAAACTATTGTCAAAGCTTGAAAAAATTAGTTTAAGGGCATGTAAATTTTTTTTAAATAATTTTATTAAAAAGCACAATGATTTAGTGTCTGCTAATAAATCTTTGAATAAGAACTCAGACAAAGATGATAACACTCAAAGAAAAATTAAAAAACTAAAAGCTTAGGTTTGATATGTCCAATTTTGAAAAACTTGTATAGATTTGAAGTTACTAACGATATTATGTACCTATGTACCTGAAGATATTAGAGTGCAAATTTTGTATAATTTTTTATTTTATAGAGTCAGTTCTTTTATCCATAATAAACACATATATTAGCAAAATATTTTTTTCAATTTTTGCCTATAAAAGAACAAAAATTTTTTGTTTATTTAAATTGTGTAAAAACATATAATATATTAAGCAATACAATAAGAATCCTGGGACTCCTAAGATCACGTGACCACCGACTTGCTTATAACGCGCCATGGCCGGTCTTTATCGTTGGCTGCGGATTTCAAGTCTTTATAAGGCCTCCATTTTGTTATAAATCATAACCACGCAAAACTAAAGCAGTTAATCTGAGACGTCACAATTATCGCTATTTTGGTTCAAACCAAAAACGCAGAAACGCATTTATAAATTTCAAATAATTATTGGACGCTGAAAATCGACTCTTGTTATTGATATCTTCCTTCTCTATGGATAAATAAACGAAAGGACTCGATTTTGGTTTCCAATTGACATGGCTTTTTCATGACAAAGTCACTTTTCAGCAAATTAGTTTTAACTTTATAAGAAGAGAATGCTAATTTTTGGCTTAGAAAATGACATATTGCCAACCCTAACTCTAGCAAAAAGGGTAAATATTAATTTTTTTTGTTCGTTACTTTTTTTTGTTTATCTGTACGACAGTTTTAAAAAACTCCTCGAAATAAAAATACGTAGACTACGTGAAAGGCCAAAGTTGAAATGTTAACGTGTTTTTTTGTGATAATGTTATGCAGTTGAAACTGACCCCTACGAAACATGTTAATATTTTAAAATGAAAATTGAAAATTTTATAATTTTTAGAACAGAATAATTTGAAGTTTAAAGATTTAGGCACACAGTAATTTTTTGTTTCTTTTTGTGTTTCACATCCTAGGTTCGATTCATATATTGAATCACCTTTACTCTTTAGCTGTTACCTCTGCACTTGATTGCTGTTATAAAATACTGCATTCATAAAATGCACCAATTAGCAGGTAAGTTAATAAACACAAGACAAACTATAGAAGAGCTAAGATTCGAAGAAAAATTATTTCTACATGGCGGCATCATTTTTTATTTCTGACACGTTTCTTTAAGAAGTCAGAATCGAACTGATATTTTTTTTTTAATGCAACAATTACTAAGACCTTCCTTTACTCTTTAACATAAAATAGAAAAATTTTGATTACTGCAGCTAATTATGCAAGAAGTTTATGGATGATTCTACCAAAAGTGGGATATATGGATATCATTTTTGGTCATTGCCTTTAAATAACAGTACAGCACAGTAAATAATTGTTTTTTTCAAATTTATGAAACTAATTAGGTGTAAGCTAAGAAACATTTATTTTCCCGAATCTTAGGAATTATTGCATAAAAATTCCAGAGGAATGAGTACCAGAGGAATGAGTTTTTTAATGGTTTTCCAATTTAAATCAAAATCTATTTAGACTACTCAACTTAAGTTTTATATAAACAAAGTTCCTATACTTATAATTTTAAAACAATTAACAAAAAAATTATACTATTGGTATCAGTCGAATATTTACTTACCAGAGGGATGATAATTGAAGCGTTTCTTTTTGATTTCTCCGAAAAAAAACTAATTTTCTGCCGAAAATAAAAAGATCTATGACTTAAACCAAACTAAAGTTGACATTATCTGTCACAACTTGTCACCCTCACCAGTAAATTAGATATCCAGGGCCGTCTTTTTCTCTAGAAATTAACCGGTAATATTCATAAATATTGTGTTATTAAAAATGGAGCATTTTGAAAATTGTAAAATTTTCTGGAGAAGATGTAAATTAGGATTTTATCAATTTTTTGATAAATAGTTAAGACTTGGTTAAATATTATTTATTAGGATATTTTTTTCAATTTGAGTTTTTAATATTTGGTTTGGGACTACACCAGAGGAATGAGGTATTTGCTTTGTAATAAAAAAAATTATAAACTTGCAATTTTTTTTATACATTAAACTCAAATGCTCCATAAAGAAAACATTTCGTTTTAAATTTTATAACTAAAACTATGCTTCATTTGCAGTCTGTGTTTGAAAAATATGCATTCCCACTCCACAGCACCATTTTTGTAGAATCATCCTTATAAGAGAAGGCACAACCATATCATTAACAAACAGAGTTTATTTAGCCCTTTTCAACACTTTTTGTTGACTTCTATGTAACTTGCGGGACTAACCCAAAGTAGCTGTTTAAGTTATTAAAACTTTTTACCAAAGAGTCAGACCAAAATTTGCAGTATTTTAGCAGTAATGTTTTTTCCGAATCTTTTCTTTTTTATAGTTTCTCTTTAAAAAATCAATCATTTTTTTTTATAGCGAGTAATCTTGCTGTAGACGAAATTTTCTTTAGTTCTTTTGTTAAGCGCACTTCTTTTTAGCCTCAGATGACGTCAGAAATTCGTTTTCCTAAATTTAAAAAAAAAATAGGATCTGAAATGGAGTTTTATTGAAGACGGCGGAGATTTATGGAAGTGGAAATCCTTCAATTCGTTCGTGGCGTTTTAACGTTGGATGACGATTTTTTCCAAAATGTATGGGTTTTTTACTGAATATATTACGCTACACCTGGGAGCCTATTCTTAAAATAAATTCATATACAATTTTATTTAAAGAATAGACCCACTAAACGATTTGGAATTTTTATTTTAAGTTGCCTTCGCAGGCAATTTTGCGGAATAGCCGGAAAATGAATGGTGATAATAGAATAAAGTATTGGGCTTTATTTTTTAAAGGAATACTTTAAGCTGACAAGATTAAATATAAAGAATGAAGAATTTTATTTTTTGAATTTTACTACTGAAATACTATACCAATTTATCTAAAATATCGAGTGTCTTCTCTAGTTTATCAGCAAGGCATGTGAGGCGGCCTAAAAGGATCATTAAGCTGACTGTCGTCAACTGGAGAGGGAATAGGAGTGCTGTGTTGGATGTCATCTGTCACACGTCATACTGTCTTTCATCGGTCCCCCTCATTGCTAGAGAACACTGTGGAGCTTTGTATTCTTGACGGTACTTACAACATAAAGATTTGATAAGTTAAAAAAAGTTACTGAGTTTTATTGTAATCCGCTTAGAGCGATTTTTTTGTGCCGAAAACGCATCGGCCATTTTGCAACGACTTAATTGTCATATTGATGTTTTAAATGAAAATATGAATAAACTGAACCAATTCAAGTGTACCCGTAATGCACTTGGAAATAATTTTGGATGTGGTAATACATTTTTTCTTTCAGCTCATCCGGCATACAACAGGGCACCGCATAATTTTCTTGTTCCTTTTCGCCGAAATGCCACGGCTCGGCTTGTTATAGCAATAAGCCATTAAAATTTAATACGATATTGTGTCATCCCGTCTGTGAAACGCTGTAAATATTCTTGCGGCACGTTAAAGCTGGTTTAATTCGGCATGTTACCACTAGGATGAATAAATAAATAAATAAATAAACTAGGTTGCGCTGCAACATCGTATATTTACGTCGGAAAACAGTTTGAATACCTGGATATTAATCTAGGTATGCGTTCGACAGGATATTACTTCTAGTTCAATGAATAGAGGCCAAAATAGGGGGGTTACCCTACAAAAGGTCCGGTAGTTCTGAATTTTGGATATGTTGTTAAGCTCAGGAGGGTAGTTAAAAATCTGGCACTTTTTTTAGTTTTTTGCCTTTAATTTCGTTCCAGTACACTATATCGCAAATTTTTTAGAGGATATTATTATCTACAATTAAGTGGTACTATAGTTGTTCTGCGAGTAGTAGTAACGGAGCTAGGTAATTTACAAAAATGACTAAAATCACGTGCTTGGGCAAATTTTCAGATTTTTTCTACTTTAGACGACATAAGCTCCGAAATACTTTGTTCTAGGGTAAAAGTTCTTAGAACATATCTTGTAGAGAATTTTATCAGCTACAAAATCCATTCTTTAAATGTATTTTTAAATATTGTAATGGAGTGGGAGTAACTTTTAACTTAAAGTAAGTAAGTTAGAAAATAATAATTTTTTCAAATTTAGTGCTTTAAACGGCACGTTGTTTATTTATTTTTATTTTTTTGTGTAAACTTAGTGACGTACAAAAAGGTAAGAGAGCTTAGGGGTCAAACACCTCCTTAAACTAACCACCTCTTCAAAAACCCCCCCAGACCCGCGAAAATCTAACATATTTAGGTTTTCTCAAATTTTCTCAAAAAATACGCTTCTAAGAGAAAAATGTGTAATATACTTTATTGTAGACAATGAAATTTCCTTTTGAAAAAGTCACAACTCGGTGGGGGTCAACTATTTATAAACTATTCAGCGGCGTCCGTTAATTGAAGTAATTTAAAAAAGTAAAAAAATATCTATGTTTTTTCCATGATTTATTCGTTTTTTTTTAAACCAAGGTGTATAGAACAAAGTGTGTTATACATTATTGTAGCAAATAAAATTTCCTTTAAAATGCTGTGCAAGAAAGTCGAAATGGTTTTATGGTTATAAATTCAGAGGCGCCCGTAAATTTAACCAATTTTAAAAAATCACAAATTAAAATATTTTTGTTACAAGTTTTATCTAATTTTTTCAAAAACTAAGCCTAATTTAAAAAAATGCTATGATGCACTTTATTGACAGTAAAATTCTCTTTTCAACGGTGTATAACTCGATGGGATTTGACTTACAACGAACCCGCCAGCGACGTCCGTAAATGGGGGCCATTTAATTAATTTTTTTAAAAATTATGTTTTGCACAGGTTTTATTTGATTTTCTGAAAACCATGCCCTTTATCAAAAAAAATTGTTTTTTACTTCGTTGTAGATAATAAAATTTCCTTTTAAACGTTGTGTAATATGGTAAAAAAAAATCATATTTACCGCTCCAGTGGTGTGCTTAATTTAAAACAATTTTTTTTAAATCACCAAAAAAATTAATTCTGTTACATATTTTATTCGATTTTCTTAAAAACCAAGCCCTTTATCAAAAAATGTGTTTTATACTTTATTGTAGATAATAAAATTTACTTTTAAATAGTGTATAACAAAGTCGGATTGGTTTTATTGTAATAACTTCACAGGCGCCCGTAAATTAAACCAATTTTAAAAAAATCACAAATTTTTTAAAATTGGTTTAATTTACGGGCGCCTCTGAATTTATAACCATGACACCAATCCGACTTTCTTGTACAGCATTTTAAAGGAAATTTTATTTGCTACAATAATGTATAACACATTTTGTTCTATAAACCTTGGTTTTAAAAAAAATCGAATAAATCATGGAAAAAACATGGATATTTTTTTACTTTTTTAAATTACTTCAATTAACGGACGCCGCTGAAGAGTTTATAAATAGCTGACCCCCATCGAGTTGTACCTTTTTCAAAAGGAAATTTCATTGTCTACAATAAAGTATATTACACATTTTTCTCTTAGAAGCGTATTTTTTGATAAAATTTGAGAAAACCTAAATATGTTAGATTTTGGGGGGTCTGGGGTGGTTTTTGAAGAGGTGGTTAGTTTAAGGAGGTGTTTGACCCCAAAGCTCTCTTACCTTTTTGTCGTCACTAAATTTACACAAAAAAATAAATATAAATAAAAAACGTGCCGTTTAAAGCACTAAATTTAAAAAAAATGATTATTTTCTAACTTACTTTAAGTTAAAAGTTATTCCCACTGCATTACAATATTTAAAAATACATTTAAAGAATGGATTTTGTAGCTGATAAAATTCTCTACAAGATATGTTCTGAGAACTTTTACCCTAGAACAAATTATTTCGGAGCTTATGCCGTCTAAAGTAGAAAAAATCTGAAAATTTGCCCAAGCACGTGATTTTAGTCATTTTTGGAAATTACCTTGCTCCGTTACTACTGCTGGCAGAACAACCATGGTACCACCCTATTGTAGATAATTATATCCTCTAAAAAATTTAATATAACTCTTTTTGCGATTTAGTGTACTGGAACGAAGTAACAGCCAAAAAACTACAAAAAGTGCCAATTTTTGATGGTTTTTTCAAGATGGCGGAGGAAGCACAGGGGTGGGGGTGACGAAAACTCAGATTTTTAACTACCCTTTCGACTTTAATAACATATCCAAAATTCAGAACTACCGGACCTTTTGTAGGGTAAAACTCCTCTATTCATTGTACTATTCATCAGTCTTCAAAACAAAGTCAAAAAGTAAAGCTCCAAAAGTAGATCTCGTCCTCCTTGACTAATGATTTTATTTTTCAGCGACTAGCAATGGGTAAAATGTTTCTTTTTAGGTATTAATAAACAAATTGTCTTTCAGCAAAAAACTTTCTGTTGGATCAAAGAAAAAGGAAACGATATTATTTTGACAATAGATAGTTTAAGTTGTGCTACGTATTTTTACGTAAAACTGAACGTTAAGCGCTCTACGTTTTGTTCCAAATTTGAGTTCAAGTTGAATGTTTTTACGTTACCATAACAAGTCTACTAATAGCAGAGAATATGGAATGCGGCACTGTGTTTTTTTGATGTTACAATTTTGTTTTTTGTCCTTTCAACTACAGTAGGAATATATTTGCAAAGAATCGTTTGTACTGGAAGCGGAAATTATCGTCTGGTCCTCATTTTTCGATCGGTCAATCAAGCAATTCTATTCTTTGGTAACGTTAAGGTGCCCGCAGACTGCCGTAAGCTAACGTAAATACGTAAGCTCCTAACGTGACTTGACGACGGTGTGACGAAGTGCGCTTGCGTATCTGTCAAATCTCATGCTTACGTAAAAATACGTAGCACAACTTAAACTATCTAATAACGCACATTTCGTGATAAATTTTAACCAAAACATGACAAATTAAACCGCCAATGGTGCAGATGTGTTTCTATTGACAGTTAATTTTTCATTTTCTGATTAAAAATTATCCTCGACGAATTTTTAGCACTGTAAAAGACTGCTTACGAGTCCTATCAGAAATTAATAACACTTTATCTATTTTACAGATTAGAAAAGCGTTTTTCGATATGCTGCGCGAGCATAGCGACATTGACAGACACTCGCACTGGTCTGACGTTAAAAGAAAAATCGACACCGACTCCCGCTACAAGGCCGTGGAATCCCACGGGATGCGCGAGGACTTCTTTAGAGAATACTGCAAGATTTTGAAGGAAGAGAAGCGCAGGAATAAAGATAAGGTAATGCCCGATCCACATATTTGCGCCTCGATCATTTATATCAACTTTACTTCTTGCCGCTCATTTCTGGATAATTCTACCAAAAGTGGGCTATATGGATATCATTTTTGGTCATTGCCTTTAAATAACAGTACAGCACAGTAAATAATTTAGTTTTTTTATGTAACTAATTAGGTGTAAGCTAAGAAACATTTATTTTCCCGAATTTTAGGAATTATTGCATAAAAATGCCAGAGGAATGAGTACCAGAGGAATGAGTTTTAATGGTTTTCCAATTTAAATCAAAATCTATTTAGACTACTTAAGTTTTATATAAACAAAGTTCCTATACTTATAATTTTAAAACAATCAACAAAAAAATTATACTATTGATATCAGTCGAATATTTGCTTACCAGAGGAATGATAATTAAAGCGTTCCTTTTTGATTTCTCCGAAAAAAACTAATTTTCTGCCGAAAATAAAAAGATCTATAACTTAAACCGTCCCTTTCTCTAGAAATTAACCGGTGTATTTACAAATATTGTGTTATTAAAAATGAAGCACGTTTAAAATTGTAAAATTTTGTAAAAGATGTAAATTCGGATTTTCAAAAATATGACTGCAAACTTAAGTTTTATCAATTTTTTGATAAATAGTTAAGACTTGTTTAAATATTATTTATTAGGATATTATTTTCAATATTGAGTTTTTAATATTTGGTTTGGGACTACACCAGAGGAATGAGGTATTTGCTTTGTAATAAAAAAATTATAAACTTGCAATTTTTTTTATATATTAAACTCAAATGCTCCATAAAGAAGACATTTCGTTTTAAATCTTATAACTAAAACTATGCTTCATTTGCAGTCTGTGTTTGAAAAATATGCATTCCCACTCCACAGCACCATTTTTGTAGAATCATCCATCTATAATTCTTCTCTATTTCTAAATACATTTAGTATACCATTTGTATATGATTTTGAGACAAAAAGTTATTTTTAGTTTTTTCTATATATCCTACACTTTTTCAGATATATGGCGAAATACAAAAGATGTTTTCTAATTTTTTTTTCTTGATAACATGCACGATATTGAAAAACTAAAAACCAAAAAATGCGAACATTCTCTACAACATTTGATAATTTTTTTTTTAATAAAAAAGTTTGCATTAAGTATTCTAAAATTACAATAGAAAATCAAGCGCAGCAATTAATGATCCAAATTGGCTTTTAAATTTTTACTAAAAATATTTTCTAATTCCTTGTAAAATATGTACTTGCAGGCCTCTTGTCCTAAAATGCTAAATTGATCTAACTTTTGGCAATTTTTCCTAAAAACGTACTGCCTAATTTTAGCAACTGTCTGAATTTGTTGTTGTTGGTTTACTTATAAAATTTTATTTTTTGCCCAATTTTTCGCTTTTGTTTAGATTGTAATACGTGCCAAAAGTAAAACGACATGATTTGCGAAACTTTCATAAAAAAAGGCAGAAGAAAACCGAAATAAAACTAAAAAAGAAACAAATTATAAAGAATAAAATAACAGATATTAAAAAATAAATTGAGATTTCTACAGCAGTAACTATTCTCAAGCAGGCCTACGCTATTATTACAGACATACTGACAAAAAGATACTATATTTGCAATTTTGTTCAATTTAAAAAAAAATGCTAATATTCCTAATAAAAATATTCAAATTTATTTTTATTTTGTTTTGTAAATATCTTAAAACGTGCTAACTTTTTAATGAAAAAATCTTAAATGCCTGTACTCATATACCATAAAACGAGGTGACTTTGTGCCACTTTTTTTGTTGAATATTTGGGATTTATACAAAACGATTTTTTTTTCGATGTTTGTCACTGTTTCAGGGGAGTTTGTAATTAACTTTGCCCAAATAAATGCCTGTACTCATATACCATAAAACGAGGTGACTTTGTGCCACTTTTTTTGTTGATTATTTTGGATTTATACAAAACGATTTTTTTTCGATGTTTGTCACTGTTTCAGGGGAGTTTGTGACATAATTAACTTTGCCCAAATGCCTAAAGACGAGGGCGAGATTGTATCTCTCGAGAAATATACTTTAGTTCTAGAACAATTTTTCAACTGATTTAATTATTCAAAACCGGATTTTTTTAAGCGTGATCGCTTGTAACAAATGTATTTTCTTTTTTAAAATAAAATATTTATTTCTTAGAAATGCAATAAACAAAAATGTTTAAGTTAAACAAAACAACTTTCGTTAAGCAAGAAGCCAAATTAGGTAATAAACTCCAAATACAAACTATATACAGTGTGTCCACGTAAGTTGGCGGCATATGGGAAACTTTTTTATTATTAGCTTTACGAAAAAAAGTTATTCTTTATAAAAAGTTCTGCATGGTCCAAAACCTAAAATGCAACCATCAGATGTAAAAATTTTTTAGTCATATTACGAGGTTTGTCAAAAAATGTGATTTTTGCTCTAGAGTAAAGTACCTTTCTTTTTGACAATATCGAAAATTGTTATAAAAAAAAGATGTTTAGAACTAAAAATAGCTTTCAAATATTCAACATTGTTTATTTACATTAAAAAAATTATTTTTTTCTATATTTTCTCGGCGATTACGTTGGAAATTTAAGTTTGCACATTAAGGCATAATTAATCTAGGATGCAAATAATAATAATGTAAATAAACAATGTTGAATATTTGAAAGCTATTTTTAATTCTAAACATCTTTTCTTTATAACAATTTTCGATATTGACAAAAAGAAAGGTAATTTACTCTAGAGCAAAAATCACATTTTTTGACAAACCTCGTAATATGCCTGAAAAAATTTAACATCTGATGGTTGCATTTTAGGTTTTGGACCATGCAGAACTTTTTATGAAGAATAACTTTTTTTTGTAAGGCTAATAATAAAAAAGTTTCCCATATGCCGCCAACTTACGTGGACACACTGTATAACTATCAATTTTTGGAACTTGCATAATATCCCAGTGTCACAATTTCACCCCGCATTTTGTTGAAATTTTATTAATTATGACCTCTCGAGCTTGTTAATTGGAATGATTAAAATGTAAATTCGGGTTTTTTTAAGTAGTTTTAATTAAGTAAGATAAAGTATAGAGGAAACTTAAAATTAAAATTTCTTACTATTTATATTTATGGCACAGCTTTGTACTATGTTGCCAGTTTTACCTGTTAGTATGAAATTATAGGACATAAACAATAAATATATTTAGGTGGGATTTTTCTCCCCTGTCATTCTTTTGGGAGGTCGAAATCGGTGTTAACATAAAGTAAGTATAACCTGTCCTCGGTCAATTGATCAAGTAGGTACAGTCGAGGACTTTTTATTTGGCCGCGCTCGAAATTAAAAAATATTCCTACTTGAAATTAAGAAACCCAGTTTGAACCAAACCAAAAAAATAGTGAACCTTACCTCTGTCTTTATACATACGACTTATAAAAAAATATATTTTTTAATATCTTTACATTCTAAATTTTGACAGAAAAAAATAGACCGGCAATTTAAAAAGTCCCCAACTGTACATGAAGACTGTTTAAAGACCTGGGCAACTGACGCCATCTCTTGGAAGTCCTTGCAAACCGTCATGGTGCCTGACACAGTGTTGCGATTTGTGCAGAGCTGACCTCTCCTCAACGCTACGCCTATCGGCTGGTCCAACGTTCATTAAAGTCTGGTCCGATGCGCTCCTTTGGAGTTCCTGTATGCCACGTTACGCAGTGATAGGTTGATACACAATCAAATTGTAACCGGTTAAACGACGGGGAGACCGTCTGTCGCAACGTCACCTGCCAGACACAATGGCAGCTTTGTCTCTTTAAAAAGAAGTTTGCTTATTTTTATATTAAGATTGTTTTTCCATTTGACTGTAAATTCCATAAATTATTAACTTCCTTTTTAAGGATTTATAAAAAAGCTAACTACATATTATTTTTGGCAGGATCGTGAACATAAGAAGGACAAAGACAAGCACAAGAAAGACAAAAAAGACAAGGACAGAAAACGCGACAAAGACGGCAAGGGCAGCGGAAAAGAAGACGATGACAAAGGTGAAGGTATTGAAAGCAAAAAGGAAAACGAAAATGAAGGAAATACTAGTCAGTGGGAAAAAGATGATAGTAAAATGTCAGACAAGGAGCATGCGGAAGGTGAAGGTATGTGTTACAGAACTATAAATCAAATATCTATACGTTTATCTGCTGTGTTTGATTTCCGACACGCTTTTAGTTTTTATTAAAGAAAGAAATTATAAAACAAATCCCATGAAACAATTGATGGCTTCAAAAATGTGTCTTGTTTTTAAGTATAGGTAAATATATTTAGTTTATATACTTATTTCTGGCTATTTTAGGAGAAGAAAACGGAAAGAGCGCCACAGAAGAAGACGAGAAAAGCAAGGAAGAAAAGGATAAAGAACGGCAAGCGCGTGCTGAAGCTAGTCTTAAGAAGCGTGAAGAAGAGGTCCAAAGGACCCTGGCCAATCACATGAGAGATCGTGACAAGGAACGAGAACAACATAAAAGGGATGAGGCCAGACAGGTACCTATAATTTTCTAAAATAGATTTTAAATTTGCACGGGTGAGCAACAAAGTGGAAACACCTATCAAATCCTACTACTACTAAATCCTGAAAATTAAGTAATATTTATTAGGTAAACAGATTTTGCACAAAAAAAACTGTGTTTACCAGGGCTGCTAGTATTTATTTGTTTTTGTTTTAAATCAGATTTCCATGAAACTTTATTGAAATATTCGCTAACACCATCACTATATTCTACGAAACTGAATTATTAAAAGGTTGAAATGTTTAAAATATAGAAAATTATTTCGAATTTACCGCGTCTGATTGACTTTGTCAAGTCGTATTAGACGTTTATTTGCTTGTCTTTTTCAATTTTTTACAATAAAATTAGTTTTAAATCCAAAGGTAGCAGTGTTATTAATTTCAAAACCAAAGTACCATACAAAATGAATATTTTATGTGATTTATCGAAAACCGGCATAAACAATCAAATATTTTAAATCAGGCCTTGGCTTGTGACGTCAACAAGCCCTTGTTGGATGATCATTTTCTGTATCTCTTTCTTTACCTTTCATCTTAGTGTTTACCAGGCCACTTTGACTACTTGTAAGTAAAATTTCATGTTTTATAAGGATTGCTAGAAATGTGCGGCTACCAAATTACAAAATCTAAAGTTTTATAGCGAGGTGGCGAGAATATTCTTGGAAACCACTCTTATAACGCCTAAATAAAGAATCATAAGTTACGGCAACCTATTTATAAAACACTAATTAAACCTAAAATGTATGCGTTATGGTGGCGCTAACCCTTATATAACCCTTAAATACCTCTAAGTAACTTACTGAGTCATATAAAAGTACTAAGAACGTTGACGCAACTTTTATCAAAACAAATGAGGTAAACTGTTTTTTTGTATGAAACTTTATTGAAATATTCGCTAACCCCATCACTATATTCTACGAAACTGTTATGAGGATGATAGATTATTAAAAGGTTGAAATGTTTAAAATATAGAAAATTATTTCGAATTTACCGCGTCTGATTGACTTTGTCAAGTCGTATTAGACGTTTATTTGCTTGTCTTTTTCGATTTTTTACAATAAAATTAATTTTAAATCCAAAGATAGCAGTGTTATTAATTTCAAGACCAAACTACACTACAAAATAAATAATTTTTGATGTGATTTATCGAAAACCGGCATAAACAATCAAATATTTTAAATCAGGCCTTGGCTTGTGACGTCAACAAGCCCTTGTTGGATCATTGTCTGTATCTCTTTCTTTACCTTTCATAATAGTGTTTACAATCAGACAAAACTACCAGGCCACGTTGACTACTTGTAAGTAAAATTTCATGTTTTATAAGGGTTGCTAGAAATGTGCGGCTACCAAATTACAAAATCTAAAGTTTTATAGCGAGGTGGCGAGAATATTCTTGGAAACCACTCTTATAACGCCTAAATGAAGAATCATAAGTTACGGCAACCTATTTATAAACCACTAATTAAACCTAAAATGTATGCGTTGTGGTGGCGCTAACCCTTATATAACCCTTAAATACCTCTAAGTAACCTTACTGAGTCATATAAAAGTATTAAGAACGTTGACGCAACTTTTATCAAAACAAATGAGGTAAACTGTTTTTTTGTATGAAACTTTATTGAAATATTCGCTAACCCCATCACTATATTCTACGAAACTGTTATGAGGATGATAGGTTATTAAAAGGTTGAAATGTTTAAAATATAGAAAATTATTTCGAATTTACCGCGTCTGATTGACTTTGTCAAGTCGTATTAGACGTTTATTTGCTTGTTTTTTTCGATTTTTTACAATAAAATTAATTTTAAATCCAAAGATAGCAGTGTTATTAATTTCAAGACCAAACTACACTACAAAATGAATAATTTTTGATGTGATTTATCAAACACCGGCATAAACAACAAATTTTTTAAATCAGGCCTTGGCTTGTGACGTCAACAAGCCCTTGTTGTATCATTTTCTGTATCTCTTTCTTTACCTTTCATCTTAGTCTTTACAATCATACAAAACTACCAGGCCACTTGGACTATTTGTAAGTACAATTTCATGTTTTATAAGGGTTGCTAGAAATGTGCGGCTACCAAATTACAAAATCTAAAGTTTTATAGCGAGGTGGCGAGAATATTCTTGGAACCACTCTTATAACGCCTAAATAAAGAATCATAAGTTACAGCAACCTATTTATTAACCACGTTTTCTGTCCCGATTAAACCTAAAATGTATGCATTGTGGTGGCGCTAAAACAAATGAGGTAAACTGTTTTTTTTTATGAAACTTTATTGAAATATTCGCTAACCCCATCACTATATTTTACGAAACTATTATGAGGATGGTAGATTATTAAAAGGTTGAAATGTTTAAAATATAGAAAATTATTTCGAATTTACCACGTCAGATTGACTTTGTCAAGTCGTATTAGACGTTTGTTTATTTGCTTGTCTTTTTCGATTTTTTACAATAAAATTAGTTTTAAATCCAAAGGTAGCAGTGTTATTAATTTCAAGACCAAACTACACTACAAAATGAATATTTTTTTATGTGATTTTTCAAAAACCGGCATAAACAACCAAATATTTTAAATCAGGCCTTGGCTTGTGACGTCAACAAGCCCTTGTTGGATCATTTTCTGTATCTCTTTACTTTTCATCTTAGTGTTTACCAGGCCACTTTGACTACTTTTAAGTAAAACTTTATGTTTTATAAGGGTTGCTAGAAATGTGCGGCTACCAAATTACAAAATCTAAAGTTTTATAGCGAGGTGGCGAGAATATTCTTGGAAACCACTCTTATAACGCTTACATAGAGAATCATAAGTTACGGCAACCTATTTATAAACCACTAATTAAACCTAAAATGTATGCGTTGTGGTGGCGCTAACCCTTATATAACCCTTAAATACCTCTAAGTAACCTTACTGAGTCATATAAAAGTACTAAGAACGTTGACGCAACTTTTATCAAAACAAATGAGGTAAACTGTTTTTTTGTATGAAACTTAATTGAAATATTCGCTAACCTCATCACTATATTCTACGAAACTGTTATGAGGATGATAGATTATTAAAAGGTTGAAATGTTTAAAATATAGAAAATTATTTCGAATTTACCGCGTCTGATTGACTTTGTCAAGTCGTATTAGACGTTTATTTGCTTGTCTTTTTCAATTTTTTACAATAAAATTAGTTTTAAATCCAAAGGTAGCAGTGTTATTAATTTCAAAACCAAAGTACCATACAAAATGAATATTTTATATGATTTATCGAAAACCGGCATAAACAATCAAATATTTTAAATCAGGCCTTGGCTTGTGACGTCAACAAGCCCTTGTTGGATGATCATTTTCTGTATCTCTTTCTTTACCTTTCATCTTAGTGTTTACAAGGCCACTTTGACTACTTGTAAGTAAAATTTAATGTTTTATAAGGATTGCTAGAAATGTGCGGCTACCAAATTACAAAATCTAAAGTTTTATAGCGAGGTGGCGAGAATATTCTTGGAAACCACTCTTATAACGCTTAAATGAAGAATCATAAGTTACGGCAACCTATTTATAAACCACTAATTAAACCTAAAAGGTATGCGTTGTGGTGGCGCTAACCCTTATATAACCCTTAAATACCTCTAAGTAACCTGACTGAGTCATATAAAAGTACTAAGAACGTTGACGCAACTTTTATCAAAACAAATGAGGTAAACTGTTTTTTTGTATGAAACTTTATTGAAATATTCGCTAACCCCATCACTATATTCTACGAAACTGTTATGAGGATGATAGGTTATTAAAAGGTTGAAATGTTTAAAATATAGAAAATTATTTCGAATTTACCACGTCAGATTGACTTTGTCAAGTCGTATTAGACGTTTGTTTATTTGCTTGTCTTTTTCGATTTTTTACAATAAAATTAGTTTTAAATCCAAAGGTAGCAGTGTTATTAATTTCAAGACCAAACTACACTACAAAATGAATAATTTTTGATGTGATTTATCAAAAACTGGCAAAAACAACCAAATATTTTAAATCGGACCTTGGCTTGTGACGTCAACAAGCTCTTGTTGGATCATTTTATGTATCTCTTTCTTTACCTTTCATCTTAGTGTTTACCAGGCCACTTTTACTACTTGTAAGTAAAATTTCATGTTTTATAAGGATTGCTAGAAATGTGCGGCTACCAAATTACAAAATCTAAAGTTTTATAGCGAGGTGGCGAGAATATTCTTGAAAACCACTCTTATAACGCCTAAATGAAGAATCATAAGTTACGGCAACCTATTTATAAACCAGTAATTAAACCTAAAATGTATGCGTTGTGGTGGCGCTAACCCTTATATAACCCTTAAATACCTCTAAGTAACTTACTGAGTCATATAAAAGTACTAAGAACGTTGACGCAACTTTTATCAAAACAAATGAGGTAAACTGTTTTTTTGTATGAAACTTTATTGAAATATTCGCTAACCCCATCACTATATTCTACGAAACTGTTATGAGGATGATAGATTATTAAAAGGTTGAAATGTTTAAAATATAGAAAATTATTTCGAATTTACCGCGTCTGATTGACTTTGTCAAGTCGTATTAGACGTTTATTTGCTTGTCTTTTTCGATTTTTTACAATAAAATTAGTTTTAAATCCAAAGGTAGCAGTGTTATTAATTTCAAGACCAAACTACACTACAAAATAAATAATTTTTGATGTGATTTATCGAAAACCGGCATAAACAATCAAATATTTTAAATCAGGCCTTGGCTTGTGACGTCAACAAGCCCTTGTTGGATCATTGTCTGTATCTCTTTCTTTACCTTTCATAATAGTGTTTACAATCAGACAAAACTACCAGGCCACGTTGACTACTTGTAAGTAAAATTTCATGTTTTATAAGGGTTGCTAGAAATGTGCGGCTACCAAATTACAAAATCTAAAGTTTTATAGCGAGGTGGCGAGAATATTCTTGGAAACCACTCTTATAACGCCTAAATGAAGAATCATAAGTTACGGCAACCTATTTATAAACCACTAATTAAACCTAAAATGTATGCGTTGTGGTGGCGCTAACCCTTATATAACCCTTAAATACCTCTAAGTAACCTTACTGAGTCATATAAAAGTATTAAGAACGTTGACGCAACTTTTATCAAAACAAATGAGGTAAACTGTTTTTTTGTATGAAACTTTATTGAAATATTCGCTAACCCCATCACTATATTCTACGAAACTGTTATGAGGATGATAGGTTATTAAAAGGTTGAAATGTTTAAAATGTAGAAAATTATTTCGAATTTACCGCGTCTGATTGACTTTGTCAAGTCGTATTAGACGTTTATTTGCTTGTTTTTTTCGATTTTTTACAATAAAATTAATTTTAAATCCAAAGATAGCAGTGTTATTAATTTCAAGACCAAACACCGGCATAAACAACAAATTTTTTAAATCAGGCCTTGGCTTGTGACGTCAACAAGCCCTTGTTGTATCATTTTCTGTATCTCTTTCTTTACCTTTCATCTTAGTCTTTACAATCATACAAAACTACCAGGCCACTTGGACTATTTGTAAGTACAATTTCATGTTTTATAAGGGTTGCTAGAAATGTGCGGCTACCAAATTACAAAATCTAAAGTTTTATAGCGAGGTGGCGAGAATATTCTTGGAACCACTCTTATAACGCCTAAATGAAGAATCATAAGTTACGGCAACCTATTTATAAAACACTAATTAAACCTAAAATGTATGCGTTGTGGTGGCGCTAACCCTTATATAACCCTTAAATACCTCTAAGTAACCTCACTGAGTCATATAAAAGTACTAAGAACGTTGACGCAACTTTTATCAAAACAAATGAGGTAAACTGTTTTTTGTATGAAACTTTATTGAAATATTCGCTAACCCCATCACTATATTCTACGAAACTGTTATGAGGATGATAGATTATTAAAAGGTTGAAATGTTTAAAATGTAGAAAATTATTTCGAATTTACCGCGTCTGATTGACTTTGTCAAGTCGTATTAGACGTTTATTTGCTTGTCTTTTTCGATTTTTTACAATAAAATTAGTTTTAAATCCAAAGGTAGCAGTGTTATTAATTTCAAGACCAAACTACACTACAAAATGAATAATTTTCGATGTGATTTATCAAAAACCGGCATAAACAACCAAATATTTTAAATCAGGCCTTGGCTTGTGACGTCAACAAGCCCTTGTTAGATCATTTTCTGTATCTCTTTCTTTACCTTTCATCTTAGTCTTTACAATCAGACAAAACTACCAGGCCACTTTGACTACTTGTAAGTAAAATTTCATGTTTTATAAGGGTTGCTAGAAATGTGCGGCTACCAAATTACAAAATCTAAAGTTTTATAGCGAGGTGGCGAGAATATTCTTGGAAACCACTCTTATAACGCTTAAATAAAGAATCATAAGTTACAGCAACCTATTTATTAACCACGTTTTCTGTCCCGATTAAACCTAAAATGTATGCATTGTGGTGGCGCTAAAACAAATGAGGTAAACTGTTTTTTTTATGAAACTTTATTGAAATATTCGCTAACCCCATCACTATATTTTACGAAACTATTATGAGGATGGTAGATTATTAAAAGGTTGAAATGTTTAAAATATAGAAAATTATTTCGAATTTACCACGTCAGATTGACTTTGTCAAGTCGTATTAGACGTTTGTTTATTTGCTTGTCTTTTTCGATTTTTTACAATAAAATTAGTTTTAAATCCAAAGGTAGCAGTGTTATTAATTTCAAGACCAAACTACACTACAAAATGAATAATTTTTTATGTGATTTGTCAAAAACCGGCATAAACAACCAAATATTTTAAATCAGGCCTTGGCTTGTGACGTCAACAAGCCCTTGTTGGATCATTTTCTGTCTCTTTCTTTACCTTTCATCTTAGTCTTTACAATCATACAAAACTACCGTTGCGATACTTTCATCGATCGATGATATAGCAGTTTTACTCGCATGCTGCTGTTTTAGTTTCTCTCGTATTTCGGTAGATGGCGCTTCTTGTTGGGTACATGACTTTGTTTTCTTACTAACAATGTAAGGTGAGAGATAAAGCCGTATACTTAATTTGTGAAGGGTGTCACATCGACCAGCAGTGTTCTGAGGAGTCCCATAAGGACGAAACAGTTAACTGTCAACACTTATTGGGTGTCCATTAGATCTTGGCCCCCCGTGAGGTTAAGCCATAGACGATTGACGAATGACAGAGATAGACCAGACACTTACACGGTGGGAGTTGTATTACTAAATTGGCGCAGTATACCGGGGTGTCGTGCACAAATCAGCGCCTCTCCAACTTTGTGCACCGTACTAAACATTTACAGGGGGATTTGAAACAATATAACGCTTGCGCAGTTTGTCTCTAAGCTACAGGATGGCTTTTCAAATTATTGTATACCGGATGCTCGTAGCCATCAATGAAATCGTTCTCCAATCAAGCTACATCTTTTAATATAGTGTTTGAACAGTTTTTATCAAAAACTAAAAAAACTCATTCTACTCGTCAATTACATAGATTTAAATTTAAACGATGCGCGCTGATAAGAATGAGTTATTTTGTGTCAAAGCTCAATTTGCTTAAAAAGACTCTATAAACACCAATCAATAAAAAAGCTTAATCAAAGAATGTTTAAATTAATGACTACTAGCAATAAAAAAAAGGAAAGTTAAACTATTCAATCTATAACGTTTAAAAGTTTGTTTCCCATTCATTTAGGTACATAAATTTCCTTGAGAGGCTAATTTTCTAGTTAAAAAAAGGCTTTTTGACGAATATTCTACAGTAATTTCCTTTTTATTAGTGCATAGAAAATATTTACACATTCTGTATTAACTTAAATTAATAATGTATATTTTTACAAGGCTTTATACATAATAATGTTGCAAATATAGGTTTCTATAAACGGAAACATTTTTAATTGTATTTTCATGAAAAATAAAAAAATGTAACGTAAGCCTTTTAAAGTAAAGTGAATATTGCCGGTTATTAATTTAATTAAACAGGATCCGGCATAATGATCTCCCACATTTTGCACTGCCACTGTGCCTGAATCACTGAAGAGAGGGGAAGCTTAGCGTAATTGGTTGGTAGCTCACGGCTTGCCATCGTGCCTTCGTTATCGAGACATTAAGCAAAAGTAGGTAACGAATCTGTGATTACGACACAAAGAACTTTTCGTACTCACTTCGCACTTGGTAGACATGTTTTAGTTCCAGATACACCAAGAAATTACAGGAATATCGCTTTAGAGTTACTGCACAATGGCGTTTTTATTGTGGGAGATCATTCTGCCGGACACTGTATATAAGTATAGTGAAATAATCTATGCTTTTCCAATTATTAACATTTAAAACTCCGTCCAGATTCAACGTGTCCATCACACACTATATATTTGTGAATTCGTCTTTCGTCAAAGTTAGTTTTTTTGCCGAAGAATTTTTTTTAGGTTCCGTTTGGGAATGGCGCTTGCTAATATAGTCTTCGCACCCACGAACACAAATTTGTTTTCTTTTAAATTTCTTAATTACCGATAGGCCACAATTTAGCATAAAACACTTTTAAAAATAAGGTAAAAAGTCGAAAAATCACGAAAAACTGCAACTACAAATGAAAAATGCCGAATTACATTTACGTCATATTTTTATCTGTTTTGCCAATGTCAGTCATAATCAAAAACATATACTGAGAGTAGCGGTTAATGTCCATGGCGACAGCACATTTTTATACCAGGGGTGACGGTCTGTAATAAGCGCCTCTCGAACTTTGTATTCCGAACTAATGTATACAGGGGGTATGTATAACAGTATTATGACAAGATCGGGGTGCTTTCCTTACTATAAATAATTAGTATACTGTAGGTTAAGCTTTCGAGCTACCGACGGAAAAGCACTAGAGAAACAAAAAGCCCTTAATTTTTCTTTTTACCCGATTAGCCACGAAAACTTGAATTTTAATTTACGGGTACTAAATTTTACATTTTATATAGTTTACTGTTACAAGTTTTTTTTTGATTTAACAAATTACATTCAAGTGGTTCTGACCCGTACTTAAGTTAGAAAATATATTTTCTTTAATAATAGTATTTTAAAGTGAATAATTTTCGGATTCCAACAGATAATTTTTTAACGTTGAATAAAATTTTTTAGGGGACAATTGTTTTATAGTGTTAGGCAATTTATTATAAATAGTTTTACCCATATAAACAAAAGAATTCCTTGAAAGTGAAGTTAGTCTGACGGTAACTAGATTATTTTTATTTCTTGTATTATGTTGATGCACATCTGATATTTTCTGAAAGAACCCTGTTATGTATGGATCATTGTCACTGATTCATATAAAATTAGATCATAGATTTTTGGAAATTGTGTTTATTTAACAGGCTTTCAACGCTCTTCTAGTGGATTTAGTGCGCAATTCCGACACTACTTGGAAGGAAACGAAGCGCATTTTGCGCAAAGACCATCGCTGGGATCAGGCTGAATCGCTATCGCGCGACGAGAAGGAAAAATTGTTTAACGATCATGTGGAACAGTTGATAAAGAAAAAAAGGCAGTCATTTAGGTAATTTTTGTGTTTAAATTTATTGGAATGATTTGGGTATGGATTGCGCTTTTTATTAGTACACTTTTATTTAGACGGAATTTTCTTAGGTTAAAATTTGCTACAGTTACCTACATAAATAAGAATTGTTTAGCGAAAAATGCAAATAATTATCGACCAATTTAATACATACCTAAAACAAAAATCGTTAAAGTTCTTGATAAAGAAAACCTATTTAGCCTTAAAGAGAAATAGTCAACAGAGGATGTAGTTGATGCAATTCATAAATACAAATCGAACGACGCACAGTGCGGACAAAAATAGGGTTTTTGGACAATATTCAATATCTTTGTTGTTTATCAAAAAAGTTAATTCTTTTATAGGGTATGTGATAAAGTGTAGTCTAAAGGTTAAAATAAGTAAAACTTTTTAAAATATATATATGTCATTTTATTTAAAATATTTAAAAAAATAAATTAAAGAACATTCAGTTTAACCTACAGTTACGTTAAAAATAAAAATCAATTTACTTTTGTGTTAGAAATTAAACTAAAATTATTTTTTTTTCGGATTCATTGGCGTAGTTAGGAAGGCTTGGGGGGGGGCTAAGTTCCTTCCAGAAAAATTAAATTAGCAATCCCAAAATAATTATTTCTACCATACACACACACATTGCACCCTTTGTTTTTAAAGATGATTCTAAGAAAGCCGTTTTACGTCGTCCACGGCTCGGTCCGGGTACGGCCTAGTCTGTTTCCGAATTTGCATTTTTTGATTTTTCTGAATCCGTTAATATCTTTATTTAACCATTCGAAATAACGGTTTTGAAAATAAATTTTGTTTCGTCCCGATAGCTTCCATTTGAGACTGAGACTTTTGCAAAAATTTAATGATGCCTTATTTAGAATTTGGTTATTTTGGTCAGAACATTCTTTTAAACCCAACAAGGGTTGAATTTTTTTGAAAATATTTAACACCTTCAGATTTTCGTGAGAGGCCACTCATTCAACAAGTCTAAATGTTTTATGCTTATGCGTTCTAAAAAGTGATAAAATAGTATATTAAGTAGCACTTTTATCCCGAGAAGAAAAAATTGTATGTAGCTACAGTTCGCCGAGTGCTCAAAAGATACTTTAGTCATTTTTGGGCCCCGTTTTTATTAAAATTATTTTGCAAGAAAAACAGACTTCCCATTTTTACGTTTTATCTTTGAACTAAATCCACGGGATAAAAAGTGATACTTTATCTCTCAAATTTGTGATAAAAAGCGCACTTTTGATCTCCAAAGTGCAAAAAAACTATATTTTTTTAAATATTCGCCCACACAAACACCAGAATAATTTTTGGCAGATATATTTTAAGACTGATAGCAGTATTTTTATAATTTTATTGACTACCACAAATTATTGTTTTTGTGCGTTCCCATTGACAAAAAACGGCCAATACGATATGCGATTCTAAAATTTTTAATTTTCCATTTTGCTCACAGTAGTATAAGGTGACTAAAACATAAATATTTTGGGAATTTTTTTAAATTTATTATCACCTATAACCACTCGCCATCACCGAATAATAAGCCTCATATCGTCTCTAGATTTAGTGCCATTTTTGACACGCTGCTGCCGCCATTTTTGACGTTGATGAGAGCTGTCACAATTTTATATTTGTCCAAATGGCGGCAAGACTGGTTTTAAGAGTATACCTAAACAGGAGATGATGCTAGGCCTCTCAACCGGGGTGGTAACAAATGTGTTATAAATTGTTACGATTGAAATATATTATTTTAAAAAATACAGCACCCTTAGTAGCAGCCAGTAGCAAAAAATATTTATGCTACATTTTTGCTAATTCATTGGACTAATATTTAGGATATATGTCAGACCTTGCAAATCTTTGCAATTTTTTATAACCTTAATAAAATTTAAAAAATATTTTTTTTTGTAAGCATAACATTTTAAAACATAAAAATTTTAAAAGCGAGACGTCAATTTGACAAAATTTTATTTAAACAAATAGCGTAAATATATATCACTGTAATACTTAAAGAAAATTTTTTTTATATTTAAATGCAGAACCAGTAAAATTAATTTTCTGATAGGTATTTTATACGATTTTTTTGTACCTGTTTTAAAATAACGACTTTAACTATTTATTTTGTTCACTTTCGCAAGTGTGACTAAAAAATAGGTTATGATTACAGATAAACTGGACATTTATTTATACTTTTGCAATGTTAAAACTTTTAAAATGTAACCTCAGTTTTTCGAATATTGCCCACAGGAGTCCGCACTGTGCGACGTTTCTAACGGTTGAATGATGACGCAACCCAACTATCCTTTCCTTTGCCTTAAAATGGTACTTTTAAGAATATCTCTCAAAAAAACTTAAGATTTAAAACATAATAAATTAATGGATTTTTTAAATACTTTTTTCAGGGAAATGTTGGACGAATCACCGGAAATTTCACTCGAAAGTTCATGGAAAGATGTCAAAAAAATCATTAAGGATGATCCTAGGTTTACCAAGTTTGCTTCCAGTGAACGGGTAAGAAATATCCGATACAATAGAAACTACAGGGTATTTTCGAGATGTTACGGGGATTAGTAATATATATATATATATATATATATATATATATATATATATATATATATATATATATATATATTTATCGGTTTTACAACGTTCTACGTCTTCCGGTACCCAATCTCCACTCGTTTCGGTTCGGTTCGGTTCGGTTCGTATGCCCATAATTCATCATCTAGGCCTCTTATTCTTATTTCACTGTCTATTCCTTCTCTCCAGCTTCTCCTTGGCCGTCCTCGTTTTCTTCGGCCAGTTGTTTTCCATTGTAGTATTTGTTTAGGTAGTCTTTCATCATTCGTTGTTTGTACATGTCCGTACCACAACAGTTGTTTTGTTTTTATATCATCCACTAAAGTACGTTCACCCACTGTCATAATTTCTCTTATTCTTAGATTTATTTGTAACTCTTTCTCTTTTTGATTTCCCTGCTGCTTTTGTGTATTGTGGATATATATGACGTTTTCCACTCCGTTGGTACTGCAGCTCCATTTAAATATTTTTGGAAAAGATTCCGTAATCTCCAAAACAGTTCTTCAGTGCCATATTTAATAAAAATAAAAGATATTTTTACGATGTTATTAAAAAATAGCACTAAAAAGTAAAAAGTAATTTCGCAGATTTCTGTTTACTACAGTCTAGATTTAACAATTAGTTAAGAGGTTTATAGTCAAAAATCGTGTCTCGTGGGATAGTTGTGAAAGATTTTTAAAACTGCCTTAAATCGATATGGTAATAGATCACACAATTTTAAGTTACTGGCTGTTTAAGTCCAATTTGAGTTGGAGGGCCTGTGTGACGTCGTAGATTCAAGATGGCGGGTTTTGTTTAATGTTTTTTCACAAACTTTGCTTATGAGATATCGTAACACACAAAGAGACACAAACCGATAAACATACAGACTGACACACAACAAAAAAAAACACATTTTCGGTGTCATCTAAACTTTTTTGTTCTATACTGCTGGACATCGATACTATAAATTCTATTTATGGTTAGATATGGTTACAAAAGCTAAAATTTCTTAACGACTACAGTTCACCAAAGATTTCCCAATTTTTAATTTTTTAAGCAAAATTACTTGTAGGCTGCAGCTTCCTCATCATCCCGGATTTGTCACACCAGTTCTCCCGTTTCCTTTTTTTTATTATTTTTGCTTTCTTTCGATAAAACAAAGGTGATAAATAAAGCGATAAATTATGTTTTGTGGGCTCGTTTGGTTCGTCACCAATCCATAATCCTCCCGGCTTTGTCACATCGGTTTTCCCGTTTTTGTTATTTTTGTTTTCTTTCTCTATACAGGGTGTTCTAAGTTATACAGTTTTTTGAATGTTTTTGTCTATTCGTGAGACAAGAACATCCAAAAAAAGGTAAGGCTGAATCTTTTTCAATGTCCATTGTGCATTTGATTGTTAGTATAGAATATTCTGCAGTTTTTCATTAATTTTCCGACAATATAATAAATGTGGCATCCATGTATCGTAGCCAAAGTTTTAGCTTGACTCTAGACGTGTCTTTACACCGACCATTTAGATTTATATTATGAGATATTTCAACTCTTGTTTTAATTAATTAAGTAATTAGTCAAAAATCATGTCTCGTGGGATAGTTGTGAAAGATTTTTAAAACTGCCTTAAATCGGTTGGTAATAGATCACACAATTTTAAGTTACTGGCTGTTTGCGTCCAATTTGAGTTGGAGGGCCTGTGTGACGTCGTAGATTCAAGATAGCGGCTTTTGTTTAATGTTTTTTCACAAACTTTGCATATGAGATATCGTAACACACATAGAGACACAAACCGATAAACATACAGACTGACACACAGACACCATGTGTCATGTCTAGAAGACGTATAATACCTAAAAAACACATTTTCGGTGTCATCTAAACTTTTTTGTTCTATACTGCTGGACATCGATTCTATAAATTCTATTTATGGTTAGATATGGTTACAAAAGCTAAAATTTCTTAAGGACTACAGTTCACCAAAGATTTCCCAATTTTCAATTTTTTAAGCAAATATAGCGCTCCTAGATTTTCTCCATCATATATGTCCTTATAGATACGGCTTTATCGATAATAAAACAGATTTATCGAGCTCTTGAAGGAGAGCCAAGAGAGCTATCGCTGGATTAATTTTTTTTCTTATTACTATTATGTTTGTTCTTTATACTTATGTCAGTATAATTTATCAAACTTCAAATTTCAAAAATTGAGATTTATTAGGTATTCGAATATTTGATTTTAACAAAAATATTAATTATTGATTTATTTCCTATTACTGGCGGCTTTTGACCCCATTTAAAACACTGTAAGGTCCTCTTAGAACTCAAATTTGTGGAAAAACCAGGCGACTTAAAATTGACTGATCCATAATCAATTAATTTGGGATAGTCCAAAAATAAATGTTTTTTTTTTTGGGTAAGATAGTAATTTTTTAAAAATTAATATTTTTGTTAGTTTTTAAAATATAAAGCTCTTTTTTTACCATCTTACTTGGCGTGATATTGCAAACAAAAAACGTTTTTAAAGTTTTTCTGTAAAACTAATAGTTATAAGCCAAACATTTTCCTTTCATGCTCGCGTCATGATTTTATACAAGAAAATTAATAAACAAATCGGGTTTATTACTTGTAGGTTGCAGCTTCCTCATCATCCCGGATTTGTCACACCAGTTCTTCTGTTTCCTGTTTTTTATTATTTTTGTTTTCTTTCGATAAAACAAAGGTGATAAACAAAGCGATAAATTATTTTTTGTGGGCTCGTTTGGTTCGTCACCAATCCATAATCCTCCCGGCTTTGTCACATCGATTTTCCCGTTTTGTTATTTTTGTTTTCTTTCTCTATACAGGGTGTTCTAAGTTATACAGTTTTTTGAATGTTTTTGTCTATTCGTGAGACAAGAACATCCAAAAAAAGATAAGAATATTCTGCAGTTTTTCATTAATTTTCCGACCATATAATAAATGTGGCATCCATGTATCGTAGCCATAGTTTTAGCTTGACGTGTCTTTACACCGACCATTTAGATTTATATTATGAGATATTTCAACTCTTGTTTTAATTCTAAGCAAAGTTTGGATAAATTTGTTGTTGTTTTGCTTACAGCTCTGTAACAATTTTTAATAAAATAACGAATTTCTAATGCAACTTCATTAATTTCAAAACTTACTAAGTCGGAAACTGTTAAATTAAGGTACACTATGTTTTAACAAAGTTTGCTGAATATTGAAGGAAGAATCAAATTGTCAAATATTCGATCTAAAAAAATCAATTTGGTTGTGATACGATGCGTCATATAAATTAATTAGTTTTGGATATGATAACATATATTTTTTACTTATTTATAATTTATGTCATAATTAAACATTTGGTCAGAGATTTAGTTTCTTAGATACTCACTTACAAAATCTTACATGTAGATAATAAACTAGGAAGGTATTGAATACTTCATGGATGTATTTATATTTCAGTGTGAACGTGAATTCAAAGACTATATCAAAGACAAGACTATCGCCTGTAAAACCCAATTCAAAGATTTGTTGCACGAGACCAAGCTGATCACTCACAAGTCGTTGCAGATGTTGCGAGAAAATCAAAATCACATGGCAGAAATTGAGGAAATTTTAAAGAACGACAAAAGATATTTGGTGCTGGAACATATTCCGCAGGTATGTAATTAGTTTATTATGAATGGAAAAGTGGTAAATTTTATTCTAATTAAGTCAAATAAATTTTAGCACATTGAACAGGTTTGAATGAGGGTATTCAAATCGGCAAAAAAGTTTTAGGTGCCATTTTAAACGAGATTGGTATGGGGACGAGATTAAGCAATTTTACTTATGTACCGCAAAAGCTTCAAAACTACCGAACCGCTTTTGATAAAATTTTCAGAAAATCAAAATCTCTGAACTCTATGCAGCAGTATTTTCTAAAGAGTGTGCTCAGTACTTAAGTCTTAAAACTTTCCACTAATTTTAGGTGAAAGTTTAACTTATTTTTTAATAGCACACCTGTTTATATTTATTTTTAGGTCACACTACTACTATACTATAGTAGTGTGAGCTATGGTGATCCTAATTTTTTAGAGAAAAAAAAAGTTGCTCCGATTTCAAAAATTTTTATATACATATCTTTGCGTTTTAGATGATTTTGAAACTTTTTTGTCGCGCCGTCTGTCTGTCTGTATGTCTGTCTGTCTGTCTGTTACGACAACGCGCATAACTCAAAAACCGCTTGCTCGATTTTAATGAAATTTGGTACCTAGGCTGGGTCTTGGGTCGAGATGGTCCCATTTGAAAATGAACAAAATCCATCGAACACAAGCCAAATAAATGGGTGGGGGTAGATTTGAAAAATTATAGTTTATGTGAAAATATGGCGCGTGTGATATCAAACCAAAGGTAATTGAGTCTGCAGTTAAACAAAATACATTTTAGTTTTTTTAAAAAAAGGGTGGGGGTAGATTTAAAAAATTAGAGTTTAAGTCAAAATATGGCTTGTGTGGTATCAAACGAAAGGTAATTGAGTCTGGAGTTGAATAAAATATATTTAAATTTTTAGTTATATTAGCATGGGCGCACCCATCTAAGCCCCGGGGCCCCCCCCCCCAAGCCTTAGATTTTTTAATATATTTAAAACATGAAAAATACCTTAAAATTTGACATCAGGAGGCTTTGCCCCCCCCCCCCAACCCCAAGCAGTGGCGTAGTTGCGAAAAGACATGATGACCTTTTTTTTTTTCTTTTTTTTTTTTTGGTCGCAAGTTTAAGGCTTTGTAGCTGTCGGGCCCCTCCACCCCCCCACACATGGTGACCATTTTTTTTTTTGGTCGCAAGTTTTTTGAGGGCGCGCTTTGTAGCTGTCGGGCCCCCCCCCCACACATGATGGCCTTTTTTTTTTGTTTTGGTCGCAAGTTTTTTGAGGGCGCGTTTCGTAGCTGTCGGGCCCCCCCCAAGACACATTCACACATTCCTGGGTGCGCCACTGATATTAGCCCACACGTACACTGTATCTAGTTGTGAGCTTAGGTGCCCATATATTGGCAGATTATTTTTTTTAAAAAAGGGTGGGGGTAGATTTCAAAAATTTGAGTTTAAGTCAAAATATGGCTTGTGTGGTATCAAACGAAAGGTAATTGAGTCTGGAGTTGAATAAAATATATTTAAATTTTTAGTTGTATTAGCCCACACGTACACTGTATTTAGTGTGAGGTTGGGTGCCCATATATTGGCAGAGTATTTAATACAGTATCTACGATAAAATTGTAGTTAATACAGTATCTACGATAAAATACTGGCTAATAATGCAGAGGCCTTAGTGGTATATCTTTGAGCCAAAGTATTAAGCCTAAATCATTTATTGTTGTAATCTGCAGCTTTTTTTTATGTGCTAGGGGAAAAATATGCCACTTTAGTCAAATCAAATCAAAATCAAATCAAAATAGGCTTTATTGTCGGAAAGAAAAATTTCATTGACAAAGCAGTAGTATCGTAATCTAAGCAAAACATAAGTAGGTAAAGACCAAAAATAGCACAAAAAATCATATGTCTAATTCTCAATATATTTCGTTCCCAAAGCTAGATCTAGGGTGGCAAGAAACCGGGAGTCTAGCTAGAAAAAAACCAAAAGGCACGAACACAGGTTGGGGCTGTCAATAAAGTTGAAAATTAGAGAAATATTCCCCATTTAGGCTTAAAATAAACAAGTAAAAAAAAATTTTTTTTACTTGTGTAGTGATCGTTAAAAAAAAGCATTTTTCTCATTTGAAATTTTTTTTACGTGAAAAATCAAAATTGTTGACAATTAATTCAATCATTAAGAACGGGCAGCGTTGAGCAATATAATAATTTTTTTTATTTGACGCACAGGACTCCATTCGGCATTTCTGTACAACTCTGAAAATCCTATCCCTAGCATTCAACTTAGAAACTCTGTACAATACATAAATAGCAAATTCGCAAATAACTTATTCTATGTAAAAATTAAAAATATATAAAAAAATAAAAACATGAAAATTAAACAGTTAAATAACTTAAAACATTAAATCAGGTACATGGATTAGATTATTAGACATAGAGCTAAGTAACATAAAATACTATCTAATACAAAAATCTAAAAACAATGAAAATTTACAGAACTGGACTTAATGTGGTTAAAATATAAATAAAAACAAAAACAAAACTAATTGGTTGAACATAAGATACATAAAATGAAAAAAATAAAAAATTTTGAACTTAAAAGTCAAACTCAGTATGTAGGAAGGTAGTGCATGGAGGTCCAGTAGGGCCTGTCACCACTTTCGAATACATACATACATATGATAAAATAATTTTGCCACCAGTTTTGTAATAACTTGTAATACAATATTTTAATGAGAGATAAAGGACGCCAACATAAGACCAAAAGTCCTAGAACATGGAAGTCAACACAACTTCTGTTTTATTCGGCTAATTGTTACTAATGTTATGTTATTATTAAATCTTCCTAAAGACAGAACACTTTTTGATAACAGAAAACCGAATCAAAAACATTGCGTTTGTTTTCGTATTCATAAGTATTTTTGGTTTTTATAAACCTTAAAACCTTTGTTATTTATAAACAAATAAACAGTGTTTTCTGTAAAAATTGTACGTCATATTTTTTTATTAAAGAACCAAGGAATTTTTCGGGTGGTCAAAGATTAGGACGAGCCCGAAAAATATATTTTTATCTTTGTTTGTTTTGCCCTAAACTGATATTTTTTTTAAAAAAATGAGATATTGACGTCACTCATCTAGAAATGAACTGCCTCAACTTCATATCAAATTTGGTATTTTAATAAATAACATTATAATTAACAGTGGTAAATGGCAGTTACTAACTAGACCCGGCGCCTCCACCATATGTCACGAGGGGGTTTTATCGTGCCGAACACAGTTTAAGTTAGGTGTAATGGTTTTATTATAATACTTATATGTACTACTTACATTGTACTTAAATACATCTTGTCTACAAATCTTCTTTGATACGCTTAACTTCTTATACTTGACTATTGTACTACTTGTTCACTATTAACTAAGCCTGGGCGTTAGGTTCTCAGCATACAACTAACTGCGAAACTCTTTTGGAGATGCTTTTATTACAAACCGTTTGCCATTGATAGGATATCGAGATGTGTTTTGTTTCCTGTATAAATATCATCGAAATCCCATTAACCGCATTGGTTATAATAAATCTGTATACAATTTATTACTTTTAATACAATTTGAACTATATACAGAAGTTCATTTCCTTAGAATGTTTAGGGTTAATGTGCACTTGCTTATAAACGTAACTTGTGTCATTCACTTAATAGGACATTATTTTCTATCCTGACAATAGTATACAAGAAAAAATAACATTCTTGTCCCTTTTTTACCCGTCAAAATCAGACCCGCAACGCCCCTACTCACGCGATTATTTTTTTATACTTTGTTTTAAGTCCCTTTACAATTTTCAATAGTCCAAATGATGTTAATAATTTTTTTCAACGTGTAATTTGACTGGTCTACTCTTAGCGGGGAGATACAAAAACAAAAATACGAGGGTGGATCAAATATAAACAAGCCTTTTAATCTTACTAACGGAAAAGTAATTCAAAATGAACGTGGCGGTTATAATTTTGGAGTAGGGATGTTCAGCAGCATGTAGGCGGCTGATAGTGCCGCGATGCTCATTTGGCCAGAAGCAATCGCAATGAGCGAGAAGAAGATACACAGCAGTGTTGCGCAAAGAATAATCATTAAATTTCTTACACGCGTAAACGTGTAACCTGCTGAAATTCGAGGCAGATTGCGCTTGATGTCAAGAAATTAACGACGGCCGTGAGCGTGTCGACAACGTAAGTCACCCACATCGTCCGCGTACCATCATTTCTGAAGGCAAAGTTTTAGCGACCGTTTTCTGGGACTGGAGGAGTTTTGTTGGTCAATTTTTTGCACGAGCGAAAAACAATAAACGTGCAACTTACTCGACCAGGTAAAGCTTGATTATCGTTAAAAGAGGAGAGCACACCCCATCTAAGACGTGTTGCTCCTGCATGCCAACGCTAGACCTGATACGGCAGCTTTAACACAGGCCAAAATCAACGAAATGCACTGGACTGTGCTGGAATAACCTCCAGACAGTCCAGGTTTGTCACCTTGCGATTTTCATATGTTTGGCCCACTCAAAGATTCACCTGGAGGCGAGCAATTTCAGACCAATAAAGAGGTGGAGGCATTCGTGCGCAACTGTTAGATACCCGCACAGCTTCCTTTTATGAAAACGGGATTAAGAAACTATCAAGCCGTTGGCAAAAGTGTATTAACAGAAAAGGGGGATGTGTAGAAAAGTAGAAAAACATTTTTATATACATAAAAACAAAGGCTTGTTTATATTTGATTCACCCTCGTATTTTAGGGTAATTCGTAAGCTTCGATTTTGTTATAATTTTTCCCCTGTATAAGCGACCATTCTGTAATGAAAATAATCATTTTTTTACAGGAAAGAACCCAACTAGTTCTTAACTACCTTGAGGAGTTGGACCGTAGGGGCCCGCCGCCACCACCCACTGCTACAGAACCCAATAGAAGAGGACTGAAATAGGCTTTTTAATTCAGGTGTTTGTTTGCATGACTTAAACATATTTGGGAGTGAATTAGGTTTATATTTTTTAAATCGACTAAAATGTCTACTTAACAATGTGAAGCTACGAAGGCGGACAAAAATTGCATTATCGTAATCTAATTTTTTATACCATAACCAGTCTAATTCTTTAATGAGTAATTATTTGTAATTAAACAAATATCTAAAAGCAGAACTGTATTTTCCAGCTAGTTAAAACAATGGCATGCCCGTTAATTTTTATACAGTGGAGAAGGGGGGGGGGGTTCAGAAATAAAGAAAAAAAAGAAGCGCCACATTAGTTTAATGCCAATGTCTTACAAAAAGGATCTTAAATGAAATAAAGTTCAACTCGAATGTTATAGCCAAACCATGAAACTCTACCTACTTTCGAGCCTTCCAGATTATTTGTGTAATTTAAAAAAATTGAGTTATAATAAGATTAAATTTAAAAAAAAAATTACCCTGGAATTAAAAATAAACCAAGTCATTGACCTATTTATTTTTAACCGGTTGGTTAAAATGACACGAATAGATAACAATTTATAGGTAGACACACATCTCCAATTGCTTGTTGCACTTTCATAATTCTAATCAAAAATTTGAATTACCTAGGTCATCTTTTTAGGTGAAACGTAGTTTTGTGATATTATCAATTTTTTCACCATTTACAAAATTTTAATAAAAATATATCCAAAAATGCAAAGAAAAATCAGGTAACAATCCAACCATCATTTTTAACTATGCTTAGAAATAATATATTTAAGAATATGGCACTGGCAAAATACAACAACCTTACATAACTAAAGAAAACCGTTTTATTATTACTATTCTTTTAGTAAGAAATGCCAAAGTTTACGTCCAATAAGGTTATTTTTATGTATTTAAAAACGGTGGAGTATAGAGTAAAGTCTTATATGGAAAATGCCCTATTTTCAGAAACATTCGTTTTATATTCTAGGTATAAAAACAAATTGCCTTTCTTTCTTGGTCAAAATGTGGCAACACGAAACGAGCAAAAAGTTTGGAATGGGACAAACAAACAGGCATGCTTAATTAAATTTTTGGTTATACAGGGTGTTCCTTAAAGGTTTGCGAATATTTAAGGAGGTGATTCTACATTAAAAAATAATGATAATTTGTCGTATAAACTATGGTCGAAAAATACACCGTTATAAAAATACAGGGTGTTAAAGTTTTCAAAAAAAAATTGAAATTTATTAATAATTTCGAAATCATTGGGGATATTTTATTCAAATTTGCACATAACCATAAATGTCTAAGGCGCATATTTTCCAAGAAGAAAATGATTGTTAACTTCGACAGTGGCGTGCGTACGGGCACTAGCTTTTTTATTTTTACA
Organism: Aspidapion aeneum; assembly: GCA_963576565.1. Taxonomy (NCBI): domain Eukaryota; kingdom Metazoa; phylum Arthropoda; class Insecta; order Coleoptera; family Brentidae; genus Aspidapion; species Aspidapion aeneum. Next base: position 9,834,496 of record OY755040.1, read on the forward strand.
GAAAAAAATAGTACGCCACTGGTTTTTTTCAAAAAAGTTTTACTTTTTGAATTATCCACTTAATTCGAAAGAAAAAAGGTCTCTTAATTTTTTCTCTACAGGGCGTCGTTCTTGAGTAAAAAAATAAAAACCGTTGTTCTGCAAAAGCAAAATAATGTGACCATTTAAAGAATACAATTGATCAAGTTGCTTTAGAAATATCTCGATTTAATTCAAATTTAGTACGTAATAATAGGCTTTTAAAAAAAAACCAGTGGCGTACTATTTTTTTCTTTAAAAATTTAAAATTTAGTACCCGTACGCACGCCACTGATGAAGCTAAACATTATTTTTTTATTGAGAAAAACGCATCTTAATAGCCTATTATTACGTACTAAATTTGAATTAAATCGAGATATTGAGAGATTGCTTTTGCAGAACAACGGTTTTTATTTTTTTACTCAAGAACGACGCCCTGTAGAGAAAAAAAATTAAGAGACCTTTTTTCTTAAGAATCAAGTGGATAATTCAAAAAGTAAAACTTAAAAAAAAACCAGTGGCGTACTACTTTTTTCTAAAAAGAAATAAAAAAGCTAGTGCCCGTACGCACGCCACTGTCGAAGTTAAAAATCATTTTCTTCTTGGAAAATATGCGCCTTAGACATTTATGGTTATGTACCAAATTTGAATAAAATATCCCCAATGATTTCGAAATTATTAATAAATTTCAATTTTTTTTTGAAAACTTTAACACCCTGTATTTTTATAACGGTGCATTTTTCGACCATAGTTTATACGACAAATTATCATTATTTTTTAATGTAGAATCACCTCCTTAAATATTCGCAAACCCTTAAGGAACACCCTGTATATAACATGATAGTACAAAAATAGATTTTAGACTAAGATAATACATTTTTCCTCTTGTTTTCAGTAGCTTCATGTTTTTTAAGTTTTTGACATTTTTTAGAATATAATATTTTAACTATATGTCTATAACATTATTAGTGTTGTCTAGATTGTACAGGGTGTCCCAAATTGGGCACTTTTAGGGGGTTTAAGGTACTTCTAGGGGAGACAGAGAAAAACTGACCACGCATTGCGAGGCTCAAATTTCAAGGGAAGACTTATAGTGAAAACCGCATTTTGAAATATCGTCTCGTCTTTGAGCTACGGGGGCTTTTTGAAAAGTCTGCATTTTTGAAGGGGGTCTATAACTTCGTTATTAGTGGAAATTTTGATTTAGAGTAAATTGCAGTTTTATAGACTTTGTCACGAGGAATTCACCCGCTAAATTATATTTTAACTGTCACTTTTAGTTTTTGAGATATTACATAAAGTTGCATTTTTTCTTATGGAATGGCCTATATTTTAATTAATTTTCGAATTTGTCATTGAATTCTTTTCAAAATGATGTATCATATGTCATAGTTCTATTGAGCGGTTTAGGAGATATTCAGCTTTTTCACTTATTTCTAGTGCGCTATGATGAGGTCAAGGCACTCCAGTATTTTTATTATTTTACACAGTCAAAAATATAGTAAGCCTGGTTTGGAAAAATTATAATTCAGCTGACGGCCCTCAAAGCCTAGTTATAAAAATTTCAAATTTCAAAATAAAATTAAAACGCTTTTGTGCAAAATAATTTCATATCAAAGCGTAATGTTAAATTGTTTAAACAATTGAAAACAATTACAAAACGCCAAGAAGCAAGGCCAACTTGATTTGCATAGTATAAGACAACAAAACTATAGGAGTATTGCAGTAGCATTTGACCGCAAGGCTTTCACGTCAATGACGCATGACGTCATTCAACGCACACTAGACAAAAATTAAAAACTTTAATTATCTCCGAAACCGCTCAATCAAACTATCACATATGATACATCATTTTGAAAAGAATTCAATGACGAATTCGAAAATTAATTAAAATATAGGCCATTCCATAAGAAAAAATGCAACTTTATATCAAATCTTAAAAACTAAAAGTGACAGTTAAAATTTATTTTAGCTGGTGAATTCCTCGTGACAAAGTCTATAAAATTGCAATTTACTCTAAATCAATATTTGCAATAATAACGAAGTTATAGACCCCCTTCCAAAATGCAGACTTTTCAAAAAGCCCCCGTAGCTCAAAGACGAGACGATATTTCAAAATGCGGTTTTCAGTATAAGTCTTCCCTCGGAATTCGATCCTCGCAATGCGTGGTCAGTTTTTCTCTGTCTCCCCTAGAAGTACCTTAAACCCTGTAAAAGTGCCCAATTTGGGACACCCTGTACATTTAAATATAGTAACAGGGCGTAGATTAAATGACCCCTTTATGACATGAAATCGATTGACAAAACCACATTCAATTATTCAATAAAACGCGAGGTCTTTAGCATAAATATTTTATTTTAAGAATATTGACAAATATTTTATCCATCCTTTGAAAAAGAGACTTTTTTTGTCATATTTGAGGTTAATTATACAGTTAAGCAATATACCAAAAGGCTCACAGTTTTAAGTGAACATTTGTTGACTGGACGTTTTTGAGAACGTTGCTGACAATACTGTTTTATTACAGTGTTGCGTTTAAATTGAGATGTAGAAACCTATTAAATTAACTTTGTAACTTTCTTTTATCAGAAATTAATTTCGATATATTCGATAAAAAAAGGTAAATAAAACTTTACGGGAAAAAATTGAAACCATTTTTATTTATATTAACCGACCAACAAACAAGGTTACAGACATTGGCGTAGCTAGCCTTGCTTTTCAGGGGGGGCCGTGGCCCCGGTCTATCTTGAACAAAAAGCAAACATAGGTTTTAAAGAGTCGTGCAAAGTGTGCAATGAATAAAAAAAAATACGCGCATTAAATGTTCTAATATTTTAATATAACAAATTTAATAATACATTTACCAACTTATTTATATGTATACACAGGAAGTATGTAATTCAGCAATTCTACAAAGAAAGTTTTCTACGTCGCTGACTGAAAGCGTCTACCACACTGTCTAAGTCGACCTCAACATCTTTTTCTATGAATAACAATGACAAACCTGAGTGTCTCTCTTGAGTCATAGTTGTTCTAAGCCAATTAAAAACTCTCCTCATGGCAGAGAAAGACCTCTCGCAAGTTGCACTTGAAATTGGAAGAATACTCGCAACTTTAAAAAGTTGGTAGAGGTTTGGATAGGTGTTTTCTGCTATATGTTGTTTGATAGAATCATGACCAACAGTTTGATTTAACCGAAAAATACAATTCTTTAAAACGGTCATTTCTGCTCTTAGAGCAGAAGTATTAATATTAAAAATTTCCCGGTATTGCTCGACGAATTTATTCCATTTAACGACGTGGGAAAACTTAATATGAAAATGGTTATGAAATTGTCACCAAAATCGGAAAATTTCCATAATACACTAAACGCTAACCTCAAAAAAACTAAAAAGATTATTATATTTATTTTAGAAAAACAGTTTAAAAAGGTCTTTTATAACCTTACGACATCTACAACCCGATTTCGAAAACAGAGGGGCAAAGGTCGCTGTCTTTATTAAATGCGAAATTTAACTTACACTTCTATAATATTTTATAAGATGTCGCCAATATGTATGAAATATTCAATATGCATAATTATGTTTAAATTTAAAAAACATTTTCGGGAAATTGCATAAGTGCAGAAAAGTTACCGATAATTTAAAGACAAAAAGCCTAATTCCGCAAGACAAGGGCTTTTTCCTGAAATGTAAACATTATCTGAATGATTTTAAATTTTAATGCACCTATTTTATTTGAATATTTCCCGAATAATAATAGAAAAGTATGTATTTTCAGTGTCATGTTCTTTTAATAGTAGTCGGTAGGGGAGGCCTAAAATATCTTAGGGGGCGCCTGAGGGACTCCAGGGGGGGGCCAGCCCCCCCCTGCCCCCCCTAGCTTCGCCAATGGTTACAGACGAAAATTGTTTTTTAGATCGTAAATGCTGAAAATTTTGAAAATATGTAACAACCGCAAAAAGTTAATTTTTCTGGTAGACAGGGGGTCATTTTAAGGATGCACCAAACTTTAAGGGGTGGTAGAAAAGGTCAAAAGAAAAATAATCCTTTTTCATTATGCATTAAACCACTTTGTTTTTTTAAATAATGAGTGTCATAATTTCTTATTTAACAGAGTAGATTAGGGTCTTAAAGGAACTTAGCCAAGGAGTTAAATCGCACAACTTGATTCAGAAAACGTTTTTATTCCACCTCAAAGTTGAGTTATTTATTTTAACAGGTTGTAGAACTCGTAAAAATAAGTCGATTGTACAGTCGGGGACTTTTTAAATTGCCACCTTCGAAAATAAAAAATATTCCTATTTAAAATTCGAAAACGCAGTTTGAACCAAAACAATAAAATTGAGAACCTTACCCTTGTCTGTATACATACATATTTAAAAAAAATTTTTTTTTGATGTCTTTAAATGACTAATTTTGACAGGAAAAGAATACAACGGCAATTTAAAAAGTCCCCGACTGTACCAAAAATCATTTACCGGGTGGGTAAAAAAAACCGGACAATTTTTTTTCATTATAACTTTTGAACTATACCATCGATTTTAATGTTGGCAGAGAAAGAATTAATCAGAGTTTTGACTAAATAGATATTTCTGTCCGCCATCTAAAAATCCAAGAGGGCGGACGATAATAAATTGTACCCTTCAAAGATGCTCGTTTAATATTGTGTTGCGAACATGTTTTAATAATTTTTTTAAATCAATAAAAAAGTTGTATTCTTGTCACGTACAATAAGGTATGAATCAGCAAAATCGGTTTGGTGGTTCTAAAAATACTCTGCCAATCTATGGGCACCTAAGCTCACACTAGGTACTATAGTTATAGTGTACGTGTGAGCTAATATAACTAAAAACTGAAATATATTTTATTGAACACCAGACTCAATTACCTTTCGCTTGATACCACACAAGCCATGTTTAGACAAACTTTAATTTTTCAAATCTACCCCCACCTTTTTTTTAAACTAAAATGTATTTTGTTTAACTCCAGACTCAATTACCTTGCGTTTGATATCACACACGCCATATTTCGATATAAACACTAATTTTTTAAATTTACCCCCACCCTTTTTTAAAAACTAAAATGTATTTTGTTTAACTCCAGACTCAATTACCTTGCGTTTGATATATTTGATATATATACACACGCCATATTTCGATATAAACACTAATTTTTTAAATTTACCCCACCCTTTTTTAAAAAGTAAAATGTATTTTATTTAACTCCAGACACAATTACCTTTCGTTTGATATCACACACGCCATATTTTTACATAAACTCTAATTTTTGAAATATACCCCCACCCTTTTATTTGGCTTGTGTTTGGTGGATTTTGTTCATTTTTAAATGGGACCATCTCGACCCAAAACCCAGCGTAGGTACCAAATTTCATTAAAATCGGGCAAGCGGTTTTTGAGTTATGCGCGTTGGTCGTTACAGACAGACAGACACAGACATACATACAGACAGACAGACGGCGCAACAAAAAAGTTTCAAAATCATCTGAAACGCAAAGATATATAAAATTTTTTGAAATCGGAGCAACTTTTTTTTTCTCGAAAAAATTAGGATCACTATAGCTCACACTACTATAGTATACTAGTAGTGTGAGCTAAAAATGTATTTTTGTTTCAACCATTGTTTTGATTATTATACGATTGCCTTGCCAATCATGTCTGCATTTATTTCCTTATAAATTCATTAATTCTGAACCGATTTTGATGAAATAAAAAACATTCTGGTGAGAATTGATTGCCCTTTAAAGATTATAATCAAAATTTATAGCCATCTTAAAATTTAAGATGGCGTACAGAATCATACTTAATTCTTCAAAATGGCTCGTTTATTCTTATTTTCTAAAAATTTTAGTTTTTTTTTAGCACTAGTTTTGTCCCGCACAACGAGGTACAAATTAGTAAAATCAGTGTGGTGGTTCTCACAAAATCTATTTTTGTTTCAGCCATTGTTTTACAGATGCAATGCTAATCCTGTCTGCATTCATTTCCTTATAAACTCATTATTACTGAACCGATCTTAGTGAAATAAAATAAATCATGGGGAGAATTGATTGTTCTTTAAAGATTATAATCGAAATTTGCTGCCATCCTAAAAGTTAATATGTCGGACAGAATCACACTTGACTCTTCAAAGAGGCACGTTTATTCTTATTTTCCGAATATATTTTAGTTTTTTTTTATTTGAAGAAAAGCACTACTTTTTTCCCGCTTAACAAGGTACAAAGTACTAAAATAGGTAAAGTGACAAAATCTGATTTTGTTTTAACCATTGTTTTACAAATTTGCATTGCATCAAGTATGATTCTGTACATCTTAGATTCTTCTTCTAAGATGGCGGAAAATTTTAATTACAATCTTTAAAAAGCAATCTTAAATTTTAAGATGGCAATAAACTTTGATTATGATCTTTAAAAAGCAATCAATTCTCATTAGGATGTTTTTTATTTTATTAAAATCGGTTCAGTAGTAATGAATTTATAAGGAAATTAATGCAGACATGATTGGCAAGGTAATCGAATAATATGCAAAACAATGGTTGAAACAAAAATATTTTTTTAGAACCACTGAACAGATTTTGCTGATTCGTATCTTGTTGTGCGTGGCAAGAATGCGGCTTTTTTACTAATTTAATGTGCAGTGCAGATTGTAGGTAACACTTCAGTGGTGTCCGTAAGCTAGGAACATTTTTGAAAATCACAAAAAATGTTTTATGTTTTTTGCAATTTTCGTAAACACCAAGCCTTTTAGAAAAACATGTGTATCAAATTTATTAAGAGAATAAATTTGCCTTTCCAATAATGTATAACAAAGTGCGAATACGTTTACCCCTGACGGCCCAGTGGCATCCATTAATGTGGGTGGTTTACAAGAATCTTTAAAAAAAAATTAGTTTTTATCCAATTTTCTTTAAAACAAAGCTTCCTAGAAAAAAAGTTTTATTCGCTTAAGATTATGGCTAACAACCTAAACTAGGATACTTTTTAAAAATTCCTAGTTTTTATCTATTTTTTGCAATTTTCGTAAAAACTAAGCTCTGTACAAAAATATTTGGTACACCAACTATCCCTTAATTTTTCAAAAACATATGTAATTGGTTTTAAAGAAATATCTCAACAAATTATAAATATAAATAATAATAAAATTAATACTACAGATAATATTAAATTTTTTGGACTTAACATAGACGAAAATATAAAATTACAAAACCATATTCATAATTTAAATAAAAAATTAAGTTCGGGTTGTTATTGTGTAAAAATTATTACAAATGAATTAGGTAAATCAATAGGCAGAAATGTATACTTTTCTTTAATTGAATCAAACTTACGATATGGCATTCCTTTCTGGGGTACATGTTCAATGTATTTATTTAGATCAGTGTTTATTCTTCAAAAAAGAGCAATTAGGTATTTATGCAATGTAAATTCTAGATATCACTGCAAAGACTTGTTTATCAAAAATAATATTTTGACTCTTCCTTGTTTATATGTTCTTGAAACAATTTGTCTGATAAATAAACATATAAATTACTTTGAAATAAACCAAAATACTTATTCAACGAGACAAGTTAATAATCTTACATTACCTATACCACATTCATTTTTATTTAAAAAATCCATAATTTATAACGGTATAAAATTGTATAATAATTTGCCAAACAATATAAAACTTAATAATAACTATAACATATTTAGAAATAAGTGCAAGGATTTTCTTATCACTAAAGCTTTTTATTCAATTAACGAATTTCTTGATCAGAGTTACAATTAAGGAATAATTTTAAACTTAAAATTCTCAATTATTATAAAAAAAAACAAGTAAATTAAAATATATATATATATGTATAATCAAACAACATAATTAAACCACTTATTGGATGGATTTATATATTTTATATTTTTTAAATGATTTTTTCTATTATTATTATTAGTTATGTATTTGCTTTGTCTACAAAGTTTTATACTTTATATAAGACAATAAAGCTTGATTTGATACTTTACTAAATATATATTTATAACAAAATTCTTTCCAACAACGTATCATTTAGTAGGATTGAATTTACTACTAGCGGTATAGTAACGTCTATATATGGAGTTTATTTACAGAAAACGTAAAAAAAAAACAGGCACTTTAGTATACGAACGCCACTGAAACGTCAATGTTACTCTTGACCTAAGCACGTTACACATCTTTTAAAAGAAATTTTATAATATGACGCAAACGATTTTTTCTCAAAGTGCTTTGTTATTACGAGAATTTAATAAAAACTTATTTAAAAAATTGATTTTTAACGCCTTCTGTAAATAACCTCCATATATGGACGTCACCGCACCGCTAGTAGTAAATTTATTCCTACTAAATGACACGCTATTGGAAAGGAAATTTTATTCCAATAAACTTAGTTTTTACGAAAATTGCAAAAATTAGAAAATAAATAGGCATTAATTCAAAAGGAATTTTTCGCGTATTTAAAACGTCTAAAACTTTTTTCTAGAAAGCTTTGTTTTAAAATTCAATAAATTTTTATCGACTTTTGTAAATCACCCACATTTATGGATGCCACTGGGCCTTTAGGGATAAACTTATTCGTTCTCTGTTATACATTGTTGGAAAGGGACATTTATTCTCTGAATAAAGTATTATACACCTGTCTTTTTAGAAGGCTTGGTTTTTACGAAAATTGAAAAAAACAAAACATTTTTTGAGATTTTCAAAAACAACAACTAGTTTTCATAACCTCTTATTAATTAGAGTAGATTGGAGTCTTACAGGATCTTAGCCAAACAGTTAAATCCCACAATCTTATTATGAAAACGTTTTTATTCGACAACAGACCTTCGTTTTTTATAGAATAGGTGTCAACAACTTATCGAAATTATGTCAAACCCAATTGTTAAATTAATACACAATTCTTTGTCGTTTTTTGTTAAAACTTCCTTAGAAATTACAACATATAATTGGGTGTTAATAAAAACAAAAAATACTCAAAATTATTACCAAAAATCTGTTTGTTTTTCGACAAATATTTTTTCAAAAATTAAATGTATACTATTTTCTGTAATTATTAAGAGGACCTTAGATATGGACAAAAATAAAAAAAAAATTATGTATTTAATAGCACATATTCCTAGCTAGCCTATTATCACTTTTTCAGTGTTATTTTTTTCGTCGAAAATAGTACCTTCTCTAGCCATTGCTGCACGGGCTAAGAAGGTAAAAATATATTCTTTAAAATGTTGACAAATTGATACCTATTGCAAAGGTTATTTGACCACACTGTATCTTCTTAACTTTTTTAATCATAATCATAATGAATCACAAAATTATTTGAAGTAGGCAAATTTTCTATTTTTAAAATTTAGTTTTCCTTCACTTTTTAAACTTGACAAATGCTATACCTAGGAAGCAAAAAACCATTGACAAAAAGTTATTTGAAGTTTTTATCTACTTTTGACCGTCACCACCAACCGTTAAATTTTGGTGCATCAGTTAAATTACACTCTATATACTTGAAAGTTTCCTTGGCCTAATCCTCCGTTTGGTTTTTAGCTGCTAGTTTTTTCTTTCTTAAAGAGAGGGAAGGAAATATGCATTTAACTTTAACAGCATTTATTTATTGCGTTTTTGTTTAGGACGCTGAAAAATTACCAAACCAAAATTTTTGAGAGTAATTTTTAAAACAAAACGAGCAATCCAAGTTACTGGGATAACTGCAAATTGTCGGGTTTTCAGTTAATCAAAACATAATGGGGAAAGAATGAAAATACAAAATGTTAAATATACAAAATGCGGAATGCCGCAAACAAAATGTAAAAGGTTGAAACGTAAAATTTGTAATGGCAAAATACAACATTTAAAACAGACCAACCAAGTCAACAAGCATGATGTAATTTTCTGTTTGAATTTGAATTTGAATAAACGTATTATTATTATATAGTATGAAATAAATTCGAAAAAAAGATTAAAAATCAAAAAAATCCTAACCTGATCTAGTTAGGTTAGTATCCTAACCAGACCTTTTTTACTATACTATCCTAATCCCTTTTTGTATTTTCGACATTTTGATTTCTATATTTTATAATTTCGACATTTTGTATTTTTGACATTTTGCATTTCCACAATTTGGAATTTCTATATTTTGTTGTTTTGTCCGCCGCCCAATGAAAGAAAAATTACTAAATATTAACACTAAAAATGACCCTTAAGAATACTCTCTTAAATAGTTAATTATCTTGAATAGTTAATGGGCGGAATTCCAACTAAATATCGATTTTAAAAATATTAAAAAGAATCAATGGATGAAATGTCAAAATCGATATTTTTTCCATTGGTTGTTTTGCTATTTGATAGTTAAACATATTTGATATTAATATTATTATACAGTGCAAACGTAAAATGGTCACTTTTAAACGAATTTAGATTTAGATATCACTTTAAATAAAAAGCACGTTTAATTTCCTACTTTTTAAGGTGTTCGTTACTGAAAACCGTCATGTGGGCCTAACGCTTTGGTTTCCTACAAAGCGGTGCCGCAAAAAAAGCGGACATAATTTGGCGGCCGTTTTTCCAAGTAATAGGACGCCCAACGCTCTGGAGGAACACAATCTGATTTACAAGTGCATGCACGCTTTTTCGCGGCCAAGCTCGCCGTCTAATAACGGCCGCTTTTTTGCGGTACCGCTTTTATTTTTTTTATTCGGTGGATATACAACAGGTTGTCACCCAAAAAGTATCCACAGAAATATTAAACTATAGTTGAGGATGTATATAAGTGGTACCGCGTCATACTATAAACCAAATTTTGTGGCAAAATCTGAGTAAAGAAGCCTCAAAAAATTGTTGTTTCACTTTGTACCTGCAGTGTGCCGCTTTGTATGTCTGTAATAAAACACCGAGACCTTTTAAAGGATATATAAAATAGGTACTTACATAATAAATAAAGATCCGAAACATAAAAGAGAATCCAAAATTATATTAAAATGTGCGCAAATATTTATTTAATTGCAAAAACGGTAATTTGTTTTGTAAAAAGTCGGTCCCAATTTGTTTGACATTAAAACAGTCAAAACAACAACGGATAGAAAACGTCAAATCCCAGCTAAATCAATATGTTCGTAACAACCAGACAAGAGTATATATGTTTCTTTCTAATAAAATCGTTTAGAAAAAGACATAAATAAAACGCAAGTAAAATAGTAAGCTAATGACTAATTAGTGCAGTGCCTCATTTTGGGAATCAATATCAATAAAAAAATTAAAGGAAGTGCGTGCCACTGTATGTACCCCTCTACTCCCTTCCCGCCCATCAAGGTTTTGATGACGCGCTGTCACTTTAATAGAACATCAACTATAGTAGGAAATCAAAGCTTAAGACCATAGGGTCACTAACAACTTTATATAATTAAATACTAATTGCTAAGATAGGTAAATGGCATGATAAATGAGAATAGGGGCCAGATAATACCTTGTTTTAAAGGTATTTTAATTATCTAATAAATAAATGGATCCATGACGGATCTGATACCTTCCTAGCTAGCCTATTTGCACAATTTAAGTGAAGCCATGATATATCAGCCTTGAAAACAGTTTTTTGTAAATATCTCAGAAACTAAGGATCCTACAAAGTTTTTGTTAATAAAACAAGTTATTGAGAAAAATGTTGTCTACTATATTCCGAAAACCGCATATTGATGCGATGCTTCGTTAAAAAGTAATCATTTGTAATATTTAAAAACTGTCATTAGCATTAATGGATTTTGACCAAAATTTAATTAGCTCCTTATAGTGTCGAACATTATTATACCTGAAAATTTTATGAAAATCGGTGCAGCGGTTTAGGAGCTATCGCGTTACGGACAGACACAAACAGACATCACGACAATATTGCTAAGACAGGTAAAAATACTCTGCCAATCTATGGGCACCTAATCTCACACTAGGTACTATAATTATAGTCTACGTGTGAGTTAATATACAACTAAAAACTGAAATATATTTTATTGAACTCCAGACTCAATTACCTTTCGTTTGATACCACACAAGCCATGTTTTGACTTAAACTTTAATTTTTCAAATCTACCCCCACCTTTTTTTTAAACTAAAATGTATTTTGTTTAACTCCAGACTCAATTACCTTTCGTTTGATATCACACACGCCATATTTCCACATAAACACTAATTTTTTAAATTTACCCCCACCCTTTTTTTAAGTAAAATGTATTTTATTTAACTCCAGACGCAATTACCTTTCGTTTGTTATCACACACGCCATAGTTTTACATAAACTCTAATTTTTGATATATACCCCCACCCTTTTATTTGGCTTGTGTTCGGTGGATTTTGTTCATTTTTAAATGGGACCATCTCGACCCAAAACCCAGCGTAGGTACCAAATTTCATTAAAATTGGGCAAGCGGTTTTTGAGTTATGCGCGTTGGTCGTTACAGACAGACAGACAGACAGACGGCGCAACAAAAAAGTTTCAAAATCATCTGAAACGCAAAGATATATAAAAATTTTTGAAATCGGAGCAACTTTTTTTTTCTCGAAAAAATTAGGATCACTATAGCTCACACTACTATAGTGTAGTGTGAGCTAATACACCCAAATAACACATTTTCGGCGTTATCTGAAAAAAAAACATTTTCGTCGAAAATAATAGATTTTCTAGCTAGCCATTGCTCGGAAGGTAAAAATTTATATTTACACTCGGAAGCGAGGGTCGAGACTTCCTAAAGAAATCGAATTTGAGACACCCTATATAGTGGCGTCGAGTGTCATAAAAGTGCAGGAATAGGTACCTAATCTAACATACAGACAGACAGACAGACAGACAACACAACAAAAAAGTTTCAAAATCATCTGAAACGGAAAGATATATAAAAATTTTTGAAATCGGAGCAACTTTTTTTTTCTCGAAAAAATTAGGATTACTATAGCTCACACTACTATAGTATAGTATATGTGTGAGCTAAATATGCCACAATGTTGCTAGCCGACAAGGTTTTAAACAGTGGAAGACCAAGGCCCGTTTTAGCCCTTCAATGTGACGCCGCTGATGTCATATGTCAGAATAGAAAAAAAAAAGATTTTTTCCTTAAAGCAAAACAACTTTTTTTATTAAAATTAATATTAATTCACACCCGACTGCTAGCTTGCCCATATACATATAAGTACGGCCAAGGCATCCGCGCATTTACAGAAGAATTTTTCTTTTTGGCATTTATTCTTCTCGGCACACTCTAAAATTTTTTAAGGCAATGGACAAAATATCGGAGCATCTTTTTTCAAAAAAATATAAAAAATCGAAGGGATTTTTTTAATTTATTGTCTTGTACTAAGGTCACTGATGCGATTATTTTTCATTTTCAATTATTTTTCTTAAAGCCTCTTATTCTTATTTCTAAACAGTAGTAAAATTTTTTTTTGCAAAGTTCGTATTTTTTTAGGAAAAATCATAAACCATAGATATGTTTTGGCCGGCTATGTAACGAAATAGCGCGTATCAAAATGGCGCGTATCAAAATAGCGCGTATCAAAACAGCGCTTTTCAAAACAGCGCGTGTTCAGATTAGCGCGTATCAAAATAGCGCGTGTTCAAAATAGCGCGTATCAAAATAGCGCATGTTCATAATAGCGTGTGTTCAAAATAGCGCGTGTTTAAAATAGCGCGTATCAAAATAGCGCGTGATCAAAATAGCGCGTATTAAAATAGCGCGTGTACAAAATAGCACGTATCAGGTCTGCTTAGGTATATTCACCTAAACAGTTTGAGCAAGGTCAGATAAGTTACTTACTTAACCATTAAATAAACCGATGGCTTGCTATACTTAACACAACTCATATTGTTCGACTAAGGGGTCTTTTTCTAACATAATTTTTTCAAAAAAAACTTCCCTGGCTTCTTTTCCGGGATCCTAGAGGGTGTGTAACCAAACCGAACCGAACCGGAGGGAACCAAACCGAACCCAAACATTTTTTCCAGTAACTCCCTGACCTTTTTCCACCAAAAAAAAATGTCACCAAGTCACAGGTTAGAATAGAAACCTACCAAAATAAGGATCGGGAAGCTAATTTAGGGTAATAATTTTTTGAAAAAATGTTTCGGTTTGGTTCGGTTCATTTCAGTTCGGTGCGGTTTGAATCGGTTCGGTTCGGTTCGGTTTTGTTACACCCTTTAGGATCCCGGGAAAAAAGTAAGGAAAGTTTTTTTTTTGAAAAAATATGTCAAAACGCGGTATTTTTAGACGCGCTATTTTAAGACGCGCTATTTTGAACACACGCTATTTTAAACACGCGCTATTTTGATACGCGCTTTTTTGAATACGCGCTATTTTGAACACGCGCCATTGCGATACGCGCTGTTTTGATACGCGCTATTTTGAACACGCGCCATTATGATACGCGCCGTTATGATACGCGCTATTTCGTTACAGAGCCGTTTTGGCCAATTAAGAAGATAAAACATCCTGTAGATTTAAGGAAATTTTTTCCGCACTATATGTTAATAATATAATTAATAAATAAATATTTTTTTTTCGATAGTTTTGCGTTTGATATAAATTATTGTGCGTTATTTCTTTTATGGCCTGAACAACTCAGGACACAAGTAGAAACCTACAAACACGTTTTTTATATTATTTTTGGTTTTGCCACACTTGGTTTTTTATTAAATGTCACCGCAGTAACCAAGAAACAGTCACACCTTTGTTTGTGTGTGGTTCGCTATCCATTTGGTATGATGTGAAGTAACCCTGACCATAATTTTAGATATTTTTCAGACTTTTTATTGTTTTTGTGTCATTTTATGTTGTACTTTTTGGTATTTGGTTCATAAAATTTTAGCTTACAATATAAACTAATATTTGAAGAAAGTTGACGTCCTTAGATTTTACAGTGGGAAGGGTTAGCGGGAAATAAGGACAACGTTAGAGGTTTAACCCTCTTTATTTTCTGGCGACGCACAGAGAGAGAACCCATAAAAGTGACCAAAAATATGATACTCAGGATATGAAATTTAAGTGAAAAAAACGCTTGAAAATTATCCTCCTTGCATCTCTTTCTTTATTTAAGGCATCCATGAAAAAGTGCGTACAACAAAACAATTGATAGCGCTTGTCAAAGGTAACGTCATTTTAATTGTGTTTCATATGCATTCTTTAAAGTAAAATATTTGGTACTTTCAAAGGTCATTTTCGCTGTGACAGAATTTCTTAGAACTAAAAAGTAAATGGCTAGCATTAACTACGGTAAGTATAGATTTGTTTAGTATAAATTTATTTAGTTTATTTTTTAATGTTATTTAGATAATTAAATTCTAATCAAAACGTAACAGAAATTGAGTTTTATTTTAAAACTGTAGTTTCAGCTGGCTCAAAAGTTAAGGATCCATTCGAATCCATCACAAACTTTTATTACTTCATTTTCTACAAAACCTCATCTTTAATGTGGTATAATCATTTTTTGCGGTTTAACTCAAGAAAACGATTTCCAGAGTTTCAAGCATTTGCATATTGTGTGTCATTTTAACAAGCCACATTTCGGTCTAAATCTCCCACACATTATAATTTAAATTTAATAAAAAAATATCACTCTGTTTTAATTTATTGAAAACTTTTCCTAGTTAAAAAAGGGACTAAACTTTCAGGGCTTTATACAACTCAATGGACTAAACACATTTTAGAATCATATTCTGCCAATTCTTGGGCATTTCAGCTTAAAAGGTTAAAATCAATTGGAATAAAAAATATTTATTATTTTCTCCGCAACTATTTATTAATTTCCTAAAAAAATTGAATAAATATTTTTTGAGTTATAAGCTTTGGTTACAGTTATAGAAACATACTGGCATACATACAGACAAAAAGGCGAAATTCAAAAATGCTTCAAATTATTTTTCACAAAAGCAAAGATAATTTTGGTAAAATCATCGCACTTTTTGTTCTTGTAGCTTTTCTACAAAACCTCATCTTTAATGTGGTATAAGCATTTTTTGCGGTTTAACTCAAGAAAACGATTTCCAGAGTTTCAAGCATTTGCATATTGTGTGTCATTTTAACAAGCCACATTTCGGTCTAAATCTCCCACACATTATAATTTAAATTTAATAAAAAAATATCACTCTGTTTTAATTTATTGAAAACTTTTCCTAGTTAAAAAAGGGACTAAACTTTCAGGGCTTTATACAACTCAATGGACTAAACACATTTTAGAATCATATTCTGCCAATTCTTGGGCATTTCAGCTTAAAAGGTTAAAATCAGAATTGGAATAAAAAATATTTATTATTTTCTCCGCAACTATTTATTAATTTCCTAAAAAAATTGAATAAATATTTTTTGAGTTATAAGCTTTGGTTACAGTTATAGAAACATACTGGCATACATACAGACAAAAAGGCGAAATTCAAAAATGCTTCAAATTATTTTTCACAAAAGCAAAGATAATTTTGGTAAAATCATCGCACTTTTTGTTCTTGTAGCTCTCTCAGCCGTCATGATATTTCGATAAAAGTAAAAGAATGTCCGTCTTTAAATTCAGACCAAAAGTGTCAAAATATGTTATAGTTTAAAGAAAAATAGAAAAAAGCTGCTGGTCAACTTTTATTTAACACTTCAAGACAATTTCACGTTAAAAATGCGTGAGAAAAAAAAACGTTGATTTTAAAAGCTGCTAGAAAAAACGTTTATTTCATATATGAAAACAAGCTTAATAGGTCATTCATTAACGTTATAAAAAATAACGTTGCTAAAAGCGGCGTTGTTATAACGACATTATCAAATCAAAACAGCAGTGTTTTTATGTTATTTTCAAGTGAATTCTAAGTAGACTTCAACGTCAAAATCACATTAGGTTCGCGCCTTTCCTACACGAATTTCAAAACGCGACTTTTCTACCGAATATTGAGAGAATTTTACTAGATGCCGCGCGACCTATTGGCGGCATTTTTCACTTTGACGAAATCTATCCGAGAGTGCTTTGGCCTCTAGACTCCAAAAACCTGTTAATGAACTGATCCCTGATCTTTAACGATCACGACGCATCAGTTATTAACCTGATAGAGACACATTAATATTGTGTGCCCAGATAGCAAGGTCACGTTTTTTAAACGTCAAAAAAAGGTCATTTTTAATGACGATTGACGTCTCTAACCTGACGTGTAAATGACATTTGAATGACGTTCAAAAGACAAACCCAAAATGACGTCATTTTTAGACGTTTTAAAGACGTCGCAATATGACGTATTTGGGACCAAAACAGAACATCAGTGACCTATTTTATGACTATTTTTAAACTCGTCTGAATATATGAAATATTCCCTGCAGTTGGGAACACCGAAGGAAACTTAGACCTGGAAGGCCTGGACTCAGAAGAGAAGAGTGGCCTGGAACAGGCAGTGTTGCCAACTATTGGAAAGCGAAAATCCGTAGCGTGAACGCGAAAAATCTGTGGAAATCCGTAGGTTCAAAGACTAAAAACAAAAAAAGGTGCTTTTTTTACAGTTAAAAAGTTTATATTGGTGTGATTTTTTCTTTTTTTGACAGTGACAGGAGTGCACAACTTTTTTGGTTCGGAATTGCACGAGAACGGTACGGTACCTACTGCTCCGTTCCAACGGATCCAAATAAACTTTTTTGCAGTTTTTTTAAACGGATAAACCGTTATAATTAGAAGAAATAAAAAGTACGTACAACCTTTTTTATTTAGTTAAGGTACGTACAACACTAATATTTTCTAGTGCAACATACATAACGTAAAACATAGTTTAACTTTCTTGGCGCGAAGCGTTGTTTGACTCCCCATCAAACAACGCGCGAAGTAATACAATTCGTTCTAAATAATGTTGCAACGACCGTCCGCTAGATGTCTAGAAAAATAAGGTCGCTGATCCAAGCAAAACGTTTTTACAAAATGATTAAAATGTAGGAAAAAAGTAAAGATAATAGAGACCTATTGCAATAGTGCCAGGCACAAATTGTGCCGAGCACTATATTAACAGTTTCGCATTACAAACTGACGGTTGATCTTTCAAAATTAACATACCAAAGTCGAATATTTATAAATCCCGTCGTTTATTTTCCATTAATAGTGGCGTCACTATTAAATCCGGCTCTTATAATACACAAAGGCCTTATTTTGAAAGGACACAGCTGTTCTTATAATGAGAAACTGTCAATATAGCGCCCGGCACAATTTGTGCCTGGCACTATTGCAATAGGTCCCTACTGAGGACTGATAAGAAGGAATGAGGCGCGGCCGCCGTTGTGTTTCGATGTTTATCGTTTTTTAGTAAAATTGCCAAAAATCTGTAGATTTGGATCCAAAATCGGATATCGGAGATCGAAATCCAAAATCCGTAGATCTACAGATAAATCCGTAGGGTTGGCAACACTGGGAACAGGTACAGATCAAAATAGACCAAACCTAGACTCCCCATCTAGAAGCGAAAGAAGTCTTGAAGTTTGTCTTGATTTAATATTTAATTAATTTTACATACATACCCCCACATTTCGTATAAATCCGGTTAAGTACTGACTGGGGCACCATCTATGTAAGTATGAGTGTATGTCCCTTGGACAAAGTATGCAGTGTGGGTAGTGACCAATATATGACGTGTTTAAGATGTGAAAAACTACACTGCGAAAAGACGCCAAATAATTGACGCCTTAAAGACAACATTTTTTGGTAGATTCGCTGGTCATCCAAATGACCACTTTTCGACGAAAAAAATACGTCATTTGATGACCCCTTGCTACCTGGGTGATAGTGCTTACTGTTAAAAAATCTTGTTTAGCTTTTAAAGAAAACATAATGTATATGTATAGAGATTTTGTCTTGCCTTGAGCGCGATCCTTTAAAATTTTCTTGAACTGCTGTAGTCTTAAACTAGTGAACTTTCAGAACTTCTTTTCGCGTCGCTTTTAGGTTAAAAAAAGTTCGTAAAAAAAAACGTGACAAAAAAGACGCAGGTAGAGGCATTCCTGGGTTTGAGAAGTCTTAATCTAGTGGTGTTTTAGAACATATTGTGGAGGACTTTTCAAGTGTGAATTTGGCACATGAAAATAACGACGGTAAAAAAGACTTTATATACACAGCACCAGAAAATTCACCAAAAATGATGAGCATGATTCCTCGTAGTCTTTTAGTTATCTTTAAGCATGTAGATTTAACAAAACAAATATTACATGGTATGAGGTTGTTTTCTAGTAAAAAATAACTTTGTTATTTTTGTGCACGTTAATTTAACGTTGATATGATTTTTGTGCTATATGGGCTAATTCTAAAAGGCGAACGCAATGGTGCTCAATTGATAAAGAAATAAGCCAATAAAATTAAGTACATCATATTGCCCCATTTTCCCCTGTGGGCTTATACATCCGGACTACTAGGCGCTTTTTTACATCTTTGCGCAATTATATCGATTCAAAGAGTTTAATCAGGGCCGCATTTAGAGACTATTATTTAGATTAATACCATACATACATCTGAACCTTTGTTACCGGTGTAAAAAGTGTTTTACTTTCATCCATATTTACTCAAATTTAAGGATAAGAACTAAGTAAACGGTTAAAGAAAAACTATTTAACCGACAACAACAAATTAAGTACGTAAATCATTTAAATGTTCGTTGAGTTAAATAAATATATGTCAAACACACCACTTATTTGACTTTTTAAACACATTTTTATTAGTGTACTTGGAAAAAAACACAATAAAATGGTATGGAAGGGTCTAAAAGAGTTAGATTAGAAATCCAATAATGATCTACCGCCTACTTTAGATCAACCTGAAAAAATAAACAATTTCTTTTTGGAAAAAACAAAAATACAGTCTCCTGACTTAGAGTTCTTAAATTTCTATTCAACAGGCACTTTTAAAAATTTTAGCTCTAAATTTAGTTTTACATTAATTGATCAGCAAAAAATATTTGAATATATGTTGGCCATTAAATCAAACTCTGAAGGTGTTGATGAAATCAATATTCAAATGTTATTAATGTGCTGTACATATGTTTTACCTTTTATAACAAACATAATTAATTCCTGTCTGCTTGAAAACTACTTTCCCAACTGATGGAAAATTTCTCGTGTCACTCCTTTACCAAAAAAAATTACCCTTCAAGCATTAATGATTTAAGACCTATTTCAATTTTATGTACCATGTCCAAAATAATTGAAAAAGCTATGACGCAGCAAATTCAACAACACATAAACGAGTTTGATATTTTGCCACTAAGACAGTCGGGATTTCGGCCAGGATATAGTTGTGCAACAGCCATGTTGAACTTAGTGGATGACATTTTAAGAGACATTGATTCTGGTAAGACATCTGTTCTAATCTTGCTTGATTATTCAAAAGCATTCGATACGATTAACCATGAACTTCTCATCTCAGTTTTACACTACGTCGGCTTTTCGGAGTCTGCAATAAAATTATTAAGATCTTACTTAAGCGCTGACTCCCAAATGGGAGACGTAAGCTCATATTTATACATTTCACATTACTGCTTGTTTGGATAATTGCCGATCCTATAACTATGCTGATGATACCCAACTTAAATATTCATTCCTTTTTAAAGATATTGCTTTGGCAGAAGAACATATATACTCAGACTTAAACAAAATATGCCAATATTCAGAAAAACATCAGCTTTCTATCAATCCTAGCAAATCAAATATTATGATCTTTGGAAAAAACAAAATTGAGGCTGATAATCGTTTGAAAATTGAAGTATTGGAAAGTCCCTTGTCTTTTACCAGATCTACACGAAATCTTGGTTTAAAAATTGATACGGACCTAAGATTTACTAATCATGTGACTAAATGCCTTAAAATTGCCTACATGAATCTAAAGATTTTATATCAACACCGCCACATATTATCTCAAAAACTTAAAATACAGCTATGTGATACATTGGTATTAGGTATTATCTCATTTTAACTTTTGCGATGCAGTGTATGACCCGTGTTTAACTCACAAAGATAGAGAGAGAATTCAAAGGGTTCAGAGGAGCTGTCTTAGATTTATTTTTGGTCTTAGAAAATATAAAAGGATTTCATACAAGTTAAAAACCGCTAATTGGCTAAGCATGGCATCAAGACGTAAACTTCATTCTGCATGCTTATTTCATCAAATATTTGTTCCAAAAAGTTGCCTATCAGACGCATGTGTACAATCTCGGGTTGAGGCTAAGAGGTAAGCTAACTATACCATCCCATAAGCAGGCAATATTTAACAGATCATTTTCCTACAACATATGCAAAATTTATAATCAAATTCCGATAGCCCTAAAAGACCTTAACCTCACAAAATTTAGAATTTCATATAAGACCTTTTTACTTTGTCATTAATTTTCTTCCCTATGGACTGGAGCCTTTATTGTTTATTTTTAATTAAAAATATAGTTTTTCTTCTATTTTTCTTTCTTGACTATAAAAATAATTTTCATTAGTGTGCCTTTTCTTATATTTTTTTTTCCTTTTTTTTTCTATTAAACTCACCAGATATATAATAAATACAAAATATACAACAAGTTGTACCTACTGTGGGTACAAATTATGAGGGCTAAAATTTAATATCAGTTGTTCTTATTTACTTTTAAATTTCAAATTTTACAATAATACTTTACTGCCTTTTAGTCCTTTTGTGGTGATAGTAGTTTAAGTTAATTTAAATTAAATGTATATTTTATTTTTTTATACCACAATAAACAAATTCTATTCTATTCTATTCTATTCTAAGTGGAAATATATATTTGGAAAAAAAACTTCAATCGGACTTCTCCTCTTTTTATAGGGAATAAAATAAAGAGGTTTTTTCCTGTCTCTGTGTAAAGGTATTTTTGTAGGATATATTATAATCTCTCTCAGACGAATGCATTTAGCAAAAGACAGCAATATAGAAAGGTCGCGAAAAATGAAAAATCGCAAAATTACCATACTAAATCGTAATAAATTACCAAAAAATGCGTGTTGAAAATTGTTTTAAAAGGATTCACTCAAAAGAAAAAAATTACAATCGAACTTAAAAGTGTGCTGTTTTGTAGATTAGGCAGCGAAAAACTTTTTTGCTTTTTTAAGAGTTAAGAAAGGAATTGAAAAAATGCAAAAAAAACTAATGAGTCTTAAACTAGTGGACTTTTTGTACTTCCTTTTGCGTCACTTTTAATTTTTAAAAAAGTTATTAAAAAACCGAGACAAAAAATTACGGAAAATAATTATTTTTAACAAGTCTTTATCCAGAGGGCTTTTTTGAATAAAAAACATATAGAAAAAAAAACGTGACAAAATAATATGCAAAAAGTTTAGGTAGTAGGTTTGCGAAGTTATGGATCGTTCATACTCGTCTTTTGTCTAGTCTTTTGTCTTGGTTTAGTCATATGTCTTGTCATAAGAAAGTTAAAACCACTGTTTCTTATGGGAGTGTTCATACAATGCTTTTGCTTTTGTTTTTGTCTTAAGAGTTGCCAACTTTCAATCCTTAGGACAACGACTAAGACGAGTGACAGACATCAGCTGATATTTGTTGTTTTTTTTACAGGGCGTCCGAAAAGCGCAAGCGCGCGGCCGAAATTTTGAATTTACCGCCATTAATCATGTTTTTAACAGAAAATCTCAACATAACCTCAAAATTTTATTTGTTTTTATTTTCTTTTTCGCTTTTGTTCTTTCGTGTCTGTGTTTCGTGCACAAATTAGGTTAAATAAGATTGTTTTGTGTAGAAAATGACTTTTGAAAAGGGGCCTTTTTATTGAAATTGATTTTTTTTTCAGTGGGTTATGACTAAGACTAATCAAAAACAAAAGACGAGTATGAACAGCCGATTTTGTTTAAGACAGCTAAGACTAATCAAAGGACAAAGACTAATCAAAAACAAAAGACTAAGACGAGTATGAACAATACTTTAATCTAGTGGCGTTGTAGAATATCTTGTGGAGGACTTTTCAAGGGTGAATTTGGCATATGAAAATAAGAAGGGTTAAAAAGACGTTATATACACAGCAGCAGAAACTTCAGCAAAAATTACAATTTTTATAGCCCTCCTTGTTTCTCATCATCTCAAATATTTCTAAATAAACAAAAGGTATCTCCCTCAAAAACAAAATCTAGGTGTTCGATGGTTTGTTCATAAACTTGCAACGATAAGTATGCCAAAAAACCCAATGTTTCCTTAAAAAACACCCTGTATTTAAAAATAATTGCGTTTTTGATATAATTCTATTTTGTAGCATACTAGCTAAAAGGGTAATATCCATTCAGAACCAAATTGAAATGCTTTAATTTATAATAATTTTAATCAACATTCCTAGTCCACCTCTGCTGCAAATTGCCAATGCCAAGTCTACAAATTGTCACGGTAACTTTATACTAACTCGAGATCTCGCATAAATAACACTCTTATTTTCGGTCGGCTTCCCGGTTCGCGCGGTTGTAGGTATTTATACTTGATATTAAATAACTAAATGGCTGAAAAAGTACCAAAAATCAAATTTAACAATGGTCGGGAATTTCCACTTTTTGGACTTGGAACATGGAAGGTAAATGACACTATTTTACAAAATAATCAAAGATTATACCTATTTAATAGGAATTTTCAATTTTCCTCATAACCAACTAACACGAACGAAACACACGAATACTAATATTTAGGCTTTTGCTTTTTTTATTTTTGCGGTTGAGGCGTGACATATTTACAATTTACATTAGTCCCTGTATGTGACAGATATTGGCGGCCATATCTGTCACATACAGGGACTCTAATTTACATTATAGCAGGGTGACCAACATTGGCGTAGCTAGGGGGGGGGGCAGGGGGGCCTGCCCCCCCCTAAAGTCCCTCAGGCCCCCCTAAGATATTTTAGGCCTCCCCTACCGACTACTAGTAAAAGAACATGACGCTGAAAATACATACTTTTCTATTATTATTCGGGAAATATTCAAATAAAATAGGTGCATTAAAATTTAAAATCATTCAGATAATGTTTACATTTCAGGAAAAAGCCCTTGTCTTGCGGAATTAGGCTTTTTCTCTTTAAATTATCGGTAACTTTTCTGCACTTATGCAATTTCCCGAAAATATTTTTTAAATTTAAACATAATCATGCATATTGAATATTTCATACATATTGGCGACATCTTGTAAAATATTATAGAAGTCTAAGTTAAATTTTGCATTTAATAAAGACAGCGACCTTTGCCCCTCTGTTTCCGAAATCGGGTTGTAGATGTCGTAAGGTTATAAACGACCTTTTTAAACTGTTTTTCTAAAATAAATATAATAATCTTTTTAGTTTTTTTGAGGTTAGCGTTTAGTGTCTTATGAAAATTTTCCGATTTTGGTGACAATTTCATAACCATTTTCGTATTAAGTTTTCCCACGTCGTTAAATGGAATAAATTCGTCGACCAATACCGGGAAATTTTTAATATTAATTCTTCTACTCTAAGAGCAGAAATGACCGTTTTAAAGAATTGTATTTTTCGGTTAAATGAAACTGTTGGTCATGATTCTATCAAACAACATATAGCAGAAAACACCTATCCAAACCTCTAAATCCCGGACGCGTAGATCTTCCCGGACGTTGCCCAAATATCCTAAACCTGTCCAGGTCAATCCTGTATGGTTGGTCACCCTGATTATAAGGATATTTTTGCAAACTTACCCAACAAACAATTAAAGTTGTAACGACGAAACCCCAACTAGAAAGAATTTCTTAAAAGTAACCGCAACGTACTCCCGCTACGTCTCAGTATACCATACAGCGACGTTATAATTCCCTAAGTGGGGAACCAATTTCTGGTTATAACTACTTGGCCAAGTGTTTAAAGTCACTGTAGTAACAACTACACTACTACGTCGTAGCCAGGTATCTACTACGTCGTAGAGGCTGTTTTTTTTCCGTAATGGCATAAAAGTTGCGATGTAGTTGCAAATAATATAATCGTTTCTTTTTGGTAGAATTGTTACACAATATGGTGGACACAACAGTAAACAGACTCGCTTAGTTTTTTTGTTTGGTTATGGTTATAATATGAACTATGTTATCCAAAAGTGTGAGAATTTACGAGCAGAGGATCAAAATTCGAGTGCGACGCAAAGTTTTTTGTATAACATGCATTATATATATTGCAAAAAACCGGTGCGCCCGTAAAATTGAGCCGTTTTCTGGTAGCTGATGGAATTTTTGTGTTGTGATTTTGGAGGTTATGTTTTCATAATCGACAGTTAACTCCAACAAATGGTGCTTAAGAAGAGCATTTTTGGTAAGCTTCAACTAATTTGTTTATAAAATAGGATGGCTCTTTAATATGAGCTCATAAATCGACAACAAAAATATTAAATTTTCTTTCTTACATAAAAACATGGCGTCCCAAACTATATTCCCTGATAGTCGAAAAGGTTACTTGAAAGTAGTTGCGGCTTTAAAGTTGATCCAAAAAGTTATTTTGTCTACATTGTTACATCAGATGTTACTATGATGACACAAACTTTTGTGGTCAAAATTAAAGTTATAATGTAGTTGTCGGATACACTTGTTTGGGACTCCAATGAAGCTTAACTTTCTAGTGGTAATTAAGTAGGATATAAAAGTCAGGGCGACTACGCAATAACGACTAAAAAGAAAGTAAAACTTTAGCAACGTCCTATTGTGGTAGAGAAGACTATCAGAATCGACTATCAAGAAACAATCCTATGAAGTAGTTTAGAGGGTCGTTTTTACGAAACATCTACTATTTCCTGATACTAAATAGTAGTTAGAACTAAAAAGTAACAAATTTTGGTTGGGATCACCACATTTCTACTATAAGAAAGTAGCAAAGCCTTTAGAACATGTAGCCGCTACTATAAATGTTAGTTGGGTACTACAACTGACGGGTCACCTAGTAGGGTAAAGGCGGGTAAGAGCACGCGTTTAGTAGAAAATCGCTTGCCAAAAATAATAAAAACAAAATTTAAAAACTGCTTTATTAAACTAATATTGTTTACTCTATTGGTAACAAAAACACGTACAAAAGAAAAACAAAATACTCTAAACTAAAAAAACATGACAAAAATTAAAAGACGCTGCAAGTGCGGACTCTAATGGATCGTTCATACTCGTCTTTTGTCTAGTCTTTTGTCTTGGTTTAGTCAGATGTCTGTTATTTATTTATTTCAACAGTATCTACAGCAAAAAGCCAATTACAGATACTTTCTTACATTAAAAAAAGATTTTATACAATACGTCACTTACATTACACATGATAAAAAACAAATCAAATTACATAATTACTTATTAATTAACTGCTGCGCACTTTTAGATCTATAATTTTTTTAAATTTCTTATAGCTAACATTGTCAATATCAACATCTGATGCATACTTGTTAAATAAGTTGCATAAATTGTAGATAGGAGAGCTTTTAAATAGATTTGTTCGTGGATAAGCTAAATAAAACATATTTTTCGACCTTGAATTGATTCGATTGATGGCAAAAGGAAGTTGTTCAACTATATTACCCAACAAACAATTAAAGTTGTAACGACGAAACCCCAACTAGAAAGAATTTCTTAAAAGTAACCGCAACGTACTCCCGCTACGTCTCAGTATACCATACAGCGACGTTATAATTCCCTAAGTGGGGAACCAATTTCTGGTTATAACTACTTGGCCAAGTGTTTAAAGTCACTGTAGTAACAACTACATTACTACGTCGTAGCCAGGTATCTACTACGTCGCAGAGGCTGTTTTTTTTCCGTAATGGCATAAAAGTTGCGATGTAGTTGCAAATAATATAATCGTTTCTTTTTGGTAGAATTGTTACACAATATGGTGGACACAACAGTAAACAGACTCGCTTAGTTTTTTTGTTTGGTTATGGTTATAATATGAACTATGTTATCCAAAAGTGTGAGAATTTACGAGCAGAGGATCAAAATTCGAGTGCGACGCAAAGTTTTTTGTATAACATGCATTATATATATTGCAAAAAACCGGTGCGCCCGTAAAATTGAGCCGTTTTCTGGTAGCTGATGGAATTTTTGTGTTGTGATTTTGGAGGTTATGTTTTCATAATCGACAGTTAACTCCAACAAATGGTGCTTAAGAAGAGCATTTTTGGTAAGCTTCAACTAATTTGTTTACAAAATAGTATGGCTCTTTAATATGAGCTCATAAAACGACAACAAAAATATTAAATTTTCTTTCTTACATAAAAACATGGCGTCCCAAACTATATTCCCTGATAGTCGAAAAGGTTACTTGAAAGTAGTTGCGGCTTTAAAGTTGATCCAAAAAGTTATTTTGTCTACATTGTTACATCAGATGTTACTATGATGACACAAACTTTTGTGGTAAAAATTAAAGTTATAATGTAGTTGTCGGATACACTTGTTTGGGACACCAATGAAGCTTAACTTTCTAGTGGTAATTAAGTAGGATATAAAAGTCAGGGCGACTACGAAATAACGACTAAAAAGAAAGTAAAACTTTAGCATCGTCCTATTGTGGTAGAGAAGACTATCAGAATCGACTATCAAGAAACAATCCTATGAAGTAGTTAAGAGGGTCGTTTTTACGAAACATCTAGTATTTCCTGATACTAAATAGTAGTTAGAACTAAAAAGTAACAAATTTTGGTTGGGATCACCACATTTCTACTAAAAGAAAGTAGCAAAGCCTTTAGAACATGTAGCCGCTACTATAAATGTTAGTTGGGTAGGACAGTCAACATCTCCTTTGAGAATTCTATACATTGTTGTTAGAAAAATTTTAGTTCTTCTTTGGTTTAGTGATAATCTGTCAAATATTTTTAATAAGATCTTGTTGTCACAACCTCTTTGTGGATAAATCCCAAACTTTCTAAAGTGCATGGCTTTTAAAAATTTTCGTGGAACTCCCTCAATCACACCAATCCAAATGTCATATTGGGGGGACCAGATAACACTTCCATATTCCAATAACGGCAATACCAGACTGTCAAATAAGTATATGCCTACGTCAATGTTAAAACTTTTAGTATTTCTAGTCTTGTCATAAGAAAGTTAAAACCACTGTTTCTTATGGGAGTGTTCATACAATGCTTTTGCTTTTGTTTTTGATTAGTCTTTGTCTTAAGAGTTGCCAACTTTCAATCCTTAGGACAATGACTAAGACGAGTGACAGACATCAGCTGATACTTGATGTTTTTTTTACAGGGCGTCCGAAGAGCGCAAGCGCGCGGCCGAAATTTTGAATTTACCGCCATTAATCATGTTTTTAACAGAAAATCTCAACATAACCTCAAAACTTTATTTGTTTTTTTGTTTCTTTTTCGCTTTTGTTCTTTCGTGTCTGTGTTTCGTGCACAGATTAGGTTAAATAAGATTGTTTTGTGTAGAAAATGACTTTTGAAGAGGGCCTTTTTATTGAAATTGATTTTTTTTGTCAGTCGGTTATGACTAAGACTAATCAAAAACAAAAGACGAGTATGAACAGCCGATTTTGTTTAAGACAGATAAGACTAATCAAAGGACAAAGACTAATCAAAAACAAAAGACTAAGACGAGTATGAACAATACTTAAGAGTACGCAATATATTAGCTTTAAATCTCAATCTGAATCTTGGCGACAGGTCTCACAAAGAAAAAATCCGGAGCCTGGGTATACGGTACAATTCTCATGGTACCAAGCAGTACATTGATCACATTGTATCCAATCTAAATCCCGATGATCAATGTATGGTTCTTTGCATCTAGGACAAATACATTTTGTACTTGCATTGGATTTCTTAATTTTTTTTTTATTGTCAACCATTATTCAACATGCGGAGTCTTTGTCTGCGGACTCTTTGCCAACATGTTCTTTTAAAACAAATTTCATAAAATAAAGGATATGTTCACATAACCTCACAATACGCACTTTGAATGTTTAATGAAGTTTTTTAAAAAAATATACACAAAACTTTTTTAATTGCTAAATCCCAATGGTTAAAAATTACATCATGAAGGTATAAAACAGCTTTTTTACGTCTATTTCCAAATACATCATTCCATAAATTGTAATTTTTGCTAGCTTGTGTGTAAACACATCGTATTACTGTTTTCACACTAACAATGTTGCCAGTTCGGCATTAGCTTGTCTAAAAATTGCACTGTGTACTCTTAGAAGATGCGGACTCTTACCCTTCTTTACCCTAACCGAGAGCACCTTATTGCCAGTTTTCGAAAAGAACGGCACTTTTGTTTTTTTGAAACAAAAGTCTACATATTGGCAAAAAGACTCTTAATTCTACTGAATAAGTCACACAACATTGATTACAACTATTTTATTTGGAGTTCAAACTTTATTATAGCTGACCTACTTGCCATTGTTACCAACCCAATAAAAATAAAATAATTAATAAAAATAAAAAAAATTTCGTTTCCATTTTTGGCGTTTAACTACGGTACAGGTCAAGGTTTTTTAATTGATTGATAGGACCTCAGAGTAATAAAATATAAAGAGAAGTAGTAGCCCCGTTTTCGGCGGTCATTCATTCATTTGTTGGTAAACCTTGTAGCTTTTCCGCTGTTGCCGTCTCCTCTGCCTCTGTTAAATTTTATAAATAATAAGTAAGGTTCAAATTCTCACCTTACCAAAATATATAGTGCTTTGAGTTGAGTAGGCTATTCAAAATTTGTCATGCGTGACGTCAGGTATGACGTTTCTCATACGATACCGTCTGACTAGCTTCTGTGTATGGATTCTTCAAACGGGTGAGAGTGAGATTGAGAATCTCCCCACGTCAGGATTAGTAGAGATGCGGAAATTAAGTGAGATCGCATGCGCAGTTTGACTTTCACCGGATTTTACTCCTTCTCACCGATTCAAGAATTTATACACTGAAGAAAGTTACGAAATGTGGAATGTAACAAAACAGTGGAAATTTGTTATAATTTGCATTGGCAGATCCAGGGGGGGCGGAGGGCAGAGAGGCCCGTGCCCGGGCCCACCCTATCAGACATATAACTTATTTTTAAGTTAAAGCACAAACAAACAAAAAATTTTGCTTTGGCCCCTCCTCTCCGGAAATCCTGGATACACCAGTGATAATTTATATTTATTTAACATCAAACTAGCTTTTATACCATTTATTTAATAAGCAGTTAACTTTTGTTTAAAATTGTCTGAAAAATCCCATTGAAGGGAGCGTCACGTGACCGAATTCCTCTGCGACTGAACTCAACCACAATGCTTATCACAAAACACGAAAAAAATACCAATAAACTTGTATTTTATTTGACTAGATTGGCCTTGCACGTACCGGGCTATAACAGAGTTTTTTTTCCAAACGACTAAATTACAAAATTTGTCGTCAAAAAATTAAATTGGAAATCAAGCAAAATTAAATATGTTATCAGTGTTTTTAAAGCCTTAACTTTACTAATTACTCGAAGGAACCTAATAGCTATTTGTTTTTGATGTAGAAGCAATTTTCGAAGAACAAATCTGCCAAAAAAACCGCTTGAAAACTGATAAAAACTCATAAAATCTTGACAAGATTGAACTGACTTGAGTATTATTAACCAAGCAACAATTTATGCCATGTGAAAACTGACGAGATCTAATTAGGCTTTATAAATCTTAAGTCTGGCTGTTAAAAACTCAAAAGATTTCAAAAGATCTTAAAAGGAATTTTTTTTTTCCGCCAGGAGATCGTAGAAGATTTTATTAGTTTACATGAGGCATACATTTTAAGCAGATTTCGGTGGATTTGATCAGCAGGATTTCTATTTTTTTTACAAGATTTTACGAGACTGTACAGGAATTAAACAGGGATTTTACTTTAAAAGTTTCTATCAGATTCTACCAAAAAAGGCATACATTTTGCCGAGGTATGACAAAAATTTAACAGTATTCATCGAGTTAAATGTGACCAGTTTTGACGAGTTTTGAGCAACAAGTTCTTCTATAGGAATTTAAAAGATTATATAAGTATCCAGTTGTAAGCAATTTTGACGAGCCAATTTTTTTTAAAGAGTTTAAAAGATTTATTGAAAATTTAAGCGCATAATAATGAAGAGTTTTTACATTGATTTTTACAAACAAGTTTTTCTATAAGAATTCAAAAGATTTTATGAGTACTTTTTAGGCAGATTTAATCAGCAAACTTATTATATTTATTAGCTCACACATATACTATACTATAGTAGTGTGAGCTATGGTGATCCTAATTTTTTCAAAAAAAAAAAGTTGCTCCGATTTCAAAAATTTTTATATATCTTTGCGTTTCAGATGATTTTGAAACTTTTTTGTTGCGCCGTCTGTTTGTCTGTCTGTCTGTATGTCTGTCTGTCTGTCTGTCTGTCTGTAACGACCAACGCGCATAACTCAAAAACCGCTTGGCCGATTTTAATAAAATTTGGTACCTAGGCTGGGTTTTGGGCCGAGATGGTCCCATTTAAAAATGAACAAAATCCACCGAACACAAACCAAATAAAAGGGTGGGGGTAGATTTCAAAAATTAGAGTTTATGGGGAAATATGGCGTGTGTGATATCAAACGAAAGGTAATTGAGTCTGGAGTTAAACAAAATACATTTTAATTTATTTAAAAAAAAGGGTGGGGGTATATTTCAAAAATTGGAGTTTAAGTAAAAATATGGCGTGTGTGATATCAAACGAAAGGTAATTGAATCTGGAGTTTAAAAAAAATACATTTTAGTTTTTAAAAAAAGGGTGGGGGTAGATTTGAAAAATTAGAGTTTAAGTCAAAACATGGCTTGTGTGGTATCAAACGAAAGGTAATTGAGTTCAATAAAATATACTTCAGTTTTTAGTTATATTAGCTTTCAAGTAGATACACTAAAACTATAGTACCCAGTGTGAGCTTATGTGCCCATAGATTGGCAGAGTATTTAATATGAGACTTTAAAAGTTTTTATGAGTTTCCAGTTTGAAGAAGTTTTGACCCTTAATTTTTTCTATAAGAATTTAAAAGAATTTTAAAAGATTTGACTAGCAATTTTTTGTATGTTTTCTATTTGATTTTAAAAGATTTGATAAGTTTCCATGTTTAAGATATTTTCGCCAGCAAGTGTTTGTTTTAAATTTCTCATGTCTGTTTTGATGTATTTTTAGTCAAAGCCTGGTGAGGTAACTCAAGCTGTTATGGATGCCATTGATATTGGATACCGTCATATTGATGGCGCGTACATCTACCAAAACGAAAAAGAAGTTGGCGCCGGTGTCAAAGCTAAGATCGACGATGGTACTGTCAAAAGGTAACATCCAGATAGAGACGTGGAATAAAATATAATAAGGTTTCTTAGTACCAATTGCCTCAAGCGCGGATTTGAGAAGGGGTAACGTGGTTATTACTAAGGTCACTATATCACGAAGTTAGGAACTTCGTGATATAGTGACCTTAGTTATTACCCCTCCTAGAAAAATAAATGCTTTTTAGTTAATAATTATAAATATAAATATCTAACCCACATAGCATAATCGCGTGTTTAACAC
Organism: Aspidapion aeneum; assembly: GCA_963576565.1. Lineage (NCBI taxonomy): Eukaryota > Metazoa > Arthropoda > Insecta > Coleoptera > Brentidae > Aspidapion > Aspidapion aeneum. Next base: position 9,866,991 of record OY755040.1, read on the forward strand.
GTAAAAAAGGCGTGAGAAAAAAAAACGCTGATTTTAAAAGCTGCTAGAAAAAAACGTTTATTTCATATATGAAAACAAGCTTAATAGGTCATTCATTAACGTTATAAAAAATAACGTTGCTAAAAAAAGCCATTATCAAATGCAAAACAGCAGTGTTTATACGTTAGTTTCACGTGATTTTTATCAACGTTAAAATCACATTAGATTTACGCCTTTTCTACCAAATATTTTTGAGATTTTACTACAGTGCCACCTATTTTCGGGATTTTTCACTTTGACGAAATCTATCAGGCAGTGCTTTGGCCTCTAGATTCCAAAAACCTGTTAAGGAACTGATCCCTGATCCACGATCACGACGTATCTGTTATTAACCTGATAAAGACACATTAATATTCTGTGAAAGTGATTACTGTTAAAAAATCTTGTTTAGCTTTTAAAAAAAACATAATGTATATAGATAGATATATAGATATTTTGTCTTGCCTTGAGCGCCATCTTTAAAATTGTCTTGAAGTGTTGTAGGCTTAAACTAGTGAACTTTTATAACTTCCTTTCGCGTCTCTTTTAAGTTAAAAAAATGTTATTAAAAAACGTGACCAAAAAAGACGCAGACAGTTAGTAGGTTTGAGAAGTCTTAATCTAGTGGCGTTTTAGAACATGTTGTGAAGGACTTTTCAAGTGTGAATTTGGTACATGAAAATAACGAGGGTAAAACACACGTTATATACACAGCACCAGAAACTTCAGCAAAAAGTACATTTTTATAGCTTGAATTCTCCTTGTTTTTAAGTTATCTTAAGCATGTAGATTTATCAAAATAAATATTACATGGTATGCGGTTGTTTTCAAGTAAAAAAAAAATTGTTATTTTTGTTCACGTTAATTTAACGTGATTTTTGTGCTATGTAGGAATTATCCCCCACTAAAAAAGAATGCAAAAAATAGCTATTGCACAATTCGTGCGCAAAAAAGGAAAAACATTTTAGCATTATTTTTAATTACTTATACACAGAGCTGTAAGATACTTCAAGTACAGTACTTGAAATTGTACTTCAAGTACTGTACTTGAGGTACATCTACAATCCGGTAATTGTACTTGGTACTTGAAGTACTTTTAGCACTGGCGTATATAGAAAAAAGTGTTGGGGGGGGGGGGGCAAGACCCGATGAGGCCGTATTTTATGCTATTTTATGTTTGTATTCATGAATTATGTGGAATTTTCTAAAAAAATCTTAGCTTCGGTTCGGTTCGGTTCCTTCTTATTTGATGTTATTATTATTATAAAAATAGTATATTATTAAAATAGGGAAGGTAGCAAGAAAAAAAAGAAAGGAGAGTTCAAATAACTTTTTGTAAAAACTTTTTTTTTGATGATACAAGCACACATAAGACAATCACGTATTTAACAAGTAAACAATGTGTGAGAAAAAAAACGTTGATTTTAAAAGCTGCTAGAAAAAAAACGTTTATTTCACATATGAAAACAAGCTTAATAGGTCATTCATTAACGTTGCTAAAAACTGCGTTGTAATAACGCCATTATTAAATTAAAACAGCAAAGTTTTTACGTTATTTTTAAGTGATTTTTATCAACGTCAAAATCACATTAGTTTAACGCCTTTTCTACATGAATTTTAAAACACGACTTGCATGGCTTTTCTACCGAATATTTTTGAGGTTTTACTAGCAGCAGCGTTACCTATTGTCGGCATTTTTCACCTATCAGGGAGTCCTTTGGCCTCTAAACTCCAAAAACCTGTTAAGGACCTCCGCCCCCCCCCCTTATATACGCCACTGACTTTTAGCAATGTACTTGATTTTGTCAAGTAAAGTACTTCAAGTACTTTAAGTACATTATAAGTACTTCAAGTACAATAAAATATTTTTGAAGTACAATGTAGATATAGGTGAGATATAACTTTAATCGCCGAAAACAACCTCAGTGTTGCCCCCTGTCCGGTTTTTCAATCATCATCATCAACTTGGCATTGAAGTCCGGCATTGTAGCAACCTCGATAGATACGTCTTAATTAATCGCCCACACTTATCCAAAGAATAATGCCTATAAGATTAATTATTTGCACGCACTTTCATTATTTTGTGGAACGTGAAATTCAAATTCATTTTGAGAAACTACTACAGTAGTCATGCCATCTGTTGAGGGGTGTCGGTAGTACGGTAGTTACTTACTATATTTTAAAATGTTTGACTTTTGGGGTAGGTCCCATTTACCTCGGAGTTCGGGGTAACTGTGACACCCCTATTGCAAAACTATAAAACGTTAAAAACATTTTGATGCGACTGAGTCAATTTTGCAGCGTTTTGTGTAAGAGAAGTATCTCTTTCCATTACCTTTCTATGGCATTTGTTTGTAAAATGATGAGTTCAGAAAAAATAAAATGCAATTTAGGTATACAGTGTGTCCCAGACCCCTTTTAAAATCTAGAGGAAAAATTTTTTTAGTGATCCAAAAAATTACTCGAGTACACTCTTTCGATTGGTGGTATGTGTTTTTAACTTTTGGAGTCGATCGGAAGTGGCCTATTTAGGCCTGGAGTCCCTTTTTCAAATAGGGATGGGTATATAATAAAAAAAAATAATGACGTTTAAGAAAAAAATGTTTCAAATAAAAGGTACGTATTTTCTTGCGTAGAATCCAAATCCGTTGCAAAATTATGCCCATCCCTATTAAAAAAACGGACTTTAGGCCTGAATAGGCTACTTCCGGTCGGCGCCGGAATTTGAAAATATCACCAATTGAAAGAGCATACTCGATATGGCTACAATCATTATTTAGATCATTGAAAAAATCCATTCCCTAGGTTTTAAAAGGGGTGGACGGGTGGTCTGGGACACCCTGTATAAGTAATACATATTTACATAAAATAATATTCTAAAAAATAAAACCTTTCCGGTTGAAAATTTTGTAAACATTTTTGACATGTTCCCATTTTTACATCTTTAATTTTTTTAAAATTTTTGACGGTTTTTGACATTTTTTAAAATTTGTTAAAGTTTTTGACATTTTTTGACATTTTTGACATTTTTGAAATTTTTTAACATAAGTATTTGACATTTTTTTTGATATTTTTAGTACTTCTATTGTAAAAGACTTGGGGAAAATCAAGTACTTTTATAATGTACTTGGTACTTGTACTTGAAGTACTTTCATAATGTACTTGTGATAGCTCTGCTTATGTGATATATGTTTTCTGAAGTCACTTATTACAAACTATTTAGGAACCAACATATTTTTTATGTTAGTGGTTTGATTTTTTGTTAAATTTTTGTTTTTTAGGGAAGAACTCTACATCACCTCAAAACTTTGGAACACTATGCATAGACCCGATTTAGTGGAGCCTGCCATCAAAAGAACTTTAAGCGACTTGGGCCTTGAATATTTAGATTTGTACCTGATTCATTGGCCATTTGCTTTAAAGGCAAGTTTTTCTTATTTTTTTAAATTTACAGGTCGTCACATCTAACTGCACATCAAGTAGTATACTACTATTAGAAGTAGTAGCCTGTAAACTAGATTTTTTAGTTTACACTTGAACGGTTAGAGATACTTACTAACCGAAACGTCGTATTTAAAATAAATAAAGACAATGGAAATTCGAAATTGTGTTTCTACTCAATCATTATCTATGAGTTTCAAAAACTTTGTATTGGGTTATGTGGATTATCATTATTTAAACATCTATCACACAATTTTTTTTTGGATTGTTCTCCTGATTTTAATTCTAGCCATGTTTTTTTAATTTTTGAAACCAAAATAAGGGCAATAATAAGAAAAAATTTGTTTTTCAAAAATTAACGGTTTTTGGTGGCCACTATCTCATAATCTGTTACACTTAAAGGTAATATAGGCAAAACGGTTTTGTAGGGAATTTGATGCTTTTTAATTTTAAATTAAACATTTTTTTTGTACATGTGCCGTAATCGAGTTACAGACTAAAATCCGAAAAACGGCACCTTTTCACCCCCCTGCGCCACTGAAGCAGGAGGACTGGGGGTGGGGACTTTTGATATGTTAACGTCCTAACTACCCTAAACATATTCCCGGAGAGAAAACTTCTTCCCCCCTCCATGTACTCTACAACCCCTTAATGGCCATTCATTGACTGAACTACTATCTAATTTTTTTTTTACATTCTAAGGTCACCTAAATAGTTGCCTTGAATGATTTTAAAATTTTATTGATGAAATTCTCTAACAAAATACAATTTTTTCATTAAAAATGAATCGGTAATTTTAGACAAATTTGCTCTTTTGCATTTGAAACTAAAAAAGGCACCGCAAATTTTTCAAAAATTACCGATAATTTTTTAACGAACTCTTTATATTATTACTGATAATTTTTAGTGTAAGTTACTGAAAATCCCGCTCCAAATGCCCAGACATGCATTTTTAATTTTTTTGTGACCAAAATGTCCGAGTCAATTTTTTAAATGTCATGTGGGAATAATATTATAAACAACAAAATAAAAGTAACCTGTTACAAGTTTCCGTGTACGGGATTTTTATGAGCACAAGTCTTAATCTTACATTGATTTTTATTTGTAAGCTCTCCTGACAAATTAACCAAAGTTAGACCCTTGTGGAAAAATCACTTCCTTCGTGGAACAATCACTGCCAGACCAACTTTCCGCGGGGTCAACTCGCCCCCATTACGTCACGCCTAGGTTTAAATTGCAATTTTGGTTCTTTACGGTCGTGAATATTTTTTTGATTTTTTTTCAATAATCGGTATTTCGAAATACATGCATACTAGAATTATGTCGGTGGCGAGTTGGGTCGGCGGCGAATCGGCGGTGGCAAATTCTCCGAAATTCTTAATGAGAAAGGCTGCGATTTTTAAATAAGTCCGCGTTGTGAATAATATTTTAAAAAAACTAATTTTTTACGCAGAGGCTAATTTCTTTTAGGAAGAAGCTTCTCTAAACGGCCAAAATGAAACAAAGCTCCTTCTTCGTAGAATTTTAATTCAGTTCACACCCCGTTTCACCCAAGTCCTGAAACTGTTTCCATATAGATGCTTTAGACCTTTTTGTATTACTTGGTGTCAGTTCTTCTATATTCTTGTTGATTTCTTTCATTGTAGCTTTACCGAATCGCAAGATTTTTGAGAAACAAAATCCATGACAAAATCGCCCAAAACGAGATTTTTTTTTTGTTTTGTGTGAATAACTAAACTGTCATGAAAGCGACAATAGCAACCATGTATAAAATAGCAACGAAATAGCATGGATCACCAGCCAACTTGTTTTTTACCTGTCTAATTATTCTTTTTACATTCTAAGGTCACCTAAACAGTTGCCTTGAATGATTTTAAAATTTTATTGATGAAATTCTCTAACAAAATACAATTTTTGCATTAAAAATGAATCGGTAATTTTAGACCAATTTGCTCTTTTGCATTTTAAATTAAAAAAGGGACCGCAAATTTTACAAAAATTACCGATAATTTTTTAACGAACTCTTTATATTATTACTGATAATTTTTAGTGTAAGTTACTGAAAATCCCGCCCCAAATGGCCAGACATGCATTTTTAGTTTTTTTGTGACCAAAATGTCCGAGTCAATTTTTTAAATGTCATGTGGGAATAATATTATAAACAACAAAATAAAAGTAACCTGTTACAAGTTTCCGTGTACGGGATTTTTATGAGCACAAGTCTTACATTGATTTTTATTTGTAAGCTCTCCTGACAAATTAACCAAAGTTAGTCCCTTGTGGAAAAATCACTTCCTTCGTGGGACAATCACTGCCAGACCAACTTTCCGCGAGGTCAACTCGCCGCCATTACGTCCCACCTAGGTTTAAATTGCAATTTTGGTTCTTTACGGTCGTGAATGTTTTTTCGATTTTTTTTCAATAATCGATTTTTCGAAAAAAAATTTTTTTTCGAAAAACAATTTCTTTTTATATTTTTTAAAGGTATGCATACTAGAATTATGTCGGTGGCGAGTTAGGTCGGCGGCGAATTGGCGGCGGCAAATTCTCCGAAATTCTTAATGAGAAAGGCTGCGATTTTTAAATAAGTCCGCGTTGTGAATAATATTTTTAAAAAACTAATTTTTTACGCAGAGGCTAATTTCTTTTAGGAAGAAGGCGAACTTTTCCCAGTCAACGCTGACGGTTCAACAGCCTTCAGTGACGTTGACTACGTGGATACATGGAAAGCCATGGAGCAGTTGGTGGAGAAAGGCCTTACCAAGTCCATTGGTATTTCAAATTTTAACAAAAAACAAGTTGAAAGGGTCCTGGCAGCGGCCATAATTCCACCAGTCACCAACCAGGTTAGTTTTAGTGTTGACATTTTTCACCATTTTAGATCTATACCTAGAACCAGTGGCGTATATAACGGGGGGGGGGGCCTGGGGGGCTAAGATTTTTTTAGATATTTTCCACATATTTCATGAATACAAACATAAAATAGCATAAAATACGGCCTTATGAGGTCTCCCCCCCCCCCCCCCCGAAACTGTCTCGGGCCCCCCCCGAAACATTTTTTTTATACGCCACACGCCACTGCCTAGAACAGTGGCGTGCAGTGGTAATGAAAGCAGGGTAGGCAAAAATTGGCACTGTTTTGGTACTTACACGCTTACTCCACACAAACACTGCCCACATAGCACAATCACGTATTTTACACGTAAAAAACGCGTGAGAAAAAAAAAACGTTGATTTTAAAAGCTGCTAGAAAAAAACGTTTATTTCATATATGAAAACAAGCTTAATAGGTCATTCAGTAACGTTATAAAAAATACGTTGCTAAAAACTGCGTTTTAATAACGCCATTATCAAATTAAAACAGCAATGTTTTTACGTTAGTTTCAAGTGATTTTTATAAACGTTAAAATCATATTAGATTCACGCCTTTTCTACACGAATGTTAAAACGCGACTTGCATGGCTTTTCTACCGAATATTTTTGAGATTTTACTAGCAGCATCGCCACCTATTGTCGGGATTTTTCACTTTGACGAAATCTATCAGGCAGTGCTTTGGCCTCTAAACTCCAAAAACCTGTTAAGGAACTGATCCCTGATCCACGATCACGACGCATCTGTTATTAACCTGATAAAGACACATTAATATTCTGTGAAAGTGTTTATTGTAAAAAAATTTGGTTTAGCTTTAAAAAAAACATAATGTATATAGATATATAGATATTTTGTCTTGCCTTGAGCGCCATCTTTAAAATTGTCTTGAAGTGTTGTAGTCTTAAACTGGCGAACTTTTATAACTTCCTTTCGCGTCTCTTTTAAGTTAAAAAAATTATATTAAAAAAACGTGACCAAAAAAGACGCAGAAAGTTAGTAGGTTTGATAAGTCTTAATTTAGTGGCGTTTTACAACATGTTGTGGAGGATTTCAAGTATAAATTTGGTACATGAAAATAACGAGGGTAAAAAACACGTTATATACACAGCACCAAAAACTTCAGCAAAAAGTACATTTTAATAGCTTGATTTTTCCTTGTTTTTAAGTTATCTTTAAGCATGTAGATTTAACAAAATAAATATTACATGGTATGAGGTTGTTTTCAAGTAAAAAAAAACTTATTTTTGTTCACGTTAATTTAACGTTGATGTGATTTTTGTGCTATGTGGGGATTTAAGGAAGATTGTTCAACTTTGCTAATTTAAACATTACTGTTAGATCATTATTAACGGAGGTAGCTTTTGAGTAAAATATGGTACGTGGAGACATATGTCAACTTTTGTGACATTTTTAAAAAATCATATGTTTTTTTGAACAAGGTGTTTTGTTTTGTCTGGTTTTTCACGTTAACCTCGGAAAAAAAACCAAAATGCTTTTTCTTTACTTTTTCCGCCATCATTTTTAAAAAGTAAAAGTATTTTTTGTGTAAAATTAGCTTCGAGTAATATAAAATTAAATTTTTTTGGTAAAACATTTTACCAAACCAAAAATACACTTTGGTTTTTATATTTTGAACGCCGCACCGCCATATTGGATTATATTAGACATATGTAATTTATTATGGAATTTTTAAAATCAGCCACCCTTATTTAGTAAAGATTAATATACTTACTACAGGGTTCTTAAACTTCAGTCGCCATCTTAAATGTCAAATCGTAACTTTTTATAATTACTTACACAAGTTCGGTTTCTCTTGATAAAATGCATAATTTTTTTTAAAAGGTAAATTAGGTCTATAAGTTATGAAGGTCTCTTATTAGCTCACACTACTACTATACTATAGTAGTGTGAGCTATAGCACAGAATATATAGGTTATTACCAACAGAAACACGGTCCAGTTAAAGGCACCTTTTAGTTTACAACGCTAGCGCTGGTTTCGTAACTATATTATATTTAAAATATCGCAGGGCTTCTACTGTGCGAGGTTGCCGCCTGATACGAGGTATCCCGCTCGTGTAGCGTGATCACCCAAGCAATTTAGATGTCTTTTGATGAACTTCCCTTCACGTCCCCTCAACCCGCTTAAAAACCCTTGTGTGTGTTTGTGAGCCGCGTCGTTGAAGGTCATCGGTACACCTGTATTTCATTCATTAATTGAGCCGAAATAGGTCTGAGTAAAATTAAATCTCCGCAAAAAATGAATTAAATACAAAGTATAATAAATTTATACCTACTCTGTTACAGTCTAGGATTTTTTTAGATATTTTCCACATACCTATTTTATTAATAATAAAATAAATAGCCGGTAATATGACATCATGGAGCCTTGGCCCCCCCTAAACATCTTCCTGGGTGCGCCACTGAATAATCGACCACTTTTAATTACATTTTCGGTTCAGTTCGGGGGTGGGTTGATATATATACCGGGTGGGCCAAAAAAACCGAACAATTTTTTTTTCAATATAACTTTTGAACTATAACGTAGATTTTAATGGGACAAACTGCACTTGGCAGAGAATTATTCAGAGTTTTGACTAAATATATTTTTTTGTCCTCCATCTTAAAATCCAAGATGGCGGACAAAATTAAATTGTACCCTTCAAAGATACTCCTTTGTTCTTGTGTTGCGAACATGTTTTAATTATTTTTTTAAATCAGTAAAAAAGCTGCAAAATCATTTTGGTGTTTCAAAAAAAAAAATTTTTGTTTCAACCATTGCGCATTGTTTGGAATATTATACGATTGCCTTGCTAATCATGTCTGGATTTATTTCCTTATAAATTAATTACTACTGAACCGATTTTGATGAAATAAAAAACATTCTGGTGAGAATTGATTGCTTTTTAGAGATCATGACCAAAATTTGCCGCCATCTCAAAATTGAAGATGGCGGACAGAATCATACTTGATTCTTCAAAATGACATGTTTATTCTTATTTTCTGAATATATTTTAGTTTTTTTTTTAATTTATAGAAAAGCACATAAAGTTAAAAATTAGTTAAATCGGTGTGGTTGTTCTCAAAAAATCGATTTTTGTTTCAGCCATTGTTTTACAGATTATACGATTGATTGAATTTCCTTATAAACTCATTATTACTGAACCGATCTTAGTGAAATAACAAAAATCATGGGGAGAATTAATTTTTCTTTAAAGAATACAATCGAAATTTGCCGCCATCTTAAAAGCTAGGATGTCGGACAGAAACATACTTGACCCTTCAAAGAGGCACGTTTATTCTTACTTTCCGAAAATGTTTTAGTTTTTTTTTAATTCATAGAAAAACACTACTTTATCCCGCATAAGGAAGTACAAATTAATAAAATCGGCGTAGTAGTTCTTAGAAAACTATCACTTCAGATTGCGGTTATAGTGTGGTGATTCTTTTTTTGATTTTTAAAAATTTATTTTATTTACGGACATCCCTGAATTTTTAAAAATTAAATTAATCTTACATTGTTATACATCATTTAAAGGAAATTTAATTTTCTATAATTAACTATACGGCACATTGTTTATAAAGAGCTTGGTTTTTCCTAATCCGGGTGAAACATATATATATATATATATATATATATATATATATATATATATTTTCTTTTTCTTTTTTTAATTACTCCCGACGGACGTCGCCCTCGCTAGACAATTTATCATTAATCAAACATCACTGTCTTACACATCGTGAAAAAGGGAATTTTATTTTTTACAACTAAGTATAAAAAATATTTTCCTCAATTGCGCTTAGTTTCTGAGAAAATTGGAAAAACCCTGTAATAAAATTAATGTAGTTACTTGGATTTCTCCAGGTTGAAGGTCACTCATATTGCAATTGAAAAAAAAACCCTTTCCTTCACTAACAAAATTTTATCAATTTATTAATTAACATGGAATATGGACTTTGGTCCAAAACAGCAGTCGCTTTTCAATTGCAAAATTAATGTGTTTGGTGATTTGTAAAAATTGATTTAATTTACGGGCACCTGTGTTTTAAAGTTTTAATCTGAAGATAAATCTCACTTTCTTATGGGGCGTTTAAAGAGAAATTTCATTGTCTAAAATCGACTATAGGGCACAATTTATAATAGAGGGCTTGGTTTTTAAGATAATCGGGTAAAACGTGTCACAAACATGTGGTTTTTGTTTTCAATAAACGGACGCCGCTGGAGAGTTTGTCATTAGTCTGACCCCACCGACTTCCACATTGGTAAAAAGGAAATTTAATTTTGTACAATAAAGTCTCAAACAGATCACCTTTGCTGCTAGGGCCGTACCTAAAATCTTTTTTCGGGAGGGTTACTTCTTTTGTTAAGGAGGTGGGAGGGGGGTGTTCGTGAATTTTGGAAACTATCACTTCAGATTGCGGTTATAGTGTAGTGATTCATTTTTTGATTTTTTCAAAATTGCTTTAATCTACGGACGGCCCTAAACTGTTATAAATGAAACTAATGTAGCCTTGTGACACATCGTTTAAAAGAAAATTTTATTTTCTACAATAAAGTATAAATACAATTTTTTGATGTAAAGCTTGATTTTTAAGAAAATCAAGTAAAACAAGTTTCTTTTTTTAATTTTTTTACATTATCCCAATAAACGGACAGCGCTGGAGAGTATTTCCTTAGGCGTACCCCACCCCATTTTTCCATAAAGCTTAGTTAGTTTTTGAGAAAATTTAAAAGAAAAACAAAAATTTCCAGGTTTTAGAGAGTCTTTTTTGTGGTTTTTTGCAGCTTAAATTTCGAAATCTAATATAATTATATATTTAGGTTAGATTTTACACATTTTTGATGCATTTCTTCTTTCAAGACTATTAAAGGATAACGATAACGAATGTTGAATTTTTTATTGATTTGAAGATTGCTGGATAGTTATATTTATTTTCGAACTTATATGTACCTGCATAGAATGAGTTTTTGACTTAAAATTCTTTTTGGAGAAAAACAATGTGTTAGGGAAGAAGAAGAAAACACAAAAATTTTAATTTTAAAAATGTATCCCTTTATGATATGCCTATGTTACGTACACCACTGCTTTCAAAAAGGACTTATGTGCACTACTTGATTTTTCCCAAGTCTTTTACTTTTGCCATGAAAGTACTCCAAGTACATTAAATATGTCAAAAAATGAGAAAAAAGCCTAAAATATCAACAAAAAAAATCAAAAATGTCAAAAAACGTCAAAAACTTCAACAAATATTTAAAATGACAAAAAATTTAAAAAAATGTCAAAAATTGTCAAAAAGTGAAAAGAGATAATTTTATTACACAAAAAGCTGCAAAATTGACCCAGTCGCATCAAAATGTGTTTTATAGTTTTGCGATACACCCGGTTTCCACCTATACGTGCCCACCCTAATTCAAAAAACGCATCAGGTGACACTGCATTTAAAACCGGTACAACGCCATGTACTGTCAGGTGATGCATTTTTTGAATCGGGCTGGGCAAGCATAGGAAACTAGGCTTTAGGCGTGTCACGGTTACCCCGAACTCCGAGGATCATGTATCCTACCTTGCCTTATTTCTCTTTTGGTGGAGCCCTTGGGGCACTGTTCTTACCGTCAATAATTTCTAAATCAATCATAGAAAGTACTATTTTTATAATAGCCCACAAAACTGCTTAAAAACTTGTTTAAATTAAACTAAATAAATAAGCATAACAAACGTAAATATCCAGGTGTATCTAGTCAAACTAAATAAATTTTCGGGTTCTTTAAACCAACCTCCATCAAACGTAGAAATTACGTCTGCTGCAAAGCGAGTTGGTGGATCTCTAAAAATCGAGCAAAAAATACCTGCACTACCGTACTACCGACACCCCTCAATAGATGGCATGACTGCTGTAGTAGTTTCTCACACTTTGAATTTCACGTTCCACGAAGTAATGAAGGTGCGTCAAAATAATTAAGCCTATAGGCATTATTCTTTTGATGAGTGTGTACCTAATTAAATAAGAAGTACCTATCAAGGTTGCTAAAATACCGGACTTCGCTGCCAAGTTGATAAAAAAACCGGAAAAGTGGCAACCCTGAGGTTAACACTTGTTTTCGGCGCATTAAAGTTATATCTCACCTATATCTAAATTGTACCTCAAGAATATTTTATTATACTTGAAGTACTTTTAATGTACTTGAAGTACTTTGAATGTACTTAAAGTACTTTGAATGTACTTGAAGTACTTTGAAAGTACTTGAAGCACTTTGGCTGTACTTGAAGTACTTATAATGTACTTGAAGTACTTTACTTGACAAAATCAAGTACATTGTTAAAAGTACTTCAAGTACAATTACCGAATTGTAGATGTACGTTAAGTACAGTACTTGAAGTACTTGTAAGTACTTGAAGTACAATTTCAATTACTGTACTTGAAGTACCTGACAGCTCTGGTATGCATATTAAATTAATAAAGTTATTTAGTTATTTTAGTTGGATTTCATGGTTTCAAGATATATTTAAAATAAAAAGTTACTATAACTAATTACTTTTTCTAGTTAAGTTAAAAAAATAATGTGTAATTAGTTCAGGCCCCATGGGGTCCGATACTGCGTTTAATGATAGAAGCAACCCACTTGGTATGGATAGATATAAGACTCGCTCGAACATTTTACGAAAGGGAACCATCCCTGGCAGAGGGTTAGTTCCCCCCTTAAACGTGCTTTTTGGCGGTTTTTTGCTGATATCTCGAAAACGGTCAACTTTTCTAAAAATATTCTAAAGATCATTTTGCAAGCGGATAAAATTTCCTTTTTTAACCATGTACATCCCCCCTTTAAAGGCAGTGGTGCACGTTCCATAGGCCTAAGAAGAAGGGGATGTTTAAAATATGTTTTGTTTATTTTTCTTGTGGCATTTTGTATCCTTAACACATTGTTTTTTTCAAGAAAGTATTTTTGTTCAAAACCCCATTGTATACAGTTAAATAGTTAATAAGTTAGACATAACTTTTTAAAGTAGCCGCCTTAAAATAAAACTAAATGTGTTTGTAGAAATCCTCAAATCAAACTAAAATTTTGAACATTAATTTTTGTAACTCACTAAAAAATACTCAAGGTGAGCAAAAAAAATTTTTGATTAGTATTAACTTAAAACTTAATTTTTCAAGTTGATTTCATTTAAATTGGGGGGAGGGGCATTCTGTCTTTTACAGTATTTTTCTAATTTGCAAACTTTTAACTTGGCCAAAAACAACTAAGTAATAGTTATTAAGGTTGACCAAAAGTGCTCTCAAAAGATGTATAACATGCCCCCCTACATCAGTGGCCAACCTTTTATAGGTATTTAAATAGAGGTGTGGAATAAACAATATTTTATTACCCTACATGTCTGGGTTTAAAACTTATTTTTAAAGCTGAAGAAATTTCCTTTCCGACGATGTATATTACTCTCCCCTCACGGCAGCGATAGATCTATCATAGACGCACAAAAAATAATCAATTTTGGTATACACTTGAATCTTTATTTAACAACAACCATGTTCGAACAGTACTAATACACACATTGCGTTCATTAAGAGAAGCAACACACTTGGTATGAATATACAATATACTTCCTCGAAAAAATAACGAGGGGGAACCATCCGCCTACTCTTGGTGGGGACGGTGCAGTATGTGTATTAGTAATGTTCCAACATGGATGTCAAATGAAGATTCAAGTGTATATCAAATTTGACCATTTTTAGGGGGTCTATGCAAGATTAAAAATAAGTTTTAAAGCCAAACATGTGGGAGTAAAATTTAAGAAAAAAAAATAGATTTTTTCCACACCTCTCATTTATTTACATTGAAGATGCTCATAAGATGCAAAAACGAGTTATCCGAACATTAAAATTTAGGAGTAATTCCACGCCAAATCATCCAATGGGGGTACCTGCCATGTCACGAAAAAAATCCAAATTTTGATAACATGTATTAGTTTCCTTAGGAATACCAAATTAACAAATTTTAATTTTTAATGTCGCCGCCCGTATTTTACAGGCCACTTTAAAAGTAAAAAAAAGAAGAAAATCAGTTGTGGCCTTATTTTTTTTCCAAAACCATTAAATACCTCCTCCTAAAGATTGAATTTTTCTGAAAGAAGAAATAAATGGTTTTCCAGGACTTTGCTTTTACTCAAGCCCCCTCTCCCAACCCCCTTGGAAAATTTCTGCATACGCCACTGGGCATTAAAAAAACTAAGTCATGGTAAAAGCCCATGTGATGCGTTTGGAGGTACTGTAAAATTATTTGTTTTACATTAAAATCTCAAACAAACAACAACTGGACACCATTCTTTCACTCCTCTGGATGATTTAACTATAGATGCAAATTTACTTCAAGCTCAGAAAAAAAATTTGATCGGTTTCTGAAATTATAGAACTCAACTTCTTTTCCGATTTTTTAAATATGACAGTAGGTAACTACTAAAAAAGTAAATAAACTTGTAAAAAAATTGTGTAGTGACCGTATGAAGAGAGTTTAGATCATAATTTATTGAACAGTGCTCATATAAATAAACTTTACCTTCTGATAAACCTTAATTTCCAGGAGCGGATCTAGAAACTTTATTTTGGGGGAAAATATCATAATAAATATTTCACAAAACTATTTTGCATAGTGACCAGGAGGTGTATTCTATGTGTCAAAACTAAGTAAAGTTTCAGATTTGGGGGGGGGGGGCAGCCCGTAGATCCACGCCTGTAATTTGTGATGCAATTTAACATCACTAAAAATATTAAAATAACAAAAAAATGTGTAGTAACCTAAGGATTACAGACCCAGATTTTTTAATCTTGTTTTTAAAAGTATATGACACAGTGAAAAATTTACCCTACTTGATTACCACCAGCACCCCGATAGACAGGGTGTTTTTGATGCTGAAGTTGAGGGATTTCTCAGACATTCTTAACTTCTTCGTGGAACTCCAAGGTAACGTCTACTTTTTAAATATATTTTATACAAGGAAGATATAGTCCTTGAGTATAGCTTTCCGACACTGTATCAAAAATTTAAGAAAACATTACATTTATACCCCAAAAAAAAATGAAAACTTTGAAAATTTCTGCGTTTTTTGGATATTCTCTAAATTGCTCTAATTAAGCCAGTATAAAAGATTTTGCTAAACATCACATTTTTTTAAAAACTACTTTTATGCATGTTTTCAAAATTATAGGTTAATTTTTTTTAGGTGCTGTTTACTATGAGCATAATTTTTTTCTTTAAAGCCCCATTTGGCCGTTTTTAGACTTTTTAAATGCGTGAACAACAGACTGTTTCATTTAGTAAGCATGATTAAAGAAAAAAATTAAATGTCACGGCGTGGAATTGTTCTTAGGCCCCTCTTTAAAGAATTAAAAATACTTAGTGTCATTGACATATACATCCTAAACTGTGTCACTTACATAAAGAACAATCCTGAAAAACTTAGACAAGATCTTAGTGGGTCAGAGTTTTACAGTCTCAGAAAAAACTATAGTGTAGCCCTGCCTAGGCATTATTCAACTATGGCTGCTAAAGGTCCTCAAGTGGTTGCAATCAAACTTTTTAACAAACTGCCTGCTAAATTATAGAAAATCCAGAGTAAAAATATCTTCAAAAATAGAGTTAAACAAATACTTTTAAGCCACTAATTTTACTCAATATCAGAATTTATGTTGGTTGGTGGTGTCTGATCTTGCACTGCATGTTTGTTTTTGTAGTAGTAGTAGTAGTAGTAGTAGTGTGGGGTAGGCTCTAGGCCAGGCGACTAGGCACATGAAGCGCCCTTTTCGCCAACCCCCGGGCATCCCCCCTACTGCGTCCTTCCTTCGCTAAGGAATCTGCCCGTCTTCTGTACAAAGGCCATAATTTTTTGATGTAGGTCCTCCGTCCCAAAGGTTTCCTCTTGGAATACCTCTCTTCTTGCCTCCTTGTATGCTTCACATGATGAGAGGAAGTGCGCCGAGGTCTCGTCCTCGGCCCAGCATCGCTCGCACGTCGCGTCGGTCTTCACTCTCATTTTCGCCAGGTGTCCTTGTAGGACGCAGTGTCCGGTTAGGACTCCTACTATGGCTCCCACCTCTCTCCGTGTTCTACGGAGCAGCCAGTCCCTACGGGATTTGCTGTATGCTGTCACGTACTCCTTTGCCTGTCTGGCGTTTCCTGTGTTGGTCCATTTCTTTTGTATCTCTTTCTGGGTCCACTCCGTTAGGGCCGACTTCATTGCCCTCGTGTGAGTCCCAGGAAAGGCTCTGGCCCGACTCATTTTTGCCGGGATACACCCCTGGCAAGTTTGTCCGCTTTCTCGTTTCCTGGGACTCCCATGTGGCTTGGGACCCATACGAGCTCCACCTCTCTTACTCCGGCCAACTCTTGAAATGCATCTGCGCACTCCGGCACCAAACCCGCGGACACGGTTGGTTTGCACAATGCTTTCAGCGCAGCTTGACTGTCTCAACAGATGCGGAGGCGCTTTCCTGTTTCGTTCCTAATTTTTTCCTCCATTTTACCGGCAGTATAGCGTAAACCTCCGCCTGAAAGACTGTTGCATTGGATCCTAGCGAATAGCTTTTGTGTTTTTGTAACTTTGTGTTTAATTTGTGATAAAGGATCAGGCACACCTCTTATGGGACTTCTGTAATCCGTCAAACTTCATGAAATTTTGGTATGTTGTCGACTGAACCTTTCTTATCAAAAGCTCTCATGAGCCCAACTTAAATTAAAGACCAGTTTTTGAAATACAGGGTGTTGAATGTGTTAATGTCCAAGAAGCATAATGGCTTTTTAAAGGGGTTTTCCAAACATAAACGCAATGTTTTTATTTTGTATATTTACGATCTATTTATTATTTTTAATCTGTGCCTTTTAAACATTATCTACAGGATGTTTAAGTAAATATTAGTCGAATGTTTTAATGAGAAATAAGCTTTAGTGTGCTGTAGATTAAGCCTTGCTCATCAGAAGTTTTCATGAGCCCAACTTAAATTAATTTTCAGTTTAATAAATACAGAGTGTTGAAGGTGATAATGTTCAAGAAGCATAATAGCTCTTTAGACGGGTTTTTCAAAGTTATTTACAAATTTAGATTTAGAGTACAGTCGAACCTCTCTAACTCGAACCCCTCTATAACTCGAACATTTTAAGCGGTCCCTGCACTTTTTACATGTATTTTAACCTATGTAACTCGAGTTTCTATAACTCGAACTCTCCATAACTCGAACTGTTTTGGTTGTCCCTTCAGGTTCGAGTTATAGAGGTTCGACTGTATTTATTAGTTTTCTAATGATTCTTTTAATGATAAAGCTGGACTTATTTAGTATTTAATACAGGGTGTTTTGACAAATATCATTTTTTAAATACTAATTAAAAATCTGTGTATTGTATATATTATTGAGCATCTTACTATTCATTTAGCGAAATTGTGGTGCAAAAAAACTAAAGCATATTTATAAAAAAAAGCCTTTTTTTAAAATCCTCTACCAAAATACTGGATGAAAAATCATTTCTTGTTTGGACAACCCGTCCAAAGAGCTATAATGCTTCTTAGACATTATCACTTTCAACACCCTGTATTTCAAAAACTGGTCAATAATTTAAATTGGGCCCATAAGAACTTTTGATAGGAAAGGTTCAATCTAAAACACAGTGACGTTTATTTCTCATTAACACTTTTGAATTTCAAAAGGTGCGCCACTGATGTAGGGGGGCGTGTTATACAGCGTTAGAGAGTACTTTCCATCAGCCTTAATAATTGTTACTTAGTTATTTTTCCCAAGTTAAAAGTTTGCAAATAATTGGGAAAATACTGTAAAAGAGCACTTTTGAGGGGGGCGAAAGGGGGGAGGCCCCCCGCTTCCACTTTAAAGTAGGTCAACTAGAAAAAGTCAGTCTTAAGTTATTACTAACCAAAATTATTTTTTTTCTTATTCTTATTATTATTTACTGAGTTAGGTACAAAAATGAATGTTCAACTGTTTCATTTAAGGATTTCTACAAAAAAAATTATTTTTATTTCAAGGCGACTTTTTAAAAAATATATGTCTAGCTTAATAAGTATTTAACTGCATACAATCGGCTTTTATGAAAAATATCTTTTTGAGAAAAAATTGTGCTAAGGATTAAAAATACCACAAAAAACAAATAAAGAAAAGATTTTAAATATGTTTCTTTTTTTCGTACGCTAATGGAACGTGCACCACTGCCGTCAGATACTAGGATACATCGTTGAAAAGGAAATTGTATCTGCTTGAAAAATGATCTTTAGATGATTTTTGGAAAAGTTGACTGTTATCAACTATCAAAAATCATGTTTAAAGGGGGGAACAACCCCCTGCAAGGAATGTTCGGTTCATGTTGCTTATTTTATTAAACGCAGCATATCGCTTGAACCTCGGATGTAGGGCCTGAACTAAAAAACAAAACCAGAAAAAATACTCTGCCAATATATGGGCCCCTAAGCTCACACTAGGTACTATAGTTATAGTTTACGTGTGAGCTAATATAACTAAAAACTGAAATATATTTTATTCAACTCCAGACTAAATTACCTTTTGTTTGATACCACACAAGCCTTGTTTTGACTTAAACTCAAATTTTTAAAACCTACCCCCCCCCTTAAAAAAAGCAAAAACTAAAATGTTATTTGTTAAACTCTGGACTCAATTACCTTTCGTTTGATATCGCACACGCTATATTTTCACTTAAACTCTAATTTTTGAAATATAGCCCCACCCTTTTTTTTAAATAAATTAAAATGTATTTTGTTTAACTCCAGACTCAATTACCTTTTGTTTGATATCACACACGCCATATTTTCACATAAACTCTAATTTTTGAAATCTACCCCCACCCTTTTATTTGGTTTGTGTTCGGTGGATTTTGTTCATTTTTAAATGGGACCATCTCGACCCAAGACCCAGCCTAGGTACCTAATTTCATTAAAATCGGTCAAGCGGTTTTTGAGTTATGCGCGTTGGTCGTTACAGACAGACAGACAGACATACAGACAGACGGCGCAACAAAAAAGTTTCAAAATCATCTGAAACGCAAAGATATATAAAAAATTTTGAAATCGGAGCAACTTTTTTTTTCTCGAAAAAATTAGGATCACCATAGCTCACACTACTATAGTATAGTATATGTGTGAGCTAATATAGCCGGGCTATATTCTTTGTGATAAAACTAATGGAATAAACGAGCTTATTTCTTAACGAGCCTGTATAAAATTTAGATTTCTACTGTTTTAGCTCTTATTTGTTCATAGTTTCGTTATGTGCAGTAAAAATTGTAGGTGAAATATAAGAATAGTAAGAAATATAAAAACTAATATCTTCATAACTAGAGAGAGAAAATAAGATATATTTTTTCCTAGTGTAACACTAAGTTACGAAAATATGCAGGTAAAATTTTATCAAAATCGACCGAGCCGTTTTCCACAAATAACTTAAAAATCATTTAAAAGCCAAAACAACGATTTTTGTTAATAGATCCTTTGGCTAAACCAAAAGCAATGGCATTTTTTAAAATATATTTAAAATACTTTTTATGCTGTTTTCATGCAAAATATTTAATAAATTAATTTTTTTCATACAGAAAATAGCTTAAAACCTCTGAATTTTATTTAGTAAGTAAAAAAATTTGCAATAAAATAATTCATATCTATAAAAGTGGGGGCAATCAAAAACCTAAAATATTTTTTTCTTAAAATATCGTATGAAACTATTAATTCATGCCAAAGTACAATGTGCTAGGTCTAAAATTTAGTAATAGTGCAGATATAAAACAATTGTTTTTTTGACGACCCCCCGTATATTATCGATATATTGACAAGAATGGCATTATAAGTGACTTTGTCTTTAGGCCTTTTAAGTGTCAAGTCAAGGTGTAAGAGTTTTTATTATTAGAACATACACAAAAACGACCTTTTCACGAACTACTATACTATAACATAGTAAAATTATAGCCAATTCTGTGTAAGCAAACGGGTGCGGTGTTCATTATAAAATAGACATTTTTCAGGTTCATTTTAAAAAATGTGTATTTATAAAACTGCACCAAGAACCCTTATAATTAAAAAAAAAAAATTGGTTGAAAAAAACAAATGTGACTGTGCGCGAGTTTACTGGAATCTTATCTTATTCAATACTACGATCTTCTATAGGCTATTTACTTCGTAAGAGAAGTCAACTTTCATGTAAACCTAGCCGCGTACACTCTTTAAGAACACATGTGATGCCGCTGAAAGTCAGACATCGAATGAACCGACTGCCGACGGACGCGCTAAACTCAAGGTCACAAATCGATCGATGGACTGCAAATTTTTACAGAGAAATACATCCTTCTTGGTAACACCGGCAACTTCCCGAGGGGAAACCCAATTTGATTTCAGAGTTTTGCGTGAAGGCAAAAGCCTGTGATCAAACCGGTTCGCCTCGCGCTCCGTAAGCTTCAGACCTCTGTAGTATACTTTGTGGCTATAGTGATCCTAATTTTTTCGAGAAAAAAAAAGTTGCTCCGATTTCAAAAATTTTTATATATCTTTGCGTTTCAGATGATTTTGAAACTTTTTTGTTGCGCCGTCTGTCTGTCTGTCTGTCTGTCTGTATGTCTGTTTGTCTGTAACGACCAACGCGCATAACTCAAAAACCGCTTGTCCGATTTTAATGAAATTTGGTATCTTGGCTGGATCTTGCGTCAAGATGGTCCCATTTAAAAATGAACAAAATCCACCGAGCACAACCCAAATAAGAGGGTGGGGGTAGATTTCAAAAATTAGAGTTTATGTGAAAATATGGCGTGTGTGATATCTAACGAAAGGTAATTGAGTCTGGAGTTAAACAAAATTAATTTTAGTTTAAAAAAAGGGTGGGGGTAGATTAAAAAAATTAGAGATTAAGTGAAAATATGGCGTGTGTGATATCAAACGAAAGGTAATTGGGTCTGGAGTTAAACAAAATATATAGTTTTTTTAACAAAGGGTGGGGGTAGATTTCAAAAATTAGAGTTTAACTTAAAACATGGTTTATGCGGTATCAAACGATAGGTAATTGAATTTGGAGTTGAATAAAATATATTTAATTTTTTAGTTATATTAGCTCACCCGTACTCTACATCTATAGAACCTAGTGTGAGCTTAGGTGCCCATATATTGGCAGAGTATTTTTAACAGTCACCCTTTTGGATTCTGAAGCTGGAAGATCGGGTATCCCTGAATAAAAATTTAGCTTTAGGTGTTAGGTACTACCTAGAGTCCCTGTATGTGACAGATATTGGCGGAATTCTGTCACATACAGGGACTCTAGTACCACCATGCCAAATATAAAAAAATATACCTTTTTCGTAGCTTTTTCTAAAAAAACCCTACAAATTTACTCAACGATATCCTAATTTATAAAAATTTTCGTAGATTGAAGTGCACCCCTATCTAAATCAAAAGAAACTGATTGACTTCTGCCAATCCAAAGGTATTACAGTGACCGCTTATAGTCCATTGGGCTCTCCAGACCGACCATGGGCCAAACCAGGAGACCCGCAACTTCTAGAAGACCCCAAAATCAAGGACATTGCTGAAAAATATGGAAAAAGTCCAGCCCAAGTTGTTATCAGGTAGGTAAATATAAAGGCTGTAGTTTTAGCACAGATCATACAGATATGTCACTCCTTTGATAAAGGCTCGAAATGTCGCCATGACAGCGGACGGTTATCTACACGTTGTCGAAATGTATTTTTTTATCAAGCGCCCGGTTGAATTTTCCTTTTAATTGAGTATATAGATGGTACTCCAGAACTAATGGTACCTTGTAAAACTGTACTGTAGATTTCTTGGATCAAAATATTAAGATTTAAAAGGATGGCGCACTCTGTAGTTCAGTCAATGAATGGCCATTAAAGGGTTGTAGAGTGCATGGAGGGGGGAGAATTTTTCTCTCCGGGAATATGTTTAAGGTAGTTAGGATGTTAACATATCAAAAGTCCCCACCCCTAGCCCTCCCGCTTTAGTGGCGGAGGGGGGTGAAAAGGTGCCGTTTTTCCGAGGGGTCATCAGCTTTCAACAGTACTGTACAAATTTCACAACAGGACCCGACAGTACCACGACAGGACCCAACAGTACGCGACAGGACCCGACAGGACCCAACAGTACTCAACAGTACACGACAGGACCCGACAGGACCCAACAGTACCCAACAGTACTCGACAGTACACGACAGGACCCAACAGGACTCGACAGTGCTCAACAGGAACCAACAGTACTCAACAGTACTCGACAGGACCCAACAGTACCCAACAGGACCCAACAGTATTCGACAGTACACGACAGGACCCAACAGTACACGACAGTACTCAACAGGACCCGACAGGACCCAACAGTACACGACAGTACTCGACAGGACCCAACAGTACACGACAGTACTCAACAGGACCCGACAGGACCCAACAGTACACGACAGGACCCAACAGGACCCAACAGTACTCGACAGTACACGACAGGACCCAACAGTACTCAACAGGACCCAACAGTACGCGACAGGACCCGACAGGACCCAACAGTACTCGACAGGACCCAACAGTACCCAACAGGACCCAACAGTACTCGACAGTACACCACAGGACTCAACAGTACTCAACAGGACCCAACAGTACGCGACAGGACCCGACAGGACCCAACAGTACTCAACAGTACTCGACAGGACCCGACAGGACCCAACAGTACTCGACAGGACCCAACAGTACCCAACAGGACCCAACAGTACTCGACAGGACCCAACAGTACTCGACAGTACACGACAGGACCCAACAGGACCTAACAGTACTCGACAGGACCCAACAGTACTTGACAGTACACGACAGGACCCAACAGGACCCAACAGTACTCAACAGGACCCAACAGTACACGACAGGACCCAAGTCCTGTTGGACGCTGTACAAAATTTTAAGGTGCCGATGACCCCTCGCGTTTTTCGGATTTTTGCCTATAACTCTATTATGTGCAAAAAAAAAAGTTTTATTAAAAATTAAAGAGCATCAAATTCCCTACAAAATGGTTATGCCTACCTTACCTTAGGGTGTAACAGATTATGAGATAATGGCCACCAAAAACGGTTAATTTTTGAAAAACACATTTTTGCCCCTTATTTTTGATCAAACTTGTTCATCTAACACTTTTGTTTTTACTTTTAGAAGAAATTTGTCAATATGAAAGCTGTAAACCAATCAAGTTACTTTAAAAATATGTAGCATCTACTAATTTATCTATAACATATCAAAAGACACAATTTTCACAAATGCAATTAAATTTTTTTTAAAATTATTATTCAAGAGTGATATATTTCATAAAATAAATTAAATAAACATATTTTATTATACAAAAAATATAATTAAAGGCAGTGGTGAATCCAAAATTAAATTATTTACTTTTTGTAAATTTTTTGTTGGGAAAAAATCATCAAACTATAATGTGGCCTTTTTACTGCATACAATGTTGATTCTCAAATATTAAACCAACCTTACCAACCAACCTAATAAACCGACCTAATTAACCAAGCTTTGTAATGGATAAGTCAAATTCATCAAGACCCATTATTCAGGCAAGTTTTGCTCTGTTGTTTTCTTAGAGCATTGAATTACGAGTAAATCAATTCAATTCTCTAAGATTGTTTTTGATAGATATAGCATTAAACATTGAGTACCAAGGCTGCAAAACAAAAAAGATGCTATTGTATGAAAAAATCAGTTTATTTAACTTTTGATAATCTAATTAGTGTAAGTCAGGAATTTCTTGCCTATCCTAAAAACAGAGATTGTCTTATAAAATTACTAAAGAAAAACTTTAATAGTCTCGCGAGTGTTTTTGGGCAATTACGGTTTTAATAAACCACAGGACAGGCCGCAAAAAATAAAATATCTGTCCCCTGCTCAATTTAATGTTAGGACTGTCTAATTTTTGCATCCAAAAGTGATTGAAGCTGCAATTTGACAGTTTTTAATTTGTTACTATTTTTCAAACCAAACTGTCTGACCTCTGCCTTGTTAAATTTATTAATTTTTGTAGGTATGGTATTCAGAGGAACTTGATTACCATTCCAAAATCTGTTACCAAGTCCAGAATTCAACAGAACTTTGATATTTGGGATTTCGAACTTTCCAAGGAGGACATGAACACCCTAGACACTTTTGACTGCAACGGAAGAATCTGTCCATATCAGGAGTAAGTTGATGAATTGTAGTAGTCCATTTACTTGTATAGTTTCAACTAGAATATTTTATACCTCGTTTTTAGTATAAGGAGCGCAACCAATCGAAATCACTGGAAAAGTTGTAGGTAAATTCTCATCGAATTCGTGACAACACAATTGTAGTTTATATCACCTGAGATAGTGGCGGTTTCTCCATAAGTGCACATGTGCACGCGCACTCCGAAATTTTACTTAAAAAAATATTAAACTTTGATCATTCCATAATTTAATTCATAATTACCCCAAAAGAAATTCACTAAAGACTGAAATATTATTTACGAATTAATACCTGGCATGTATGTGTTTGTATTCTAGTTCAAACCAGCCTGTGGGCAATGGCGGATGCGCTATATAGTTAGTTCGAATTTAATTCTTTACTTTTATCGTTGTACTCTACCATCGAAGAAATAACATCTAGTTATTTCTTCGATGACTCTGCATCAAACAACGCTTTTATTTACTGGAACCAAATTCTATTCGGACGACATATCCCAATAGAATTTTACAGTACATAGAATCTGAACCTTCCTTCGGCACAGCGCGTATATAAGAACTAGCCTCGATGCCGCCCGCACCCCCGTGATGAACCCCGCATCATCGGTTTGCGTTGCATGTTAGAGCAGCTCACGGGCACTTTTAATTCGTGATCTTAGTATTTATGTGCAACGATTACTTTTCCAAGTATCGAGTAGATACTGATACTTCCTATTCGAGTATCAGATATTTTGTATTCGATCCTAAGTAATCATTATATTATCGGTAAATCCAATAAATACTGAGTAGAGGTGAAATTTTAAGTACTAAGTATGCAAAAAATAAAAATATTGATGTTTTACATGTTTGTAGTTTTTTTATTACGAAAATGTAGATATATTAATCTGGGGAATTTTGTTCAAAATCTGGCAACTTTTCAAATACATTCTGGGGAAAATACATTTCTGAGCTTGGCAACACTGCGCCAGATAAGCCGCCCCGCTACAACGATTATAAACACACAGGATTGCTTATTTCCATTTAACTAATGTTAGCGTCGCTCAGCGAGACGAACAGTGTCTGCTTACGTCACCAGTGGACCAGTTGCTTTGTTTGTATTCAGAGTTCGTGTGATTTTAAGGTGGTTTTGACGTTTTTACCTTCGTTTTTCTGCGTTTTTTCATTTATTTGACGGTGTGGTTGACTATTTAGGAGGTAAATCTGAGGGCACAGCCGTGCCTCGCCAAGTTCACTTTTCTTGAAACATTACTTGACCTATCTAAAACATCGGAACATCGAAATGAGCTACGAATCTCAAACTTAGCACATTCGTAGATCTCCATGGAGTTAACAGTCCCTTCATGTTTAGTTTCATGGAACTCCCAAAAGTACTGAAGTAGTTACGAAATTTCAAAAAACGTCGAAATTTTCACTCACTCACTCACTCATGTATAGATAATCAAAATTCTACTGTACTTCCAGACATGCTACAAAGCTGAAATTTGGCAGACATAAGTCTGCCAAACCCCTGGAAAAAATCAAAAAACCCCAAAATTCTAAATTACAGGGAAATACATGTAAAGTTATGTAAAAGTAACATTGCCCACTTCCAGAAATGGCAGACTGATAGGAACTATGATAAAACTATAGAAAAAAATTTAAAAACCCCAAAATTATAATTTACTTTCCTCCCCTATAAATGTAAAGTAATGTAAAAGTAACATTGCCCACTTCCGGACACGCTAGAGAGCTGAGCTTTAGAAGGCCAATAGTAACTACGATAGAACTATAGAAAAAAATTAAAACACCCCAAAATTCTAATTTACTTCCCTCCCCTATAAATGTAAAATTGTGTAAAAGTAACATTGTCCACTTCCAGAAACGCTCGAGAGCTGAGATTTGGAAGGCCGATAGAAACTATGATAAAACTATAAAAAAAAATTAAAAACCCCAAAGTTTAATTAACTTCCCTTCCCTATAAATGTAAAGTTATGTAAATTAACATTGTCCACTTCTAGAAACGCTAGAAAGCTGAGCTTTTGAAGAAAACGCTAAGATTTTAATTTACTTTCCTTCCCTATAAATGTAAAGTTATGTAAAATTACCATTGCCTACTTCCAGGAACACTAGAGAGCTGAGCTTTAAAAGGTTGATAAGAACTATGATAAATCCATAGGAAAATATAAAAAAAAACTCAACAATTTTAATAAGGCATTGCAAAAGTTTTGAACAATATCCCGTATATTTTACTACTTTAAAACTTAAATATTATCCAAATCCTTTAAAAAAGCAGTGAAATCATAACAAAAACATTTCATGTAAAAAAGCCAAGTACGCGAAAGTGGTATTCCGTAAAAAGAATTGAGATAAAAGTAAAGCCAAGTTCTACAATACAAATTTCAAAATGAATGGTTCTTACTAGCTTGGAAATGTTTTTCTAAACTTGGCTATTATTATTAAACCTTTATAAATGTGAATTAAGTGAATTGATATAAAGAAAGCACAATTTTTTGTTGAAATAAAAGCTTTGTGTTCCCTCTTTCAGTGTAGAAATATAAATATATATACTTTTATATTATTATATTTATATAAACTTTTAATTTTTTTTTGATTTTTGGAAACTATTTGCTCATTAAATTATTCACATTAAAGAAAATTGGTAATTATGCCTCAAACGTACTTTTTTTATTAAACTGATTATTGGAAAGTTTATTTTGTAGACAGTTTCTCCAAGTTTAGTTTCAGTTTTTTTCTTAAGTTTTTTTAGTCTTTTAATAGAAGTTTTCAGAAACATGTTACAGAAGAAGGAGTGAAAACGGGCGCTGGGTGGGATAAAAACAACTCATAACACAAACAATGTAAAACATTTGAAAAAAAACTTATGAAAATCTATTGATTTAAAGCATAAGAAGTTGAAAAACACATCTTATTTGGCTGTTTTCTCCAAAAACTGACTGGTTTTTTATATAATAATATAATAAATATTGCAATTTTAGATCTGAAATATCAAATAAATACCTTTTTGTTACTGCATAATATATGTGTATTTTATTATATCGGCAACAAAAACAATAAATTATACGTCTAATGATTTAAATTGATTAAACTTTTAAAAAAAATCCTACTTCTATTCTAAAACTTACAACTATTTAAAAAACAAACTCCAACATATCGTCTGGTAGGAAAATTCAGCTCTCAGAGCAAACTCTTGATTTATCAAATCATTTGTTTTGAATAAATGAAATTATTAATTATATTTACTAACACAAATAAAAAATTTGTTTGCAAATAAGCAAGAAAAAAGCGGGAAAAACTCACGATTGCAATGTGTATTATATGAAGCGCGCTGAGCAGAGGTCCACTAGTGACGTAAGCAAGGCGCCGCCTACCGCTAAAAGATTCGAGCAAATAGGCAATCCTGTGTGTTTATAATCGTTGGCCCCGCTAGACATAACACATCAACAGCTATCGAATCAAATAATCAAATATTTAAGTAAATAAATATCGGTCCAAATGACTACAAGTACTCCCAAGTCGTTACTCATACGGCCGTTGCCGAAATGATTGATAGGAAAGTAACAATTCGGCTTCGGTCCCATTCGGGATTCGAGTAACGGGTATTTGGCGTCGAAGGATTCGATTACTTCGAATCCGTCCAAGTATCAGATATTAAAGTATCGAGTAGATAGTATTTGCACACCACTAGCGCTTAGACAACTTGGCATTATCGGTCGGGCGCGGGTGGTTTGTTTTGATTTCGACGATTAGGTATTTACAAATTACAATGACGGAAGTTTCTAATTCTGAGCATTAGCGTGCAATATTTAAAGACAATTAAATTTTCATCTTTGCCATTAAAAGAGAAAATAAACTAGGTGTGATAATTTATTATTTATTTATAAAAACAATAATAATAGGTAGATAACTAATATCTAACTAAATATCTAATTTTTTAATTATTTGCTCTAAATTATATGATATGATGGCCCATAAAAAGATTTTCGCGTGCGCCGCAATTTTTATTTTATTTTTGGTGTGCACCCCCGAAGCTTTTCATCATGACCTGAGATAAAAATATACCATAATTTACATTAAGTTTACATTTGTCTGAGAAAATGACAAAAACAGTGAATAACCAAAAAATTAAAATTTAGGCATTAAAGGAAAAATTAATTGAATTTTACAACCAATTTTAACACGTGATCAAATGCCGGGAAAGCCACGTAAATATAAAAATATTTTTTAAATTTCCAAAACAGAATAGTGTAGCCTCTTAATTCTTATTTCTACGGGTCTGCGTTGTTTAATATATCAAATGCACATAAGCAGTGGCGTATATAGAAAAAAGTTTCGGGGTGGGCCCGAGGCAGTTTGGGGGGGGCCCGAGACCACATGAGTCCGTATTTTATGCTATTTTATGTTTGTATTCAGGAAATTTGTGGAAAATATCTAAAAAAATCTTAGCTTCGGGGGGGCCGGGCCCCCCAGGCCCCCCTTATATACGCCACTGCACATAAGTATTAAGTTTTTAGCTTTTAATTACTTTATGCTCCACTTACATTTTTGGTAAAATAATATGTAAGTCTTAACTTCCTTGAATTACAGTAATTCTCAAGGCCGTACCTAGGGAGGGGGATTAAGGGTAATCAATCAATTGCACAATACATATGCAATTAAAAAAAAAATTAAACCTTCTCCGAAATTTTTCCGCGTGCGGCCCTGGCGATTCTTAAATAACAAAAGGTCGTAAACTATAAATAATATACCTACTAAAGTACAAGTTACAAAGATTTTCTTAACTTCTTAGAAGTATAACGATCTGTAGATTTTCTTAACTTCTTAGAAGTATAACGATCCATACATTTCCTTAACTTCTTAGAAGTATAACGATATATATTTGCTAAAAAAAGCTTTATAATATGGAGGTAATTTCACAAATATTTTTTTTAAATCATGATACAGAATACAAATAAATAAATATAGAAATTTCACATAAAACTTGTGATATTACAAAAAATAAACGTTTTTTCACAAGTTTCGCCCAAAAATAAGTGCTTTAAATTTTTGGTACATTTAGTTTATTAGGCAGTCTGTAGGGGTTTATAGTTTGTGAATATAAATAAAATTTAAAATGTGTTCTGATAATCCTATGTAATGTTTTAAAATAAAATTTACATACAATCAGGGGCGTGCGGTAAAATTTGAGGCAATGGAAGCAATTTTTTTTTAACTTGCTTATTTGCATTTTTCTATCCTTTTTAGTTTTCGCTAAACTTTAATTTCTTCTTTTATTAAAACTTTGGGACAAAAACTATTTGTTAACGGCCGTTGTAATATCCTTTACCGAAACCGAAGCCTCTTTCTGGCAGGCCTTTGTGAAACGCGTATGTACGTAATCGGACAGACTGCTTATTTCAAGGCTAAAGGGCGCGCACAGAATTCTCGCATTGGGCTTGCTTGCATTGACCTCCCACTATCTTTTACATAACGAGAAAAGCAATTGTGTCTGCTGCGTAAGTAGGAGCCGACAGGCAATAAATTCCTATTTGTTTTCTACGCGTACGACAAAGACAACTGCTTACATGGATGTCTTTTCTTATACGCCCTTCTATTATATAAAAACATAAGATGCCCCTTTTCTAGTACATAGGTTCAGTCAAAATATATTGATTCTGATACAGTCTTGCCACTCCTACAGAACTGGTGCTAATTACGTCAAGTTTTAATAGCGAAAATATTATTTTATTTCTTAAGGGAAGCAATGGTTCCCTTCCTTACATGGACCGCACGCCCCTGCATACAATAAGCAATTTCGCAAAGTACTCCACAATACTCCTTTGCAATCGATCTACCTTTACGCGATACGACGAAACTTACCATACTATTTTCGTCGAAAAAAATTTTATAACGCCGAAAATGTGTTATTAGGGTGTATTTTTACCTATCTTAGCAATATCGTCGTGATGTCCCTGTGTAGGTGTGTTCGGTTCGGTAGCCATAATATTTCTGTTAATTGTACGAAATTTCATAAATGTATCCCGATCAGGAGCTTGATTGATATTTTTAAAAGGTTGAAAACGGTACAAAAGTACTTTTTTTTAAAAGCATAGGCTAAATAATTTTCAACCAATATTGTTTTAACAATCAAGTGAGATTATTTTTTGTTACTTTGTTACAGTATGACTACTAATATTTAAAACTATATTTTATTTTTTAGGTCATTTTATAAAAAATATCTGGTAGTAGCTACTCAGATAATACAAGGAGATCTTATTGACATTCTAAAATATAAAACCATTCTCATATCTATTTCCAAGGCTATTAGGATATAAAACATTCCACACCTTTTATGGAAATTTAAAAATAAATTAAATCAATTACTTCTTAAACCTTATATTCACTACAGTGTCAAAATGAAGTTGACTAGACTATGTCATCTAGTGCCAACATCAGAAAGCTTGTTTTAATTTACTTATGTTACATATAAGTCACACTGTGTGTTACATGTTCCCAACAATTTGTTTTAATAACGTAACAATTGATTGTTTTCATGGGTGTTTTTATCCACCTCATGTTTCTATTTACCCCAAAATTGAGCAAATTTTTCTTTTTAGGCCAATAATTTTGAAAATTTGATAGTTTTTTGTATACACCTTACAACGGAAAGGCCGCAATTGGAAAAAATTTCGGTGGGGGATAAAAAATGTTAAATAAAATTTTGAAAAACTTGCCTGATGTAAAATGTTTTTGTCTTCTTTGTGTTGCTAAAAAGTATCTTTGAATACACTTTATCGAGTGTGTTGGGAGGTGATTAATCCCCCTTGATTCCTCTTTAGGTACGGTTTTGCACAATGGGTTGGATGGCAAAATTTGGTCTAAATTTGAATAGCAAATTGATTGATTGAAACTGAAATTTTTTAAATTAAAGAAACTCTAATTTAGAAAACATTAGCTAATGACTAATCAGTTTATTGGGATAGGGACACACACATTCTATAACATACATTTTTTACATTTTCACTATAATAAGGTTTTTACCTTCCTAGCCCGCGTAGCAATCAAGCGCGGATTTGAGGGGGGGGGTAACGGGGTAATGACCCCCCTTAGAAAAAAAATATGCACTTTTTACTAATAAAATAAGGCAAATCAAGAAAATTACCCCCATTCTAGAAAAAAAAATATATGAAAAAAAAAATTCGTTGACTATTACCCCCCCCTAGATTTTGACCTAGATCCGCGCTTGGTAGCAATGGCTAGCAATATCGTCTGTCTGTGTGTGTGTGTATATTATTTCTGTCCGTAACACGATAGCTCCTAAACCACTGAACCGATTTTTAAAAAAAATTCAGGTAAAATAGTGTTTGACACTCTTACGAGCTGATTAGATTTTGGTCAAAATCCATTAATGCTGACAGTTTTTTGACAATTAAAAACTTAAAAAATGCTGACTTTTTAACAGAGCATCGTATCAATACACTGTTTTTGGAATATAATAGACTATATTTTGCTCAATAATTCGTGTTATAACCAAAAAGTTCGTAGGAGCTTTAGTTTCTGAGATATTTACAAAAAACTGTTTTCAAAGCTAATATATTATCATGGCTTCACTTGAAGTGTGATACTAGCCCACAGCACAAAAATCACATCAACGTTAAATTCACGTGAACAAAAATAACAAAGTTTTTTTTTATTTGAAAACAACCTCATACCAAATCTACATGCTTAAAAATAAGTTAAAAACAAGGAGAAATCAAGCTATAAAAATGTACTTTTTGCTGAAGTTTCTGGTGCTGTGTATATAACGTGTTTTTTACCCTCGTTATTTTCATGTACTACATTCACACTTGAAAAGACCTTCACAACATGTTCTAAAACGCCACTAGATTAAGACTTCTCAAATCTACTGACTTTCTGCGTCTTTTTTGATCACGTTTTTTTAACAACATTTTTTTAACTTAAAAGAGACGCGGAAAGAAGTTATAAAAGTTCATCACTACATCACTTCAAGACAATTTTAAAGATGGCGCTCAAGGCAAGACAAAATATATATGTATCTATCTATAAACATTATGTTTTTTTTAAAGCTAAACAAGATTTATGAACAGTAAACACCTTCACAGAATATTAATGTGTCTTTATCAGGTTAATAACAGATATATGCGTCGTGATCGTGGATCAGAGATCAGTCCCTTAACATGTTTTTGGAGTTTAGAGGCCAAAGCACTGCCTGATAGGTTTCGTCAAAGTGAAAAATCCCGACTATAGGTGGCGATGCTGCTAGTAAAATCTCAAAAATATTCGGTAGAAAAGCCATGCAAGTCGCGTTTTAAAATTCGTGTAGAATAGGCGTGAATCTAATGTGATTTTAACGTTAATAAAAATCAGTTGAAACTAACGTAAAAAGATTGCTGTTTTAATTTGATAAAGGCGTTATTAAAACGCAGTTTTTAGCAACGTTATTTTTTATAACGTTAATGAAGGACCTATTAAGCTTGGTTTCATATATGAAATAAACGTTTTTTTCTAGCAGCTTTTAAAATCAACGTTTTTTTTTCTCACTCCTTTTTTACGTGTTAAACACGTGATTGTGCTATGTGGGAGCCTAGCTAGGAAGGTGTCAGATCCGTCATGAATCCATTTATTAATTGTTTTAAACAATCAAACAAAGTTCAAAAATGTTTCTATTGACCCAATTTTACGGTACTCTAATAAATTAAATAATAATAAACGTTTTTTTTTATTTTCAGCGCCTACAAGCACAAAGACCATCCATTCATCAACGATGAATATTAGAAGGTTTGCATTTCATTACCACCTAAATGTAATTATAGATTGTCACCTCAGTACTTTACTTATTCAATAAAGCGTATTTTATTAATAAGCTAGGCAGTAGGTAGTTAAAACTTATTGTCAGGAGATTTTTATAATATATTTTCAATAAATTGGAACTGATTTAATAGAATATTTCCAACGGAAAGTGTCACTTTTCCGCATGCACTATTTTCCAAATACACTTATTTTAGTTTATTTTGTTAAAATTAAATTATCTTTAAAACGATATGTATGTACTGGATTTTTGTTAACGGGGAACACCGAAAGAATATACGCAAGTTTAGGCAATTTTTTTTGATTCTGTTTTTGGACGCCCCTGGTTTATTAACGGTTCCCTAAATATTATACCTATACACACCGTTTAAAAGAAAATTTAATTGTCTATAACATAGAGTAAAATTTTTTTCCCGTAAAGGCTTAGTTTTTTAAAAAATTGGTAAAATACATGTTGATGTTTTGAGATTTGAGGTTTGGGTAGAGCCGCGGGACTGTAAGCGCGCTGGTCGTTTTATAAAATCTAAGTGCAAAAATCCTTAAAAGGACGATGTAAAAATATTAATTTTTCCGAGCCACACAAAGACAATATAGAGGATTGGCACTCACCTTTTTAGTTGTTTCCGTCGTCCAGAGGAGCTCCTCTCGCTGGCCCAGTCGTTGCAGTCGATCCACACTAGAATCACTTGTTTGTGTAATGGTTTAGTTTGATTTTCTAAGAATGTTATTGGATTTTTTGGTTAATAGAATTTATCACCATGCTGCGTGGTGATCTCGATAGAATACGACAGACGAATCTCTTTTTGGTTACGCCTCTTTGCGCAGATTCATTTTTCGTAGATGGCGCTGGCATTTTGCTTGTGCCAATCAAAATTGAAATTGTGTGGGTTTTCCGAATACGGGAATTTGGCGCAAAATTTGAATTTAAAATTAGTTGCACGAACAATACATGATAACAATACTTACTATATTTTTTGGGTGTTCCCCGTTAACAAAAAAACCTACTAGATACATATCGTTTTAAAGAAAATTTTATTTTGAACAATATCGAGTTAAATAATATTTTTTAGAAAGCTTAGTTTTTAAGAAAATTGAATAAAAGAAATAAAAAATTTTAAAAAAAATTAAATAAAAAAAATCTCAATATGCCGACGCCCCTGTAGTGTCAATAATAGCTTTAACATAACTTTGTGATACGCCATTTGAAAGAACATTTTATTTTCTCTAAAAAAGTTATTTTAACATTTTTTTTTCTAAAAACTGAAAAAAACCTAAAAAAACATTTTTTTTCGTGATCTTAAAAAATAACCCCAGTTTATGGATGCCAATTAAGTGCTAACCGTGGACTTGGCTTACTTTGATGATACATCGTTTAAAAGATAATTTAATTTTCAATAATAAAGTTGCTTACACACTTTCAGTAAAATGCTTACCTTTTGAGAAAATGACATAAAACTATTGTGTATCCATTTGGATACGCAGGCCTTTAGATTGGATACCTAGTAAACAGAAAATGGATACCTACTTTTGGGCCTTGGCATTTTATAAAATATACTTAAAATATGATACCTAAAATACAGGGTGTAATTTAAATAATGAACCAATCTTCAAGCCATGGTGCGGAAGGTCCAAAGTTCAAATAAATTTTGGCCAAGTTATAGCTCAGTTATATAGGGAAAGCGGGTATAGTGATACCTTGTTTTGAAGCCCTCTTGAATATCTTTACAACCGTGTAAAAATTTCGAAAAAAACTAAAAAACTTAGCCAGTTTGTTTACTGTAGTGTTCACCATATTGTGTAATGATTCTAGCGGAATGGGACAACTGGGCGCCGCCAACTCGGCGCCGCCAACTGGGCGCCGCCAACTCGGCGCCGCCAACTGGGCGCCGGGCCAACTGGGCGCCGGGCCAACTCGGCGCCGCCAACTGGGCGCCGACCAACTCGGCGCCGGACTAAAAAATTTTTTTTTGACAAAATGTGTAGATGAAAAATAAAATATATTATTTATATAAAAACATCTTTAAAAAATCCTACGCAATTTTTTACAACCTTTATTTAGCTTCAGATGTTCTAACTAACTATCTATCGAATCTTGTGAAGCGTTTTTGACACACTTCCCATTATCCGATTTGGATGAAATTTGGTACAAACGTAGTGGTCCCATGACAATACAACATTAAGAAAAAAATATCCAAACAACCCCTACCCCCACCCCTTCTATAGAAAAATGTGTTTTTGACAAACTTCCCGTTATCCGATTTGAATAAAATTTGGTATACACATAGTGGTCCGATGATAATACAACAATAAGAAAAAAATATCCTCCCACCCCTACCCCCACCCCCTTCCATAGAAAAATGTTTTTGACACACATCCCGTTATCCGATTTGTATGAAATTTGGTATACATATAGTGATCCGATGACAATATATTATTATGAAAAAAATATCCTCCCACCTCTACCCCCACCCCCTTTCATAGAAAAATGAGTTTTTGACACACTTCCCATTATCCGATTTGGATGAAACTTGGTATTCACATAGTGGTCTGATGACAATACAACATTAAGAAAAAAATATCCTCCCACCCCTACCCCCACCCCTTCTATAGAAAAATGTGTTTTTGACACACTTCCCGTTATCCGAACCGAACCGAACCGAACCGAACCGAACCGAACCGAAAAAAATATCCTCCCACCTCTACCCCAGTAGATGTATAACATAGGTTCTGGCTCACTTTTTCCATGTAAATCCCCATAAGACGAAAACGTGGTCATTTTTTGCGACTTATCCCAGAATATTATATTAGAGGCAGTAATTATCACATCACTCCTTTTTTTTCTGCTTTGCTATCCAGTCAAATATCTTAAATGTTTTTGAATTGTCATTTAACCATTTTCTAGTTACTGGACACCTTATATAAATACTGTGCTGACCTGTCACTACAGGATTTTATTTAATCGACCTAAACAGTGAATACTTAAATTTCAAATATTTTCGGATTTACCTTTTCAGTAAATATTATATTATATTCTATAGGTTTTAACTCTTAAAGACTAGATTAATAATACCACAAGATTCATTTAATTGTTTATTATAATAAAGTTTTACATAAAAACACAATTAATCAGATGATCCTAATTCTAAATGCTATAGCTAAGTAGACTTACAGGTTTTATTCAACTTATTTTGGTTGAAATATTATAAGATTACAGGTATTATAAATATTATTATATAGGTTTATATATTTATTTTAATATTAAAGTACATAAGGCTTTACCCTACACCTACCTATGCTTACCACATACGTTGTATAATATATTCTATAGGCAAAAAGAAAATTAAATAATTAAGGTTAAGGATTAAAATTAGCTACTTATAATTTAAGGCTAAAAATATTTAACCAAACACAATATAAACAGACACAACATTATTAAAATTGCATTAAAACTAAGTTCTTACTTAATACTATAGTGTCCCCACGGTAAAGTTTCATAAGACTCCTTTGAAATGCATCTTTTGTCATCCTGAGGGCTCAGTCCAATTTTTGTCTGTTTTACAGAGTATAGTCTGTGCTTTTCGGTTCTTATAAGATTTTGCGTAACCACTTTTTCTGTAAAATTGTTTAGGCAGTCGACATAGTCCTCAAATGATATTTTTGATTTTACAACAGTTTGCTTTACACCCTTGGCCTTCTTAATCACTTTTGTTGCTTTACTCTTGGTATCAGCTACTTTCGTGGCGTACATTTTAGCTCTAAGGCCAATAAAATGCGTCATTATTTCTCCATTGTTTTCATCTTTCATCATACCTAGAACCTTTTTATTTATCCTCGGGATGTTATATATGTTGTCAATAGGATAATCCGACGTATCAAAGTACTTGTCACAGTTGTGCTGTATTGATTCATAAATGTCATGATTTTTTATGTTATACACTAAACTATCAGTATCTGTGTATACCACAGTACAATCCTTTCCAAAAGCCGGTACCATATAGTTATAGTGAAAATCATATATCGTTGTTTTGGCAATATCCAAAATACACATTCCCACATATATCGGTTTATTGAAATATATTTCTGTTTTTTCAAGTTCTACGGCAATCAGGTTTTCATTAAATATTGTAACGCTTTTGAACTCTGGTCGAGAAATCAGAGCTTCAGCTCCATATCGTCCATCCCATTTCTTGATTAATTTAACAATACTATGATTTCTAATATTTTCCATGGTTTTACCAAACACGGCATTGTTCATTAATTTAAAAAGGTTTTTCTCAAAGTCATTTTTAGCATTTTGTCTTAATTGAGTATTCAAATCAATATAGGGTTTTAGCCATGCGGATTGGTTAAAGCATAAAATTCTATGAATTTTGTTAAGTTTTATGCCAAGTTTCAATACTTGCTTTAGATTTCTATAATGAATTACATACTCCTTTTTATCATACAGTGTAGCCATAAGTTTCTTATTTTTGGGGTTTTTTTCACCAGGTGGGCAGTTATGTTCAGGACATAGAGGCAAGTCTGAGAAGTAGTCATGTAATTCCACAGGAATGCACAAGTCGACTTCTAGGATGTATCCATTATTCGAGTCATTTTCAATTTTATTAACATCAAAATGAAGCATTTCTTCACTTTCTAACCAATTAAAATTTCCATAAGGCAGAGACTGGCTCATGCTATATCCATATTGGTTATTAATGTCAAAATACATAAGAAATGATGTTTCTTTGGTTGAATCATAGTTGGACATGTACTTGTTGTTTGCCTCCACATATCTTTTAGAACATTGGCTTAACCCTCCTCTAATACCGCGTT
Organism: Aspidapion aeneum; assembly: GCA_963576565.1. Lineage (NCBI taxonomy): Eukaryota > Metazoa > Arthropoda > Insecta > Coleoptera > Brentidae > Aspidapion > Aspidapion aeneum. Next base: position 9,905,174 of record OY755040.1, read on the forward strand.
CTATAAAGGTTACCATATTATAGTCAGTCAAAAGCTCTAATTTTTGTTGCGTGCAATACAGCATACAATCCCATGTATAACCAGGAAGAGTAAAATAATTAGCAGGGTCTAAACCATACGTTTCATGACAGCTCTCTCTAAACTGTTGAAATACTTGCATCAAAAGAATTATGTCAACTTTCATGTAGAGTTCCATGTAATCTTGTAGGGTCTTACAGCCAAAGCTTATCCATACATTAGCTGCGTGCTCGTATTCAGCTAACGAAATTTCTTTACTTTCTAGCGTATTAAAGAAATTAATTTTTTTCGGCAGTGATGTTTCTTTTAATTTTTCCCAACTATTCATATAGTCATAGCAAAATACTCCTTTTTTAAAAATAAGTTTTTGTTGTTCGTCAGTCAAGTTAGAAAATTCTTTTTTAACCAAAGGATATTCCTCAAGATACGAAGCTAGCTTTTCCAAGCTACTGGCCATGAATCGATACGAATCAATAAATCTAAATTCAATTAAATTTTCGTTAATTTTTTTGGTAAATGCAATATATTTTTCTTTGTTAATTGGTAGCAAATTTACTGATCCATCCAAATTGGCAATATTTTCAATTATCAAATGTCCATCATAGGAGCTAAGATTGTGGAATACTACAGGGACAGTATGACTATCCTGAAAGTTCAGATTACAGCTTTCATGAGCTGGACCACGATACTCAGATGTAAGGTGACTATGATCACGTATTTTCTTTTCACCAGCTAAAAAGTTCTGTTCACAAATATGACATTTTTTAGCATTCTTAAAGTCAATTTTTTGTTTCTTACTTAAAGGTTCCATGGGTAAGTTACAGAGAAATACAGTTTCCAGGTTTTCAGCGAAATCTAGTAACTGTTTACTGAACCATTCCATACAGTCAGGCCCCGTGTAAGATTTATAAAATGATAAAGAATCATCGTAGGCACATTTCACGTAATATCCTACTGAACAAGGCACATGACGTTGATAATTTTGGGTTCTTTTGCTACTATTCTGTGCAACAGGAAGCAGCAAGCATTCAGTATCTGCGTATATAATAAAGCTTGCAAATTCTTTATTTTTAAAGTTTTTAAATTCAACAATTTTTTATCTTCAGATGGTAGTTTTGGCACCACAACACTGCCAATAATCAGGCAGTCTTTTATATGCTGGTCGAGGCTATCTTTAGAATAGAAATAGTGCAGACATCTATCGCATATGTATTTTACTTTTGCGAATTTGCTAAGTTGACTACTTACTAGTCTTGAAAGATTTTTTATCCATACAAAGTGGTAAGTGGGCGGAGAAAGGTCTGTAATCTCTTCTTTCTCCAAATAATAATTATTTTGGACTAATAATACGTTTACGTGTTTTTTAAGTTTTTTATCAGATATGTACGCAGGTAGTACTTTAAAACTGTTTTTATTAGGTTTTTGCAGGCGATACACATTTACGGATACATTATTTTGCTTTTCAAAACGAGCAACTTGACTTAAAGTCATTGGAAACTTTATACCTTTCAAATTTAACACTTCCTTGGGATGCGGATAAGATTTTGTTCTATTTGCATTTTTCTCAACAGGATATAATGCCGATACAACTGCCCAACCAAAACATAAATCGTCATTGTTTTTCACATTAACACAACCTTTTTTATTTAAAATAAACTTGGGTATTTTTAAATGACATCCGGCTCTCATGCAGTTATATTTATTAACAGCAACAATAAGATTATTAATTTTTGTAAGAGACCATCCAGATTGATTTTGTTCAAATTCTTCCAAGTCAGTCAAAAGCAAAGTTTTTACATTTTTCTCAAACCAGTTTTTTAAATTTGTATTACGGTCAATAACCGCATTAGCGGTATTAAAGTGTTTTGTCTCACTTCCATGTTGTCCTTGTTTAATTATTTGAAAATCTCCACTTAAAATAGTGTTAACTTTTAACATATCCTCTTTTTTTAATGTATTTTCTATTCTTCGTTTAAATAAACTAAAACAATCCTCTAAAAACTTTTTGGGATCCTTATGACGTAAATTTGTAATGACAGCACTTCTTACTCGGCTTTCAAAGGCTGATTTTATGTCTTCCCATTGTACGCGATGTTTGGCTGTTTCCTTGGTGCCAATCGCACCACCAAACTTGAGGCTTTTTTGTTTTAAAATGTGCTTGCACTGTTTAACTTGTCCCTGGCACGCCGTCAAATGAGATTTTTCAGCAACTGAAGAAGCTATTTTTAAAGCAATGCTTATTTGTCTACTGGCCAAAGCACAATCTTTTAGAATTTTTAAAATTGAAACATTTTTATCCATATCTTCTACCATACCAAGCTGACACATAATTTTATAAACCAATTTCGTTGCAAAACTCATTTTATTTTTTTGAATAGCACCAACTTCACTAAAACACTGTGTTGATAGAACTCAATAATGCACTTTCCTTGAAAAGTTATACCTAACTGACTGCAGTTCAACACGCTCCGCCCTTTTATAAGTGCTTTTCAGATTTACGTTAAGACTTGTCGAAAACAGGTTTATACTTGTTAGAAATGGGTTGCAGCTGTTTTAGCCCAATACATTTACCGCAAAGTTTTTAGTAAATCATGCAAACTTTAGTACCAACAATCATAAAATATATGTTTTTTTGTTAATTAGCAGGCATAGTACAAGTTTCCGTCAATTTTTATTTGTTTTGTTTGCTTCCTTTAGATATTTTCTACAGCCCACCTTGAGTAGTAATACTTTTACCTTCGGGTACATACTTTTAGCCCTTTGAGTACCATCTTTCCCCCTTTGAGTCTCAACTTTCCACCCATCGAGTATCAACTTTATTCTCTTTGAGTACCAACCAATCGAACCGAACCCCCTTCGAGACTCTACTTTGCCCCCTTCGGATACCAACTTTTTCCCCTTTGAGTAGCAACGTTTATTCCTTCGAGTACCCACTTTACCCCCTTTGAGTACCAACTTCGTCTTCTTCGGATACCAACTTTCCCCCCTTCGCGTCTCAACTTTCCCCCCTTCGAGTCTCAACTTTTCACCAATCGTGTGTCAAGTTTCTTCTCTTCGAGGCACAACTTTTCCTTCTTCGAGAATCGACTTTCCCTTTTTTAGTACAAACTTCATCTTCTTCGGATATCAACTTTCCTCCCTTCGCGTCTTAACTTTCGCCCCTTCGAGTCTCAACTTTTCACCAATCGTGTGTCTAGTTTCTTCTCTTCGAGGCACAACTTTCCCCCTTTTGAGTATCAACTTTCCCTTTTTAGTACCAACTTCGTCTTCTTCGGGTATCAACTTTCCCCCCTTCCAGTCTCAACTTTTCACCAATCGTGTGTCAAGTTTCTCCTCTTCGAGGCACAACTTTTCCTTCTTCGAGAATCGACTTTTCATTTTTTGAGTACCCAACAACTTTCTTGCCTTCAAGTATTAACTTCCCACTTCGAGTCTTAAGTTTCGCCCTTCGTGTCTTAACTTTCCCCCCTTTGAGTTCCTACTTTTTCTTCTTCGAGTATCAACTTTCCCCCCTTCGAGTCATAACTTTCATGCCTTCGAGTGCTAACTCTCTCTGTTTCTTTCTATCATATATATTTTTTATTTTTCGCATGTAAACATCTTTTACTAATGTTTATTATATTTACTATTGGGGTCTTGGCAAGGACAATCATAACAATTTTGAGAATATATTTTGTTAGCCAAACTTTACTTGATTATATTGTTTACTATTAAGTCCTCTAACTTAAACTGCTTACGCAATTTTCTATTTTTAAAATTTAGAGGAATAAAACTTGTACTAGGCAAAAGATTAAAATTATTCTTGTGACCTATTTTTATTTAATTTTTGCATATCTTTTAAGCACATCATAAAGAATGTGCTGATTTTTCTTTACGCATAGCTATCAAGTTTGTGTATTACTTTACAGTTTGTTTAACTTTTGAGGATTTTAAACAGTACTAGGCGAATAAATCGGTAGGTGGTGTAATAATAAATAATCAATGGCTAAGATCAATCGACGAGTGACATAATGAGCAGCGACCAGTGTCGTTTTTAACAATTTTGTGTTATTATTATTTAGGTTTAATCATTCTACTTTAAAATTTTTTGCGATTTTTAAATGTTTTTTAGTAACAGACGATAGATTAGTAACTCAAACCAGTAACAGATGACGAAACAACCAGTGATTTTTAAGTAAAACACCCTGATTAATTTTTCACTAGTTTTGAAACATTTTTAGTAACTAACAAGTAATAACGTCATACGAGGAGGCCTTGGAGAAGGGACATATTTGTTAGATGTTTCTTTTAAAAATCTTTATTATAATGCGTTTTACGATTGATTTAATTTTTAGTATTTTGTCGATAATTTAATACTTTTTTCATTATACATTTTTTTTAAAGAGATATAACTTTTAAGATTTTTTTGCTTTGCGTACTATATTTTAATAATTGCCTAAGCAATAGTTGCCTTTTTACGGTATTTTGAGAGGTATATAAGATACCAAACTTGGTACTGCAACTTATTCAATATTAATTTAGAATTTATCCATTAGTGTAAAAAACTTAAAAAGATTAAAACATTTTTTAGTTAACAGCTTCATAGTCCTTAGCGTAGCCTTCTAATTTTTCTTTATCAAATCACCTAAAACTTAAAAACTAAAATATTTTTGTTTTATATTTCATTAAGTTATTTAATATCTTTGGTAGTATGTAAGTACGTTATGGGCTATCTAACCAGTAATATATTATGGTTTTGCCTGCGCCTGCGCACTCACTAGTATTTTTTTAAGTCACGATCGTTATAAGTATTTTTTGTATGTATTTTTCGTGGATTCCCAAGTATATAAAATATACATACAATCATGATGATTACTGATAGAAACGAGAGCGAGAATGATCAATGAGTTGCATGTTTGATGTTTCCGCGATCTAGAATTTTTTTTATCTTTTGTTATCTTTGACACGTGTTTTTGCGTTTTATCAAAGTAACTGCCAATTCTACAAAAAGTTCACAAGATACAAAAGATATGTAATAACAAGTTGAGCATCCATCTATATGTAGATCGATCACAGTTTTACCACAAGTTGTATGATATTTACAAGAAAGTAGAGGTAGCACATTCGGTAACGCAATTTTGCCATGACAAAGGAATGCTGGCACAAGTTGGAGGAGTGATAGTTTTGGCACCATAATAATTTAAACTGGTCCTTTTTGTCAGTCCATTCATTAAAGAAATCGGATTTAAATAACATGGATATTTATTAATACTATTATAATTAGCATTTATGTCACAAAAAAAAAATATTTAATACTAAGCATACCTACGTAATGTATGTTTATAATTTTAAATACACATAAATCATGCCAAAAATGAGAAATCGTTTGTATTTTAGGCAATGATGTGTTTGTGAAGGATTAGTTTACTTTTTTAAATAAGTCTTACACCTAATTTTAATTAGTTTTTAGATAATTTATGAGGAGTTTCTGCGTCTAAACCCGAAATAATTAGACAGATCGACCGACAGAATGACCAACACAACAACTATAACACAGGCGAGGAAGCGATTCAGACAAGTTTCAACAAGTCGTCAGCCTTCAACACCTGTAAAGTTAACAGTTAAAAATAATACATGTTTGATAAAATTTCATTTTTCGCACAACAAAGCCCAAAGCTTTTTTTAAATTTTTTTAACATGCACTAGTTTAATCTGTAAACGTATTTTTTATGAATTTCGTGGATTTGAGGATTAGAGAAGCCTTAAATTAAATTGCCTTAAGTAACCTTAGCTGAACCATATACGTGAACAGGCAAACGCATTTTTCATTATTTTCATCAATTTGATGTTAAAGAAAAGCCCTATGTATCTTAAAGTAACCTTATACAGGTAATTAGTAAGTACCTACATACTTTTAGAGGGGTTTTTTTTTTGCCAAATGTGCTTCAACTAGTAAAATTTAATTATTTCTACACCAATAATAATCAATTTCAATAACTATGGAACAAGGTTTGACTCCCCAGCCAAGAAAATAAAAGTGATTAGCGCAAAATAATCTCTAAATGCTTTTACACTATCGTTGTTATTCAAAACTTATATAACAAACTTACAAAAATAACAATGATTTAATAAAAGCTCAATACGCAATTTGGTATCCTATAAATAATGCCCTTCCTAAGCGTTTTAATATGCTTCCAACTGTTAAAAATAGTTAATAATACTGAATAATATATTTCTTCGAATTATGTTTATTTTATACCTCATTTCGTAACAACTATGTCCACCTATTATACCACATCAAAAATAAGATTTCCTTTTAAAGTGTAACTCGAGTTAAAACCCAATTCTACCTACCCAGTAATCGATACCTACCCGCATTCCATTCTTCGTAAATGGCCAGAAACGCGTCAAGATATAGCGTCTCTACGAACCTTTTGTGCGATCAGTAATTCACGCTGCAAAACACCTATGTAGGTAACAAAGAGGAAGATAGAGCAAGGGGAATGTAAAAGTAAAGGACGGACGAAAATACCATGTAGTTTATACGGCCTCTTCAAAACCACCCAACCAATGAGAGACGGCCATGTTGACCCCCCTCTCCCCCCCACCCCCTTCGAGGGGAGCTTGCTTTTCTATTGGTCGACCCTTAAAATAAGGGTCCACCACTTCGTCGATCATCGGCTGACCAATGAGAGACAAGCTTTCTTCTGATTGGCTGGCCGCCATCATTTTTTTTCCTGCTGCCGCCATTTTGGCTCCTCCCCCCTTCGGGGGAAGTCGCTTCCTATTGGTCGACCCTTAAAATAAGGGTCCCCCACTTCGCCTATCATTGGCCAGCCAATGAGAGGCAAGCTCTCTTCTGATTGGCCAGCCGCCATTTTGGCTCCTCCCCCCTTCGGGGGGATGTCGCTTCCTATTGGTCGACCCTTAAAATAAGGGTCCCCCACTTCGCCTATCATTGGCTGGCCGTCATCTTTTTTTACCCCCCTTCGGGGGGAGGGGAGGAGAAGACCACGCCTCCGGGGGGTGAGAGGAGGGAGGGGAGGGGGAAGTGGGCGTGGCCACGCCCCCTGCGGGGGGAGGGGGGGAAGTGGGCGGGGCTTAGGGTGGCAGGAGTGGGGCTGTTCTGAAGGGGCCGTATAAACTACATGGTATTTTCGTCCGTCCTTTACTTTTACATTCCCCTTGCTCTATCTTCCTCTTTGTTACCTACATAGGTGTTTTGCAGCGTGAATTACTGATCGCACAAAAGGTTCGTAGAGACGCTATATCTTGACGCGTTTCTGGCCATTTACGAAGAATGGAATGCGGGTAGGTATCGATTACTGGGTAGGTAGAATTGGGTTTTAACTCGAGTTACACTTTAAAAGGAAATCTTATTTTTGATGTGGTATAATAGGTGGACATAGTTGTTACGAAATGAGGTATAAAATAAACATAATTCGAAGAAATATATTATTCAGTATTATTAACTATTTTTAACAGTTGGAAGCATATTAAAACGCTTAGGAAGGGCATTATTTATAGGATACCAAATTGCGTATTGAGCTTTTATTAAATCATTGTTATTTTTGTAAGTTTGTTATATAAGTTTTGAATAACAACGATAGTGTAAAAGCATTTAGAGATTATTTTGCGCTAATCACTTTTATTTTCTTGGCTGGGGAGTCAAACCTTGTTCCATAGTTATTGAAATTGATTATTATTGGTGTAGAAATAATTAAATTTTACTAGTTGAAGCACATTTGGCAAAAAAAAAACCCCTCTAAAAGTATGTAGGTACTTACTAATTACCTGTATAAGGTTACTTTAAGATACATAGGGCTTTTCTTTAACATCAAATTGATGAAAATAATGAAAAATGCGTTTGCCTGTTCACGTATATGGTTCAGCTAAGGTTACTTAAGGCAATTTAATTTAAGGCTTCTCTAATCCTCAAATCCACGAAATTCATAAAAAATACGTTTACAGATTAAACTAGTGCATGTTAAAAAAATTTAAAAAAAGCTTTGGGCTTTGTTGTGCGAAAAATGAAATTTTATCAAACATGTATTATTTTTAACTGTTAACTTTACAGGTGTTGAAGGCTGACGACTTGTTGAAACTTGTCTGAATCGCTTCCTCGCCTGTGTTATAGTTGTTGTGTTGGTCATTCTGTCGGTCGATCTGTCTAATTATTTCGGGTTTAGACGCAGAAACTCCTCATAAATTATCTAAAAACTAATTAAAATTAGGTGTAAGACTTATTTAAAAAAGTAAACTAATCCTTCACAAACACATCATTGCCTAAAATACAAACGATTTCTCATTTTTGGCATGATTTATGTGTATTTAAAATTATAAACATACATTACGTAGGTATGCTTAGTATTAAATATTTTTTTTTTGTGACATAAATGCTAATTATAATAGTATTAATAAATATCCATGTTATTTAAATCCGATTTCTTTAATGAATGGACTGACAAAAAGGACCAGTTTAAATTATTATGGTGCCAAAACTATCACTCCTCCAACTTGTGCCAGCATTCCTTTGTCATGGCAAAATTGCGTTACCGAATGTGCTACCTCTACTTTCTTGTAAATATCATACAACTTGTGGTAAAACTGTGATCGATCTACATATAGATGGATGCTCAACTTGTTATTACATATCTTTTGTATCTTGTGAACTTTTTGTAGAATTGGCAGTTACTTTGATAAAACGCAAAAACACGTGTCAAAGATAACAAAAGATAAAAAAAATTCTAGATCGCGGAAACATCAAACATGCAACTCATTGATCATTCTCGCTCTCGTTTCTATCAGTAATCATCATGATTGTATGTATATTTTATATACTTGGGAATCCACGAAAAATACATACAAAAAATACTTATAACGATCGTGACTTAAAAAAATACTAGTGAGTGCGCAGGCGCAGGCAAAACCATAATATATTACTGGTTAGATAGCCCATAACGTACTTACATACTACCAAAGATATTAAATAACTTAATGAAATATAAAACAAAAATATTTTAGTTTTTAAGTTTTAGGTGATTTGATAAAGAAAAATTAGAAGGCTACGCTAAGGACTATGAAGCTGTTAACTAAAAAATGTTTTAATCTTTTTAAGTTTTTTACACTAATGGATAAATTCTAAATTAATATTGAATAAGTTGCAGTACCAAGTTTGGTATCTTATATACCTCTCAAAATACCGTAAAAAGGCAACTATTGCTTAGGCAATTATTAAAATATAGTACGCAAAGCAAAAAAATCTTAAAAGTTATATCTCTTTAAAAAAAATGTATAATGAAAAAAGTATTAAATTATCGACAAAATACTAAAAATTAAATCAATCGTAAAACGCATTATAATAAAGATTTTTAAAAGAAACATCTAACAAATATGTCCCTTCTCCAAGGCCTCCTCGTATGACGTTATTACTTGTTAGTTACTAAAAATGTTTCAAAACTAGTGAAAAATTAATCAGGGTGTTTTAACTTAAAAATCACTGGTTGTTTCGTCATCTGTTACTGGTTGAGTACTAATCTATCGTCTGTTACTAAAAAACATTTAAAAATCGCAAAAAATTTTAAAGTAGAATGATTAAACCTAAATAATAATAACACAAAATTGTTAAAAACGACACTGGTCGCTGCTCATTATGTCACTCGTCGATTGATCTTAGCCATTGATTATTTATTATTACACCACCTACCGATTTATTCGCCTAGTACTGTTTAAAATCCTCAAAAGTTAAACAAACTGTAAAGTAATACACAAACTTGATAGCTATGCGTAAAGAAAAATCAGCACATTCTTTATGATGTGCTTAAAAGATATGCAAAAATTAAATAAAAATAGGTCACAAGAATAATTTTAATCTTTTGCCTAGTACAAGTTTTATTCCTCTAAATTTTAAAAATAGAAAATTGCGTAAGCAGTTTAAGTTAGAGGACTTAATAGTAAACAATATAATCAAGTAAAGTTTGGCTAACAAAATATATTCTCAAAATTGTATGATTGTCCTTGCCAAGACCCCAATAGTAAATATAATAAACATTAGTAAAAGATGTTTACATGCGAAAAATAAAAAATATATATGATAGAAAGAAACAGAGAGAGTTAGCACTCGAAGGCATGAAAGTTATGACTCGAAGGGGGGAAAGTTGATACTCGAAGAAGAAAAAGTAGGAACTCAAAGGGGGGAAAGTTAAGACACGAAGGGCGAAACTTAAGACTCGAAGTGGGAAGTTAATACTTGAAGGCAAGAAAGTTGTTGGGTACTCAAAAAATGAAAAGTCGATTCTCGAAGAAGGAAAAGTTGTGCCTCGAAGAGGAGAAACTTGACACACGATTGGTGAAAAGTTGAGACTGGAAGGGGGGAAAGTTGATACCCGAAGAAGACGAAGTTGGTACTAAAAAGGGAAAGTTGATACTCAAAAGGGGGAAAGTTGTGCCTCGAAGAGAAGAAACTAGACACACGATTGGTGAAAAGTTGAGACTCGAAGGGGCGAAAGTTAAGACGCGAAGGGAGGAAAGTTGATATCCGAAGAAGATGAAGTTTGTACTAAAAAAGGGAAAGTCGATTCTCGAAGAAGGAAAAGTTGTGCCTCGAAGAGAAGAAACTTGACACACGATTGGTGAAAAGTTGAGACTCGAAGGGGGGAAAGTTGAGACGCGAAGGGGGGAAAGTTGGTATCCGAAGAAGACGAAGTTGGTACTCAAAGGGGGTAAAGTGGGTACTCGAAGGAATAAACGTTGCTACTCAAAGGGGAAAAAGTTGGTATCCGAAGGGGGCAAAGTAGAGTCTCGAAGGGGGTTCGGTTCGATTGGTTGGTACTCAAAGAGAATAAAGTTGATACTCGATGGGTGGAAAGTTGAGACTCAAAGGGGGAAAGATGGTACTCAAAGGGCTAAAAGTATGTACCCGAAGGTAAAAGTATTACTACTCAAGGTGGGCTGTAGAAAATATCTAAAGGAAGCAAACAAAACAAATAAAAATTGACGGAAACTTGTACTATGCCTGCTAATTAACAAAAAAACATATATTTTATGATTGTTGGTACTAAAGTTTGCATGATTTACTAAAAACTTTGCGGTAAATGTATTGGGCTAAAACAGCTGCAACCCATTTCTAACAAGTATAAACCTGTTTTCGACAAGTCTTAACGTAAATCTGAAAAGCACTTATAAAAGGGCGGAGCGTGTTGAACTGCAGTCAGTTAGGTATAACTTTTCAAGGAAAGTGCATTATTGAGTTCTATCAACACAGTGTTTTAGTGAAGTTGGTGCTATTCAAAAAAATAAAATGAGTTTTGCAACGAAATTGGTTTATAAAATTATGTGTCAGCTTGGTATGGTAGAAGATATGGATAAAAATGTTTCAATTTTAAAAATTCTAAAAGATTGTGCTTTGGCCAGTAGACAAATAAGCATTGCTTTAAAAATAGCTTCTTCAGTTGCTGAAAAATCTCATTTGACGGCGTGCCAGGGACAAGTTAAACAGTGCAAGCACATTTTAAAACAAAAAAGCCTCAAGTTTGGTGGTGCGATTGGCACCAAGGAAACAGCCAAACATCGCGTACAATGGGAAGACATAAAATCAGCCTTTGAAAGCCGAGTAAGAAGTGCTGTCATTACAAATTTACGTCATAAGGATCCCAAAAAGTTTTTAGAGGATTGTTTTAGTTTATTTAAACGAAGAATAGAAAATACATTAAAAAAAGAGGATATGTTAAAAGTTAACACTATTTTAAGTGGAGATTTTCAAATAATTAAACAAGGACAACATGGAAGTGAGACAAAACACTTTAATACCGCTAATGCGGTTATTGACCGTAATACAAATTTAAAAAACTGGTTTGAGAAAAATGTAAAAACTTTGCTTTTGACTGACTTGGAAGAATTTGAACAAAATCAATCTGGATGGTCTCTTACAAAAATTAATAATCTTATTGTTGCTGTTAATAAATATAACTGCATGAGAGCCGGATGTCATTTAAAAATACCCAAGTTTATTTTAAATAAAAAAGGTTGTGTTAATGTGAAAAACAATGACGATTTATGTTTTGGTTGGGCAGTTGTATCGGCATTATATCCTGTTGAGAAAAATGCAAATAGAACAAAATCTTATCCGCATCCCAAGGAAGTGTTAAATTTGAAAGGTATAAAGTTTCCAATGACTTTAAGTCAAGTTGCTCGTTTTGAAAAGCAAAATAATGTATCCGTAAATGTGTATCGCCTGCAAAAACCTAATAAAAACAGTTTTAAAGTACTACCTGCGTACATATCTGATAAAAAACTTAAAAAACACGTAAACGTATTATTAGTCCAAAATAATTATTATTTGGAGAAAGAAGAGATTACAGACCTTTCTCCGCCCACTTACCACTTTGTATGGATAAAAAATCTTTCAAGACTAGTAAGTAGTCAACTTAGCAAATTCGCAAAAGTAAAATACATATGCGATAGATGTCTGCACTATTTCTATTCTAAAGATAGCCTCGACCAGCATATAAAAGACTGCCTGATTATTGGCAGTGTTGTGGTGCCAAAACTACCATCTGAAGATAAAAAATTGTTGAATTTAAAAACTTTAAAAATAAAGAATTTGCAAGCTTTATTATATACGCAGATACTGAATGCTTGCTGCTTCCTGTTGCACAGAATAGTAGCAAAAGAACCCAAAATTATCAACGTCATGTGCCTTGTTCAGTAGGATATTACGTGAAATGTGCCTACGATGATTCTTTATCATTTTATAAATCTTACACGGGGCCTGACTGTATGGAATGGTTCAGTAAACAGTTACTAGATTTCGCTGAAAACCTGGAAACTGTATTTCTCTGTAACTTACCCATGGAACCTTTAAGTAAGAAACAAAAAATTGACTTTAAGATGCTAAAAAATGTCATATTTGTGAACAGAACTTTTTAGCTGGTGAAAAGAAAATACGTGATCATAGTCACCTTACATCTGAGTATCGTGGTCCAGCTCATGAAAGCTGTAATCTGAACTTTCAGGATAGTCATACTGTCCCTGTAGTATTCCACAATCTTAGCTCCTATGATGGACATTTGATAATTGAAAATATTGCCAATTTGGATGGATCAGTAAATTTGCTACCAATTAACAAAGAAAAATATATTGCATTTACCAAAAAAATTAACGAAAATTTAATTGAATTTAGATTTATTGATTCGTATCGATTCATGGCCAGTAGCTTGGAAAAGCTAGCTTCGTATCTTGAGGAATATCCTTTGGTTAAAAAAGAATTTTCTAACTTGACTGACGAACAACAAAAACTTATTTTAAAAAAGGAGTATTTTGCTATGACTATATGAATAGTTGGGAAAAATTATTTTGAAAAAAATTCCGTTTAATTTCAAAACTTTTGTTTATCACAATGTGGCGCAATCTATCCCAAACAGTTTGTAGCTTGTGTTTTTGTTGTCATCTCCTTTCAATAGATCGCGCCACATGCCGAGGGAGTGACTTATATTTTAGACATAACCTTACAAAATACCATTAAACGTCAAACTGTCGAAAATTTTGAAAAAGAAATTGGAAAAATTCAAAAATATTATAAAATATGACAGAAGAAGAAATAAGAGAAGAGCCAAAAGCAACGCTGGATTCGGAGTTTTCCTATTTGTATAAATACACTGGAAAAAATTCAAGTAAGTGAAAACCAAGAACACTCCTGAAATAGGTGTAGAAATTTTGTTTCAAATACTGAAATACTTTATACTACATTGAAATAAAAAGTTGGTGAAATGTTGTTTGATGGAGAGCCATCAAACATTGGTGAAAAGCAGTAAATTTTAAAATAAAACATCAATACCCTAATTCTGATACTTCGTACCCCACAAAAAAATTAAAATTAATATTTTTGCGTCAAAGGTTATTAATTATGGCATAGCTATATGATGCTAAATCCTTTCAACCAAAAAAAAAAATAAAATGTCATTCATTGCAATTTCTAATAAGTCTCGTAATGTT